>CM057339.1:698119849-699376212 GCA_030015575.1 Agapanthus africanus | reverse complement strand
TTGATTGGTAGATCGGTCGATTTATTCTTCAATGGATAGATAGATAGATAGCTCTCAAGTCCTTTTATAGGCTCTAGAACTTGAAACCCTAGAATTCATATTGAAGTGTATGTAAATACGATCAAGCCCCTGATTTTTCATATCCTACGGCCATCAAACGACCGCGGTTTTAGCCGCCTAATGCCCCTATTAGCCGCGGATCCTCCGTCCACTGGTCGGGTTTGAGTTTCCAGATTTTTCGTTCCTTCTTCTCTCGATATTTAGAGATCTTTCCGATAAAAATATTTTGAAAATATATCTCTTAGTCTCTGCCGTTTAGAGATTCTTCAATTTGCTCCTACCATTCGGCAGATTTGGCTTGGTAAATCGATTTGCTGTGGATCTCCTACTTATTTTTCAGACCTGGGCTGATTTATTATAATACCTGCACAATATCTCAAATCACATTGTTAGTAGCATTTGTTTTATTTGAGATAATATTCTAACCAATTAATTGATATGATATCTTAATAATATTGGTGAGGATTATTTGATATGATATGCATATTTTAATAATTAATAATCTCATGGATATTTTATTTAAATATGATATGCATATATTTCCCTAATTATAATAATTATAAATTAAGAAACATATGACAATAATCTTTTTACAAATAAACCCACATATGTTCTTTATTTACAATTAACTCCTTTTTGTAATTAATAATAATAAGGAAAATGTTCATACAAATATGCAATAAATTTGACTGATCACCATATCACCCCCTTCTTCTTTTTAATCCACTCCACTTGGCATGAGAGATGAGAGTGTATGCCACCTTGCATACACTTCATCCTTAGCCATGCAAAAAATTAAGAGAGAAAAATTAGAAAAAGAAAATAATGTATAATAATTATTATACATATAAATGCACATGTACAAAAAATATAGCATGCAAATGTCATGTTACGTAACATGTTATGTAACAAAATAAAAGAGAGTGTGGATAACACAATAAGACTAATTTATATATGCAACATCTTATATAAGTAATGTTATTAAATCAACACTGATTTAATGACCTGGTTCAATCATAAATCGGTTTGTATTATCCATCTGATTAATACATATGGTATCACATACACATGTTTAATTGGACCCCACACGTATCGCCGTACGTGCACTACATGATTTCGCTAGAACGAGGGAAAACCCTCTGTGTGGGACTCTAAAGACTCGACAATACGCTGACAGTAGGTCAGGATCATATTCTATTGATCTAAAACATTTTCAGATCAATCCTCCACCGGGTTAACCTACAAGCACGTCGGCGGTGTACCAGCTGTACATAACGGCTTTCCAGTTATTGAACGAAAACCTGGTCGACAAGGAAAGCTCATCCGTACTCTGCAAGAGCCTATCAGTGACATTCACCATACAGTCCGGTCCTTTTCATCTAAGACTGTCGCATATCGGGTCTGGGAGGTGCAAACCGTCAGACTCCTAAGAACCCGATAAGTCGTGATGACGTCAAGCTAATGACTACCAGAGAAAAATACTGATAACACTTATCAGTAAATCTCGACTGTCTTGGACAAGGATTTATGGTCATAGCCAGCTGTGCACAGCGCGACATCAACTCGCTATGCCGGGAGAGACGAATTCTCTCGACCGCTCACTATCTCCATATGCTTCGGGACTGTACCTAACTAAAATCTATTAGCACGGCTCTTTAAAGCCGTGGTAGGGTAGTAATCTAAGAACAGTTGGAACACACATAAGACATTATGGAATGGTGTAGCTCGAAGAATGGGAGTATTTATGTGTAACATGGGATCATACTTGTTCCTCGTGGTACCGAAGAACACGGTACATTGCATTTCATATAAATCTTCAATCCTGTGTTGCTGCTATTCCGTGGGAATTATGGAATATTCTAGTTATACAATAAAACTCCCACAAATTGAGTTTATATTTATAATTAATAACACTGAAATATCGAATATCATGATACTCTAGTTACCTTGTACTGATTAACACATGTTAGCTGTTTGACATGCACACTACTGTTTACTATTCACAATTATTCTCATGCCTAATATTATATATACCATGTTTCTTTTCAAATACTTTTTTTATAAAATGGGGACTTACCGATCTTTAGTTCGTTGAAGGCATTCTTGTTTTTTGTTTTATTTTTTAGGAAATATCGTCACACGACAGTGGGGCAGGGAGACGAAGCTAGGTACGAGATGGTACCAACTGAGGAGAACTTCAATCACTTCTCCACTCATGCAGAACTTTAGGTTGTTGTTTCTTTCAGATTTCTGCATGTCTTCTGTTTTGAAATATCCGACTGTTGTGTTCTAATTTGGACTATTTTTGTTGAAGATGTAAATAAATATTGTTGGATAGTTTATAAGTTTTAAATTCTTGTACTATAATTTCCCTTTACTGCTTATACAATCACTTAGCGTATCAATATCGGGAATGTATGATTCTTGATATAGATACATCACAGGTCTCATCGCGTTCTTGCTATTTAATTATTTATTTTATTTATTTTAGGAAGAGGGCGGGACGTGATAGATTTTTCTGATGGCCCATGCAGGCTAGTTCTGTATGATAATTGAAAGTAGATAATACAAGAATTAAAAAATCCTAAAGCATTTAACTTTTCCTTTGAATCTCATACCATCTTTTGAATCCATTTTGAACTTCAATTTTAACTTTCTTGGAGATCATATCTCGAGGACATTTTGTAACTTTTAATTCTTTTAAATTTCGGTTGGTCCCTTCCTTCCTTACTTCCCTTAGATCGTTTTTTTCGGCATCTCTTTTTGAATGGAATATCGACAACCAATAGAATGAAAACAACTTGCGACAACATTATCTTTTTTTTTTATTGCCCTGTTACAACATCCACTAGAGAATTTCGGAGACGAAATTCTTTTAAGAATGGTAGACTGTAACGACTGCACTATGATATCACTCTTGAATCATAGTTCATTGAATCCTACCTTATTCTCCTGACGATCATGGCTCAACGTTGACCCTACCATTTATTGTGTTCTTTTAAATTCTCTCTTGAAATCCGTCTTGAGTCCTTTCTTATCTTCCCTGACGATCAACTTTCGACCAAGAAAGAAAACGGAAGTTCAAACCCTTCATCTCTGTCGCCTGATTCCAGTAGTCATTTACTTGGTACCTCCTAAAGAGGATGGACCTTCATGGCCTGCCTGCCTCAGCCCATTGCCCAAAGCCAGTTTGAATCATTTCTGAGGAATCACGAGTGATCTTTTCTTATAACCTCCTTGATTCCATCTAAATTTCTTGAATCCGTATTGGTCTTTCTTTCTTGCGCCTCTTAATATATCCCTTGTATACGTTCTTAAACAATTCCTAATCTATCTTAGCAGTCCTTGTCCCAGATTTTGATCTTCCGGTTCGGAAGTATCGCATGTCTTTCTAGTTCGCACTCGACTGATGGAGTGCGAATGCGACAAGCAAACCGCGTTATCTCTACCTTGTCAAAGTAGCGACATAATCCTTCTGAATTTCGAGGAGGAAATAATTCTAAGAAGAGTAGAATGTAACGATCACAAAATCTTAGTATTTTCCCTTCTTTAACAAATGCCCATTTTATTTAAAACACTTGTTTATTAATTTATTTCCTTTAAATAAAATACATGGAACATTCTTGTATATCTTAGTTATTATATTATATTGCTATTCCATAGGTCAGGTTCGAATCTTGACTAAAATATTTTAGTTTTATTTTAAATCCCCAAGTTTTTAAAACTAATATTATAATTTTATATATCTCAAACAATACAATGTCGTTGATATCATACTCTACATACTATAGTAGATAAAACTATAACAACTCCACCAGATGCTTAATAGTTGTATATATAATTTACTAATAGTATTAAAGTGGAATTAATTCATCATTTTTCTTTATATTAATTAGTATATTTTGTTTAATTATAACATTGGAGTTGACGGATGACGAATCACGTCAAGATGTTACCTTCCGTAGATCTGCTATTGCCAAGGATGGATGGCTGAGATTAGGTTGGAGGGTTGACTCCTGAAGCGTGTGGTTCTCAATGGGTTTGAGGTGGTTGAGGCCAAGCTACATGCAAGGAAGTCCCGGGGTGGTTGTACCACCGAGGACCCTGCGACGATCAAGTTAGACCGGATATTTGAGCAGAGTAACGGCCTAGTGAGGATTAAAATGACTTACTTAAACCGTCCGAGAGAGGGGTTTATATAATGGTGGAAACAGGAAGGCAAGGCGCGAGAATCACGCCAGCCGTTTACGGTCCCGGCGTTACGGCCCGCGTGATGGATGGGATCTCCCATTAATGACAAGACATGCTCGTTAATGGGAGATCGTTGATGGTGTGGAACGCGGGGACGTGGCCGGCGGATATCTCGCGCATGGAGAGATTCGCGGAAGTGAGGCGGTTTGCGCCTGTGGTAGGTACCGTCGGTCGGTCGATAAGACCGAGGAAGGCGGAGCTCGGCGGGGAGGCTCAGGGACGAGCGGGAAGGCCGAGGTATCTTGGTTCTGCGGTAGCCCGGAGACGAGCTGAGAGGGCCAAGGAGGCCGATTATGCAGGGGGCTCGGAGGTGAGCTAACGGTTGTTTATAGGACGGGCACAGGAGTGGTCTGGTCGGCCATTGCAGGTTCTTTCTCTTAAGCTTCGGGACACGTCATCTTCCATGTGTCCACGATCTGGGAGATCACCGATATTGAGCCTCATCGTTATCCCCCCACTCCCGTTCCGACCCGCTCATGGGTCCGGTCGAGAGTGGTCTGCCGGGTCATCCGAGGTGAGCTCCTTTTCGAAGATATCGCAGGGGCGTGTTCTCCCGGGAAATCAGCTGTATTTTCTTGATGAAGTCAGCAGATCAGGGGCTAGATTTTGCATTAAAGAGGAAGCGCCGGATCGTGCGTACGTTCACCGAAGCAACAACCCACGTGTCCTGGCGCTGGTTGGATGACGCGACGGGGTCCGCTGATTTCCAGCGTCCGTTAGGGTACGACCAATGCCCGTGCGACAGGTGGAGCGATGGTGGCCGTTGAATGCTATGAGTTGTTTTGGAAGGAGATGACTGTCGCCATTGGATGCATACGCCAGTAGCTATAAATAGGGGTGGGTTTCGCATTAGGCCCATACCACTTCATAATTTCTTCGTTTTAGAGTATCGTTAGCTCGGCGCTCTCCTTTTTATGTCGGATCTCTGCGTTTTTGCTCTTCCGAGGATTCATCCCCTTCATCAGGTTAGATTTCTTCTTCTGAGGAGTTTATAGAAAATAGATCGGGTAGAGTCTAGGGAGCCCCCCCCGTAGATTCCTCCTCTTCATCTGCTGCTTCTTCTTCTTCTGAGTCGATCCTGTTTCCCCCTTGGCAGAAAATATAGACTGATCCAGGATTCTTGCTGCCCTTGGTGCCCTATCCCAGAAGAGAGCCGGGGGGCATGGCCATGCCTCGGGCTGACCCGAGATCCGCACCGGGGGAATTTCCAACGACGAGGCCATCCTCCTCGACCCGAGCCCACGATGATTGCCGCGGCAGCGGCCAGAGGTGTCCGCGGGTTCCCGAGCCCCTGATGAGGGAAGCGGAAGAGGACAAGGACGATGTTCCTCTTAAGAGGAAGAAGACGGTCTCTCGTGCGCCACCGACTGAGATTCCCGAGGGGATTCCCGTGCAGGAGGGGGACGCCTGTTTCGCAGTCCCGTCCGGGATTTCCGTTGCCGCCATCCTGCTCGCTGATATGGAAGAGTCGGCAGGAGGAAAGATTCCGTGGGGGACCCTGAAGGCCCAAGTGGCAGCTATAGCTTAGGGGGAGGTGCAGGTACGTAACTCCCTTATGTGTTATTTTGAGCGTCCTTTTCTCAGTACGAGTGTTTCTAAGTCTCTCTACTATTTTTCAACAGGTCCTTCAGCACTACGCCCTCGTTGCTCGCATGGAGGCCGAGGAGACTGCCCCCGCTACGAGGTTGGTGGAGGAGTCTTCTTCGGGGATCGAGGACCTGCGGCTCGAGTTTGCGTCAGGAGAGGGAGAGGATGGCCATCCTCGAAGTTCTGTTGGCCACCGGGGAGCTCACCATCTCAAAGTGCCGGGAGTCCTATCAACGGCTAAGTGAGTCCTACTGAGCCATCGAGGCTAAGTTGCCGGAGCTGGCCGATTGCTATGCAGCAATGAAAAAGGGCGAGGGATGCCAGCAGATGGGATGTCGAGGCTGCGCTTCAGGCGGCGGAGGTTGCCGAGGTTCGAGCTCGAAAGGCGATGGCTGATTATAAAGGGTCGGTCCAGTTTTTACGCGGACTTCGGCGAAGCCTCTGCCATCGTATGGCACAAAGCTCTTAATGCCGTCAAGGCGCAGTTTCCGGAGTTTTCCGACGGTGAGCTTCGCGCTCGGGTACCGCTTTCGGTGGTCATGCCTCCAGCATATGGTTGTGAGGGAGGGGCTGCTGCTGAAGCGGAAACCCCGGGCCCCTTGGGATGTTACCGAGGAAAGTGAGGTCTAGGCGCGGCTTACGGCCTGAACATTTTTGGCTTTTCCTTTTTTTTTCTCTCTTTTTGTAAGCCTCCGGGCAATTTGGTAAGGCTGGGGAGCCCAGAGTACCTTGTAAAAGTTTTGGAAGTTTTGAATGAAACTTAGTCTTTTCCTTCTTCGTGACAATGCTTTTCCTGTGTGAGTACTTGAGCTTGTCAGTTCTAACCCCGATTAAGCGTTAGGCCGCAGGTCAATGGCCCGTGTTTTAGATAACGGTCGCCTTTCGAGTGCTTGTCGGTTAACCGCTATAAAAGAAGGTCGGTGTCCTCCAGCCCCCGGAGTCGATGTGGAGATCGTTCAATCGAACAGTTTGGAGGAACCTTTGCTGCGAGAAGGTTGGTGCTTTCCAAAGAATTGGCCGAGCGTTGAGCTACTTGGGGCTTCTTGGCGAGGGCTTTGATCCTTAGCATGAGAGGGCCGTAAGAGGCCTGCTAAGGGTTGACCGTGCAGGGTTGCTGCCCGGTGTCTCTTGGCGATGGTTTAGATCCCTGGCGTCGTGGGGTAGTGAATTATCAGCCGGGGATAGCCGAGCAGGGTAGCCGCTCGGTTGCCTCTTGGTGAGGGCTGTTGGGTTTCCTTAACACCTAATCTAGGATTTGGAAGCATCACACATGCCACTTTATAATTTTAGGGAGGTGTTAAGCAAACTAACCATGAATCGAAACTAGAATTTTAGGGTAACATCAAAAATATCACATACAACAAACCATTTATCACAAAGTGAAGAAATTACAACCTTTGTAGACTTCCCTTGGTGACTCCTTAGATCTTTGTGAGTTTTGAAACGGATCGCTTGAGTTGTTCCTTGTCCACGATGATCCACCCGAAGCACCTTTGCTCAAAGCTCCTTGCTACACTTGATCAATCAGAAAGTGGAGGCTAACACTCTAAACTAATAAGCTAAACTAGTATAAAATGATGATGTGGTTTTGTTTTCCCTATTCAAAACCCTTTCTTTTAATCAACCTCACTCACTGGAAATCTCAAGAGAGCTTGGAGGAAGAAAAAGATGATAATGGCAAAGCTAGATCTCTTTTGTTGTGATGAATAATTAAATAAAAATGTGAATAGAAATTATATATAATTTCACACACAGATCCTTAACCATGGGTTAATAAATATTTAGATATTTATTTTGGAGTAATAAGAACCATAAAAAATTAACTCATGGTTGAAGCTAGAGTCAAGTAAAGAGTTATGAAGAATTATCCACCATGAATTGATTTTATATTTCTTTAATTCTAAAATAAATATATATGCATATTTATTCCCATGTGAGTCTTGCATTGCCACCATATATGTATCAACAACCATGATACCACGTATGCATGTATGTCTTCATACACATCATCATGTGCATACATGCATGCATACATCATTATAGAAAAAGGGTTTTAAATAAAGAAGTGAGCTAAAAGTCAATGTTAAATCAACACTTGATTTCAAAAACCGGTCATATCACATATGACCCGACCAATAGAAAAACACCCGATTAATATGCGGTATCACATACACGCATTTAATCGGGTCCCCCGCACAAATCTCATATGCACACCACATCGTTTTTCCTGAGCTAGGAAACTCCTTCGTGGGACTCTAAGACTCGTCAATACGCCGGTAGTAGGTGATGATCATATCAAACACCCATAAGCCGCAAGCGTTCAGCTAAACGTAACGGCCACCCGGGTATTGAGCGATCAGAAGAAAACAAGCGAAGCTGTCAAAACTCTCGTCGAGCCAACTGGCAACACTTACCGTACAGTCCGGTCTCTTCATCAGATATGCTGCATATCGAGTCTAGGGATAGAATCGTCAACCCCAATAACTCAATAAGTCATGCCGGTGTATGGCTCATAACAGATCGAGAAACTACTGATAACACTTATCAGTAAATCTCAGCAGCCCTGACCAGGGACTTCCTGTTATAGCCAATCGAGCTTAGCACAACATCAACCCGTAATACCGGGAGAGACGAAACCCCTCCTATCGCTCATTTCCTCCATGTGCCTCGGGACTGTACCCAAAATCCACTTGTTTGCATGACTCGGTAGAGCCGTGGTAGGGTGGAGATCAAAATACAGTGGGAGGACACACAAGACTCTATGAAGATCTCGGGTCTACAGACTAACTTGTACCAGTGTCACCTGAGAACTGCTATCCGACGATAGATATAATACCACATAGGAGTTTTCGGCGAGTCCGTTCAGTGTACCCAGTCTCCACTGAGCACCCGCATACAATCTTTGGTGTTACCACACGAGGATGGATATGGGATCATCCATCGCCCATCATATGGGACAAGAAATGGTATACGCTAGTCTACTGTGGAATATCGATGCCCCGTCTCGATACACCCACGACTAGGAACAGTTCAAGGATATGCTCATAAACTACACGTGTCCCACTAGTATGATCTGCATCATAGTCCTAGTAGTCAAGAAAATATCCTGAGGTCTTTATCAACATGTACCAAATGAGTAAGATGCATGATCAAATGAACATGTCAAGATAAAGTAAACCAGATAGCATACTATCATGTCGAGCGAAAATGTCATCTGTATATATATATATATACATGTCCAAGCATCCACTATACATATAATAGCCACTTGGGCATACATATATCCAACAATCTCCCACTTGCACTAAGGCCAATTATTGGCGTATCTCATACCCAACATCTCAAAAAGTCGCTCATGCTGCGGCTGTGGAAGAACCTTGGTGAGTGGATCCGCGGTGTCATTCTTTGTATCCAATCTCCGAATCTCGATCTCGTAGCGATCTACTATCTCCCGGATCAAATGATATCGTCTCAGGATGTGTCTGGACTTCTGATGGGACCTGTGTTCTTTGGCAAATGCCATGGCCCCATTATTAACACAATATAATAGTATTGGATCAACAATGGTTGGAACTACTCCTAGTTCCGCGATGAACTTCCTCATCCAGACGGCTTCCTTGGCAGCATCATTTGCAGCAATATACTCAGCTTCCATCGTGGAGTCTGCAACGGTAAATATAAACCCTGAGATAGATTTGTTGTCATCCTTATCATTTTGGAAGCTGGAATCGGTAAAGGCCTCCATTTGGAGATCTCCATTACCATACACCAAGAACAATTCTTTAGTCCTTCGCAAGTACTTAAGAATGTTCTTCACCGCTATCCAATGTTTCTCCCCTGGGTTGGATTGATACCTGCTTACTACAGCTAGTGCATAAGCAACATCAGGGCAAGTACATAACATCGCATACATTATTGATCTTTCGGCTGAAGTGTAGGGTATAATGCTCATGCGAGCTCTCTCTTCATCAGTCTTCGGACAGAAGTCCTTAGAGAGAGTGATTCCATGACAAGCGGGCAAGGCACCACGCTTAGAATCTTCCGTACTAAACCTTTTTAGGATGGTGTCAATGTACTTTGATTGGGACAATCCTAATAACCTCTTGGATCTATCTCTATAGATCCTAATGCCTAAAATGAAAGAGGCATCACCCAGGTCCTTCATGGAGAACCTTTGCGATAAGAATAATTTGACCGATTGTAGCATAGGAATATTATTTCTTATCAAGAGAATGTCATCCACATACAATACGAGGAATGTGACAGTACTCCCTGCAATTTTCTTATAAATCCATGGTTCATTTATATTTTTAACAAAATCAAACTCTTTGATCGTATTATCAAAACAGATGTTCCAACTCCGTGATGCCTGCTTTTATCCATAAATGGATTTAAGCAACCTACATCCCTTTCCGCTACTCCCACTGTCTATGAAGCCCTCTGGCTGATCCATAAAAACGCATTCTTCTAAATCACCATTTAGAAATGCATTTTTTACGTCCATCTGCCAGATTTCATAACCGTAGTGAGCAGAGATAGCAAGTAGGTTCCGAATGGATTAAGCATTGCTACTGGAGAGAAAGTTTCAGCATAATCCAATCCTCGTCATTGATGAAAACCTTTCGTTACAATCTTTGCTTTAAAGGTCTCTACCTGTCCATCGACACCAATCATTCTCTTAAAGATCCATTTACACCTTACGGGTTTTATCCCAGGAGGTGCAACATCCAAAGTCCATACTTTGTTGGTGTACATGGACTCCAATTCGGATCTCATGGCATCCAGCCACTTCACTGAGTTATCACTCGTGATAGCTTACTGAAAACTAGTAGGGTCATCATCATCCATGATGCATTCTTCTCTATCACCATCAATGATTAACCTAAAGTATCTCTCCGGTTGGCGAGAAGTTCTATTAGATCTTCAGAGCGGCTGAGGTTCTTGAAGTTCTACTACAACATCAGTTTCACCCAATTCGTCATGAGTAATTTGTTTCTCTAGAACCTCTTCTAGTTCTACCGCATTGCCATCAGTACTATTTGTAAAAATTTCATTTTCTAAAAATGTGGCAGGTTGAGAAACAAACACCTTTTGTTCCTCCTTGTGGTAGAATAGATATCCATATGAATGTTTTGGATATCCCACAAATTTACACATGACCGGTCGTGTCTCGAGTTTATCCGGATTCTGGTTTTTGACAAAAGCCGGAAAACCCCATATCCTAACTCTTTTAAGAGATGTTCTCTTTCCACACCATATCTCATATGGAGTGGTAGACACGGTCTTGGTTGAAACCCTGTTTAACATATACATTGCTGTCTCTAATGCATCTCCCCAAAAGGGAAGCGGTAACTCAATATCACTCATCATGGACCGTACCATATCTAATAGGGTACGATTCCTCCGTTCTGACACACCGTTGTGCTATGGTGTGTAAGGGGGAGTCATGTCACGACCCGAAATTGGCCCGTGACGGCCCTAATACTACGCAACGCCCTAAGACGTAACGTAGTAGAAGAAAGCCAAAACCCAGAAATCTAAACCATAAAAATACGGAAAAGATAATATAAGTTTTTGAAACATTTGAAATCGCAACCCAAATTCTTTAAAAGTCCCACTTTCTTTCTTTAAAATTTTGGCAACACCCCCTTTTTGTAAAAACTAGCCAAGATGAATACAACACAAATATACGACGCCGTAGCGAAGAAATAAAGACAATGGAGAGAAAGCTGTATATAAAAGACAACAAATCCATAAATAATATACAATATCGTCCTCACCAAGTCCCTAGGTCAACAACATGATAGTAGATGGAGAGTATAAGATACAACGAATGTACAATATGAAATACAGACAATCATCTAACCCACCTAAGCAAAAATAGTAAACTGTGAGCCGATGTGATATCTGTAGCAAAAGATGATAGCTGAATAGCGGAATAGCTGAATAGCCTGCCTCGACTACTATGGGGAACAACTTGAAACACCTGTGGCACAACGGGGGTGAGTTGCTGTTAGTTGTATGTATAACCTAGAGGCCAGTATTGTACAGATATTGTATATTATATTGGATGCTTGGACATATATAGAGATGACTTTCTTGCTCGATATGATAGTATGCTATCGGTTACTCTTTATCTTAACATGTACACTTGTCTCTTTAAACTGTCTTATAGTTACATGTTGGTAAAGCCCTTAGGATGTGTACTTGACTACCTGGACTATGATGCAGATCATACTAGTGGGGACATGGTAGTCCATAAGTACATCCTTCAAGGTCCCTAGTCGTGGGTGTATCGAAGCAGGGCATCGATATACCAGAGTAGACTAGCGTATACGCTTCTCGACCCATGAGATGGGCGATGGATGATCCCATATCCATTGGTGTTTGACATCAGAGATGGTGTACGGGTGCTCAGTGGAGACTGGGTACACTGGACGGACACGCCGAGAACTCCCAGATGGTATTATACCTCACGTCAGATGGCAGTTCTCAGGTGACACTTGTACAGGTTAGTCTGTAGACCCGAGATCGTCATAGAGTCTTGTGTGATTCCCACTGTGCTTTGATCTCCATCTTACCACGTCCATGAGGGCATGCAAAATGGTGGTCTTTAGGTACAGTCCCGAGTCACATGGAGGCAATGAGCGATAGGAGGGGTTTCGTCTCTCCCGGTATTGGGGGTTGATGTTGCGCTGTGCTCGATTGACCGTAACAGGGATGTCCCTGGCCAGGGCTGATCAGAGATTTGCTGGTAAGTGTTACCAGTAGTTTCTCGACCCGTTATGAGCCTCACATCGGCATGACTTATCGGTTATTGGGGTCTGACGTTCACCACCCCTAGATCTGATATGCGACGTATCAGACGAACAGACCGGACTGTTCGGTAAGTGTTACTGGTTGGATTCACAGGAGTATGAGCGGGCTAGCTCGTCGATCTTCTGATCGCTCAGTACCCGGATGGCCGTTACGTTTAGCAGACCGCTTGCGGCTTGTGGGTGCTTGATATGATCATCATCTGCTACCGGCGTATTGACGAGTCTTTAGAGTCCTACACAGAGGTTTCCTGGTTCAAGCGAAACGAAATAGGAGCGCATATGAGATATGTGCGGGACCGAGAATAATGCGTGTATGTGCTACCAAATTTCATTCTCGCGATAAATGTTTCGATTGGTTATATTCGATATGACCTAGTTATCGAATCATTGATTCGATAAATCGATACATTGGATACTAGTCGGTTATGTGCGACATGACCGGATCATTGAATCAAATATTGATTTAATGATTTAATGTATAATTATATATTTGATATATTACTTTTCATTAGCTAGTATTGGTTCACTTTATATGGATTTTCTCACTCGATGTGCAAGAAGTATATATGATGTACTTTTGTGCACACATTTGTATCATGTTTGATGATACTTGATAATTTAGTTAAGTGTATAGAATTAAACCATGGTTAATTTGATAATTAGGGTTTTGCATATTCATTTATTTATTTATTTGTTCATATATTTATTTAGAAAAGATTGAGATAAGAATGGTGGAGAAGTTTGTTTTTAGTTGAAGCTTCATGAAGCTTTGACTTCTTAACCATTCTTGTCTTCATGCTTAACCCTAACCTATCCAACTAACCATGGTCTATTCTCTACACTCAACTATGGTTTGCTTATGATAAGTATTGAATTATTTTCATTTTAAATCAACACTTATCATATTCTTTCTTCTTCTTGACCTTTTTCTTCAAGAAAGAAACCTTGATGCCATCAATAGCAACTTGAGATCCAAAGTGAGAAATCCAATTCTAAAGTCAACCCACCTCCTATTTCTTCACCCTCTACCTCTTGCCAAGTTGTTTTGGGTGTTTTCTTCAAAAGTTTCACCACTTGATGAAGATGGAGCTTGAACTTGTGCAACCTCGACGTAGATCATCTTCGGCACGAAGCCGACAACCTATTCCGCTCACTTCTCCGATGAAGCCGTCGCGAGAGTCCGAGATTCGAGATGGACAGCGAAGGGAACGACCACGTGGAGCTAAGAAAGTGGATAACCGGATCTACAAAGGTTGTAACTTCCGATCTTTAGTTAATATGTTAACTAGATTCGTTTTTCGCCTAGGATTCTAGTCGACGATCCGTATTAGGGTTTCTCGGCACCATAATTTTTGTAAAATGGCATGGTTGATGCCTTGTGAGACCACTATAGGGTGCCTAGGAACCTTTCACTGGTATCAGAGCCTAGCTAGAGCCTTAGGCGAAGTCCAGACGAAATTTGAAGCCCGAACGAACCTGAAACCCTAAACCAAACATGCTCTCTGGACTTTTTCTAAAATCTGGGATTTTTCCAGATTAAAAATGCCTAAAAAATTCAGCAGGAAGATCTAAGAATTATGGTGAAACACGAGCTCATGATACGTCTAAATAGCCGCGGAAACGCGGCAGAAGCATGGCTTCTGCCGCGGTTCCGCCGCCCACTGTTCACAGTGCACAATAGATTTTGCACAGTAATTCTTCTTTTCTGATGCTGGATTTTATGGGAATTTTTAAATTTTATTCAAGAGTTGAATTTTCTGGGGTGTTTTAGAGCTTCGGTGTTTCGACCGGATTATCAAATTTCGTCTTTGTGTATTTCCGGATAATTTATAGAATATGTTAAAAAGTTCGACCGGATATAAATACCCAATTTTTACCCTGTCGGGAAATTTCCAAGTGTTGGATTTTTCCGAAGTTTAACGACGTTCTAAGTAGTGCAAGTAACGCGATGGACCCTCTAGAAGACAAGAAACCTTAACTCGATTATGTGACCGTCTTGAACTGCCCTTTAAACCTTCGGGTTTGGGACAGTACGGCGTGCCACATGTGAGGCGTTGGCTTGACCCTTCTACAGCTGGACCGTTGGTACTGAGGCACGACTGAATGTTGCTAGACTTATTTCATGTGTTGAGCTGTATCCGGAAAACTTGGGTATTCGACTGTTCGATCGGAAAGTTTAACATTTTCTATTTATCTGGAATGTGATACAATAATTGGAATTCACAAACAGTTATGAGATAACTGAATGAATGTTATAAATCTAGCGGTTTAGTTTCACTTTATATTGAAAAGTGTTTTCGATAATGAGACTAAAATGCGGGGTTTATAACTGTTAGGCATGTGATGTCTAAGTATTTCATTTGATTAGGCATGTGATGTCTAAAGAGGTTGCGGATTCCAACTGTTGTAGTTTTACACTTTCTTTTCTGTGACCGTAAGTGAAGTATGTTCATATCGCCGGTTTCGTTTCTATACGTCAACGACAATTGGGGTATGCATACTTACTTACGTTGATGATATGTGTTGTTATGTGTTGCTGGATATGTTCTATTGGATCGTCGTGTTCGAATAGCCGGGGGGTTTTTATGTGAGATGAGTGTTTTTCATTTTCATTCATGTAAAAACTTGTATGTAATATTCTTTTATTTGGGGCACTTCCAAGTAGCGGAAGTTGTCACCCTTTGTATATTATTTACTTTTCCGCATTAGGATAGACCCAAGGAGGGCAGCACAAGTAACCGGGTTCTGGGGTCCAGTGGGAGACCAACTCGAGGAGTCGAGTCCGGGTCTCCTAACCCTAAAATTGGCAGGGTTGCTTGCCGCTCTCGTAGGGGTCTAGGGGTGTGGGATTGGCTATTCATCACGACCGTGGAATCCGTGTTTTATACTGGCTCGTATTGAAAACACGGACGTCCTAGTATATCCAATGTTTCATATGTTTCTTCTGCTGCGATATCTGTGATGCGATCATGTGATGTTCTGTGATAGATACAGTATATAGTATATATGATATATTATATAGACGTTACTTATGTTTTGCACCCGCACTAGCCCTGCCCTGCTCTGTCGTTAGTTACCTAACCTAACGGTGCACGAGGGGACATCGAGGCGAATGCGGATGGCATAAGTGTACGTCGTATTTATCTGTGATGTTTAGGTACTTAAATGATGTGACTTCATTAATGTGATTAATGAAAGAAAAGAAACCTAAGATGTTGTAGAATCAAATTTTAAATAAAAAACAGGTAGCTACAGTTCTTGCTTTGCACAGCGGTATATATGATATACCCGGCACCTCATTCGACGAGGAAAGGACCGACGATCCCTTCACCAGGAGTGACCCCTTTAGCAAAACTAGAAAAAGCCTCAAAATCACTCCATTTTAAAACTTCATTTGATTCTACAACGATATCAAGTTCATTACGCTTATGGTTTTCAGAAAAACCTGCGTAGCCCTCCGTCAATTCAGATATGTAATATTCAGTATTCGTGCTACGGTTGTTTGGCATGCGTCAAGGCATAGTGTACGGTAGCTGATTATTACTTATCTGTAGCATGAGATGCGATTGGATTAAGGTATTCGTACGGCGTTGTTTGGCATGCGTCAAGGGTCGTACGGGTGGGTTTAATTCGATCACGAATTGTACGGGTTGAACTTGACTAGCGGACTATGGGTTGTTTGGCATGCGTCAAGGTCATAGCACGCTAGGGGCAAAAGCATTATCGGGAATTTCAAGTGTTGAAATTTGCAATGAGATTGCATACCTTCTATGAGATAGTTGGATCCCGATACCCACTGCGAGTAAGAGTTACTCCTGGGAGAGTTTTACACATTGCAATTAGCTGATCAAGTAGGTGTCTAGAAAGGTGTCAACGGGGTTACGCCTCTGGGAAAACGAGGTTTACATTAATTAGGTTCGTGCGAAAGCACGGGGGACCTCCCTTAAAGTACCGACACTGGCCTGGCAGAAAGATTGGCGAACTTGTAGTGTGTAATTAATCCCGGCTAGTCTTTCCTTTTAGGGTTTGAAGGAAGATTTGATAAAAACCAGTGGGAGCCATCCTGATTAGATAAGATAATAACCAATCTGATCTTGCACGAGCATATGTTAAAGTGTTTTCTTCTCTCTCTCTCCAGGTAGCGACCATTTCATGCCCTAATGAAGATAATAATATGGATGTATTGACCGAACCCGCATGTTATACTGTGCTGGGGAACATTGGTTCCGTTCTTTCTTATAAGAGTTATAGGAATGAACAGGATATAGGGGAATACCAGGATTCAAATGCCACCCGATTGGAGAAAGTACACGTTGATGCATTTTCTTCGGGTGTGTTCGTTACAGAGAACTGTTTCTCCATTTGCTTTACGTCCTGGGTATTAGATACCGGGTCAGGATCCCATATATGTAATCAGTTACATGGGCTTAGGAAAGGTAGAGAACTTGGAGAAGGTGATAAAGACATTAGAGTTGGAAATGGTGCAATTGTTGCAGCTAAGATTGTCGGGGAATATCACCTAGTATTACCAACTGGTAATACATTGGTTCTGAACGAATGCTATTACATGCCGACCCTGATATGCAACATTATATCGGTTTCTTTATTAAGTAAAGAGGGATATAATTTTGTATTACAGGACAATGTTATGAACATTTTCCGTAACCAAAAGTTGGTTGGATCAGGCACGTTATGCAATGGCATTTATGTTCTAAATCAATCAACAGTTCTGAGCATAACAAACACACACAAGAGGAAGAGTTCTGAACTCAACGAATCCTTCTTGTGGCATTGTAGACTGGGTCACATCAATGCGACACGACTAGCTAAGTTGCATAAAGATGGATATTTAAATCCGTTTGAATTTTCATCTTATGACACTTGCCAGTCATGTCTCAAAGGCAAGCTGACCAAAACTCCATTTACGGGACACGGAGAAAGAGTTACCGAACTCTTGGGACTAATACATAGTGATGTATGTGGTCTCATGTCTACACATGCCAGGGATGGTTCTTCGTACTTCATTACATTCACTGACGATCCCTCAAGATACGGACATGTGTACTTAATAAGACACAAGTCTGAAGCTTTTGAGAAATTTAGAGAATATAAACAAGAAGTCGAAAACCAAACCGGAAAAAGTATTAAAATCCTTCGATCTGATCGAGGAGGTGAATAGTTGAGCAATGAATTCCTGGACTTCTTAAAAGAGAATGGATTCTCTCTCAGTTGACTCCTCCCTATACACCACAGCACAACGGTGTATCAGAACGGAGGAACCACACCCTATTAGATATGGTGCGCTCTATGATGAGCACAGCTGAGTTACCTATTTCCTTCTGGGGATATGCGCTTGAGACAGCCATGGACCTATTGAATAGAGTTCCTACCAAATCAGTGCCTACCACTCCATATGAGATATGGAAAGGGAAGAGACCACATCTTAATTACATTAAGATATGGGGTTGTCCAGCCTATGTCAAAAGACAGAATCCGGACAAACTCGAGGCAAGATCAGTCTTATGTAAGTTTGTAGGATATCCCAAGAATTCACAAGGGTATATCTTCTACCATCCCGAGGAACAAAAAGTGTTTGTTTCTCGACATGCCACTTTCTTAGAAAAGAGTTTTCTTATGAAACAGACAAGTGGCATTGAGGTAGAACTGGAAGAGGCTCCAGCGGCACAAACTATAACACAAGACATGGTAGAACCAGAGGATTCAGTAGTTCCCGATGAACCCCAGCCACTCCGCCGATCTAGTAGGGTTCCTCGCCAACCTGAGAGATACTACGGTTTTCTCATGGATGGTGGAAGCGAGGATTGTATCATGGAGGATGATGACCCAACTAGCTTCGAGCAGGCCATCACGAGTGGGGACTCAGTGAAATGGCTGGATGCTATGCGGTCCGAGATGGAATCCATGTACACCAACAAAGTATGGACTTTGGACGTTGCTCCTGAAGGGGTAAAACCCATTGGGAGCAAGTGGATCTTCAAGAAGAAACTTGGTGTAGATGGGAAAGTGGAGACTTTCAAAGCTAGACTTGTAGCAAAGGGTTTTCGTCAAAGACCAGGTGTGGACTATGACGAGACCTTTTCTCCAGTGGCTATGCTTAAATCCATCCGGATCATGCTTGCCATCGCTGCTTATCATGATTACGAAATTTGGCAAATGGATGTTAAAACCGCCTTTCTAAATGGTGATTTAGAAGAGTGCGTGTACATGACTCAGCCAGAGGGCTTCGTAGATAGTGGGAGCAGCGGGAAGGTGTGCAAGCTGCTTAAATCCATTTATGGATTAAAGAAAGCATCGCGGAGTTGGAACATCTGCTTTGACGTCCTTATCAAAGAGTTTGATTTCGTCAAAAATCCAGATGAACCTTGTATCTACAAGAAGGTGGCAGAGAGTAAGGTTGTCTTCCTCGTATTGTACGTGGACGACATACTCTTGATAGGAAATGATATTCCTATGCTGCAATCGGTCAAGCTCTTCTTATCACAAAGATTCTCAATGAAAGATCTTGGTGATACCTCCTGCATATTGGGAATTAGGATCTATAGAGATAGATCCAAACGGATTTTGGGATTGTCCCAATCCAGGTACATTGACACCATACTAAAAAGGTTTAGTATGAAAGAGTCCGAGCGTGGGAACTGGCCCACGATCTCTGGAGTCACTCTCTCCAAAGAGATGTCTCCCAAGACTGATTTGGAGAGAGCTCGCATGCAAGGGATACCCTATGCTTCGGCAGTAGGCTCTATCATGTATGCGATACTATGTACCAGACCCGATGTAGTATACTCACTAAGTATAGTGAGCAGGTATCAAGCTGATCCTGGAGAGAGTCACTGGACAGCTGTGAAGAGCATTCTCAAGTACTTACGAAGGACTAGAGTTATGTTCTTGGTGTATGGTAACGGAGAGCTCCAAGTGGAGTCCTTTACCGATTCGAGCTTCCAGAGTGATAAGGACGACTCTAAGTCGCAGTCGGGCTTTGTCTTTACCCTTTACGGAGGGGCGGTTAGCTGGAAGAGTTCCAAGCAGGAAATCGTGGCAGACTCGACGATGGAGGCTGAATACATCGCTGCTAACGATGCTTCCAAAGAGGCTGTCTGGATCAAGAAGTTCATTACTGAACTTGAAGTGGTTCCATCCATTGAGCATCCAATACCTTTGTATTGCGATAACAATGGAGCGGTGGCTTTGGCCAAGGATCCCAGGTCCCATCATCGATCCAGGCATATTCTGAGGCGGTATCACCTGATCCGGGAGATAGTTGATCGCCGGGAGATCGAGGTCAGGAGGGTTGACACGAAGAACAACACGGCGGATCCACTCACGAAGGCCATTCCCCAGATACAGTTTGAGAGACTCTTCGGGATGCTCGGTATGCGATACTACAGCAGCTGGCCCTAGTGCAAGTGGGAGATTGTTAGTTGTATGTATGCCCTAGAGGCCAGTACTGTACAGATATTGTATATTATATTGGATGCTTGGACATATATAGAGATGACTTTCTTGCTCGATATGATAGTATGCTATCTGGTTACTCTTTATCTTAACATGTACACTTGTCTCTTTAAACTGTCTTATAGTTACATGTTGGTAAAGCCCTTAGGATGTGTACTTGACTACCTGGACTATGATGCAGATCATACTAGTGGGGACATGGTAGTCCATAAGTACATCCTTCAAGGTCCCTAGTCGTGGGTGTATCGAGACGGGGCATCGATATACCAGAGTAGACTAGCGTATACGCTTCTCGACCCATGAGATGGGCGATGGATGATCCCATATCCATTGGTGTTTGACATCAGAGATGGTGTACGGGTGCTCAGTGGAGACTGGGTACACTGGACGGACACGCCGAGAACTCCCAGATGGTATTATACCTCACGTCAGATGGCAGTTCTCTGGTGACACTTGTACCAGTTAGTCTGTAGACCCGAGATCGTCATAGAGTCTTGTGTGATTCCCACTGTGCTTTGATCTCCACCTTACCACGTCCATGAGGGCGTGAAAAACGGTGGTCTTTGGGTACAGTCCCGAGTCACATGGAGGCAATGAGCGATAGGAGGGGTTTCGTCTCTCCCGGTATTGGGGGTTGATGTTGCGCTGTGCTCGATTGACCGTAACAGGGAAGTCCCTTGTCAGGGCTGATCAGAGATTTGCTGGTAAGTGTTACCAGTAGTTTCTCGACCCGTTATGAGCCTCACATCGGCACGACTTATCGGTTATTGGGGTCTGACGTTCACCACCCCTAGATCTGATATGCGACGTATCAGACGAACAGACCGGACTGTACGGTAAGTGTTACTGGTTGGATTCACAGGAGTATGAGCGGGCTAGCTCGTCGATCTTCTGATCGCTTAGTACCCGGATGGCCGTTACGTTTAGCAGACCGCTTGCGGCTTGTGGGTGCTTGATATGATCATCATCTGCTACCGGCGTATTGACGAGTCTTTAGAGTCCTACACAGAGGTTTCCTGGTTCAAGCGAAACGAAATAGGAGCGCATATGAGATATGTACGGGACCGAGAATAATGCGTGTATGTGCTACCAAATTTCATTCTTGCGATAAATGTTTCGATTGGTTATATTCGATATGACCGAGTTATCGAATCATTGATTCGATAAATCGATACATTGGATACCAGTCGGTTATGTGCGACATGACCGGATCATTGAATCAAATATTGATTTAATGATTTAATGTATAATTATATATTCGATATATTACTTTTCATTAGCTAGTATTGGTTCACTTTATATGGATTTTCTTACTCGATGTGCAAGAAGTATATATGATGTACTTTTGTGCACACATTTGTATCATGTTTGATGATACTTGATAATTTAGTTAAGTGTATAGAATTAAACCATGGTTAATTTGATAATTAGGGTTTTGCATATTCATTTATTTATTTATTTGTTCATTTATTTATTTAGAAAAGATTGAGATAAGAATGGTGGAGAAGTTTGTTTTTAGTTGAAGCTTCATGAAGCTTTGACTTCTTAACCATTCTTGTCTTCATGCTTAACCCTAACCTATCCAACTAACCATGGTCTATTCTCTACACTCAACTATGGTTTGCTTATGATAAGTATTGAATTATTTTCATTTTAAATCAACACTTATCATATTCTTTCTTCTTCTTGACCTTCTTCTTCAAGAAAGAAACCTTGATGCCATCAATGGCAACTTGAGATCCAAAGTGAGAAATCCAATTCTAAAGTCAACCCACCTCCTATTTCTTCACCCTCTACCTCTTGCCAAGTTGTTTTGGGTGTTTTCTTCACAAGTTTCACCACTTGATGAAGATGGAGCTTGAACTTGTGCAACCTCGACGTAGATCATCTTCGGCACGAAGCCGACAGCCTATTCCGCTCACTTCTCCGATGAAGCCGTCGCGAGAGTCCGAGATTCGAGATGGACAGCGAGGGAACGACCACGTGGAGCTAAGGAAGTGGATAACTGGATCTACAAAGGTTGTAACTTTCGATCTTTAGTTAATATGTTAACTAGATTCGTTTTTCGCCTAGGATTCTAGCCGACGATCCGTATTAGGGTTTCTCGGCACCATAATTTTTGTAAAATGGCATGGTTGATGCCTTGTGAGACCACTATAGGGTGCCTAGGAACCTTTCAGTTGCCAACACGTGAATAGTAGATAACATAAGCAGGTAATCGCAGGAATGTACGTACAGCATGAATCTATGATATGCGATTACAGTAATAATGACATGATAAAAGTATGCAATAACTATGCAATAGGGATATGAGAAAGTAGATATACAGCAATCATGAAGGGTACACTAACAGGTACTCCTAAAACATGGAACAGTGCATAAGTGAAAAGGTACGAGGTATGGAGTGAAATATGTCATCCACGGAATCCTGTCATCGTGGTAGGATCACAATCCATCAAGACACTCAAATCCCAATTCCACAAATCAGCCCCCACATTGGGCTCTCACATCATATAGGTCTCACATCTCCTCAATGTACAATATCGAGTAATCTCCTATATCCCGAATGTACAAATCAGTAATCACATAGGTATGTCCAATATCCAATCTCAATGAATCACTTAATATCCCAAGTCAAATCTCAAGTAAGAATCTAACATCCTAAAGGTAATATATACAGAAATAAGTATGATGGGGGCAATACACATATATTAGCGTCCCATTCCACTAATATTGGTGTAAGGGTATATATAACAACGGCTTAATCCACTGTTATATATACAAAGGTGTTAAAGAAATATCATGAAAACCATGTGCCAAGCATCGACACAGAAATCCTGATCACGTATCATACGCTATCCCGAAAGCACGAGTGCCTAGCTCTGACCCTCGCCTTTCGACGTATGCATACGTACATGACTCCCAACGGTGTCTCCGTGATCCCCCACCGAGTCATGGGTACTGTCACCGGTAGGTACTCGTCCGCCTCCAGGCTCAATCGGCAAATTCCATCGATCTTCTTGCCGAGGGGAACCATACCGGGCGTCATCATGTACCATCATTCGGTAACCACACCTCGTATGGAGTATATAATCAGAACCGATAAATCTCAAGGTGGCTGCGCAAATATCACATCAAGGAAACCGGGTTTTTCAATGTATGCATAATTTCATGAACTCCCGCGGTTCCCAAATCCTGAAAACATCATGTAAAATCCAAATAACAAGGCGCAAATCCAGGAATAAATGTATGCGATATATCTGAATGCGAGCATATAAATGAGAACATATAGCTGAAACCAGATGTATGCGAAATCAATAAGGTACAGCTAAGTATAGGTGTCTACCTATAAGTAAAAGATGTCGTATACCCCCCTGGGTATAAGTAGAATATGAAGGGTACCCCCGGGTATAAGTAAAATATGTGCAAGGTATACCTGTAGCGTATCGCAAGGTGTAGATGTACCTATCACTAATGGTAAGATACACTATAGGTATACCGATAAATTAGATGTCAAGTATGATAAGCAATATAGTATCTATAAGGGGTTGTGTGTGACATGGCAATTATTGACGGTGTGTGTGTAGCATACAAGCCGTGCTCGTGCAACATGAACCGTCAATAATATGTGCAGTGTCCTACGGCTGCTAGTCACAGTACAACTATATCAAGGAAATAAGGTAAATGCGCAATTCTAACAACGACGTAGAATATGCGACAGGTATTTGAATCCTAGCCCAGACGCATAACGCCATCCGGGCGATTCCCCTGTAGATGTTAAATCTACTCACCTACGCTCCACGCTAGGTGAATCCTACCATCTGCTCTGTAGGGTTCCTAGGCACACTAATGAGGTCTCACAAGGGATCAAATATGGCTAATTCAAAATTTTCATGTGCCGACAAACCCTAATACGGATCGTTAACTAGATGTATAGACGATGCGATGCAAGTAAACAACTTTAACTTAAAAAGAAAGCAGCTACAACCTTTGTAGATCCGGTCCTCCACCTCCTATGCTCCATGATGACGTCCCTCCGCTGTCCATATCGAATCCCGGACTCTAGCATCAGCTTCATCGGAGAAATGTGTGTGCTAGGTCGTCGACTTCGATGCCGAAGATGATCTACGTCGAGGCAATGCAAGATCAAGCTCCCACTTCACCAAGTCATGAAACTTGGGAAGAAAACACCCTATACTACTTGGCAAGAGGTAGAGGATGAAGAAATAGGAAGTGGGTTCACTTTAGAATTGGATTTCTCATGCTTTTTCTCAAGTTGCCATTGATGGAAACAAGCTTTCTTCTTTTGTTGATGATGAAGAAGAAGAAGAAAGAATATGATAAGTATTTTAAAATAGGAAATAATATGATACTTATCATAATGGCAACCATAGTTAGGTGTAGAGAATAAACCATGGTTTGGTTGAATGGTTAGGTTTAGGGCTAAGAGACAAAATGGTCAAAGCTTCAAAGCTTCATGAACTTTCAAGAAGGAAACAAACTAAGCCACCATTTCATTCTTTCCCCAAAAGAATTAATGAATAAATAAATAAATAAATAAGTAAATAAACAAAACCCTAACCATTAACATAACCATGGTTTAAACTAAACATACACCTAAACATTCATGTATCATCAAGCATGATACAATCAAGTGCACAAAAGTATATCACATATACAACTTATGTATTTCAAGTGAGAAAATCCATTTAAAGTGAACAAATACTAGTTAATTCAAACTAATATATCAAATATATAATTATGCATTAAATCAATACTTGATTTAACGATCCAGTCATATCGCATATAACCGACTAGTATCCAATATATCGGCTTATCGAATCAATCCTTGATTCGATAACTAGGTTATATCACATACAACCAATCGATACATTCATCGTGAGAATGGAATACGGTATCACATACACGCATTATTCCTGGTCCCGCACATATCTCATATGTGCTCCTATTTCATTTCGCTTGAGCCAGGAAACCTCTGTGTAGGACCCTAAAGACTCGTCAATACGCCGGCAGCAGATGATGATCATATCAAGCACCCACAAGCCGCAAACGGTCTGCTAAACGTAAAGGCCACCCGGGTATTGAGCGATCAGAAGATTGACGAGCAAGCCCGCTCACACTCCTGTGAATCCAACCAGTAACATTTACCGTACAATCCGGTCTGTTCGTCTGATATGCAGCATATCTCACCTAGGGGTGGTAAACGTCAGACCCCAGTAGCTTGATAAGTCATCCCGACATATGGTCCATAACATTCGTGAAACTACTGATAGCTCTTACCAGTATATCACTGCAACCCTGGCCAAGGATTTCCTGTTATGGACAGTCGACCATAGCGCAACATCAACCCCCAATACCGGGAGAGACGAATCCTCTCCTATCGCTCATTGCCTCCATGTGAATCGGGACTGTACCCAAAAACCACCTGTTTGCACGACTCAGTAGAGCCGTGGTAGGGTGGAAATCAAAGCACAGTGGGAGACACACAAGACTCTATGACGAACTCGGGTCAACAGACTAAGTTGTACCAGTGTCACCAGAGAACTGCCATCTGACGTGAGGTATAATACCATCTGGGAGTCCTCGGCAAGTCCGTTCAGTGTACTCAGTCACCACTGAGCACCCGCATACCATCTCTGATGTCAAACACCAATGGATATGGGATCATCCATCGCCCATCACATGGGTCGAGAAGATATACGCTAGTCTACTCTGGAATATCAATGCCCCGTCTCGATATTCCCACGACTAGGAACAATGAAGGATGTACTCATTGACTACCCATGCCCCACTAGTATGATCTACATCATAGTCCTGGAAGTCGAGTACACATTCTAAGGGCTTTATCAACATGTAATCAGAGAGACAGAAAGTATACATGTTAAGATAAAGAGCAACCAGATAGCGTACAATCATGTCGAGCGAGAAAGTCCTACCTATATATGTCCCAGCATCCACTACAATATACATCCAATGTACAGTAATGGCCTCCAGGGCATACATATAACTAACAATCTCCCACTTGCACTAGGGCCATCTGTAGCAGTAGTTGTAGTATCTAATACTCAACCATCCCTATAAGTCTCTCTATGGGAAAAGGCCTTTGTGAGTGGATCCGCCGTGTTGTCCTCCAAGTCTTCTCTCCTAACCTCGATCACCTTGGAGATCAACTATCTCCATGATCAGGTGACACTGCCTCAGAATATGTCTGGGTCACTGATGGGACCGGGGTTCCTGGGCCAAAACCACACTTCCATTGTCACACAATGGTGGGAACCTAGTTCATCTTATAAACCAATATACATCCAAACTGCCTCTTTGGTAGCATGTTTAATAGCGATGTTACCAGCCTTTATCGTCTAGTCTGCCACGGTATCTTGTTTGGAACTCTTTCAACATACCGTCCCTCTACTGAGGGTAAAGACAATGCCTGCGACTGACATTCAGTCGTTTTTATCACCCTGGAACCCTTCCAGTGATTCTCCCCAGGATCAATTGATACAATCTTACTACAGCTAGTGAGAATCCTAACATCCATTTAGATCTATCTCATAGACCCAAATCCCAGGATTTAGGAGGTATCTTTTTGATCCTATTTGGAGAATCCTGGTGATAAGAGGAGATTGACCGAGCGTAGCATAGGAAACTCCTTTCATATCAAGAGTATGTCATCCACGTACTCTACGAGGATCATTACCATACTCCATACTACCCTTTTGTACATACAAGGTTCATCTACCATTTTGATGAAGTCAAATACTTTGACTACCACATCAAAATAGATGTTCCAACTCCGCGATGCCTGCTTTATTCTGTAAAGCAACTTGCACACGTTTCCGCTGCTCCCACTGTTTACGAAGCCCTCTGGCTGTGTACTTATAGACGTTCTCTTCTAAATCATTATTTAGAGAAGTAGTCATGGCACCCAACCACCAGATATCGTAGTCATGGTATGTAGCAATGGCAAGTAGGATCTGGATGGACTTAAGCATAGTCCCTAGAAAAGGTTTCATCATTATCCACACCTGGTTGATGAGTAAAACCTTTAACAAGTCTAGCTTTGAAAGTCTCAACTTTTCCATCTACACCAAGTAATCTTCTCAAGATATACTTGCTCCTGATGGGGATTTAACCCTTCAGATATAGCAGCCAAAGTCCATACTTTGCTGGTGTACATGGATTCCATCTCAGATCGCTAAGCATCCAGCCATTCTTATAGAGTCCTTACTCTCGATGGCCTGCTCGAAACTAGTTGGGTCATCATCTCATGATGCATTCCTCGCTCCCATTGTCATCGAGAAACCGAGGTATCTCTCAGGCGGATGAGGAACCCTGCTAGATCGGTGGAGAGGCTGAGGTTCGTCGGGGACTATAGAATCCTTTGGTTCTGTCAAATCATCAACTGCAGTTTTGTATAGCTGGAACCTTTCCAGTTCTACAGAACTGATCTTGCCTCGATCTTGTCCGGATTTTACTTTAGACATAGGCCGGACAATCCCAAATCTTAACTTACTTAAGAGATAGGCTCTTCCCATACCATATCTCATATGGAATGGTAGGCAGTGATCTGATTCGAACCTAATTCAATAGGTATGCAGTTTCTCAAGCGCATAACTCCCAAAAGGAAATAGGAAACTCAGTAGTACTTATCATAGAGCACACCATATCTATTATTGTGCGATTGATCCACCCCGATACACCGTTGTGCTGTGGTGTATTCAGAGGAGTAACACTGAGAGAGAATCTCATTCTCCTTTAGAATAGTCCAGGAATTCTATGCACAAGTATTCTCCTCCCTGATCTCATCATAGGACATAATACTTATACCCGGTTATTGGTTCTCTACTTCTAAATTATATTCTGTGAATACCTCAAAAGGTTCGGACTTATGTTTCAACAGAAACATATGACTGAATCTTGAGAGATTATCAGAGAATATAATGAAGTATAAAGAACCAGTCTTGGCATGTGTAGACAGGAGACCTTACATACATCATCATGTATCAGTCCCAAGAGTTCATTAGCTCTTTCTCTGTTTCCAATAAACAGGGCTATGGTCATCTAATCTTTGTGACATGACTGGCAAGTTTCACAAGATGTAAATTCAAACTGATTTAAATATTCATCTAAAATGTAACCTCATCCAGTCGGGTCGCATTGATATGACCTAGTCTACATTGCCTCAAGAAGGATTCGTTCATTTCTGAACTCTTCCTCTTGTGTGTGTTCTGTATACTAGGAACTGTAGTTTGATTTAGAACGTCAATGCTTTTAGATAACGTGCCTGAACCGATCAACTTTTGATATAGGAAATGTTCAAAACATTATCCAACAATACAAAATTTTATCATTTCTTTAATAAATAAAGAGATTGATATGATTTTGCATATCAGGTTCGGTATCTAATAGCATTTGTTCAGAATCAATGTATTGGTCATACAGGGTGACAGTGACCAACAGACTTGGCTGCAACACTTGCCCCATTTTCTGTCTCATGAAACTTATCACCCGTTCTTAATTTTCTACCTTTCTGTAGCCCTATGTAACAGATTACATATCTGGGATCCTGTTCCGGTATCAAATACCCAGGATGCAGAGGATACTGAGAAACAGTTCTTTGTAATGAACACACCCGAAGGAGATGCGTCATATGCACTTTCTTCGTTTGGGCGGTATAGGAATTCTGGTATTCCCCTATTTCCTGCTCTGTCTTATAAAAATTATAAGTTGGAGCGGGACCAACGTTCCCCAGCTCAGTATAACAAGCGGGTTCGGTCAATACATCCATATTATTATTTTGATTAAGGCGTGATATGGTCGCTACCTGGAGAGAGAGAAAAGAAAACACTCTGCGTGCGCTCTTGCATGATTAGATTGGTTATTTATTTTATCTAATCAGGATGGCTCCCACTGTTTTTATCAAATCTTCCTTCAAACCCTAAAAGGAAAGACTAGCCGGGATTAATTACACTCTACAAGTTCGCCAATCTTTCAGCCAGGCCAGTGTCGGTACTTTGAGGGAAGTTCCCCGTGCTTTCGCACGGACCTAATTAATGTAAACCTCGTTTTCCCAGAGGCGTAACCCCGTTGACACCTTTCTAGACACCTACTTGATCGGCTAATTGCAAAGTGCAAAACTCTCCCATGAGTAACAATTACTCGCAGTGGGTATCGGGATCCAACTATCACATAGAAGGTATGCAATCTCATTGTAAATTTCAACACTTGAAACTCCCGATAAAGGTTTTTACCCCTGGCACTTATAACCTTAACTATGGTCAATGAATCATAAGCACTACTCAAGTTCTACCCGTCATTTCGTGATTAATTAGACCCACCCACATGACCCTTAACTAAGGTCAACAAAGTCACACGACTGTCCTAACTAATCGCATCATATGCGGTGTAGGAAGACATCACTTAGCTACCGTACACTGTGCCTTGACTATGGTCAACAAACACAGCACGAATACTAAGTACTCTACTTCCTAAAATGACGGAGGGTTGCGAATGGTTTTTATGAAAACCTTTAACGCTTTGAACTTGATCTCGTTGCGGAATCAAATTTTTTTTAAATGGAATGTTTTTGATGCTTTTCTAGTTTTGCTAAAGGGGTCACTCTCGGTGAAGGGATCGTCGGCCCTTTCCTCGTCGAATGAGGTGCGGGATATATCATATATATCACTATGCAAAGCGGAAACTATAGAAGCGATCAAAAGACAAACCGAGGGTTGTAGCATCTGCCAGTTATTGCTAAAGGAGTCACTCCCGGTGAAGGGATCTCGGTCCTTTCCTCATCGAATAAGGTGCAGGATGTTCTTCAAGGAACACCGCGATGCAAAGCAAGAACTGTAGCTACCTGTTTTTATTTTGAAATTCGATTCCACAACATCAATTAGGTTTATTTTCTTTCATTAATCTCATTAATGAATATCCCATCATTTAAGTCTACCTAATCATCACAGATAAATATAACTTACGCTTATGCCATCCGCATTCACCTCGATGTCCCGTCTGCACCGTTAGGTTAGGTAACTAACGGCAGAGCGGGGCAGGGCTAGCGCGGGTGTAAAACATAAGCAACGTCTATATAATATATCATATATACTATATCTATCTGAACAAATCACATGATCACATCACAGATAACGCAGCAGAAAATATCATATGAAATATTGGATATACTAGGACGTCCGTGTTTTCAATACGAGCCAGTATAAAACACGGATTCCACGGTCGTGATGAATAGCCAATCCCACACCCCTAGACCCCTACGAGAGCGGCAAGCAACCCTACCAATTCTAGGGTTAGGAGACCCAGACTCGACTCCTCGAGTTGGTCTCCCACTGGACCACAGAACCCGGTTACTTGTGCTCCCCTCCTTGGGTCTATCCTAATGCGGAAAAGTAAATAATATACAAATAGTGACAACATCCGCAACCTGGAAGTGCCCCAATAAAAGAATATTACATACAAGTTTTTACATGAATGAAAATGAAAAAACACTCATCTCACATAAAAAAAAACCCGGTTATTCGAACATGACGATCCAATATAACATATCCAGCAACTCATAACATCACATGTCATCAAAGTAAGTAAATATGCGCATCCCAATTGTCGTTGACATATAGCAACGAAACCGGCGATATCACATATTACACTTACGGTCACAGAAAAGAAAGTGTAAAACTACAACAGTTGGAATCCGCAACCTTTTTAGACATCGCATACCTAATCAAATGAAATACTTAGACATCGCATGCCTAACAATTATAAACCCCGCATTTTAGTCTTATTATCGAAAACACTTTTCAATATCATGTCGGGCAATTCAACAGGATTCCCGACATCCTGATCGAATGCTCGTCGCAAACTTTAGTAGGCGGCCGCACCCCGAATGCCGTCGACGAAGTGCACCGAGGCGGAATACCGCTGCCGCGAGCACCCGAATGGATGCTTTCGGCGACGGGGTTCTCCTACATTCACTTGGTCGGGGCTATGGAGTGAGGTTGTCTAATAAGTTTACCCGGCGAGTATCCGCGTACGCTACGTGATTGCGACGGACTTTTGATCACATCAAAATTCCGTGGCAACCGATCAAGTGAGACTAAACTGCTATGTTTATAACATTCATTCAGTTATCTCATAACTGCTTATGAATTCCAATTATTGTACCACATTCCAGATAAATATAAAATGTCAAACTTTCCGATCGAACAATCGAACACCCAAGTTTTCCCGAAACAGCTCAACACATGAAATAAGTTTAAAAACATTCACTTCGTGCCTCAGTACCAACGGTCCAGCCGTAGAAGGGTCAAGCCAACGCCTCACATGTGGCACGCCGTACTGCCCCAAACCCTAAGGTTCAAAGGGCAGTTCAAGACGGTCATATAATCGAGTTAAGGTTTGTTGTCTTCTAGAGGGACCATCGTGTTACTTGCACTACTTGGAATGTCATTAAACTACGGAAAAGTCCAACAATTGGAAATTTCCCGGTAGGGGAAAAAGTGGGTATTTATATCCGGTCGAACTTTTCAACATATTCTAAAACTATCCGGAAAAACACATAGGCAAAGTTTGACAATCCGATCGAATCTACGAACTCCCAATACAACCCAGAATACCCAACTCTGGAGTAAGATTTAAAAAATCCCAGAAAATCCAGAACCAAAATATAAGAATTACTGTGCAAACATTATTGGGAGAGGCGACCGTACGGCCGCGGAACCGCCGCACGAGCCATGCTCGTGCCGCGGAACCACGACGGTTTAGATGAATCAGGATCTCGTTATGCACCATAATTCTTAGATCTTCCTGCCGAATTTTTTAAGAATTTTTAATCTGGAAAAAACCCAGTTTTTGAAAAATGTCCAGAGAGCAAATTTGAATTAGGGTTTCGGTTCGATCGGACTTCTAACTCCGTCTACGCATCGCCTAAGGCTCTAGCTAGGCTCTGATACCACTGTAGGGTTCCTAAGCACACTAATGAGGTCTCACAAGGGATCAAACATGGCTAATTCAAAATTTTCATGTGCCTACAAACCCTAATATGGATCGTTAACTAGATGTATAGACGATGCGATGCAAGTAAACAACTTTAACTTAAAAAGAAAGAAGCTACAACCTTTGTAGATCCGGTCCTCCACCTCCTAGGCTCCGTGATGACGTCCCTCCGCTGTCCATATTGAATCCCGGACTCTAGCATCGGCTTCATCGGAGAAATGGGCGGGCTAGGTCGTCGACTTCGATGCCGAAGATGATCTACGTCGAGGCAACGCAAGATCAAGCTCCCACTTCACCAAGTCATGAAACTTATGAAGAAAACACTCTATACTACTTGGCAAGAGGTAGAGGATGAAGAAATAGGAAGTGGGTTCACTTTAGAATTGGAATTCTCACTATTTTTCTCAAGTTGCCATTGATGGAAACAAGCTTTCTTCTTTTGTTGATGATGAAGAAGAGGAAGAAAGAATATGATAAGTATTTTAAAATAGGAAATAATATGATACTTATCATAATGGCAACCATAGTTAGATGTAGAGAATAAACCATGGTTTGGTTGAATGGTTAGGTTTAGGGCTAAGAGACAAATTGGTCAAAGCTTCATGAACTTTCAAGAAGGAAACAAACTAAGCCACCATTTCATTCTTTCCCTAAAAGAATTAATGAATAAATAAATAAATAAGTAAATAAACAAAACCCTAACCATTAACATAACCATGGTTTAAACTAAACATACACCGAAACATTCATGTATCATCAAGCATGATACAATAAAGTGCACAAAAGTATATCACATATACAACTTGTGTTTTTCAAGTGAGAAAATCCATTTGAAGTGAACAAATACTAGTTAATGCAAACTAATATATCAAATATATAATTATGCATTAAATCATTAAATCAATACTTGATTTAACGATCCGGTCATATCGCATATAACCGACTAATATCCAATATATCGGCTTATCGAATCAATCCTTGATTCGATAACTAGGTTATATCACATACAACCAATCGATACATTCATCGCGAGAATGGAATACGGTATCACATAAACGCATTATTCTCGGTCCCGCACATATCTCATATGCGCTCCTATTTCATTTCGCTTGAGCCAGGAAACCTCTGTGTAGGACTCTAAAGACTCGTCAATACGCCGGCAGCAGATGATGATCATATCAAGCACCCACAAGCCGCAAGCGGTCTGCTAAACGTAACGGCCACCCGAGTATTGAGCGATCAGAAGATCGACGAGGAAGCCCCCTCACACTCCTGTGAATCCAACCAGTAACACTTACCGTACAGTCCGGTCTGTTCGTCTGATATGCCGCATATCTCGCCTAGGGGTGGTAAACGTCAGACCCCAGTAGCTTGATAAGTCATGCCGACGTAAGGTCCATAACATTCGTGAAACTACTGATAACTCTTACCAGTATATCACTGCAACCCTGGCCTGGGATGTCCTGTTATGGCCAGTCGAACATAGCGCAACATCAACCCCAATACCGGGAGAGACGAATCCCCTCCTATCGCTCATTGCCTCCATGTGAATCGGGACTGTACCCAAAAACCACCTGTTTGCACGACTCAGTAGAGCCGTGGTAGGGTGGAAATCAAAGCACAGTGGGAGACACACAAGACTCTATGACGATCTCGGGTCAACAGACTATGGTGTACCAGTGTCACCAGAGAACTGCCATCTGACATGAGGTATAATACCATCTGGGAGTCCTCGGCGAGTCCGTTCAGTGTACTCAGTCACCACTGAGCACCCGCATACCATCTCTGATGTCAAACACCAATGGATATGGGATCATCCATCGCCCATCACATGGGTCGAGAAGATATACGCTAGTCTACTCTGGAATATCGATGCCCCGTCTCGATATTCCCACGACTAGGAACAATGAAGGATGTACTCATTGACTACCCAGGCCCCACTAGTATGATCTACATCATAGTCCTGGAAGTCGAGTACACATCCTAAGGGCTTTATCAACATGTAATCAGAGAGACAGAAAGTATACATGTTAAGATAAAGAGCAACCAGATAGCGTACTATCATGTCGAGCAAGAAAGTCCTACCTATATATGTCCCAGCATCCACTACAATATACATCCAATGTACAGTAATGGCCTCTAGGGCATACATATAACTAACATGCTCCCCCTGTAGCAGTGTCCGTAGTCCCTGCCTGCAACCCTGCAAATAAGACATGGAAATCAAATATAAGCCAAATATTCCGCAAAACGCGATATCGAACCAAAACGAGAAACTCGCGTCGCGAACTAAACGCGCGTGTGCACGATACGCTGAATCTTGTGTATACGCGTCTAAAACCATCGTGACACGCCGCGATACGCTGGATCACAGAACCCTCTCACGTATCGCGCGTATCGCGCAAACAAACGGACATGCAAAACGAAATATTGCCCCAGATTTTCCTACAGGACAAATCTTACAAAACTAGACATGCCAAAGCACTAGACAACACTGCAGACAACCCTAGCCAAGACCCCTACACCCCTGCCCCCCTACTTGGCCGCAATTTGCGGCCAAACCCAATAAATCTGTGGCCAGAAACTAGAATGAGGGGCTCGTGTTCTTGTGGTGTGTTCTAGACCTAGTGTGCATGCCCCAGTTTTCTCAATTTTAGCCTGAAGGTCCCGGGTCAATAGCAGATCACAGAAAGCCAATACATCGCTTTAAAATCACCAATTTGCACAAAACACAAACCCTATGGTATTTTAGTGTAATCCAGGGTTAAACTCAGCTCAAGTGACCCTAATAACACTTAAATAGGTAGGGTTAACTAACACAATCATCAATTAGCCACAACATCTCACAAATCACCATAATTAGCACTAAACTAGCTAATTAACACTTACCGACGCTAATTAACACACAAGCTAAGCAAACTAGGGAAAGGGTTCAGAAAATATACCCTAACGAACCCTAGAAGGCAGGTGAAGAAGTGGAGAAGAGCTGCTGTAGTAGCTGGGGCTGCTGCTGCTACAGTTGCCGAGGCTGCTTCTGCTGATGATGATGATGGCTGCTGCTGCTGTCTCTGTTGTTGTTGTTGTTGTTGATGTCGAGGTTGTTGTTGCTTCCCCTGGTGGTGCTGCCATGCTTCTGCAGCTGCTACTTGCTTCTCTTGTTGCTGCTGAAGCTCCTGCTGCTCTCAAGATGCTGGAGCTGATTCTGGTGTTGCTGCCTCTGCTGCTGCCGCCTTGTTGTTGTTTTCTTTGCTGCTGATGATGATGATGTGCGGGTGTGTGTGTGTGAGTTTAAGAGTGAGAGGATGAGAGAAATGAGTGAGAATGAGAGAACACCAACAAGTCAACCCCCTCCTCTTTCTCTCTCTTCATTAAATGAAGGCATGGGCAAGCCATCATGCCTCATGATTCTCCCTCTTTCTCTCACGAAGGTCAACATTCAAACCATTTAAAAACCCTTTTCAAATTCATTTTATTTTTGAAAAGAACCATATACAAATAAAAACCCAAAAGCACCTAATACAATATTAAACTAGATTAGGGAATGGTTAGTTCACCATTTTGCTAATCATGGTTAAACCCCCAAAACAACCCTAGTTATCATGCACAAGTGTGTGAAAGCCTAGGAAAAATCTAATAAAATACTCATTAAATAGGATAAAATATTTGAAACTTAATTTGGTAAACTTTTTATTAAAAACCTTACATTAAAATGTAATTAGCTACAAAACACATCTAAGGTGTTACAATCTCCCCCCTTTAAAAGAAATTCGTCCCCGAATTTAAAAATATACTTCTACGCGTACCTTCAAAGAGAAGATTACAACTCTCAAATCTCGTTCGCAGCCTCCCAGGTGATTACCTCACTATACGGCCACGTCCAAGAAAACCCTTCACAGATGGCAAGACCCTTGACCGACGTTTCTCCACCTGCCGAGCCATTAACACACATGGCTGCTGGTGAACGAAAGATCGCGTCAAAGCTAATTGGTCTGGTGCCAAATCATGTGAGAAAGGTCAAGAAGGTAATTGTAAAGTATCATCACAAGGAATACGGGGTGAAAACTTAATAATCTGGGCGGAAGTGCCAAATTAAAGGCAACGAAACTAACTCACTTATAGGATCTCGAAAAAACCTACAATCCTGGGACAAGCTTCCCAAAATCCAACACGTCATTCATCGGAAAGTCCGTAGGAATACATGATCTGTCCCTGCGAACTCGAGTCTATAACCAACGCAGTCGGCATATGACCTCAGTTCGCAATGGACAATTCCCATCCTGACCTAACACAACTGGACCATCTCCGAAGTCTCTAGACATAGCTAGGGTCCAAAATCCTACTTACGCAGAGTCAGAAAAACAACAGACTGGTGATCGACAGGACCTAACCCCTAGGCCTAAAGGTGGCCAATTGGAGTGTCTCCTGATAACGGCTATCGAAGGAGAACCCTAACGATGGCGAGTGACGATCCCCAAGTGCTGACGACAACTAATACAAACACACAGCTTAACAAGAAACAACTGAGCAAATTGAGTATAACCGGACGACAATAATGCGAATGGAGTCACACCCTAACTAAACTTGGGTAGAAACCATAACGAAATTCGTGGAGATCTGCTCCCACTCCTACTTCGAAACGGTAAAAGGTTGCAACTCTCCAGCCGGCCTCAGATGCTCGACCCAAGCACACAACAAGACAGACACCTTGAAACGAACCCTGACTTCTCCTTCTATCCCTGCCCACCCGTAACTATCTTACGAGTCACGTCAAAGCTGGTGGAACTTAAATGAATATGGAGAATTGACTAATGTGCCTTCTCTAGGATTTCACGTCTTTACCTGATAATATCAGGTACACAAACGCGTCCCTAACTTAGCACACTGTGTCACAAATCAAGGACTCCGAATCATTACCCAGCCGAGTATGCTCAAGTATCTCTGACGAACGAGCATCGGCGGGCAGTGTCTCGCGGAAGAGATTTAAGGAAAGTGGTCGGGCGCGGACATGAGCAAGCCGTCCCCTCCGTAGAGACGAACTTAAGCTGTACTCAATGATCACACAAGAACTGAAAATCTGCAGAAGACTATCACAACAATCAAAATCCGCTGCAGGAAGATGTTCATTAAGCTCTGGTGGTCCGTGAAAATCTGACACGACTCTCGAACAAGTAGTGTCTCCAAATCTCCAACGCAAAACCACCGCGGCCATCTCCAGATCATGAGTGGAATATCCTTCTCGTACTTCCTCCAAATGTATGGAAGCAAAAGCGATAACTCTGTAGTGTCACCTCGGTACACACTCGAGCCCTACTCAAGAAACATTTCAGTTAAACACAAGGTCGCCCGAACCAGAGGCAAAGAAGGACTAATGCAGTTGTTAACTGAATCTTCAACTGCTGAAAACTCCGTACACATGCCTCAGTCCACAGAAAAGAAACCTCCTTTCCGGTCCATTCAGTCGACGGTGCAGCACTACTCTAGCAATCCTGCATGAAACGGCGGTAAAAACCTGCTAAGCCCAAAAATCTGCGGATCTCCGTCCAGCACACAAGTCTGGGCCTAAGCTGTACGGCCACGATCTCCCTCGGAACCATACGAAACCGTCTCCCGTGACTACAAGACCTAGGAGTCAACACAGAACAAGCCTGAAGCAACACTCCAAGAATTTAGCAAACTGTTGGGGCTCCCCCAGTATCTACATAACAAATCCTCAAGTGCTACTCCTGCCCCTCAAGACGCATTAGATAGACCAGAATGTCGTAAATAACACAACAACACTGGTCGATGAACGGCCTGAAGAAATCTGGTTCATCACATCTACGAATGCTGCTAGGGCATCAGTGAATCCAATGACTCACTAACACACACAAAGCCCGTAGCACGCATAAGGCAGTCTTCGGAATTCCATCACCCCGAATCCGCAATAATGATGACCTGATCCCAAACAAACTTAGAAATGCCTCGCACTGTGGAGCTGATCGAAGAAATCGCCAATGCGAGGTAAAGGATACCTATCCGCACCGTAAGCCGGTTCAATTGGCGATCCGTCGATACACAACCTCAAACTGCCGTCTTCCTCCTCGACGAACAGAAATAGGAGCTTCCAAAAGAGAAACACTCAGACGCACAAAACTTCCCAACAAATAACTCTGCAGCTGATTCTTAAGCTCCCTAAGCTTCGCCGGCTCATCCGGAACAACGTCGGAAAAACTCTCGCACGAAAAGAACACCGGTCCAACAAACCCTCTGTGGCTACGGTATCACGAATGAACGCCAAGAAGCCACGACATCTCATCAGAAGACGACTAGCGAAAAAGGCTGAATTCAAGCTGTGAGAGGCGGCACAACTATCCACCTGCACAACAAGAACTGACTTGCCGAAAAAACAAACCTGACTGTTTCCTCACGGTAGTCCACAGACGCCTAACACATAACTAAACAGTCTGTGCCCAGGAGAACGTCAAATCCAACATCTCTAGAATGACCAAAACGACGGACGAATCTCCATCTCCTATCCGATTGGCACAAAACTGAATACGTGTCGCGCAACAAAAGAATCGCTGACAGAAATTAGCACAACTATGACTAATCTACCCAACCACTGCACAAGCATGAAAAACAAACGAATACATCAAAAGAACACGCGAAATAAGGATACCTGAAAACTCCACATTGAACGCCTGCGCGTCCCGATGAGTTGAAGCAAACTCCTGTGTCTGCCCTCTACCCGCAACTGGCTGAACTCCTCTGGTAGACTGAGCCCTCTGAGCGAACCTCCCACGTCCATGGCCTCTCTGAAAACGATCCTGACGAGGTGGTAAGGAACAATCCCTGACGAAGTGCTGAAGGCTCCCGCATCGAAAACATCCACGTGGTGACTGCTGACCCTCCTGGCAATGAGAGCTGAACGACTGTCCTCGTCCTAAGCTTCTGCTACTCCCGCGACGGCCACGAAATCTGTCTCGAGGACCAAACCACTGTCTCTGGGCTGGTACACTGGTACGAGTCCTCCACAGTCCTGGAATATGTGCCTCGTCAACTGGAGCTGCAACCACTGGTGCTATGTAGGTGATGGACTGCTGCATGCTGATTGTAAGTGACAACTGAGTAACAGGAGTGACAACCTCCTGTCGTAGCTCCTGAACGACATCAACCAATGAACTCATAGTCTGGCGGAATTCCTGCATCTCTGCCAAAAGTCTATCAATAGTGTATGTCGTAGGCTGATCTGTCTGCACCTGTGCAACTAGAGTGCCATCCTGGTCAGTACTCGTCTCAACCGAGCCAACTCTGACCTCGGCCCTCGCTGCATCACTCCGAGTCCCCATAGTCATCGGCGGCAAGGCTATAAATAGATATAAGATTCGATGAGAATAAGGAATTGAATCTCAAGGATATGAATCATCAAGGAACGAATTTCAAGCAATTGTACTTAAGTCACTTTAGGCGAAGTATCGCATCATGGGTATGCTGCAGACATACACACACTGCGTTACTTTGCTCAAGCTACCTACTCCATCATACTAAGGTCATCCTACACTCCGAAAGGTAAAACCTAGCGCTCTGATACCAACTTTGTCACGACCCGAAATTGGCCCGTGACGGCTCTAATACTACGCAACGCCCTAAGACGTAACGTAGTAGAAGAAAGCCAAAAGCCAGAAATCTAAACCTTAAAAATACGTAAAAGATAATTTAAGTTTTTGAAACATTTGAAATCACAACCCAAATTCTTTAAAAGTCCCACTTTCTTTCTTTAAAATTTTGGCAACACCTCCTTTTTGTAAAAACTAGCCAAGATGAATACACCACAAATATACGACACCGTAGCGAAGAAATAAAGACAATGGAGAGAAAGCTGTATATAAAAAACAACAAATCCATAAATAATATACAATATCGTCATCACAAAGTCCCTAGGTCAACAACATGATAGTAGATGGAGGTACAAGATACAACGAATGTACAATATGAAATACAGATAATCATCTAACCCACCTAAGCAAAAATAGTAAACTGTGAGCCGATGTGATATCTGTAGCAAAAGATGATAGCTGAATAGCGGAATAGCTGAATAGCCTGCCTCGACTACTATGGGGAACAACCTGAAACACCTGTGGCACAACGGGGGTGAGTTGCCAACTCGTGAATAGTAGATAACATATGCAGGTAATCGCAAGAATGTACGTACAGCATGAATCTAAGATATGCGATTACAGTAATAATGACATGATAATAGTATGCAATAACTATGCAATAGGGATATGAGAAAGTAGATATGTAGCAATGATGAAGGGTACACTAACAGGTACTCCTAAAACATGGAATAGTGCATAAGTGAAAAGGTACGAGGTATGGAGTGAAATATGTCATCCACGGAATCCTGTCATCGTGGTAGGATCACAATCCATCAAGACACTCAAATCCCAATTCCTCAAATCAGCCCCCACATTGGGCTCTCACATCATATAAGTCTCACATCTCCTCAATGTACAATATCGAGTAATCTCCTATATCCCGAATGTACAAATCAGTAATCACATATGTATGTCCAATATCCAATCTCAATGAATCACCTAATATCCCAAGTCAAATCTCAAGTAAGAATCTAACATCCTAAAGGTAAATATATACAGAAATAAGTATGATGGGGCCAATACACATATATTAGCGTCCCATTCCACTAATATTGGTGTAAGGGTATATATAACAACGGCTAAATCGCCTGTTATATATACAACGGTGTTAAAGAAATATCATGAAAACCATATGCCAAGCATCGTCACAGAAATCCTGATCACGTATCATACGCTTTCCCGAAAGCACGAATGCCTAGCTCTGACCCTCGCCTTTCGACGTATGCATACGTACATGACTCCCAACGGTGTCTCCGTGATCACCCGCTGAGTCATGGGTACTGTCACCGGTAGATACTCGTCCGCCTCCAGGCTCAATCGGCAAAGTCCATCGATCTTCTTGCCGAGGGGAACCATACCGGGCCTCACCATGTACCCTCATACGGCAACCACACCTCGTATGGAGTATATAATCAGAACCGATAAATCTCATGGTGGCTGCGCAAATATCACATCAAGGAAACCGAGTTTTTCAATGTATGCATAATTTCATGAACTCCCGCGGTTCCCAAATCCAGAAAACATCATGTAAAATCCAAATAACAAGGCGCAAATCCAGGAATAAATATATGCGATATATCTGAATGCGAGCATATAAATGAGAACATATAGCTGAAACCAAATGTATGCAAAATCAATAAGGTACAGCTAAGTATAGGTGTCTACCTATAAGTAAAAGATGTCGTATACCCCCCTAGTTATAAGTAGAATATGAAGGGTACCCCCCCGGGTATAAGTAAAATATGTGCAAGGTATACCTGTAGCTGTATCGTAAGGTGTAGATGTACCTATCATTAATGGTAAGATACACTATAGGTATACCGATAAACTATATGTCAAGTATGATAAACAATATAGTATCTATAAGGGGTTGTGTGTGACATGGCAATTATTGACGGTGTGTGTATAGCATACAATCCGTGCTCGTATAATGAACCGTCAATAATATGTGCAGTGTCCTACGGCTGCTAGTCACAGTACAACTATATCAAGGAAATAAGGTAAATGCGCAATTCTAACAATGACGTAGAATATGCGACAGGTATTTGAATCCTAGCCCAGACGCATAATGCCATGCGGGCGATTCCCCTGTAGATGTTAAATCTACTCACCTACGCTCCACGCTAGGTGAATCCTACTATCTGCTCCCCCCTATAGCAGTGTCCGTAGTCCCTGCCTGCAACCCTGCAAATAAGACATGGAAATCAAATATAAGCCAAATATTCCGCAAAACGCGATATCGAACCAAAACGAGAAACTCACGTCGCGAACTAAACGCGCGTGTGCACGATATGCTGAATCGTGTGTATACGCGTCTAAAACCATCGCGACACGCCGCGATACGCTGGATCACAGAACCCTCTCACGTATCGCGCGTATCGCGCAAACAAACGGACATGCAAAACGAAATATTGCCCCAGATTTTACTACAGGCCAAATCTTACAAAACTAGACATGCCAAAGCACTAGACAACACTGCAGACAACCCTAGCCAAGACCCCTACACCCCTGCCCCCCTACTTGGCCGCATTTTGCGGCCAAACCCAATAAATCTGTGGCCAGAAACTAGAATGAGGGGCTCGTGTTCTTGTGGTGTGTTCTAGACCTAGTGTGCATGCCCCAGTTTTCTCAATTTTAACCAGAAGGTCCCGGGTCAATAGCAGATCACAGAAAGCCAATACATCGCTTTAAAATCACCAATTTGCACAAAACACAAACCCTATGGTATTTTAGTGTAATCCAGGGTTAAACTCAGCTCAAGTGACCCTAATAACACTTAAATAGGTAGGGTTAACTAACACAATCATCAATTAGCCACAACATCTCACAAATCACCATAATTAGCACTAAACTAGCTAATTAACACACACCGACGCTAATTAACACACAAGCTAAGCAAACTAGGGAAAGGGTTCAGAAAATATACCCTAACGAACCCTAGAAGGTAGGTGAATAAGTGGAGAAGAGCTGCTGTAGTGGCTGGGGCTGCTGCTGCTACAGCTGCTGAGGCTGCTTCTGCTGATGATGATGATGGCTGCTGCTGCTGTCTCTGTTGTTGTTGTTGTTGATGATGATGTCGAGGATGTTGTTGCTGCCCCTGGTGCTGCTGCCTTGCTTTTGCAGCTGCTACTTGCTTCTCTTGTTGCTGCTGAAGCTCCTGTTGCTGCTGCTCTCAAGAAGCTGGAGCTGATGCTGGTGTTGCTGCCTCTGCTGCTGCCGCCTTGTTGTTGTTGTCTTTGCTGCTGCTGATGATGATGATGTGTGTGTGTGTGTGTATGAGTTTGAGAGTGAGAGGATGAGAGAAATGAGTGAGAATGAGAGAACACCAACAATTCAACCCCCTCCTCTTTCTCTCTCTTCATTAAATGAAGGCATGGGCAAGCCATCATGCCTCATGATGCTCCCTCTCTCTCTCTCACCAAGGTCAACATTCAAACCATTTAAAAACCCTTTTCAAATTCATTTTATTTTTGAAAAGAACCATATACAAATAAAAACCCAAAAGCACCTAATACAATATTAAACTAGATTAGGGAATGGTTAGTTCACCATGTTGCTAATCATGGTTAAACCCCCAAAACAACCCTAGTTATCATGCACAAGTGTGTGCAAGCCTAGGAAAAATCTAATAAAATACTCATTAAATATGATAAAATATTTGAAACTTAATTTGGTAAACTTTTTATTAAAAACCATACATTAAAATATAATTAGCTACAAAACACATCTAAGGTGTTACAAGTGAGCTGAGAGAGAATCCTATTCTCTTTTAAGAAGTCTGAAAACTCTGTACTCAAATACTCTCCATCTCGATCCGATTGATGTTTCTTGATGCTCAAGCCTGTTTGTTTTTCTACTTCAAGTTTGTACTCCTTGAATTTCTCAAAAGCTTTGGATTTATGCTTTAATAAAAACACGTGTCCGAATCTTGAGAAGTCATCAGTAAAAGTAATGAAGTATGAAAAACCGCCTCTAGCATGTGTAGACATTGGTCCACAAACATCACTATGTATGAGGCTTAAGAGTTCCACAGCTCTTTCTCCGTGACCAGTAAATGGAGTTTTGGTCATTTTACCTTTGATACAGGACTGACAAGTCGCATAAGATTTATATTCAAAAGGGTTTAAATATCCATCTTTATGTAACTTGTTTAGTCTTATTTCATTAATATGACCAAGTCTATAATACCAAAGAAAAGCTTCATTTATATCTAAAAATTTTCTTTTATTAGTATGTTGTATATTGAAAACTGTGTGTTGGTTCAGGATGTAAATACCGTTATTTAGTGTACCACACTCAATCAACTGTTGATTTAAGTTAATGTTCATAACATTATTTTGCAACACAAAATGATATCCTTCATTTTCCATCAAAGAAATGGATATTATATTATATAGCATACTAGGTACATAATAACAAATGTTCAAAACCAAAATACAACCCGAAGGCAACTCCAGATGATACTCTCCTACAGATACATCATGTACATGGGAACCATTTCCAACCCGAAGAGTATGGTCACCGGTCTTCAAATCTCTACTGTTTCTCAATCCCTGCATACAATTGCAGATGTGAGAACCAGAACCGGTATCTAATACCCAAGATGCAGAGTTTATAGAAAAACAGTTTTCAGTTACAAACACACCTGAAGCGGAAGAATCAGTATGCTTCTTCTTCTTGAGATCAGCAAGATATAGAGCACAATTGTGTTTTCAGTGTCCCGACTTGTGGAAGTAAAAACATTCTCCTTTTCCACTTCCCACGGCCCCGGATTTGCCTTTCCCCTTTGCTTTTTCAACTCCACCTCTCGGTTTGGTGGGTTTCTTCTTCTTCTTTCCATTGGCCTAGGCTTTTGGGACGGAAGAGGAAGTTGGCCCAGCAAGCAGAGCGGGAGTTTTCACTGTTTTAAGCGTGATCTCTGCACTTCTCAACATATTGAAAAGTTCAGGCGGTGATTTCTCCAAATCGTTCATATTGAAATTCACAATGAACGGAGCAAAGGCAGGGGGAGAGACTGTAGAACAATATTAGTATATTTCTCGTTATCCATGGTTCATCCCAGGTCCTCAAGTTCTTCTATAAGACCAATCATCTTCAAGACATGTTCTTCTACTGATGTGCCAGGGGCCATCCGCATCTGAAACAACTTTCGAGATGGCTCGTATCGCAAAGTCCTAGAATGCTCTGCCTACAACACCTTTGTATGAAGAAAAATGGATTGAACATCCATCTTCTCGTGCTGCTTCTGATGTATATTGTCCATAAAAGTAAGCGCGAGGCACTTGGCCGTGTCACAATCAATATCCTATATTTTTCGGATCTCCTTATTCGAAACAGATGATTCAGGTCCTGGGACGGGTGGGGCTTTGGCAGCGACGACATATGATACTTTATCATATGTGAGTGCAATGTTCAGGTTCCTCAGCCATTCTTTATAATTCGGTCATGTACGTTTGTTTTTCTCTAAAAGAAGCTTAAGTCCCGTCATCTGGTATCTGCCATTAGGAGAGAGAAAAGAATACCCTCAGCGAAATGCTCTTGCAAACAATTAGATTAGTTATTAGCTTATCTAATAGATGTCTCCCACTGCTTTTATCAAATTTTCTTTCAAAACCTCAAAAAGAAAACTAGCCAGGATTAATTACATTCTACATTTTCGCTAACCGGTCAGCCATGCCAGTGTTGGTACTTTGAGAGAGGTTCCCTGTGCTTTCGCACGGACCTAATTAAAATAAACCTCATTTTCCCAGAGGTCAGACCCCGTTGACACCTTTCTAGACACCTACTAGATTAGCTAATTGTAAAGTGCAAAACTCTCCTGGGAGTAACTCTTACTCACAGTGGGATCAGGATCCAACTATCATATAGAAGGTATGCAATCTCATTGCAAATTTCAACTCTTGAAACTCCTGATATGGTTTTTACCCCTAGCTGCTTATGACCTTGGCTATGGTCAACATATCATAAGCACTAGTCAAGTTCTACCCGTCATTTCGTGATTAACCAGACCCACTCATATGACCCTTGACTATGATCAACATAATCACATGAATGTCCAAACTGATCGCATCATATGCTTTGTACGAAGTCATCACTTAGCTACCGTATACTACGCCTTGACTATGATCAACAGACGTAGCACGAATACTAAGTACTCTGCTTCCTAAAATGACGGAGGGTTGCGGATGGTTTTTATGAAAACCTTTAACTCTTTGAACTCGATTTCATTGTAGAATCAAAATAGTTTAGAAAAGGAGTGGCTTAAGCTCCGCATCTTTTGAAACTTGCATTTTTCATAAAAAGGCCGAGTGTGTTTCAAATCTGATTCTACAACATCTTTAGGTTTCTTTTTCTTTACATTAATTTTATTAATGTAGTCCCATCATTTAAGTTCCTAAGACATCACAGAAAAGAAACGAAAATAGAACGTACACTTATGCCATCCGCATTCGCCACAGTGTCCCGTTATGCACCGTTAGGTTACTTAACTAACGGCATAGCGGGGCGGGACTAGCGCGGCTGTAAAACATAAGCAATGTTTATTATATATCATATATATAATAATAATCCATTAGTCTAAGATATTAAGTTGTCACATCACAGAATATCAACAACAAACGCACATATGAAAATATAGGATATCTAAGAGGTATGTATTTTATATTTAGCCAACAATAAAAAATACGGATTCCACGGTCGCGATGAATAGCCAAGCCCACACCCCTAGTCCCATACGAGAGCGGCAAGTTACCCTACCAATTCTAGAGTTTAGGACACCCGGTCTCGACTCCTCGAGATGGCCTCCCACTGAACCTTAGAACCCGGTCACTTGAGCTCCCCTCCTTGGGTCTATCCTAATGCGAAAAAGTAAGTAATATACAATAATGGTGACAACATTCTCAACCCGGAAGTTCCCCAAATAAAAGAATATTACATACAATTAATTTTTACATGAATGAAAAGAAAAACTCTCATCTCACATAAAACGCCCGGCTATTCAATCACGACAATCCTGCACATCATATCTCAGCAACACATAATATCACATATCATCAATGTAAGTAAGTATGCGTACCCCGATTGTCGTTGATGTAAAGCAACGAAACCGACGATACACCACATACTACACTTACGGTCGCAGAAAAGAAAAAACTACAACAATTGGAATCGTAACTGCCCTTTGACAACACAAACCCGGGATATCACATATCCAAGATTTCATGCTTAACAATGTAAAGCTCGCATTTAGGTCTCACCCATGAAAAAACTTTTTCAAAATAAGTCGGATAATTCAACAAGATTTCCGATTACACCCGAGACCGAAATGTTAGATTTACACCCAACAAACAAATTTGTAGATTCCAATTATTGTATCACATTCTCATATACTAGGCACGGTTAAAACGTTCGATCGAACGATCAATCACCCAAAAAATTCTCAGAAAGGTCAACACTTAGCAGTTTAAAAATATACCAGAGACTGCTATTAGCACATACGGGCCTGCACAAGAAGGCACAGTCCAAACCTCACCAACGGCGCCGCGGAACCGCCGCAAAAAGACCCTTTCGGCCGCGGTTCCACGGTCGTTAAGTCGAGTTAGGGTTTCGTTCTTCTTGTGGTCCCATATAATACCCTGCACGATTTTCTGAGTATTTTTAATGTGAAAAAATCCAACTTTTTGAAAAATTTCCAGTGAGCATCATTCGGGTGTCGAGTTTCGTTCGTTCGAGGTTTTTAACGTCATCTAGGTTATTCTAAAGCTCTAGCTTGTCTCTGATACCACTGTTGGGTTTCCTTAGGACCTAATCTAGGTTTTGGAAGCATCACACATGCCACTTTAGAGTTTTAGGGAGGTGCTAAGCAAACTAACCATGAATCGAAACTAGAATTTTAGGGTAACATCAAAAATATCACATACAACAAACTATTTATCACTAAGTGAAGAAATTACAACCTTTGTAGACTTCCCTTGGTGACTTCTTGGATCTTTGTGAGTTTGAAACGGATCGCTTGAGTTGTTCCTTGTCCACGATGATCCACCCGAAGCCCCTTTGCTCAAAGCTCCTTGCTACACTTGATCAATGAGGAAGTGGAGCTAACACTCTAAACCAATAGGCTAAACTAGTATAGAATGATGATGTGGTTTTTTTTCTCTTTTCAAAACCGTTTCTTTTTATCAACCTCACTCACTAGAAATCTCAAGAGAGCTTAGAGGAAGAGAAGTTGATAATGGCAAAGCTAGAGCTCTTTTGTTGTGATGAATAATTAAATAAAAATGAGAATAGAAATTATATATAATTTCACACTCTCATCCTTAACCATGGGTTAATAAATATCTAGATATTTATTTTGGAGTAATAAGAAGCATAGAAAATTAACTCATGGTTGAAGCTAGAGTCAAGTAAAGAGTTATGAAGAATTATCCACCATGAATTGATTTTCTATTTCTTTAATTCTAAAATAAATATATATGCATATTTATTCTCATGTGAGTCTTGCATTTCCACCATATATGTATCAACAACCATGATACCACGTATGCATGTATGTCTCCATACACATCATCATATACATACATGCATGCATACATCATTATAGAGAAGGGTTTAAATAAAGAAGTGAGCTAAAAGTTAATGTTAAATGAACACTATATTTAACAAACCGGTCATATCACATACGAACCGACCAATAGAAAAATGCCCGATTAATATACGGTATCATATACACGCATTTAATCGGGTCCACGTGCATATCTTACACGCACACCACATCGTTTCGCCTGAGCTAGGAAACTCCTGTATGGGACTCTAAGACTCGTCAATACACCGGCAGTAGTTGATGATCATATCAAACACCTGCAAGCGGTCAGCTAAACGTAACGGCCATCCCGGTATTAAGCGATCAGAATAAAATAAGCGAAGCTGTCAAAACTCCCGTCTAGCCAACTGGCAACACTTACGGTACAGTCCGGTCTCTTCGTCAGATATGATGCATATCGAGTGTAGGGATAGAATCATCGACCCCAATAACTCAATAAGTCATGCCGGTGTATAGCACATAACAGATCGAGAAACTACTGATAACACTTATCAGTAAATCTCAGCAGCCCTGGCCAGGGACTTCCTGTTATAGTCAATCGAACATAGCACAACATCAACCCCCAATACCGGGAGAGACGAAACCCCTCCAATCGCTCATTGCCTCTATATTCCTCGGGACAGTACCCAAAATCCACCTATTTGCACGACTCAGTAGAGCCGCGGTAGGGTTGAGATCAAAGTACAGTGGGAGGACACACAAGACTCTATGAAAATCTCGGGTCTACAGACTAACCTGTACGAGTGTCACCTGAAAACTGCTATCCGACAATAGATATAATACCACATAGGAGTTTTTGGCGAGTCCGTTCAGTGTACCCAGTATACAATCTTCGGTGTCACCACACCAGATGGATATGGGATCATCCATCGCCCATCATATGGGACAAGAATGGTATATGCTAGTCTACTGTAGAATATCGATGCCCCGTCTCGATACACCCATGACTATGAACAGTTCAAGGATATGCTCATAAACTACACGTGTCCAACTAGTATGATCTGCATCATAGTCCTAGTAGTCAAGCAAATATCCTGAGGATTTATCGACATGTACCAAATAAGTAAGATGCATGATCAAATGAACATGTCAAGATAAAGTAAACCAGATAGCATACTATCATGTCGAGCAAGAATGTCATCTGTATATATACATGTCCAAGCATCCACTATACATATAATAGCCTCTAGGGCATACATATATCCAACAATCTCCCACTTGCACTAAGGCCAATTATTGGCGTATCTCATACCCAACATCTCAAAAAGTCGCTCATGTTGCGGCTGTGGATGAGCCTTGGTCAGTGGATCCGCGGTGTTATTCTTTGTATCTACTCTCCGAATCTCGATCTCGTGGCGATCTACTATCTCCCGGATCAAATGATATCGGCTCAGGATGTGTCTGGACTTCTGATGGGAACTGGGTTCTTTGGCCAATGCCATGGCCCCATTATTATCACAATATAATAGTATTGGATCAACAATGGTTAGAACTACTCCTAGTTCCGCGACGAACTTCCTCATCTAGACGGCTTCCTTGGCAGCAACATTTGCAGCAATATACTCAGCTTCCATCGTGGAGTCTGCAACGGTATCCTGTTTGGAAATTTTCTAACTGACTTCCCCTCCATTGAGGGTAAATACAAACCCTGAGATAGATTTGTTGTCATCCTTATCACTTTGGAAACTTGAATAGGTAAAGTCCTCCATTTGGAGATCCCCATTACCATACACCAAGAACAATTCTTTAGTCCTTCGCAAGTACTTAAGAATGTTCTTCAGTGCTATCCAACGTTTCTCCCCTAGGTTGGATTGATACCTGCTTACTACAGCTAGTGCATAAGCAACATCAGGGCGAGTAAATAACATCGCATACATTATAGATCCTACGGCTGAAGTGTAGGGTATAATGCTCATGCGAGCTCTCTCTTCATCAGTCTTCAGACAGAAGTCCTTGGAGAGAGTGATTCCATGACAACCGGGCAAGGCACCACGCTTAGAATCTTCCGTACTAAACCTTTTTAGGATGGTGTCAATGTACATTGATTAGGACAATCCCAATAACTTCTTGGATCTATCTCTATAGATCCTAATGCCCAAAATGCAAGAGGCATCACCCAGGTCCTTCATGGAGAACTTTTATGATAAGAATAGTTTGACCGATTGTAGCATAGTAATATCATTTCATATCAAGAGAATGTCATCCACATACAATATGAGGAATATGACAGTACTCCCTACAATCTTCTTATAAATGCATGGTTCATCTATATTTTTGACAAAATCAAACTCTTTGATCATATCATCAAAACAGATGTTCCAGCTCCGTGATGCCTGCTTTTATCCATAAATTGATTTAAGCAACCTACATGCCTTTCCACTGCTCCCACTATCTATGAAGCCCTCTGGCTGATCCATAAAAATGCATTCTTCTAAATCACCATTTAGAAATGCAGTTTTACGTCCATCTGCCATATTTCATAATCGCAGTGAGCAGAGATAGCAAGTAAGATCCAAATGGATTTAAGCATTGTTACTGGAGAAAAAGTTTCATGATAGTCCAATCCTGGTCATTGAAGAAACCTTTCGCTATAAACCTTGCTTTAATGGTCTCTACCTGTCCATCTACACCAATCTTTCTCCTAAAGATCCATTTGCACCCTACGGGTTTATCCCAGGAAGTGAAACGTCCAAAGTCCTTACTTTGTTGGTGTACATGGACTCCATTTCGGATCTCATGGCATCCAGCCACTTCACTGAGTCACCACCCGTGATAGCTTGCGGAAAACTAGTAGGGTCATCATCATCCATGATGCAATCTTCTCTATCACCATCAATGAGAAACCCATAGTATCTCTCCGGTGGGCGAGAAGTTCTACTAGATCTCCGGAGCGGCTGAGGTTCTTGAAGTTCTACTGCAACATCAGTTTCAACCAATTCGTCATGAGTAATTTGTTTCTCTAGAACCTCTTCTAGTTCTATCGCATTTCCATCAGTACTATTTGTAAAAATTTCATTTTCTAAAAATGTGTCATGTTGAGAAACAAACACCTTTTGTTCCTCCTTTTGGTAGAACAGATATCCATATGAATGTTTTGGATATCCCACAAATTTACACAGGACCGGTCGTGTCTCGAGTTTATCCAGATTCTGCTTTTTGACAAAACCCGGACAACCCCATATCTTAACTCTTTTAAGAGATGGTCTCTTTCCACACCATATCTCATATGGAGTGGTAGACAAGGGCTTGGTTGGAACCCTGTTTAACAGATACATTGCTTTCTCCAATGCATTTCCCCAAAAGGAAAGCGGTAACCCAGCATCACTCATCATGGACCGTACCGTATCTAATAGGGTACAATTCCTCCGTTCTGACACACCGCTGTGCTGTGGTGTGTAAGGGTGAGTGAGCTGAGAGAGAATCCCATTCTCTTTTAAGAAGTCTGAAAACTCTATACTCAAATACTCTCCACCTCGATCCGATCGAAGTTTCTTGATGCTCAAGCATGTTTGTTTTTCTACTTCAAGTTTGTACTTCTTGAATTTCTCGAAAGCTTTGGATTTATGCTTTAATAAAAACACGTGTCTGAATCTTGAGAAGTCATCAGTAAAAGTAATGAAGTATGAAAAACCGCCTCTAGCATGCGTAGACATTGGTCCACATACATCACTATGTATGAGGCTTAAGAGTTCCACAGCTCTTTCTCCGTGTCCAGTAAACAGAGTTTTGGTCATTTTACCTTTGATACAGGACTGACAAGTCGCATAAGATTTATATTCAAAAGGATTTAAATATCCATTTTTATGTATCTTGTTTAGTCTTATTTCATTAATATGACCAAGTCTACAATGCCAAAGAAAAGCTTCATTTATATCTGAAAATTTTCTTTTATTAGTATGTTGTATATTGAAAACTGTGTGTTGGTTCAGGACGTAAATACCGTTATTTAGTGTACCACACCCAATCAACTGTTGATTTAAGTTAATGTTCATAACATTATATTGCAACAAAAAATGATATCCTTCATTGTCCAGCAAAGAAACGTATATTATATTACATAGTATACTAGGTACAAAATAATAAGGGTTCAAAACCAGAATACATCCCGAAGGCAACCCCAGATGATATTCTCCTACAGATACATCATGTACATTGGAACCATTTCCAACCCGAAGAATATGGTCACCAGTCTTCAAAAGTCTACTGTTTCTCAATCCTTGCATACAATTAAAGATGTGAGAAACAGAACCGGTATCTAATACCCAAGATGCAGAGTTTATAGAAAAACAGTTCTCAGTTACAAATACACCTGAAGCTGAAGCATCAGTATGCTTCTTCTTCTTGAGATCAACAAGATATAGAGCACAATTGCGTTTCCAGTGTCCCGACTTGTGGTAGTAAAAACATTCTCCTTTTCCACTTCCCGCGGCCCCGGATTTGTCTTTCCCCTTTGCTTTTTCAACTCCACCTCTCGGTTTGGTGGGTTTCTTCTTCTTCTTTCCCTTAGCCTTGGCTTTTGGGACGGAAGAGGAAGATGGCCTAGCAAGCAGAGCGGGAGTTTTTGCTGTTTTATGCGTGCTCTCTGCAAATCTCAATATATTAAGAAGTTCAGGCAGTGATTTCTCCAAATCGTTCATATTGAAATTCACATTGAACGGAGCAAAGGCAGGGGGAGAGACTGTAGAAACAATATCAGTATATTTCTCGTTATCCATGGTCCATCCCAGGTCCTCAAGTTCTTCTATAAGACCAATCATCTTAAGGACATGTTCTCCTACTGATATGCCAGGGTCCATCTGCATCTGAAACAACTTTCGAGATCCCTTGTATCGTAAAGTCCGAGATTGCTCTGCATACAACTTCTTTGTATGAAAAAAGATGGATTGAACATCCATCTTCTCATGCTGCTTCTGATGTATACTATCCATAGAAGCAAGAGCAAGGCACTTGGCCGTGTCACAATCAATATCCCATGATTTTCGCATCTCCTTATCCGAAACAGATGATTCAGGTCCTGGGACGGGTGGGGCTTTGGCAGTGAGGACATATGATACTTTATCATATGTGAGTGCAATGTTCAGGTTCCTCAGCCATTCTTTATAATTTGGTCCTGTCAGTTTGTTTTTCTCTAAAAGAAACTTATGTCCCGTCATCTGGTATATGCCATTAGGAGAAAGAAAAGATTACACTCAGCGAAATGCTCTTGCAAAAAATTAGATTAGTTATTATCTTATCTAATAGATGTCTCCCACTGCTTTTATCAAATTTTCTTTCAAAACCTCAAAAAGAAAATGAGCCAGGATTAATTACATTCTACAGTTTCTCTAACCGGTCAGCCAGGCTAGTGTCGGTACTTTGAGGGAGGTTCCTTGTGCTTTCGCACGGACCTAATTAAAATAAACCTCGTTTTCCCAAAGATCAGACCCCGTTGACACCTTTCTAGACACCTAGTGGATTAGCTAATTGTAAAGTGCAAAACTCTACTGGGGGTAACTCTTACTAACAGTGGGATCGGGATCCAACTATCATATAGAAGGTATGCAATCTTTTTGCAAATTTCAACTCTTGAAACTACAGATATGGTTTTTACCCCTAGCTGCTTATGACCTTGGCTATGGTCAACATATCATAAGCACTAGTCAAGTTCGACCCGTCATTTCGTGATTAACCAGACCCACCCATATGACCCTTGACTATGATCAACATAATTACATGAATGTCATAACTGATCGCATCATATGCTTTGTAGGAAGACATCACTTAGCTACCGTACACTACGCCTTGACTATGATCAACATACGTAGCACGAATACTAAGTACTCTGCTTTCTAAAATGACGGAGGGTTGCGGAAGGTTTTTATGAAAACCTTTAACTCTTTGAACTTTATTTCGTTGTAGAATCAAAATAGTTTAGAAAAGGAGTGGCTTAAGCTCCGCATCTTTTGAAACTTTCCTTTTTCATAAAAAGGCCGAGTGTGTTTCAAATCTGATTCTACAATATCTTTAGGTTTCTTTTTCTTTACATTAATCTTATTAATGTAGTCCCATCATTTAATGTCACGACCCGAAATTGGCACGTGACGGCCCTTAAACCACGCAACGTCCACAGGCGTAACGCAATTTAAGTATGCCGAAAACCCAGCTATCTAAACCATCAAAAGTAGTAAAAAATAAGAACATTGTTAAAACTTTTGAAATCTCAAATCAAATTCTTTAAAGTCCAACCTTACTTCCTTTAAAATTTTGGCAGCACCTCATTTGTAAAAACCAGCCCCAAAATGGGTACAACAAAAATATAAGTAAAGCATCCCTAAACGGGAGCAAATACATGCCCAAAGGCGGAAAACAACCACCACAACAGATATACGACGCCGTAGCGAAGAAATAAAAGACGATATAAATAAAACTGCATAAAAATACCTCCAAGTCACAAAATAATATACAATATCGTCCTCACATCAAGTCTCTAAGTCATACAAGATAATCGTAGATGGAGAGTACAGGATACAACGAATATACAATGGACATAAACGGATAACCCCCAAACCCACCTAAAGCAAAACTGCACACTGTGAGCCGAAGCGGTAACCACAGCAAAAGATGATATGATAGATGAATAGCCTGCCTCGACTACTCTGGGGAACAACCTGCAAAACACTGTGGCACAACGGGGGTGAGTTGCCAACTCATGAATAGTAAATAACATATGCAGGTAATCGCAAGTATGCACGTATAGCGCGAATCTAACATATGCAAGCTAAAAGCAATAAATGGTCATATGTATACAACAGTCATGAATGGTACTCTAGCAGGTACAACCAATACAAGAAGCAATAATATGACAATATGTATGAAACAGTCATGTAAGGTATTCAATCGGGTACTACTAATACATGAAGAAATGATAAGACAATCTGTATGCAACAATCATGTAAGGTACTCTATCAGGTACTACTAATACATGAAGCAATAATATGACAATGTATATATGCAACAGTCATGAAAGGTACTCTATCAGGTACTACCAATACATGAAGCAGTGCATAAACAATAAATGCCGAGTATGGAATAAAACATGTCGTTCCCACGGAATCCTGATCTCGTGGTAGGACCAAAGTCCATCAAGACAATCCAAATCCCAATTTCCTCAAATCAGCCCCCAAATTCGCTCTCATATCATGTAAGTCTCATATATCCTGAATGTACAATATCAAGTAAATCTCATATATCCTGAATGTACAATATCAAGTCAATCTCATATATCCTGTATCCAATATTCAAGTAAATCTCGTATATCCTAAGTATATTTGCATGAAACATTATGATGATGTATATAAATTGATATGTATACATATATATTAGCGTCCCATTCCACTAATATATATACACACACACATATAACAGCGTCCCATTCCACTGTTATTTATACTTAGGAGTAAAAATATCATGAAACCAATGTGTCAAGTATCGACACAAAAATACCGATCTATCAGGTGTTGTCACCACGACTGGCCCCATTATAGGTACGTATCATACGCTATCCCGAAAACCCGAGTGCCCAGCTTCGACCTTCGTCTTTCGACGTATCCATACGTACATGACTCCCGTCGGTATCCCCACGATAACCGCCGAGTCACAGGTACTGTCATTGGTAGGTACTTGCTCACCTTCCAGTCTCAATCGGCATGGACCGTCGATCTTCTTGCCGAGGGGAACCGTACCGGGCCCCACCATGTACCCTCACACGGCCCACGACGCTCATCGCATGGGGTATATATATATCAGAACCGATAATTATCATGGTGGCTGCTGAAATATCATATCAAGAGAAACCGGGTTTTTAAATAATGCATAATTTCATGAAACAACCACGGTCCTCAAATCCAGAAAATATCATGAAAAATCCATATCTTAATACGAAAATCCATGAATATAATATATGCAACATAAAACAGTAATGTGAGTATATAAAGGAAAAGCCGCTAATTATCTGCAACAAGTTAATATATATATCATGCGGTTCCTAATTTCTCCCCGTATATATAACATCAAATAACGGTGAAGTTGTAGCTATAATCAGATATATGTGTAAACATGTAAGTATAGCAAGGTAAATGTATCTACCTATCAGTAATGATGTAATATACTCCCCAGGTATAAGTGTAAGTATGTATGCAAGATGTATATATAGAAATGTCATTATGTGTGAAATATACCTATCACTAATGGTACAATACCATATATGTATACAGGTAACTAGCATGTAAGCATGTCAAGGTATATATGTGTAAGCATGTAGGTCTACAGGTATGCTATATGTCATATGCATAAAGGAATATGAATCAATGTCTCAATGTCCCTAACCAAACAATATAATATATGTATGTGTGTTGTGCGTGTCATGGCAATTATTGACGGTGTGTATGGCATACAATCAGTGCTCGTGCAACATGAGCCGTCAATAATAGTGCGGTGTCCTAAGGGTACAAGTCCAAGCACAACTAGTAAATAACAATAATGTGTATGCGCAATTCTAATATGCAATAGAATATGCGACAATATCATAACATCTCTAGCCCAGACGCATAACGCCATGCGGGCGATTCTCCTGTAGATGTTAAATCTACTCACCAACGCTCTTGGCTAAGTAAAGTCTACCACATGTTTCCCTTTCTTCGTAGCGTCCGAAGTCCCCGCCTGCGAACCTAAAAAATAACACAACAAGGCAAGTATATATTAGCAATAGACCCAAAACACGTACAAACTACGCTGACCAACGCGACAACACAAAACTTACTCTCAAGTGTTCGTATTGTGGCTAACGTGCATAGCAACACAACGACACCAACTCAGAGGAACATCAACACAGAACACGAACCGTATCGGATAACGTAACGCATGAAATGAAACACAAGAAAACAAGCAAGTGATCCCAGATTTTTCTATACCAACAATCTGTAAAAGTTGCAAGTACCATGAGACCACACATAACCCCAGAGACCCCTACACAAAAACCCAAACCCCAACTCCCTAGTCTGGCCGCAATTTGCAGCCAGAAGCAATTAATTTGCGGCCTGAACATGAGAAAATGGGCTCGTATTTTGAGGGTAGGTTCTAGGTCACTATACTAGGTCACTGTGATGGGAAATTTTGCAACAAATACCAGGTTTGATAGCAGATCATCCGAGACCCCAAAACTATACTAAAAAAATATGACATTAACCCGAAACGAAGCTATACGCGTTCTAAACTGAAACTAACAAGCTACGCAACACAATAAACACTTAACTAACAGAAAGAGATCATTACCTAACCAAAAGAACTCAAAGATCCTAGCTTCCTAACCTCCAAGGCATCCAAGAGACAAATCAAGGCAAAAGAAGTGATTTTTGTGAGATTTTGTGAAGTTTGTGATGGTTTTGTGAAGGATAGTTCAAGTGTTCAGTTGAGGGAATGAAGGAAAAGAGAAGGGAATAAGTGTGAGAGAATGAAAGAAGAAAAGATAAAGGGAAAGAGAGAGGTGGGTGTAAGAGGTGAGTGCACCCTTGCATTAATTCTCACATTAATGCAAGCATGCCTCATGTGCCACCTCTTCTCACAAACAAAACCCAAATGAAAATATCCTCTCTCAACAAATATATAAAGGTTTAGGTCAAGGCAAGGATTAGGTTAAAGCAAGGGATTAGAATTAGGGTTAAACGTCATGATCACTAATCTAAATTACCCAAACACACCCTCACCTAAACATGCACATATGTGTGCATGCCATAACAAATAGTAATAAATTATTAATTAAATATTATAAAATATGAGGAACCCAAATTGGTAAACTTTTTACCAAACAACCCACATTACCGTCTAAACTAACAATAACCGAATTCTAAGGCGTTACAATCTCCCCCTTATAAAAATTCGTCCCCGAATTTAAATTTCTCACTAAGCATACCTTCAAGGAGAAGAGTACAAAACTCCCAAATCTCGCACGCAGCCTCCCAAGTGATCACCTCACTATACGGCTACGCCCAAGAAAACTCTCTACAGATGGCAAGACCCTTGACCGAAGTTTCTCCACCTGCCGAACCACTAAAACAATTGGCTGCCGGTGAACGAAAAGTTCGCGTCCAAGCTAAATGGTCTAGATCTGAATCATGTGAGAAAGGTCATGAAGGTATTTGCGAAGTATCGACACAAGGAATACGGGGTGAATACTCAATAATCTGGGCGGAAGTACCAAATTATAGGCAATGGAACTAACTCGCTTAAAGGATCTTAAAAGGACCTACAACTCTGGGATAAGCTTCCCAAAACTCAACACGTCATTCATCGGAAAAATCCGTAGGAATACATGATCTCCCACTGCAAACTCAAGTCTTCAATCACCACGGTCGGCAAAAGACCTCTGTCTGAACTGGGCTGCTCTCATCCTCACTTGAATCAACAGGATCATCTCCGAAATCTCTAGACTAGCTGGGGTCTAAAAATCCTACTCTCGCGGAGTCAGAAAAATAGAATGGCGATCGACACCATCTACCAAACAAAACCTAAAGGTTGCCAATTGGAATGTCTCCTGATAACAGCTATCGAAGGAGAACCCTAACAATAGCAAGCGACGATCCCAACTGCCGACAACAATTAGTACGTACGCACAAGCATATCCTCCAGAGTCTGTATAGCCCGTTCTCACAAACCGTCGTCCTGCGGATGGAAAAGCGGAGCTAAAGCTCAACCAGTACCCAAGGCTTTCTGAAGCTTCTGCCCAAGATGGCAAGCGAACAGGGTGTCTCGATTGGATACAACACAAGAAGGAACTCCATGAAACACACAAACTTAACGAAGAACAACTGAGCAAACTAAGCATAACCGGACAGCAAACACCCAAATGGAGTTACACCCTGTCTAGACCGTTGTAGACACCATAACGAAATTCATGGTGATCTGCTTACATTCCCACTCCGGAACGGTTAAAGGTTGCAACTCTCCAACCGGTCTCAAATGCTCAACCTTAGCTCACAACAAGACAGACACCTTGAAACGAAATCCGAAACTTCACTCTTCATTCCTGCCCACCCGTAACTATCTCACAAGTCACGTCACATATTGCTGGAACTTGAATGAACATAGAAAGCTAACCGATGTGCCTGCTCTTGGATTTCGCGTTTCTACCTAACAGTATCAGGTACACACAAATGCGTCCCTAAACGAAGCACACCCTGGTCACAAATCAAGGACACCGAATCTTTACCCAGCCGAGTATGCTCTAGAATCTCTGAAAAACGAGCATCGACGGGTTGTGCCTCGCGAAAACGATTCAGGAAAATGGACGGGCGCGGACATGAGCATGCTGTCCCCTCAGTAGAGGCGAATTTAAGCTGTACTCAACGATCGCACAAGAACTGTAAATCTGCAGAAGACTGTCTCAACAATCAAACCCACTACAGGAAGATGTACATTAAGCTTTGGTGGTCCGTGAAAATCTGACACGACTCTCAGAACAAGTAGTGTCTCCAAATCACCAACGCACGACCACCGCGGCCATCTTCAGATCATGAGAAGGATATCCTGCTCGTACTTCCTCCAACTGTCGGGAAGCAAAAGTGATAGATCTATAGTGCCACATCAGTACACAATCGAGCCCCACTCGCGAAACATCGCAGTTAAACAACAAAATCGCCCGAACCAGAAAACAAGGAAAGAACTAGTGCAGTTGTCAAACGAGTCTTCAACAGCCGAAAACTCCGCACGCATGCCTCAGTCCAAAGAAAATGAATCTCCTTTCCGGTCAGTCCAGCCAACGGTGCAGCGATACATAAGCAATCCTGCACGAAACGGCGGTAAAAACCTGCTAAGCCCAAAAATCTGCGGATCTCCGTCCCGTACACAAGTCTGGGCCAAAGCTGCACGGCCTCGATCTTCCTCTAAACCATACGAAACCGTCTCCCGTAACTACAAGACCTAGGAGTCAACATAATCAAGCTTTTAGTTATATGTATGCCATAGAGGCCATTACTGTATATACGATGTATATTGCAGTGGATGCTTGGACATACATAGGTAGGACTTTCTTGCTCGACATGAAAGTATGCTATCTGGTTGCTCTTTATCTTAACATGTACTCTGATTGTCTCTATGTTACATGTTGATAAAGCCCTTAGGATGAGTACTTGACTACCAGGACAATGATGCAGATCATACTAGTGGGGACAGTGTACTCGTCAAGTACATCCTTCAAATGTTCCTAGTCGTGGGAGTACCGAGACAGGGCATCGATACTTCAGAGTAGACTAGCGTCTCGCTTCTTGACCCATATGATGGGCGATGGATGATCCCATATCCATTCAGAGAAGGTATACGGGTGCTCAGTGAAGACTGGGTACACTGGACGGACTCGCCGAGAACTCCCAGATGGTATTATACCTCACGTCAGATGGCAGTTCTCTGGTGACACTGGTACAGGTTAGTCTGTAAACCCGAGATCGTCATAGAGTCTTGTGTGATTCCCACTGTGCTTTGATTTCCACCTTACCACGTCCATTAGGGCATGCAAAATGGTGGCTTTTGGGTACAGTCCCGAATCACATGGAAGCAATGAGCGATAGGAGGGGATTCGTCTCTCCCGGTATAGGGAGTTGATGTTGTGCTGTGTTCGATTGGCTATAACTGGAAATCCATGGCCAGGGTTGCTGAGATTTACTGGTAATTGTTATCAGTAGTTTATCGAACTGTTATGGACCTCATATCGACACGACTTATCAAGCTACTGGGGTCTGGCGTTTACCACCCCTAGGTGAGATATGCGACATATCAGACGAAGAGACCGGACTGTACGGGAGTGTTACTGATTGGATTCGCAGGAGAATGTACAGGCTTGCTTGTTGATCTTCTGATCGCTCAATGCCTGGGTGGATTTTACGTTTAGCTGACCGCTTGCAGCTTGTGGGTGTTTGATATGATCATCACCTACTGCCGGCGTATTGACGATTCTTTAGAGTCCTACACAGAGCTTTCCTGGCTGGGGAAAAACGGAGTAGGAGCACATATATGATATGTGCGGGACATAGAACAATACGTGTATGCGATACCGTATTAGATTCTCGCGATATGAGATATCGGCCGGGTATATGTGATATAACCGGGTCATCGGATCAAGTGTTATTCGATGAACCGATACAGAATATATTAGTCGGTTATTTGTGAAATAGCCGGATTATCGGATCAAGTGTTGATTCGATAATTTAATGTATAATTATATATTTAATATATTAAATTACATTAACTAATATAAGCTCACTAAAAGATTCTTTTTCTCACTCGGGTAATACATTGATATATATGCGATATATGTTAATTGTATTATTTTATTTTGTTACAATAAATATTGTATATGTGATATATAATATTGTAACATGTTATGGTTATAAATGCAACATGATTAGTGGAGATTAAACATGGTTAGGCTTTGATTTGGGTTAATCTTTTCTAGAAGCTTCTAGAATCTTTTATTTTGTTTTCTTGCAAAGATATTTGTGTTGATATTTTGTGAGATATTCTTTAACCCAACCCAAACCCTTAACCCTACTAAACTCTCTACAATGGTTAGCCTCTTCATCTTTAACCATGTTTGTATTTGTAATTATAACATAACTTTCATTATTCATTACAAAAGGATTAGATCTTCTTCTTCCTTCTTCTTCCTTGCATGAAAAGCTTTCTAGATTTTTGCAAAGTGATGAATATGACTGAGAAATAGAAAACAAATGAGAGCTAAATTCATACTTCATCATCCTCATCTAATCTAGCCAATTAGATTAGGGTGTTCACTTCATTAGTGAGTGAGAGCTTGAGTTAAAGAAACTTCAAGGTAGATCATCTTTGTTATCGAAGATCGGAAGCAAGGTTGCATCTTTCTCTTCATGGAGACTCTCTTGAGTCCGGGTGCTCGATGATCGCAGTGAAGGGACCACAACACGGAGCTTATGAAGTGAAGAACCGGACTACAAAGGTTGTAATCCCAAACTCTTAGAAGTACAGTTGTTTACTTTCTTTGTTTCGCCTAATCTCTAGTATAAGATCTTGGTTAAGGTTGTTCGGCACGTCTAAAATTTAAATCGGGCATGGTTGATACCTTGTAGAACCTTGTGAGAGTGCCTAGTAACCCTACACAAGCCTGAAGGAACACTCCGAGAATTTAGCAAACAGCTGGTGCTCTCCCAATGTCTGCAAAGCAAATCCTCAAGTGCTGCTCACGTTCCTCACGACTCTTAGAAAAGATCAGAATGCATCAATAACACAATAATCAACTGGTCGAGGAACGTCCTGAAAAAATCTGGTTCATCACATCCACGAATGCTGCTAGGGCATTGGTGAGTCCAACGACACCACCAAAACTCATTCTGCCCGTAGCACGCACAAAAACAGTATTCGGAATGTCATCACTCCGAACCCGCAACAATTGATGACCTGATCCCAAACAAACTTAGAAAATGTCTCTCACTCTAGAGCTGATCGAAGAAATCGTCAATGCAAGGTAATGGATACCTATCCGCACCGTAACTCGGTTCAATTGACGATCAATCAACACATAACCTCAAATTGCCATCTTCCTCCTTGACAAACAGAATAGGAGCTCCCCAAAGCGAAACACTCGCACAAGCCCCATATCTAGCAACTCTGCAGCAGATCCTTAAGCTCCCTAAGCTTTGCCGGCTTATCTGGAACAACGTCGAAAAACTCTCGCACGAAAGGAATCCGGTCCAACGAACCCATTGTGGCTCCGGTATCACGAATGAAAGCCAAGAATCCTCGACATACTCTCCTCAAAAGCCGACTAGCGAGAAAAGGCTGAATTCAAGCTGTGAGAGGCGGCACCACTGTCCCCCCTACACAACAAGAATTGAATCGCCGGGAAACAAAACCTGACAGTTTCCGCACGGCATTCCACAGACGCATAGCGCGTAGCTAACCAGTCTGTGCCCAGGAGAACGTCAAAACCAGCATCTCTAGAAAGATCAAAACGACGGACGAATCTCTATCTCCTATCCGATTGGCACACGACCAAAATACGTGTCGCGCAATAAAAGAATCGCTGACAGAAGTTAACACAACAAATGGCTGATCTAGCTAACACGACTCTCGGCCCAACCACAGCACAAAGTGTGTAAAACAAACAAGTGCATCAAAAGAACATACAAATTAAGAATACCTAAAAACTCTGCATTGGACGCCCGCGCGTCTCGATGAGTAGAAGCAAACTCTTGTGCCTGCCCCCTACCCGCAACTAGCTGAACTCCTCCTCTGCCAACCTGTCCACTCTGAGCGAACGCTCCGCGTCTACGACCCCTCAGAATGCAACCCTGACGTGGTGTTAGGGAGCAACTCCTGATGTAGTGATGAAGGCCCTAGCACCGATAGCATCCTCGCCAAGGCTGCCGACCCTCCTGGAAATACGAGCTAAAAGACTGACCTCGTCCCAAGCCTCCGTTACTCCCGCGACGTGCCCGAAATCTGTCTCGACGACTAAGCCTTTGCCTCTATACTGGTACACCGGTACGAGCCCTCCGCTGTTCCGGAACTCCCAAAGTCTCTGGAAGACGTGCCTCGTCAACTGGGGCTGCATCCACTGGTGCTGTATACGTAACACTATGCTGAGTACTGATCGTAAGGAACAACTGGGTAACAGGGGTGACACCCTCCTGTCGCCGCGCTCTACTGGCCTCAACCAAGGACCTCATCATCTGGCGCAAGTCCTGCATCTCAGCCTCAAGCCCAGCGATACGATCTGTCGAAGGTGGATCCATCTGCTCCAGTGCAACGAGCGTGCCATCCTGGTCAGTCCTCGTCCTACCCGAGTCAACTCTGACCTCGGCCCTCGCCGCATCACTCTGAGTCCCCATAGTCATTGGCGTTAAAGTCTATAAATGGAAATAACATTCGATAAGAACACGGAAATCGAATCACAAGGATGTGTATCATCAAGAAAGGAATTTCAAGCAATTAGTACTTAGGCCACTTTAGGCGGAGTACCGTGATCGTGAGTATGCAGCGGACATACACACACTATGTTACTCTGCTTAAGCTATCTACTCCATCATACCAAGGTCATCCTACACTCCGAAAGGTAAAACATAGCACTCTGATACCAACTTTGTCAAAACCCGAAAGTGGCACGTGACGGCCCTTAAACCACGCCACGTCCACAGGCGTAACGCAATTTAAGTAAGCCGAAAACCCAGAAATCTAAACCATCAAAAGTAGTAAGAAATAAGAATATTGTTAAAACTTTTGAAATCTCAAACCAAATTCTTTAATGTCCAACTTTTCTTTCTTTAAAATTTTGGCAGCACCTCCTTTGTAAAAACCAGCCCCAAAATGGGTACAACAAAAATATAAGTAAAGCATCCCCAAATGGGATCAAATACACGCCCAAAGGTGGAAAACAACCACCACAACAGATATACGACGCCGTAGCGAACAAATAAAAGAGGATATAAATAAAACTGCATAAAAGACCTCCAAGTCACAAAATAATATACAATATCGTCCTCACATCAAGTCTCTAAGTCATACAAGATAATCGTAGATGGAGAGTACATGATACAACGAATATACAATGGACATAAACGGATAACCACAAAACCCACCTAAAGCAAATATGCACACTGTGAGCCGAAGCGGTAACTGCAGCAAAAGATGATATGATTGATGAATAGCCTGCCTCGACTACTCTGGGGAACAACCTGCAAAACACTGTGGCACAACGGGGGTGAGTTGCCAACTCGTGAATAGTAAATAACATATGCAGGTAATCGCAAGTATGCACGTACAGCGTGAATCTAACATATGCAAGCTAAAAGCAATATATGGTCATATGTATACAACAGTCATGAAAGGTACTCTAGCAGGTACAACCAATACATGAAGCAATAATATGACAATATGTATGCAACAGTCATGTAAGGTACTCTATCAGGTACTACTAATACATGAAGCAATGATAAGACAATCTGTATGCAATAATCATGTAAGGTACTCTATCTGGTACTACTAATACATGAAGCAACAATATGACAATGTATATATGCTACAGTCATGAAAGGTACTCTATCCGGTACTACCAATATATGAAGTAGTGCATAAACAATAAATGCGGAGTATGGAATAAAACATGTCGTTCCCACGGAATCCTGACCTCGTGGTATGACCAAAGTCCATCAAGACAATCCAAATCCCAATTTCCTCAAATCAGCCCCCAAATTGGCTCTATATCATGTAAGTCTCATATATCCTGAATGTACAATATCAAATAAATCTCATATATCCTGAATGTCCAATATCAAGTCAATCTCATATATCATGTATCCAATATTCAAGTAAATCTCGTATATCCTAAGTATATTTGCATGAAACATTATGATGATGTATATAAATTGATATGTATACATATATATTAGCGTCACATTCCACTAATATAAATATAAATATATAACAGCGTCCCATTCTGCTGTTATATATACTTAGGAGTAAAAATATCATGAAACCAATGTGTCAAATATCGACACAAAAATACTAATCTATCAGGTGCTTTCACCACGACTGGCCCCCTGATAGGTACGTATCATACGCTATCCCGAAACCCGAGTGCCCAGCTTCGACCCACGTCTTTCGACGTATCCATACGTATATGACTCACGTCGGTATCCCCACGATAACTGCCGAGTCATAGGTACTATCACCGGTAGGTACTTGCCCACCTTCCAAGCTCAATCGGCATGGACCGTCGATCTTCTTGCCGAGGGGAACCGTACCGGGCCCCACCATATACCCTTACACGGCCCACGACGCTCCTCGCATGGGGTATATATATCAGAACCGATAAATCTCATGGTGGCTGCTGAAATATCAGATCAAGAGAAACCGGGTTTTCAAATAATGCATAATTTCATTAATCTACCACGGTCCTCAAATCCAAAAAACAACATGAAAAATCCATATCTCAATGCGAATATCCATGAATATAATATATGCAATATAAAATTGTAATATGAGCATATAAAGGAAAAGCCGCTAATTAACTGCAACAAGTTAATATAAGTATAGCAAAAGTGAACATGTAGCTATAACCAGATATATGTATAAACATGTAAGTATAGAAAGGTATATGTATCTACCTATCAGTAATGATGTAATATACCCCCCAGGTATAAGTGTAAGTATGTATGCAAGATGTACATGTAGCTATGTCATTATGTATGAAATATACCTATCACTAATGGTACAATACCATATAGGTATACAGGTAACTAGCATGTAAGCATGTCAAGGCATATATGTAAGCATGTAGGTCTACAGGTATGCTATATGTCATATGCATAAAGGAATATGAATCAATGTCTCAATGTTCCTAACCAAACAATATCATATATGTATGTGTGTTGTGCGTGTCATGGCAATTATTGACGGTGTGTGTGGCAAACAATCAGTGCTCGTGCAACATGAACCGTCAATAATAGTGCAGTGTCCTAAGGGTACAAGTCCAAGCACAACTAGTAAATAAACAATAAGGTGTATGCGCAATTCTATATATGCAATAGAATATGTGACAATATCATAACATCTCTAGCCCAGACGCATAACGCCATGTGGGCGATTCCCCTGTAGATGTTAAATCTACTCACCAATGCTCCTGGCTAAGTAAAGCCTACCACCTGTTTCCCCTTCTTCACAGCGTCCGAAGTCCCCGCCTGCGAACCTAAAACATAACACAACAAAGAAAGTATATATTAGAAATAGACCCAAAACACGTACAAACTACGCTGACCAACGCGACAACACAAAACTTACTCACAAGTGTTCGTATTGTGGCTAACGTGCATAGCGACACAACGACACCAACTCAGTGCAGCAGCAACACAGAACACGAACCGTATCGGATAATATAACGCGTGAAACGAAACACAAGAAAACAAGCAAGTGATCCCAGATTTTTCTATACCAACAATCTGTAAAAGTTGCAAGTACAATGAGACCACACACAACCCCAGAGACCCCTACACCAAAACCCAAACCCCAACTCCCTAGTTTGGCCGTAATTAGCGGCTAGAAGCAATTAATTTGTGGCCTGAACATGAGGAAATGGGCTAGTATTTTGAGGGTAGGTTCTAGGTCACTATACTAGGTCACTGTGATGGGAACTTTTGCAATAAATACCTGGTTTGATAGCAGATCATTCGAGACCCCAAAACTACACTAAAAAAATACGATATTAACCCTAAACGAAGCTATACGCGTTCTAAACTGAAACTAACAACCTACGCAATACAATAAACCCTTAACTAACATAAAGAGATCATTACCTAACCAAAAGAACTCAAAGATCCTAGCTTCCTAAGCTCCAAGGCATCCAAGAGGCAAATCAAGGCAAAAGAAGTGATTTTTGTGAGATTTTGTGAAGTTTGTGATGGTTTTGTGAAGGATAGTTCAAGTGTTCAGTTGAGGGAATGAAGGAAAAGAGAAGGGAATAAGTGTGTGAGAATGAGAGAAGAAAAGATAAATGGAAAAGGAGAGGTGAGTGCACCCTTGCATTAATTCTCACATTAATGCAAGCATGACTCATGTGCCACCTCTTCTCACAAACAAAACCCAAATGAAAATATCCTCTCTCTCAACAAATATCTAAAGGTTTAGGTCAAGGCAAGGATTAGGTTAAAGCAAGGGATTAGAATTAGGGTTAAACGTCATGATCACTATTCTAGATTACCCAAACACACTCTCACCAAAACATGCACATATGTGTGCATGCCATAACAAATAATAATAAATTATTAATTAAATGTTATAAAATGTAAGGAACCCAAATTGGAAAACATTTTACCAAACAACCCGCATTACCGTCTAAACTAACACTAACTGAATTCTAAGGCATTACATTTAAGTTCCTAAGCCATCACAGAAAAGAAATGAAAATAGAACGTGCATTTATGCCATCCGCATTCGCCACAGTGTCCCGTTATGCATCGTTAGGTTACTTAACTAACGGCATAGCGGGGCGGGACTAGCGCGGGTGTAAAACATAAGCAATATTTATTATATATCATATATATAATAATAATCCATTCGTCTCAGATTTTAAGTAATCACATCACAGAATATCAACAGCAGAAGCACATATGAAAATATAGGATATCTAGGAGGTCCGTATTTTATATTTAGCCAACAATAGAAAATACGAATTCCACGGCCGCGATGAATAGCCAAGCCCACACCCTAGACCCCTACGAGAGTGGCAAGTTACCATACCAATTCTAGAGTTTAGGAGACCCGGTCTCGACTCCTCGAGATGGCCTTTCACTGAACCCTAGAACCCGGTCACTTGTGCTCCCCTCCTTGGGTCTATCCTAATGCGAAAAAGTAAATAATATAAATAATGGTGACAACATCCTCATCCCAAAAGTGCCCCAAATAAAAGAATATTACATACAATTAATTTTTACATGAATGAAAATAAAAACTCTCTTCTGATATAAAACCCCCGGCTATTCAATCACGACGATCATGCACATCATATCTCAGCAATATATAATATCACATATCGTCAATGTAAGTAAGTATGCGTACCCCGATTGTCGTTGATGTATAGCAACGAAACCGGCGATACACCACATGCTACACTTACGGTCGCAGAAAAGAAAAATGAAAAAAACTACAACAATTCGAATCGTAACTGCCCTTAGACAACACAAACCCGGGATATCACATATCCAAGATTTCATTCCTAACAATGTAAAGCTCGCATTTAGGTCTACTAATGAAAACACTTTTTCAAAATAAGTTGGACAATTCAACAAGATTTCTGATTACACCCGAGACCGAAATGATAGATTTACACGCAACAAACAAATTTGTAGATTCCAATTATTGTATCACATTCTCATATACTAAGCGCAGTTAAAACGTTCGATCGAACGATCAATCACCCAAAAAATTCTCATAAAGCTCAACACTTAAGCAGTTTTAAAATATACCAGAGACTGCTATTAGCACATACGGGCCAGCACAAGAAGACACGGTCCAAGCCTCACCAACGGCGCCGCGGAACCGCCGCAAAAAGGCCCTTTCGGCCGCGGTTCCACGGTCGTTAAGTCGAGTTAGGGATTCGTTCTTCTTGTGGGCCCATACAATACCTTGCACAATTTTCTTAGTATTTTTAATGTGAAAAAATCCAACTTTTTGAAAAATTTCTAGTGAGCATCATTCGGGTGTCGAGTTTCGTTCGTTCGAGATTTTTAATGTCGTCTGGGTTACTCTAAAGAACTAGCTTGTATCTGATACCACTGTTGGGTTTCCTTAGCACCTAATATAGGGTTTGGAAGCATCATACATGCCACTTTAGAATTTTAGGGAGGTGCTAAGCAGACTAACCATGAATCGAAACTAGAATTTTTGGGTAACATCAAAAATATCACATATAACAAACTATTTATCACTAAGTGAAGAAATTATAACCTTTGTAGACTTTCCTTGGTGACTCCTTAGATCTTTGTGAGTTTGAAACGGATCGCTTAAGTTGTTTCTTGTCCACGATAATCCACCCGAAGCCCCTTTACTCAAAGCTCCTTGCTACACTTGATCAATGTGGAAGTGGAGCTAACACTCTAAACTAATAGGCTAAACTAGTATAGAATGATGATGTGGTTTGTTTTCTCTATTAAAAATCCTTTCTTTTTATCAACCTCACTCACTAGAAATCATAAGAGAGCTTGGAGGAAGAAGAAGATGATCATGGCAAAGCTAGAGCTCTTTTGTTGTGATGAATAATTAAATAAAAATGTGAATAGAAATTATATATAATTTCACACTCTCATCCTTAACCATGGGTTAATAAATATCTAGATATTTATTTTGGAGTAATAAGAACCATAGAAAATTAACTCATGGTTGAAGATAGAGTCAAGTAAAGAGTTATGAAGAATTATCCACCATGAATTGATTTTCTATTTCTTTAATTCTAAAATAAATATATATACATATTTATTCCCATGTGAGTCTTGCATTGCCACCATATATGTATCAACAACCATGATACCATGTATGCATGTATGTCTCCATACAAATCATCATGTGCATACATGCATGCATACATCATTATAGAAAAGGGTTTAAATAAAGAAGTGAGCTAAAATTCAATATTAAATAAACACTTGATTTAACAAACCGGTCATATCACAAACAACCCGACCAATAGAAAAATGCCCGATTAATATACGGTATCACATACACGCATTTATTCGGGTCCCCGCGCATATCTCATATGAACACCACATCGTTTCGCCTGAGCTAGGAAACTCCTATGTGGGACTCTAAGACTCGTCAATACGCCGGTAGTCGGTGATGATCATATCAAACACCCACAAGCCGCAAGAGGTCATCTAAATGTAACGGCCACCCGGATATAGAACGATCAGAAGAAAACAAGCGAAGCTGTCAAAACTCCCGTCGAGCCAACTGGCAACACTTACCGTACAGTCCGGTCTCTTCGTCAGATATGCTGCATATCAAGTCTAGGGATGGAATCTTCGACCCCAATAACTCAATAAGTCATGCCGGTGTATGGCTCATAACAGATCGAGAAACTACTGATAACACTTATCAGTAAATCTTAGCAGCCCTGGCCAGAGTCTTCCTGTTATAGCCAATCGAGCATTGCACAACATCAACCCCCAATACCGGGAGAGAAGAAACCCCTCCTATCGCTCATTGCCTCCATATTCCTCGGAACTGTACCCAAAATCCACTTGTTTGCACCACTCAGTAGAGCCGTGGTAGGGTGGAGATTAAAGTACAGTGGAAGGACACACAAGATTCTATGACGATCTCGGGTCTACAGACTAACATGTACCAGTGTCACCTGAGAACTGCCATCCGACGATTGATATAATACCACATAGGAGTTCTCGGCGAGCCCGTTCAATGTACCCAGTCTCCACTGAGCACCCGTATACAATCTTTGGTGTCACCACACCAGATGGATATAGGATCATCAATCGTCCATCATATGGGATAAGAATGGTGTACGCTAGTCTACTCTGGAATATCGATGCCCCGTCTCGATACACCCATGACTAGGAACAGTTCAAGGATATGCTCATAAACTACACGTGTCCCACTAGTATGATCTGCATCATAGTCCCAGTAGTCAAGCAAATATCCTGAGGGCTTTATCAACATGTACCAAATGAGTAAGATGCATGATCAAATGAACATGTCAAGATAAAGTAAACCACATAGCATACTATCATATCGAGCAAGAAAGTCATCTGTATATATATACATGTCCAAGCATCCACTATATATATAATGGCCTCTAGGGCATACATATATCCAATAAGGGCTTCGATCCTTAGCGTGGGAGGGGCCAAGAGAGGCCAGCTATGGATTGACTGAGCAGTGAAGCTGCTCAGTTTCCTCTTGGCTAGGGCTGTGATCCCTGGCGTCGTGGGGTAGGGAACTACCGGCCAGGGATAACCGAGCAAGGGCGAGCCATGTTTCCTATTGGCGAAGGCTTTGATCCTTAGCGCGGGAGGGGTCGTAAAAGGCCTGCCAAGGATTGACCGAGCAGTGAAGTTGTTCCGTTGCCTATTGGCGAGGGCTTTGATCCCTGGTGTCGTGGGGTAGGGAACTACCAGCAAGGGATAACCGAGACAGGGCGAGCCCGGTTGCCTCTTGGCGAAGGCTTTGATCCTTAGCGCGGGAGGGGCCGTAAGTAGCCTGCCAAGGATTGACCGAGCAGTGAAGTTGCTCAGTTGCCTATTGGCTAGGGCTTTGATCCCTGGTGTCGTGGGGTAGGGAACTACCAGCCAAGGATAACCGAGCAAGGGCGAGCCCGGTTGCTTCTCGGCGAAGGCTTCGATCCCTGGCATCGTGGGGTAGGGAACTACCAGCCAAGGATAACCGAGAAAGGGCGAGCCCGATTGCCTCTAGGTGAGGGCTTCGAACCTTAGCATGGGAGGGGCCGTAAGAGGCCTGCTAAGGATTGACCGAGCAGTGAAGCTGCTTAGTTGCCTCTTGGTGAGGGCTTTGATCCCTGGCGTCGTGGAGTAGGGAAATACCAGCTAGGGATAACCGAGCAAGGGCGAGCCCGGTTGCCTCTTTGCGAGGGCTTCGATCCCTGGCATCATAGGGTAGGGAACTACCAGACAGGGATAACCGAGCAAGGGTGAGCCCGGTTGCCTTTTGGTGAGGGCTTCGATCCTTAGCGCGGGAGGGGCCATATGAGGCCTGCTAAGGATTGACCGAGCAGTGAAGCTTCTCAGTTGCCTCTTGGTGTTGGCTTCGATCCTTAGCGCGGGAGGGGCCGTAAGAGGCCTGCTAAGGATTGACCGAGCAGTGAAGCTGCTCAGTTGCCTCTTAGCGAGGGAATTGATCCCTGGCATCGTGGGGTAGGGAACTACCAGCCAGGGATAACCGAGCGAGGGCAAGCTCGGTTGCCTCTTGGCGAGGTGCTTCAATCCCTGGCGTTGTGGAGTAGGGAACTACCAGCCAGGGATAACCGAGCAAGGGCGATCCCGGCTGCCTCTTGGTGAGGGCTTCGATCCGTAGCGCGGGAATGGTCGTAAGAGGCCTGCTAAGGATTGACCGAGCAGTGAAGCTGCTCAGTTGCCTCTAGGCGAGGGCTTTGATCCCTGGCGTCGTGGGGTAGTGAACTACCAGCCTGGGATAACAAAGCAAGGGCGAGCACGGTTTCCTCTTGGCGAGGGCTTCGATCCCTGGCATCGTGGGGCAGGGAACTACCAGCCAGGATAACCGAGCAAGGGCGAGCCCAGTTGCCTCTTGGTGAAGGCTTCGATCCTTAGCACGGGAAGGGCCATATGAGGCCTGCTAAGGACGGGCCGAGCATGGTTACAGCTCGGTTGCCTCTTGGCGAGGGCTTCGATCACTGGCGTTGTGGGGTAGGGAGCTACCAGCCAGGGATAACCGAGAAAGGGCGAGCCCGGTTACCTCTTGGCGAGGGCTTCGATCCTTAGCGTGGGAGGGGGCGTAAAAGGCCTGCTAAAGATGGGCCGAGGAGGGTTGCTGCCCGGTGCCTCTTGGCGAGGGCTTGGATCCTTAAGGACAGGCCGAGCAGGGTTGCTGCCCGGTGCCTCTTGGAGAGGGCTTTGATCCTTAGCACGGGAGGGGCCGTAGGAGGCCTGCTAAGGACGGGTCGGGCAGGGTTGCTGCCCGGTGCTTCTTGGTGAGGGCTTGGATCCTTAAGGACGGGCCGAGCAAGGTTGCTGCCCGGTGCCTCTTGGCGAGGGCTTCGATCCCTTGCGTTGTGGGGTAGGGAACTACCAGCCGGGGATAACCGAGCAAGGGAGAGCCCGGTTGGCTCTTGGTGAGGGCTTCGATCCCTGGCGTTCCGGGGTATGGAACTACCAGCCAGGGATAGCGGAGCAGGGTAGCCGCTCGAATGCCTCTTGGTGAGGGCTTCGATCCCTGGCGTTGTAGGGTAAGGAGCTACCAGCCAGGGATAACCGAGCAAGGGCGAGCCCAGTTGCCTCTTGGTTAGGGCTTCGATCCTTAGCGCGTGAGGTGTTAGTGTGATATTCCCTAGAGGCCATTATTGTATAGTACTAGTTTGTATATTACATTTTGGGAGTTTGTGATACATACACGGATTTATAACAGTCTTGCTCGATATAGAAGTATGCTACTTGGTTTGTGTCTATCTTAATAGTGTATATGTTTCTTTTAACATATCGCTAATACATATTGACAGAGCCCTTAGGATCATTGCTTGACTACCCACGTTGTGATGGCAGTCACACTAGTGGAGGCCAGGTAGTCTACAAGCACATCCTTATACTGGTCCCTAGTCATAGGATTATTGAGACAGGGCATCGATACTCCAAAGTAAACTAGTGTATACGCTTCTGCTCCCAGGAGAGGAGATGGTCTATCCCACAGCCATCAGTACGTCGTACTGGAGATAGTATACAGGTGCTCGTTAGGTTATGAGTATACTGGACGGACTCGTCGGGAACTGCTGGTTGGTAATATACCTATCGTCAGGTAGCAGTTCCCAAGTGACATGGATACAGCTTAGTCCGTTGACTTGACACTGCTACTTCGCCTCAAGTGTGTTCACACTGTTCTTAGATTACTACCCTACCACGGCTCTGATGAGTCGTGCAAACAGGTAGTAGTTGGGTGCAGTCCCGAAGCACTTAGAGGCAGTGGCGGTTAGATAGGATTCGTCTCTCCCGGTATTGGGGGTTGATGTCGCGCAGTGTTCGGAACGCCATTACACAAAGTCCATGGCCATGGCAAGCAAGATTTACTGGTAGGTGTTCGAGTAGTTTCTCAGTGTATTTTGTTCTGTATTCCGACACGACTTATTGCACTATTAGGAGTCTGACGCTTGCCTCTACCCTAGGACCGATATGGGACACTCTCAGACGAACAGACCGGACTGTACAGAATGATTGTCATTTTCAGGCTCAGTAGGAGTTCGGATGGGTTTCCCAATCGGCCTTCTTATCGACATCTACCTGGGGACCGTTACGTACAGCTAGTACCGCTTGCGGCCTGTGGTTAAACCCACTGCCAGCGTAGTGTCGAGTCTTTAGAGTCCCACACAGAGGGTTTCCCTGCTTAGAGCGAAACGATATAGAGGTCGTATGGTTTTACGACGGACAGGGTTTGGACCTATATGTGTACTTGTGCACGTACGATATTCGGACGGATTATACTAGTGGGCTGTGGTTTAAGCCGGATCCTAGTATTGGATTATTGGAATTGTTTAGTCTCAGTGTATTCGTGTTTTTCGTAAACACGGATGCGGGTATGAAAATACGGATGGGGGCATTCTCGTAATTTGTCTGGAAAGCTTCTAGAAGGAGGTGACTCATTAAGGTTTTTATCTTTAGTTTAAAATTTAATGAGGTGGAGGAAATGAGGTGTAGTTTTCCATTAAATGAACCATGACTCAAGAAAATGATTCATCATATGAATTAAATGAAGCACACTTGATATTTTACAAGATATTTTTGTGAGATATTTTCATGCTTCATATTATTCACAAATGAGTTATGCTTCATATAATTATCACAAACACTTTCTCTCTTCTTAAGCTCTCTTATTCTTCCTCTTAACCCTAATTTTCTCATGAGTTGAGAATTCTAGGGTTAGTGAGACTAACAAATCCTTAACCACTCTCTATATTCTCTAGGTCACTTAGATTAGCACTCTAAGTTGCTTAGTTACCTCATCTTAGAGGTTAAAGCTCAAGGTAGGAACTCCCGGGTGGATCTTCTTCGACTTGAGATGGCGGACGAGGAGGCGCGTTCCATTCTCACTACAAGGAGCTTAAGAAGAGGAGGAGGACAACAAGAGCAAGAAGGACTAGTATCTTGAGGTATAACATTCTTGCATAGTAGTTAAACCTCATAGTTTTGTGCTCGCTAGGGTTTATGAATGATCCTTGGTTCTAGTCGATGTTGCGAAGCCCGTAAAAATTATTTTTTGCTTATTCTGCCTCCCCGAGAACACGTGGGGTGCGCAACGTAGACTTACAGTGGTATCCGAGGCTCTCATAAACCTTAGATAGCTTGTAGCGATATTAGAATTACGCCGTTTTTGTCGCACAAAATCTGTCGACAAAAACAGTTTCAAAAGTGAGGTTTTGAGTTGTTTGCACACCCCGCGGGCTCACGGTTTGAACCGAGAAGCCTCGCGGTGGAGCGTGCGCACCCCGGGGACTGCCCGGGGGGGCCAATTGCCGGGACCACCACCCAAGACCACCAATTGGTGGCCTTAGGTGATGGTGACCCGAGAGCACCACAAGATGGTGCTCTCGGGTCTGCCCACTTTTCAGGGCCACCTCATGGTGTCCCCTAAGGGTGGGTACCCCCCTAGGCCTCTAGTTCAACGTTATTTCATGTGCCTTCACCTCCGTGAAGATTCAGACGGGTTTCGAGTTCCTTTCGACTCCCGGATTGGCTCAAAACTATCGCTTTTGAATGTTTAGCTCACTGGATTTTCATGTCTTGGAAAATTGGATGTGTTTGCTAATTGCGTGCGGAATTCTAATGTCGTATTTACTTTACAAGCTTTGTGATTGTTTATATGTGTTTGTAAACGTCGACTAATTGCTATAGACAATTAGTCGCACATATCTGTGATGTTGGTATATATCGGTTTGTGTATATCAACTTGTTAGATTGCCGTGGATGAATAGTTGGGATTATAAAATGTGGGTTTTCATTATTTCATTCAAATGTAAATTGTAATTTGTTGTAATATTTTTCGCGGGGCACATCCGGGTTAAGGTTGTAGCCACCGTCGTATTATTTCATTTACTGTTTTTTTGCTCCTTGGATAGACCCAAGGTAGGGTGCATAAACTACCGGATTCTTTGAAGTGCCGAGTGACCCACTCACTTTGTTGAGGGTGGTTGTTCCACTTCGGGTATTTGGCGGGTAGTTTGCCGCAACCGTAGGGGTCTAGGGTGGGGTTTGGCTATTCATCACGACCGTGGAAACCGTCTTTTGTTGCAGGCGCAAACGAAATGTGTACTTCCTAATAAATCCATTGTGTTCTTCTATTATCTGGAATGCATATTATTGCGTCTGACGAATGTACATATATATATATACATAGTAGGCGTTGCTTAAGTTTTACATCCACGCTAGTCTAGCACCCGCTCTGTCGTTAGTTAAGTAACCTAACGGGTGATGACGGGGCCTAGTGGCGAATGCGGATAGCATAAGTGTACGTTGTATTTTCGTTGTTTTCTGCAATGGTAGGATAATTGATGGGAATACATTACATTAATGCAAAGTAAACAAAACCAAAGCTGAAACGTTGGAACAAAGTTTAAAACCACTCGGTTATTTCAAAACAACAAACTTTTAAAATGCGGAGCCTAAACCACTCCTTTTAAAAGCTATCGGGTTCCTTCGATTATATCAAGTTCATTACGTTCACAGTTTTGCTAAAACCATTCGTAACCCTCCGTCATTTCATATGAATATTCAATAGTATTCAAGCTATGTTTGTTGGCCTTAGTCAAGGCATAGTGATTGGTAGCTGCTGGGTATTCATATGTTGCATAGATAGATGCGTTGGTTTGGGACATTCATACTACTTTGTTGGCCTTAGTCAAGAGTAGGTATGGGTGGGTACAAATTAACCTGGATAATGATGGGTGAAACTTGACATGTGACTTTTGATTTGTTGGCCTTAGTCAAGGTCATAAGAGCATGGGGAAAAAATTCACATCGGGAGTTTCTAAAGAAACTGAAACTTGCTGGTGTTGCATACCATTTGGAGTGTGATAATTTTGGTAGGATTCCTTCGACTTTATCACACGATGATATTTGGATCCCAATCCTACTGTGAGTATATGCTACTCCTCGGGAGATTCTTTCACTTAACGATCAATGCTATAAACCAAATAGGTGTCTTGAAAGGTGTTAGCGGGGCTACGCCCCCCGGGAAAAAAGGTTATTTAATTAAGGAACTTCGTGAAAGCGTCATCAAAACCTCCCTCGAAGTACCGACACTGACCTGGCTGGATGGTTAAGCAAGAATTGTACGGTAAGATCAATCCTGACTAATTCTTCTTTTATGGTTTGAGGAAGGATTCGAGAAATAGTGGGAGCCATCCTGTTTAGATAAACTAAAAACCAATCTAAACTTGCAAGAGCATCATGCTAAAGTGTTTCTTGTCTCTCTAATTGCAGCAACTAAACATGACGGGCCTTAAGTTATTGTTAGATAAAAATATTTTGACAGGAGCAAACTACAAAGATTGGTTCAGGAATGTCAAGATGGCAATCACTTATGACAAGTTAGGCTATGTCCTTACTACAAAAGCCCCCGCCGTCCCAGGTCCAGAATCCAGTGTCATGGATAAGGAAATCCGTAAGACTTGGGAGATTCCCTGCGCGAAGGCCAAATGCCTCGTGCTTGCCTCTAGGAACAATGAACATCAGAGGAGACACCAGAATATGGATCTTGAATCCATATTCCTCCATACCAAGGAACTGTATGGAGAGCAATCTCGTATCGCTAGATACGAGATCTCGAAGAAGCTATTTCAGTCAAGGCTGGCAGTCGGATCATCTGTAGGGGAATATGTCCTTAAGATGATTGGCTACATTGAGGAGCTCGCGGACCTTGGGACCATTTTAGAGAATGAGCTATATACAAAATTGATTCTGCAGTCCCTCCCTTCCACCTACTCCCAGTTTATCTTGAATTTTAATATTCAAGGTAAAGAAGTTGAACTTCCGGAACTCCTCAACATGTTGAGGAGTGCTGAGGGCACCCTGCAGAAAGGCAGGGATACACCCGCTCTATTTGTTGGTGGAGATTCTTCTTCTAGGTCCAAGGCGAAAGCCAAAGGAAAGAAGAAGAAAGCCCCCACCAAGACGAGAGGCGGTGTTAGTAAGGTAGAAGCAAGGGGCAAGGCAAAAGTGGCAGGGCCGATGGTAGGAAAGGATGAATGCTTCTACTGTCATAGGAGGGGCCATTGGAAGAAAGATTGCAGGGCTTGGAAGGCCAAGAATCAGGACCCGAAGCAGGTTGTGGCTTCGGCTTCAGGTGTGTTTGTAATTGAAAATTGTCTGTCAATCAACTCTACTTCCTGGGTATTGGATACTGGATCAGGATCTCATATCTGTAATTCATTGCATGCACTAAGAAGCCGTAGGGTTCTGAAGACCGGTGATATGACCCTCAAGGTTTCTAACAGAGCGAGCGTAGATGCCGTGTCCGTAGGGGAATATCACATTGGATTGACGAGTGGACATATTTTGGTTTTACGCAACTGTTTTTGTGTACCTAGTTTGACTTGTAATATCATTTCAGTATCTTTGTTATCAAAAGAAGGTTATGATTTTACATTTGTAAGCGATGTCGTAAACATCCACCTTAATCATGGTCTGATTGGGTCAGGTACTCTAAACAACGGTATATTGTATTAAACCAACATCAAATTTTCAATGTCCAGAATACACTTAAAAGAAAGTCTCCGGAACCAAATCAGGCTTTCTTATGGTATTGTACACTGGGTCACATCAATGAAACACGGTTGACTAAATTACATAAAGAGGGATATTTGGACCGGTTCAATTATCAGTCTTATACAACTTGTCAATCTTGTCTCATGGGAAAGATGACAAAAACTCCGTTCACTGGACACGGAGTAAGAGCAAGCAAGCTCTTGGAACTTATACACAGCGATGTATGTGGTCCAATGTCCATACATGCGCGAAATGGTTATTCTTACTTCATTACTTTTACGGATGATTTCTCTAGATATGGACATGTCTTCTTAATGAAGCATAAATCCGAGACCTTTGAGAAATTCCGGGAATATAAGAATGAAGCAGAAAAACAAAGAGGCAAAAGTATCAGGACACTAAGATCTGATCGAGGTGGTGAATACTTGAGTGCCGAGTTCCTAGATTACTTAAAAGAGAATGGAATTCTCTCTCAGCTTACTCCTCCATACACACCACAACACAACGGTGTATCGGAAAGGCGGAATCGAATCCTATTGGATATGGTTCGTTCCATGATGAGTAAGGCTGAGTTACCGCGATCCTTCTAGGGATATGCACTAGAATCAGCTGCATATGTTTTGAACCAGGTTCCTACTAAGTCAGTTCCTACCACGCCATATCAAATGTGGAGTGGGAAGAAACCCTGTCTTAAGCACTTTAGGACATGGGGATGTCCAGCTTTTGTTAAAAAGCAGCATGCAGACAAGTTCGAAGCATATTCACTAGAGTGTAAGTTTGTGGGATACCCAAAGAACTCCAAGGGGTATTTTTTTTATTACGCAGAGCAGCAAAAGGTCTTTGTTTCTCGTCATGCCCACTTCTTGGAAACTGAATTTTTAGAAACTCAGATAAGTGGGAGCATAATAGAACTGGAAGAAATTCCAGAACCATAAGCAATTACTGAAAGCTTAGTGGAGCCAGAAGTTCCAAAAGAACAGGACATTCCCGCACCTCTCCGCAGGAGTAGTAAGCTTTCTCATCTGCCAGAGAGATACTACGGTTTTCTCGTAGACAGGGATAGAGAGGATTGCATCATTGATAATGATGAGCCGACTAACTTCCAGCAAGCCATTCAGAGCGCTGACTCAGTAAAATGGCTGGATGCAATGCGGACCGAGATGGAGTCCATGTACACCAACAAAGTATGGATTTTGGACATTTCTCCAGAAGGGGTAAAACCCATAGGCTGCAAATGGATCTTCAGAAAGAAGATTGGTGTAGATGGACAGGTTGAGACCTATAAGGCTAGACTTGTTGCAAAAGGATTTCGTCAAAGACCTGGTTTGGACTATGACGAAACCTTTTCTCCATTGGCTATGCTCAAGTCCATTCGGATCCTCCTTGCCATTGCTGCTTTCCACGATTATGAGATTTGGCAGATGGACGTAAAGACCGCTTTTCTAAAAGAACATTTGGAAGAGTGCGTTTATATGGACCAGCCAGAGGGTTTCATTCAGAGTGGGAGCAGCGGGAATGTGTGCAAGTTGCTTAAGTCCATCTATGGACTAAAGCAAGCATCGCGGAGTTGGAACATCTGTTTTGATGAAACGGTCAAAGAATATGACTTTATCAAAAATCCAGATGAGCCATGTATTTATAGTAAGATTGTAGCACGAACTGTTGTATTCCTCGTCTTGTACGTGAATGACTTTCTCTTGATAGGAAATGACATTCATATATTACAATCTGTCAAAGGGTTCTTGTCACACAGGTTCTCCATGAAAGACTTGGGTGATGCCTCTTACATTCTGAGGATCCAGATCTATCTTGATAGATCTAAGAGGATGTTGGGACTTTCACAGTCTAGCTATATCGACACCATCCTGAAAAGATTCGGTATGGAAGATTCTAAGCGCGGTAATTTACCGGCTTGTCATGGAATCACCCTCTCCAAAGAGATGTCTCCCAAAACTGATTTGGAAAGGGATCACATGTCTATTATACCCTACGCTTCTGCGGTAGGCTATATAATGTATGCGATATTGTGTACCAGACCAGATGTTGCTTACGCACTGAGCGTGGTAAGCAGGTATCTGGGGAGAATCACTGAATAGTAGTAAAGAACATTCTCAAGTACCTGAGAAGGACTATGGACATTTTCTTGGTGTACGGAGGAAAGGACCTCCAGATCGAGGCCTTGGCTGACTCCAGCTTCCAGAGTGACAAGGATGACTCCAAATCCATGTCGGGTTATGTCTTTACCCTTAATGGAAGGGCGGTCTGTTGGAAGAGTTCCAAGCAGGACACCGTTGCTAACTCGACGATGGAAGCGGAGTATATCGCTGCTTCTGATGCCGCAAAAGAAGCAGTCTGGATGAGAAAGTTCTTATCAGAACTTCAAGTGGTTCCGTCCATTGTTGATCCAATACCTTTGTATTGTGACAACAGCGGGGCTATTGCTTTAGCAAAGGAACCCAGGTCCCATCAAAAGTCCAGACACATCTTAAGGTGGTATCACCTTATCAGGGAGATCGTGGATCGCCGGAAGATCAACGTTCGGAGAGTTGCAACAGAAGACAACACTGCAGATCCATTCACCAAGGCCATCCCTCAGACACATTTTGAGAGGCTATTCGAGATGATAGGTCTGCGATATGCCAGCACATGTCCTTAGTGCAAGTGGGAGATTGTTAGTGTGATATGCCCTAGAGGGTATTATTGTATAGTACTAGTTTGTATATTACATTTTGGGAGCTTGGGATATATACACGGATTTATAACATTCTTGCTCGATATAGTAGTATGCTACTTGGTTTGTGTCTATCTTAATATGTGTATATGTTTCTTTTAACATATCTCTAATACATATTGATAGAGCCCTTAGGATTATTGCTTGACTACCAGCATTGTGATGGCAGTCACACTAGTGGAGGCCGGGTAGTCTACAAGCACATCCTTATACTGGTCCCTAGTCGTAGGATTATTGAGACAGGGCATCGATACTCCAGAGTAGAATAATGTATATGCTTATGCTCCCAGGAAGGGAGATGGTCTGTCCCACAGCCATCAGTACGTCGTACTGGAGATAGTATACAGGTGCTCGTTAGGTTACAAGTACACTGGACGGACTCATCGGGAACTGCTGGTTCGTAATATACCTATCGTCAGGTAGCAGTTTCCAGGTGACATGGGTACAGCTTAGTCCGTTGACTTGACACTGCTACTTCGCCTCAAGTGTGTTCCCACTGTTCTTAGATTACTACCCTACCATGGCTCTGATGAGTCGTGCAAACAGGCAGTAGTTGGGTGCAGTCCCGAAGCACTTAGAGGCAGTGGCGGTTAGATAGGATTCGTCTCTCCCGATATTGGGGGTTGATGTCGCGCAGTGTTCGGAACGCCATTACACAAAGTCCATGGCCATGGCAAGCGAGATTTGCTAGTAGGTGTTCGAGTAGTTTCTCAGTGTATTTTGGTCTATACTCCAACACGACTTATTGCACTATTAGGGGTCTGACGCTTGCATCCCCCCTAGGATCGATATGGGACACTCTCAAATGAACAGACCGGACTGTGCAAATTGATTGTCACATTCAGCCTCAGTAGGAGTTCGGATTGGTTTCCCAATCGGCATTCTTATAGACATCTACCTGGGGACCGTTATGTACAGCTAGTACCGCTTGCGGCCTGTGGTTAAACCCACTGCCAGCGTAGTGTCGAGTCTTTAGAGTCCCACACAGATGGTTTCCCTGCTTAGGGCGAAACAATATAGAGGTCGTATGGTTTTACGACAGGGTTCGTACATATACAAGTACTTGTGCACGTACGATATTCGGACGGATTATATTAGTGGGCTTTGGTTTAAACCGGATCCTAGTATTGGATTTTTGGAATTGTTTAGTCTCAGAGTATTCGTGTTTTTCGTAAAAACGGATGCGGGTATGGAAATACGGATGAAGGGCATTCTCGTAATTTGTCGGGAAATCTTCTAGATGGAGGTGACTCATTAAGGTTTTTATCTTTAGATTAAAACTTAATGAGGTGGAGGAAATGAGGTGTAGTTTTCCATTAAATGAACCATGACTCATGGAAATGATTCGTCATATGAATTAAATGAAGTATGCTTGATATTTTACAAGATATTTTTGTGAGATATTTTCATGCTTCATATTATTCACAAATGAGTTATGCTTCATATAATTATCACAAACACTTTCTCTCTCCTCAAGCTCCCTTCTTTTTCCTCTTAACCCTAATTGTCTCATGAGTTGAGAATCCTAGGGTTAGTGAGACTAACAAATCCTTAACCACTCTCTATATTCTCTAGGTCACTTAGATTAGCACTCTAAGTTGCTTAGTTATCTCATCTTAGAGGTTAAACCTCAAGGTAGGAACTCTCGGGTGGATCTTCTTCGACTTGAGGTGGACGACGAGGAGGCGCGTTCTATTCTCACTACAAGGAGCTTAAGAACAGGAGGAGGAAAACAAGAACAAGAAGGACTAGTATCTTGAGGTATAACATTCTTGCATAGTAGTTAAACCTCATAGTTTTATGCTAGCTAGGGTTTATGAATGATCCTTGGTTCTAGTCAATGTTGCGAAGCCCGTAAAAATCATTTTTTTCTTATTCCGCCTCCCCGCGAACACGTGGGCTGTGCAACATAGACTTACAGGAGGGGCCATAAGAGGCCTACTAAGGACGGGCCGAGCAGGGTTGTTGCCCGGTGCCTCTTGGCGAGGGCTCGGATCCTTAAGGACGGGCCGAGCAGGGTTGCTGCCCGGTACCTCTTGGCGAGGGCTTTGATCCTTAGCGCGGGAGAGGCCGTAGGAGGCCTGCTAAGGACGGGCCGGGCAGGGTTGCTTCCCGGTGCCTCTTGAAGAGGGCTTGGATCTTTAAGGACGGGCCGAGCAGGGTTGTTGCCCGGTGCCTCTTGGCGAGGACTTCGATCCCTGGCGTTCTGGGGTAGGGAACTACCAGCCGGGGATAACCGAGAAAGGGCGAGCCTGGTTGCCTCTTGGTGAGGGCTTCGATCCCTGGCGTTGCGGGGTATGGAACTACCAGCCAGGGATAGCCGAGCAGGGTAGCCGCTCGGCTGCCTCTTGGTGAGGGCTTCGATCCCTGGCGTTGTGGGGTAGGGAGCTACCAGCCTGGGATAACCGAGCGAGGGCGAGCCCGGTTGCCTCTTGGTGAGGGCTTCGATCCTTGGCGTTGCGGGGTATGGAACTACCAACCAAGGATAGCTGAGAAGGGTAGCCGCTCGGCTGCCTCTTGGTGAGGGCTTCGATCCCTGGCATTGCGGGGTATGGAACTACCAGCCAGGGATAGCCGAGAAGGGTAGCCGCTCGGCTGCCTCTTGGTGAGGGCTTCGATCCTTAGCGCGGGAGGGGCCGTAAGAGGCCAGCTAAGGACGGGCTGAGCATGGTTACTGCCCGGTTGCCTCTTGGCGAGGGCTTCGATCCCTGGCTTTGTGGGGTAGGGAGCTACCAGCCAGGGATAACCGAGCAGGGTAGCCGCTCGACCTTCCTGACGTGTGAGCATCGGGAAGGGTAATAATCACGGACGACACGTGTCAGGAACGTAAGGGGGAAGGCAGAACGTTTTGAGAAGCCGCGTCAGTTTCTCCATACGACGGCGTGGCAATGGAGTAGTTTCTGCGATTCCCAAGATTCGCACCGGTACGCGCGAGAATCCGGGTCCTTGAAAATTTTGTTTGAAGTTATAAATAGGGGAGAAGATTGTAGCTCCTTCGGGTCAGCCTTACCGTCGAAGATAGAGACCTTTGGGGCTTATTCCGGGAGGAGATTGTAAGTGTATATGCCCTAGGGGCCATTATTGTATCATACTAAGTTGTATATTATTTAATGGAAGCTTGGGATATTCACAATTGTATATAACAGTCTTGCTAAACATGGTAGTATGCTACTTGGTTTGTGTCTACTTTAATATGTGCATATGTTTCTTGTTACGTATCACTTATACATATTAGTAGAGCCTATAGGATCTTTGCTTGATTACCAGCGTTGTGATGGCAGTCACACTAGTGGGGGCTGGGTAGTCTGTAAGCAACATCCTATACAAGTCCGTGGTCGTTGGATTATCGAGATAGGGCATCGATATTCCAGAGTAGACTAAGTGTGTACGCTTCTCGTCCCAGTTAGGGAGATGGTCTGTCCCACAGCCATCAGTATGTCGTACTGGAGATGGTATACAGGTGCTCGTTACGTTACGGGTACACCGGACAGGACTCACAGGGAACAGTTGGTTGGTATTATACCCATCGTCAGTTAAACAGTTCTCAGGTGACATGAGTACAGCATAGTCCGCAGACTTAACACTGCTACTTCGCCTCGAGTGTGTCCCACTGTTCTTAGATTGCTACCCTACCACGGCTCAAAGGAGTCGTGCAAACAGGTTGCAGTTGGGTGCAGTCCCGAGCACTTGGAGGCAGTGGCGGTTAGACATGATTCATCTCTCCCGGTATTGGGAGTTGATATCGCGCTGTGTCAGAGAGCCATTACGCAAAGTCCCTGGCCAGGGCAAGCGAGATTTACTGGTTGGTTCCAGTAGTTTCTCAGGGTGTAATGGGCTACGCTCCAACACGACATATACCGCTATTAGGGGACTGACGCTTGCCTCCCCTAGGCTCAATATGCGATAGTCTTAGACGAACAGACCGGACTGTACGGAGATTGTCACATCAGGCTCAGTAGGAGTTCGGATGGATTTCCTCATCGGCTTTCTTATCGACATCTACCTGGGGACCGTTACGTACAGCTAGTGCCGCTTGCGGTCTGTGGTTAAACCCACTGCCAGCGTAGTGTCGAGTCTTTAGAGTCCCACACAGAGAGTTTCCCTGCTCCAGGCGAAACGATATAGAGGTCGTATGGTTTTACGACAAGGGTTTGGACGCATACGTGTTTAAACGCACGTACGACGTTCGGACAGTTTTTACTAGCCGGTTTTGGTTTAAGCCAGATTCTAGTATCGGGTTATTAGATTTATACAGTCTAAAGTTTTTCCGTGTTTTTACGGATAGGAGGGGCGTTCTCGTAATTTGTCGGGAAGCTTCTAGATAGATGATGACATGAGGGGTAAGGTGGCATTAGCATTTAATGAATTTGTGACTCACTTAGATGAATCATTCAAGTGAGTTAATGAAGCATTTATTGCTTAATGACTCACTTGATGATTCATTGCATATATTTAATGAAGCATGATGATAATGCATTTTGATTTATTCTTTTTGATTTTCTTATGCTTCATAATATATTAGAAGTGAGAAGCTTTTTCATTCATAACATATGCTCACCTTCTCTCTCCTCAAGTTCTCTCTTGAAACCCTAATCCTCCCCTCTCATGTGTTGAGATCAAGGATTAGCTAGATTAATAAATTCATAACCTCATTCTATATCCCCTAGGTAGCTTAGATTAGCACTTTGAGCAACCTACTTATCTCAAGTTAGAGGTCAAGCTTGTAGTAGGAGCTCTCGGGTGGATCGTCTTTGATTCGAGGAGGCCGTTGAGGTGCCGATGTTCCAAGGAGCCTACGAGGAGTGGAGGACCGCAATGAAGACCCGAAGGACAAGTATCGTGAGGTATAACTTCAAATCCGAGTAGTTAAACCTTTCGTAGTTTGCTTGTAACGGTTTAGAAACGATTCATGCGCTCAAGTCCGTGTTACGAAGCTTTGATAATCGTTTTTCAAATATTCCCGTAAGTTCGTGGGGTGCGAGACATGGACCTACAGTGGTATCAGAGACAACTAAACCATTACTAGCTTGTTAGCAACTAATTAGAAGTTCGATCGACGGAAAACACGAAAACGAAACACCCCGAACCCTAACAGTTTCTGTTGATTTTAAAAGTGTCAGAAAAATTATTTGATATTCCTTAAAATTCACAGCAGGGTATTATAAGAGTTCTGGGAAAATACGAGGACACAACTCGGCATTTGGCCGCGGAACCGCGGCCAAATGGTGCTTTTGGCTGCGGATCCGCCGCCGAGTCAACGCCGAGTTGACTCGGAGTTTCACAGTAATTCATTATTTCTGGTGTTTTGTTTTCCTGTATATTCTGTTTTCTACCCAGGTTACTTCAGTACAGGTTTGCTTTTGGGGTAGACACGGATAAAGGTAGTTGATCGATGTTCTAAACTAATTGCTAATCGGGTTATTATCTGTAATGTTTAATGTGTTCGTAAACCTCCCCTAACTGCTAGTATGTCGGTTGGCAGGGGGTTGCACATTTCTGTAATGTTTACTGTATGTGTATATGGACTTGATTGGAATGTTGTGATGATTAGCCGGGGTTTTGAGATGGGTTTAATATTCATTCATTCGATGTAAATGTAATATGATGTAATATTCGGGGCACATCCAGGTTGCGGTTGTAGCCACCGTTGTATTATTTCTTTTTACTGTTTTTGCTCCTAGGATAGACCCAAGGCGGGGTATACAAACTACCGGGTACGTTGAAATGTTTAGTGGCCTACTCACGTTGTTGAGGAAGACCGCTTCACTTCGGGTACTTGGCGGGTAGTTTGCCGTACCCGTAGGGGTCTAGGGTGGGGTAATGGCTATTCATCACAACTGTGTAATCCGTCTTTTATTGCAGGCTAAAAGCAAATGCGGATTGCTAGTATATCCAATAAAGTTCATCAGTGATCTGGAATGCTTATTAATGCGTCTGAAGAATGTACATATCTATATATGATAGCTATTAGACGTCACTTATATTTTACACCCGCGCTAGCCCAGCCCCCGCTCTGTCGTTAGTTAAGTAACCTAACGGGTGATGACGGGACCCCGTGGCGAATGCGGATGGCATAAGAGGACGTGGTATTTTCGTTGTTTTCTGCAATGATAGGATAAATGATGGGACGCATTATTATAATGCAAAGAAAATAAACCAAAGTTTAATCGTTGGAACAAATTTAAAAGAAACCACTCGGTTATTTTAAAAGATCAGAACTTTTAAATTACGGAGCTTTAACCACTCCTTTTAAAAAGTATCAGGTTCCTTCGATTATATCAAGTTCACTATGTTCACGGTTTTGCCAAAACCATTCGTAGCCCTCCGTCATTTCTTATGGATGGTCAGTAGTATTCAAGCTATATTTGTTGGCCCTTAGTCAAGATATAGTGTTTGGTAGCTGCTGGGGTATTCATTTGTTGCATAGATAGATGCCTTGGTTTGGGACAGTCGTATTACTTTGTTGGCCCTTAGTCAAGAGTATGTACGGGTGGGTTCAAATTAACCAGGATAATGATGGGTAGAACTTGACATGTGAATTATGATTTGTTGTCCCTTAGTCAAGGTCATAAGAGCATGGGGCAAAAATCCATATCGGGAATTTCTAAAGAAACTGAAATTTGCAGAGAGATGCATACCATTTTGGAGTTTGATGAATGTTGGTAGGATTCCTTCAACATTATCATACGATGATATTTTGGATCCCGATCATACTGTGAGTATATACTACTTATCAGGAGATTCGTCACTTAACGATCAATGCTATAAACCAAGTAGGTGCCTAAAAATGTGTCAGCGGGGCTACGCCCCCAGAGAAAAGAGGTTATTTAATTAAGGAACTTCGCGAAAGCGTTGGAAAACCTCCCTCGAAGTATCGACACTGACCTAGTTGAACGGTTAAGCAAGAATTGTACGGTGAGAATAGTCCTGGCTAATTCTTCTTTTATGGTTTGAGGAGGGATTCGAGAAACAATGGGAGCCATCCTGTTTAGATAAATTAAACCACTCTAAACTTGCAAGAGCATCATGCTAAAAGTGTTTTCTTCTCTCTCTCTTAATTGCAGCGACCCTGTGACCACGACTAGATTACATCTAGATAACAAATTGACTGAATCTGACTTATATGACTGGCAAAGGTCTAGCCAGATGTCCATAGCCTATGACAAGCTGGACCACCCTATTACTACTCAAGATCCCGCCGTCCCAGGTCCAGTTTTCACCATCGCGGATAGGGATATCCGTAAGACAAGGGAAAAGGATAAAGCGAAAGCTAAGTGCCTCATGTTAGCTTCAGTTGATGGTGTATACCAGAAGCAGCACGAGAAGATGGACTTAGTTTCCATCTTTCTCTATAACAAAGATTTATATGGAGAGCAATCTCATATCTCAAGATATGAGACCTCGAACGAATTAATTTAAGCGAGGTTGGCTGACGGGTCATCTGTAGGGGACAACGTCCTTACAATGACTAGCTGTATTGATAAGCTCCAGGACCTGGAGACCGCGTTGGGAAACGAGTCAGATACTGACTTGATTCTACAGTCTCTACCTCCTACCCTGAAGGAAACCAGGGAAGTAGAAGGAAAGAGAAGGGCAAAAGTTTCGGGACTGGATATAGTAAAAGAGGGACGTTCCTATTGTTACAGGAATGAACATTGGCAGAATGATTGCAGGGCTAGCAAAGCCAGTAGCCAGGATTCGAAGCATGTTGTGGCTTCAGCTTCGGGTGTGTTTGTGATAGAGAAGTGTATGTCAGTTAACCCTACTTCCTGGGTATTGGATACCGGGTCAGGATCTCACATCTGTAATTCGTTACAGGCTCTGAGAAACCGTAGGGTTATCAGGATAGGTGATATGACCCTCATGGTTGCTAACGGAATGAGCATGGACGCTGAATCCGTAGGGGAATATCATCTTGGACTGACAACCAGGCAGATATTGATTCTGCGTAACTGTTTTTATGTACCAGGTAAAACTTGTAATATCATATCTGTATCCTTACTTTCTAAGGAAGGATATGATTTTACTTTTATAAGCGATGTGGTTCACATCCACCTAAATCAAGTTATGATTGGGTCAGGTACATTAGAAAACGGAATATACGTATTAAATCAGGCTCAGATTTTCAGTGTCCAGAACACACCTAAAAGAAAGTCTCCGGAATTAAATCAGACTTTCTTATGGCATTGTAGACTGGGTCACATCAATGAGAGAAGGTTGACTAAGTTACATAGAGAAGGATATTTGAATCCGTTTGAATATCAATCTTATGCTACTTATGAATCTTGTCTCATAGGAAAGATGACAAAGACTCCGTTTACTGGACACGGAGTAAGAGCAAGCGAGCTCTTGGGACTCGTACACAGTGACGTGTGCGGTCCAATGTCTACACATGCGCGAGGAGGTTATTCCTACTTAATTACTTTTACGGATGATTTCTCTAGGTATGGATATGTCTTCTTAATGAAGCATAAATCCGAGGCCTTTGAGAAATTCCAAGAATTCAAGAATGAAGTGGAAAACCAAACCGGCAACAGTATCAAGACACTGAGATCTGATCGAAGTGGTGAATACTTAAGTGCCGAGTTCCTAGGTTACTTAAAAGAGAAAGGAATTCTCTCTCAGCTTACTCCTCCATACACACCACAACACAACGGTGTATCAGAAAGGTGGAATCGAACCCTATTGGATATGGTTCATTCCATGATGAGTAAGGCTGAGTTACCGCGATCATTCTGGGGATATGCACCAGAATCAGCTGCATATCTTTTGAACCAGGTTCCTACCAAAACTGTGCCTACCACACCATATCAGATGTGGAGTGGGAAGAAACCCTATCTAAGACATTTTAAGATATGGGGATGTCCAGCTTTTGTAAAAAGGCAGCATGCGAACAAGCTCGAGGCACGCTCGGTGCTGTGTAAGTTTGTGGGATATCTAAAGCACTCCAAGGGATATTATTTCTATTATGCAGAGGAACAAAAGGTTTTTGTTTCTCGTCATGCCCATTTCTTAGAAGCTGAATTTTTAGAAAATCAGAAGAATGGGAGCGCAGTAGAACTGGAAGAAATTCCAGAACCACAAGTTGTAACTGAAAGTATGGTAGAACCAGAGATTTCAGAAGAAATGGACATCCCGACGCCACTCCGCAGGAGTAGTAGGCAGTCTCATCCGCCCGAGAGATACTATGGTTTTCTCATAGACGGGGATAGAGAGGATTGCACTGTTGACTATGATGAGCCTACTACCTTCCAGCAAGCCATTCAGAGCGGTGACTCAGTAAAATGGCTGGATGCAATGCGGACCAAAATGGAGTCCATGTACACTAACAAAGTATAGACTTTGGACATTGCTCCAGATGGGGTAAAACCCGTAGGATGCAAATGGATCTTCAAAAAGAAGATTGGTGTAGATAGACAGGTTGAAACCTATAAGGCTAGACTTGTTGCAAAGGGTTTCCGTTAAAGACCTGGTTTGGACTATGACGAAACCTTTTCTCCAGTGGCTATGCTTAAATCCATTCGGGTCCTTCTTGCTATTGCTGCCTTCCACGATTATGAGATCTGGCAGATGGACGTAAAGACGGCCTTTCTAAATGGTAATTTGGAAGAAAAGCGTCTATATGGATCAGCCAGAGGGATTCATTCAGAGTGAAAGCAGCGGTAAAGTATGCAAGTTGCTTAAGTCCATTTATGGACTAAAGCAGGATTCGCGGAGTTGGAACATCTGTTTTGATGATGCTGTCAAAGAATTTGACTTTATCAAAAATCCAAATGAACCATGCATATACAGTAAGATTGTAGGGAGAGCTGTAGTATTCCCCGTCTTGTACGTGAATGACATTCTCCTAATAGGAAATGATATTCATATGTTACAGTCAGTCAAAAGATTCTTATCACAGAAATTCTCCATGAAAGACCTGGGTGATGCCACCTACATTCTGGGGATCCGGATCTATCGTGATAGATCAAAAAGGATGTTGGGACTTTCACAGTCCAGGTACATAGACACCATAGTGATGAGATTCAGTATGGATGATTCTAAGCGCGGTAACCTACCGGCTTGTCACGGAATCACCATCTCCAAAGAGATGTCTCCCAAGACTGATTTGGAAAGGGATCGCATGTTGATTATACCCTACGCTTCTGCGGTAGGCTCTATAATGTATGCGATGTTATGTACCAGACCAGATGTAGCATACGCATTGAGCGTAGTAAGCCGGTATCAAGCAAACCTAGGGGAGAAGCACTGGACAGCAGTAAAGAACATTCTCAAATACCTGAGGAGGACTAAGGAGATGTTCTTGGTGTATGGCGGAAAAGCCTCCAGATGGAGGCCTTTGCCGACTCCGGCTTCCAAAGTGACAAGGATGACTCCAAATCCATGTCGGGTTATGTCTTTACCCTCAATGGAGGGGCGATCTGTTGGAAGAGTTCAAGCAGGAGACCGTTGCTGACTCAACAATGGAAGCAGAATACATAGCTGCTTGCGATGCCGCAAAAGAAGCTGTCTGGATGAAGAAGTTCCTCACAGAACTTCAGGTGGTTCCTACCAATGTTGTTCCAATACCTCTGTATTGTGACAACAACAGCGCTATAACTTTAGCGAAGGAACCTAGGTCCCATCAGAAGTCCAGACACATCTTAAGGCGGTATCACCTGATCAGGGAGATCGTAGATCGCCGGGAGATCGTAGATCGCCGGGAGATCGAGGTGAAGAGAGTAGAGACGGAGAATAACATTGCTGATCCATTCACAATGGCCATTCCTCAGACGCAGTTCGAGAACATATTCGAGATGATAGGTCTACGATATGCCAGCTCATGGCCCTAGTGCAAGTGGGAGATTGTTAGTGTATATGCCCTAGGGGTCATTATTGTATCATACTAGGTTGTATATTACTTAATGGAAGCTTGGGATATTCACAGTTGTATATAACAGTCTTGCTAAACATGGTAGTATGCTACTTGGTTTGTGTCTACTTTAATATGTGCATATGTTTCTTGTTACGTATCACTTATACATATTAGTAGAGCCCATAGGATCTTTGCTTAATTACCAGCGTTGTGAATGCAGTCACACTACCGGGGGCTGGGTAGTCTATAAGCAACATCCTATACAGGTCCCTGGTCGTTGGATTATCAAGATAGGGCATCGATATTCCGGAGTAGACTATGTGTGTACGCTTCTCGTCCCAGTTGGGGAGATGGTCTGTCCCACAGCCATCGGTACGTCGTACTGGAGATAGTATACAGGTGCTCGTTACGTTACGGGTACACCGGACAGAACTCGTAGGGAACTGTTGGTTGGTATTATACCCATCGTCAGTTAAACAGTTCCCAGGTGACATGAGTACAGCATAGTCTGCAGACTTGACACTGCTACTTCGCCTCGAGTGTGTCCCACTGTTCTTAGATTGCTACCCTACCACGGCTCAAAGGAGTCGTGCAAACAGGTAGCAGTTGGGTGCAGTCCCGAGAACTTGGAGGCAGTTGCGGTTAGACAAGATTCGTCTCTCCCGGTATTGGGAGTTGATATTGCGCTGTATCAGAGAGCTATTACGCAAAGTCCCTGGCCAGGGCAAGCGAGATTTACTGGTAGGTTCTAGTAGTTTCTTAGGGTGTAATGGGCTACGCTCCGACACGACTTATACCGCTATTAGGGGACTGACGCTTGCCGCCCCCTAGGCTCGATATGCGATAGTCTTAGACGAACAGACCGAACTGTACGGAGATTGTCACATCAGGCTCAGTAGGAGTTCGGATGGGTTTCCTCATCGGTTTTCTTATCGACATCTACCTGGGGGCCGTTACGTACAGCTAGTGCCGCTTGCGGTCTGTGGTTAAACCCACTGCCAGCGTAGTGTCGAGTCTTTAGAGTCCCACACAGAGAGTTTCCATGCTCCAGGCGAAACGATATAGAGGTAGTATGTTTTTACGACAAGGGTTCAGACGCATACGTGTTTAAACGCACGTACGACGTTCGGACAGTTTTTACTAGCCGGCTTTGGTTTAAGCCAGATTCTAGTATCGGGTTATTGGATTTATACAGTCTAAAGTTTTTCCGTGTTTTTACGGATAGGAGGGGCGTTCTCGTAATTTGTCGGGAAGCTTCTAGATAGATGATGACATGAGGGGTAAGGTGGCATTAACATTTAATGAATTTGTGACTCACTTAGATGAATCATTCAAGTGAGTTAATGAAGCATTTATTGCTTAATGACTCACTTGATGATTCATTGCATATATTTAATGAAGCATGATGATAATGCATTTTGATTTATTCTTTTTGATTTTCTTATGCTTCATAATATATTAGAAGTGAGAAGCTTTTTCATTCATAACATATGCTCACCTTCTCTCTCCTCAAGCTCTCTCTTGAAACCCTAATCCTCCCGTCTCATGTGTTGAGATCAAGGATTAGCTAGACTAATACATCCATAACCTCACTCTATATCCCCTAGGTAGCTTAGATTAGCACTTTGAGTAACCTAGTTATCTCAAGTTAGAGATCAAGCTTGTAGTAGGAGCTCTCGGGTGGATCGTCTTTGATTCGAGGAGGCCGTTGAGGTGCCGATGTTTCAAGGAGCCTACGAGGAGTGGAGGACCGCGATGAAGACCCGAAGGACAAGTATCGTGAGGTATAACTTCGAATCCGAGTAGTTAAACCTTTCGTAGTTTGCTTGTAACGGATTAGAAACGATTCATGCGCTCAAGTCCGTGTTACGAAGCTTTGATAATCGTTTTTCATATATTCCGCCTCCCCGCAAGTTCGTGGGGTGCGTGACATGGACCTACAGAGACATGGATAGCGAGCTGCTCCTCGGTGAAGGGCTTGGTGAGTGAGTCGGCGGCGTACTTAGCCTCGTCGCTCGAGTGATGACCTTCCCGATGCATACCCTCGATCTTCTTTTCGAGGGCGTCGAGTCGGCCGTGGTATCCCGACGATTCGACACATTCTGATCTTTGGCCTCTGCTGTTGGAGACCTGTGTCTGGCCGCAGCTCCGGTTCCTCTTGATGAGATTTCTTAGGTCCCCTGGAGAGGTAGTCTTCGAGCTGCCGTGACAAGCCCCGTCCGTGCGACCCCGTCGATGGAGGGGGTATCGGTCATGCCTGAGAGCGGGCGAGCTGACCGACATCTCCTTGGGAGGGACGGCGGAGCGAAGGGGCGAGGGGCGAGGCGCTCTGGCGACGGACCTCGGTGTTGAACTGTGGGGCGCCCAGCGGGTCATAGAATGTGTTAGCCTGGGAGATTTGCGGCCGTGGGAGGCAGCGAGGCGGTGGTCGGCCGTGCCGACGCGAGCAGAGTCTTCTCTCCCTCTGTAGGGGTCCCGGTCCCGAGGTGGGGGAGCGGCAACCTGGGGAGCTTGCCCTGCCATTTGGACACGGAAGATCGCATCCACGACGAATGCGAGTCGATCTATCCGGACGGCTAGGGCGTTGATGGAGTTCGGGGGAGGTGATTCGTCCGCGCCTCCGTTGTGAGGGAGGCGGCGACTATTGCTTGGATCGTCGCGGTGATCGCTCGCCATTGAATGGAGATCGGAAGATGAACTTTGTTCAGTGGAGTTAAGATTGCTTCCCACGGACGGCACCAGCTGACGGATGTCGAATCACGTCAAGATGTTACCTTCCGTAGATCTGCTGTTGGCGACGATGGATTGCTGAGATTAGGTTGGAGGTTGACTCCAGAAGCGTGTGGATCTCAATGGGTTTGAGGTGGTTGAGGCCGAGCTACCTGCAAGGAAGTCCCGGGGTGGTTGTACCATCGAGGACTCTCCGACGATCAAGTTAGACCAGATATTTGAGCAGAGTAACGGCCTAGTGAGGAGAAAATGACTTACTTGAACCGTCTGAGAGAGGGGTTTATATAGTGGTGGCAACAGGCAGGCAGGCGCGAGAATCATGTCCGCCGTTACAGTTCCGGCATCACTCCCGCATGATGGGCGGGATCTCCCATTAATGACGAGACAGGCTCGTTAATGGGGGATCGTGATGACGTGGAACGCGGGACGTGACCGGCGGATATCTCGCGTATGGCGAGATTCACGGAGGTGAGGCGGTTGCGCCTGTAGTAGGTGTCGTTGGTCGGTCGATGAGACCGAGGAAGGCGAGCTCGGCGGGAGGCTCGGGGACGAGCAGGAGGCCGAGGTATCTTGGTTCTGCGGTCGCCCGGAGACGAGCTGAGAGGGCCGAGGAGGCCGATTGTGCAGGGGGCTCGGAGGTGAGCCAACGGTTGTTTGTAGGACGGGCATAGGAGTGGTCTAGTCGGCCACTGTAGGTCCTTTCTTGTAAGCTTCGGGACACGTCATCTGCCACGTGTCACGATCTGGGAGATTACCGATACTGAGCCTCATCAGGATCACTAAACAATATGAATAGTATTTATGCAATTGTAAATTTACATCAGTATATGTATGGCCTTATTAATTTTATAAGTAACTAAAATCATTGCATTTCATTGATTGGAAACATGTTAAAATTAATCAGTAGTAGTGGCAGTTATATGGTAGGATATGACAAATAAATAGTTTTTTATTTACATTATACTACAAGAGTATTGTGCTATTTGCATTTTCATTTTTACCAGCAACTATTCAATATTTAAAGTTTTTTGATTTCTAGTGTTATCAGAATCATGCACTGTGTGTGTAATACAAGAATTTACAATTGTGCAGTTTTTATTGTGGATAGATTCAATTATTATATTTTGTGACAGTTATAGTATTTGTTATGTAAAAAGACAATTTATAATACTTTATTAATGATAGTGTTAATTATAAGGAGTAATTTTATTAATAAATTTGTCATGCTATTTTAATAGTCAATATTTAAGAATGTGTAATGGTTAACGTGTTTTGTGATGTTACACTCTATATTATAATGATAGTTTGGTAATAGATGATAGTCTAACATTAGATATTGACTTACTTTATCAAATTATTGTAATTAAAAAAAATAATTTTTTTTTTATAGTTAGTTTGTTAATTGTTTTGATATATTTGTTGTTACTGTTTCTTTTTTATTGTTTTGATTTTAGGGGATTGATAAGATTTTAATAAATCTTAATCCAGATACTTTTTCTTTTCTGCGGTAACAAAAAAAAACACCGTGACTCCAAAATTTCTTCTCATCTACCCTCTCTGTCATTTCCGATCTGAAGCCCAACGATGAGATAATCGAACGAAGAGAGATAAAAACTCACCCGCTCAGCTCGATCTAATCGAGGCATTTTTCGCCTGTGAAGGAACGATTCTAAATCTTCCCTTTATTGTAAACTCCTCTTTCTTCTTTCTCATCAAATGATCTCTCAAAAACTATTGCCCTGCCACACAGAGTGGATTTTTAATTAAAATATATTATTTTTAAAGGAAAACGATATTTTTTATAACTTATGATCAATATTATGTGATTGTGACTTTAATGATAAAGTTTACTTATATATGTATATATCTTGCAATTGTATATAATAATTTAATGTATAATAAATTAAGGCTGCTTGTGTAATCTATTTTACAAATTCTTGATCTTGATTCATATTACTCACATTTCTTAGAAACATAACCTGTGTACCTTTTACTTAAAGTACAGCTAACCAATGTTGATTATCTTATTATCTGCAATGTATGCGCTATTATACTACACAATGATAATTGCACAGCAACCTTGATGCCGTCTTCTATCTCTGTTATTCTAAAACCATTATATTGACTATGCATGACACTGTTGGAAAAAGCCGACCTAAAGGCTATTAGTGTAATTGTACATGACCATATGGATATAACATTCTTGCTCGACATGATAGTATTCTATCTGATTTGTCTTTATCGTTTATGTGTATATATTATACTTGCTATTACGTATTACTAATACATGTTGATAAATCCCTTAGTATCTTTACTTGACTACCATGATTATTATGGTGATCATACTGGTGGGGTCTGGGTAGTCCATAACCACATCTTTAAATGTTTCTAATCATGGGAGTTTCAAGACCGGACATCAGTAATCTAGTGTAGATTAATGTATACGTTTCTTGATCTCGACCGGGACAATGGTTGTGTTGGGGTTGCTTAGCACTCACTAGGTTTTAACAAGTATCAAGTATGCAATTTTAAAAATCTAGGATGCTAATCAACTCGTACCTAGAATCGAACTAGAGGATTAGGCATGTAACTAACAAGTATCACATACAAGTATGTGTCTAACACGAAGAGAAAAGCAATACAACATTTGTAGACCTTTCCTCCTTGTCTTTAGCTCCGTGTAGTATGTCCTTGACTCATTGGTTCCACTCGAAATTTGAACACGTACATTTGAAGCCTTTTGAAATCCACGTTGTTCCACCACGGAGTTCCTTTCACTCAAGCTCCTTGCATCACTTGACCTAAGCGGAAGTGATGCAAACAATCTATACAAGTGGGCTAGACTAGTATAGATTGATGAAGTGGGTATTTATCTCACTAAAAAAACCTTTCTTTTTCTTTCTCTTTACTCACTAGAAAAATGTAGAAAGCCTAGAGAAAGAAGGAGATGAAAATGGCTTAGCTTGAGCTCAAGAAAAGATAAGCACAAGAATAATAATAATGAGAAAGCCACACTCACTCTTAACCATGGCATGAAAATATCTAGATATTTTAGTAATTGAGTTAGTGGAGGATTAGAAATCAAACCATGGTTACAAAGATATTTATAAGAAGTGTATAGAAGCTAAACATCAACCATGGATTAATATCTAATTTCCATTAACCCAATAAATAAAATATCACAAATATTTTCCTTATGAGTCTAGCATAGCCATCTCCAATGTATCATCAACCATGACACTTGCAAACATGTATGTATGCATACATATCCATATAAGCATACATACATACATGCATACAAATAAAGAAAGGAATTAATAATGAGCTAATGGTCACTTTATATTAAATCAATACTTGATTTAATAATCCGGTCATATCACATACGACCCGACCAATAGAAAACGCTAGATTAAAATACGGTATCATATACTCGTATTTAATTAAGCTCTCGTACATATCTCCATATGCACCCCACTTCTTCGCCTGAGCTCGGAAACCCCTTTTGGGATTTTAAGACTCGTCAATACGCTAGCAGTAGGTAGTGATCATATCAGATACCCACAAACTGTCAGCGGTACTAGCTGCACGTAATGGATCCCAGGTATTGAGCGAACAGAAGACCAACAAGTGAACTTGTCTAAACTCCCGTAGAGCCAACTAGCAACACTTACCGTACAATCTGGTCTCTTCGTCAGATATGTTGCATATTGAATCTAGGGATGGTATCATCGACTCCAATAACTCAATAAGTCATGCAGATGTATAGCCTATAACAGATCAAGTAACTACTGATAACACTTATCAGTAAATCTCATCAGCCCTGGCCTGGGACTTTCAGTTATAGCCAATCGCGCATAGCACAACATCAACCCCCAATATCGGGAGAGACGAAACCCCTCCTATCGCTCGTTGCCTCCATGTGTCTCGGGACTGTACCCAAAAACCACCTGTTTGCACGACTTAGTAGAGCCGTGGTAGGGCAGAAATCAAAGCACAGTGGGAGAACACATAAGACTCTATAACGATCTCGGGTCTACAGACTAACCTGTACAAGTGTAACATGAGAACTGCTATCCGACAATAGATATACTACCATATAGGAGTTCTCGGCGAGTTCGTTCAGTATACCCAATCTCCACTGAGCACCCGTATACAATCTTTGATGTCAAACACCAATGAATATGGGATCATCCATCTCCCATCAAATGGATCAAGAAACGTATATGCTAGTCTACTATGGAATATCGATGCCCCGTCTTGATACACCCACGACTAAGAACATTTAAGGATACGCTTATAGACCACTCATGCCCCACTAGTATGATCTGCATCTTAATCATGGTAGTCAAGAGGATATCCTAAGGGATTTATCAACATGCACCAAATGAATAGTATACACAATCAAGTGAACATGTTAAGATAAAGAGTAACCAGATAACATACTATCATGTCGAGTAAGAAAGTCATATGTATATCTATACATATCCAAGAATCCAATATCAAATAATGGCCTCTAGGGCATACATATATCCAACAATCTCTCACTTGCACTAAGGCCACTTATTGGCATATCTCATACGCAACATCTCAAAAAGTCGCTCACGCTGTGGCTGTGAGAGAACCTTGGTGAGTGGATCCGCGGTGTTATTCTCTGTATCTACTCTCCTAATCACGATCTCGCGGTGATCAACTATATCCTGGATCACATGATATCGCCTCAGGATGTGTCTGGATCGTTGATGGGACCTGGGCTCTTTGGCCAATGCCATAGCCCCATTATTTTCACAATACAATGGTATTGGATCAATAATGTGTAGAACTACTCCTAACTCCGAGATAAACTTTCACATCCAGACGGCTTCCTTGGCAGTATCATTTGCAGCAATATACTCAGCTTCCATCGTAGAGTCTGCAACGGTATCCTGTTTGGAACTCTTCCAACATATCGCCCCTCCATTGAGGGTAAATACAAACCCTGAGATAGATTTGCTGTCATCCATATCACTCTGGAAGCTTGAATCAGTAAAGGCCTCTGTCTGGAGATCCTCATTACCATACACCAAGAACATTTCTTTAGTCCTTCGTAAGTACTTAAGAATGTTCTTCACAGTTGTCCAGTGTTTCTCCCCTGGGTTGGATTGATACCTGCTTACTACACCCAGTCCATAAGCTACATCAGGACGAGTACATAACAACGCATACATTATAGATCCAACGGCTGAAGCGTAGGGTATAATGCTCAAGTGAGCCTCTCTTCATCAGACATTGGGCAAAAGTCCTTGGAGAGAGTGATTCCGTAACAAGCGGGCAAGGCATCTCGCTTGGAATCTTCCATGCTAAACCTCTTTAGGATGGTGTTAATGTACCTTGATTGGGACAATCCAAACAACCTTTTAGATTTATCTCTATAGATCTTAATGCGCAAAATGTATGAGGCATCACCCAGGTCCTTCATGAAGAATCTTTGTGATAAGAATATTTTGACCGATTGTAGCATAGGAATGTCATTTCCTATCAGGAGAATGTCATCCACGTACAATACGAGGAATGTGACAGTACTCTCTACAATCTTCTTATAAATACAAAGCTCATCTGGATTTTTGACGAAATCAAATTGTGACGTTTTGAAAAAAAAATCGATTAGGTGAATTTGCCGATAATCGGTAGTATAACTCGTATCTTTCCGTAAAACGTAATTAAAATCATTTTTCAATATAGACTTAAATATACCTATTCTAGCTATGTAATGACTAGTATTGATATTTATTTAGTCACTTATAAATTGTTAGTTTACTCAAATATTTTCCTAAATTAATTATATTAAATATTATTTTAAGTTTTCACTAATACATTTAATTAGTGATAATTACAAATTAGAATGGTTTAATACAAGTTTTGTACATCATGACACATTAAACCAAAATGTAACATGTTGTTTTTGAAATGAAAAGAAGTTGTCATGATGGTTTTAGAAAATATAAAAGAAAACGGCTTAAATTGTGAAAATAAATTAAATAGAAATGAGGTTTGGGCTTGATGACTTGGGGTATGATTGCACGTTAATCGGTTTTCTTCACTCACTCACTCACACACACACACACACACACACCCTCCTTCAAGGTTCGGCCAGCAGCCTAGGCAGCCCCAATCCCCCTAATTCCCCACTTCATTTTCCTTACAAAAAGAAGAAAAGAGATAAAAAGAAACTAATAAGAAAGAAGTATGGGGTGCTAGATATTTAAGTTATGGACCATTTCTTGACTTCAAATCCACACACACCTCACTCTCTCTCCCTCTCCCCACTTTGGCCGAGCCCTCATCCTGCAGCCCCCTCATTGCCCCCACCTCTTTTTCCATCTCAAAAATCCACAAAAATCCATCTAAATTCCACATTTAATCTCACAAATTCATAGTTTATCCTTCACCCTTTTCTCCTTAGCCTATTCTAACATGGATCTTGGAGCAAGATGAGTTTTTTTGGAGGCTATGTTGCAAGCTAGATCTACAAATCTTGAGGTATAAATCTTATCCAAATGGTTAATTTGTTGGTATATTACTTTAAGCTAAAGTATTTAAGTATTAATTTGGTTCTAATTTCAAGTTGAGATTTTAAAGAAGAGGGTTTGAGTTAGAGCTAGGGTTTCAACCATCATTATTATGTTAATCAAGTTTAGTTTTCTATCTAGTGGGCCTTGGAACCTAATCTAGATGAATAACTTGTTAAGTGGTTTCTAATTATCCAAATTTAGTGTGCTTGCAAACTTGTTTCAAGATTAGTGTGTAATTAGTGAAACTAAAAATTGGCTAATAATTGTTTGGCCTAATTAAGATATTAAGTGAGCTATGTGGCCGTTAAAATTGCTTAAACATCCATATTAGTATTAAAACGGGTAATTGTTGCTTACTAAGTTTTCGGAATAAACAGCGTTTATTCGAGTTTGAGGTTTGGATGATTTACAATCTATTTCATATAATATTTAATATGTTGTGAACGCGTGATTGATGCGATTGGGTTCTAGGCTTGGTGGGTGTTTCGTATAAGCAATCCTACTTGAGATTGTGGCGATGTCGTACACGTTTTGTGCACACAAATTATACCTTAAGGACGTTTATTCTTCGTATCGTTTGTCCTCGTACCTTCTCAGAATTTTATCCTCATGTATCGTGTTTGTGTAATTCTAGGATTGGTTGCGGAGCCATCGGATGTGGTGCGGAAATGACAGAGCTGAAATCGGATCAGATTAGCCGAGACGTCCAGGTGAGTAGATGTATATCTACGGGGAAGTCGGGTGAATGGCGTATAGCACCCCTGCAATTTCGTAGGATATGATGTGTTTATATATGTATACATATGTGTTATTGCAAGATATGAATACTTAGCAAGAAAGGCATTTAGGAGACCACGGGTTGGATTTAGTGTAATGGGAGGAAAGTGCTTTTAGTTAGTTTCTTAGTCGCGAAACCCTAAAGTAAAGGTTGACACACCCACACATGCACAGACGTGATATGATTTTTGGGTGTATATGTTTATATGTATATGTGTGTGTATGTGTGTGTGTGTAGATGCATTGGTGTGTATATATATATACATATACATATACATGGATGATGAGACCAATATATGATATTTGGAGATAAGCCGATATGATCGGGCATGATGTCGTGAGATTGTGATATGTGATTGGGTCATGATATGATATACGGCATGATATTATAGAGGATCGTTGAGCGATGTGTTTTCACACACACGAGGATATATGTTTGATGATATTGGAATGTACGAAATTTTAGAACGGTACCCCTAATTCATGATTTTACGATAATGATACTATAAGAATAATGTGATATTTGACCCGTACCCCGATTTTGGGATGCCGTACGATGGATTTTACCGTATGAGTTATAGATATGATGATTGATCCCCACTCGTGACTCGAGGATGTCGCACTATATATTTTATCGTACATGACGCTATTGAGGCGGGATCGCCGACTGCTAGATATAGCGACTCGGAGTTTAGGTGGTTTTGCTTACCCTTTCGACTGGGCTCGAGTCATACTTATTTTCAAAACTAATAAATCGTGAGTATTTTTAAAGACAGGCCGAGGGATACAATGGATTTTTCAAAAGACGTATATTTTCTCAAGGACCCCTTAGCCTCTCTTTTTCTAAAACCACGATTCGTGCTATTTCAAACACCAAAACCTGTATGACTCGTATATTGATAGGTATATTCTCCATTATTGTAGTTACTACACCATTTTCCCTATATTCATGCTGTTCTCATCGCATTGCATGCTTATAAATGTGATTTCTTTAGTTATTTTGAATCCCTGTTGTCAGGACACCAGCACCATTACCGATGATGCGTATGCTCCACGTACACTCGCTTGCCGGCTCACACACATTATCATCGGTAATTTTCATGTCACATACACATTAGAAAACATTACTTCATTCGTATAAGTTGCTAGCTGGTATTTTCAACATAGTACTAGTACACTTGCTTTCATATGCTAGTTCAGATATTGCATTTCTTACTTAAATAATTCATGCATTTATACATTCATTCTGATATGCAATATCGTGGGGCTTATGCCGATATTCACTGTTCACTGACTCGTGATTTTGAGATTTCGGATCTTTCATGAGATTTCTGGATTTGGGAAACCGCATGTGAATGTTTATAAACTTATGATTATTTTGAAAGAGAAAGATGCGATTTCCCTTGATATGATGAGTAGCGTCCACCATGATGTTTTCTCGGTTCTGAGTTGGTTTTCGAGACCCGATTCGAGGAGGAGGATGAACCGTCTGCGGGAACATGGTGGACCCGGTGAGGTACCCCGGGATGAGAGTGATTTTGTGAGGATGATGATAAGCCTGGCAGGGGAGCACTACCTATCGGTGATTGTATGAAAACTCGATGGATATCCGGAGGATACCGTTCGGAGTTATGAGAGAGATGGATATATGGTCCGATCCGGACGGACGGAGCCCATGGGCCAATCCGGACTGACGGTGCCCGAGATTTGAGTATTATGTGTCGCTGTCGGACACGGATTTCGAGATGTTTTGAGTGCCGTTGCTAGGCACTCGGGTTTTATCATGATTTGTGTGTCGTTGCTAGACACACGTTGGATGGTGCATTATTACATGTCACCCATTGATATATTATTACTCATGACACGGACACGAGTACTTTGATATCACACTTATGATATGTTGTCACCCTGGTAGTAGTTTGTGTATTTTATTGTATGACCTAGGAGAGCGTCATACATGCAATTTCTTCTCGGTGATGTTTTCTACTCACGAGTTGGCAACTCACCCCCGTTGTGCCACAGTTTATTGCATGTTTGGCCGTACAGGTTTCATTGCGGCTTGTTGGCACACTGCTTCCATCTGGGTGATTGCTTTGGTAGGTGGGTCCACTTGCATCGTGACCACCGTTGCATTTTATATATTTCAGTTGTAATCTTGTAAACTCCATCAACTAGGTTTGTACTATTTGATAGACTTAGAAAACCAGTTGTATATTCTTTCGATGTTAGAGTCGCGCGCTAGTATTATTATGATTCTTCTCTGGTTTTCCTAAGGAGGTTGGTTTTCTTTCGGAGTTTTGATCCTCGCCCTTCGGCGTTGTATATTATATTGCTTGCATGGTTGTTTCCGCCAATTGGCGAAGAGCTAGCTCCCGCTTGGGGATGCCTTTATTCATTACTTATGTATATTCCTGTTTGTACCCGTTTGGGACCAGTATTTACAAAGGAAACTCTGCCGAAATTTTCGAGAAATTTTGATGTTGCTTTTAAATGTTTAATGCGACTTATTTAGTTAAAATCGCTTTCTTTAAATAAGTTTTCCTTCACTCTATTTTCTTTAAATGGTTTAGATTTCTGGGCTTTTGGTTTACTTGAATTAGGTGGGGTCCTATAGACTTCACATGATTCAAGTGCCAGTCACGTGCCATTTCGGGTCGTAACAAAGTTGGTATCAGAGCGCTAGGTTTAACATTGGTTCGAGTCTAGGTTTGACTATGCGGAGTCTAGCGCGCGCGCTCGCGCGCGTGTGTGTATGTATTCGAAACCTAGGCTTGACCATACGGAACTTAGACTTGGTCGAGCGGGTATTAGACCCGAACTTTCATTGCGTAGGATGACCTTGGTTGATAGAGTAGGTGACTTAAATAGAGTGACGTACCGTGTGTATATTCCGTGGCATACTTACCGCTTAAGAAGCCTTAGGATGTACATTTCTTTGCACCGTATTCTATTCGTTCATTTGATCTATCATCATCGTTGTCGGATGGTGGTTTTGTTACCATGGTTGCACGGGCACAGAGAGCTGCGGCTAGAGTTGCGGTCAGCATGAGCTCGTCTTGAACGAGGGCTGACCCGGGGCAAAATTCCGGTGACACGCGATTGCATAGATATTGTTAGTTATATGTATGCCCTAGAGGCCATTACTGTACATAAGATGTATATTGTAGTGGATGCTGGGACATATATAGGGAGGACTTTCTTGCTCGACATGATAGTATGCTATCTGGTTACTCTTTACCTTAACGTGTACTCAGATTGTCTCTCTATTACATGTTGGTAAAGCCCTTAGGATGTGTACTTGACTACCTGGACTATGATGCGGATCATACTAGTGGGGACATGGTAGTCCATAAGTACATCCTTCAAAGTCCCAAGTCGTGGGTGTATCGAGATGGGGCATCGATATACCAGAGTAGACTAGCGTGTACCTTCTCGACCCATATAGACGGGCGATGGATGATCCCATATCCATCGGTGTTTGACATCAGAGATAATATACGGGTGCTCAAGAGAGACTGGGTATACTGGACGGACTCGTCGAGAACTCCCAGATGGTATTATACCTCACGTCAGATGGCAGTTCTCTGGTGACACTGGTACAGAGTAGTCTGTTGACCCGAGATCGTCATAGAGTCTTGTGTGGTTCCCACTGTGCTTTGATTTCCATCTTACCACGTCCAAGAGGGCGTGCAAAACGGTGGTTTTTGGGTACAGTCCCGAGTCACATGGAGGCAATGAGCGATAGGAGGGGATTCGTCTCTCCCGGTATAGGGAGTTGATGTTGCGCTGTGTTCAATTGGCTATAACAGGAAATCCCTGGCCAGGGTTGCTGAGATATACTGGTAAGTGTTACCAGTAGTTTCTCGAAATGTTATAGACCTCATATCGACACGACTTATCGAGCTATTGGGGTCTGACGTTTACCACCCCTAGGCGAGATATGCGACATATCAGACGATCAGACCGGACTGTACGGTAGTGTTACTGGTTGGATTCACTGGAGTGTGAGCGGGCTTGCTCGTCGATCTTCTGATCGCTCAATACCCGGGTGGCCGTTACGTTTAGCAGACCGCTTGCGGCTTGTGGGTTTTTGATATGATCATCACCTGCTGCCGGCGTTTTGACGAGTCTTTAGAGTCCTACACAGAGGTTTCCTGGCTCAAGCGAAACGAAATAGGAGCGCATATGAGATATGTGCGGGACCGAGAATAATGCGTGTATGTGATACCGTATTCCATTCTCGCGATGAATGTATCGAATGGTTATATGCGATATAACCTAGTTATCGAATCGATGGTTGATTCGATAAGCCGATACATTGAATACTAGTCGGTTATATGCGATATGACCGGATCGTTAAATCAAGTGTTGATTTAATGATTTATTGTATAATTATATATTTGATATATTACTTTGCATTAACTAGTATTGGTTCACTTTAAATGGATTTTCTCACTTCGTTGTACAAGTTGTATATGTGATATACTTTTTGTACAAATGTTTGTATCATGTTTGATGATACATGCTTATTTGGTTAAGTGTATAGAATTAAACCATGGTTAACATAATGATTAGGGTTTTGCTTTTTCATTTAATTATTTGTTTATTCCTTTTGGATATTGATAAAAGCATAAAAAGAAAAGGAAAATGGTTTCTTTATTTTATTTTCTTTCATGAAGCTTTTTGAAGCTTCATGAAGCTTTGACCAAGTGACCATTTTGTCTTGTTCTTTTAAGCCTAACCATTCTTATAACCTTAGTTAGTTCTCTACACTTGACCATGGTTTATTATATGATAAGTATTATTTTCTTTTAACTTATCATAAGAATTATCATCTTCTTCTTCTTCTTCTTCAAGAAGAAAGCATACTTCATCAATGGTGATTTGAGCATAAGTGTGAGAAATCCAATTCTAAAGTGAACCCACTTCCTATTTCTTCATCCTCTACCTCTTGCCAAGTAGTAGAGTGTGGTTCCTTCACAAGTTTTCATGGCTTGGTGAAGGTGGAGCTTGATCTAGTGATGCTTCGACGTAGATCATCTTCGGCACGTCGTCGATGACCTAGCCCGTCCATTCTCCGATGAAGCCGACGCTAGAGCCCGGGGTTCGACTTGGACAGCGAGGTGACTTCATTGCGGAGCTATGGAGGTGGAGAAACGGATCTACAAAGGTTGTATTTCCGTTCCTTGTAGTTTATTTGTTAACTAGTTTCTATTTCTCCTAGACATCTAGCTAACGATCCGTAGTCTAGGGATTCTCGGCACCGTAATTTTTTGAAACGGACATGGTTGATGCCTTGTGAGACCCCTTGAGAGTGCCTAGGAACCCTACAGTGGTATCAAAGCCTAGTTAGAGCCTTAGGCGAAGTCTAGACGACGTTTGATATCCGAATGAACATCGAAACCCATTCCCAAAATGCTCTCTGGAAATTTTCTAAAATTTTGGATTATTGTCAATTAAAAATATGCAGAAAAATAAGCAGGGTGTTATATGAATTACTGTGAAATACGAGGGCCTGAATCGACTTTTCCACCGCGGAACCGCGGCACGTGCTATGCATGGTGCGGCGGTTCCGCGGCCATACTGTTCCCATTTATGATGATTTCTGCACAGTAACTCATATAATTCAATGCTATATTTTCTGGGGTATTTTTATTGTGACTCTACAGAAGAGTATTCTGGGGTTGTATAGGGAATCAAAGATTCGATCGGATTATCAAATTTTGTCAGTGTGGCTTTCCGGATAAATTTTAGAATATGTTAAAAAGTTCGACCGGATATAAATACCCAATTTTTCCCCTGTCGGGAAATTTCCAAGTGTTGGATTTTTCCGTAGTTTAACGACGTTCTAAGTAGTGCAAGTAACTCGATGGACCCTCTAGAAGACAACAAACCTTAACTCGATTATGTGACCGTCTTGAACTGCCCTTTGAACCTTCGGGTTTGGGGCAGTACGGCGTGCCACATGTGAGGCGTTGGCTTGACCCTTCTACGGCTGGACCGTTGGTACTGAGGCACGAACTGAATGTTGTTAGACTTATTTCATGTGTTGAGCTGTATCGGGAAAACTTAGGTATTCGACTGTTCGATCGGAAAGTTTAATATTTTCTATTTATCCGGAATGGGATACAATAATTGGAATTCACAAGAAGTTATGAGATAACTGAATGAATGTTATAAACATAGCAGTTTAGTCTCACTTGATCGGTTGCCACGGAATTTTGATATGATCAAAAGTCTGTCGCAATCACGTAGCGTACGCGGATGCTCGCCGGGTAAACTTAATAGACAGCTACACCCCATAGCCCCGACCAAGTGACTGTAGGAGAACCCCGTCGCCGAAAGCATCCGTCCGGGTGCTCACGGCAGCGGTGTTCCGCCTTGGTGCACTTTGTCGACGGCGTCGGGGGTGCGGCCGTCTACTGAAGTTTGCGACGAGCATTCGATCAGGATGTCGGGAATCTTGTTGAATTACCCGACTTGATATTGAAAAGTGTTTTCGATTTTGAGACTAAAATGCGGGGTTTATAATTATTAGGCATGCGATGTCTAAGTAATTCATTTGGTCAGGCATGCGATGTCTGAGGTGGTTGCGGATTCCAACTGTTGTAGTTTTACACTTTCTTTTCTGTGACCGTAAGTGTAATATGTGATATCGCCGGTTTCGTTGCTATATGTCAACGACAATTGGGATGCGCATATTTACTTACGTTGATGACATGTGATGTTATGTGTTGCTGGATATGTTATATTGGATCGTCGCGTTTGAATAGCCGGGGTTTTTTTATGTGAGATGAGTGTTTTTCATTTTCATTCATGTAAAAACTTGTATGTAATATTCTTTTATTTGGGGCACTTCCAGGTTGCGGAAGTTGTCACATTTTGTATATTATTTACTTTTCCGCACTAGGATAGACCCAAGGAGGAGGGCACAAGTAACCGGGTTCTGGAGTCCAGTGGGAGACCAACTCGAGGAGTCGAGTCCGGGTCTTCTAACTCCAGAATTGGTAGGGTTGCTTGCCGCTCTCGTAGGGGTCTTGGGGTGTGGGTTTGTCTATTCATCACGACCGTGGAATCCGTGTTTTATACTAGCTCGTATTGAAAACACGGACGTCCTAGTATATCCAATATTTCATATGATTCTTCTGCTGCGATATCTGTGATGTGATCATGTGATGTTCTGTGATAGATACAATATATAGTATATATGATATATTATATAGACGTTACTTATGTTTTACACCCGCGCTAGCCTTGCCCCGCTCTGCCGTTAGTTACCTAACCTAACGGTGCACGAGGGGACATCGAGGCGAATGCGGATGGCATAAGTGTACGTCGTATTTATCTGTGATGTTTAGGTACTTAAATGATGGGACTTCATTAATGTGATTAATGAAAGAAAAGAAACCTAAGATGTTGTAGAATCGAATTTCAAAATAAAACAGGTAGCTACAGTTCTTGCTTTGCACAGCGGTATATACGATATATCCTGCACCTTATTCGATAAGGAAAGGACCGAGATCCCTTCACCGGGAGTGACTCCTTTAGCAATAACTGGCAGATGCCACACCCCTCGGTTTGTCTTTTGATTGCTTTTAAGTGTTTTTGCTTTGCACAGTGATATATATGATATATCCCGCACCTCATTCGACGAGGAAAGGACCGACGATCCCTTCACCGGGAGTGACTCCTTTAGCAAAACTAGAAAATCCTCAAAAACACTCCATTTCAAAATTCATTCGATCCTACAACGATATCAAGTTCATTACGCAATAGGTTTTCAGAAAAACCTGTCGTAGCCCTCCGTCATTTCAGATAAGTTGTATATAGTATTCGTGCTGCATTTGTTGGCTTTCGTCAAGGTGCAGTGTGCGGTAGCTATATGCTGCTTATCTGCTAGCATACGATGCGATTGGATTAGGGTAGTCGTGCGGCTTTGTTGGCTTTCGTCAAGGGTCGTGCAGGTGGGTTTAATTCAATCAAGAAATGTACGGGTTGAACTTGACTAGCGGGCTATGGTTTGTTGGCTTTCGTCAAGGTCATAGCACGTTAGGGGCAAAATATTATCGGGAATTTCAAGTGTTGAAATTTGCAATAAGATTGCATACCTTCTATGAGATAGTTAGATCGCGATACCCGCTGCGAGTAAGAGTTACTCGTGGGAGAGTTTTACACATTACAATTAGCCGATCAAGTTGGTGTCTAGAAAGGTGTCAACGGGGTTACGCCTCTGGGAAAACGAGGTTTACATTAATTAGGTTCGTGCGAAAGCACGGGGGACCTCCCTCAAAGTACCGACACTGGCCTGGCTGAAAGATTGGCGAACTTGTAGTGTGTAATTAATCCCGGCTAGTCTTTCCTTTTAGGGTTTGAAGGAAGATTTGATAAAAAGCAGTGGGAGCCATCCTGATTAGATAAAATAAAAACCAATCTATTCTTGCAAGAGCGCACGCTGAGTGTTTTCTTCTCTCTCTCTCCTGGTAGCGACCATATCACGCCTTAATCAAGATAATAATACGGATTATTGACCGAACCCGCATGTTATACTGAGCTGGGGAACGTTGGTCCCGCTCCCACTTATAAATGTTATAAGACAGAGCAGGAAATTGGGGAATACCAGATTTCCCGTGCCGCCCAAACGAAGAGAGTGCATGTTGATGCATCATCTTCGGGTGTGTTCATTATACAGAACTGTTTCTCAGTATCCTCCGCATCCTTGGTATATGATACCGGATGAGAATCCCAGATATGTAATCTGTTACATAGGGCTACAAAAGGGTAGAAAAACTGAGAACGGGTGATAAGTTTCATGAGGCAGAAAACGGGGCAAGTGTTGCAGCCAAGTCTGTTGGTCACTGTCACCCTGTATTGTAATACATTGATTCTGAGCGAATGTTATTAGATACCGAACCTGATATACAAAATCATATCTGTCTCTTTATTAGTAAAGAAACGATAAAATTTTGTATTGTTGGATAATGTTTTGAACATTTCCTATATCAAAAGTTGATCGGTTCAGGCACGTTATCTAAAAGCATTAATGTTCTAAATCAAACTACAGTTCTTCGTATACAGAACACACACAAGAGGAAGAGTTCAGAGATGAACGAATCCTTCTTGAGGTATTGTAGACTAGGTCATATCAATGCAACCCGACTAGCTGAAGTTACATATAGATGCATATTTAAATCAGTTTGAATTTACATCTTGTGAAACATTCCAGTCATGTCACAAAGATATAATGACACCAGCTCTGTTTATTGGAAACAGAGAAAGAGTTAATGAACTCTTGGGATGATACATGTTGATGTATGTAGGTCCCCTGTCTACACTTGCCAGGATTGGTTCTTTATACTTCATTACGTTCTCTGATGATCTCTTTAGATTCAGACATATGTTCCTGTAGAAACACAAGTCCGAACCTTTTGAGATATTCACAGAATATAAGTTAGAAGTAGAGAACCAAAATACGGGTATAAGTATTATGTCCTATGATGAGATCAGGGAGGAGAATACTTGTGCATGGAATTCCTAGACTATTCTAAAGGAGAATGAGATTCTCTCTCAGCATTACTCCTCCGTATACACCATTGCACGATGGTATGTCGGGGCGGAGCAGATACACCCTATTTGATATGGTGTGCTCTATGATGAGTACTACTGAGTTACCTTTTTCCTTAAGGGGGTTATGCACTTGAGAAGTTGCATACCTATTGAATAGGGTTTCAATCAAATCAGTTGCCTACCGCTTCATATGTGATATGGAATGGGAAGAGCCCATGTCTTAAGTTAGTTAAGATTTGGGGTTGTCCGGCCTATGTCTAAAAGCATGATCCGGACAAGCTCGAGGCAAAGTCTGTAATGTAGAACTGAAAAGGTTCCAGCTATACAAAATACAGCAGATGATTTGGTAGAACCAAAGGATTCAGTAGATGCCAACGAACCTCAGCCTCTCCGCCGATCTAGTAGGTTCCTCACCCACCTGAGAGATACTTCGGTTTCTCTATGACAGTGGGAGCGAGGAATGCATCATGAGATGATGACCCAACTAGTTTCGAGCTGGCCATCAGGAGCGAGACTCTGTAAGAATGGCTGGATGCTTAGCGATCTGAGACGGAATCCTTATACACCAACAAAGTATGGACTTTAGTTGCTATATCTGAAGGGTTAAATCCCCATCAGGAGCAAGTATATCTTGAGAAGATTACTTGGTGTACATGGAAAGGTTGAGACTTTCAAAGCTAGACTTGTTAAAGGTTTTCATCATCAACCAGGCGTGGATAGTGGTGAAACCTCTTCAAGTAGCTATGCTTAAGTCCATCCAGATCCTACTTGCCACGGCTACATACCATCACTACGATATCTGGTGGTTGGGTGTCATGACTGCTTTTCTAAATGATCTTTTAGAAGAGTGCGTCTATAAGTACACAGCTAGAGGGCCTCGTAGACAGTGGGAGCAGCGGAAACGTGTGCAAGATGCTTTATAGGATTAAAGCAGGCATCGCGGAGTTGGAACATCTGTTTTGATGGATTAGTCAAAGAGTTTGACATCATCAAAATGGTAGATGAACCTTGTATAAACAAAAAGGTAGTAGGGAGTATGGTGGCGATCCTCGTAGAGTACATGGATGACATACTCTTGATAGGGAAGGAGTTTCCTATGCTACGCTCGATCAATCTCCGCATATTGTTCATATCAGATTTTTGCATTTTCATACCGCCCAATTTTTGTCACATTGCATATCGGTAGATACTCTTGAGCCGTGTTTGCTAGTCAATTGCAGGATACAGGTTCCCGGTTCTCAAACGAAGAAATTCATGAAAAACACGACAAAATCCGGTTCCTGCCAACCACAGATAAAAACACGGTCTCCGCTCTTCATCCGTATGTTGCCAGATACCAGTTTAGGAAGACAAAACGTCAAATCAATGCCACTCTCATGCACAAGGCTCAATGGTAGCACAAAATCCAAGAGATCTACGCGGAGCTCGAGGCAATCATCACAAAATCTTGACAAAAAGTCCAACTTTTTGATCAGCAGAATTCTGGAAAATTCGTGATGCAATTATGAGAAAACACATATATTCGAATGAAACACACAGAAAACCAGGCCACCACAAAAAAGCCTAAAGCCCAACTCTACTATAGGGCCGCGGAAGAGCGGCCAAAGGGGGGTATTGGCCGCGCTTCCGCGGCCATCTTGGCGCCAACTGCGCAGTGTTTTGGGGGGTAGTTTGGTATATTCATATGGGCCAGTATGGTTGCCCTAGTTTCTCATTTTCCAGCCTATAAATACCCCAGAATTCTGTGAAGGAGGGTCCATTCTTGTATTTTCTTTTTTCTAGGATTTAGTTCACTTGTTCTTCTTCTTCTCATCTCTTCTCCATTAAACTTGTAAGTGAGCTTTGTGAGTGAGGAATGGTGAATAAAGAAGATCATTTTATTATTATGCTTGTCTTACTTTTGTTATAATTGTTGTAACTTTAAATTCGTTAAGTAGTTGTTGTTATTTCCTTGTTGTTTCTTTCTTCTTTCTTTTTCTTTATCCTTACATACGACAATGATACTTACGCTTGATCCTCGCCAAGGTGAGGTCGCAAATAGTTAGTCGTATTCTTCTAGTCTCCTTCTTTCTATCTTCCTCTTTTGTGTTGTTTTATTTTTCCGTATTATGAAGTGTGAGTAGTTAATTCTTGTTAGGGTAGGATAAGGGAAGTTTGAGAGAAGGAAATCTCTCTCACTCTTTCCTTGCCCAACAGCTTAAATCAACTCCCGTTAATTGAACCACAATCCGCTCCTCACGGCACCCTATCCTACATGATAGCGGTGATTCCGTAGTGAGACCGGTTGTGGTTGAATTAACCGGAGGTTATGGATAAGAGCCAAGAACGGACGGACAAGCACCAAAAGGAAGGACTATGCGTTGGAAAGCCTAGCTTATACTCGCAAGTTCCTTCCTAGTCGTGCTAATCCCCGTTGTTGCCGATTACCGTAACATTGATATTAAGAGGGGCAACGAAAGATGTGGAGACTCCTAACTCAAACTAACCTAATCCTAACCCTAACAAGCTCGCTTTAAATATCAACTCAACACTTAGTTAGTCACAAACAAAATCTGAACAACCGGACTTAACTCGTTAAAACACATTGAAAAAGACTCCCATCTCCCTGCGGACGACCCGTACTCAACCGGCTAGCTACAAGCGAAACCGTCTTGATTGCGGTATTAAAACTAGAACTTGAACACGCACTTATCCTAACAATCAAATGGCGCCGTTGCCGGGGAGACGGTAGTTTGTTTCTTTGTGAAATTTCGGGTTAATTTGTAAGTATAAAAAAAAAACGAAAAAAAAATTATACATACTTTGTAAAAAAACCATCTTGTTATTCTTGATTAGTTTTGGTGCAAGTGCGCAGGAAAATACGAAGTTCAAGATCGGCGCCAAAGACGTCGGATAATACGGAGTTCAAGTACAGTGCCAAAGACGTGGGAAGATAGACCCACATTTTCGCGGCTACACCGCGACGGACAAAAACGAAGCATCCGGTCTACGGCAAAAATCTCTGTAAGTCCCTCTGCCTCTCTCCACTCCTCTGAACTCCACTGAACTGTGTTTTCTGCAGCCTTCTTTGCGCAAACTCTTCTCCCCCTTCCAATAAACTGTTGTTGTGCAGGATTCTTTGCGCCGCAAATAAAAATTGTTTGCAGTTGATTTGTTACTGTTTTGCATTCTTTAATACGGACTTAAGGGGCTTGAAACCAATCCAGATTGGGTGGGGATTTCATCACCCTTCCCAGGACCCCAAAAATCACTAAAGCATATGCATTGTCCATTGTAAATTAAAAAATACTAGACTTCAGCCCTATGGACTTCGCGCTCATTAGGAGAAGATAAACCGTGTTTAGAACCTCGCTTAACCGTATATTGATTACGGGGTGTCTAGGAAAGTGTTAAAGGCGCAACCGCCGAAAGAGAAAGGGTTATTTAATTAAGGAACTTCGCGAAAGCGTTGGACAACCTCCCCTTATCTCTGCACTTACCTGGCCCCGTGATCGGTGTATTTTTAAGCCTGTTTCTCGACACTGTTTAACTTCGAAAATCAAGTTCAGGAGCAGGTCTAGTAGACCTAGGCGACCGTAGATCTAGGTGTGATTGTGCATATCTTGTTTGTGATTGCTTAAGCCGTATTTCCGTACATACTTCTGTAAATCTCTTTCTATAAAAAAAAAAAAAAATCAAAAACTTTTATAAAAACTTGCCTTTTTGTCGCCAAATCCATTTTTCACCCACCACCCATCGCCTTTCTCCATTGACGTTTTCTTACCCTCACCTTCTCCGCTTTGACTATACTAAACTCGTTTAGTGTATGTCCGCTTGGACTCGGGACACTAGCGCCCGTCTAGTCCGCGTTACGTTAGTCGCGACCGACTACGCGATCGACTCCGAAGTCGATACTCCGTCCACTCCTCTTTCACCCCTTCCTTTGCCGGCCAACTCCGACGTTGACCGGAATTCTATTCATACATCTTCACCTTCACCTTCACCAACCTCTTCTTCCGCGATGTCGGGATTTAATCCGAACATCTCTTTAACCACCGCTGGATTGGCTCCACCTCCTACGGAGACCAATCTTCCACCACCTCCGCCTGTTGTAGCGCCGCAGCGAATTGCGCTCCAGGATCGTTTCTACCCCACCCGTTCTGCACTTCCCACCTGCCTTTCTCTTCCTCCGGCCAATGGGGACAACTTTGAAATTATCAACATGCTTCCACATTTTCATGGGCTCGAAACCGAAGATGCCTATATCTTCATCAATAAATTTCAAAATGTCTGTGCCATGATGAAAACCACCCAGCTGTCGGACGATGCTATACGCCTACGGGTCATTCCGTTTACTTTATGCGATCTCGCTGAAAAATGGCTGTATAGCACCGCTTCCTACTCAATCACCAGCTGGGACGAGTTTGTTAAAGCGTTTCTGAAAAAATTCTATCCAAATCATAAGACCGCAAGAATTCGAAATGAAATCAACCAATTCTCCCAGCTTCCTTCTGAACCCTTCTGGAAGTGCTTTGACCGATACAAAGACCTTCTTGTTCAGTGTCCTCACCATGGTATAGAGAAATGGCAGCTCTGCCAAACCTTATACGAGGGACTGAACCCAGCAACGAAGCAGTTGCTGGAAACCATCTGTCAGGGCCACTTCCTATCGAAATCTGACGAGGAAGCGTGGCAGTTCTTTGACGATCTTGCGGAGCAAACGCTACAGTGGGAGAGCACCAGACCGACTTCTTCTTCTTCTTCTTCTACCTCCACTTCTACCGGTCAGTCTAGGGTAGGAATCCACCAACTCGACTTCTCTATTGCGATGAAAGCTGAAATGGCTGCTATAACACGAAAGCTTGAAGCGATAGAGAGCAAATTTTCTGCTCCTACTCCTGCCCCTGTTTTCCCCATTCGTACCATCTGCGCTTGTTGTTCTGATCCTTCCCACTTGACCGAAGAGTGTCCTTACAATCCACCCTCGCAAGGACAGGATCAGGTTAATGCTGCCTTCCAGCAAAGACCGAGGAATGATCCATACTCTTCCACCTACAATCCCGGTTGGAGGAACCACCCCAATTTCGCCTGGAATCAGAATCAGAATCAATTCCAGGGCAACAATTTCCAAAGGGCCCCTCCACCGCAACAACAAGCGCAACAACAAACTCAGTATCAGCAGCCCTTCCAACCCCAACCTTACCAAAACCAGACGAACAATTTTGCACCAAACAATTCTTTTCCACCAAATAACAACTTTGTTCCGTCAAACACTGATAAGGTTTCCTCGCTCGAGCGAAGTCTGGAGGCGTTTGTTAAACAATCGACTCAATCCACCGCCAACATCCAGTCTTCGATCCAATCTTTAGTGCAACACACCGCCGCACACGGGCAGAGCATCAAAACCATCGAGGCCCAGATTGCACAGCTGAACGCGGCCTTGAGCGAGCGAGAGAAGGGGAAGCTTCCGTCCCAGCCACTGCCAAATCCCGGTCACCCACATAATGCACATGTTGCTCTTGAACAACAAAACCATAATGTGAGTGCCGTGACTACGCTGAGATCGGGAAGGATGCTGCAAAACAACACTGGCAAGCGAACCAACGATGACACCCCGGCCGCCGCTTCTTCTTCTTCTTCTCCTTCTTCTTCTTCGTCTTCCGAGCCTATTCTCCGTTCTTCAACAGGCTCTCCTTCCTCTTCTTCTGCTCTGAACGGACCCACTTCTCACTCCACGAAAACACCTATTCTGGGATCCGTTCCGACTCCAAAATCTCCTCCTCTAGCATTAGACTCAACCAATTTTCAAAATGTTCCATTTCCAAACCGGTTGAGGTCTAACAAACAAAATCCACAAATGGAGAAGATTTTGGAGTTATTCAAGCAAGTTAACATTAACATTCCTCTTTTAGATGCTGTCCAACAAGTCCCGTCTTACGCGAAAATCTTAAAGGACTTGTGCACGAAAAAGAGGAAGTCTCAGGTACCCAAGAAAGTTTTCTTGGCTAGTGCTGTGAGTGATGCCCTTACCCAATCTTTACCACAAAAACGGAAGGACCCTGGCTGTCCTACGATTTCAATTACCATTGGGGATAAGAACATCAACCGCGCAGTATTAGATCTTGGTGCCAGTGTTAACCTGCTTCCGTATTCAGTATACGAGCAATTAGGCGTCGGAGAGTTGAAACCCACACATTGCACTCTCCAAATGGCCGACCGATCGATCACCCACCCTAGGGGTGAGCTAGAGGATGTGCTAATAAAAGTAGGGGACTTCATATTCCCCGTTGACTTCATTGTATTAGATACACAGCCTGTAGCTAACCCCCGGAATCAAATTCCGGTGATACTCGGTCGCCCATTTCTCGCAACCTCAAATGCTGTGATCAATTGTCGCAATGGTTCAATGAACCTCTCTTTTGGAAATATGACGATTGAACTCAACATTTTTAGGTTAAGGAATCAGCCCGCCGAACCTAATGCTCATATACTGGATGTCTGTTCGATCCAGGAGATCACACCAGAAGAGTGTGAATTCGAGGAGTTTCTGTTTGACCACGATAATCTTGACGCCACTAGTGCGTTTCTCTTCGAATCTGCTGCTGCTCCTGCGCCCGATAACGAATACGAGTGTTTCACGTTCTCGAACGATCTTAGCCGCGCACAACCCGAGCTCGAATCTTTCGACTTTCCGGATGAGTTACCTGAACCATCCGACTCGGTTGCCTACACTCGTTTTGAACCTTTGCTGGAATCCTTTGAGTTCGAGACCTTTGCACCAGTCTTGCCTTCCATCATTTCACCTCTAACGCTCGAACTCAAGCCGTTGCCGTCTCACCTTAAGTATGCTTACTTAGGTGAGAACGAGACCCTCCCTGTCATCATTTCGGCTTCTCTAGCTCCCGAGCAAGAGAAAGCCCTTCTTGCGGTCTTGCACAGCAACATGCAAGCTTTTGGCTGGTCCATGGCGGACATCAAGGGGATTCGTCCCCTGATCGTTGAGCATCACATTCATCTGATGGATGATGCCAAACCAGCCCGGGATCCATAAAGACGTCTTAATCCAGTCATGAAGGAGGCTGTGAAAAAGGAGATCGTCAAATGTCTAGATAGTGGTATCATTTACCCTATCTCTGATAGCCAGTGGGTTAGCCCCATTCATGTTGTCCCTAAGAAGTCGGGCATCACGGTCATAACCAACGAGGCGAATGAGTTAATCCCTACTCGCACCTAAACTGGGTGGCGAGTTTGCATTGATTACAGAAAACTCAACGAAGGGTAGCGGAAAGACCACTTTCCGCTACCCTTCATTGACCAGATGCTTGAACGATTGGCCGGACATGAGTACTATTGTTTTCTTGATGGCTACTCTGGCTATAATCAAATTCCCATCGCCGAAAAAGACCAGGACAAGACCACTTTCACTTGTCCTTTCGGCACGTTTGCATATCGTCGCATGCCCTTTGGGTTATGCAATGCGCCCGCTACCTTCCAGCGGTGTATGATGGGGATTTTCTCAGACATGGTGGAGAAATTTTTGGAGATTTTCATGGATGACTTCTCCATCTTCGGCGACTCCTTTGACGAGTGTTTGCTGCATCTTGACGCTGTCCTTACCCGATGTAAGGACAAGAATCTCACTTTGAACTGGGAGAAATGCCACTTCATGGTGCGCGAAGGTATTGTCTTAGGACATATCATCTCGCAAAATGGCATAGAGGTTGACAAAGCAAAGATTGAAGTCATTTCCAATCTACCTCCTCCCCGATGCGTCAGAGATATCCGAGCCTTCCTTGGCCATGCCGGTTTTTATAGACGGTTCATCAAGGACTTTAGCAAGATTGCTAGACCCTTGACTCTTTTGCTGGCTAAGGATACACCTTTCGACTTCAACTCGAGCTGTGTGACTGCATTCGAGTCACTAAAACGCTCACTCACTTCTGCTCCCGTTCTCTCTTCTCCTGACTGGACGCACCCATTCGAGATCATGTGCGATGCATCCGACTTTGCCATCGGTGCTGTCCTTGGACAGCACATCAACAAGATGCCGCACGTGATCTACTACGCTAGCCGAACCTTGAACGACGCCCAACTTAACTATACAACAACTGAGAAGGAATTCTTAGCTGTTGTATTTGCTTTAGAAAAGTTCAGGCCCTACCTCATCGGCTCTCCAGTCATTGTCTACACGGACCATTCAGCTCTGCGCCATCTTTTTGCGAAGAAAGATGCCAAGTCTCGGTTAATACGTTGGATCCTTTTGCTTCAAGAGTTTGACCTTGTCATTAAGGACAAACGAGGATGTGAAAACGTGGTTGCCGACCATCTCTCACGACTTCCTTCTTCGCCTTCGCTTCCAATTCCCATTAACGACATTTTTCCGGACGAACAACTCTTGACAGTATCGTGCGAACCCTGGTTCGCAGATATTGTGAACTATTTGGCCACAGGATTGCTACCGACCGAATGGTCGAGTCAGGACAGACTTCGCTTCTTATCCCAAGTAAAACACTTTTACTGGGATGAACCCTACTTGTTCAAGTACTGTCCCGACCAGATCATTCGTCGGTGTGTCCCTAATGAGGAATTCAAGAGTGTGCTGTCATTTTGCCACGATCAAGCGTGTGGCGGGCATTTTGGGCCCAGAAAGACAGCTGAGAAGATCTTGCAATGTGGTTTCTACTGGCCACAACTTTTCAAAGACGCTCACGAATATTGCAAGAGTTGCTCCCGGTGCCAACACATTGGCCGGATATCCCGGAGAAACGAGATGCCGCTCCAACCGATCTTGGTTGTGGAGATTTTCGATGTGTGGGGGATAGACTTCATAGGGCCGTTTCCCAGCTCTTTTGGGAACTTGTACATACTTCTAGCTGTTGATTACGTCTCTAAATGGGTCGAGGCTGTGTCCAGCCGGACTAACGACAACAAGGTTGTCGTTAAGTTCCTTAAAGAAAACATTTTCTCCCGGTTTGGGCACCCCCGAGCGATCATTAGCGACAATGGAAGTCATTTCTGCAATAGGACTTTCGAGGCCTTGATGCGGAAGTACTCCATTAATCATAAGCTTTCTACGCCCTACCACCCCCAAACCTGCGGGCAGGCCGAAGTTTCAAATCGGCAAATCAAGCAGATATTGGAGAAGACGGTTTCCAAGAACCGTAAGGATTGGTCTTTGAAACTCACTGATGCCCTTTGGGCATTTAGAACCGCTTATACGACCGACCTTGGTATGTCTTCCTATCGGCTTGTGTACGGAAAGGCCCGCCACCTTCCGGTCGAAATCGAGCATCGCGCGTTTTGGGCGATTAAGGAGCTGAATATGTCTCTTGAGGACGCGGGCAGCCATCGGAAGCTGCAGCTGAACGAACTGAGCGAGCTTAGGGATGAGGCTTACGACAACGCGGTTGTCGTTAAGAATCGAACGAAGGTGTTTCACGATAAACACCTTTTGCGCAAAACCTTCGTACCTGGTCAACAGGTACTTCTTTACGACACCCGACTTCATTTCCATCCTGGAAAGCTCCGATCTCGCTGGAAAGGGCCGTATTTTGTGCGGAATGTGTATCCGCAGGACGCTGTGGATTTGGAAAATCCAAAGGACGGTTCACTCTTCAAGGTAAATGGACACCGATGCAAACCGTACCTTAGCGCCGAACCAACAGAGGAGCTCCTGTTCTTACAGGAGCCGGTTTACCTTGCTTGATCTTCCTCTGCCTACCTCCAAACTTCGGTTATCCGGCAAAGAACAGTGGAAACTGTTCCAAATAAGTTTGGGGGTAGGTACAAACCATTTTTTGTGTATATTCTTTTTCTTTAAAAACAAAACCAAATAAAAATTTGTATATTGCTAACCGACAATTTTGAACCTTCCAACTACTCTCTTCATGCAACGACAGTGAGGACACTGTCCAGTTTAAGTTTGGGGGTACGCTCGGTACGCAATTCTTACCTTCGCATTCATATGTATATTTTGCATCTGCATATTAAAATCCATAAAATCCATAAAAATCTGAAAATTTTCTAAAAAAATATAAAAACTTTTTTGTCAAGTTAGCTTGTGGAAGAACTCTGATTCAACATTCGACGGTTTTTGTTTGAAAAAATAGGAATAACTAGATCTTATGTTTGGATTTTGAAAACCTGAAAGATAACTCTCCTTGGAAGTTAACTGTAGCTGATATACGTCTTTACATCACACTACACGTGTCGTAAGATTTTGGGAATTAGATGACAAGTCTTTCATGTTTAAACTTTTAAACAGATAAATGATTTTCTGAGGATCAAATAGGTTTGTTCTGAAATAAGTAATGTCAAGAATAGTTTATGAAGTAAAGCGAATATGAAGGAATGTTATTGATGCCGTAATTGGAGCTAAGTCTGAAAAATAACCCATCTAAAACTTGATTGGAATGATTACACACCAAACACACCAAACACGTCTTTTATCCAAAAAAATATTTGAACTGCCAGTTATATCTCCGTTCGTATTAAATCATCTGATTTTCACACCAAACTGTCTTTTGTTTTTGGACCTAGGTAACTTGAGTAATTAAGTCCGCTGGGGTGTTTCGACACCTAATGCCCTAAAATCAACTGGTTTGGGTGCATTGGCCTAAAGCTCGCTAAGAAGCCTAGAAAGTCCAGTTTAAAACAAAGTCAAGCAAGTGTTCTCTCCGAGTTAAAATTCCTAACGGTTCTTTGTGTGAGAATAATCTTGATAAAAGACAGGCTTTTAAAAAAAAATTTTAACGGAGATATGAAGGTTTTACTCTTTGATAAAGACTATTGCACAGAGGTGTGTATGAAATGAAAACAAGAAAAAGGTGGAGTGAAAAATACGACTTAGTTTCCTGTTAAGGAAGATAGAAATTCTGAAGTTGAAACCTTACTGGAAAACGAAACTTGAAAAACGCTTAACTCGTTATAAAACTTATGTGATCCTTTTAAAATTGTTATCTGGGCTTTATTGTGCGACATGATGACTTTAATCGACCTTTCGGGAAATTAACGACACTATACGCACTGCACGTAAAGACATATAAAATCTGTAGTTAAATAAGAAGCGAGCTGTGAAAAATAAAGGTTCGATGGTCTAGACTTAGGATTAAAGAATTGTTATTTTCTAAAACAAAACTTTAGGGTTTGAAGCTTAGTTATTTTACAAAAACCAACTTGACCGGATTTTGTGGGTAGTATCCGCTGAAAACCCTCAGGAGACAACACTCCTCCTACTAGGGACACCTAGAGGTTTAACGGCTTGTTGCACATGCTCAGTGCAATCGCGTTCCCTGCGAAAGTGAGGTTAGGAATTTTTTTGTGAATAAATGGGCTTTGCTCGGGACGAGCAAATGATAAGTTTGGGGGTATTTGTTCATATCAGATTTTTGCATTTTCATACCGCCCAATTTTTGTCACATTGCATATCGGTAGATACTCTTGAGCCGTGTTTGCTAGTCAATTGCAGGATACAGGTTCCCGGTTCTCAAATGAAGAAATTCATGAAAAACACGACAAAATCCGGTTCCTGCCAACCACAGATAAAAACACGGTCTCCGCTCTTCATCCGTATGTTGCCAGATATCAGTTTAGGAAGACAAAACGTCAAATCAATGTCACTCTCATGCACAAGGCTCAATGGTAGCACAAAATCCAAGAGATCTACGCGGAGCTCGAGGCAATCATCACAAAATCTTGACAAAAAGTCCACCTTTTTGATCAGCAGAATTCTGGAAAATTCGTGATGCAATTATGAGAAAACACATATATTAGAATGAAGCACACAGAAAACCAGGCCACCACAAAAAAGCCCAAAGCCCAACTCTACTATAGGGCCGCGGAAGAGCGGCCAAAGGGGGGTATTGGCCGCGCTTCCGCGGCCATCTTGGCGCCAACTGCGCAGTGTTTTGGGGGGTAGTTTGGTATATTCATATGGGCCAGTATGGTTGCCCTAGTTTCTCATTTTCCAGCCTATAAATACCCCAGAATTCTGTGAAGGAGGGTCCATTCTTGTATTTTCTTTTTTCTAGGATTTAGTTCACTTGTTCTTCTTCTTCTCATCTCTTCTCCATTAAACTTGTAAGTGAGCTTTGTGAGTGAGGAATGGTGAATAAAGAAGATCATTTTATTATTATGCTTGTCTTACTTTTGTTATAATTGTTGTAACTTTAAATTCGTTAAGTAGTTGTTGTTATTTCCTTGTTGTTTCTTTCTTCTTTCTTTTTCTTTATCCTTACATACGACAATGATACTTACGCTTGATCCTCGCCAAGGTGAGATCGCAAATAGTTAGTCGTATTCTTCTAGTCTCCTTCTTTCTATCTTCCTCTTTTGTGTTGTTTTATTTTTCCGTATTATGAAGTGTGAGTAGTTAATTCTTGTTAGGGTAGGATAAGGGAAGTTTGAGAGAAGGAAATCTCTCTCACTCTTTCCTTGCCCAACAGCTTAAATCAACTCCCGTTAATTGAACCACAATCCGCTCCTCACGGCACCCTATCCTACATGATAGCGGTGATTCCGTAGTGAGACCGGTTGTGGTTGAATTAACCGGAGGTTATGGATAAGAGCCAAGAATGGACGGACAAGCACCAAAAGGAAGGACTATGCGTTGGAAAGCCTAGCTTATACTCGCAAGTTCCTTCCTAGTCATGCTAATCCCCGTTGTTGCCGATTACCGTAACATTGATATTAAGAGGGGCAACGAAAGATGTGGAGACTCCTAACTCAAACTAACATAATCCTAACCCTAACAAGCTCGCTTTAAATATCAACTCAACACTTAGTTAGTCACAAACAAAATCTGAACAACCGGACTTAACTCGTTAAAACACATTGAAAAAGACTCCCATCTCCCTGCGGACGACCCGTACTCAACCGGCTAGCTACAAGCGAAACCGTCTTGATTGCGGTATTAAAACTAGAACTTGAACACGCACTTATCCTAACAATCACATATCACAAAGATTCTCCACATAGGATCAAAATGATACCTACTAAATCCTGGATTTTGAATCTATGAGATAGATCTAAATGGATGTTAGGATTCTCACTAGTTGTAGTGAGATGGTATCAATCGATCCTGGGGAGAATCACTGGAAGGGTTCCAGGGTGATAAAGACGACTGAATGTCAGTCGCAGGCAATGTCTTTACCCTCAGTAAAGGGACGGTATGTTGGAAGAGTTCCAAGCTAGATACCGTGACATACTAGACGATAAAGGCTGGATACATCGCTGCTTAAGATGCTACCAAAGAGGCTGTTTGGGTGTATAATGGTTCATGAGATGAACTATGTTCCTTCCATTGTATGACAATGGAGTTATGGCTTATGCCAAGGAACGTTGGTCCCATAAGTGATCCAGACATATTCTAAGGCAGTATCACTTGATCATGGAGATGGTTGATCTCTAAGGGATCGAGGTTAGGAGAGCAGACTTAGAGGATAACACGGCGGATCCACTCACGAAGGCCTATTCCCAGAGAGAGACTTTTATGGGATGGTTGAGTATGAGATACTTCGACCACTGCTACAGATGGCCCTAGTGCAAGTGGGAGATTGTTAGTTATATGTATGCCCTGGAGGCCATTACTGTACATAGGATGTATATTGTAGTGGATACTGGGACATATATAGGGAGGACTTTCTTGCTCGACATGATAGTATGCTATCTGGTTACTCTTTACCTTAACGTGTACTCAGATTGTCTCTCTATTACATGTTGGTAAAGCCCTTAGGATGTGTACTTGACTACCTGGACTATGATGCGGATCATACTAGTGGGGACATGGTAGTCCATAAGTACATCCTTCAAAGTCCTTAGTCGTGGGTGTATCGAGATGGGGCATCGATATACCAGAGTAGACTAGCGTGTACCTTCTCGACCCATACAGATGGGCGATGGATGATCCCATATCCATCGGTGTTTGACATCAGAGATGATATACGGGTGCTCAGTAGAGACTGGTGTAAGGTTAGTATAGCACCCTATGAAGTGTTTTGAAGCATCAAATGACCCAAAGTTATAATTTTTAAGGTGCTAAACTAACATGCAAATGGATCGATCCTAGAAAATTAGGGTTATTGAACTTTTAGCTAGAAAAGATTAGGGTTTGAAGGCTACAACCTTTGTAGCTCCCCTTTGCTAGACTCCTTGGTGTCTTGGGTGTTGAGTCGAGGTCCTCTAGATGTTCCCTTGAGTCCACGACGATCCACCACGGAGCACTCTGTCCAAGCTCGCAATTTCGACAAACCGAAGAGAACACTCTAAACAAAGCGGCTAAGCTTGTATAGAATGATGTTGTGGTTAGCTTTCTCACTTCAAAAACCTTTCTTTTGTTGTATTTAGCTCACTAGAAAAGACTAGAGAGAAAGAGATGAAGGAGGATGAAGATGGTGGCTAAAATGAACAAGAGGTATATGAAAAATAACCTTGAGTTAAAGAAGAGAAAGAAATATATATCACTATATATATTTTATTCCTTCTTGACTTCAACCATGATTAAATGATAGATAGTTAATTTAACTTGGGTTTAGAATGATAAAGAGAAGGATAACCATAGGTTAGTGGTAGTTGAGCTAGGTTAGGTTAGAAGAAGAGTGTGGAAACTAACATGATTATCCTTTTCTTTTTCATTTAACTTTAAAACCAAAATTAAATAATTATCCATTATTTAATCCATGGTGTAAGTCTTGCATTGCCACCATTTCCATATGCTAACAACCATGATGGATGGGTGTATGTATGTATGCATGTATGCACATTCATATGTGCATGAAACTAGCATGAAAGAAAGAAAGAAATAAAAGCACACATGTATGCACACATCCATCATCCAAGAAAAAGTTTTAAGTGAGAAAACTAATGGTTAAATGATAAATCAACACTTGATTTATCAATCCGGTCATATCTCATATGACCCCACCAAAAGCAGTTCACCCGATCAATGTTCGGTATCATATACGCACATTTCAATCGGGTGCATGCGCATATCGCATATGCGCACCACAACGTTTCGCCTAGACTGGGTAACTCCTCTGTGGGACTCTAAGACTCGTCAATACGCCGGCAGAGGGTGATGATCATATCAAGTACCCTCAAGCCGCAAGCGGTCAGCTAAACGTAACGGCCACCCGGGTATTGAGCGATCAGAAGACAACAAGCGAACCTGCTACAACTCCCGTCGAGCCATCCGGCAACACTACCATATAGTCCGGTCTCTTCGTCAGATATGCTGCATATCGAGCCTAGGGATGGTCACGTCGACCCCAATAACTCAATAAGTCGTGTCGGTGAATGGTCTATAACAGATCGAGAAACTACTGATAACACTTATCAGCAAATCTCAGCAGCCCTGGCCAGGGACTTGCTGTTATAACCAGTCGGGCACTGCACAGCATCAACTCCCAATATCGGGAGAGACGAAACCCCTCCTATCGTTCATTGCCTTCGTGTGTCTCGGGACTGTACCCAACGGCCACCTGTTTGCACGACTCAGTAGAGCCGTGGTAGGGTGGCAATCAAAGTACAGTGGGAGAACACACAAGACTCCATGACGATCTCGGGTCTACAGACTAACCTGTACCAGTGTCACCTGAGAACTGCTATCCGACGATAGATATAATTACATATAGGAGTTCTCGGTGAGTCCGTCCAGTGTACCCAGTCACCACTGAGCACCCATATATGATCTTGATGTCAAACATCGATGAATGTGGGAACATCCATCGCCCATCATATGGGTCTAGTATCATATACGCTAGTCTACTCTGGTATATCGATGCCCCGTCTCGGTATACCAACGACTAGGGACTTTCCGGGATATGCTTATAGACTACAGATGTCCCACTAGTATGATCTCCATCATAATCAGAGTAGTCAAGACGATATCCTCAGGGCTTTATCAGCATGTATGAATGAATAGAAGCATGATCAAATAAACATGTCAGATAAAGAAGAACCAGATAGCATACTATCATGTCGAGCAAGAATGCAAACTGAATATATATATACATGTATAGATACATCCACTATCACATAATGGCCTCTAGGGCATACATATATCCAACAATCTCCCACTTGCACTAAGGCCAGTTATTGGCGTATCTCATACCCAACATCTCAAAAAGTCGCTCATGCTGCGGCTGAGGGAGGGCCCTGGTGAATGGATCCGCGGCGTTATTCTTTGTGTCTACTCTCTTAATCTCGATCTCTCGGCGATCTACAATCTCCCGGATCAAAAGAAAGCGCCTCAGGATATGTCTGGACCGCTGATGGGATCTGGGCTCCTTGGCTTACGCCGTTGCCCCATTATTGTCACAATACAAAGGTATTGGATCAATAATGGTTGGAACTACTCCTAGCTCCGAGACGAACTTCTTCATTTAGACGGCTTCCTTGGCGGCATCATTTGCAGCAATGTTCTCAGCTTCCATCGTAGAGTCTGCAACGGTATCTTGTTTGGAACTCTTCCAACTTACCGCCCTTCCATTGAGGGTAAATACAAACCCTGAGATAGATTTGCTGTCATCCTTATCGCTCTGGAAGCTCGAATCGGTAAAGGCCTCCATTTGGAGATCTTTATTACCATACACCAAGAACAATTCTTTAGTCCTTCGTAAGTACTTAAGAATGTTCTTCACAGCTGTCCAGTGGTTCTCCCCTGGGTTGGATTGATACCTGCTTACTACACTAAGTGTATAAGCTACATCTGGGCGTGTACATAACATCGCATACATTATAGATCCTACTGCCGAAGCATAAGGTATAATGCTCATGCGAGCTCTCTCTTCATCGGTCTTTGGACAAGAATCCTTGGAGAGAGTGACTCCATGGCAAGCGGGTAAGGCACCCCGCTTGGAGTCTTCCATACTAAACCTCTTTAGGATGGTGTTGATGTACCTGGTTTGGGACAGTCCCAATAACTTTTTGGATCTATCCCTATAGATCCTTATGCCCAGGATGTATGTGGCATCACCCAGGTCCTTCATGGAGAACCTTAGTGATAAGAATGATTTGACCGACTGTAGCATAGGAATATCATTTCCTATCAGAAGAATGTCATCTACGTACAATACGAGGAATGTGACAGCTCTTCCTACAGCCTTCCTATAAACACAAGGTTCATCTGGATTTTTGATGAAATCAAACTCTTTGATAACATCATCGAAACAGATGTTCCAACTCCGAGATGCCTGCTTTAACCCATATATGGATTTAAGCAATCTACATGCTTTCTCGCTGCTCCCACTGTCAATGAAGCCCTCTGGCTGATCCATATAAACGCATTCTTCTAAATCTCCATTCAGAAATACTGTTTTAACGTCCATCTGCCAGATTTCATAGTCGTAGTGAGCAGCAATAGCAAGTAGGATCCGAATGGATTTAAGCATGGCTACGGGCGAAAAAGTTTCGTCATAGTCCAAACCTGGTCTTTGACGAAAACCTTTCGCCACAAGTCTTGCCTTATAGGTCTCTACCTGCCCATCCACACCAATCTTTCTTTTAAAGATCCATTTGCACCCTACAGGTTTTACCCCAGGGGGTACAACGTCCAAAGTCCATACTTTGTTGGCGTACATAGACTCCATTTCGGATCTCATGGCATCCAGCCACTTCACAGAGTCACCACTCGTGATAGCTTGCTGAAAACTGGTAGGATCATCATCTTCCATGATACAGTCTTCTCTGTCACCATCAATGAGGAAACCGTAGTACCTCTCCGGTGGGCGAGAAGTCCTACCAGACCTACGGAGTGGCCGAGGTTCTTCAGTTTCTGTTGCAACAGCCGGTTCAACCAAATCGTCATTTGTAGTTTGTGTCTCCAGAACCTCTTCCAGATCTACTACCTTGCCATCATCTTTATCTGTGAAAAACTCTTTTTCCAAGAATGTGGCATACTGAGAAACAAACACCTTTTGTTCCTCTTTGTGGTAGAACAGATATCCATAAGAATTCTTTGGATATCCCACAAAGTTACACATAACCGACCGTGTCTCGAGTTTGTCCGGATTCTGCTTTTTAATATAGGCCGGGCAACCCCAAATCTTAATTCTTTTAAGAGATGGTCTCTTCCCATTCCATATCTCATATGGCGTGGTAGACACGGCTTTGGTTGGAACCCTGTTTAGCAGAAACGCTGCAGTCTCCAATGCATGTCCCCAAAACGAGACTGGTAACTCAGCGTCACTCATCATGGACCGGACCATATCTAATAGGGTCCTATTCCGTCGTTCTGACACACCGTTGTACTGTGGTGTGTAAGGAGGAGTGAGCTGAGAGAGAATCCCATTCTCTTTTAGGAAGTTTGCAAATTCTGTACTGAGATACTCTCCACCTCGATCTGATCGAAGCATCTTAATACTCAATCCGGTTTGTTTTTCTACTTCTTGTTTATATTCAATGAATTTCTCGAAAGCGTCGGACTTGTGCTTTAATAAAAATACATGACCGAATCTTGAGAAATCATCAGTGAATGTAGTGAAGTAAGAAAAACCGCCTCTAGCCTGTGTAGACATAGGCCCACATACATCACTATGTATGAGGCCTAGGAGCTGAGTAGCTCTTTCTCCGTGTCCGGTAAACGGAGTTTTGGTCATTTTACCCTTGATACAAGACTGGCAAGTCGCATAAGATTTATATTCAAAAGGATTTAAATATCCATCTTTGTGTAACTTGTTTAGTCTTGTTTCGTTAATATGACCAAGTCTACAGTGCCAAAGAAAAGCTTCATTTAATTCTGAAAATTTTCTTTTATTAGTGTGTTGTATACTGAAAACTGTGTGTTGATTTAGGACATATATTCCGTTATTAAGTGTACCATACCCAACCAACATTTGATTCAGGTGAATGTTCATAACATTGTTCTGCAATACAAAATTATACCCTTCATTGTCCAACAAAGAAACGGATATTATATTATATAGCATATCAGGTACAAAATAACATGGATTCAAAATCAAAATACATCCAGACGGCAACCCCAAGTGATACTCTCCCACTGCGACTGTATGTACATTGGAACCATTTCCAACGCGGAGAGTATGGTCACCTGTCTTCAAAACCTTGCTATTTCTCAGCCCCTGCATAGAATTGCAAATGTGAGAACCTGAACCGGTATCCAACACCCAGGAAGCAGAGTTTATAGAAAAACAGTTTTCAGTCACAAACGCACCTGAAGCAGAAGCATCACCATGCTTCTTCTTGAGACTTAGGTACTCCGTGCAGTTGCGCTTCCAATGTCCTGTCTTGTGGCAATGAAAACACTCGCCTTTCCCTGGGTCTCCAGCCGTGGACTTTCCCTTTCCCTTTACCTTTTTGACTCTGCCCTTAGGATTAGTGGGTTTCTTCTTTTTCTTTCTCTTGGCCTTAGCTTTCGGGCGAGAAGAAGAAGACTGTCCAATAGTCATAACGGGAGTCTTTGCTGACTTCATAGTGCTCTCTGCACTCCTTAACATATTAAGGAGTTCAGGGAGTTCCTTCTCCATGCCATGCATGTTAAAGTTCACTATGAACTGAGCAAAGGTGGAGGGGAGGGACTGCAGAATAATATCTATATATTGTTCATTGTCCATTGTCCATCCGAGGTCCTCAAGCTCTTCTATAAGAGCTATCATCTTCAAAATATGGTCTGCTACTGGTGTGCCAGGGGCTATCCGCATGTGAAACAGTTTCTTTGATGCTTCGTATCGTAATACGCGGGACTGTTCCCCATACAACTCCTTTGTATGGAGTAATATCCCGTGAATGTCCATGTCCTCGTGCTGCTTTTGATGTGTGTTGTCCATCGATGCAAGCGCGAGGCATTTTGCCGTGGCACAGTCAGCGTCCCATGTCTTGCGGACTTCAATGTCCGCAACTGAGGATTTTGGGCCTGGGACGGGCGGGGCTGAAGCCGTGAGGACATATGATACTTTATCATAAGTCAAGGCGATCTTCAGATTCCTTAGCCAGTCTTTATAGTTGGTCCCATTCAGTTTGTTCTTATCTAGTAGAAGCTTAAGTCCAGTCATTGGTATCTGCCATTAAGAGAGAGAAAAGAATACACTCAGCGAAAGCTCTTGCACAGATTAGATTGGTTTATTATCTTGTTTAATCGATGTTTCCCACTGCTTTTTATCAAGTTTTCTTTCAAACCTTAAAAAGAAAAACTAGCCAGGATTAATTACAGTTTACAACTTCGCTAACCGTTCAGCCAGGCCAGTGTCGGTACTTTGAGGGAGGTTCCCCGTGCTTTCGCACGGACCTAATTAGAGTAAACCTCGTTTTCCCAGAGGCGGAGCCCCGTTAACACCTTTCTAGACACCTAATGAGTTAGCTAATTGTAAACTGTAAAACTCTCCTAGGAGCAACTATTGCCCACAGTGGGATCGGGATCCAACCATCATATGGAAGGTATGCAATCTCATTGCAAATTTCAACACTTGAAATTCCCGATGTAATTTTTACCCCTAGTACTTATGACCTTAACTATAGTCAACAAATCATAAGTACCAGTCAAGTTCTACCCGTCATTTCTTGATCAATTAGACCCACCCATATGACCCTTAACTATGGTCAACAAAGTCGTATGAATGTCCTAATTAATCTGCATCATATGCAGTGTAGGAAGACATCACTTAGCTACCGTACACTACGCCTTAACTAAAGTCAACAAATGTAGCACGAATACTAAGTACTCTACTTCCTAAAATGACGGAGGGTTGCGAATGATTTTTAAGAAAATCTTTAACGCTTTGAACTTGATATCGTTGTAGAATCAAAACAGTTTTCAAAAGGAGTGGCTTAAGCTCCGCAGTTTTGAAATGTAGCTTTTTCACAAATAGCCGAGTAGTTTTTAAATCCGATTCTACAACATCTTTTTTTTTTAGGTTTATTTTCTTTACATTAATCACATTAATGTAATCCCATCATTTAAGTCCTTAAGCCAATCACAGAAAAGAAACGAAAATAACACGTACGCTTATGCCATCCGCATTCGCCGCAATGTTCCGTTATGCATCGTTAGGTTACTTAACTAACGGCATACCGGGACGGGACTAGCGCGGGTGTAAAACATAAGCAACGTCTACTATATATCATATATATAATATGTCATTCGTCTCAGATATCACAGAACACAGGAAGCAGAAACATAGATATAACGTGGGATATCCTAGGACGTCCGTATTTAGTATTTAGCCAGAATAGAAAATACGGATTCCACAGTCGTGATGAATAGCCAAGCCCACACCCTGGACCCCTACGAGAGCGGAAAGTGACCCTACCAATCCTGGAGTTTAGGAGACCCGGTCTCGACTCCTCGAGATGGCCTCCTACTGAACCCCAGAACCCGGTCACCTGTGCTCTCCTCCTTGGGTCCATCCTAATGCGGAAAAGTAAATAATATACAACACTGGTGACACAACCGCAACCTGGAAGTGCCCCAAATAAAAGAATATTACATTACATTTGAATTTACATGAATGAAAATATAAAACTCTCATCTCACAAAAACCCCCCGGCTATTCGATCGCGACAATCCTGCACATCATATCTCAGCAACACATAATATCACATATCATCAACGTAAGTAAGTATGCGTACCCCGATTGTCGTTGATGTATAGCAACGAAACCAGCGATATCTGACATACTACACTTACGGTCACAGAAAAGAAAGTGTAAAACTACAATATTTGGAATCCAGATTCTCTTTAGACATCATAAATGCGAAATATCACATATTTCGTATTTCATGCCTACACTATATGAATTCCACATATTGTATCACATTCCAGATAAACAGACAGTATTAAAGTTTTCGAACGAACGATCAAGCACCCAAGATCCACTAAAGCTCAACACTTGAGCAGGGTTAAAAATCCGGAGTGTGACACAGTAGCGGCGGTCCAGCCGTAGAAGGGTCAAGCCAACGCCTCACATGTGGCGCGCCGTACTGCCCCAAACCCTAGGGTTCAAAGGGCAGTTCAAGACGGTCACATAATCAAGTTAAGGTTTGTTGTCTTCTAGAGGGACCACCGCAAAAAGACTTGCACGTATTTCCAAAATATTTAAACCTCGTGAATAGTGAGTAAATGATACTCGTTCAAACACTTCAATACTTTCTAATTTATCCGGAAAAGCTACGAAATGAAAATCCCGATCGAATCGATGAATCCAAAAACATCTCCAGAAATTTTCAAAACTTTATTCAGTTTAAAAATACCCAAAAAATTATACATGCAGAAACTTGAATTACTGTAGAAACAATGTCCCCTAATTCAAACATAAGGCCGCGGAACAGCGGCCTAAGCAAGCTTAGGCCGCGTTTCCGCGGCTATAATCACTGTTCATGGGATTATTTTTCTGCCGTAATCCTTATATTTTCCTGCTATGATTTTTACATATTTTTAATTCTGCAAAATGTCAAGTTTTAGAAAATTTCCAGAGAGCACCTAAAGAAACCGTATTTCGGTTCGATCGGAGTTTTGACTTCGTAAAAAGGTCGCCTAATGTTCTAGGTCGGCTCTGATACCAATGTAAGGTTAGTATAGCACCCTATGAAGTATTTTGAAGCATCAAATGACCCAAAGTTATAATTTTTAAGGTGCTAATCTAACATGCAAGTGGATCGATCCTAGAAAATTAGGGTTATTGAACTTTTAGCTAGAAAAGATTAGGGTTTGAAGGCTACAACCTTTGTAGCTCCCCTTTGCTAGACTCCTTGGTGTCTTGGGTGTTGAGTCGAGGTCCTCTCGATGTTCCCTTGCGTCCACGACGATCCACCACGGAGCACTCCGTCCAAGCTCGCAATTTCGACAAACCGAAGAGAACACTCTAAACAAAGTGGCTAAGCTTGTATAGAATGATGTTGTGGTTAGGTTTCTCACTTCAAAAACCTTTCTTTTGTTGTATTTAGCTCACTAGAAAAGACTAGAGAGAAAGAGATGAAGGAGGATGAAGATGGTGGCTAAAATGAACAAGAGGTATATGAAAAATAACCTTGAGTTAAAGAAGAGAAAGAAATATATATCACTATATATATTTTATTCCTTCTTGACTTCAACCATGATTAAATGATAGATAGTTAATTTAACTTGGGTTTAGAATGATAAAGAGAAGGATAACCATAGGTTAGTGGTAGTTGAGCTAGGTTAGGTTAGAAGAAGAGTGTGGAAACTAACATGATTATTCTTTTCTTTTTCATTTAAATTTAAAACCAAAATTAAATAATTATCCATTATTTAATCCATGGTGTAAGTCTTGCATTGCCACCATTTCCATATGCTAACAACCATGATGGATGGGTGTATGTATGTATGCATGTATGCATATTCATATGTGCATGAAACTAGCATGAAAGAAAGAAAGAAATAAAAGCACACATGCATGCACACATCCATCATCCAAGAAAAAGTTTTAAGTGAGAAAACTAATGGTTAAATGATAAATCAACACTTTATTTATCAATCCGGTCATATCTCATATGACCCCACCAAAAGCAGTTCACCCGATCAATGTTCGGTATCATATACGTACATTTCAATCGGGTGCATGCGCATATCGCATATGCGCACCACAACGTTTCGCCTAGACTGGGTAACTCCTCTGTGGGACTCTAAGACTCGTCAATACGCCGGTAGAGGGTGATGATCATATCAAGTACCCTCAAGCCGCAAGCGGTCAGCTAAACGTAACGGCCACCCGGGTATTGAGCGATCAGAAGACAACAAGCGAACCTGCTACAACTCCCGTCGAGCCATCCGGCAACACTACCGTACAGTCCGGTCTCTTCGTCAGATATGCTGCATATCGAGCCTAGGGATGGTCACGTCGACCCCAATAACTCAATAAGTCGTGTCGGTGAATGGTCTATAACAGATCGAGAAACTACTGATAACACTTATCAGCAAATCTCAGCAGCCCTGGCCAGGGACTTGCTGTTATAACCAGTCGGGCACTGCACAGCATCAACTCCCAATATCGGGAGAGACGAAACCCCTTCTATCGTTCATTGCCTTCGTGTGTCTCGGGACTGTACCCAACGGCCACCTGTTTGCACGACTCAGTAGAGCCGTGGTAGGGTGGCAATCAAAGTACAGTAGGAGAACACACAAGACTCCATGACGATCTCGGGTCTACAGACTAACCTGTACCAGTGTCACCTGAGAACTGCTATCCGACGATAGATATAATTCCATATAGGAGTTCTCGGTGAGTCCGTCCAGTGTACCCAGTCACCACTGAGCACCCGTATATGATCTTGATGTCAAACATCGATGAATGTGGGAACATCCATCGCCCATCGTATGGGTCTAGTATCATATACGCTAGTCTACTCTGGTATATCGATGCCCCGTCTCGATATACCTACGACTAGGGACTTTCCGGGATATGCTTATAGACTACAGATGTCCCACTAGTATTATCTCCATCATAATCAGAGTAGTCAAGCCGATATCCTCAGGGCTTTATCAGCATGTATGAATGAATAGAAGCATGATCAAATAAACATGTCTGATAAAGAAGAACCAGATAGCATACTATCATGTCGAGCAAGAATGCAAACTGAATATATATATACATGTATAGATACATCCACTATCACATAATGGCCTCTAGGGCATACATATATCCAACAACTGGGTACACTGGACGGACTCGTCGAGAACTCCCAGATGGTATTATATCTCACGTCAGATGGCAGTTCTCTGGTGACACTGGTACAGAGTAGTCTGTTGACCCGAGATCGTCATAGAGTCTTGTGTGGTTCCCACTGTGCTTTGATTTCCATCTTACCACGTCCAAGAGGGCGTGCAAAACGGTGGTTTTTGGGTACAGTCCCGAGTCACAACGCATGCAGAGGCATTGTACATGGATATATCTTCCAGAAGGAGTCGTGATGAGTATGCAGCCGTTTCGGAACAAGAAATAGATTTAACAAAAGGATGATAGCTTCCGGGCATTTCAGCATAAACGTGTTTTGGGAGAGACTTGATAGGACCTTTCTGGAATACTATACGAGAAGACTTGGACCCAGGATCGGTCATAGTACGCACACCCAGTAGGCCAGAGTTCGGCATCGTCAACGAGATATGTTATGAGTGACCATGACAGTTGGCCAGAGATCTTTAGAGGATGTGCTAGAGCGGGACGGTTTCCGCCATCTTTGATTTCAGTATTTGGGTAATTTATTTGCATGATTGAGATTTTTTGCACCACAGTTGTACTTGACTTCGATTTGATGTCATTAGAGATGCTGATTTTGATTTCATACTTATGGTATGCATGTGATTTGACTTATGCTTTCAGCATATTTTTCATGCACTTTTAGTATTTTGATTCGATTTTGTACACGCTGATGCACATGGTTGTGAGATTATATACCACGGTATACCTGATTTTGATTTGGATTGAAATGTGTTGTATACCGTCGATTTCGATTGTGATGCTCGATATTTGTTTCCGTGTACCTTGTGCACTTGAGTTGGATTTTTGCGCAGACTTGACGCGCTTGATGTGATTTTGGTGCACACCAGATGTACTAAATCGAGATTTTTCGTGCATATCAGATGCACCTGATATTTCTGTCAGGCACACACCATTACCCTTGACAGGTGTTTCGTACATACCCGTTGCACTTAGATTTGTTTCTGTGCACATGTATGGAATATTTATTGATTTTAATTTCCGTGCGCACCAGACGCATGTGGCATCCTTATATACATTTTGGGATTGATTTCTGTTGGAGCAGTACGTTTTATGATATTTACTACTTGGTACAGTAGCTGAACAGGGCTAGTCCGAGGACAGTACCTAAACATATTTATGCATGCATTGATAGTTATCAAAGAACTTCCAAAGAAAGAGCTATAGTCTCAGTATTTACCTACGTGTCCGAGATGACACGAAACATTTTATAAGGAAATCCTTCTAAATTATTTTCAAAACGGCGGGACGTGTATGGTAAACAAAGGGTATATATATATAGTTATTTTCTTACAATAGACGTCCGCCACTGTGCAGTGATACGCGCATCGTACAACGACTTAAAAAGGTTTGGTATGCATTTCTTTCAGATATTTTGATGAATTTACCATGATCTTTACATGTATAGTTTTGATGTATATCATGTCAGTTTTCGTATTGGATTTAGACATTGGTATCTTCACCATAACTCAAATGATTGCGGGATGCTTGACGGAATTTTGATTTTGGATTTTATGCTCATTTTTCATGCGCATGTATTGCGCTACGACACGTTTTAGGTATTTTTGATTTCGGAGCCCCAACGACTGGATCATTTTACTGAAATGTTTTAGAAATTGGGGTAGTTTAAATTTAAATTCGGGGACCGAATTTCTTTAAGGGGGGAAGATTGTAACATTTCAGAAAAATAAAATATTATTTTTGGGAATTTTTATAATTAAATAATAAATATGATGAATATTTTATTAATGCGGTATAATTAAATATCGATAAAGTGGAAAATATTTGGAAAATTATAGAAATTACTGAAATGAGGGTGCTTTATATGATTTAAGCAAATTATGAAATTTTATAATTAATTATATACAATTTTAATGCTAATCGCGATTAAATATCGCTAATCTTGCATTAATCTGGTTTTGTGCACATGACATGCACTATGTCATATTACATTTTGTTACATTTTCCTACATGGTCTTTTCTTTTATCATGCATGGTTTGTGTTTAAAAGAAAAGATAACAAAAGACAACAAAAGAAAAGAAAAGAAAATGAAAATGAATATAGTATGAGGTATGAGCATGAGAGAGAGAGGGTGAGAGGTCATCTTTGACCATGGCTATTCTCCTCCTTCATTCTTCTCTTCATCATTTCTCTCCCCCTTCATCTCATGGCTGCCCTCATCTCCCTCCTCCACAAAACCCTCACAAACACACCCCGAAACAACTCAAAACTTCATCTCCCTTTCACAAAAGGCTTGCACAAGCTCACAACAAGCACTTTGGACCAAGAAAGGATGGATTTTGGAGACTTGGGGCAACTCAAGAAATTTCTTGAGTTTCCAAATGAGGTACTTCCATCACCATTAGCATAGTATTTCAATTCCTTATGCACCCATACATGTTTAGAATCGATTTAGCAAAGTTCAATGAACTTAGAAAATTCCAAGATGAGGTTTGAAGGGACATTGAATTGTGAAGTGTAAATTAAGATTAGTAGAGGCCTTACAAACCCTGTGGTGATTGATTAAAGACCTAAACCAGAGAATAGAACCCCAATTAGCGAACTTAGAAACCCCGATATCGGGAATTTGTGGAATTTGTGATGGTAATTGGAAATCTGCTAACACTCGGCGACCTGGAAAATTATTTAGCAAACACAGAGAGTCATGCAGGCAACCTAGAACCTACCCTGAAGACCCGAGCCCAAACCCTTAACCCATGGCCGCAAATTAATTAGTTCTGGCTGCCAATTGCGGCCTGGGTGGTGGGGAAATGCTCCGTGTTTGGTTCATGGCTCCAGTATCTGTTAAATAGACCCTCCATGTATGCAAAATTGGCTAATTACGCATAGGGTACAATATGGAAGTATTTTACGCAGTTTCTGATTTCGTTTTGTGGCTTTTAATGAATTGGAAATTGGTATTTGTGTTTCATTTCGGTCGATTCACGTTTATATAGGGTTAGCTTAGCACCTTGTGAAGGTTTTGGCAAGCATCAATCATGCTACTTTAAAATTTTGGGGTGCTAAACAAACCCTAACCAAGATCTTAACTAGAGACTTAGGGTTAAACATGATATGTAAACTCTTTACATCTAAGTGAACAAGGAATACAATCTTTGTAGACCGGTCCTTCACTTCAATAGCTCCGTGTAGTAGTCCCTTCGATGCGATCACGATCCCCGGACTCTAGAAAAGCTCCCATGAAGAAACGAACAAGCTTGCTTCGAAGTCTTCGAGGCCGAAGATGATCTACGTCGAGGAGACACTAGCTCATGATATCTCTTCTCTAATTGTGTAGATTAGTGAAGCAAACACACTAAACTAAATGGCTAATAGTATAGGATGATGAAGTAAGAAGTGGGCTCACTTTAGATATATTTTTCTCACAAGTTTCCATCACTTTTGAAAAAGCTAGCAAGCCTTTCTCACTTGATGAAGAAGAAGAAGATGAATGAACTCATGAGGTTAGAAATGCAACTATGGGTGAGTATATCATATATCTAACCATTGTAGAGAGTTAACCATTGTGTATGGTTAATGGTTGAGTTGATAAATATCTTAAGGAAAACAAAAGAGTGGACTAAGTCAATGGTTATCTTAAAGCTTCTCCAAGCTTCCAACCATCAAAATATCTCCACTAATTTGTAATTACTTAAGAATAAATATTAACCCTAACATTGACCCTAATTAACATGGTGTTAGTCTCATACATGTTGCATATGTAACCTAGCATGACACAATAATGTATATCATATATATATATATATTGTGCAAAAAGAAAACAATACATATAACATATATCACATATATATCAATGTATCATTAAGTGAGAAAAGAAATCATAAGTGAGCTAATATTAGTTAATGTAATTTAATTTATCAAATATATAATTATACATTAAATTATTAAATCAAACACCAACAAGCCGCAAGAAGTCTGCTAAACGTAACGGCCACCCGGCTATTGAGCGATCAGAAGATCAACAAGCAAGCCTGCTATAACTCCTGCGAATCCAATCAGTAACACTACCGTACAGTCTGGTCTCTTCATCTGAAATGTCGCATATCAACAGCCTGGGGGTGGTATAACGTCAGACCCCAATAGCCTGATAAGTCATGCCGATTCAAGGTCCATAACAGTTCGAGAAACTACTGGTGACACTTACCAGTAAATCTTAGCAACCCTGACCAGGGATTTCCTGTTATGGCCAATCGAGCATAGTGCAACATCAACTCCCTATACCGGGAGAGACGAAACCCCTCCTATCGCTCATTGCCTCCATGTGACTCGGGACTGTACCCAAAAGCCACCTTTTTGCACGATCTCTTGACCGTGGTATGGTGGAAATCAAAGCACAGAGGGAATCACACAAGAGTCTATGACGATCTCGGGTCTACAGACTAACCTGTACCAGTGTTACCCGAGAACTGCTATCCGACGATAGGTATAATACCATCCAGGAGTTCTCAGCGAGTCTATCCAGTATACCCAGTCTCTACTGACCACCCGTTTATCTTCTCTGATGTCAAACACCAATGGATATGGGATCATCCATCGCCCATCATATGGGTCAAGAAGCGCATACGCTAGTCTACTCTGGAGTACCGATGCCCCGTCTCGATACTCCCACGACTATGAACATTTGAAGGATGTACTTATCGACTATCCGGTCCCCACTAGCATGATCTACATCATAGTCCTGGTGGTCAAGTACTCATCCTAAGGGCTTTATCAACATGTGATCACAAAACAGTATTTGTTTACATGTTAGGATAAAGTGCAACCAGATAGTATACTATCATGTCGAGCAAGAAAGTCCTTCCTATATATGTCCAAGCATCCACTACAATATACATCGCATGTACAATAATGGCCTCTAGGGCATACATATAACTAACAATCTCCTACTTGCACTAAGGCCATCTGTTGTAGTATCTAATACCCAACAATATAGAAGAGGTTGTAGTATCCCATACTCAACCATTGTAGAGAAGTTTCTCTAGGGTTAAGGCCTTTGTGAGTGGATCCGCTGTGTCAACCTTCTGGTCTACTCTCCTAACCTCGATCCCTTGGGGATCAACCATCTCCCTGATCAGGTGATACTTGCCTCAGAATATGTCTGGAACGCTGATGGGACCTGTGTTCCTAGGCATAAGCCACAACTCCATTGTTGTCACAATAACAGTTATTGGACGCTCAATGGTAGGAACCTTGTTCATCTTATGAACAAGAAATATCCAGACAGCCACTTTGGTAGTATCGTTGGTAGCAATGTATTCAGCTTTTATCGTCTAGTATGTCACGGTATCTAGCTTGGAACTCTTCCAACATACCGTCCCTACACGGAGGCTAAAAACAATGCCTATGACTGACTCTCAGTCGAACTTATCACTCTGGAAGCTGGAACCAAGAACTTTCTTTTAGTGCTTCTCAAGTACTTAAGAATGTCCTCCACAGCTGTCCAGTGATTCTCCCAAGATCCGATTGATTCCTGATCACTATACCTAATGAGTAATCTACATCTAGTCTAGTACATAACATCGTACACTCTGATAGAGCCTACCGCCGAGGTATAGGATATCCCTTGCACGCGAGCTCTCTCCAAATCAGTATTGGAGAGAGTGATCCATGAGTAAGTGGACGAACCACTACGCTTAGAATCTTCCATACTAAACCCCTTTAGTATGGTATTAATATACCTGGATTTGGGACACTCCCAACATCCATATAGATCTATCACCATAAATCATAATCCATAAGATGTAGCAGGCATCATCCGGATCTTCTATTGAGAATCTTTGTGATAAGAGGAGCTTGACCGAGGGTAGCATAGGAAACCATTTCCTATCATGAGTATGTCATTTACGTACAATACGTGGAAGACAACCTTACTCTCTACAACCTTTTTGTATATACAAGTTTCATCTACTATTTTGATGAAGTCAAACTCTTTGACTATCACATCAAAACAGACGTTCCAACTGCCTGAACCCGGTTGGGCCATCACCTCATGATGCAATCCTCGCTCCCACTGTTACCGAGAAGATCGTAGTATCTCTCGAGTGGATGAGGAACCCTACCAGATTCACGGAGAGGCTGAGGTTCGTCGGAAACTATTGAATCTTTTGGTTTCACCAAATCATCAGCTGTTAGTTTGTCTAGCTGGAACTCCTTCCAGTTCTACCTCATGACCACTTAATTTTTTCACAAGAAATTCCTTTTCCAAAAAGGTGGCATGCTGGGAAACAAAATGCGTTTTGTTCCTCGGTTAGGTAGAAGATATTCCCTTACTAATGTTTGGGATATCCCGACAAACTCACACAACTTACCTTGCCTCGAGCTTGTCCAGATTTTGCTTTTCAACATAGGCCGGACAACCCCATATCTTAACTTGTTTAAGACATGGTCTCTTCCCATACCATATCTCATATGTAGTGGTAGGCCCTGATTTGGATGGAACCCCATTCAATATGTATGCAACTTCTTAAGTGCATAACACCTAAAAGGAAACAGGTAACCCAGCAGTACTCATCATAGAACGCGCTATATCTTATAGGGTGCGATACCTCCGCCCCGATACACCGTTGTGCTACTGTGTATAAGAAGGAGTAAGTTGAGAGAGAATCACATTCTCCATTTTAGAAAATCCAGGAACTCCATACACAAGTATTCGCCTCCTCGATCACATCGTAGGACTTTAATACTTTTACCCGTTTGGTTCTCAAAAGAACCAACCTTGGCATTTGTAGACATGGGACCATATACATCATCATGTATTTGTCCAAGAGTTCAGTAACTCTTTCTCTTTTTCTAGTAAACGGAGTATTGGTCATTTTGTCTTTGAGACAAGACTAGCAAGTAGCATAAGATGAAAATTCGAACAGATTCTTATATTCATCCTTATGTAACTTAGCTGGTCGCGTCGCATTGATATGACCTAATCTACAATGCCACAAAAAGGATTCGTTCATTTCTGAACTACTCCTCTTGTGTGTGTTCTAGATACTTTGAACTGTGGTTTGAATTAGAACGTATATGCTATTATATAGCGTGCATGATCGAATCAACTCTTGATTTAGGAAAATGTTCGCAACATTATCCTCCAATACAGAATTATATCCTTCTTTAACTCAGTAAAGAACATGATGTAATGTTGTATATCAGGTCCGGTATGTAATAATATTCGTTCAGAATTAATGTATCTAATACAAGGTGATATTCGCCAACTTATTTGGATACAACAATTGCACCATTCTCTAACACTTAGAGACATATCACCCATTCTCAGTTCTCTACCTTTCTGTAGCCCATGTAACATATTACATATGTGAGATCCTGATCCGGTATCATATACCCAGGACGTAGAGGATACTGAAAAATAGTTCTCGGTAATAAGGACACCCGAAGAATATGTATCAATATGCACTTTCTTTAATTGGGTGGCATGGGAATACGGATATTCCCCTATTTCCTGTTGGGACTTATAACAGTTATAAGATTGAGCGGAACCAACGTTCCCTACCTCAGTATAATAATCAGGTTCGGTCAATGCGTCCATATTATTATTTTGATTAAGGCATGATATGGTTGCTACCAAGAGAGAGACAGAGAGAAGAAAAAAAATACTCTGCATGTGCTCTTGCAAGATTAGATTGGTTATTATTTTATCTAATCAGGATGACTCCCACTGTTTTAGTCAAATCTTCCTTCAAACCCTAAAAGGTAAGATTAGCCGGGATTAATTACACCCTACAAGTTCGCCAATCTTTCGGCCAGGCCAGTGCCGGTACTTTGAGGGAGGTTCCTCGTGCTTTTGCATGGACCTAATTAAAATAAAGCTCGTTTTTCCAGGGGCGTAACCCCGTTAACACCTTTCTAGACACCTACTTGATCGGCTAATTGTAATGTGTAAAACTCTCCCAGGAGTAACTCTTACTCGCAGTGTGTATCGAGATCCAATTATCTCATTGAAGGTATGCAATCTCATTGCAAATTTCAACACTTGAAATTCCCGATAATATTTTACCCCTAGCGTCCTATGACCTTGACGCGGGACAACAAACCATAGTCCGCTAGTCAAGTTCAACCCGTATATTTCCTGATTGAATTAAACCCACCCGTACGACCCTTGACGCAGGCCAGCAAAGTCGCACGATTACCCTAATCCAATCGCATCGTATGCTGCAGATAATCATTAGTTAACTACCGCACACTACGCCTGGACGCAGGCCAACAAACGTAGTACGAATACTAAGTAGTACTTATCTGAAATGACGGAGGGCTACGACAGGTTTTTATGAAAACCCTTTGCGTAATGAACTTGATATCGTTGTAGAATCGAGTGATTTTGAAAAGGAGTGTTTTTTAGGCTTTTGCTAGTTTCGCTAAAGTGGTCACTCCCGGTGAAGGGATCTCGGCTCTTTCCTTATCGAATAAGGTGCTGGATATTCTACAAGGAATACCGCTATGCAAAGCAAAAACTATAGAAGCAATCAAAAGACAAACCGAGTGGGTTGTAGCATCCGCTAGTTTCGCTAAAGAGGTCACTCCCGGTGAAGGGATCTCGGCTCTTTCCTTATCGAATAAGGTGCTTGATATTTTACAAGGAATACCGCTATGCAAAGCAAGAACTAGAGCTACCAGTTTTTAAACAAGTTTCTACAACATTTTTAGGTTTCTTTTATTTCATTAACCTCATTAATGAGGTCTGATTTATTTATGCTTCCCAAGCATCACATAAAAAACGAAAGCAGCAATATTTATTATATCTCATATATATAATATAGGCATTCGTCTCAGAACATATAAAATGATCACATCACGGAATATCAGCAGCAGAAGAATCACATATGAAATATTGGATATACTAGGAATTCCGTGTTTTAATTTAAGCCAGTATAAAACATGGATTCCATGGTCGTGATGAATAGCCAAACCTACATCCCTAGACATCTACGAGAGCGGAAAGCAACCCTACCAATTCTAGAGTTAGGAGACCCGGTCTCGACTCCTCGAGATGGTCTCCCACTGTACCCTAGAACCCGGTTACTTGTGCTCCCCGCCTTGGGTCCATCCTAATGCGGAAAAGTAAATAATATACAATGGTGACATCATCCTCAACCCAGAAGTGCCCCAATAAAAGAATATTACATAAAAGCTTTTACATGAATGAAAATGAAAAACTCTCATCTCAAATAAAACCCCCGGCTATTCAAAACGCGACGATCCAATATAACATATCCCAGCAACACATAACATCACATGTCATCAACGTAAGTAAATATGCGTATCCCAGTTGTCATTGACATATAGCACCGGAGCCGGCGATACACCACATATTACACTTACGGTCGCAGAAAAGAAAGTGAAAAACTACAACATTTGGAATCCACGATCACTTTAGACATCTTAAAACCGAAATATCACATACTTCGCATTTCATGCCTAACTATATGAATTCCACATATTGTATCACATTCCAAATAAATAGACAATGTTTAACTTTCCGATCGAATAAACAAACATTCAAGATTTCCAAATAGCTCAACACTTGAGCGGAGTTCAAAAAGTCCCAGAACATATCACAGCCGCTATGAACCAGCCGTAGAAGGGTCAAACCAACGCCTCACATGTGGCAACGCTAAACTACCACAAACCATTTGTTTCAGAAGCGGTTTTGACGATCACATAATCGAGTTAAGGTTACGTTCTTCTAAAGGGTCTACAGATTCGTTTGCATGATTTTCTGAAAGTTTTAAACTCAGGAAAAATCCAACACTTGAAAGTTTTCCGACAGGGGAAAAAGTGAGTTATTGATATCCGTTCGAACCTTTTAACACGTTCTACATTACCCGGAAAAACTTAAACGAAGTTAAACTTTCCGATCGAATCAACGAGTTCCCAATATTTCCCAGAAAACTCAACACTTGAGTAGAATTAAAAATTCCCAGAAGCATGAAAAAGTACCCAAGAATAAACCCCTGAAGTATTAGCCCCCAACTCCCAAAGTTGGCCGCGGAACCGCCGCCAAACGCATGGTTTGGCCGCGGTCCCGCGGTCCCTTGAGTGAGTTATGGTTTCATACTTAGAATTCCCTGCATGATTTTCTGAGTATTTTTAATATGAAAATTTTCAACTTTTGAATTTTTTTCCAGAAAGTGGGATTTTTCGGGGTTTCGGAGTTCGGTCGGACTTTAAACTTCGTCTACACGATGTCTAATGCTCGAGCATGGCTCTAATACCAATGTAGGGTTAGCTTAGCACCTTGTGAAGGTTTTGGCAAGTATCAATCATGCTACAATAAAATTTTGGGGTGCTAAACAAACCCTAACCAAGATCTTAACTAGATACTTAGGGTTAAACATGATATGTAAACTCTTTACATGTAAGTGAACAAGGAATACAACCTTTGTAGACCGGTCCTTCACTTCAATAGCTTCATGTAGTAGTCCCTTCACTGCGATCACGATCCCCGGACTTTAGAAAAGCTCCCATGAAGAAACGAACAAGCTTGCTTCGAAGTCTTCGAGGCCGAAGATGATCTACGTCGAGGAGACACTAGCTCATGCTATCTCTTCACTATGTAGGGTTCCTAGGCACACTCAAGAGGTTCCACAAGGCATCAACCATGCCAAACAAAAATTTTCCGGTGCCGAGAAACCCTAATGAAGATCGTTAACTAGAAGTAAAGGTGAAAAGCAAGCAAGCAAACGACTTTGCTACTAAGTGAAAGGGATTACATCCTTTGTAGATCCGGTCCACCACTTCTTTACCTTAGTGTTGACGTCCCTCCGCTGCGATCATCGGATCCTGGACTCTAGAAATGGTTTCGTCGGAGAAATGATTGGGCTAGGTCATTGACTTCGAGGCCGAAGATGTTCTACGTCGGGGAGACTCAAACTCAAGCTATTCCTTCACTTGGTCGAAAACTTTGTGAAGAGAACACCCTATACTACTTGGCAAGTGGTAGAGGATGAAGAAATAGGAAGTGGGTTCACTTTAGAATTGGATTTCTCACTCTTTTTCTCATGATGCCATTGGAGCTAGCAAGCTTTTTCAAGCTTGATGAAGATGAAGAAGAAGAAAGAATGATTTCCATTGAAAGAATAATATGAACACTTGTCCTTTTAATCATAGCACCATGGTTGAGTTAAGCCCTCATTCTTAACTCATGTAGAGATTTAACCAAACCATTAGGTTAAAGGTTAGGTTAAAGAATATCAAAAGAAATGACAAAAGAGTGGACTTTGTCAAAGCTTCTCCAAGCTTCTTCAAGCTTGATAACTTTGACTAAGTTAATCCCTTTTGTTAAATCTTAAGATGAAACAATAACCCTAATCTTTACCCTAATCTTGGTATGAATCTCATACACACAACTTGTTTGTATCATCAAGCATGATACAAACATGTACACTTGCATATATCGCATATAAACAATGTGCACATTTAAGTGAGAAAACAAATCTTAAGTGAACCAATACTAGTTAATGTAAAGTAATATATCAAATATATAATTATACATTAAATCATTAAATCAACACTTGATTTAACGATCCGGTCATATCGCATATAACCGACTAATATCAATAGTAACAACTTATCGAATCAACACTTGATCCGATAACCCGGCTATATTGCATACAACCGATCAATGTCACAAATCGCGAGAATAGAATACAGTATCACATACTGGTATTATCCTCGGTCCCGCACATATCTCATATGCGCTCCTATTTCGTTTCGCTTGAGCCAGGAAACCCCTGTGTAGGACTCTAAAGACTCGTCAATACGCCGGCAGCAGGTGATGATCATATCAAACACCCACAAGCCGCAAGCAGTCTGCTAAACGTAACGGCCACCCGGGTATTGAGCGATCAGAAGATCAACGAGCAAGCCCGCTCACACTCCAGTGAATCCAACGAGTAACACTACCGTACAGTCCGGTCTGTTCGTCTGATATGTCGCATATCTCGTCTAGGGGTGGTAAACGTCAGACCCCAATAACTCGATAAGTCGTGTCGATATGAGGCTCATAACGGGTCGAGAAACTACTGGTAACACTTACCAGTAAATCCCAAAAGCTGCCTTGGCCAAGGACTTCCTGTTATAGCCAATCGAGCACTGCGCAACATCAACTCCCTATACCGGGAGAGACGAAACCCCTCCTATCGCTCATTGCCTCCATGTGATTCGGGACTGTACCCAAAAGCCACCTTTTTGCACGCCCTCTTGGACGTGGTATGATGGAAATCAAAGCACAGTGGGAATCACACAAGACTCTATGACGATCTCGGGTCTACAGACTAACCTGCACCAGTGTCACCAGAGAACTGCCATCAGACGTAAGGTATAATACCATCTGGGAGTTCTCGGCAAGTCCGTCCAGTGTACCCAGTCTCTACTAAGCTCCCGTATATCATCTCTGATGTCAAACACCAATGGATATGGGATCATCCATCGCCCATCTGTATGGATCGAGAAGCTACACGCTAGTCTACTCTGGTATATCGATGCCCCGTCTCGATACACCCATGACTAGGGACCTTGAAGGATGTACTTATGGACTACCATGTCCCCACTAGTATGATCCGCATCATAGTCCAGGTAGTCAAGTACACATCCTAAGGGCTTTACCAACATGTAACAGAGAGACAATCAGTGTACACGTTCAGGTAAAGAGTAACCAGATAGCATACTATCATATCGAGCAAGAAAGTCATCCATGTATATGTCCAAGCATCCACTACAATATACATCCATGTACAGTAATGGCCTCTAGGGCATACATATAACTAACAATCTCCCACTTGCACTAGGGCCATCTGATAGCAGTTGTTGTTGTATCTCATACTCAACCATCCCATAAAAGTCTCTCTCTGGGAAAAGGCCTTTCGTGAGTGGATCCGCCGTGTTGTCCTCTGAGTCTACTCTCCTAACCTCGATCCCCTGGAGATCAATCATCTCCACGATCAGGTGACACTGCCTAAGAATATGTCTGGATCACTGATGGGATGGACGTTCCTTGGCATAACCCACAACTCCATTGTCACACAATGGGAGGAACGAAGTTCATCTCATGAACTAATATGCATCCAGACTGCCTCTTTGGTAGCATTATTAGTAGCGATGTATCCAGCCTTTATCGTCTAGTATGCCACGGTATCTAGCTTGGAACTCTTCCAACATACCGTCCCTCCACTAAGGGTAAAGACAATACCTGCGACTGACATTCAGTCGTCCTTATCACCCTGGAACCTTTCCAGTGATTCTCCCCATGATCAATTGATACCATCTCACTACAACTAGTGAGTATCCTAATATCCAATTAGATCTATCTCATAGATCCAAAAACCCAGGATTTAGTAGGTATCACTTTGAACCTATATAGAGAATCTTTGTGATAAACGGAGATTGACCGAGCGTAGCATAGGAAACTTTTTCCCTATCAAGAGTATGTCATCTACGTACTCTACGAGGATCACCACCATACTCGCTACTACCTTTTTTGTATTTACAAGGTTCATCTACCATTTTGATGATGTCAAACTCTTTGGCTAACTCATCAAAACAGATGTTCCAACTCCGCGATGCCTACTTTATCACATAAAACATCTTGCATACGTTTCCGCTGCTCCCACTGTCTACGAAGCCCTCTGACTGTGTACTTATAGACGCTTTCTTCCAAATCATCATTTAGAAAAGCAGTCAAGACACCCAACCGCCAGATATCGTAGTCATGGTATGTAGCCGTGGCAAGTAGGATCTGGATGGACTTAAGCATAGCTACTTAGAAAAGGTTTCATCATAACCCATACTTGGTCAATGATGCAAACGTTTAACAAGTCTAGCTTTGAAAGTCTCAACTTTTCCATGCACACCAAGTAATCTTCTCATGATATACTTGCTCCTGATGGGGATTTAACCCTTCAGATAAAGCAACCAAAGTCCATACTTTGTTGGTGTATAAGGATTCCATCTCAGATCGCTAAGCATCCAGCCATTCTTACAGAGTCCTACTCCTGATGGCCAGCCCGAAACTAGTTGGGTCATCATCTCATGATGCAATCCTCGCTCCCACTGTCATAGAGAAACCGAAGTATCTCTCCGGTGGGTGAGGAACCCTACTAGATCGGCGGAGAGGCTGAGGTTCGTTGGTTGCTATTGAATCCTTTGGTTCTACTAAATCAGCAGCTGCAGTTTGTATAGCTGGAACCTTTCCAGATCTACATAACAGAGCTTGCCTCGAGCTTGTCCGGATTTTGCTTTTAGACATAGTCCGGACAACCACAAATCATAACTGACTTAAGAGATGGGCTCTTCCCTCTCCATATCACATATGAAATGGTAGACATCTGATTTGATCTGAACCCTATTCAATAGGTATGCAACTTCATAAGTGCATAACCCCCTAAAAGGAAATAGGAAACTCAGTAGTACTCATCATAGAGCACACCATATCTCATAGGGTGTGATTGCTCCGCCCCGATACACCGAGGTGCTGTGGTGTATACGGAGGAGTAATGCTGAGAGAGAATCTCATTCTCCTTTAGAATAGTCCAGGATTTCCGTGCTCAAGTATTCTCCTCCTTGATCTCATCAAAGGACATAATACTTATACCCGTATTTTGGTTCTCTACTTCTAACTTATATTCTATGAATATCTCAAAAGGTTCGGACTTGTGTTTCAACAGGAACATATGTCTGAATCTTAAGAGATTATCAAAGAATGTAATGAAGTACAAAGAACCGGTCTTGGCATGTGTAGACAGGGGACCTACATACATCAACATGTATCATCCCAAGAGTTCACTAACTCTTTCTCTGTTTCCAATAAACGGAGCTATGGTCATCTTATCTCTGTGACATGACTGGCAAGTTTCACAAGATGTAAATTCAAACTAATTTAAATATGCATCTATAATGTAACTTCAGCTAGTCGGGTCGCATTGATATGACCTAGTCTACAATACCTCAAGAAGGATTCGTTTATTTCTGAACTCTTCTTCTTGTGTGTGTTCTGTATACTAGGAACTGTAGTTTGATTTAGAACATCAATGCTTTTAGATAACGTGCCTGAACCGATCAACTTTTGATATAGGAAATGTTCAAAACATTATCCAGCAATACAAAATTGTATCCTTCTTTAATGAATAAAGAGATTGATATGATTTTGTATATCAGGTTCGGTATCTAATAACATTTGTTCAGAATCAATGTATTTTGGTAATACAGGGTGACAGTGACCAACAGACTTGGCTGCAACACTTGCACCGTTTTCTGCCTCATGAAACTTATCACCCGTTCTCAGTTCTCTACCTTTCTGTAGCCCATGTAACATATTACATATACGGGATCCTGATCTGGCATCACATACCCAGGACGTAAAGAATACTGAGAAACAGTTCTGTGTAACGAACACACCCGAAGATGATGCATCAACATGCACTTTCTTCGTTTGTGCGGCACGGGAAATCTGGTATTCCCCAATTTCCTGCTCTGTCTTATAACATTTATTAGTTGGAGCGGGACCAACGTTCCCCAGCTCAGTATAACAAGCGGGTTCGTCAATATATCTATTTTATTATCTTGATTAAGGCGTGACATGGTCGCTACCAGGAGAGAGAGAGAAGAAAACACTCTGCGTGCGCTCTTGCAAGATCAGATTGGTTATTATTTTATCTAATCAGGATGGCTCCCACTATTTTTATCAAATCTTCCATCAAACCCTAAAAGGAAAGACTAGCCGGGATTAATTACACGCTACAAGTTCGCCAATCTTTCAGCCAGGCCAGTATCGGTACTTTGAGGGAGGTGCCCCGTGCTTTCGCACGAACCTAATTAATGTAAACCTCGTTTTCCAAGAGGCGTAACCCCGTTGACACCTTTCTAGACACCTACTTGATCGGCTAATTGTAATGTGTAAAACTCTCCCAGGAGTAACAATTACTCGCAGTGGGTATCGGGATCCAAATATCTCATAGAAGGTATGCAATCTCATTGCAAATTTCAACACTTGAAATTCCTGATAATATTTTGCCCCTAGCGTCCTATGACCTTGACAGAGGTCAACAAACCATAGGCTGCTAGTCAAGTTCAACCCGTCATTTCCTGATTGAAATAAACCCACCCGCACGACCCTTGACAGAGGTCAACAAGGTCGCACGACTACCCTAAATCGCATCATATGCTTATACAGATAAGCACTAATCAGCAACCGCACACTATGCCTTGACAGAGGTCAACAAACGCAGCACGAATACTAACCAGTACATATCTGAAATGACGGAGGGCTACGACAGGTTTTTCTGAAAACCTTTTGCGTAATGAACTTGATATCGTTGCAGAATCAAATGATTTTAAAATGGAGTGTTTTTTAGGCTTTTCTAGTTTTGCTAAAGGGGTCACTCCCGGTGAAGGGATCGTCGGCCCTTTCCTCGTCGAATGAGGTGCAGGATATATCATATACATCTCCGTGCAAAGCAAAAACTATAGAAGCAATCAAAAGACAAACCGAGAGTTGTAGCATCTGCCAGTTATTGCTAAAAGAGTCACTCCCGGTGAAGGGATCTCGGTCCTTTCCTTATCGAATAAGGTGCAGGATGTTCTACAAGGAACACCGCAATGCAAAGCAAGAACTGTAGCTACCTGTTTTTGAAAATTCGATTCCACAACATCTTTAGGTTTCTTTTTCTTTCATTAATCATATTAATGAAGTCCCATCATTCAAGTCACCTAAACATCACAGATAAATACGACGTACACTTATGCCATCCGCATTCGCCTCGATGTCCCCTCGTGCACCGTTAGGTTAAGTAACTAACGGCAGAGCGGGGCAGGGCTAGCGCAAGTACAAAACATAAGTAACGTCTATATAATATATCATATATACTATATACAGTATTTATCACAGAACATCAAACGATCACATCACAGATATCGTAGCAGAAGAATCATATGAAATATTGGATATACTAGGACGTCCGTGTTTTCAATACGAGCCAGTATAAAACACGGATTCCACGGTCGCAATGAATAGCCAAACCCACACCCCTAGACCCCTACGAGAGAGGCAAGCAACCCTACCAATTCTAGAGTTAGGAGACCCGGACTCGACTCCTCGAGTTGGTCTCCCACTGGACTCCAGAACCCGGTTACTTGTGCCCTCTTCCTTGGGTCTATCCTAGTGCGGAAAAGTAAATAATATACAATGGGTGACATCTTCCGCTACCTGGAAGTGCCCCAATAAAAGAATATTACATACAATAAATTTTACATGAATGAAAATAAAAACTCTCATCTCACATAAAACCCCCGGCTATTCAAAACGTGACGATCCAATATAACATATCCAGCAACACATAACATCACATGTCATCAACGTAAGTAAATGTGCGCACCCCAATTGTCGTTGACATATAGCAACGAAACCGGCGATATCACATATTACACTTACGGTCACAGAAAAGAAAGTGTAAAACTACAACAGTTGGAATCCGCAACCTCTTTAGACATCGCATGCCTAATCAAATGAATTTCATAGACATCACATGCCTAACAATTATAAACCCGCAGTTTAGTCTCTATATCGAAAACACTTTTCAATATCTAGTCGGGCAATTCAACAAGATTCCCGATAAACTGATCGAATGCTCGTCACAAACTTTAGTAGGCGGCCGCACCCCCGAAACCGTCGATGAAGTGCACCAAGGCGGAACACCGCTACCGCGAGCACCCGAACGGATGCTTTCGGCGACGGGGTTCTCCTACAGTCACTTGGTCGGGGCTATGGGGTATGGCTGTCTATTAAGTTTACCCGGCGAGTATCCGCGTACGCTACGTGATTGCGACGGACTTTTGATCACATCAAAATTCCGTGGCAACCGATCAAGTGAGACTAAAGTGCTATGCTTATAACATTCATATAAGTTATCTCATAACAACTTGTGAATTCCAATTATTGTATCCCATTCCAAATAAATAGAAAATGTTAAACTTTCCGATCGAACATTCAAACACCCACGTTTTCCCGATACAGATCAACACATGAAATAAGTTTAAAAACATTCACTTCATGCCTCAGTACCAATGGTCCAGCCGTAGAAGGGTCAAGCCAACGCCTCACATGTGGCACGCCGTACTGCCCCAAACCCGAAGGTTCAAAGGGCAGTTCAAGACGGTCACATAATCGAGTTAAGATTTGTTGTCTTCTAGAGGGTCCATCGCGTTACTTGCACTACTTAGAACGTTTTCAAACTACGGAAAAATCCAACACTTGGAAATTTCCCGGCAGGGAAAAAATTGGGTATTTTTATCCCGTCGAACTTTTTAACATATTCTAAAATTATCTGGAAAAACTTATAGACAAAGCTAAACAATCCGATCGAATCATCGATTCCCCAAAGCAACCCAGAAAACTCAACTCTTGAGTGCAAATTAAAAATTCCCAGAAAATACAGCATTAAAATATAGGAATTACTGTGCAGATTTCAAGTGCTGACGTCACTATATGGCCGCGGAACCGCCGCACAAGCCATGCTTGTGTCGCGGTTCCGCCGTGTTTTGGTTGAATCACGCGCACGTGCTTCACGGTAATTCATCAAAAATCCTACTGAGTTTTCTGCATATTTTTAATTCATAAAAAGCCCAGTTTTTAAAAAATGTACAGAGTAGGGTTTCGAATTAGGGTTTCGGGTTCGATCGGGTTTCTAACATCGTCTACACTTCTCCTAAGGCTCTAGCTAGGCTCTGATACCACTGTAGGGTTCCTAGGCACACTCAAGAGGTTCCACAAGGCATCAACCATGCCAAACAAAAATTTTCCGGAGCCAAGAAACCCTAATGAAGATCGTTAACTAGAAGTAAATGCGAAAAGCAAGCAAGCAAACGACTTTGCTACTAAGTGAAAGGGATTACAACCTTTGTAGATCCGGTCCACCACTTCTTTAGCTCCGTATTGACGTCCCTCCGCTGCGATCATCGGATCCCGGACTCTAGAAATGGTTTCGTCGGAGAAATGATCGGGCTAGGTCATTGACTTCGAGGCCGAAGATGATCTACGTCGGGGAGACTCAAACTCAAGCTATTCTTTCACTTGGTCAAAAACTTTGTGAAGAGAACACCCTATACTACTTGGCAAGTGGTAGAGGATGAAGAAATAGGAAGTGGGTTCACTTTAGAATTGGATTTCTCACTCTTTTTCTCATGATGCCATTGGAGCTAGCAAGCTTTTTCAAGCTTGATGAAGATGAAGAAGAAGAAAGAATGATTTCCATTGAAAGAATAATATGAACACTTATCCTTTTAATCATAGCACTATGGTTGAGTTAAGCCCTCATGCTTAACTCATGTAGAGATTTAACCAAACCATTAGGTTAAAGGTTAGGTTAAAGAATATCAAAAGAAATGACAAAAGAGTGGACTTTGTCAAAGCTTCTCCAAGCTTCTTCAAGCTTGATAACTTTGACTAAGTTAATCCCTTTTGTTAAATCTTAAGATGAAACAATAACCCTAATCTTGGTATGAATCTCATACACACAACTTGTTTGTATCATCAAGCATGATACAAACATGTACACTTGCATATATCACATATAAACAATGTGCACATTTAAGTGAGAAAACAAATCTTAAGTGAACCAATACTAGTTAATGTAAAGTAATATATCAAATATATAATTATACATTAAATCATTAAATCGACACTTGATTTAACGATCCGGTCATATCGCATATAACCGACTAATATCAATAGTAACAACTTATCGAATCAACACTTGATCCGATAACCCGGCTATATCGCATACAACCGATCAATGTCACAAATCGTGAGAATAGAATACAGTATCACATACTGGTATTATCCTCGGTCCCGCACACATCTCATATGCGCTCCTATTTTGTTTCGCTTGAGCCAGGAAACCCCTGTGTAGGACTCTAAAGACTCGTCAATACGGCGGCAGCAGGTGATGATCATATCAAACACCCACAAGCCGCAAGCGGTCTGCTAAACGTAACGGCCACCCGGGTATTGAGCGATCAGAAGATCAACGAGCAAGCCCTCTCTCACTCCAGTGAATCCAACGAGTAACACTACCGTACAGTCCGGTCTATTCGTCTGATATGTCGCATATCTCGTCTAGGGGTGGTAAACGTCAGACCCCAATAACTCGATAAGTCGTGTCGATATGAGGCTCATAACGGGTCGAGAAACTACTGGTAACACTTACCAGTAAATCCCAAAAGCTGCCTTGGCCAAGGACTTCCTGTTATAGCCAATCGAGCACTGCGCAACATCAACTCCCTATACCGGGAGAGACGAAACCCCTCCTATCGCTCATTGCTTCCATGTGATTCGGAACTGTACCCAAAAGCCACCTTTTTGCACGCCCTCTTGGACGTGGTATGATGGAAATCAAAGCACAGTGGGAATCACAAAAGACTCTATGACGATCTCGGGTCTACAGACTAACCTGTACCAGTGTCACCAGAGAACTGCCATCTGACGTAAGGTATAATACCATCTGGGAGTTCTCGGCAAGTCCGTCCAGTGTACCCAGTCTCTACTGAGCACCCGTATATCATCTCTGATGTCAAACACTAATGGATATGGGATCATCCATCGCCCATCTGTATGTGTCGAGAAGCTACACGCTAGTCTACTCTGGTATATCGATGCCCCGTCTCGATACACCCACGACTAGGGACCTTGAAGGATGTACTTATGGACTACCATGTCCCCACTAGTATGATCCGCATCATAGTCCAGGTAGTCAAGTACACATCCTAAGGGCTTTACCAACATGTAACAGAGAGACAATCAGTGTACACGTTAAGGTAAAGAGTAACCAGATAGCATACTATCATATCGAGTAAGAAAGTCATCCCTATATATGTCTAAGCATCCACTACAATATACATCCCATGTACAGTAATGGCCTCTAGGGCATACATATAACTAACACACTAATTGTGTAGATTAGTGAAGAAAACATCCTAAACTAAATGACAAATAGTATAGGATGATGAAGTAGGAAGTGGGCTCACTTTAGATATATTTTTCTCACAAGTTTCCATCACTTTTGGAAAAGCTAGCAAGCTTTTCTCACTTGATGAAGAAGAAGAAGATGAATGAACTCATGAGGTTAGAAATACAACCATGGGTGAGTATATCATATATCTAACCCTTGGAGAGAGTTAACCATTGTGTATGGTTAATGGTTGAGTTGATAAATATCTTAAGGAAAACAAAAGAGTGGACTAAGTCAATGGTTATCTTAAAGCTTCTCCAAGCTTCCAACCATCAAAATATCTCCACTAATTTGTAATTACTTAAGAATAAATATTAACCCTAACATGGTGTTAGTATCATACATGTTGCATGTGTAACCTAGCATGGCACAGCAATATATATCATATATATATTTGGTGCAAAAAGAAAACAATACATATAACATATATCACATATATATCAATGTATCATTAAGTGAGAAAAGAAATCATAAGTGAGCTAATATTAGTTAATGTAATTTAATATATCAAATATATAATTATACATTAAATTATTAAATCAACTCTTGATCTAATAATCCGGCTATATCACATATACCCGACCGATATCACATATCGCGAGAATAGAATACGGTATCACATACTCATATTAATCTCGGTCCCGCACATATCACATATGTGCCCCTACTCCATTTCACATGAGCCAGAAAACCTCTGTGTAGGACTCTAAAGACTCATCAATACGCCGACAGTAGGTAATGATCATATCAAACACCAACAATCCGCAAGCGGTCTGCTAAACGTAACGGCCACCCGGCTATTGAGCGATTAGAAGATCAACAAGCAAGCCTGCTATAACTCCTGCGAATCCAATCAGTAACACTACCGTATAGTCCGGTCTCTTCGTCTGAAATGTAGCATATCAACAGCCTGGGGGTGGTATAACGTCAGACCCCAATAGCCTGATAAGTCATGCCGATGCAAGGTCCATAACGGTTCGAGAAACTACTGGTAACACTTACCAGTAAATCACAGCAACCCTGGCCAGGGATTTCCTGTTATGGCCAATCGAGCACAGCGAAACATCAACTCCCTATACCGGGAGAGACGAAACCCCTTCTATAGCTCATTGCCTCCATGTGACTCGGGACTGTACCCAAAAGCCACTGTTTTGCATGATCTCTTGACCGTGGTATGGTGGAAATCAAAGCACAGTGGGAATCATACAAGAATCTATGACGATCTCGGGTCTACAGACTAACCTATACCAGTGTCACCAGAGAACTGCTATCCGACGATAGGTATAAAACCATCTAGGAGTTCTCGGCGAATCCGTCCAGTATACCCAGTCTCCACTGAGCACCTGTATACCTTCTCTGATGTCAAACACCAATGGATATGGGATCATCCATCGCCCATCATATGGGTCAAGAAGCACATACGCTAGTCTACTCTGGAGTACCGATGCCTTGTCTCAATACTCCCACGACTAGGAACATTTGAAAGATGTACTTATCGACTATCCAGTCCCTACTAGTATGATCTACATCAAAGTCCTGGTGGTCAAGTACTCATCCAAAGGGCTTTATCAACATGTGATCACAAAACAGTATTTGTTTACATGTTAAGATAAAGTGCAACTAGATAGCATACTATCATGTCGAGCAAGAAAGTCCTTCCTATATATGTCCAAGTATCCACTACAATATACATCGCATGTACAGTAATGGCCTCTAGGGCATACATATAACTAATTTTTTATACGTCGATCGTCGAGAGTTGTTTGGTTATTCGTGCATGCTTAGATCATAGGTTTTAACCTATGTGTGATACGCGTGCCGATTTGGTTTTTGTACGCGATTTCTATTTACGATGTCAAGTGATATATATGTAGGTACCCCCATATGGATTTCGAGATGACGAGGAGAGTGTAGCGTCAGTGACTCCAGCAAGCGAAGGTGATTAGATATATATCTACGGGGGAAGTCGGGTGGATGGCGTATAGCACCCCCGCAGTTTCGTAGCATAGAACGCGAATGCGTTATGATATATATATAGATATATACATATATAGTATTATAAGATGTGTATACTTAGCTAGAAATGCTTTAGAGGACTTTGGATGATAGTGTCGTTAGTATTTTTCTTAGTCACGAACCGTAGAATAAGGTTTACATACACGCACACACATATGCATGCTTTTTATTTACTTACTTGTGCGTATATGGGGATATATATATATATATATATATATACACACACACACACATAGGTATGGGACTATGTATATTTATATATATATATACGTATACATATACTTAGATGATGAGGATAGTACATGGTACTTGGAGATGAGTCGATGTGATTGGGCATGATGCCATGAAATCGGTGATGAGACATGGTTCGTATTATGATATACGACATGAGGTTATAGCGGGTCCTTAGGCGATGTGTTTCATACACACGCACATTTATATGTAGATGGTATCAGTATTGTACTAGACTTAGATCAATACCCCCAGTTCATGATATGTGATGATAAGAATACGAGTTGATTAATGAGATAAATGTCATATTGACCCGTACCCAGATTTGGAATGCCGTACGATGGATTTACCGTACGAGCTATGTATTGATGATAAATCCGCACTCTTGACTCGAGGATGTCATATTATATATATCGTATCGTATATGATACTATTGAGGCGGGATCACCGACTATTTTATATATATATATATATATATATATATATATATATATCGATCAAATTTAGGTGGTTTCCTAACCTTTTCGATTAGCCTGTTAGTTAGTCATGTAGTTTACTTGTAGATGTTAGACTAGACTCGGGTCATACCTATTTCAAAACTAACGAATCGTGAGTATTTTTAAAGACAGGCCAAGGGATTCTACGAATATTTCAAAGGACGAACCTTTTCTTAAAAACACCGTAGCCCTATTTTCTAAACACCACGATTCGTGTTATTCCAAACGGCAAAACTGTATGACCCATATATATTAATGTTGATTATTTATTGTTTTATTTATTATTCAGCTCCCGCATATTCTTACTGTTCGCATCGCATTGCATGCTTATATTTTGTTTTCATATGCTATTATTGAAATCATGCTGTCAGGACACCAGCACCATTACCGATGATACGTATGTTCCACGTACACCTGCTTGCCGACTCACACACATCATCATCGGTAATTGACATGCTATGTACACTGTAGAGAATATAAATTCATTGATATCACTTGTTAGCTGATAGCTTAGACATTGCATTTATTACTGTGATTGTCATGCATATTTATACATTCATTAATATTAGGGCCAGTCCGGATTGCCGGAGCCCAATATTTTAGAATTCATTGTATATTTATACTTGAGATTGGGATTTCAGATTTCCATGAGATTTTTGGATTTGGGGAAACCGCAAGGATTTTATAAACTGATTATCATTTTAAAATGAAAGTTGCGGTTTTCTCATGATATGATTTGTGATATGTCCACCATGAGTTTTCTCGGCTCTTGAGAGATATCATACACCCGATTCGAGGAGGAGGAGGTGGAACCGTCTGTGGGTGCATGGTGGACCCGGTGCGGTACCCCAGGACGAGAAGGTCGCAGATGATGGCGTTGATCCTGTGATAGGGGAGCACTACTGACCGGTGATTGTATTGTGACTCGACGGATATCCGGAGGATACCGATCGGAGTTGGGCCAGTCCGGATAGCAAGAGCCCACGGGCCAGTCCGGATAGCCGGATCCCGGGATATTGAGATTTGAGGTATTGAGATTTATGATATGGGCCATTCCGGATAGCCAGAGCCCGAGATATCAGATATTTGGATACATGTTTTGTGTCGATACTTGACACGGATTTTATATTGATTTCATTGATGATACCTCGATTTATATATATAGAAATCTCACCAATTAAAGAAAACAGTTTTCTCATTTATAAGTATTCTGTTTTCATGCATTCATACCTCACAGTTATGATATGTTGCTACCTGAGGCACTGACACGGGCACTTGGTATTACACTTATATATAGATGTTTACCCTTGCTACCTTATCATGCTTCAGACCTTATTATATTGAGAATATATATTACTGATCGTATTGACCTAGCATTGAGTCATACATACAATTTCTGCTCTGTGATGTTTTCTACTCACGAGTTGGCAACTCATCCCCGTTGTGCCACAGTTTCTTGCAGGATTTGCCGTATAGGTTTCATTGCGGCTTTCTGGCACACTTCTTCCATTCCGGGTGATTGCTTTGGTAAGTGGGTTCACTCGCATCGTGACCACCCTCGTACATTTATTATATTTAGTTGTATCTAGTAACTCCATCAACCAGACTTGTATATTATTTAACCTTAGAGACCAGTTGTATATTATTTCGACCTTAGAGTCGCGCTTGTATTATTATGGTTTTCATGTTGATTTGAGTTTCCTTTTGAGTTTTGATCCTCGCCCTTGGCGTTGTATATATTATTGCTTGCGTGGTTGTGACCGTCAAATGACAAAGAGCTCGCTCCCGCTTGGGGATGCCTTTATTCATATTATGCATGTTGTACCCTTTTTGGGGCCAGTATTTATAAAAGAAACTCTGCCGAAATTTTCAGAAAATACTTGATGTTTTAAAACGCAATACTTCGGCTTATGTTATTAAAACCACTTGCTTTAAAGATATGTTTTTTTTTCACTTCTTCTTTAAAATGGTTTAGATTTATGGGATTTTTGGCTTACTTGAATTAGATGGGGTCCTATAGATTTCATATGATTCAAGTGCCAATCACGTGCTATTTCAGGTCGTGACATAAACAAATGATATATATATATATATATAGTTATTTTCTTACAATAAACATCCGCTACTTGTGCCGTGATACGCGCATCGCACAACAACTTGAAAAAGGTTTGGCATGCATCTCTTTTCAGATGTTTTAACGAGTTTTCGACGATGCGTACTATATGCATGTTATAATTTTGATGTATATCATGTTGGTTTTCATATTGGAGTTTGACATTGGTATTTTCACCATGACTCCGATGATTGCATGATGCTTGATGGAGTTTTGATTTTGAGTTTTATATTCGTTTTTCATGCGCATGTATTGCGCTATGATGTGTCTTAAGTATTTAAGATTTCAGAGCCCCGCCGACTTGATTGCTTTGCCGAAATATTTTTGTATTTGGAAGGATTAAATTTAAATTCGGGGACCGAATTTCTTTAAGGGGGAAGACTGTAACGTTTTGAGAAAAAAATCGTTTAGGTGAATTTGCCGATAATCGGTAATATAACTCGTATCTTTCCATAAAATTTAATTAAAATCATTTTTCAATATAGACTTAAATATACCTATTCTAGATATGTAATGGCTAGTATTGATATTTATTTAGTCCCTTATAAATTGTTAGTTTACTCAAATATTTTCCCAAATTAATTATATTAAATATTATTTTAAGCTTTCACTAATACATTTAATTAGTGATAATTACAAATTAGAATGGGTTAATACAAGTTTTGTGCATCATGACACATTAAACCAAAATGTAACATTTGTTTTTGAAATGAAAACAAGTTGTCAAGATGGTTTTAGAAAATATAAAAGAAAAAAGGCTTAAATTGTGAAAATAAATTAAATAGAAATGAGGTTTAGGCTTGATGACTTTGGGTATGGTTTCATGTTACTTGGTTTTCTTCACTCACTCACTCACACACACCCCTCCTTCAAGGTTCGGCCAGCAGCCCAGGCATCCCCAATCCTCCCAATTCCCCACTTCATTTTCCTCACAAAAAGAAGAAAAGAAATAAAAAGAAACTAATAAGAAAGAAGTATGGGGTGTTAGATATTTTAGTTATGGACCATTTCTTGACTTCAAACCCATACACACCTCACTCTCTCTCCCTCTCCCCACTCTGGCCGAGCCTTCATCCTGCAGCCCCCTCATTTCCCCACCTCTTTTTCAATCTCAAAAATCCCCAAAAATCCATCAAAAATCCATATTTAATCTCACAAATTCATAGCCTATCCTTCACCCTTTTCTTCTTAGCCGATTCTAACATGGATCTTGGAGCAAGATGAGTTTTTTTAGGCTATGTTGCTACCTAGATCTACAAATCTTGAGGTATAAGTCTTATCCAAATGGTTAATTTGTTAGTATATTGCTTTAAGCTGCTATATTTAAGTGTTAATTTGGTTCTAATTTCAAGTTGAGATTTTAAAGAAGAGGGTTTGAGTTAGAGCTAGGGTTTCAACCGTCATTATTATGTTAGTCAAGTTTAGTTTTCTATTTAGTGGGCTTTGGAACCTAATCTAGATGAATATCTTGTTAAGTGGTTTCTAATTATCCAAATTTAGTGTGCTTGCAAACTTGTTTCAAGATTAGTGTGTAATTAGTGAGACTAAAAATTGGCTAATAATTGTGTGGCCTAATTAAGATATTAAGTGAGCTATGTAGGCGTTGAAATTGCTTAAACATCTAGATTAGTATTAAAATGGGTAATTATTGCTTACTAGGTTTTCGGAATAAATAGCGTTTATTCGAGTTTGAGGTTTGGATGATCTACAACCTATATCATATAATATTTAATGTGTTGTGAACGCTCGATTGGTGCGATTGGGTTCTAGGATTAGTGGGTGTTTCGTATAAGCGATCCTAGTTGAGGTTGTGGCGATATCGTACACGTTTTTTGCACACAAATCTAGCTTAAGGACATTTATTCTTCGTATCGTTTGTCCTCGTACCTTCTCAGAATTTTAGCCTCATGTATCGTGTTTGTGTAATTCTAGGATCGGTTGTGGAGGTATCGGATGTGGTGCGGAAATGACAGAACTGAAACCGGATCAGATTAGTTGAGGCGTCCATGTGAGTAGATGTATATCTACGGAAGAAGTCGGGTGGATGGCGTATAGCACCCCCGCAATTTCGTAGGATATGATGTGTTTACATATATATACATATGTGTTATTGCGAGATATGAATACTTAGAAAGAAAAGCATTTATGAGACCACGGGTTGGATTTAGTGTAATAGGAGGAAAGTGCTTTTAGTTAGTTTCTTAGTCGCGAAACCCTAGAGTAAAGGTTGACACACACACACACATGCACACACGTGATATGATTTTTGGGTGTATATGTTTATATGTGTGTGTGTGTGTGTGTGTATATATAGATAGATAGATAGATAGATGCGTTGGGGGTGTGTGTGTGTGTGTTTGTTTGTGTGTGTGTGTGTGTGTGTTTGTTTGTGTACACGGATGATGAGACCAGTATATGATACTTGGAAATGAGCCGATATGATCGGGCATGATGCCGTGAGATTGTGATATGTGATTGGGTCGTGATATGATATATGACATGATATTATAGTGGATCGTTGGGCGATGTGTTTTCATACACACGAGGATATATGTTTGATGATATTGGAATGTACCAGATTTTAGAACGGTACCCCTAATTCATGATTTTACGATAATGATAATATATGAATAATGTGATATTTGACCCGTACCCCGATTTTGGGATGCCGTACGATGGATTTTACCGTACGAGTTATAGATATGATGATTGATCCGCACTCGTGACTCGAGAATGTCATACTATATATTTTACCCTACGTGACGCTATTGAGGCGGGATCGCCGACTACTAGATATAGCGACTCGGACTTTAGGTTGTTTTCCTTACCCTTTCGACTGGGCTCGAGTCATACTTATTTTCAAAACTAACGAATTGTGAGTATTTTTAAAGACAAGCCGAGGGATATTACGGATTTTTTAAAAGACGTATCTTTTCTCAAGGACCCCGTAGCCCCTCTTTTTCTAAAACCACGGTTCGTGCTATTTCAAACACCAAAAGCTGTATGACTCGTATATGGATAGGTATATTCTTCAATGTTGCGGTTAATACACCATTTTCCGTATATTCATGCTGTTCCCATCGCATTGCATGCTTATAAATGTGCTTTCTTTATTTATTATGAACCCCTATTGTCGGGACACCAGCACCATTACCGATGATGCGTATTCTCCACGTACACTCGCTTGTCGGCTCACACACATCATCATCGGTAATTTTCATGTCAGTACACATTAGAAAACAATACTTCATTGGTATAAGTTGCTAGCTGGTATTTTCAACATAGTACTAGTACATTTGCTTTCATATGCTAGTTCAGATATTGCATTTCTTACATAGATAATTCATGCATTTATACATTCATTCTGATATGCAATAGCATGGGGCTTTATGCCGATATTCACTGTTCACTGACTCGTGATTTTAAGATTTCGGATCTTTCATGAGATTTCTGGATTTGGGAAACCGCATGTAATTGTTTATAAACTTATGATTATTTTAAAAGAGAAAGATGCGGTTTTCCTTGATATGAAGAGTAGCGTCCACCATAATATTTTCTCGGTTCTGAGTTAGTTTTCAAGACCCGATTCGAGGAGGTGGATGAACCGTCTGCGGGTACATGGTGAACCCGGTGAGGTAACCCGGGGCGAGAGTGATTTTTTGGGGATGACGATGAGCCTGGCAGGGGAGCACTACCTACCGGTGATTGTATAGAAACTCGACGGATATCCGGAGGATACTGTTCGGAGTTATGAAAGAGATGGATATATGGGCCGATCCGGACTGACGGAGCCCAAGATTTGAGTATTATGTGACGATGTCGGACACAGATTTCGATATGTTTTGAGTGTCGATGCTGGGCACTCGGGTTTTATCCTGATTTGTGTGTAGTTGCTGGACACACGTTAGATGGTGCATTATTACATGTCACGCATCGATATATTATTACTCATGACACGGACACGTGTACTTTGATATCACACTTATGATATGTTGTCACCCTGGTAGTAGTTTCGTGTATTTTATTATATGACCTAGGAGAGCGTCATACATGCGATTTCTTCTCGGTGATGTTTTCTACTCACGAGTTGGCAACTCACCCCTGTTGTGCCACAGTTTCTTGCAAGTTTGGCCGTACCGGTTTCATTGCGTCTTGCTGGCACACTGCTTCATTCCGGGTGATTGCTTTGGTAGGTGGGTCCACTTGCATCGTGACTACCGTTGCACTTTATATATTTCAGTTGTATCTAGTAAACTCCATCAACCAGACTTATACTATTTGATAGACTTAGAAGACCAGCTGTATATTCTTTCGACCTTAGAGTCGCGTGCTTGTATTATTATGATTCTTCTCTGGTTTTCTTGAGGATGTTAGTTTTCTTTCGGAGTTTTGATCCTCGCCCTTCGGCGTTGTATATTATATTGCTTGCATGGTTGTTTCCGCCAATTGGCGAAGAGCTAGCTCCCGCTTGGGGATGCCTTTATTCATTACTTATGTATATTCCTGTTTGTACCCGTTTAGGGCCAGTATCTACAAAGGAAACTCTGCCGAAATTTTCGGGAAATTCTGATGTTGCTTTTAAATGTTTAATGCGACTTATTTGGTTAAAATCGCTTTCTTTAAATAAGTTTTCCTTCACTCTATTTTCTTTAAATGGTTTAGATTTCTGGGCTTTTGGCTTACTTGATTAGGTGGGGTCCTATAGACTTCACATGATTCAAGTGCCGGTCACGTGCCATTTCTGGTCGTGACACAAACTCTTTGATTGCATCATCAAAACAGATGTTCCAACACCGTGACGCCTGCTTTAATCCATAAATGGATTTAAGCAACCTATATGCTTTCTCGCTGCTTCCACTATCAATGAAGCCCTCTGGCGGATCTGTTAGTTATATGTATGCCCTAGAGGCCATTACTATACATAGAATGTATATTGTAGTGGATGCTGGGACATATATAGGGAGGACTTTCTTGCTTGACATGATAGTATGCTATCTGGTTACTCTTTACCTTAACGTGTATACTGGATTGCCTCTCTATTACATGTTGGTAAAGCCCTTAGGATGTGTACTTGACTACCTGGAGTATGATGCGGATCATACCAGTGGGGACATGGTAGTCTATAAGTACATTCTTCAAGGTCCCTAGTCGTGGGTGTATCGAGACGGGGCATCGATATACCAGAGTAGACTAGCGTATACCTTCTCGACCCATACAGATGGGCGATGGATGATCCCATATCCATTGGTGTTTGACATCAGAGATGATATACGGGTGCTCAGTAGAGACTGGGTACACTGGACGGACTCGCCGAGAACTCCCAGATGGTATTATACCTCACGTCAGATGGCAGTTCTCTGGTGATATTGGTACAGGTTAGTCTGTAGACCCGAGATCGTCATAGAGTCTTGTGTGATTCCCACTGTGCTTTGATTTCCACCTTACCACGTCCAAGAGGGCGTGCAAAATGGTGGCTGTTGGGTACAGTCCCGAATCACATGGAGGCAATGAGCGATAGGAGGGGATTCGTCTCTCCCGGTATAGGGAGTTGATGTTGCGCTGTATTCGATTGGCTATAACTGGAAATCCCTGGCCAGGGTTGCTGAGATTTACTGGTAAGTGTTACCAGTAGTTTCTCGAACTGTTATAGACCTCATATCGACACGACTTATCGAGCTATTGGGGTCTTACGTTTACCACCCCTAGGCAAGATATGCGACATATCAGACGACGAGACCAGCCTGTACGGTAGTGTTACTGGTTGGATTCACTGGAGTGTGAGCGGGCTTGCTCGTCGATCTTCTGATCGCTCAATACCCGGGTGGCCGTTACGTTTAGCAGACCGCTTGCGGCTTGTGGGTGTTTGATATGATCATCACCTGCTGCCGCCGTATTGACGAGTCTTTAGAGTCCTACACAGAGGTTTCCTGGCTCAAGCAAAACGAAATAGGAGCGCATATGAGATATGTGCGGGACCGAGAATAATGCGTGTATGTGATACCGTATTCTATTCTCGGGATGAATGTATCGATTGGTTGTATGTGATATAACCTAGTTATCGAATCAAGGATTGATTCGATAAGCCGATACATTGGATACTAGTCGGTGATATGCGATATGACCGGATCGTTAAATCAAGTGTTGATTTAATGATTTAATGTATAATTATATATTTGATATATTACTTTGCATTAACTAGTATTGGTTCACTTTAAATGGATTTTCTCATAACTTATTTGTGCACATTGTATATGTGATATACTTTTGTGCATTTGATTGTATCATGTTTGATGATACATGCTTGTTTAGGTGTATGTTTAGTTTAAACCTTGGTTAAGTAAATGGTTAGGGTTTTGTTTAAATTTCTTATTCATTTATTTATTTATTTATTTATTCATTATGGAAAATAAAAAGGATGGTGGCTTATTTTGTTGTTTTGTAGAAACTTCTTGAAGTGTTGAAAGCTTGACCATTCTTGTTCTTTTCCTAAACCTAACCATTAACCCTAACCATGGTTTATTCTCTACACTTAACTTTGGTTACTATTATGATAAGTATCATTTTATTTTTTATTTGAAATATACTTATCATAATATATTCATTCTTCTTCTTCTTCTTCAACATTGAAGAAAGTTTTCTACCAACAATGGTGGATTGTGAAATTGAGTGAGAAATCCAATTCTAAAGTGAAACCACCTCCTATTTCTTCATCCTCTACCTCTTACCAAGTAGTATAGGGTGTTTCCTTCACAAGGTTTCTTGACTTGGTGAAGTTGGAGCTTGATCTAGCGATGCCTCGACGTAGATCATCTTCGGCATCGTCGTCGATGACCTAGCCCGCTTTTTCTCCGATGAAGCCGACGCTAGAGCCCGGGAATTGATATGGACAGCGAGGAGACTTCATTGCGGAGCTATGGAGGTGGAGAAACGGATCTACAAAGGTTGTATGTTCGTTTACTTTTAGTTAAGATGTTAACTAGCTCGTTTTGTCGCCTAAAAATCTAGCCAACGATCTTGTCAGGGTTTCTCGGCACCGTTAATTTTTGAAATTGGCATGGTTGATGCCTTGTGAGACCTCTTGAGAGTGCCTAGGAACCCTACAGTGGTATCAGAGCCTAGCTAGAGCCTTAAGCGATGCGTAGACGCAGTTTGAAGTCCGATCGAACCAAAATCCGAACCCGAAACATGCTCTCTGGACTTTTTCTAAAAACTGGGTTTTTTCCAGATTAAAAATGCTTAAAAAATTCAGCAGGGAATTCTAAGAATTACGGAGCAAAAATTAATTCATGAACAATGCAGACGGCGGCGGAACCGCGGCAGAAGCCAGCGGCGGTTCCGCGGCAATAGTGTGACGTCACACTCCCATTTTTACACAGTAACTTCTTTTATTCAGTGCTGAGTTCTCTGGGTATTTTTAATTATTATTCAAGAGTTGAATTTTCTGGGGTTGTTTTGGGGATTCGGTGTTTCGATCGGAGTATCAGATTTTGTCTATATGGCTTTCCGGATAAATTTTTAGAATATGTTAAAAAGTTCGACCGGATATAAATACCCAATTTTTCCCCTGTCGGGAAATTTCCAAGTGTTGGATTTTTCCGTAGTTTAACGACGTTCTAAGTAGTGCAAGTAACGCGATGGTCCCTCTAGAAGACAACAAACCTTAACTCGATTATGTGACCGTCTTGAACTGCCCTTTGAACCTTAGGGTTTGGGGCAGTACGGCGTGCCACATGTGAGGCGTTGGCTTGACCCTTCTACGGCTGGACCATTGGTACTGAGGCACGAACTGAATGTTGTTAGACTTATTTCATGTGTTGGATTGTATCGGGAAAACTTGGGTGTTTGGATGTTCGATCGGAAAGTTTAACATTTTCTATTTTATTCGGAATGTGATACAATAATTGGAATTCACAATAAGTTATGAGATAACTGAATGAATGTTATAAACATAGCACTTTAGTCTCACTTGATCGGTTGCCATGGAATTTTGATGCGATCAAAAGTCCGTCGCAATCATGTAGCGTACGCGGATACTCGCCGATAAACTTAATAGACAGCCTCACTCCATAGCCCCGACCAAGCGACTGTAGGAGAACCCCGTCACTGAAAGCATCCGTTCGGGTGCTCGCGGCAGCGGTGTTCCGCCTTGGTGCACTTCGTCGACGGCGTCGGGGGTGCGGCCGCTTACTGAAGTTTGCGACGAGCATTCGATCAGGATGTCGGGAATCTTGTTGAATTGCCCGACTTGATATTGAAAAGATTTTTCGATTTTGAGACTAAAATGCGGGGTTTATAATTGTTAGGCATGCGATGTCTAAGTAATTCATTTGGTCAGGCATGCGATGTCTGAGGTGGTTGCGGATTCCAACTGTTGTAGTTTTACACTTTCTTTTCTGTGACCGTAAGTATAATATGTGATATCGCCGGTTTCGTTGCTATATGTCAACGACAATTGGGATGCGCATATTTACTTACGTTGATGACATGTGATGTTATGTGTTGCTGGATATGTTATATTGGATCGTCGTGTTTGAATAGCCGGGGGTTTTTATGTGAGATGAGTGTTTTTCATTTTCATTCATGTAAAAACTTGTATGTAATATTCTTTTATTGGGGCACTTCCAGGTTGCGGAAGATGTCACCCTTTGTATATTATTTACTTTTCCGCACTAGGATAGACCCAAGGAGGGGAGCACAAGTAACCAGGTTCTGGAGTCCAGTGGGAGACCAACTCGAGGAGTCGAGTCCGGGTCTCCTAACTCTAGAATTGGTAGGGTTGCTTGCCGCTCTCGTAGGGGTCTTGGGGTGTGGGTTTGGTTATTCGTCGCGACCGTGGAATCCGTGTTTTATACTGGCTCGTATTGAAAACACGGACGTCCTAGTATATCCAATATTTCATATGATTCTTCTGCTGCGATATCTGTGATGTGATCATGTGATGTTCTGTGATAGATACAGTATATAGTATATATGATATATTATATAGACGTTACCTATTTTTTACACCCGCGCTAGCCCTGCCCCGCTCTGCCGTTAGTTACCTAACCTAACGGTGCACGAGGGGACATCGAGGCGAATGCGGATGGCATAAGTGTACGTCGTATTTATCTGTGATGTTTAGGTACCTTAAATGATGGGACTTCATTAATGAGATTAATGAAATAAAAGAAACCTAAGATGTTGTAGAATCGAATTTCAAAATAAAACAGGTAGCTACAGTTCTTGCTTTGCACAGCGGTATATGTGATATATCCTGCACCTTATTCGATAAGGAAAGGACCGAGATCCCTTCACCGGGAGTGACTCCTTTAGCAATAACTGGCAGATGCTATACCCCTCGGTTTGTCTTTTGATTGCTTTTAAGTGTTTTTGCTTTGCACAGTGATATATATGATATATCCCGCACCTCATTCGACGAGGAAAGGACCGACGATCCCTTCACCGGGAGTGACTCCTTTAGCAAAACTAGAAAAGCCTCATAAACACTCCATTTCAAAATTATTCAATTCTACAACGATATCAAATTCATTACGCAATAGGTTTTCAGAAAAACCTGTCGTAGCCCTCCGTCATTTCAGATAAGTTCTATTTAGTATTCGTGCTACGTTTGTTGGCCTGCGTCAAGGCGTAGTGTGCGCTAGCTAACTAGTATTTATCTGCTTATGCATATGATGCAGATTGGATTAGGGTAGTCGTGCGACTTTGTTGGCCTGCGTCAAGGGTCGTGCGGGTGGGTTTAATTCAATCGGGAAATGACGGGTTGAACTTGACTAGCGGACTATGGTTTGTTGGCCTGCGTCAAGGTCATAGGACGCTAGGGGCAAAATTATCGGGAATTTCAAGTGTTGAAATTTGCAATGAGATTGCATACCTTCTATGAGATAGTTGGATCCCGATACCCGCTGCGAGTAATTGTTACCCCTGGGAGAGTTTTATACATTACAATTAGCCGATCAAGTAGGTGTCTAGAAAGGTGTTAACGAGGTTACGCCTCTGGGAAAACGAGGTTTACATTAATTAGGTTCGTGCGAAAGCACGGGGGACCTCCCTCAAAGTACCGACACTGGCCTGGCTGAAAGATTGGCGAACTTGTAGTGTGTAATTAATCCCGGCTAGTCTTTCCTTTTAGGGTTTGAAGGAAGATTTGATAAAAAGCAGTGGGAGCCATCCTGATTAGATAAAATAATAACCAATCTATTCTTGCAAGAGCGCACGCTGAGTGTTTTCTTCTCTCTCTCTCCAGGTAGCGACCATATCACGCCTTAATCAAGATAATAATACGGAAAATTGACCGTACCCACTTGTTATACTGAGCTGGGGAACGTTGGTCCCGCTCCAACTTATAATTGTTATAAAACAGAGCAGGAAATTAGGGATTACCAGAATTCCCGTGCCGCCCAAACGAAGAGAGTGCATGCTGATGCATCATCTTCGGGTGTGTTCACTATACAGAACTTTTTCTCAATGTCCTTTACGTCCTGGGTATATGATACCGGATCAGGATCCCAGATATGTAATCTGTTACATGGGCTACAGATAGGTAAAGAACTGAGAACGGGTGATGAGTTTCATGAGGCAGAAAACGGGGCAAGAGTTGCAGCCAAGTCTGTCGGTCACTGTCACCCTGTATTACCAATACATTGATTCTGAACGAATGTTATTAGATACCGAACCTGATATACAAAATCATATCAGTCTCTTTATCAGTAAAGAAATGACAAAATTTTGTATAGATGGATAATGTTTTGAACATTTCCTATATCAAAAGTTGATCGGTTCAGGCACGTTATCTAAAAGCATCGATGTTCTAAATCAAACTACAGTTCTTAGTATACGGAACGCACATAAGAGGAAGAGTTCAGAAATGAACGGATCCTTCTTGAGGTATTGTAGACTAGGTCATATCAATGCGACCCGACTAGCTTGAGTTACATAAAGATGCATATTTAAATTAGTTTGAATTTAAATCTTGTGAAACTTGCCAGTCATGTCACAGAGATAAGATGACCACAGCTCTGTTTATTGGAAGCAGAGAAAGAGTTAGTGAACTCTTGGGATGATACATGTTGATGTATGTAGGTCTCCTGTCTATACATACCAAGACCGGTCCTTTGTACTTCATTACATTCTCTGATGATCTCTCAAGATTCAGTCATATGTTCCTGTTGAAACATGAGTCCGAACCTTTTGAGATATTCACAGAATATAGAACCAAAATACGGGTATAAGTATTATGTCCTATGATGAGATCAAGGAGGAGAATACTTGTGCATAGAATTTCAGGACTATTCTAAAGGAGAATGAGATTCTCTCTCAGCATTACTCCTCCGTATACACCATTGCACGATGGTATGTCGGGGCGGAGCAGACACACCCTATATGATAAGGTGTGCTCTATGATGAGTGCTACTGAGTTACCTATTTCCTTTAGGGAGTTATGCACTTGAGAAGCTACATACCTATTGAATAGGGTTCAAATCAAATCAGTTGCCTACCACTCCATATAAGATATGGAAAGGGAAGAGCCCATATCTTAAGTTAGTTAAGATTTGGGGTTGTCCGGCTTATGTCTAAAAGCAAAATCCGGACAAGCTCGAGGCAAGGTTTGTTGTGTAGAACTGGAAATGTTCCATCTATACAAACTGCAGCTGATGATTTGGTAGAACCGAAGGATTCAATAGAAACCAACGAACATCAGCCTCTCCGCCGATCTAGTAGGGTTCCTCACCCACCTGAGAGATACTTCGGTTTCTCTATGACAGTGGGAGCGAGGATTGCATCATGAGATGATGACCCAACAAGTTTCGAGCTGGCCATCAGGAGTAGGACTCTGTAAGAATGGCTGGATGCTTAGTGATCTGAGATGGAATCCTTATACACCAACAAAGTATGGACTTTAGTTGCTATATCTGAAGGGTTAAATCCCCATCAAGCACAAGTATATCTTGAGAAGATTACTTGGTGTAGATGGAAAAGTTGAGACTTTCAAAGCTAGACTTGTTAAAAGTTTGCATCATTGACCAGGTGTGGATAATGATGAAACCTTTTCAAGTAGCTATGCTTAAGTCCATCCAGATCCTACTTGTCACGGCTACATACCATGACTACGATATCTGGTGGTTGGGTGTCATGACTGCTTTTCTAAATGATGTTTTAGAAGAGTGTGTCTATAAGTACACAGCCAGAGGGCTTCGTAGACAGTGGGAGCAGCGGAAACGTGTGCAAGATGCTTTATAGGATTAAAGCAGGCATCGCGGAGTTGGAACATCTGTTTTGATGGATTAGTCAAAGAAGTTGACATCATCAAAATGGTAGATGAACCTTGTATAAACAAAAAGGTAGTAGGGAGTATGGTGACGATCCTCGTAGAGTACGTAGATGACATACTCTTGATAGGAAAGGAGTTTCCTATGCTACTCTCGGTCAATCTCCGCTTATCACAAGGATTCTCCATATTGGATCTAAGTGATACCTCCTAAATCCTGAGTTTTCATCTATGAGATAGATGTAATTGGATGCTAGGATTCTCACTAGATGTAGTGAGATCGTATCAATTGATCCTGGGGAGAATCAATGGAAGGGTTCCAGGGTGATAAAGACGACTGAATGTCAGTCGCAGGCATTGTCTTTACCCTCAGTAAAGGGACGGTATGTTGGAAGAGTTCCAAGCTAGATACCGTGGCATACTAGACGATAAAGGCAGGATACATCGCTACTTAAGATGCTACCAAAGAGGCTGTTTGGATGTATAATGGTTCATGAGATGAACTATGTTCCTCCCATTGTGTGACAATGGAGTTGTGGCTTTTGCCAAGGAACGTCCGTCCCATCAGTGATCCAGACATATTCTAGCGCAGTATCACCTGATCATGGAGATGGTTGATCTCCAGGCTGATCGAGCTTAGGAGAGCAGACTCAGAGGACAACACGGCGGATCCACTCACAAAGGCCTATTCCCAGAGAGAGACTTTTACGGGATGGTTGAGTATGAGATACTTCAACCACTGCTACAGATGGCCCTAGTGCAAGTGGGAGATTGTTAGTTATATGTATGCCCTAGAGGCCATTACTATACATAGGATGTATATTGTAGTGGATGCTGGGACATATATAGGGAGGACTTTCTTGCTCGACATGATAGTATGCTATCTGGTTACTCTTTACCTTAACGTGTATACTGGATTGCCTCTCTCTTACATGTTGGTAAAGCCCTTAGGATATGTACTTGACTACCGGGACTATGATGCGGATCATACCAGTGGGGATATGGTAGTCTATAAGTACATCCTTCAAGGTGCCTAGTCGTGGGTGTATCGAGACGGGGCATCGATATACCAGAGTAGACTAGCGTATACCTTCTCGACCCATACAGATGGGCGATGGATGATCCCATATCCATTGGTGTTTGACATCAGAGATGATATACGGGTGCTCAGTAGAGACTGGGTACACTGGACGGACTCGCCGAGAACTCCCGGATGGTATTATACCTCACGTCAGATGGCAGTTCTCTGGTGACACTGGTACAGGTTAGTCTGTAGACCCGAGATCGTCATAGAGTCTTGTGTGATTCCCACTGTGCTTTGATTTCCACCTTACCACGTCCAAGAGGGCGTGAAAAACGGTGGCTTTTGGGTACAGTCCCGAATCACATGGAGGCAATGAGCGATAGGAGGGGATTCGTCTCTCCCGGTATAGGGAGTTGATGTTGCGCTGTGTTCGATTGGCTATAACCGGAAATCCCTGGCCAGGGTTGCTGAGATTTACTGGTAAGTGTTACCAGTAGTTTCTCGAACTGTTATAGACCTCATATCGACATGACTTATCGAGCTATTGGGGTCTGACGTTTACCACCCCTAGGAAAGATATGCGACATATCAGACGACGAGACCGGACTGTACGGTAGTGTTACTGGTTGGATTCACTGGAGTGTGAGCGGGCTTGCTCGTCGATCTTCTGATCGCTCAATACCCGGGTGGCCGTTACGTTTAGCAGACCGCTTGCGGCTTGTGGGTGTTTGATATGATCATCACCTGCTGCCGGCGTATTGACGAGTCTTTAGAGTCCTACACAGAGGTTTCCTGGCTCAAGCAAAACGAAATAGGAGCGCATATGAGATATGTGCGGGACCGAGAATAATGCGTGTATGTGATACCGTATTCTATTCTCGGGATGAATGTATCGATTGGTTGTATGTGATATAACCTAGTTATCGAATCAAGGATTGATTCGATAAGCCGATACATTGGATACTAGTCGGTGATATGCGATATGACCGGATCGTTAAATCAAGTGTTGATTTAATGATTTAATGTATAATTATATATTTGATATATTACTTTGCATTAACTAGTATTGGTTCACTTTAAATGGATTTTCTCATAACTTATTTGTGCATATTGTATATGTGATATACTTTTGTGCATTTGATTGTATCATGTTTGATGATACATGCTTGTTTAGGTGTATGTTTAGTTTAAACCTTGGTTAAGTAAATGGTTAGGGTTTTGTTTAAATTTCTTATTCATTTATTTATTTATTTATTCATTATGGAAAATAAAAAGGATGGTGGCTTATTTTGTTGTTTTGTAGAAACTTCTTGAAGTGTTGAAAACTTGACCATTCTTGTTCTTTTCCTAAACCTAACCATTAACCCTAACCATGGTTTATTCTCTACACCTAACTTTGGTTACTATTATGATAAGTATCATTTTATTTTTTATTTGAAATATACTTATCATAATATATTCATTCTTCTTTTTCTTCTTCAACATTGAAGAAAGCTTTCTACCAACAATGGTGGATTGTGAAATTGAGTGAGAAATCCAATTCTAAAGTGAACCCACCTCCTATTTCTTCATCCTCTACCTCTTACCAAGTAGTATAGGGTGTTTCCTTCACAAGTTTTCTTGACTTGGTGAAGTTGGAGCTTGATCTAGCGATGCCTCGACGTTGATCACCTTCGGCATCGTCGTCGATGACCTAGCCCGCTTTTTCTCCGATGAAGCCGACGCTAGAGCCCGGGAATTGATATGGACAGCGAGGAGACTTCATTGCGGAGCTATGGAGGTGGAGAAACGGATCTACAAAGGTTGTATGTTCGTTTACTTTTAGTTAAGATGTTAACTAGCTCGTTTTGTCGCCTAAAAATCTAGCCAACGATCTTGTTAGGGTTTCTCGGCACCGTTAATTTTTGTAATTGGCATGGTTGATGCCTTGTGAGACCTCTTGAGAGTGCCTAGGAACCCTACAGGATCCATATAAACACACTCTTTTAAATCACCATTTAGAAATGCAGTTTTAACATCCATCTGCTAGATTTCATAATCGTAGTTGTTAGTTGTATTTATGCCCTAGAGGCCATTGTTGTACATGATTGTATATTAAAATGGATACTTGGACATATATAGGGAGGACTTTCTTGCTCGACATGATAGTATGCTATCTGGTTACTCTTTATCTTAACATGTTGACTAGTATTGTGATACTGTCTTCCTTAGGATATATACTTGACTATGATCATTATGATGTAGATCATACTAGTAGGGTCAGGGTAGTCCATAAGTTCATCCTTTAATTGTTCTTAGTGGAGGGTGTATCGAGACGGGGCATCGATATTCCAGAGTAGACTAGCGTATACACTTCTTGACCTATTTGATGGGCGATGGATGATACCATATCCATTGGTGTTTTGACATCAAAGATGGTATACGGGTGGTCAGTGGAGACTGGGTACACTTAACAGGACTCACCGAGAACTCCTAGATGGTATTATACCTAACGTCAGATAGCAGTTCTCTGGTGACACTGGTACAGGTTAGTTTGTAGACCCGAGATCGTCATAGAGTCTTGTGTGATTCCCACTGTGCTTTGATTTCCACCTTACCACGTTCAACAGAACGTGCAAAACAGTGGTTTTTGGGGACATTCCCGAGTCACATGGAGGCAATGAACGATAGGAGAGGATTCGTTTCTCCCGGTATTGGGAGTTAATGTTGCGCTGTGCTCGATTGGCCATAACAGGAAGTCCCTGGCCAGGGCTCATACGAATATTTACTGCTAAGTGTTATCAGTAGTTTTTCGAGCCGTTATGGGCCTCACATCGGCATGACTTATCAAGTTACTGGGTCTGACGTTTACCACCCCTAGACTCGATATGCGACATATCAGACGAAGAGACCGGACTGTACGGTATTGTTACTTATTGGATTCACGGGAGTATGGACAAGATTTCTTGTTGATCTTCTGATTGCTCAATACCCGGGTAGCTGTTACGTCCAGCTAGTACCGCTGACGGCTTGTGAGTGACTGATATGATCATCACCTACTGCTGGCATATTGACGAGTCTTTAGAGTCCTACATAGAGGTTTCCTAGCTCATGCGAAACGAAGTACGGCACATATGTGATATATGAGGGACCGAGATTAATACGTGTATGTGATACCGAATTCCAATCTGGCGATATAAGTTATATGTGATATAACCAGATTATTGAATCAAGTGTTGATTCAATGATATGTTATATGTATATGTGATATGCATATAAATGATATTAGTCGGTTGTATGCGATACAGCCGGGTTATGAAATCAAGTGTTGATTTAATAATTTAATGTATGATTATATATTTGATATATTAATATACATTAACAAATATTAGCTCATTTAAGAAAATGTTTTTATCAAAATACATACAAATATATATGTGATATATATAAATGTATTTATTTTGTGTCATGCTAGATGATACATTGGACTCGGGTGTATAAGACTCATACTATACTTAAGGTAATTAAGGTAATTATTTATTTAGGGAATAAACAAAATTAGATGGAAATTGTCATGGGTTGGATGCTTATAGAAGCTTGTAGAACCCATTGACTTAGTCCACTAATTTTGTTTTACTCTAGATATTTATTAACCTAACCATTATGTTTAGCCTTGGTTTGGTCTCTACATGAGATGATATATGATATTTTCTCACCCATGGTTTGGAAGGGTGGCCATTCATTCACCACTTCATCTTCTTCATCTCAATTAAAGGTCATTAGGTTTTCTTGAGGAAAAGAGAAGAAAGAGAGAAAAATAATTCTAAAGTGAGCAAAATTCCTACTTCATCAATCTACACTAGACTAATCATTTAGTATAGATTGTTTGCTTCATTAATTCTAAGTTAGTGAAGAGGTAGCTTGAGTTGGAGATTTCTTGACGTAGATCATCTTCGGTCTCGAAGTTCTTCAAGCAAACTTGTTCCTTTCGCCTAGTGGAGCCTAACAATAGTCCGGAAAACCACTACTGGGAGCAAAGAGACTACTACACGGAGATTTTGAAGTGAAGTACCGGTCTACAAAGGTTGTATTTCTTGTTCACTTAGTGTAAAGTTGTTTACTTGCTTTGTCTAACCCTAATTCTCTAGTTAGATCCTTGGTTCGGGTTTGTTAGCACACTAGATTTTTATAAAATTGCATGCTTGATGCCTTCTGAAACCCAGTAGTGGTATCAAAGCCAAGCTAGAGAATTAGACGATATTAGTAGAATTACGAAACCGAAACAACTCCGAAATCAAGAAACCAAAACCCTAGTTTCTGTCGTTTTTAAAAATTTCTTTGAAAATTATTTAAACAAGTGCAGAATGTTATATGTGATGTAATATGAACACCAGAGAAAAACGAGCCCACTCCACCGGATTTTGGCCGGCGAAACGCAGCAAAAAAACCGGCATGGCCGGTTTTGTATTAGAGTTTGGACATCAATTTTCTTTGGTGTTCCAGTCTCTGGGGTTTGGTGTTTCTGGTATAGTTTGATTTTGCTAAAGATTTCATGTGATGTTCTCTTTCTGTAGTGGCAATTCCGAGTGTTTCGTATTCGTAATTTTAATATCATTTCGGGTTTGATATTGATATGTGATACAATATTTGGAATCCACAATAATTAGTTTTGTGAAAACTAGTTTGAATTTTGTAAACCCAGCAATTTAGTCTCATTTGATCGGTTTCCACGGGGTTTTGATACGGATCAAAACTCTGTCGCAATCACGTAGTGTACGCGGATACTCGCCGGGTAACATTACTAGATAGCCACGCCCCAAAGCCCCGACCAAGTGACTGTAGGAGAACCCCATTGCTAAAAGCATCCTCCCGGGTGCTCGCGGCCGCGGTGTTCCGCCTAAGTGCACTTCGTCGACGGCATCAAGGGTGCAGTCGTCTACTAAACATTCCGACGAGCATTCGATCAGGTTGTCGGGAATCTTGTTGAATTACCCGACTATTTATTGAAAAGTGTTTTCAATATTGGGACTAAAATGCGGGGTTTATAAGGTTAGGCATGAAATTCGGAATATGAGATATTTCGTGTTTATGATTTCTAAGGAATTCATATGGTTAGGCATGAAATCCGAAGTATGTGATATTTTGGGTTTATGATGTCTAAGGTGGCTGCGGATTCCAATTGTTATAGTTTTCACTTTCTTTTCTGCGACCGTAAGTGTAATATGTGCTGTATCGTCGGTTTCATTGCTATACGTCAACGACAATTGGGATACGCATATTTACTTATGTTGATGACATATGATGTTATGCGTTGCTGTGATATGTTATATTGGATCGTCATGTTTGAATAGCTGAGGGTTTTTGCGTCAGATGAGAGTTTTTCATTTTCATTCATGTAAAAAACTTATATGTAATATTCTTTTATTGGGACACTTCCGGGTAGAGGATGATGTCACCATTGATGTATGTTATTTACTTTTCCGCATTAGGATAGACCCAAGGCGGGGAGCACAAGTAATCGGGTTCTAGAGTCCAGTGGGAGACTATCTGAGGAGTCGAGTCCGGATCTCCTAACTCTAGAATTGGTAGGGTTGCTTGCCGCTCTCGTAGGGGTCTAGGGATGTGGGTTTGGCTATTCTTCGCGATCGTAGAATCCGTGATTTTTTACTGGATTAATTTAAAACACGGACCTCCTAGTATATCCAATATTTCATATGTTGACTTCTGCTGCAATGTTTTGTGATGAGATCATATAACTGCGTGAGACGAATACTTTATATTATATATATGATATATAATAAACGTTGCTTATGTTTTGCATCCGTGCTAGTCCTGCCCCCGCTCTGCCGTTAGTTATCTAACCTAACGGTGCATGACGGAACCCCGTGGCGAATGCGGATGGCATAAGCATACGTTGTATAAGTATTTTCGTTTCTTTATTTGTGATACTTAGGAAGCATAAATGATGGGACTTCATTAATGAGATTAATTAAAAGAAAGAAACCTAAAGATGTTGTAGAATCAAATTTTCAAAAAGTTAGCTCTAGATCTTGCTTTGCATGGTGATATTCCTTGATGAATATCCAGCACCTCATTCAATGAGGAAAGATCCAAGATCCCTTCACCGGGAGTGACCTCTTTAGCAAAAGCTAGCAGATGCTACAACCATCTTGGTTTTGTATTTTGATTGCTTCTCTAGTTCTTTCTTTGCATAGTGGTATTCCTTGATGAATATCCAGCACCTCATTCGATGAGGAAAGAGCCGAGATCCCTTCACCGGGAGTGACCTCTTTAGCAAAACCAGCGAAAGCCTCAAAAAACACTCATTTTCAAAATCACTCGATTCTACAACGATATCAAGTTCATTACGCAAAAGGTTTTCTTAAAAACTGTCGTGGTCTTCCGTCATTTCAGATAAAGACTATTTAGTATTCATGTTGCGTTTGTTGGCTTTCGTCAAGGCACAGTGTGCGGTAGCTGATTAGTGCTTATCTGCAACCATATGATGCGATTGGATTAGGGTAGTCGTACGACCTTGTTGGCCTTTATCAAGGGTCGTACAGGTGGGTTTAATTCAATCAAGAAATGTACGGGTTGAACTTGACTAGCGCCCTATGGATTGTTGGCCTTTGTCAAGGTCATAGAATGCTAGGGGCAAAACATTATCGGAAATTTCAAGTGTTGAAATTTGCAATGAGATTGCATACCTTCTATGAGATAGTTGGATCCCAATACCCACTGTGAGTAAGAGTTACTCCTGGGAGAGTTTTGCACATTACAATTAGCCGATCAAGTAGGTGTCTAGAAAGGTGTTAATAGAGTTACGCCCTTAGAAAAACAAGCTTTATTTTAATTAGGTCCGTGCGAAAGCATGGGGAACCTCCCTCAAAGTACCGACACTGGCATAGCTGAAAGATTGGCGAACTTGTTGAGTGTAATTAATCCCGGCTAGTCTTACCGTTTAGATTTTGAAGGAAGATTTGATAAAAACAGTGGGAGCCATCCTGATTAGATAAAATAATTACCAATCTAATCTTTCAAGAGCATACGCAAAGTGTTTTATTCTCTCTCTCTCTCCAGGTAGCGACCATATCACGCCTTAATCAAGGTAATAATATGGATGTATTGACCGAACCCGTATGTTATACTGAGCTGGGGAACGTTGGTTCCGCTCTATCTTATAATTGTTATAAGTCTGAGCAGAAAATAGGGGAATATACGGATTCCCACACGACCCAAACGAGGAATGTGCATGTTGATGCATCTTCTTCGGGTGTGTTTGTTATCGAGAACTGTTTCTCAGTACACTCTACGTCCTGGGTATTAGATACTGGATCGTGACCGCACATATGTAATATGTTACATGGGCTAAAGAAAGGTAGACAACTGGGAAAATGTGATCATTCTCTAGAGTAGAGAATGGTGCAAATGTTGTAGCCAAAGCAGTTGGTGAATATCACCTTGTATTACTAACTGATAATACATTGATTCTGAACGAATGTTATTATATACCGAACCTGATATGCAATATTATATCATTTTCTTTATTATGTAAAGAAGGATATAATCTTGTATTACATGATAATGTTATGAACATTTTCCTGAATCAAATGTTGATTGGATCATGCACGTTATATAATAGCATATACGTTCTAAATCAAACTACAGTTCTCAACGTACAGAACACACACAAGAGGAAAAGTTCAGAAATGAACGAATCTTTCTTGTGGCATTGTAGACTAGGTCATATCAATGCGACACGACTAGCTAAGTTGCATAAAGATGGATATTTGAATCAGTTTGAATTTACATCATATGAAACTTTCCAGTCATGTCTCAAAAGTAAAATGACCAAAACTCCGTTTACTGGACACGGAGAAAGAGCTACTGAACTCTTGGGAATGATATATAGTGATGTATGTGGCCCTATGTCTACACATGCCAGGGTTGGTTCTTCGTACTTCATTACATTCATCGATGATCTCTCAAGATTCGGACACGTATTCCTGTTGAAACACAAGTCTGAAGCTTTTTGAAATATTCAAGGAATATAATTACGAAGTGGAGAACAAAACGGGTAAAAGTATTATAATCTTTCGATTTGATTGGGGAAGAGAATACTTAAGCACGGAGTTCCTGGATTATTTAAAAGAGAATGGGATTCTCACTCAGCTTACTCCTCCGTATACACCACAACACAACGGTGTGTCGAAGCGGAGGAATCTCACCCTATTAGATATGGTGCGCTCTATGATGAGTAACATTGAGTTACCTATTTCCTTTTGGGGTTATGCGCTTGAGAAGCTGCATACCTATTGAATAGAGTTCCACCCAAATCGGTGCCTACCACTCCATATAAGATATGGAATGGGAAGCGACCATCTCTTAAACGAGTTAAGATATAGGGTTGTCCGGCCTGTTTTGAAAAGAAAAATCCGGACAAGCTCGAGGCAAGGTCGGTACTGTATAAGTTTGTTGGATATCCCGAACATCCGCGAAGGTATATCTTCTACTACACTGAGGAGCAAAAGGTGTTTTGTTTCTCAGCATGCCACCTTTTTTTTAAAAAGGAATTTCTTATTGAAGAAATTAGGAGTCATGAGGTAGAACTAGAAGAATTTCCAGGTAGACAAACTAGCGGCTGATGATTTGGTAGAACTGGAGGATTCAATAGTTCCCAACGAATCTCGGCCTCTCCATAGATCTAGTAGGGTTCCTCATCCGCCTGAGAGATACTAATGTTTTCTCAATAACTGTGAGAGCGAGGATTACATCATGGAAGATGATGACCCAACTATTTTCGAGCAGGCCATCACAAGTGGGGAATCTGTGAAATGGCTGGATGCTATACGATCTGAGATGGAATCCATATACACCAACAAAATATGGACTTTAGAAGTTGCACCTGAAGGGGTAAAACCCATCGGGAGCAAGTGGATCTTGAGAAGATTCTTGGTGTAGATGGAAAAGTTGAGACTTTCAAAGCTAGACTTGTAGAAAAAGGTTTTCGTCAATGACCAGGTGTGGATTTTGATGAAACCTTTTCTCCAATGGCTATACTTAAGTCCATCCGGATCCTACTTGCCATTGCTGCATACCATGACTACGAAATCTAGCAGATTGACGTCAAGACCGCTTTTCTAAATGGTGATTTAGAAGAGAGCGTGTACATGACACTGCCAGAGGGCTTCGTAGACAGTGGGAGAAGCGGAACGGTGTGCAAGTTGCTTAAATCAATATACGGATTAAAGCAGGCATCGCGGAGTTGGAACATCTGTTTTGATGTGGCAGTCAAAGAGTTTGACTTCATCAAAATGGTAGATGAACCTTGTATATACAAGAAGGTTGTAGAGAGTAAGGTTGTCTTCCTCGTATCGTATGTGGATGACATACTCTTGATAGGAAATAGTGTTCCTATGCTACACTCGGTCATGCTCCTTTTATCACAATGTTTCTCCATGAAGGATCTTGGTGATGCCTCCTACATCTAGTGATTAAGATCTATAGAGATTGATCTAAGTGGATGTATCATACTCACTAGGTGTAGTGAGTAGGCGTCAATCAGATCCTGGGGAGAAACGCTGGATAGCTGTGAAGAACATTCTTAAATACTTGAGAAGGACTAAAGAAATGTTCTTGGTGTTTGGTAACGGTGTACTCCATGTTGAGTCCTTTACCGATTCGAGCTTCCAGAGTGATAAGGTCGACTGTAAGATAGTCTCGGGTTTTGTCTTTACCCTCAGTGGAGGGACGGCATTTTGGAAGAGTTCCAAGCTAGATACCGTCTCAGACTCAACGATAAAGGGTGAATACATCGTTACCAACGATGCTACCAAAGAGGCCATCTGGATAAAAATGCTCATGAGATGAACCTGGTTCCTACCATTGTGGTGACAATAGAGCTGTGGCTTTGTCTTAGGAACCCCGGCCCCATCAATGATCCAAACATATTCTTAGGCAGTATCACCTGATCAGGGAGATGGTTGATCTTCAGGCGACCGGGCTCAGGAGAGTTGAGACGAAGAATGACACGGCGGATCCACTCACCGAGGCCAAAACCCCATATACAGTTTGAGAGTTTTTGGGACGTTGGGTATGAGATACTACAACAACTGGCCTTAGTGCAAGTGGATGATTGTTAGTTGTATGTGTAGGGTTACTAGGCACTGTCACAAGGGTCTATAAGACATCAACCATGCCCGATTTAAAATTTAGACGTGCCGAACAACCCTAACCAAGATCTTAGACTAGAGATTTGATGAAACAAAGCAAGTAAACAACTTTACTTCTAAGAGTTAGGGATTACAACCTTTGTAATCCGTTCCTTCACTTCTAAAGCTCCGTGTTGAGGTCCCTTCGCTGCGATCATCGAGTATCCGGATTCTAGAGAGGCTCCACAAAAGAAAGATGCAAGCTTGCATCCGATCTTCGATAACAAAGATGATCTACCTTGAAGAAACTCAAACCCAAGCTCTTGCTTTGCTAATCAAGTATTAGCAAAGCAAACATCCTAATATAAGTGGCAAGAATAGATGAGGATGAAGTAGGAATTTAGCTCTCATTTATTTTCTATTTCTCACTCATTTTCGTCACATCACCAAAAGCTAGAAAGCTTTATCAAGAGGAAGAAGAAGATGAAAACCATTTGTGATGAATAATGAAACTAGTGTGTAAGGTTATAAATGCAACCATGGGTTAAGTATGAAGACTTAACCCATGTAGAGAAACAACTATGGTTAAAGGGTTGGGTTGGGTTAAGGAAATATCTATGCAAAATATCCAAGTCAAAGTCAAAGCTTCAAGAAGCTTCTTGAAAACTTCATGAAAGCTTAACCCTGATCCAAACCCTAACCATATTTAAACTCCACAAATCATGTTGCATTTATAACCACAACATGTTACAATATTATATATCACATATACAATATTTATTGTAACATAATAAAATAATACAATTGACATATATCACATATATATCAATGTATTATCCGAGTAAGAAAAAGAATCTTTAAGTAAGCTTATATTAGTTAATGTAATTTAATATATCAAATATATAATTATACATTAAATTAACGAATCGACACTTGATCCGATAATCCGGCTATTTCACAAATAACCGACTAATATATTCTGTATCAGTTCATCGAATCAACACTTGATCCGATGACCCGGCTATATCACATATACCCGGCCGATATCCCATATCGCGAGAATCTAATATGGTATCGCATACACGTATTATTCTCGGTCCCGCACATATCACATATGTGCTCCTACTCCGTTTTGCCTGAGCCAGGAAACCTCTGTGTAGGACTCTAAAGAATCGTCAATACGCCGGCAGTAGGTGATGATCATATCAAACACCCACAAGCTGCAAGCGGTCAGCTAAACGTAACAGCCACCCAGGTATTGAGCGATCAGAAGATCAACAAGCAAGCCTGTATATTCTCCTGCGAATCCAATCAGTAACACTCCCGTACAGTCCGGTCTCTTCGTCTGATATGTCCAATATCTCGCCTAGGGGTGGTAAACGTCAGACCCCAGTAGCTTGATAAGTCGTGTCGATATGAGGTCTATAACAGTTCGAGAAACTACTGATAACACTTACCAGTAAATCTCAACAACCCTGGCCAGGGATTTCTAGTTATAGCCAATCGAACACAGCGCAACATCAACTCCCTATACCGGGAGAGACGAAACCCCTCCTATTGCTCATTGCCTCCATGTGATTCGGGACTGTATCCAAAAGACACCTTTTTGGACGCCCTCTTGGACGTGGTATGATGGAAATCAAAGCACAGTGGTAATCACACAAGACTCTATGACGATATCGGGTCTACAGACTAACCTGTACCAGTGTCACCAGAGAACTGCCATCTGACGTGAGGTATAATACCATCTGGGAGTTCTCGGCGAGTCCGTCCAGTGTACACAGTCTCCACTGAGCACCCGTATATCTTCTCTGATGTCAAATACCAATGGATATGAGATCATCCATCACCCATCATATGGGTCAAGAAGCGCATACGCTAGTCTACTCTGGAGTATCGATGCCCTGTCTCGGTACTCCCACGACTAGGAACATTTGAAGGATGTACTTGGCGACTACACTGTCCTCACTAGTATGATCTGCATCATAGTCCAGGTAGTCAAGTACTCATCCTAAGGGCTTTATCAACATATGACATGGAGACAATCAGAGTACATGTTAAGATAAAGAGTAACCAGATAGCATACTATCATGTCGAGCAAGAAAGTCCACCCTATATATGTCCAAGCATCCAGTACAATATAAAACGTATGTACAGTAATGGCCTCTAGGGCATACATATAACTAACAGTATGTATGCCCTAGAGGCCATTGTTGTACATGATTGTATATTAAAATGGATGCTTGGACATATATAGGGAGGACTTTCTTGCTCGACATGATAGTATGCTATTTGGTTACTCTTTATTATAACATGTTGACTAGTATTGTGATACAATCTTGCTCTCACATGTTGGTAAAGCCCTTAGGATGTATACTTGAGTACCATGATTATGATGCAGATCATACTAGTGGGGCCAGGGTATTCCACAGGTCCATCCTTCAATTGTTCCTAGTCGAGGGTGTATCGAGATGGGGCATCAATATTCCAAAGTAGACTAGCGTATACGCTTCTTGCCCATTTGATGGGCGATGGATGATCCCATATCCATTGGTGTTTTGTCATCAAAGATGGTATACGGGTGCTCAGTGGAGACTGGGTACACTGAACAGGACTCGCCGAAAACTCCTAAATGGTATTATAACTAACGTCAGATAGCAGTTCTCTGGTGATACTGGTACAGGTTATTCTGTAGACCCGAGATCGTCATAGAGTCTTGTGTGATTTCCACTGTGCTTTGATTTCCACCTTACCACGTTCAAGAGAGCATGCAAAACGTTGGTTTTTGGGTACAGTCCCAAGTCACATGGAGGAAATGAGCGATAGGAGGGGATTCGTCTCTCCCGGTATTGGGAGTTGATGCTGCGCTGTGCTTGATCGGCCATAACAGGAAGTCCCTGGCTAGGGCTGATACGGAGATGTACTGGTAAGTGTTATCAGTAGTTTCTCGATCCGTTATGAGCCTCACATCGGCATGACTTATCAAGTTACTGGGGTCTGACGTTTACCACACCTAGACTTGATATGTGACATATCAGACGAAGAGACCGGACTGTATGGTAGTGTTACTTATTGGATCCACGGGAGTTTGGACAAGCTTTCTTGTCGATCTTCTGATCGCTCAATACCCGGCTAGCCGTTACGTCCAGCTAGTACCGCTGACGGCTTGTGGGTGACTGATATGATCATCACCTACTGCCGGCGTATTGACGAGTCTTTAGAAACCTACACAAAGATTTCCTAGCTCATGCGAAATGAAGTAGGGCACATATGTGATATGTGTGGGACCGAGATTAATACTGGTATGTGATAACGTATTCTAATCTCGCGATATAGGTTATATGTGATATAACCGGATTGTTGAATCAAGTGTTGATTCGATGATATGTTATATGTATATATGATATGTATATAAATGATATTAGTCGGTTTTATGAGATACAACCGGGTTATTAAATCAAGTGTTGATTTAATAATTTAATGTATGATTATATTTTTGATATATTAACATACATTAACTAATATTAGCTCACATAAGAAAATGTTTTTCTCAAAATACATACAAATATATATGTGATATATATTAATGTATTTATTTTGTGTCATGCTAGATGATACATTGAACTTGGGTTTATGAGACTCATGCCATACTTAAGATGATTAAGGTAATTATTTATTTAGGGAATAAACAAAATTAGGTGGAAATTGTCATGTGTTGGATGCTTATTGAAGCTTGTGGAACCCATTGACTTAGTCTACTAATTTTGTTTTACTCTAGATACTTATTAATCTAAACATTATCTTTAGCCTTGGTTAAGTCTCTACATGAGATGATATATGATATTTTCTCACCCATGATTTGGTAGGGTGGCCATTCATTCACCACTTCATCTTCTTCATCTCAATTAAACTTCACTAGGTTTTCTTGAGGTGAAGAAATGAAAGAGAAATAATTCTAAAGTGAGCAAAATTCACACTTCATCAATCTATACTAGACCAGCCATTTAGTATAGGTTGTTTTCTTCATTAATTCTCAATTAGTGAAGAGCTAGCTTGAGTTGGAGATTGCTCGACGTAGATCATCTTCGGCCTCGAAGTTCTTCAAGCAAGCTTGTTCCTTTCGCCTAGTGGAGCCTAACGAGAGTCCGGGAGACCACTACTAGGAGCGAAGGGACTACTACATGGAGCTTTTGAAGTGATGGACCGGTCTACAAAGGTTGTATTCTTTATTCACTTAGTTTAAAGTTGTTTACTTGCTTTGTTTAACCCTAATTCTCTAGTTAGATCCTTGGTTTGGGTTTGTTAGCACACATGATTTTTATAAAATTGCATGCTTGATGCCTTCTGAAACCTAGTAGTTGTGCCAAAGAACCCAGCACTAGTGAGCAGCAATTGGAAGTAGGATCCGAATGGATTTAAGCATTGCTACAGGAGAAAAAGTTTCGTCATAGTCCAGTCCTGGTCTTTGACGAAATCCTTTCGCTACAAGCCTTTCTTTATAGGTCTCTACCTGTCCATCTACACCGATCTTTCTCTTAAAGATCCATTTGCACCCTACGGGTTTTACCCAAGAGGGTACAACTTCCAAAGTCCACACTTTGTTGGTGTACATAGACTCCATTTCGGATCTCATGGCATCCAGCCACTTCACAGAGTCACCACTCATGATAGCTTGCTGAAAACTGGTAGGGTCATCATCATCTATAATGCAATCTTCACTATCACCATCAATGAGAAAACCTTAGTATCTCTCCGGTGGGCGAGAAGTCCTACTAGATATACGGAGTGGCCGAGGTTCATAAGATTCTATTGCAACATCAGGTTCGACCAAATCGTCATTAGTAACTTGTGTCTCTAGAACTTCTTTTAGTTCTACCGCATTGCCATCAGTATTATTTGTAAAATATCCATTTTCTAAAAATATGGCATACTGAGAAACAAACACCTTTTGTTCCTCCTTGTGGTAGAAAAGATATCCATACAAGTGTTTTGGATATCCCACAAATGTACACATGACCGATCGTGTCTCGAGTTTCTCTGGATTCTGCTTTTTCACAAAAGCAGGACAATCTCATATCCTAACTCGCTTAAGAGATTGTCTCTTCCCATACCATATCTCATATGGAGTGGTAGACATGGTTTTGGTGGGAACCCTGTTCAATAGATATGCTGCATTCTCCAATGCATGCCCCCAAAAGGAGAGTGGTAACTCAGCATCATTCATCACGGAACGTACCATATCTAATAGGGTACGATTCCGCTGTTCTGACACGCCGTTGTGCTGTAGTGTGTTGTGGGAGTGAGCTGAGAGAGAATCTCATTCTTTTTTAGGAAGTCCGAAAACTCTGTGCTTAAGTACTCTCCACCTCGATCCGATCAAAGTTTCTTGATGCTCAATCCGGTTTGTTTTTCTACTTCAGTTTATACTCTTTGAATTTCTCGAAAGCTTCAGACTTATGCTGATTTATAAAGATTTTTAGATCAAAAATATTTTTACCGCAATCAAGAACGGCGTCGCTTGGTAGCTAGCCGGTGAATACAGGTCGGTCCACAGGGATGTTGTGTATTTCCTAATTGTTTTAACGAGTTAATTCCAAATGGTGTTTAGATCTTTATCACTTAAAACAAAGTTGACTTAGACTAGGATTAGAAATCTTGCTAGGGTTAGGATTAGGTTAAATTTGGAAAGTAAAATATTTCTCACCGCTTTCAATACCCTAAATTAGATCTCTTTAGGTGTTATGGTAATTATCAATAAAGGGGATTAGGACGATCGGGAAGAAACGATATTTCTTCCTCTAGGTCCTTGTCCCCTTTATTAATAATTACCCTGACCTCCATGGAAAACGTGCACGACCGGTCTTTTATACTACGGGATCACCGTTACCTCGTGGGTAGGGTGCCGTATGGAGCGGTATGTGTATTTATGCATGGAGTCCTAATTATTAATATTGACGGGCAAGAAAGGGGTGAGAGATTTGCATCTCTCAAACCTTCCCTATTCCTAACCCTAACAAGCGAGGAACTACTCTCTCATTAAGGGATCTATGAAAAACATGATTTTTATGAGTTTTTGATTCAAAAGATTAATTATCTAACTACTGCAGATTAATAAAAAGTTCTAATCTAAATTAAACTAGGAAAAAGAATAAATTAAACTAAGGCAGAAAGAAGAATTAAGAACTATGGCAAAATAAAAACTACTTACAAAATTGATGCTCTCAAAACATGATAGAAATCTGAATTTTATTCAATGAAAAGAGGCACGACCTAAAACAAGTTTTTGGGTCTCTATTTATAGGACATAGAAAACCCTAGGTTTACAATCGACGCACATCTGCTTTTATAAATATACCCCTAGGAAGACTAGTCAACGCTCCGCCAGCCGCTTCCAGAAATTTCCATCGATACTGGTACAACACGGCCGCGGAACCGCGGCCATAGGCCAGGTTTGGCCGCGGTTCCGCGGCCAAGTAGTGGCATCTTGGGATGATTTTGGCTGTGCTGCTTCTGGTTGTATTTTGCTTCCTGTTTCTTCAGTTCGTTCTTTAGGATGCCTTCTCGTTCTCTCCCAGATCTCCACAATGAATAATTGTAGTGGACTTTTACCGTTGCTTCGTGTCGAGGTCTTGAATCTTGCGATGCCTTTGTACTTTTGTGAACTTGTTCATTGAGCTTCATTGTCCCTCAAAATGTGGCATGATCAAGATTCCACCATTTATCGGTCGTAGTCTCACTTTTGTATCGTCTTTTGTCTTTTTCACTGTTTTTGTTCCGAGAACCTGTAACCTGTAAGTATGTAGCAGACATGGGTCAAAAGCACCTGTTTATTTATAAAATGACTAAGAATGGGGTCTATAAGAATGCAAAATTATGGTATGAACAAATACCCCCAAACTTATCTTTTGGTCGTCCTCGAGCACTAGTTTTATCCTTGAAAAAGACCTAGCCTCACTTTCGCAGGGAAACGCGATTGCACTAAGCTCGTGCAACAAGCCGTTAAACCTCTAGGTGTCCCTAGTAGGAGGAATGTTGTCTCCTGAGGGTTTTCAGCGGATACTACCCACAAAATCCTATCAATTCGGCCTATTAACTTTTATTCTCCAATTAGGTTTTCTAACAAGAACTCTATTATCTTCGACTTAGAAATTATCCACCCGTATTTTTCACGCTTCCTTATTATTTAACTTAAGATTATATACATTCTTGTGAATTTACTTAGCTTTTAGCATCTTTTAAGTTTTCCTTCTAGGGTTCCATCTCAACTTAGGAATTTTTATCATCTCTATTAAAGATATAAGTCTTATTCTTTATTCCTATCTATTATCTAAATCCCAATCAGATACCCCTACGTGTGTGTATATATCACCCATATACTTGGAAATTCAAATCAAGCTATCATACTCTTGTCCGTCGTCCAAAGCACTTCTTAATTGGTGAATTTTTAGATTAATTTTGCTCACACATCTTTCATGCGACCGTTAATACTTCTTGAGGTACCAACAACCGATTACAAAATGTGTTTGCATATTAAAGTGTAATTCCTAGTCTTGTAACACCTAAGGCTTTAGCAGTGACTCCCAAACCAGTTGGTCTAAGGCACTAGGTGATGAAGCACCCTCGCTAAATATTTTTCTATTTTTGCAGCCTTAAGTAATTACAAAAACCGATGTTCATTTTTTTTCTTTATTCACACTTGTATTACTTTTTTCTTCTTCATACTACGGATTTTAGACAAGAGCATTTCAAGGTCTCTTCTACTATTCCAAGTTTCAAGGTTCGTGTTTGTGCAATTTGTAGGGTATATATTTTCAGAATTTAGACTTAAGCTTAGGAATTATTTTTCAAACTTATACTTTAATAGAGATATCAATACTTTTCCCTTGTTTTAACTTAGCCCAAGAAGTCAACTCGAAATTTGCCTATTTCTAAATGAACTACAAAGACATATACTTTCTACCGTTAAATTTTAAGAAATGTTATTTTTAGGGTTTTTAATTTACTACGTCTAAGGTCTAGTTGTTCCTAGCTAGTTAACCTATTTGTCAAACTCAAGTCAATTAAGGCCAAAATTGAATGTTTTAGTTTTTATAATTTTTCAAATTTTTCAATTTTTATGGATTTTAAAATAAGTATGCAAATGCAAAAATATACACATGAATGCGAAGGAAGAAAACTTACCGAGCACACCCCCAAACTGAAACTTGACAGTGTCCTCACTGTCAGGCTACACCAAGAGGGTCGAAAATGTCGGCACTTCCCTGTTTATTTTTCATTTTATGTATTTTTTTAATTTGTATATATATATATTTACAAATGGTACATACCCCCAAACTTGTGTGAAACAAAGTTTTGGCAAGAAGATCAAAATTTTGGGGGTCAAATGGAGGAAAATCAAACGGTGTAAATCGGCTCCTGCAAAAACAGGAGCTCCTCCGATGGGTCCGCAATGAGGAACGGTTTCAGTCGATGTCCGTTTACTTTAAACAAAGTACCATCCTCCGGATTTTCAAGATCTACCGCACCGTGCGGATATACGATGCATACTAAGAATGGCCATTTCCACCTAGATCTGAGCTTGCCGGGGTGAAAGTGTAATCGAGTGTCATAAAGCAAAACCTGTTGACCAGGTTTAAACTTTTTGCGCTTAAGGTGTTTGTCATGGAACACCTTAGTCCGGTTTTTAACAATGACAACATTATCATATGCCTCATCCCGCAGCTCTTCTAGTTCATTTAGTTGCAGCTTTCGATTGCTGCCCGCATCTCCCATTGATAAATTCAACTCTTTGATCGCCCAAAATGCCTTGTGCTCAATCTCAACTGGGAGGTGGCAAGACTTCCCATAAATAATCCCGTATGGAGACATACCAAGATCGGTCTTGTATGCAGTACGGAATGCCCATAGTGCATCAATCAGCTTATGTGACCAATCTTTTCGGTTTTTAGAAACCGTTTTCTCCAAAATTTGTTTAATTTGCCGATTCGAAACCTCGGCTTGCCCACATGTTTGGGGATGGTATGGCGTTGACAGTTTGTGAGTAATGGAATATTTGCGCATTAAGGACTCAAAAGTCCTATTGCAGAAGTGAGATCCATTATCACTTATAATTGCTCGAGGGTGCCCAAACCGAGAAAAGATGTTTTCTTTAAAAAATCGAACGACAACCTTGTTGTCATTCGTTCGGCTAGGCACAGCCTCGACCCATTTTGACACATAGTCAACAGCCAAAAGAATATACACATTCCCAAAGGAATTGGGAAATGGTCCCATGAAGTCTATTCCCCAAACATCAAAAATATCCACAACCAAAATTGGTTGGAGCGGCATTTTGTTTCTCCGCGATATCCGGCCCAAGTGTTGGCACCGGGAGCATGTCTTGCAGTATTCATATGCATCTTTAAAGAGTCGTGGCCAATAGAAACCACATGCATGATTTTCTCGGCTGTCTTCTTAGGGCCAAAATGCCCGCCACACGCTTGATCGTGGCAAAAAGACAGCACACTCTTAAACTCATTTTCAGGTACACACCGATGAATGATTTGGTCGGAACAGTATTTAAAAAGATACCGTTCATCCCAGTAATAATGCTTTACTTGGGACAAGAATCGGAGTTTATCCTGTTTCGACCAATCTTTAGGTATCAAGCCGGCGGCCAAGTAGTTTACTATATCAGCGAACCAAGGTTCGCACGACACTGTTAAGAGTTGCTCATCGGGAAAAACATCTTTAATTGGAATTTCAAGTGTAGGCGAAGAAGGAAGTCATGAAAGGTGATCGGCCGCTACATTTTCACATTCTCTTTTGTCCCTTATGACAAGGTCAAACTCTTGTAGCAAGAGGATCCAACGTATTAGCCTCGATTTGGCATCCTTCTTCGCAAAAAGATGGCGAAGAGCTGAATGGTCCGAATATACAATCATTGGAGAGCCGATTAAATACGGCCGGAATTTTTCAAGTGCAAACACAACTGCTAAAAATTCCTTTTCTGTTGTTGTGTAGTTCAGTTGGGCCTCATTTAATGTTCGGCTAGCATAAAAAATTACGTGCGGCATCTTATTAATGTGCTGTCCAAGAACAGCACCAATGGCGAAATCTGATGCATCGCACATAATTTCAAAAGGATGCGTCCAGTCTGGAGATGAAAGAATGGGCACAGAAATGAGAGATTGTTTCAATGACTCGAACGCTTCCATGCAAGTTGAGTCAAAATCAAATGTTGTGTCCTTTGCCAATAAGAGAATCAAAGGTCTAGAAATCTTGCTAAAATCCTTGATGAACTGTCTATAAAAACAGGCATGGCCAAGGAAGGCTCGGATGTCTTTGACGCTTTTAGGAGGAGGGAGATTAGAAATGACCTCAATCTTGGCTTTATCAACCTCTTTGCCATTTTGCGAGATGACATGTCCTAACACAATGCCTTCTCGTACCATGAAGGGGCACTTCTCCTATTTTAAGGCGAGGTTCTTATCCCTACAGCGGGTAAGAACTGTGTCAATGGTGTAGCAAACACTCGTCGAAGGAGTCACCAAAAATGGAGAAATCATCCATAAAGATCTCCAAAAACTTTTCAACCATGTCTGAAAAGATCCCCATTATACACCGCTGAAATGTAGCGGGTGCATTGCATAACCCAAAGGGCATGCGACGATAAGCGAAAGTGTCGAAAGGACAAGTAAATGTGGTCTTGTCTTGATCCTCTTTGGCGATGGGGACTTGGTTATAGCCGGAATAGCCATCCAAAAAGCAGTAAAACTCGTGCCCAGCCAATCGTTCTAGCATTTGGTCAATGAAAGCTAAAGGAAAGTGGTCTTTCCTTGTCGCGGCATTGAGTTTTCTATAGTCGATGAAAACTCGCCACCCAGTTTGGGTGCGAGTAGGTATTAACTCATTTGAATCATTGGTTATGACCGTAATGCCCGACTTCTTTGGGACAACATGAATGGGGCTAACCCACTGGCTATCCGAGATATGGTAAATGATACCACTATCAAGACATTTAACAATCTCCTTCTTGACAGCCTCTTTCATTATGTGGTTGAGGCGTCTTTGTGGATCCCTCACTGGCTTGGCATCATCCATCAAGTATATATGATGTTCAACTATGAGGGGACTAATCCCCTTGATGTCCGCCATAGACCAGCCAAAAGCTTGCCGGTTATTTTGTAAGACAATTAAAAGGGCCTTCTCTTGCTCAAGAGCTAGAGAGGCTGATATGATAACGGGAAGGGTCTCATTCTCACCTAGGTAAGCATATTTAAGGTGCGACAGCAAAAGCTTTAGTTCGAGTTTAGGAGGTGAAACAATTGAAGGTAGCATTGGTGAAACTGTTTCAAACTCGAAGGATTCCATCAACGGTTCAAATCGAGTGTACGTAACCGAGTCGGATAGTTCAACTAACTCATCCGAAAAATCAAAATACTCAAACTCGGGTGGTGAGTCTTCAAAATCGTCCAAAAAGGTGAAACACTCATAATCGTTGTCCGGCGTGAAAGCTGTGTCGGATTCTAGGAGGAACGCACTAGAGGCGTCAACACTGCTGTGATCGAACAGAAAGTTTTCGAACTCACAGTCCTCCTCCGTGATCTCATGGATCGAGCAAACATCAAGTATATTAGCATTATGCTCGGAAGGATGATTCCCTAACTTAAAGATGTTGAGTTCAATCGTCATATTTCTAAAAGATAGGTTCACTGAACCATTACGACAATTGATCACTACGTTAGAAGTCGCAAGGAATGGTCGACCAAGTATCACCGGAATTTGACTCCAGGGGTTAGCTACAGGTTGTGTATCCATAACAATAAAGTCAACAGGGAAAATGAAATCCCCTACTCTAATTAACACATCCTCTAACTCACCCCTAGGATGGGTGATGGATCGGTCGGCCATTTGGAGAGTACAATGAGTGGGCTTAAGCTCTCCAACGCCTAACTGCTCATACACAGAATAGGGTAGCAAATTGACACTAGGACCAAGATCTAATAGTGCTCTATTGATGTTCTTGTCCCCAATTGTTATCGAAATAGCAGGACAGCCGGGGTCCTTGTGCTTTTGGGGTAAAGATTGGACAAGAGCATCACTAACAGCACTAGCCACGAAAACTTTCTTTGGTACTTGTGACTTCCTCTTCTTGGTGCATAAGTCCTTTAAGATTTTCGCGTAAGAAGGAACTTGTTGGATTGCATCCAAGAGAGGTATATTTATGCTAACCTGTTTGAACAACTTTACACTCTTCTCCATTTGTGGAGTTGGTTTATTGGATTTCAACCGGTTTGGAAAAGAAACATTTTAGAAATTTGTTGAGTCCAATTTTTGTGGATCAGATTGTGGAGTTGGAACGGATCCCCATGTAGATGTGTTCGTGATGTGAGAAGTGGGTCCGTTCGAGCTAGAAGAAGTAGAGCCTTGTGAAGAATGAAGAATAGGCTCTAACGAAGAAGAAGAAGATGAAGAAGAAGAAGGTGAAGAAGATGAAGAAGAACCACCGGCAGAGGTGTCATTATTAATACCCACATTATTGTGCAACACTTTTCCGGATCTCAACGTGGTCACAACATTTACGTTATGATTTTGCTGTTCATATGCAACATGTGCGTGACCAGGATTTGGCAGTGGTTGAGATGGAAGCTTTCCCTTTTCTCGCTCGCTCAACGCAGCATTGAGTTGTGCAATTTGTACCTCAATAGATTTGATGCTTTGATCGTGTGAAGCACTGTTTTGCACCAAAGATTGAATAGAAGTCTCCAACCATGCTGTGGATTGTGTAGATTGCTTTAGGAACGCATCTAGACTTCTTTCTAGCAAGTTAACCTTCTCATTATTAGGTTGAACAAAGTTGTTTTGAGGGTAAGAATTGTTGGGCACAAAATTGTTCATTTGGTTAGGGTAAGGTTGTGGGTGGAAAGGATGCTGGTATTGAGTTTGTGGAGGTTCTTGTTATTGTGGAGGAGGAGGCCTTTGAAAGTTGTTGTTTCCTTGGAATTGCTGGTTTTGATTCCAAGAAAAATTTGGGTGACTCCTCCAACCTAGATTATAAGTCGAAGAGTATGGATCATTTTTTTGTCGTTGCTGAAAGGCAGCATTGACTTGATCTTGTCCTTGAATAGGTGGATTGTAAGGACACTCTTTGGTGAGATGTGATGGATCCGAACAACAAGCACAAACAGTTCGTCGGGGCAAAGCAGGGACAGGAGAAGGCGATGAGATTTTGGTCTCAATTGCTTCTAGCTTTTTCGCAAGTGCGTCCATCTCGGCCTTCATAGCAATCGACAGATCTAATTGATGTATGCCTGCCCTAGACTGACCAATTGAAGAAGATGAAGTGGTCTTGGTGCTTTCCCACTGAAGTGTTTGTTCAGCGATATCCTCGAGAAACTGCCACGCTTCCTCACTAGATTTGGTTAGAATGTGACCTTGACAAATGGTTTCTAGCAACCGCTTTGTTGCTGAGTTCAATCCCTCGTATAAAGTCTGGCAATGTTGCCAATTTTCGATCCCATGGTGAGGGCATTGAACAAATAGGTCTTTGAATCTTTCAAAACACATCCAAAAGGGTTCGGAAGGAAGCTGGGAAAATTGTACAATCTCATTGCGAATTCTCGCAGTCTTGTGATGAGGATAAAACTTTTTAAGAAAAGCTTTAACAAACTCTTCCCAATTCTTAATTGAATGTGATGTTGTGCTGTATAACCACTTCTCGGCTAAGTCACATAAGGTGAAAGGAATGACCCTTAGCCTTATAGCATCATCCGATAATTGGGTTGTTTTCATCATTGCGCAAACGTTTTGGAATTTATTTATGAATATATAGGCATCCTCGGATTCCAGTGCGTGAAATTTTGGCAACATATCAATGAAGTGGGGTTTGATCTCAAAATTGTCCCTATTTGCCGGTGGGAGTGAAAGACAAGTAGGTAAGGCGGTGCGGATGGGGTAGAAAAGATCCTGGAGCGCGATTCGTTGGGGCGCTTCAACAGGCGGGTGCTGCGGGTTATTCGCACCTAACGAAGGTGGAATCAGTCCCGTGGGTAAGGTGTTGTTAGGATTACATCCCGACATCCCTTCGGAGGAAGAATTTGAAGGTGAAGGTAAGGAAGTGGAAGGAATTTCGACTTCGGAGTCGAAAGCTTCGTCGGTCGGTACCAACGGGACACGGACTAATTGGGCGCTAGTGTCCCCAGTCCAACCGGACATACACTAAAGTGGTAGTGTAGTCAAAAAAGGTAAAAAAAAATAATGTGGAGGTAAGAAAACGTCAATGAAAAGAAAGTGGTGTAAGTGGGGTGCACGGATTTCTTAGCGACAAGTTGCAAGTTTTTGTAAAAAAATTTCCCTTTTTTTATGTGGTGCTCTTTGCAAAAAGATTTTTGATAAAAGGCTTAAACACACGTTCAATCAAGCACAAATGCACAATCAGGCCTAGATCTACGGTCACCTAGGTCAGCTAGACAGCCCCTAACTGTTCCAAAGGGCAAGAAGTAAGACCTCAAACCGTCTTTCACCGCCAATTATGGCCAGGTAAGTGTCAGGTAAGTGGAAGGCTCTCCACCACGTAAGTAGTGGACCTAATTAAGTAATCACTTGCCTTAGACACACTTGCCTAGACACCACAAAGTCAGGTTACGATCAATGGTCGATACCTACAACTAGTCCTTTGTCCTATTGAGCGCGAAGTCCTTAGGGATGAGTCTAATATTTTTTAATTAAGTGATGATCAATGCAATATGCCTTATTTGATTTCTGGGGTCCTGGGAAAGGTGATGAAATCCCCACCCAATCTGGATTGGTTTCAAACCCCTTAAAGTCTGATTAAATATGCAAACCAGTAAACAATCACTTGCAAACAATTTTTATTTTTAGCGCGACGCAAAGAATCCTGCACAAGATCAATTATTGGAAGGGGGAGAGATTTTTTAGCACAAAGAATCCTGCAGGAAATTTTACCAAGGAGATATCAGGGGTACAGAGGAGGAGAGAGAAAGCTCTCAATTGTTTTTCGTCCTGCTGACGTCACCAGGAGGCGGCGGTTCCGCGGCGGGAACGGGGGTGCGGCGGCTGAAGCGCGGTCGTCAGGTAGGTTCGTGTCCCTAAATTTCTTCTGCTCATCTAGTTTGACTTTTCTCTGTTGTTCAGATTTAGGGTTTTCTGTTTTGATCTCTATATTTTTCCAGATCCGAACTCGTTCGTTAATCCTGCAAAAATTCACACGAAACACCCTTCAAACAATAAAAAGATGATAAAATTTTTATAATTTTTTTTTATATTTCAGTTTTTATGATTTTTATATTTTATATTAACCTGAAATTGCAAAAAGGAAATACTACGTCATCCCCAGCAACGGCGCCATTTGATTTATAGAGTTTTTTAGATCAAAAATATTTTTACCGCAATCAAGAACGGCGTCGCTTGGTAGCTAGCCAGTGAATACAGGTCGGTCCACAAGGATGTTGTGTATTTTCTAATTGTTCTAACGAGTTAATTCCAAATGGTATTTGGATCTTTATCACTAAAAACTAAATTGACTTAGACTAGGATTAGAAATCTTGCTAAGGTTAGGATTAGGTTATGTTTGGAAAGTAAAAGATTTCCCACCGCTTTCAATGCCCTAAATTAGATCTCTTTAGGTGTTATGGTAATTATCAATAAAGGGGATTAGGACGATCGGGAAGAAACGATGTTTCTTCCTCTAGGTCCTTGTCCCCTTTATTAATAATTACCCTAACCTCCATGGAAAACGTGCACAACTGGTCTTTTATACTACGGGATCACCGTTACCTCGTAGGTAGGGTGCCGTAGGGAGCGATATGTGTATGTATGCATGGAGTCCTAATTATTAATATTGATGGGAAAGAAATGGGTCAGAGATTTGCATCTCTCAAACCTTCCATATTCCTAACCCTAACAAGCGAGGAACTACTCGCTCATTAAGGGATCTATGAAAAACATGATTTTTATGAGTTTTTGATTCAAAAGATTAATTATCTAACTACTGCAGATTAATAAAAAGTTCTAATCTAAATTAAACTAGGGCAAAGAATAAATTAAACTAAGGCAGAAAGAAGAATTTAGAACTAGGGTAAAATAAAAACTACTTACAAAATTGATGCTCTCAAAACTTGATTGAAATCTGAATTTTATTCAATGAAAAGAGGAACGACCTAAAACAAGTTTTTGGGTCTCTATTTATAGGACATAGAAAACCCTAGGTTTACAATCGACGCACATCTGCTTTTACAAATATACCCCTAGGAAGACTAGTCAACACGCTGCCAGCCGCTTCCAGAAATTTCCATCGATACGGGTACAACACGGCCGCGGAACCGCGGCCATAGGCCAGGTTTGGCCGCGGTTCCATGGCCAAGTAGTGGCATCTTGGGCTGATTTTGGCTATGCTGCTTCTGGTTGTATTTTGCTTCCTGTTTCTTCAGTTGGTTCTTTAGGATGTCTTCTCGTTCTCTCCCAGATTTCCACAGTGAATAATTGTAGTGGACTTTTACCGTTGCTTCGTGTCGAAGTCTTGAACCTTGTGCTGCTTTTGTACTTTTGTGAACTTGTTCATTGATCTTCATTGTCCCTCAAAATGTGGCATGATCAAGATTCCACCATTTATCGGTCGTAGTCTCACTTTTGTATCGTCTTTTGTCTTTTTCACTGTTTTTGTTCCGAGAACCTGTAACCTGTAACTATGTAGCAGACATGGATCAAAAGCACCTGTTTATTTATAAATGACTAAGAATGGGGTCTATAAGAATGCAAAATTGTGGTATGAACATATGCTACATTAAAAACACGTGTCCGAACCTTGAGAAATCATCAATAAAAGTTATGAAGTAAGAAAAACCGCATCTAGCTTGTGTAGACTTTGGTCCGCATACATCACTATTTATGAGGCCTAAGAGTTCAGTAGCTCTTTCTCCGTGTCCAACAAATAGAGTTTTTGTCATTTTACCCTTGATACAAGACTGACAAGTCGTATAAGATTTATATTCAAAGGGATTTAAATATCCATCTTTATGTAGCTTGTTTAGTCTTGTTTCGTTAATATGACCAAGTCTACAATGCCAAAGAAAAGCTTCATTTATATCTGAAAATTTTCTTTTATTAGTGTGTTGTATATTGAACACTGTGTTTTGATTTAGAATGTATATCCCGTTATTCAATGTACCATACCCAATCAACTGTTGATTCAGGTTAATGTTCATAACATTATTCTGCAGCACAAAATTATATCCTTCATTGTCTAACAAAGAAATGAATATTATATTACACAGCATGCAAGGTACATAAAAACACGGGTTCAAAACCAATATACATCTTGATGGCAACTCCAAGTGATACTCTCCCATTGATACAGCATGTACATTGGAACCATTTCCAACCCGGAGAGTGTGATCACCAGTCTTCAAAACTTTTCTATTTCTCAATCCCTGCATTCAATTGCAGATGTGAGAACTCGAACCGGTATCTAATACCTAGGAAGCAGAGTTTATAGAAAAACAGTTTTCAGTCACGAACACACCTGAAGCGGAAGTATCACCATGCTTCTTCTTCTTGAGATCAACAAGATACTCAGCACAATTTCTCTTCCAGTGTCCCGACTTGTGGCAGTAGAAACATTCTCTTTTTCCTTATTCCTCAGCCCTGGATTTGTCTCTCCCTTTTGCCTTTTTGACTCCACCTCTCGGTTTGGTGGGTTTCTTTTTATTCCTTCCCTTAGCCTTGGCTTTTGGGACGGAAGAGGAAGATTGTCCAACAATCAGAGAGGGAGTCTTCGTCTTAAGCGTGCTCTCTGCACTTCTCAACATATTGAGAAGTTCAGGAAGTGACTTCTCCATAAAATGCATATTGAAGTTCACAATAAACTGAACATAGGCAAGGGAGAGACTACAGAACAATATCAACATATTGTTCGTTCTCCATGGTCCATCCGAGGCCCTCAAGTTCTTCAATTAGAGTTATCATCTTCAAGACATGATCACCTACCGACATGTCAGCAACCATTCTTATCTGAAATAACTTTCTAGATGCCTCATAGCGCAGGGTACGAGATTGCTCCCCATACAACTCCTTTGTATGGAGAAAGATGGATTGAGCATCCATCTTCTCATGCTGCTTCTGATGTACATTATCCATTGAAGCTAACGTGAGGAATTTGGCTGTGGCATAATCAGCATCCCAAGTCTTGCGGATCTCCTTATCCACAAAAGAAGAATCAGGGCCATTGATGGGAGGGGCTGGGGCAGTGAGGACATATGCAACCTTATCTTATGTAAGGACAATATTTATGTTCCTCAGCCAGTCTTTATAATTGGGTCCCGTCAGTTCATTTTTCTCTAATAGAAGCTTAAGTCCAGTCATGGGTATCTGCAATTAGGAGAGAGAAAAGAATACACTCAGCGAAATGCTCTTGCAAAGATTAGATTGGTTATTATCTTATCTAATCGATGCCTCCCAATGCTTTTATCAAATTTTCCTTCAAACCTGATAAAGAAAATTAGCCAGGATTAATTACATTCTACAACTTCGCTAACCGTTCAGCCAGGCCAGTGTCGGTATTTTGAGGGAGGTTCCCCGTACTTTCGCACGGACCTAATTAAAGTAAACCTCATTTTTCCAGAGGCACAACCACATTGACACCTTTCTAGACACCTACTGGATTAGCTAATTGTAAAGTGCAAAACTCTCCTGGGAGTAACTCTTACTCACAGTGGGATCGGGATCTAATTGCACGCTTTTGGCGTGTCGTGTTTTAAGTTCTAAAGTTAACCGCAATTAGGACGGTATCGCTTTGCAGCTAGCCACGATGAGTACGGGTCGTCCGCAGGGAGACAGAGCGTTTTAAGTTCTTGTTTTCACGAGTTAATGCGCGGGGCGGAAGTGTTCGTATCTACCCTATATGCTTATATGCAAAGTAAACGCTTGTTAGGATTAGATAAGATAGTGTAAGTTTAAGGAAATCCGTACGCAATCCTTTGAGCCGAGCTCGACCACTAAAGCTAGAGCAATCGGCAACAACGTGGATTAGGGTGCTTAAGCACGGTATTTGTGTAATCCGGCTTATTGACCCTTCTCCGTCCGTTTCTTGTCACTTGCTTTCACCTCCGGCCAATCCGAACGCAACCGGTCACGGTTAGGAATCACCGATACCTTAGTAGGGTAGGGTGCCTAACGGAGCGCTTGCATAAGGTTTGGACGAAGTTTAATGGAAAAGATCGGGAAAAGGAAATGAGAAAGGAAATCTTAACTTACAATATCGGTTTCTTTCCTAACAACACCGTATTCACAACCATCAAACAAAAAGAGCAAAGAAAAGAGAAAAGAAAAGAAAAGCAATACAAGTAAGTAAATGACATGGTAATTAAATTGCAAGTAAGTAAATGGCATGGAAACAAATTGCAAGAAAGTAAAAAGCAAGAATATAAATACAAGAAAATAAAGCAAGTAAGAAAATACTAAGAACCAAAGAATGAAAGCTTCATTAACTCAAAGTGACAATGCAAACCATAGGTTCAATAACTTAATCTTAAACATGCAAGCTCAATGAAGAGCTTGCAAGATCAAGAGAAGGCAAAGAACTCAAGGTGAAGTGAAGGTAAAATGAAAGCTTTATTAATCTTCAAGTAATGATACAACCCTTGAGATCAATAACTAAAACTTAAACTTGCAAGCTCAATGAAGAGGTTGCAAGATCAAGAGAAGGCAAAGTACTCAAGGGGGACTAGCTATATACAAGAACAAAAAGAAAACAAAAGAGGTTTTAGTGTAAAGAATGAGACAATGTAAGACCCCCTCTCCCTTACTCACTGGTTTGCTTTTATAGGCACAAAAGTAAAATAAACAAGTAATAAAAATAAGATGACGTGGCAGCAAGGGAGGGACCACAGAAAATTGGGGATCTTTGGGGCAAGGGGGGCCGGCTAGCTCAGAATTTTGGAGGGTGTGGCCGGCCCAAAACCGAGCAAGCTTGTTCGTATTTGTTGTGTGGTCTCGTATGCTCTCCAATATCACTCTGATGCTGCTTGATTTCTCTATAGAGGCCTGGGTTGCACTCAGGGGTTTGGAGGGAAACTTGTAGCTATACATCACATCATATCTTTTTGCATTTATCACTCTTGTCCCCGCACTTGCACAAGCTATCATTTGTGTGTGCCATGGGCAGCCCCACCATCGTCCTAGTGCCAAAGAGCAAGTGTACACTTGCATTGTGTTGGACCAATATTGTGTGCACACATTTTATTTTCAAAAACTCTTTGGATATCGGTCGGTTTCCAGTTCTTGTTGTAGTGTCGGCTCACAAACGATATATCCGAGATTTTAAGTGTATTTCCAGTATTTTGTCACGGATACCTGTAATCTGTAATTACTGAGCAGACACTAGTTACTAGTACCGATATATAACAAAACAGATAATGAATGAGCGGTATTGAAATGCAATTTTCTGAAACGATCAAATACCCCAAACTTATCATTTGCTCGTCCCGAGCAAAACAAAAAATCCTAGTCTCACTTTCGTAGGGAACACGATTGCACTGAGCTCATGCAACAAGCCGTTAAACCTCTAGGTTTCCCTAGTAGGAGGAATGTTGTCTCCTGAGGGTTTTCAGCGGATACTACCCACAAAATCCCGTCAAGCTAGTTTCATAAGTTAACATCGATTCTACTCTTATAGTTTAGTATCTAGGTTAGAAATTCTATTATTCTAAGTTAGAAATATTCAACCCTTATATTTCACACCTCCTATCTATTTAACCTTAGATCCTATAGATTTTTACATTTTAAAAAGATCTCGGTTTCTCTTGAATTTTCCTTCTAAAGTGCGGTCTCCAATCAAGGATTTTTATTATCTTTACGGAAAACATAAGTTTTATTCTTTATTCCTATTTTTCCTCCAAACAACGATTGTATACCCCTACGTGTGTGTAAAATTTCACCCCTATACTTAAGAATTCAATTCAAGCTATAGTACCCTTGCCCTAATACCTAATACTACTTCTTTTCATTTAATGATGGACGGTGTTGCCCACACACCTTTCATGCGACTATTAATGTTTCTTGAGGCACTAACAGCCGATTACTGAATGTGTGAGCTTAAAGCATAAATAGCAGTTTCCAGGTCTTGACTTTATTTATTTATTTTTCATTTCTTTATTTTTCTTTTTCAAGACCGGATATATTTTTCAATATGCTCTTTTGGTGTTTAGCTTTAAATACCCTTTTTCCCTTTCATACAAGGTTTTCAGGAAAGAGTATTTCTAGGTATCCTCTATTCTCCCAAGTTTCACGGTGCGTGTATGTGCAGTTTGTAGGGTATAAACTTTATAAGTTTGAACTCAAGAATAGAAACTATTTTTCAGACTTATCCTTCAGTAAAGCTTTCAATACTTTCCTTTCATCTCGACCTAACTCAAGATTACCTACTTCTAAAAAAATTGTAAAGACGTATAATTACCAAAGTTAAATAGAAGGAGGGTTATTTTTAGGGTTTTCAATTCCTAAGCCTAGGATTTAGTTATTTCTAACGTATCAACTAAAGTTTCGGAAATAGAAATCTAAGTTACCTATTAGCTAACTTGACGATAAAGTTTTTATATTTTTTGGAAATTTTTTCGATTTTTATGGGTTTTTAAATAAGTATGCAAATGCAAAATATACACATGAATGCGAAGGTAGAAAGCTTACCGAGCACAAAATACCCCCAAACTTAAACTTGATAGTGGCCTCACTGTCAGGATACACCAAGAGAGTCAAAAAATTTCGGTGCTCCCATGTTGTTTTTTCCTTTTTATATACAAAATAAAAAGAAAACCAAAAATATATATACACAAAAAGGTCCCCTCCAAACTTAAGTGAAACAGTGTTTCCACTGTTTAAGCGGTGAAGTTCAGGATTAGGGGTGAAAGAGAACAATATCAATCTATACAAGGCCTTACACAGGCCAAAAGTGAGCACCAACCATTCAAAATTTTTATCGGGATAAAGGCCCGGGCTGGTGAAAGAATGCGGAGAGGAATGAAATGGAGAATACGTTAGACCGTATAGGGATAGAAGTGGTATACGGTCCCGATATATGAGGAGAAGAATGGCGGAAGTGAAAAAGAAATGGAGTACGAACTTAAGGGTAAAAATGGAGTGAATAAATTAGTACAATTTTTGATGACCGGTATGTAAAAAGAGATTGTACTAACCTATTAACCCGTCGAGAAATGGGGTCAAATCCCTCTAGATTCGTGAGAAAACATAGGTAGACTGAACTTGGTAAACCAGGCACTGGAAATGAAAGTGATACGGTGTCTTACAAAGTCGGAACGATGGAAAGGATGGAGGGGAGTGATCGAGAAATGGGATCGGTTAAACATTCAAGAGGGTGTACACAGTCAATGAAAGGGACATGATGAATTGGAAAATCAGACTCATCAAGTAAAACTGGTTCATCCTCAATACTATCCTCAAAATTCTCCTCAAAAATTAGCTCATCCATGCATTTATAATTGATTGAATCGATTCTTTGTGTGTTGTGTTTTGAAAATGTGTAAAGATCACAATCAAAGAAATTTGTAAACCGCAATCAATAACGGTGTCAATTGTAGGTTCGTTAGCGAGTGCGGATCGTCCACAAGGAAAGTGAGATTTGATCGTATTTGTTTTAGTTGAGTCGAAAATTAAAGAAGAAAAGAAAAGAAAATTTGATTCAATATTTATAAAAGTGAATATCAAGAATTATCAAAATCTAAATCTAATATCAAGAATACTCAAAATCAAGATTCAAGAATCGTCCAATTTGAATTAGTTATCAAGATTTGTAATGAGGCTCGTAGGAATCGATCGAATCGATAGTGAGGATGAAGACTTGTGATGACGTATTCTTATCCATTGATGATTTGTTGCTAGATCGATGACGATCAACGAGAATTAGGGATCTCTTGCAGAAACTAGGGTTTCATCATCTATCCCTTGTCCTTTCGTTGATTATCATTCAATTTCTAGCCTCTAGGAAATTCAAGCATCGATCATTGATCACTAATTAAGAGCGAAAACATTCAAGAAAGCATCTCGCTCGAAACTAGGTTGTCAATGATTCAATTTACTAAAGTTTACAAAACTCATATGACTTAAGAATCGTACAAGAATGTAATCATCGTCAACTATCAATTTTCTCGATTCCTCCACGAGCGGAGTTTTTACTTAAGCATCATAACAAAGAAAACAATCAAGAATTGAGATCTCATCATAATGCTCAAATATAAAGAAAAGCAAGATTAAGAAATTTCACCTTTTATTATCCAACAATTTCATTACAATTCACTCAAGAACTACAAGAATTGAGGAAAGAACTCGATCGTCGAATTAGCTTCGCATTGTCTCCATGAGTCGCGGATCGTCTTGGATCGCTTGCTCGGTTAAAGATCGGCTTCGCATCTAAAAGGTTGAAGGCTTCTTGCTTTATTTGTACTCGGAGATCTTGAATTTGGCTTTTGGTGATTGGATTAGGGTTTGGGTGCACAAGTTGTGTCACTCAACTTGTGTTGGAAACTGTTGAACAACCCTTCAACAACCTTTGAGAAGAAGCCTTGGGTCCCCTTTTATAGCCCTCTTCTTTAGCTTCCCCTAGAAGCTTGATTAGGATTAGCTTCCTTTAGAAGCTAGGTTTAGTTTAGGTTCTCTTGCAAGCTTGGTAGTTGAGTAGAAGCTTCTACGGTTAGTTAGTTAGCTAGCTTATTTGAGAAGCTTAGAGGTGTTTACCTTGTACAAGAAGCTTGGCTGTTCGGACAGAAGCTTCTGGAGATCTCTAGAATTTGCAGTGGCTTGAAGAAGTTGGCCAAGTGAAAGGAGAAGCCTGAAATGAAGAACTGTTGATGTCATGCTGATGTGGCCGCGGATCCGCCGCCAATAGGGCCCTACGTCCGCGGATCCGCGGCCCTTTGATGGATATGCTGCATGAAACTTCATGGTAATTCCTATGTTGGCTTTGTGGCACTTTTAGAATGTCTGGAATCTTTTTATACTCTCTTGTTCACTGCTAGATCACAAATCTTAGACTTGGCGTATTTTTATCAGCACTTTTAACAGTTTTGGCTCTTTACCTGGAATTTCCTGCACAGATTCTCGAGACAAGTGTTGCGATCTATAAAAGATCATGCGTGGAATAATAAACACACAATTTCCCTCAAAATGCAGCTTATAATGTATAACACATGTTATTTGGTATTTTACAGACGATTTGCTAATGTGTGCTATATTCATACCGAACACATTTAGATGAGTGCAAATGGTAGGGAAATTGATGTTTTAAAAATACAATATTTTCGACTAATCAAATTCCCCCAAACTTATTTTTGGTCGTCTCAAAAAACTTGTTTTAATAAAAAGAGAAGGAGAAAATAAAGAAAAAGAAAAACTAACTAGCACACTTTCGTAGGCAACACGATTGCACTGAGCACGTGCAACAAGCCTTTAGACCTCTAGGTGTCCCTAGTAGGAGGAGTGTTGTCTCCTGAGGGTTTTCAGCGGATTGCACCCACAAAATCTAATAATAAAAGGAAGATCGTGAAAGTTACATATAAAGATAAGAATTATAAAAGAAAGACTTTGAAAATTAGAGTTTCCAACTACACTAGCTTTTCAGTTGTCATGAGCCCTATCTTAATAGTCCTGAAAAGATGTTAGAAATCGCGTCATCCCTCAATAAAACATCGTCTTTATTCTTCATTCCTATCTTTCTTCCAAACATCGATCATATACCCTTACGTGTGTGTAAGATACATCCCTACACTTGGAGAATTCAATTCAAGCTATCATACTCTTGTCCATCTGCCTCAGTACTTTTTAATTTGATGAATATTTAGATGGATTGCTCACACATTTTTCATTTGACCGTTAATACTTCTTGAGGTACTAACCGACCGATTACTCATGTACTTGCATATTAGGTGTATTTTCCTCGTCTTGCACCACCTAAGGCTTAGCAGTGACTCCCAGACCAGTTGGTCTAAGACACTAGGTGATGAAGCACCATCGCTATATTTTTTTATTGCTTCCTTGGCGATAACAAAAGCAGTGTTCATTTTTTTTTGCACCATTTATATTTTTTTTCATTTTTTATTTCCTTCATACTTTGGCTGTTAGACAAGAGCATTTCAAGGTATCCTCTACTATCCCGAGTTTCAAGACGTGTGTAAGTGCGTATAGTAGGGTATCAACGTTCAAATGTTTGGCTTCTAGAATAGGAACTATTTTTCAGACTTATTTTTATCCTCAGATTAGTGACTTCCTTCATCTTACTAACCCTTGGGACAACGGCTCATAACTACTTATTACTAGTTTGTTTAAGAAAACTTCTAATTTTCTTGGTTTTCTTAAATTTTTCCAATCTTTTGGATGTAATTTTTCACTATCTAATCTTTTATTATCTTATTTATGTACAAAATATTTAATTTTTTTCCATTTTTTTATATGTTTTGTGCTAATGCAAAGTATGATGCAAATGATGCGCAAATAAGCACAAACCTCCCCCAAACTTGTTTTCAACAGTGTCATCACTGTTGTCTTCTGCTAAACCTCAAAAAACCTGTAAGCTTGGAAGGAAATTTATTAATTAGGGCAAAATATATTAAAGTGAAAATCCTCCCCCAAACTTATTTTTGGCTCACAATTTTTGAGGACAACTTTTATTTTCAAGAGCCAAAAATATACCCCTCCTCCAAACTTGAGTTAAACAATGTGAATTGAAAATCATAAGAGGGGGTCAAAAATTACTGGTCGATGCCAAGCTTTGCAAAGACCGAAGGTCAACACCAACCATTCGAAAATTTTATCAATGTAGTGCATCGTTTGGTGAAATAAGAAGTAGGGAAAGGGTAAGTGGTGGAATAGAAAGTGTTTGCGTCTCGTTTTGGAGAGACGACACAGTGATTGTGATGGATTGCTCGCATCCTTTTTACAGTCTAGAAGAAAGGGTGGAGGTTCAATTTCATTGTTTTGATGTGGATTCATCTCAACACCCGTGTTTTTCAAAAATGCGAGTTCATCAGCGAAGATCTCCTCAAAAGTCTCATCAATTCCCCGAAGAATAATGTCATCACAAAGCACGGGGTGATCTTCAGACTCCAAAAACGGTTAATAATCAGTGTTAGTTGTTGACCCGGACAACTCGGTGGAAGAGTCCGTATGTGTATGATACATAGTTGGGTCAAATAACAACATATGAAAAGAGTCTAGATCAGCATCATGAGGATCGTCAAATTCGCTGCTGTCGACATCCATTAATTCGACAGAACATACTCGAGCATGAGGATCGGAGGGTTGACTTCCCAACTTGTAAATGTTGAGCTCAATTGACCTATTCCCGAAAGATAGGTTCATAGAGCCATTTCTACAGTTGATTACAGCGTTGGAAGTAGCCAAAAAGGGACGACCTAGAATCACCGGAATTTGGTTCCGTAGGTTCACGACAGGCTGTGTATCAAGAACAATAAAGTCCACAGGGAATACAAATTCCCCGATTTTTATCAACACATCCTCAAGTTCAACCCTAGGTTTGGTGATTGATCGGTCGGCAATCTGGAGAGTTATGTTCGAGGGCTTTAACACTCCGATACCTAGTTGCTCATAGACTGAATATGGAAGCAAGTTAACACTAGCGCCAAGGTCAAGTAAAGCACGGTTAATGTGTTTATCCCTAATAGAAATAGAAATAGAAGGACAGCCAGGGTCCTTACGTTTCCTTGGTAATTGTTGGGGAAAAGCTGTGTCTACAGTACTTGACATGAAAAAAATTTTAGGCACTTGAGTCTTCCTCTTCCTAGCGCACAATTTCTTAAGAGTTTTCGCATTGGAAGGAACTTGTTGGATAGTATCTAGGAGAGAGGTGTTGATGTTAACTTGCTTAAACATGTCCACAAGCTTCTCCATTTGGGCATTGGGTTTGTTGGGACTCAACCTATTTGGAAATGGAGCTCTATCAATAAGTGTTGGGTCCAACATTTGTGGAGAAGGTTGTGGGGGTGGAAAGGATGAAGTGGGTGGAGGGTTTGAGCCTTTGGAAAAACGGAGAATAGGCTCGGAAGAAGAAGGTAAATTAGATGAAATAGGGTAAGAAGTAGAAGTAGGAATGGAAGTGGAAGTGGAAGCTGGGATGTTAATGATCAATTCATCATTATCAATTTGTTCACCCACATGATTGTCTAGCACTCTTCCAGATTTCAACGTGGTAAGTGCATCCACATTAGTGTAATATGAAGGTCCAGGATCAGGTAGGGGTTGAGCTGGAAGATTCCCTTTCTCTCCAGCACTCATTCTGACAGTCAGTTGTGCAATTTGTACTTCTATCGATTTGATACTCTCACCGTGGGAGACAATGTTTTGCATTAATGTTTGGATAGATTATGTTAAAATGTCATTCATTTTCCTGGACTGTGTAATGACCATGTCGAGTGCAGAGGGTGTAGAAGTACCGACAGAAGAAGGATCAAATTTGTTGGCCTGGTTTTGAAAATTTTGTGGTTGAAAGGGGTGTTGACTCATTTGTGGTGGTTGTTGTTGCTGTGGAGGGACCAGATGAAAGTTATTATGGTTTGGATCCGTGTATTGAGTTTGGTGTTGGATCCAAGAAAGATCAGGGTGATTTCTCCAATCTTGATTATATGAGGAAGAAGAAGGATCGTTTCCAGGACTTTGCTGAAATGCAGCATTAGTGTGACCTTGACACGGTGCATTCAAAGGACATTCTTCCGTCAAATGTGATCGGTTTGAACATCAGCCACACACGGTTTTGGAAAGTGTGTAATGGTTTAGGGAGGCTGAGGAGAACTTGTTTTCTAAAGCATCGATTTTCCTTTGCATTGCGGCCATTTCGGCTCTCATTGTGACGGAAATATCGAGCTGATTGATATCATCCCTAGACGATAGTGGTCTAACACTTTCCCATTGTAATGTGTTTTGAGCTAAATCTTCTAGATATTTCCAAGCTTCACCATCATCTTTAGATAGGAATTGGCAATGACACATGGTTTCAAGCATCTGTTTAGTCGTGAGATCAATACCCTCATAGATAACTCGACACAGATCCCATCTAGGGATTCCGTGATGAGAGCATTGTAAAAGAAGATCCTTGAACCGTTCAAAGCATTTCCAGAATTGTTCATTGGGAAGTTGGGTAAATTTGAAGATTTCACTCCGAACACGGCTGGTCTGTGATTGGGATAAAATTTCTTAAGGAACGCTGCAACAAATTCATCCCATGTTGAAATAGAATGTGAGGTTGTATTATAAAGCCACTTCTCGGCTAAATCGCACAAAGTGAATGGGAGAAAAACGTAAACGCAGAGCATCCAAAGACAGTTGTGACGTTCCAATCATTGCGCATACGTTTTCGAATTTTGAGATAAAAACGTATGGGTCTTCAAACTCGAGCCCGTGAAATTTGGGTAACAGTTTGATGAATTAGGGTTTAATTTTGAAATTTTCCCCGTTGGCTGGTGGTATAGAAAGACAGGTGGGAAGGGGAACACGTGTAGGATAGCATCTCTCTTGGAAAGAAATGCGTGGAGGATTCTGCGCAACTGCGGGCGGTGGAAGAGTGGTGGTGTGATGGATAATCGTCCATCGCAGTGGTGGTGGGTGGTGGGAAAAAGAAAATGAAGAAATACCGACTTTGGGTCGATGTGGGAAACGCGGACAAGACGGGCACTAGAATCCCGTGTCCAGCCGAGCTTGCACTAAAGGGTTTAGCACAAGTGGAAGCATTGTGATAATTAGGGGAAAAGTTGGTTGGTGCTTGTTTCGAAAAAGATACGGAATTTTTTTTAATAAATGCACAAGCACCCTTAGATCTAGTGGTCACCTAGGTCAAGTCTCTAGACCGCTCCTAACTGCCAGAAGAGAAGTCGCAAAATCAATCCTCTACTGCCTCTTTGTCCCTCCTGTGGCCAGGTAAGTGCCAGGTAAGTGGGAGGTTCTCCACTACGTAAGTAGTGGGCCTAATTAAGTAACCACTTGCCTTAGACACACTTGACTTAGACACCACAAAAGAAACGCGGATAAGTAATAGATTAGCCACGACCTCCTTCTGTCCTAAGTGAGCGCGACGGTCCTTAGAGTCATGTCTAGATATTTTTTAGTTAATGAAGGTAATGCGGATGCAGTTTTGTGATTTTTGGGGCTTAGGAAGGGTAATGAACTCCCCACGTAATCTGAATTTGGTCTTTGCCCCTTAATTTCCGTATTAAAAATGCAAACAACCAAGATCAAACATGCATAATTTTTTATTTTTGCGGCGCTGCGGATTTTTGCAAAGAAACCTGCAGAAATTGGTTATTGGAGCAGGTCAAGGAGGAGATAAGAAAGTTAGAAATTCACCGAGAAAATTTCGTACAGCGATGCAGCAATAACGCCACGGAACCGCCGTGAGAAGTGCTCTACGGCCGCGGAAACGCGGTGGGGAAGTGAGATCTCTGCACAAAAATTTCAGGAAATGTTCCTGTTCACTCACTGAACTCTCTGGAATGTTCAGAAAATTTTTCCTCTTGCTCCACAGATTCTAGATTCGCTCGCAAAAATCACAACAAATCGTTTAGTGTTTGTGCGAGTTTTGATCTAAAAATTCTGATGGAATAAATTTTTCAACTCAAATTTCAAAAACGAACAAATTAGCACACGATCCCCGGCAACGGCGCCATTTGATCGAATCGATTCTTGTGTGTCGTGTTTTGAAAATGTGTAAAGATCACAATCAAAGAAATTTCTAAACCGCAATCAATAACAGTGTCAATTGTAGGTTCGTTAGCGAATGCGGATCATCCAAAGGGAAAGTGAGATTTGATCGTATTTGTTTTAGTTGAGTCGAAAATTAAAGAAGAAAGGAAAAGAAAATTTGATTCAAGATTTATAAAAGTGGACATCAAGAATTATCAAAATTTAAATCTAATATCAAGAATACTCAAAATCAAGAATCCAGAATCATCCAATTTAAATTAGTTATCAAGATTTGTAATGAGGCTCGTAGAAATCGATCGAATCGATAGTGAGGATGAAGACTTGTGATTACGTATTCTTATCCATTGATGATTTGTTGGTAGATCGATGACGATCAATGAGAATTAGGGATCTCTTGTGGAAACTAGGGTTTCATCATCTATCCCTTGTCCTTTCGTTGATTATCATTCAATTTCTAGCCACTAGGAAATTCAAGCATCGATCGTTGATCACTAATTAAGAGCGAAAACATTCAAGAAAGCATCTCGCTCGAAACTAGGTTGTCGATGATTCAATTTACTAGAGTTTACAAAACTCATAGGACTTAAGAATCGTACAAGAATTTAATCATCGTCAACTATCAATTTTATCGATTCCTCCACGAGCGGAGTTTTTACTCAAGCATCATAACAATGAAAACAATCAAGAATTGAGATCTCATCATAATGCTCAAATATAAAGAACAGCAAGATTAAGAAATTTCACCTTTTATTATCCAACAATTTCGTTACAGTTCGCTCAAGAACTACAAGAATTGAGGAAAGAACTCGATCGTCGAATTAGCTTCGCATCGTCTCCGTGAGTCGTGGATCGTCTTGGATCACTTGCTCGGTTGATGATCGGCGTCGCTTCTAAAAGGTTGAAGGCTTCTTACTTGATTTGTACTCGTAGATCTTGAATTTGGCTTTTGGTGATTGGATTAGGGTTTGGGTGCACAAGTTGTGTCACTCAACTTGTGTTGGAAATTGTTGAACAACCCTTCAACAACCTTTGAGAAGAAGCCTTGGGTCCCATTTTATAGCCCTCTCCTTTAGCTTCCCCTAGAAGCTTTATTAGGATTAGCTTCCTTTAGAAGCTAGGTTTAGTTTATCTTCTCTTGCAAGCTTGGTAGTTGAGTAGAAGCTTCTAGAGTTAGTTAGTTAGCTAGCTTATTTGAGAAGCTTAGAGGTGTTTAGCTTGTACAAGAAGCTTGGCTGTTCGGACAGAAGCTTCTGGAGATCTCTGGAATTTGCAGTGGCTTGAAGAAGTTTGCCAAGTGAAAGGAGAAGCCTGAAATGAAGAACTGCTGACGTCATGCTGATGTGGCCGCGGATCCGCCGCTACGGCCGCGGATCCGCGGCCCTTTGATGGCTATGCTGCATGAAACTTCATGGTAATTCCTATGTTGGCTTTGTGGCACTTTTAGAATGTCTGGAATCTTTTTATACTCTCTTGTTCACTGCCAGATCACAAGTCTTGGACTTGCCGTATTTTTATCAGCACTTTTAACAGTTTTGGCTCTTTACCTGGAATTTCCTGCACAGATTCTCGAGACAAGTGTTGCGATATACAAAAGATCATTCGTGCAATAATAAACACACAATTTCCCTCAAAATGCCGGTTATAATGTATAACACATGTTATTTGGTATTTTACAGACGATTTGCTAATGTGTGCTATATTCATACCGAACACCTTTAGATGGGTGCAAATGGTAGGGAAATTGATGTGTTAAAAATGTAATATTTTCAACTGATCAATCATCATCAATATCAAGACGCATATTTATTTCGGAAAATACAGCTAATGACTCGGGATGAGGTCCACACGGAAGTGAAAGGACATGATGAATTGGTGAGAGAAACTCATCCGAAATTGCGGGTTCATCATTCAAAATATTCCCAGCGTCGATATCCTCAATCAAGAGAAAATCGATTTTCTCAGACACCTCATAAAAAGCATGGAGTTCAATCAATTTAGGTTCTAGAGTGGATGTGTAGAGGTCAAAAGGGTTGGAATTGGTTTCACTTGACAGGGTCCCTTCACAATCGAGTAAACCAAACACTACAAAGTCGCACAACTCATTAAATATTCTAACTTCAATTGGTAAATCATTTGGGACACTTGATAGACATTCAAAACCGGAGTTGTGGGATTCAATTTGCAACGGGTAGGTTTGATTTGGAAAGGTGTACCGCTCACTCTCACGACTCAATTCCTCAATCTGTCATACCGCCTCATCATACATTGAAAAATATGGAGCTAGTTGGAAACTAGCTACCGGGTCACTAGGTTGTATGAGGGAGGCCATGGACACATTCAAATCTATCATATGTTGGCATGACGTTGCCCGAAATTCTTCCAATGACTGTTCCAGACTAGACATGGGTTGAGGAGGGGTTTTAGTAAAATATTCAAAGTTGTTTATGAAACTCCCAAATGGCTGTTCAGAAGCAATGTTTAGGGAAGGTGTAAAAGTCGGGTAGGAGTGATATGAATCGAATGGTTGGACAGTGGTAGGATCAACATTCAGTTAAGAAGGTGATTGGAATTGTTGATCAAAAGAATTTGTAGTAGTGAAAGGAGTGAAAGATCGGCTACAAGATTGTTCAATTCGATCAGCGATGGACAAGGGTTTCGGAGTTGCAACAGGATTCTCAAAAGGGATATCAACGTAAGAAGGTGGGGAAGGTTGAAATGGTTGATACAAGGTGGAGTGCGGAGTCCAGTTGTTTGTCCTAGACGCGTCTATCCGATCTTTCAAAGAAAGTTTAGGCATGGAGGGATCGTTCGAAGTTCGACCAAAGCAAGAACCGTAAGAAGTAATGTCTGGTTGTGGGTACCAAAGTTCGGCAAGAGTTTTTTGAGGTGGGGTACCCATGATATGAATAGAAGAAGAAAAAGGGGAGGAAGAAGAATGTGATTATTTATTTATTTATTTATTTGTTAGTTATCAACAAAGTATGAAATATACACAAAAAAAATAATCACGACACAAAATATCACACACCTAATCGGTCTAGGGTTCACCTAGTTCAACTAGACCTGCTCAAGAACTTGATTGTCGAAGTAAAACTGTGTCGAGAAACGGGCTCAAGATATACTGATCACGATGCCAGGTAAGTGCAGAGATAAGAGGAGGTTTTCCAATGCTTTTGCGAAGGTCCTTAATTAGATAACCCTTTCTCTTTTGGCGGTATCGCCGTGAACACTTTCCTAGACACCCCGGGAACGATATACCGTTAAACGGTGTTCTAAACACAGTTAACTTATCCTAATGACCGCGAAGTCCTTAAGGCTTAAAGTATAGTTTCTTTTAAATTTTTGTGTGGGTAAACGTTATGCTCAATTAGTGATTTGTGGGCCACGGAAAAGGGGATGAAATCCTTTACCCTATGTTGTGGGGATCGTTTGCCCTTAAGTCCGTATTAATGGATGTAATGCGCAAATCAATGCAAAGGTTGTTAAAAACCCATAAAAATCGATTTTTATGTTTAAGCATGGCACTGTAACAAATACGGGTTAGTCAATTTTAGCGTTTGCTAGCGAACTTGCAAAGAATCCTGCAAAGATATTATATTGGATGCGTCGGATTTGAGAAGAAGGTGTTAGTAAAATACGTACCGATAATTTTTCGGGTTAAGAAACCCTCATTGAAGTGAATCCGAATAGCTTGAAAAGTTCTCTTGCGCTGGTCAAACTATCCAGATCTTTGGCACTGTACTTCACAATCACCTTAACCTTGAATGTACACTTTGCTCCACACAATCGCAGTTCGCAAATCCGTCAAATCTACAAATGTCGGAAAACAGATTTTCACTTCGAAAAAGAGATATGAATGCCCAAAATCCTGCACACACAAAATTATAAAAATCAAGAAATAAAATTTGGACAATAACAGAACACTAGAGCAAACATAAAAAATTGGGAGCAAAAGGGGGCAACTTGGCCGGCGGCGCCGGAATTATGGGGCAAGTCGCCGGTTTTCTCTGTGAGTTTGGGCTCCAATTTTCTTCTGCTGTCTCAGTGTTCTACTAGTGTTTCAATGTTATTGTTTATCTTTTCTGTTTAGTTCCAAAATGGTGGCAGGTCAAAAATCCAGAGAACGAAATGTTAGCAATGTCAAGTTTTGTTGATTTTTTGAAATTTTTAGTTTGTTTTTAAGAATGGTGTTAGATGATATAAATAAGATTAACCCGAAATAACAAGAATAAAAATGTTACCGTCTCCCCGGCAACGGCGCCATTTGATTGCACGCTTTGGGTGTGTCGTGTTTTAAGTTCTAAAGTTAATCGCAATCAGGACGGTATCGCTTTGCAGCTAGCCGCGATGAGTACGGGTCGTCCGTAGGGAGACAGAGCATTTTAAGTTCTTGTTTTCACGAGGTAATGCACGGGGCGGAAGTGTTCGTATCTACCCTATGTGCTTATATGCAAAGTAAACGCTTGTTAGGATTAGATAAGATAGTGTAAGTTTAAGGAAATCCGTACGCAATCCTTTGAGCCGAGTTCGACCACTAAAGCTAGAGCAATCGGCAACAACGTGGATTAGGGTGCTTAAGCACGGTATTTGTGTAATCTGGCTTATTGACCCTTGTCCGTCCATTTCTTGTCGCTTGCTTTCGCCTCCGGCCAATTCGAACGCAACCGGTCACGGTTAGGAATCACCGATACCTTGGTAGGGTAGGGTGCCTAACGGAGCGCTTGCGTAAGATTTGGGCAGAGTTTAATGGAAAAGATCGGGAAAAGGAAATGAGAAAGGAAATCTTAACTTACAATATCGGTTTCTTTCCTAACAACACCGTATTCACAACCATCAAACAAAAAGAGCAAAGAAAATTGAAAAGAAAAGAAAAGAAAAGCAATACAAGTAAGTAAATGACATGGTAATTAAATTGCAAGTAAGTAAATGGCATGAAAACAAATGGCAAGAAAGTAAAGAGCAAGAATATAAATGCAAGAAAGTAAAGCAAGTAAGAAAATACTAAGAACCAAAGAATGAAAGCTTCATTAACTCAAAGTGACAATGCAAACCATGGGTTCAATAACCTAATCTTAAACTTGCAAGCTCAATGAACAGGTTGCAAGATCAAGAGAAGGCAAAGAACTCAAGGTGAAGTGAAGGTAAAATGAAAGCTTTGTTAATTTTCAAGTAATGATACAAGCCTTGAGATCAATAACCAAAACTTAAACTTGCAAGCTCAATGAAGATGTTGCAAGATTAAAAAAAGGTAAAGAACTCAAGGGGGACTACCTATATACAAGAACAAAAAGAAAACAAAAGAGGCTTTAGTGTAAAGAATGAAACAATGTAAGACACCCTCTCCTTTTCTCACTGGTCTGCTTCTATAGGTACAAAAGTAAAATAAGCAAGCAATAAAAATAAGATGACGTGGAAGCAAGGGAGGGACCAAAATAAATTGGGGATCTTTGGGGCAAGCGGGGCCGACCAGCTCGGAATTTTGGAGGGTGTGGCTGGCCCAAAACCGAGCAAACTTGCTCGTATTTGTTGTGTGGTCTTGTGTGCTCTCCAATATCACTCTGGTGTTGCTTGATTTCTCTATAGAGGCCTGGGTTGCACTCAGGGATTTGGAGGGAAACTTGTAGCTATACATAACATCACATCTTTTAACATTTATCACTCTTGTCCCCCCACTTGCACAAGCTATCATTTTGTGTGTGCCATGGGCAGCCCCACCATGGTCCTAGTGCCAAAGAGCATGTGTACACTTGCATTGTGTTGGACCAATATTGTGTGCATACATTTTATTTGCAAAAACTCTTTGGATATCGATCGGTTTCCTGTTCCGGATGCAGTGTCGGCTCATAAACGATATATCCGTGATTTTAAGTGTATTTCCAGTATTTTGTCATGGATACCTGTAATCTGTAATTACTGAGCAGACACTGGTTAATAGTACCGATATATAATAAAACAGATAATGAATGAGCGATATTGAAATGCAATTTTCTGAGATGATCCGGATCCAACTATCATATAGAAGGCATGCAATCTCATTGCAAATTCCAACTCTTAAAACATCCGATGTGGTTTTTACCCCTAGCACTCATGACATTAACTATGGTCAACAAATCACAAGCACTAGTCAAGTTAAACCTGTCATTTTGTGATTAATTAGACCCACTCATATGACCCTTAATTATGGTCAACAAAGTCATATAAATGTCCTAATTAATCGCATCATATGCTGTGTAGGAAGACATCACTTAGCTACCGTACACTACGCCTTAACTATGGTCAACAAACGTAGTATGAATACTAAATATTCTACTTCCTAAAATGACGGAGGGCTGCAGATGGTTTTTAAGAAAACCTTTAACGCTTTGAACTTGATCTCGTTGTAGAACCAAATAGTTTTAAAAGGAGTGGCTTAAGCTCCGCATTTTTGAAACTTGTTTTTTCATAAAAAGGTCGAGTGGGTTTCAAATTCGATTCTACAACATATTTTAGGTTTCTTTTCCTTTACATTAATCCTATTAATGTAGTCCCATCATTTAAGTCCTTAAGCATCACAGAAAGAAACGAAAATAGAACGTACGCTTATGCCATCCGCATTCGCCACAGGGTCTCGTTATGCACCGTTTAGTTACTTAACTAACGACATAGCTGGGCAGAACTAGCGCGGATGCAAAACATAAGCAGCGTTTATTATATATCATATATATAATAGCAATCGTCTCAGGCGGTAATATGATCTCATCACAGAACATCGCAGCTGAACCAGAAATATGAATGTATAAGATATACTAGGAAGTCTGCATTTTAAATTAAGCCAATGATAAAAAATACGGATTCCATGGTCGTGACGAATAGCCAAGCCCACACCCCTAGACCCCTACGAGAGTGTCAAGCAACCTTGCCAATTCTAGAGTTAGGAGACCCGGTCTCGACTCCTCGAGATGGTCTTCCACTGAACTCAAGAACCCGGTTACTTGTGCTCTCCTCCTTAGGTCTATCCTAATGCAGAAAAGTAAATAATATACATCAATGGCGACATCATCCTCAACCCGGAAGTGTCCCAATAAAAGAATATTACATACAATGAATTTTACATGAATGAAAGGAAAAAAAAACTCTCATCTCACATAAAAAAAACCCGGCTATTCAATCAAAACGATCTTATACACCATATCAACAAAGCAACAGAATAATCATCACCGATCATCAATATAAGTAAATATGCGTATTCCCAACGTCGTCGACGTATAGCAACGAAATTGGGGATGCCCATATTACACTTACGGTCACAGAAAAGAAATGTAAAACTACAACATTTGGAATCCGCACAACACTTAGACATCACAAACCCGGTCTATCTCATATCCCGGATTTCATGCATAACCATGTAGATCTTACATTTGGGTCTCAAAAATGAAAACACCTTTTCAAAAGAAATTGGGTAATTCAACAAGATTTCCGATATCCAATGAGACTGAAATGTTAGATTTACAAGCAACCAATTAATTTCTCAAAACTAATTAGTGTAGATTCCAAATATTGTATCACATTCATAAAAACTAGGTGATGTTAAACATTTCGATCGATCCATCAAACATCTACAATTCTCAGAGAACTCAACACTTGAGTCAGATTCAAAAATACCCGATAGTGCCACTAGTACCTACAGACTAGTATAAGGAGGCACGTTCCTTGCCTCACCAACGGCGCCGCGGAACCGCCGCCAAAAGCATGTTTTATCCACGGTTCCACATTTGTTAAGTCGAGTTAGGCGTTCGTTTTTCTTGGGGGTCCATAGAATACCCTGCACTATTTTCTGCATATTTTTAAACCCAAAAATTCCAACTTTTGAAAAATTTCCAGAGAGCATGTAATGATCCGGCTTCGATCTTTGATCGAACACTTTAACGTCGTCTAGGTCACGCCTAATACTCTAGCTTGGCTCTGATACCACTGTTGGGGTTGCTTAGCACCCTCACTAGGTTTTAATAAATATCAAGTATGCAATTTTAAAAATCTAGGATGCTAATTAACTTGAATCTAGGATCGAACTAGAGGATTAGGGGTGTAACTAACAAGTATCACATACAAGTAAATGTATAACAGTAAGAGAAAAGAAATACAACCTTTGTAGACCTCTCCTCCTTGTCTTAAGCTCCGTGTAGATGTCCTTGACTCCTTGGTTCCACTCGAAGTTTGAACGCGTCCACTTGAAACGTTCGAAGTTCACGATGATCCACCACGGAGTTCCTTTCACTCAAGCTCCTTGCTTCACTTGACCTAAGTGGAAGTGATGCAAACAACCTACACAAGTGGGCTAGACTAGTATAGATTGATGAAATGGGTATTTATCTCACTAAAAAAACCTTTCTTTTTCTTTCTCTTTACTTACTGGAAAAAGGTAGAGTGCTTGGACGAAGAAGGAGATGGAAATGGCTTAGCTTGAGCTCAAAAAAAGATAAGCACAAGAATAATAATAATGAGAGAGTCACACTCACTCTTAACCATGGTATGAAAATATCTAGATATTTTAGTAATTGAGTTAGTGGAGGATTAGAAATCAAACCATGGTTACAAAGATATTTATAAGAAGTGTGTAGAAGCTAAACATTAACCATGGATTAATATCTAATTTCCATTAACTAATTAAATAAAATATCATAAATGTTTTCCATGTGAGTATAGCATAGCCATCTCCAATATATCATCAACCATGAAACTTGCATACATGTATGTATGCATACATATCCATATAAGCATACATACATACATGCATACAAATAAAGAAACGAATTAATAATGAGCTAATGGTCACTTTATATTAAATCAACACTTGATTTAATAATCTGGTCATATCACATACGACCCGACTAATAGAAAACGCCAGATTAAAATACGGTATCATATACTCCTATTTAATCAAGCTCCCGCACATATCTCTATATGCGCCCCACTTCGTTTCGCCTGAGCTCGTAAACCCCTTTGTGGGACTCTAAGACTCGTCAATACGCTAGCAGTAGGTAGTGATCATATCAGATACCCACAAAACGTCAGCGGTACTAGCTGCATGTAACGGCTCCAAAGTATTGAGCGAACAGAAGATCAACAAGCGAACTTGTCCAAACTCCCGTAGAGCCAACCAACAACACTTACCGTACAGTCCGGTCTCTTCGTCAGATATATTGCATATCGATTCTAGGGATGGTATCGTCGACCCCAATAACTCAATAAGTCATGCCGATGTATGGCCTATAAAAGATCGAGAAACTACTGATAACACTTATAAGTTAATCTCACCAGCCCTGGCCATGGACTTACAATTATAGCCAATTGTGCATAGCACAACATCAACCCCAAATTCTGGGAGAGACGAAACCCCTCCTATCGCTCATTTCCTCTATGTGTATCGGGACTGTACCCAAAAAACACCTGTTTGCACGACACAGTAGAGTCGTGGTAGGGTGGTAATCAAAGCACGGTAGGAGAACACACAAGACTCTATGACGATCTCGGGTCTACAGACTAATATTTACAAGTGTCACCTGAGAACTGCTATCCGACGATAGATATAATACCATATAGGAGATCTCGCCGAGTCCGTTCAGTGTACCCAGTCTCCACTGAGCACCCGTATACAATCTTTGATGTCAAACACAAATGGATATGGGATCATCCATCGCCCATCAGATGGGTCAAGAAATGTATACACTAGTTTACTTTGGAATATCGGTGCCCCGTCTCGATACACCCACGACTAGAAACATTTAAGGATACGCTTATAGACCACTCATGCCCCACTAATATGATCTGCATCATAATCAAGGTAGTCAAGCGGATATCCTAAGGGCTTTATCAACATGTACCAAATGAATAGTATACCTAATCAAGTGAACATGTTAAGATAAAGAGTAACCAGATAGCATACTATCGTGTCGAGCGAGAAAGTCCTCTGTATATATATGCATATCCAAGAATCCAATATCAAATAATGGCCTCTACGGCGTACATATATCAACAGGTTGGTCTAAATGTTATTGGGGTTTGACACTTACATTGTATACATGTGCTTATTGGAGAATGAGTATACTGAACGGACTCGCCGAGAACTCCTAGATGGCATTATATCTATTGTCAGATAGCAGTTCTCTTATGACGATAGTACATGGTAGTGCTTTGACCCGAGATCACCATACTGTCTTGTGTGTGTTCCTACGGTACTTTGATTACTATTCAACCAATGGCTTTAAAGATTCATACATACAAGTTTTAGTTGGATACAGTTCCGAAGCACATGGAGGCAGTTAGCGGTCGAAGGGATTCTTCTCTCCCGTTATAGGGTGTTGATGTCGCGCTTTACAGGACATGACTATAACCAGAAATCACTGGACATGATGGTTGAGATAAACTGATAAGTGTTATTAGTTATATATCGGATGGTTTTGAGTTCAATGTCTTCTTGATTTATTAGATTGTTGGGGGATTGACTGTTGGATATAGTACCCTCAAGGCAATTATTGTAATCGCAGGAAGGTGATTATAATGATTGAGGGAGGACCTATATAGGTAGAACAGTTTTACTCGAGATGATAGCAAGTTATCTGGTTCATCTCTATTATCATGTACATGTATTTTGTGGTAATACAGATCACTATTATATGTTGATAGAGTCCTTAGGATTCATATTTGACTACCTGGGTTATTGTAGCATTCACACTTGTAAGAACTTGGTAGTCTATAAGCAAATCCATAAATGTCCTTAGTCATGGGAATATTAAGACAGGACATCGATAATCAAGAGTAGAATAGTGTATAAGTTTCTTGACCCCGACAAGGGGCGATGGACGGTCTCACAGCCATTGGTGTGAGTTAGTCACCAAAGATAGTATACAGGTACTCATTGGGTTATGAGTTACACTGTACGGACTCGGCGGAAACATGCTAGATTGTATTATACCTATAGTCAGATAGCAGTTCTCTGGTAACATGAGTACAGGTTAGTCTGTCGACCTGAGATCGTCATTTGTCTCGTGTGAGTTCTCACTGTACTTTGATATTATTACCCTACCACGGCTCTAGTGAGTCGTGCAAATAGGTTTTAGTTGGGTCAGTCCTGAGCCATATGGAGAAAGTGAACGGATCGTCGGGGATTCATCTCTCCCGGTATTGGGGGTAGATATCATGCTGTGCATGGGTGGCCATCACCAGAAATTCTTGGCCAAGGTGGATGAGAATTACTGATTTGAATCAGTAGTTTCTCAGTGGGTAATGGGCTTTACACTGACGTGACTTATCGCGTTATTAGGGGTCTGATTTTATCCACCCCTTAGACCCGATATACAATAATCTTAGTCGAATAGACCAGACTGTACGGAGACTGTCAATTTCAGGCTCAGTAAGGATACTGACAAGTTTGCTTGTCGGCCTTTCTTTCGTTCAATACATGGATAGCCGTTACATACAGCTAGTGCCACTGACATGCTTATGGTTAAACTCACTGCTGGCATATTATTGAGTTTTTAGAGTCCCACAAAGTGGGTTTCCCAGCTTGGGTGAAACGATATAGTGTACGTATTTTGATATGTACTTGGTTCGATTAAATATGTGTTTTCGTACACGTACTTTTAATCGGACAATTTTATTAATAATAGCCGGTTTGAAAGATAGCCAGGTTATTACATTTTGGATTAAATGTGATTTAGTATTATATATCTCTTTTAGTATCTCTCTTTTCGGTATTCGTATTTTGACAGAATACGATATTTATACAAATACGAGTATTTGTATAAATACGTGTATTTGTGTCCTGATACAAATATGGGTATTCGTGTCTTAGTACAAATACGGGTATTCGTGTCTTAGTACGAATACGGATGTATTTATTTGTAGCATATACTTGTATTAGTGTATTTATATATATTTATATGTGTGTGTGTGTATATGTATGTGTGTGTGTGTGTGTACAATGAGGTGGCATTCTCTACACTTCTCTTTTCTTTCTACTTTCTTGTAGAATATGGTGGAACTTGTGACTCACCATGGTGAGTCACAATCCACTGATATTCATATAAGAAAGAAAAAAGAAAAGAGAGAGAGAGATGATGATGCAGGATTTTCTTGAGTTGCATGCTTGTAAAACTTCATCCAAGTTTCCTTTTCTCCTCTCTTGATTTTTCTAACTGGAGAATGGAAAAAGATTATAAGAAAACTTTAGAAATTATCCACTACTACATTTTTAGTGATTATTTCCTTGAAATTTTTGATCACTAGTTGCTTCACTTTTTTTTAATTTTGAAGCTAGAGCCTAAGTTAGTGTTCCTTCGAGGTGGATCATCTTCGGAAAGAAAGACCGACTCCCAAGCTCGTTCCCGACGACCTAAGGAGCTAAGGAAGTGAATAGAAGACGAAGGACATGACTATAAATGTTGTAATTACAAGCCTAGTAGTTAAATCTTTCTTGTTTGTTTCTAGTTTAGTGTTTGGATTCGATTCTAGGTTGTAGAGTTCGTGCTCAAGTTTTGAAAATTTTCGTTCTGTATTCCACATGGCCGCTAGTTTGCGGCACGAGCATGAGTGTCTACCTGTATGGTATCAAATCCAAACCCAAACACTAGAACTAATTTAGACGATGTTTAAAGTTTCGAACCGACAAAATTCCGTATTTTCAAAACCAAACTTCAAGTTTCTTTCAAATTATTTTTGGTCTCGATTTTTTTTTTTGGATTATTGCAGAAAGATGATAGAACCATGAATATGACATTATACAAAAATGAGGCCAATCAGAGAATTTTGAGCTGTCGAAAAATTCCCTAAAACCGCAATTTGCGGCCATCCTTCCTCCAAATTGGCTCGTCTTCGTACATTGTCTTAGGTATTGAAAATAGGGATTTTTGGTAAACTTCTTTTTTGCCTAGATTTCACTTGGTGTTATCTTTACATTCAGGCAACACGGAATGTTTTGAACTCGAAACTTTTGCATTGTTTATCTCTTTGTGTTTGTGAACATCGTCTAATTGCTATAGGTCGATTAGACGGGATTGCAAATACTTGTTGATTCTTTGATGCTTATTTGGATTGGAATAGTTGTTGTAATCGTCGTGAATAACCGGGGGGTTTTGTGAAATGAGAGTTTTATATTTACATTTATATATTCATATTGCAGGGCGAGCGTCGGATTTGTGGATTGCCATCACTGCTTGATTTATATTCTTTTGAGGGGCACTTTCGGGTTGAGCTTGTGTCGCCTATGTATTATATTTGATTCATCTCTTGTACCAAGGATAGACCCAGGAGGAGTGCTCAAGTAGCCGGGTTCTAGGAAGCAATGGATGGCCATCTTATGGAGTTAAGAACCGGTCATCCCGTTCTGGAATTGGCGGGACTACTTGCCACACTTGTAGGGGTCTAGGGACAAGGGTTTCGCTATTCAAACGACCGTGGAATCCGTGTTTCATCCATGGATTAAATGAAACACGAAATTCTTAGTATACATTCTATTTCATAGTGTTTGATTCTGCTGTGATTCTGTATTTGCGATATATTATCATACAGGAGACGAATGGTATTATATATATATATATATATATATAGTAGACGCTATATATGTTTTGCATCCGCGCTGATCCTGTCCCCGCCTTGCCATAAGTTAAGTAACCATATGAGTGAAGATCCAGGACCCTGTGACGAATGCGGATGTCATATATGTGCATGCCTATTTTCGTTTCTTTTGGTATGATATTAATAATTGATGGGATCGCATTATAGTGTTAATGCAAGGAAAAAAAACCTAATTGATGTTAACGGAACCAATTTTTTAAAACTACTCGGGTTTCTTCAAAACCATAGTTATATTCTTTTACTTTGCATAGAGGTATTCGGTTAAGAATATTCTACACCTCATTCTATGAGGAAAGAGCCTTGATCTCTTCATGGATAGTTCGCTCTTAAGAAAAAGTTTATGTTACTAATTTTAAAAGCGGAGCCTAAACCACTCCTTTTTCAAATCCATTTGAGTTCCTTCAACCATATCAAGTTCATTATGTTAAAGATTTTTAGCCAAAAACCAGCCATAGCCCCCCGTCATTTCAGACGGATAGCACCTAGTATTCATACTATATATTATAGCCTTCGTCAAGGCATAGTGAATGGTAACTATGTGTTAATTTTCTGCCGCATAGAGATGCATTAATTTAGGACAGTCATACCGTTATTTTGGCCATCGTCAAGGGTTAGTATAGGTGGGTCTAGATTAATCAGGACAATGACGGGGTGAACTTTGAAAGTCGGCCTTAACACCACCATGAAGTTCTAGAGGCATCAAGCATGCCAAATTTTAATTTTATTAGGTGCTAAGTTAGACTAACAAGATCTTTGCTAGATTATTAGGGTTTTCCTTTGTGATGTGATGAACTAAAGAGAAGAAAAGAGCATTAAACCATTGTAGTTCAAGTCCTTCTCTTCTATAGCTCCGGGTTGAAGTCCACGTGACTCTACTAGGCTCCTCTTCGAGTTGAACGAAGGTCCTTCGTGATCTTCGCGCCAAAGACGATCCACCCGAAGTTTCTCTAGCCCAAGCTAACTCTACAGTAAACTCCTTTAGTGTAGGAAACACACCACCAAATTGCTAGTTTGTTGTGGGATTATGAAGAAGGGGATGTTGAAAGCTTACAAGTTTGTGTTCAAGCTTCATGATTCACATCTCATGTGATGGTTGAAGCTTTAACCATGGCAATTGAGGAAGAAGATGAAGCTAAAGAGCAACCATGGGAGCAACTCATGAAAAATGGCTAAGTGTTGAGAATGAGCAAAGAATGAATGCCAACTATTGACCCCCACTCATTCAAGCATAGAATTTTGCAATATAAAATTGCAACCATGCTTGAATAGTGAGTCAAGATGAATAAACAAATATAACTCCCATGCTTGCAACCATGCTCTCAATTTACACCTCATTTCTATTTTTCTCGAAAATTGAAAATTAAACAATTCTTCATTATATATATATATCATATATATTAATATATATAATGAAGAATAATTAGTGAGCTAATGATATTAGTTAAGATATAATTATATCACATATAATATATATCACATTATTAAATCAACACTTGATCTAATAATCCGGTTATATCGCATATAACCGACTAATATCATTAATCTGAATATCACATTATCAAACCAACACTTGATTCGATAATCTGGCTATATCTCATATAACCTGACTGACATCAGATAACTGCCGATTACATTACGGTATCACATACACGTATTTAATCAGGCCCACACACATATCACATATGTGCCCTACTTCGTTAAGCTTGAACCAAGGAACTTCTGTGTGGGACTCTAAAGACTCGTCAATACACCAGCAGTAGGTGATGATCATATCAGTTATCTACAAGCCGTTAGCGGTACTAGCTGGACGTAACGTCTACCCGGGTATTGAACGATATGAAGATCAACAAGCAAGCTTGTCCATAGTCTCCATGAAGCCTATCAGTAAGACTACCGTACAGTCCGGTCTCTTCGTCTGATATATCGCATATCATGTCTAGGTGTGGTAAACGTCAGACCCCAGTAACGTGATAAGTCATGCCGATGTCTGGACTATAACGGTTCGAGAAACTACTGATAACACTTATCAGTAAATCTTGGCTGCAGTCCTGGCCAGGGACTTCCAGTTATTGCCAATCGAGCTTAGAGCAACATCAACCCCCAATATCGAGAGAGACGAAACCCCTCCTATCGCTCATTGCCTCCATGCGACTCGGGACTGTACCCAAAATACACCTATTTACACGACTCCTTTGAGCCGTGGTAGGGAGGAAATCAAAGCACAGTGGGAGCCACACAAGACTCTATGACGATCTCGGGTCTACAGACTAACCTGTACCAGTGTCACCAGAGGACTGCTATCTGGCGATAGGTATACCACCACATAGGAGTCCTCGGCGAGTCCTGTTCGGTGTACCCATTCTCCAACGAGCACATGTGTACAATCTTTGATGTCACACACCAATGTTTGTGGGATCAACCATCGCCCTCTTAGGGACAAGAAACGTACACACTAGTCTACTCTGGAATATCGATTCCCTAGTCTCGATATTCCCACGACTAGGAACTGATTAAAGGATGTACTTTTGGACGACCCTGACCCTACTAGTATGATCTCATCATAGTCCTGGTAGTCAAGTACATATCCTAAGGGCTTCATCAACATGTGAGAGCAAGACAGTAAAGAATACCAGTCACCATGTTAAGATAAAGAGTAACCAGATAGCATACTATCATGTCGAGCAAGAAAGTCCTCTATATATATGTCCAAGCATCCACTAAAATATACATCACTTGTACAATAATGGCCTCTAGGGCATACATATTCCTAACAATCTCTCACTTGCACTAAGCCCAGTTGTTGTAGTATCTCATACCCAGCGTCCCAAAAGTCTATCGAATAGAATCTGGGGCTGGCATCGGTGAGTGGATCCGCTGTGTTATCCTCTGTGTCAACTCTCCTGGCCTCGATCTCCTGGAGATCAACTATCTCCCTGATCAGGTGATACTCTCTAAGAATATGTCTGGATCACTGACGGGACCGGGGTTCCTAGGCCAAAGCCACAGCTCCATTGTCATCTCAATATACAGGTATTGGATGATCAATGGTAGGAACCTAGTTCATCTCATGAACTCTATTCATCCAGACAGCCTCTTTGGCAGCATCGTTGTTAGCGATGTAATTAGCCTCTATCAACGAGTCTACTACGGTATATAGCTTGGAACCCTTCCAACATACCGTCCCTCCACTGGGGGTGAAGACAAAACCCGAGACTGACTTTCAATCTTCCTTATCACTCTGGAGGCTCGTGTAGGGTTGCTAGGCACGCGCACAAGGGTCTACGAGGCATCAACCATGCCCGATTTAAAATTTAGCCGTGCCGAACGACCCGAATACAGAACTTTAAACTAGAGATTAGGCGAAAACAACATGCTAAACACTTTAACACTAAGTGAGAGGGATTACAACCTTTGTAGATCCGGTCCTTCAGTTCATATGCTCCGTGTTGTGGTCCCTTCGCTGCGATCATCGGGATCCGGACTCTCGAGAGGTTCCACAAAGAGAAACACGCAACCTTTGCTTCCGATCTTCGATACTAAGATGATCTACCTTGAAGTTTCTTTAACACAAGCTAACACTCATGAAATGATGTGAACACCCTCATCTAAATGGCAAGGGAAGATGTGGATGATGAAGTAGGATTTTTGCTCTCTTTATTTATCTTTTTCTCATATTTATTCATCACCTTTTGAAAAACTAGTAAGCTTTTTCATGGAAGAATGAAGGAGGAAGAAGATGAATAATATTTGTTAAAATCCATTTGTGATGAATAGGAAATGAAATAATATGATAGATAATGTAACCATGGTCAAACTAACCCTTGTAGAGATTTTACTAGGGTTAAAGGTTTGGTTAGGGTTTAGGAAATATCTAGCATAATATCTTAACAAAGACAAAGAAAGAAAACTTCTAGAAACTTCTAGAAAGCCTTAACCCTAATCAAACCCTAACCATGTTTAATCTCTACTAAACAAGTTGCATTATTTATCATATCATGTTACAATATTATATATCACATATACAATATTTATTGCAACAAAATAAAATAATACAATTAATATATATCGCATATATATCAATGTATTACCCGAGTGAGAAAAAGAATCTTTTAGTGAGCAAATATTAGTTAATGTAATTTAATATATCAAATATATTATTATACATTAAATTATCGAATCAACACTTGATCCGACAATCCGGCTATATCGCATATAACCGACTAATATTTATCCGTACCGATTCATCGAATCAACACTTGATCCGATGACCCGGCTGATATCAAATATCGCGAGAATATAATACGGTATCACATATCGCATTATCCTCGGTCCCGCACATATCACATATGTGCTCCTACTTCGTTTTGCCTGAGTCAAGAAACCTCTGTGTAGGACTCTAAAGAATCGTCAATACGCCGGCAGTAGGTGATGATCATATCAAACACCCACAAGCTGCAAGCGGTCAGCTAAACGTAACAGCTACCCAGGTATTGAGCGCTCAGAAGATCAACAAGCAAGCCTGTAACTTCTCCTGTGAATCCAAACAGTAACACTCCCGTACAGTCCGGTCTCGTCGTCTGATATGTTGCATATCTCGCCTAGGGGTGGTAAACGTCAGACCCCAGTAGCTCGATAAGTCGTGTCGATATGAGGTCTATAACAGTTCGAGAAATTACTGATAACACTTACCAGTAAATCTCAGCAACCCTGGCCAGGGATTTCCGGTTATAGCCAATCGAACACAGCACAACATCAACTCCCTATACCGGGAGAGACGAATCCCCTCCTATCGCTCATTGCCTCCATGTGATTCGGGACTGTACCCAAAAGCCACCTTTTTGCATGCCCTCTTGGACGTGGTATGATGGAAATCAAAGCACAGTGGGAACCACACAAGACTCTATGACGATCTCGGGTCAACAGACTACTCTGTACCAGTGTCACCGGAGAACTGTCATTTGACGTATGGTATAATACCATCTGGGAGTTCTCGGCGAGTCCGTCCAGTGTACCCAGTCTCCACTGAGCACCCGTACACCATCCTTGATGTCAAACACCGATGGATATGGAATCATCCATCGCCCATCATATGGGTCAAGATGCGTATACGCTAGTCTACTCTGGTGTATCGATGCCCTGTCTCGATACACTCTCGACTAGGAACAGTTATAGGATGTACTCGTCGACTACCGTGGCCCCACTAGTATGATCTCATCATAGTCCCAGTAGTCGAGTACATGTCCTAAGGGCTTTATCAACATGTAACATAGAGACAATCAGATTACATGTTAAGATAAAGTACAACCAGATAGCATACTATCATGTCGAGCAAGAAAGTCCTCCCTATATATGTCCAAGCATCCATTACAATATACATCGTATGTACAGTAATGGCCTCTAGGGCATACATATAACTAACAATCTCCCACTTGCACTAGGTCCATCTGTTATGGTATCACATACCCAACAATTAGCTGCGGTTGAAGTATCTCATACTCAACCATCCCAAAAAAGTCTCTACTGGGAAAAAGGCCTTTGTGAATGGATTCGCGCTGTTGTCCTCTGTGTCTACTCTCCTACCTCGATCTCCCTAGAGATCAACCATCTCCATGATCAGGTGATACTGCCTAAGAATTATATCTGGATTTCTGATGGGACGGTAGTTCCTTGGCTAAAGCCACAACTCCATTGTCACACAATGGTAGGAACGAAGTTCATCTTATGAACTTATATATATCCAGACTGCCTCTTTGGTAGCATCATTGGTAACGATGTATCTTGCCTTTAATCGTCTAGTATGTCACGGTATCAAGCTTGGAACTCTTCCAACATACCGTCCCTCCACTGAGGGTATAGACAAGCCTGCGACTGACATTCAGTCATCCTTATCACCCTGGAACCCTTCCAGTGATTCTCCCCAGGATCGATTGATACCATCCCACTACTACTAGTGAGTTTCCTAACATCCAATTAGATCTATCTCATAGATCCAAAACCCAGGATTTAGGAGGTATCACTTTGATCCTATATGGAGAATCCTTGTGATAAGCGGAGATTGACCGAGCGTAGCATAGGAAACTCCTTCCCTATCAAGAGTATGTCATCCACGTACTCTACGAGGATCACCACCATACTCTCTACTACCTTTTCGTATATACAAGGTTCATCTACCATTTTGATGAAGTCAAACTCTTTGACTACCACATCAAAACAGATGTTCCAACTCCGCGATGCCTGCTTTATCCTATAAAGCATCTTGCACACGTTTCCGCTGCTCCCACTATTTACGAAGCCCTCTGGCTATGTACTTACAGACGCTATTTTCTAAAACATCATTTAGAAAAGCAGTCATGACACCCAACCACCAGATATCGTGGTCATGGTATGTAGCCGTGGCAAGTAGGATCTGGATGGACTTAACCATAGCTTCTTAGAAAAGGTTTCATCATAATCCATACCTGGTCAATGATGCAAACCTTTAACAAGTCTAGCTTTGAAAGTCTCAACTTTTCCATGTACACCAAGTAATCTTCTCAAGATATACTTGCTCCTGATGGGGATTTAACCCTTCAGATAAAGCAACCAAAGTCCATACTTTGTTGATGTACAAGGATTCCATCTCAGATCGATAAGCATCCAGCCATTCTTACAGAGTCCCACTCCTGATGGCCAGCTCGAAACTAGTTAGGTCATCATCTCATGATGCAATCCTCGCTCCCTCTGTCATAGAGAAACCGAAGTATCTCTCAGGTGGGTGAGAACCGTACTAGATCGGCGGAGAGGCTGAGGTTCGTTGGAAACTATTGAATCCTTTGGTTCTACCAAATCATCAGCCGCAGTTTGTATAGCTGGAACATTTCGAGTTCTACATAACAGACCTTGCCTCGAGCTTGTCCGGATTTTGCTTTTAGACATAGTCCGAACAACCCCAAATCTTAACAAGCTTAAGATATGGGCTTTTCCCTTTCCATATCATATATGAAGTGGTAGGCAACTGATTTGATTTGAACCCTATTCAATAGGTATGCAGCTTCTCAAGTGCATAACTCCCAAAAGGAAATAAGCAACTCAGTAGTACTCATCATAGAGCACACCATATCACATAGGGTGCTATTGCTCCGCTCCGATACACCATCGTGCTATGGTGTATACTGAGGAGTAATGCTGAGAGAGAATCTCATTCTCCTTTAGAATAGTCCAGGAATTCCGTGCTCAAGTATTCTCCTCCTTGATCTCATCAAAGGACATAATACTTATACCCGTATTTTGGTTCTCTACTTCTAACTTATATTCTGTGAATATCTCAAAAGGTTCGGACTTGTGTTTCAACAGGAACATATGTCTGAATCTTGAGAGATTATCAGAGAATGTAATGAAGTACAAAGAACCGATCTGGGCATATGTAGACAGGGGACTTTCATACATCAGCATGTATCAATCCCAAAAGTTCACTAACTCTTTCTCTGTTTCCAATAAACAGATCTGTGGTCATCTTATCTTTGTGACATGACCGGCAAGTTTCATAAGATGTAAATTCAAACTAATTTAAATATGCATCTATATGTAACTTTAGCCAGTCGGGTCGCATTGATATGACCTAGTCTACAATACCTCAAGAAGGATTCGTTCATTTCTGAACTCTTCCTCTTGTGTGTGTTCCGTATACTAAGAACTGTAATTTGATTTAGAACGTCAATGCTTTTAGATAACGTGCCTGAACCGATCAACTCTTGATATAGGAAATGTTCAAAACATTATCCAACAATACAAAATTATATCCTTTCTTTACTAATAAAGAGACTGATATGATTTTGTATATCAGGTTCGGTATCTAATAACATTTGTTCAGAATCAATGTATTCTGGTAATACAGTGTGATAGTGACCAACAGACTTGGCTGCAACACTTGCACCGTTTTTTGTCTCATGAAACTTATCACCCGTTCTCAGTTCTTTACCTATCTGTAGCCCATGTAACATATTACATATACGGGATCCTCTTCCGGTATCACATACCCAGGACGTAAAGGATACTGAGAAACAGTTCTCTATAATGAACACACCCGAAGAAGATGCATCAGCATGCACTTTCTTCGTTTGGGCGGCACGGGAAATCTGGTATTCCCCAATTTCCTGCTCTATCTTATAACAATTATAAGTTGGAGCGGGACCAACGTTTCCCAACTCAGTATAACAAGCGGGTTCGGTCAATATATCCGTTTTATTATCTTAATTAAGGCGTGATATGGTCGCTACCTGGAGAGACAGAGAAGAAAACACTCAGCGTATGCTCTTGCAAGATTAGATTGGTTATATAATATATCTAATCAGGATGTCTCCCACTGTTTTAATCAAATCTTCCTTCAAACCCTAAAAGGAAAGACTAGCCGGGATTAATTACACGCTACAAGTTCGCCAATCTTTCAGCCAGGCCAGTGTCGGTACTTTGAGGGAGGTCCCCCGTGCTTTCGCACGAACCTAATTAAAGTAAACCTCGTTTTCCCAGAGGCGTAACCCCGTTAACACCTTTCTAGACACCTACTAGATCGGCTAATTGTAATGTGTAAAACTCTCCCAGGAGTAACTCTTACTCGCAGCGGGTATCGGGATCCAACTATCTCATAGAAGGTATGCAATCTTATTGCAAATTTCAACACTTGAAATTCCCAATAATATTTTGCCCCAAGCGATCTATGACCTTGACAAGGTCAACAAACCATAGACCGCAAGTCAAGTTCAACCCGTCATTTCCTGATTGAATTAAACCCACCCGCACGACCCTTGACAAGGTCAACAAAGTCGCACGACTACCCTAATCCAATCGCATCATATGCTTATGCAGATAAGCATAAATAGCTACCGCACACTACGCCTTGACAAGGTCAACAAACGCAGCACGAATACTATGAAGTACTTATCTGAAATGACGGAGGGCTACGACGGGTATTTCAGAAAACCCTTTGCGTAATGAACTTGATATCGTCGTAGAATCGAGTGATTTTAAATGGAGTGTTTTTGAGGCTTTTCTAGTTTTGCTAAAGGGGTCACTCCCGGTGAAGGGATCGTCGGCCCTTTCCTTATCGAATAAGGTGCAGGATATTTCATAAATACCACTATGCAAAGCAAGAACTATAGAAGCAATCAAAAGACAAACTGAGTTTGTAGCATCTGCCAGTTATTGCTAAAGGAGTCACTCCCGATGAAGGGATCTCGGTCCTTTCCTTATCGAATAAGGTGCTGGATGTTCTACAAGGAACACCGCTATGCAAAGCAAGAACTAGAGCTACCAGTTTTTATAAACAAGTTTCTACAACATCTTAGGTTTCTTTTAGTTTCATTAATCTCATTAATGAAGTCCCGTTTTAATTATGCTTCACAAGCATCTCTTTTGAAACGAAATCTGCAATATAACATATATCTCATATATATAATATATAAACATTCGTCTCAGGCAGTAATATGATCTCATCACAGAACATTGCAGCAGAAGAACATATATGAAATATTGGATATACTAGGACGTCCGTGTTTTCAATACGAGCCTGTATAAAACACGGATTCCACGGTCGCGATGAATAGCCAAACCCACATCCCTAGACCCCTACGAGAGCGGCAAGTAACACTGCCAATTCTATGGTTAGGAGACCCGGTCTCGACTCCTCGAGATGGTCTTCCACTGGACCCTAGAACCCGGTTACTTGTGCTCCCCTCCTTGGGTCTACCTAATGCGGAAAAGTAAATAATATACAACGGTGACATCTTCCGCTACCTGGAAGTGCCCCAATAAAAGAATATTACATACAAATGAATTTTACATGAATGAAAAAGAAAAACTCTCATCTAAAACCCCCGGCTATTCAAAAGCGACGATCCAATACAACATATCACAGCAACACATAATATCTCATATCATCAACATAAGCAAGTATGCGTATCCCGATTGTCGTTGATGTATAGCAACGAAGCCGGCGATACACCACATACTACGCTTACGGTCACAGAAAAGAAAGTGTAAAACTACAACAGTTGGAATCCGCAACCTTCTTAGACATCGCATGCCTGACCAAATGAATTCCTTAGACATCACATGCCTAACAATTATAAACCCCGCATTTTAGTCTCATTTATCGAAAACTCTTTTCAATATCAAGTCGGGCAATTCAACAAGATTCCCGACGTCCTGATCGAATGCTCGTCGCAAACTTTAGTAGAAGGCCGCACCCCAGATGCCGTCGACGAAGTGCACTAAGGCGGAACACCGCTGCCGCGAGCACCCGAACGGATGCTTTCGGCGATGGGGTTCTCCTACAGTCACTTGGTCGGGGCTATGGGGCGTAGCTGTCTATTAAGTTTACCTGACGAGTATCCGCGTACGCTACGTAATTGCGACGGACTTTTGATCACATCAAAATTCCGTAGCAACCGATCAACTGAGACTAAACTGCTATGTTTATAATATTCAAATCAGTTATCTCATAACTACCTGTGGATTCCAAATATTGTATCACATTCCAGATAAATAGAAAAAGTTAAACTTTCCGATCGAATCATCAAGCACCCAAGATTTCCCCAATTTATCTCAACACTTGAAATCGGTTTAAAAACATCCATCACATGCCACAGTACCAATGATCCAGCCGTAGAAGGGTCAAGCCAACGCCTCACATGTGGCACGCCGTACTGCCCCAAACCGCGTTACTTGCAGTTTGATATCCGTTCAAGACGGTCACATAATCGAGTTAAGGTTTGTTGTCTTCTAGAGGGTCCACCGCGTTACTTGCATGACTTAGAACATTCTTAAACACGAGAAAAAATCCAACTTTTGAAAAATTTTCCGACAGGGAAAAAAGTGAGTTATTGATATCCGTTCGAACTTTTTAACAGTTTCTAAAATTTATCCGGAAAACCACATAGAAAAAATCTAATACTTCGATCGAAACATTGAATCCCCAAAACAACCCCAGAAAACTCAACTGTAGAATAAAAATTAAAAATTCCCAGAGAACTCAACACTGTGTAATAGGAATTACTGTGCAAAATAGGAGGGGTGACGTCATCAAATGGCCGCTGAACCGCCGCAGAAGCCAGGCTTCTGCCGCGGTTCCGCCGCACTTTTGACGAATTAGCCCCTCGAATTTCACAGTAATTCTAATAAAACCCTGCTGAATTTCTTAGAAATTTTTAATTGACAAAAATCCAAATTTTCAGAAAATTTCCAGAGAGCAATTTGGAGTCGGGGTTTCGGGTTCGATCAGACTTTAAACTTCGTCTAGACTTCGCCTAAAGCTCTAGCTTGGCTCTGATACCACTGTAGGGTTTCTAGGCATGCGCACAAGGGTCTACGAGGCATCAACCATGCCCGATTTAAAATTTAGCCGTGCCGAACGACCCGAATACGGAACTTTAAACTAGAGATTAGGCGAAAACAACATGCTAAACACTTTAACACTAAGTGAGAGGGATTACATCCTTTGTAGATCCGGTTCTTCACTTCATATGCTCCGTGTTGTGGTCCCTTCGCTGCGATCATCGGGATCCGGACTCTCGAGAGGTTCCACGAAGTGAAAGACGCAACCTTTGCTTCCGATCTTCGATACTAAGATGATCTACCTTGAAGTTTCTTTAACACAAGCTAACACTCATGAAATGATGTGAACACCCTCATCTAAATGGTAAGGGAAGATGTGGATGATGAAGTAGGATTTTTGCTCTCTTTATTTATCTTTTTCTCATATTTATTCATCACCTTTGGAAAAACTAGTAAGCTTTTTCATGGAAGAATGAAGGAGGAAGAAGATGAATAATATTTGTTAAAATCCATTTGTGATGAATAGGAAATGAAATAATATGATAGATAATGTAACCATGGTCAAACTAACCCTTGTAGAGATTTTACTAGGGTTAAAGGTTTGGTTAGGGTTTAGGAAATATCTAGCATAATATCTTAACAAAGACAAAGAAAGAAAACTTCTAGAAACTTCTAGAAAGCCTTAACCCTAATCAAACCCTAACCATGTTTAATCTCTACTAAACAAGTTGCATTATTTATCATATCATGTTACAATATTATATATCACATATACAATATTTATTGCAACAAAATAAAATAATACAATTAACATATATCGCATATATATCAATGTATTAACCGAGTGAGAAAAAGAATCTTTTAGTGAGCAAATATTAGTTAATGTAATTTAATATATCAAATATATTATTATACATTAATTTATCGAATCAACACTTGATCCGACAATCCGGCTATATCGCATATAACCGACTAATATTTATCCGTACCGATTCATCGAATCAACACTTGATCCGATGACCCGGCTGATATCAAATATCGCGAGAATATAATACGGTATCACATATCGCATTATCCTCGGTCCCGCACATATCACATATGTGCTCCTACTTCGTTTTGCCTGAGTCAAGAAACCTCTGTGTAGGACACTAAAGAATCGTCAATACGCCGGCAGTAGGTGATGATCATATCAAACACCCACAAGCTGCAAGCGGTCAGCTAAACGTAATAGCTACCCAGGTATTGAGCGCTCAGAAGATCAACAAGCAAGCCTGTAACTTCTCCTGTGAATCCAAACAGTAACACTCCCGTACAGTCCGGTCTCGTCGTCTGATATGTTGCATATCTCGCCTAGGGGTGGTAAACGTCAGACCCCAGTAGCTCGATAAGTCGTGTCGATATGAGGTCTATAACAGTTCGAGAAATTACTGATAACACTTACCAGTAAATCTCAGCAACCCTGGCCAGGGATTTCCGGTTATAGCCAATCGAACACAGCACAACATCAACTCCCTATACCGGGAGAGACGAATCCCCTCCTATCGCTCATTGCCTCCATGTGATTCGGGACTGTACCCAAAAGCCACCTTTTTGCATGCCCTCTTGGACGTGGTATGATGGAAATCAAAGCACAGTGGGAACCACACAAGACTCTATGACGATCTCGGGTCAACAAACTACTCTGTACCAGTGTCACCGGAGAACTGCCATCTGACGTATGGTATAATACCATCCGGGAGTTCTCAGCGAGTCCGTCCAGTGTACCCAGTCTCCACTGAGCACCCGTACACCATCCTTGATGTCAAACACCGATGGATATGGGATCATCCATCGCCCATCATATGGATCAAGATGCGTATACGCTAGTCTACTCTGGTGTATCGATGCCCTGTCTCGATACACCCTCGACTAGGAACAGTTATAGGATGTACTCGTCGACTACCGTGGCCCCACTAGTATGATCTCATCATAGTCCCAGTAGTCGAGTACATGTCCTAAGGGCTTTATCAACATGTAACATAGAGACAATCAGAGTACATGTTAAGATAAGGTACAACCAGATAGCATACTATCATGTCGAGCAAGAAAGTCCTCCCTATATATGTCCAAGCATCCATTACAATATACATCGTATGTACAGTAATGGCATCTAGGGCATACATATAACTAACAGCTCGAATCAGTAAAGGACTCCATCTGGAGTTCACCGTTACCATACACCAAGAACATCTCTTTAGTTCTTCTCAAGCACTTAAGAATGTTCTTCTGCTGTCCAGTGGTTTTCCCAAAAATATTTTCGATACTTACTCACTACACCTAGTGAGTAAGCTACATCCGGTCTGGTGCATAACATCACATACACGATTGACCCGTCTGCCAAAGCATAGGGCATTCCTTACAAGCGAGCCCTCTCCAAATCAGTCTCGAGAGACATCTCTTTGAAGAGAGAGATTCCTTGAACAAGAGGGTACATTACCACGCTTAGAATCATCCATACTAAACCCCTTTAGCATGGTGTTTATGTACCTGGATTGGGACAATCCAAAATTCATTTAGATCTATCTCTATAGATTTATATTCCCAGGATGTAGGAGGCATCCGTTAGATCTTTCATGGAGAACCTATGGGATAAGAGGTGCTTGACCGAGTGTAGCATAGGAACACCCTTTCCATTCAAGAGTATGTCATCCGCGTACAATACGAGGAAGTAAACCATACTCTCTACAACCTTCTTATTTATACATGGTTCATATATCTTTTTGATGAAGTCAAACTCTTTGACAACTTCATTAAAACAGATGTTCCATCTCCGCGATGCCTGCTTTAACCCGTAGATGGATTTAAGCAGCTTGCACATGCTTCCGCTGCTCCCACAGTCTACGAAGCCCTCTGGCAGTGTCATATACGATCTCTTCTAAATCACCATTTAGAAAAGCGGTTTTGACGTGCAGTCTGCCAGATTTCGTAGTCATGGTATGCAACAATGGCAAGTAGGATCCTGATGGACTTAAACATAGCTTTGAAAGTCTCAACTTTTCCATCTACACCAAATTATCTTTCTCAAAGATCCTCTTGCTCCCGATGGGTTTTACCCTTTTAGGAGCAACATCCAAAGTCAGCACTTTGTTGGTGTACATGAATTCCATCTTAGATCGCATAGCATCCGGCCATTTCACATAGTATCCACTTGTGATGGCCTGCTCGGAACTAGTTGGGTCATCATCTCCATGATGCAATCCTCATTCCCACCGTCTACGAGAAAACCGTAGTATCTCTGAGGTGGATGAGGAACCCTAAAAGATCTGCTGAGTGGCTTCGGTTCGTCAGGGACTATTGAATCCTCCGGTTCCAACAAATCGTCAGTTATAGTTTGTGTTTGCTGGAACTACTTCCAGTTCTACCTTTCGCCACTAATTTCTTCCACAAGAAATTCCTTTTCTAAAAAGGTGGTGTACCGAGAAACAAAACATCTTTTGTTCCTCGGTGTGGTAAAAGATATTCCCTCATGAATGTTTGGGATATCCTACAAACTTGCACAGAACTGACCTTGCCTCGAGCTTGTCCGAATTTCTCTTTTCAACATAGCCCGGACAACCCCATATCTTAACTCGTTTAAGAGATGGTCTCTTCCCATTCCATATCTCATACGGAGTAGTAGGCAACGGATTTGATCGGAACTCTATTCAATAGGTATGCATCTTCTCAAGTGCATGAACCTAAAAGGAAATAGGCAACTCAGCAGTACTTATCATAGAGCGCACCATATCTCATAGGGTGCAATTCCTCCACCCCGATATACCATTGTGTTGTGGTGTATACGGAGGAGTAAACTGAGAGAGAATCTCATTCTCTTTTAAATAGTCTCGGAATTCTGTGCTCCATTATTCTTCTCTCCGATCATATCGAAGGATATGAATACCTTTACCCATCTGGTTCTCAACATCGTACTTATATTCCTTGAAATTCTCAAAAGATTCAGATTTTTGTTTCAACAAGAACACATGTCCGTATCTTGAGAGAACATCGGTGAGTGTAATAAAGTACGTGGAACCATCCCTGGCATGTGTAGATATAGGACCGCATACATCACTATGTATCTTTCCAAGAGTTCAGTAGCTTTTTCTCCGTTTCCAGTAAATGGAGATTTGGTCACCAAGTCTTTGAGACATGACTTGCATGTTTCATAAGATGTAAATTCGAACGGTTTCAAATTGCATCCTTATGAAACTTCAGCTAGTCTTATTTCATCGACATGACCTAGTCTATAATGCCTCAAGAAGACTTCATTCATTTCTGAAATGTTCCTCTTGTGTGTGTTATGTACGTTTAGAACTGTAGTTTGATTCAGAATGTGTACACTGTTATACAACGTACCTTACCTAATCAACACTTGATTTAGGAAATATTCACAATATTTTGGTACGGAATAACAGTCACTTAGAATCAATGTATTACCAGTTGGTAACACCAGGTGATATCTGCCAACTTCTTTTGCTGTAACAATTGCATCATTCTCTACTACTAGAGACATATCACCATTTCCCAGTTCTCCACCTGTTTATAGCCCATATAACAAATTACATGTGTGGGATCCTGATCCGGTATCCAATACCCAGGACGTAGAGGTAACTGAGAAACAGTTCTTGGTTACGAACACACCCAAAGACAATGCATCAACATGCTTATTCTTCATTTTGGGTGGCGTGGGAATCCGAATATTCCCCTATTCCTTGCTCAGACTTATGACAATCATAAGATAGAGCGGAACCTAGCCCAGTATAATAAGTAGGTTCGGTCAATACATCCATATTATTATCTTGATTAAGGAATTTCATTGGTCGCTACCAGGAGAGAGAGAAGGATAATCACTTTGCGTGCGCTCTTTGTAGGATTAGATTGGATTTTTATCTAATCAGGATGGCTCCCGCTGTTTTTATCAAATCTTCCTTCAAACCATAAAGGTAAGATTAGCCGGGATTAATTACACCCAACAGGTTCGCCAATCGTTCGGCCAGGAAGGTATCGGTACTCCGAAGGAGGTTCCCCATGCTTTCGCACGGACCTAATTAAAATAAACCTCGTTTTCCTATAGGCATTGTTGGAGATAGTGCCCTCAGAGTCAATTATTGGATCACAGGCACGTGATTGCAATGATTGAGGGAGGACCTATCCCGGTAGGACAGTCTTACTCGAGATGATAGTATGCTATCTGGTTTATCTTTATCATCGTGTACTGCTTTAGGTGACCTGACATGTCGCCATTACACGTTGATAGAGCCCCTAGGATTCTTGCTTGACTACTAGCAGTATGATGGCGATCATACACGTGGGAGCTGGTAGTCTATAAGCACATCCTTAAAAGGTCCCTAGTCGTAGGAGTTTCGAGACAGGGCATCGATACTCCATTAGTAGACTAGTGTATACAGTCGAGACCTCGACGAGGGGCGGTGGCCGGTCTCACAAGCCACTGGTGTCAATTGGTTCACCTAAGATGTATACAGGTGCTCATTGGGTTATGAGTACACCGGACAGGACTCGCCGGGAACCTGCTAGTTGGTCTTATACCAGATGTCAGATAGCAGTTCCCTGGTGACATGTGTACAGGTTAGTTCATCGACCTGAGATCGTCATTTGTCTCGTGTGAGTTCCCACTGTGCTTTGATTACTACCCTACCACGGCTCAAAGGAGTCGTGCAAACAGGTTTTAGTTGGGTACAGTCCCGAGCCACATGGAGGCAGTGAGCGGATCTGCAGGGGTTCGTCTCTCCCGGTATTGGGGATGAGGTCGCGCTGTGTCTAGGAGAGCCATTACACAAAGCCCTCGGCCGAGGCAGGAGATTTACTGGTAGGTATTCCAGTAGTATCTCAGGGTGTTCTGGGCTACGCTCCGACACGACTTGTACCACTTTTGGGGGTCTGACTTTTACCAAACCCCTAGGCCCGCCATGCGATGCTCATAGACGAACGGACCGGACTGTACGGATATTGTCACTGACAGGTTCAGTAGGGTGTCAGGATGAGTTCGCTCATCGACGTCCCTTTTGGTCAATAGCTGGTGGCCCGTCACGTATTGGCTTATACCTCTGACGTGCTAGTGGTTAAATCCACAGCCATAGTATTGACGAGTCTTTAGAGTCCACCACACATTCAGTTACTCAAGTTTCGGGCGAAACGCTGTAGAGGCCGTATGGAGATATGGCAGGGTCCGATCAGATACGTGCGGTATTGCACGGATCAGGATCGGACGGTTTGTACTAGTGGCCGTATAGTTATATGGCAAGGTTCTATCAGATACGTGCGGTATTGCACGGATCAGGATCGAACGGATTTTACTAGCCGGCTTTGGTTTAAGCCGGTCCTAGTTGAGTACTATGTAGATTTTGTCTCATTGTATTTGTATCCGGTCGGAATACAGATGCGGGTGTGTATGCACAGTATTGGGGTTTTCCTGTAATTTATTACGGGACCAGTTTTCTGAGGTTGCTAGTTTGCATTCCGTTCCGACCGGTTTTCCTTTGTTCTTTCCCGGCCGGACTTTTCCGATGGAGGGGGTTATTTGCAAGTTTGCAAATAACACTTGTGGAGGGGGTCTCTTGCACTTGTGGCCTTATGATAGATTAAGCATCTTTACTTTTCATGATGGCTTACTTTTTGAGATTAGAAATGAAATGAGGGTTGATTTGATTTAGTGATCATTTCTTTTTGGATGTGGTTACCACTTGCTTTTCCTACACTTACCTTCCTTCTTGCATTTGGTTTTTCCCTCCACCATTTTCATAACATGGGGGGCCGGCCACATTTGAGTGAGGAGAGGAAAAATGAGAATTTCATTTTTGTGAGAAGAAGAATTCCTATCTCATTTCTCTTGCTACAAAACATTCTAGCTCCACTTGATAAGTTGATTTCCATTCTATCCCTCCATCACCATGGCAACTAAAACCCAAGTGAGACATAGCCTATACATATTCTACAGCAAATCTTGGACGCGTCGGCTAGCCTACTTCGCGCCCGAGTTGCCTCGGTATTGAGGTGGGAGCCCGTAAAAGATACAGGCGATGTGGTGCCCTTCCGGCGAGGAGGCGACGACCGGAGTTTCCACAGGAGATCGGGACGACGACGAGAAGACCGGAGGACTCGGATCATTCGGTATATCTCACCCCCTCTCTTGTTAGCTAGTATCGGTTAATGGTTACGATCCGGGTATATTGTCCGCGGTAGCGCCAGATTGAAAGTTAAGAAAATTTTGATTCCGCATTTTGGCCTCGGATAGACGGCCGGGGCGCTGCCGTGGCGCAACATGGTATCAGAGCCACGCCATTAACCTTGCCTAGCTTTGTCTAATGTGTTTTACATTTCCGATCGACCAAAATTCCAAAAATACGCATTTTCTTTACATCAGTTTTCTGTTGTTTTTTTTCTTGCTCAAAAAATTTTTCAGGTTGCAGAAAAATGATGTACTGGAAAATTTAAGGCTATTGTAGAAATTCGACAGAGTGATTCCTTGGTTGGAGCGCGGAACCCCGGCCAAACCCCCCTTTGGGCCGCGGTTCCGCCGCACTATGGTCAGATCACTGGGTCGTTTTTCTTCAGTTGCTTTCTGGGCTGAAAATAAGGGTTTTGGAATATTAATATTGGGCCCAGAATTTCTGTGAGTGCTACAGTATTGCTTTGGGGCCCACTTGTTAATTTTTGATCGATCGGATATTTTAAACACATTATTTCACAGTATTTACATTATATCTACGACCGTGAATGTCACTTGATCGGTAAATCCCGTCTAACTGCTATAGCCCGGTTAGACGGATTTGCGAACGTGACTTTCACGTTGATGTTCTATGTTTATGCTGTGTTGTTGCGGATCGGTCATGGAGGATAGCCTGGATGCAATGTTAGTACAGTTTTGTTTTATATGTACATTTGATATTGCGGGGCGAGCGTCCGACATGTGGACTGCCGTCACTGCCTGTTTGTATTATTCTTTTGGGGCACGACCTGGTTGCGGTCGATGTAGCCCGCATCTCATGGCATTGAGACGGAGGGGGCTTCACTCTAGGATTGGCGGGTTATTCACCGCACTCGTAGGGGGTACAGGTTGACCCAGGAGGGGTGCCTAAGTTACCGGATTCCGTGAAGTGCTGGGTGATCCATTCACGGTGCTGGAGGGGACTGCCTCGCTTCAGGTCTTGGCGGGTGACTTGCCGCGTCCGTAGGGGTCTAGGATTTCATTGCACAGGCTATCCACACGACCAGGGGAACGTCGGGTTTCAGCAGCGGCTCTGTGAAACCCGGGGCTTCCAGATATCTGTATTGTTCTGTGATGCTGTACATTTCTGTGATGTTGCATCTTATCACGCCTTGAGCGAATATAATATATTGGTATATAATTAGTAGATATTGTATATGTTTTACATCCGCGCTAGTCCAGTCCCCGCTCTGTCGTTAGTTAGCTAACCTAACGGGTAATGACGGGACCCAGTGGCGAATGCGGATGGCATATACGTACATCAGTATATTTTCGTTCTTTATGGTGTGATCAATTGATGGGACTGCGTTGATTCGGATCAATGCAAGATAAACAAACCTATTCTGATGTTGTTGGAACACTTTTTCAAAAAGCTGTTATTGCAAGGACGTTCACTTTTGTTTTGCATCGTGGTATTCATTTGGAATATCCTGCTCCTCAGTCGATGAGGCAAGGGCCGAGATCCCTTCACCGGGAGTGACCCCTTGGACAGAAGTTTGCGTCAGGGCATTAACTTCACTATAGCCGATTGCTTTAGCTTTGCATCATGGTATTCAGTTGGAATATCCTGCACCTCATTCTACGGGGAAAGAGCCGAGATCCCTTCACCGGGAGTGACCTCTTTAGCAAAGGTTTTCGTCACTATATTTTCTAAAAAGTTATCCAGTTCCTTCAACGATATCAAGTTCATTACGTTAAAGGTTTTTCGCCAAAAACCAGTCGTAGCCCTCCGTCATTTCAGATTAGTATTACTTAGTATTCGTGCTGTGTTTGTCGTGCATTGCCGTGGCGTAGTGTTCGGTAGCTATGTAATGCTTTTCTGTCACATGGATAAGTGGATTGGTTAGGACAGTCGTACGGTCTTGTTGGCATTGTCAAGGACTCGTACGGGTGGGTTTAACGCAATCAAGATAATGACGGGTAGAACTTGACTAGGACTCTTTGATTTGTTGGCATTGTCAAGGTCACTTGGGTCCTAGGGGTAAAAACACACATCGGGAGTTTCAAAAGAACTGAAACTTGCCAGGCTTGCGCATACCTTCTGGAGTGTGGTGACTTGAGTGGATTCCGTCAAGTTATCATGCGATGATAGTTGGATCCCGATTCCCACTGATGAGTTAGTTTACTCCTCGGGTGACCCCAACTAATTCTTCTTTCAGGTTTGGAGGAGAATTTGAGGTACAGTGGGAAGGTTTCCAGATTAGACAAAGTGATAACCATTCTGATCTAGGTTAGAGTGCACGCTGAGTGTTTCTTTTCTCTCTCTCTTTGGCAGCGACCTTTGACCCGACCCTTGACTATGACTCAGTGACCAAGTTGACCGAACCTTCTTAACACAGGCTTTTGGATTGTCAGAGTTGCAAACCTCATTGCCACTCCTACTTTTACCCTTTTCTCCAGGACACCCCGTATTACTACGAACGTCCACTTCCATTGGACAAAACCATCGTATGGTTATATACGAACTCGAAGGACTTCGAGGATGGTTTCTGGTTCTGGAGAAAACCAATAGGATTATTCAGTTGTCTTTTCCTTTTACCTTCTCTCAGGTTGCGGGTACTCCTTGGTTTAGGAGATAGTACACCTATTACGCAAATTGGATAGTCTTCTTCCAAACCTTAGGCTGGTGCCGAACGGTGGGGAATGAAGAAAACCAATTAGCATAACGATGGTGTACAGAAGGTATTAAGTTAAGACAAAGCAAGGGATTAGTAAGAGGGCAAAGCAAATTGCGACTGCTATTCACAACCAAACCAAGTATTTCTTCGCCAATCCTAAATCATCTTTGTATTTCTCCAGGACACTCCGTATCACTACGAAGATCCACAGTTTATTGGATACTCTATCGTATGGTTATATACGAACTCGAAAGGAACTTGTTCCAGTTCGGGGATGGATTCTGGTCCAGGAGAAATAAGAATAAGGTTTATTCGGTTGTCTTTTATCTTCACCTTCTCTCGCATTGCGAGTGCTCCTAGGATTAGGACAGTACACCCATTATGCTTATTGGATAGTCTTCTTCCAAACCATAGGCTGGTGCCGAACGGTAGGGAAGGAAGAAAACCAATTGGCCTAAAGGGGTGTGCAGAAGGTAATGAATAAAGACATATAAAGGGATTTGGAGAGGTGGCAAAGAATTATACGGTTATAATTGTGAATCTGGATAATGGAAGAGGCATTACTAAGAATGCCGGAATACCCCACCGAAACATTTCAATGTTTCAGTTTCACTGTGTAATGTTAAAAGAAAACTGATTTCCCGATTAGATACTTAATCCAGGGTATGTATTTACCAGGTATGATTCTCACATCTGTATGGTTTTACAGATGATGAGTGGGAGTAATTCATTGCGAATAGGGTGATCATCCCCATTATATCGGGACTCGTTGTAATCGGTGATATTTGAGGAGATCATCTGGGTTGTTTGCCGGTCGGCAAATATTTGGTTTTGAATATCCGCTGTTGTGCACCAATTTCAAATTGATATATCTGTACGTCTATTTTCATAGAGTGAGATATACCTTTTGATATTATGTCGATGACATTTACCTATATCAGTGGATGGTTAGGTAAGGAGCATCAAACAGCGGTGTAATTCTTCTTAACCATAAGTACAGTTTTCAACCTACGACGCACAGTGAAAGAGTTGTTAGACTCAGCGGACTTATACGGAGTATTGTATGTTGTCCAGTGTCCATTAGGACAGAGGGGTTGGTCCTCATACTATATTCTGTTTACTTTTAACTTCTCTAGTTCTTAGACATGTGTTTCGTAGAAACATAGGGTCTGAGTTTTGAGGAGTTATAGGTATTTGAATAGAGTAGAGAACCAGGTGTAGCAAGTATCGGGATTCTTCAAAGTGATCGAAGATGTAGATACTTGTGTATGGTATTCAGTTGATAGTAATGATAAAGAGAAATTGCTTCTCTTTCAGGTTACTCATAATTGGAAGCATTCTTAAGTTGAGTAACGCTGATCGGCCTCTCTCCATTTAGTTGACATGCACTGGAGACAGCTGCATGATTTGAATCTGGTTAAATTAAATCAGTGCCTCTGGTTCTATATTGGATGTAGAACAGTTCATATCTTAACGTTGTTAAGGTACGGGGAGTTGTCCGGCTTATGATTAAAACCAGACACTGGACAACTCAAGGCACGTTTCTGTAATGGCTGTTTGTGGGTTGACCCAGGCTATGACGAGGGTTGATTTTCTACCATCTGGCAGATCAATAGAAATATTGTTCTAGACTCGCCACAGTTTTATTAAAAATGGATTTTTTCAAAAACAGTAGTGGGAGTATGGTAGAACTGGAAGTGATTCCAGAACCGCAAACGATTACTGAAGATTTGATAAGGAACCTAAAGATTCAATCTGATTTGACATTCCATTGGCCACTCCGCGGATAAGGTGGGTAACTTCAGGCACCCGAGAGGTACTCTGGTAGCCTCAAGGACAATGACCGGGAAGTTCTTGTTTACCCACACTTGCCATTGTTGTTGTTCCAGGCTGCGAGACCCGGCAGGAGGATGAGTATAGCGTCGTTCTAAACTAGCTTTATAAGTGCACGTCTATATGAATCTGCCAGAGGGTTGTCGTAGTCAGTGGGAGCAGCGGAAGCATTGGTGGACATCAGGCTTATGTCTATTTATAGACTAAAGCAGATACAGCGGATATAGATCATCTATTTCTGATGTGACAGTCATAGGTTTGACTTCATCAGAATAGGGGATGGATCTGTTAAGAAGGTAGTAGGGTGTGATGTCATGGTATTTGGATGACATACACAGAGTAGGAAGTGATATTCCTATACTACGATCGGTTATACTTTGGTTGTCACACAGTGGTTTCTCCACACAGGACTTGGATATTATATCAGACATTCTGGTTACTAGATCTATGGTTTTAGATCTAGATTTGGGTGGTTTCCTAATCTGGGTACCTTGACAGCATTCTATGAGTATTTAGAATGGACGACTCCTGGCACGGTAGTACACCTGCAGGTAATGGAGTCACCCTCTCTAAAGGTGTCTTACAGACTAAAGGGGAGAGGGATACGCATGATTGACAGATCACTTGCTTAGGCAATTGAGTCAATCATGAGATGTCAAGTACCACACCAGATGTTGTTCTTGCAGTAGATGCAATAGTTGATATTAATCCAATCCTGGAGAAACAATCGGAAGCAGTTTTAGGATATAAGTGCGTGTTCTAGGGATGTGATAACGACAGCCTCTTTTAGGAGACGGTTATCACTCCAGGCTTCCAAGGTGACATGGATGGAAGAGTGGCTGTCAGAGTTATAGTTTCTCCTTCTGACAAGGGGCAGTATTTTGGACAGGTGGTCCAAGGCAATACTGAGGGAGGCATGGCGCTGGGTACTGATTAAGTTCAGTTATCGATACAGTCTAAGAAGTTTGGATTTGGAGTTCATTTATAAGCTAGGTCCCATCAGATATCCAGACATACTCTAAGACAGGTATTGCTCATTTCGGGAGATGGTTTTCTCTGCGAACTTGAGATATAGAGAGACATAGAAAGAAACATCACAGCGGATCCACTCACTGAGGCTATTCCTCGAACGCAATAGTTTCGCAAACAAGCTTTGTGAGACTGACTAGTAGAGGAGTTGGGTGTTCGGTATCACACGGGCTGTGAGTATGCGACATCGCAATAATTAGCCTTGAGTGCAAGTGGGAGATTGTTGGAGATAGTGCCCTCAGAGTCAATTATTGGATCACAGGCACGTGATTGCAATGATTGAGGGAGGACCTATCCCGGTAGGACAGTCTTACTCGAGATGATAGTATGCTATCTGGTTTATCTTTATCATCGTGTACTGCTTTAGGTGACCTGACATGTCGCCATTACACGTTGATAGAGCCCCTAGGATTCTTGCTTGACTACCTGCAGTATGATGGCGATCATACACGTGGGAGCTGGTAGTCTATAAGCACATCCTTAAAAGGTCCCTAGTCGTAGGAGTTTCGAGACAGGGCATCGATACTCCATTAGTAGACTAGTGTATACAGTCGAGACCTCGACGAGGAGCGGTGGCCGGTCTCACAAGCCACTGGTGTCAGTTGGTTCACCTAAGATGTATACAGGTGCTCATTGGATTATGAGTACACCGGACAGGACTCGCCGGGAACCTGCTAGTTGGTCTTATACCAGATGTCAGATAGCAGTTCCCTGGTGACATGTGTACAGGTTAGTTCATCGACCTGAGATCGTCATTTGTCTCGTGTGAGTTCCCACTGTGCTTTGATTACTACCCTACCACGGCTCAAAGGAGTCGTGCAAACAGGTTTTAGTTGGGTACAGTCCCGAGCCACATGGAAGCAGTGAGCGGATCTGCAGGGGTTCGTCTCTCCCGGTATTGGGGGTGAGGTCGTGCTGTGTCTAGGAGAGCCATTACACAAAGCCCTCGGCCGAGGCAGGAGATTTACTGGTAGGTATTCCAGTAGTATCTCAGGGTGTTCTGGGCTACGCTCCGACACGACTTGTACCGCTTTTGGGGGTTTGACTTTTACCAACCCCCTAGGCCCGCCATGCGATGCTCATAGACGAACGGACCGGACTGTACGGATATTGTCACTGACAGGCTCAGTAGGGTGTCAGGATGAGTTCGCTCATCGACGTCCCTTTTGGTCAATAGCTGGTGGCCCGTCACGTATTGGTTTATACCTCTGACGTGCTAGTGGTTAAATCCACAGCTATAGTATTGACGAGTCTTTAGAGTCCACCACACATTCAGTTACTCAAGTTTCGGGCGAAACGCTGTAGAGGCCGTATGGAGATATGGTAGGGTCCGATCAGATACGTGCGGTATTGCACGTATCAGGATCGGACGGTTTGTACTAGTGGCCGTATAGTTATATGGCAAGGTTCGATCAGATACGTGCGGTGTTGCACGGATCAGGATCGAACGGATTTTACTAACCGGCTTTGGTTTAAGCCGGTCCTAGTTTAGTACTGTGTAGATTTTGTCTCATTGCATTTGTATCCGGTCGGAATACAGATGCGGGTGTGTATGCACAGTATTGGGGTTTTCCTGTAATTTATTACGGGAACAGTTTTCTGAGGTTGCTAGTTTGCATTCCGTTCCGGCCGGTTTTCCTTTGTTCTTTCCCGGCCGGACTTTTCCGATGGAGGGGGTTATTTGCAAGTTTGCAAATAACACTTGTGGAGGGGGTCTCTTGCACTTGTGGCCTTATGATAGATTAAGCATCTTTACTTTTTATGATGGCTTACTTTTTGAGATTAGAAATGAAATGAGGGTTGATTTGATTTAGTGATCATTTCTTTTTGGATGTGGTTACCACTTGCTTTTCCTACACTTACCTTCCTTCTTGCTTTTGGTTTTTCCCTCCACCATTTTCATAACATGGGGGGGGGGGGGCGGCCACATTTGAGTGAGGAGAGGAAAAATTAGAATTTCATTTTTGTGAGAAGAAGAATTCCTATCTCATTTCTCTTGCTACAAAACATTCTAGCTCCACTTGATAAGTTGATTTCCATTCTATCCCTCCATCACCATGGCAACCAAAACCCAAGTGAGACATAGCCTATACACATTCTACAGCAAAATCTTAGACGCGTCGGCTAGCCTACTTCGCGCCCGAGTTGCCTCGGTATTGAGGTGGGAGCCCTTAAAAGATACAGGCGATGTGGTGCCCTTCCGGCGAGGAGGCGACGACCGGAGTTTCCACAGGAGATCGGGACGACGACGAGAAGACCGGAGGACTCGGATCATTCGGTATATCTCACCCCCTCTCTTGTTAGCTAGTATCGGTTAATGGTTACGATCCGGGTATATTGTCCGCGGTAGCGCCAGTTTGAAAGTTAAGAAAATTTTGATTCCGCATTTTGGCCTCGGATAGACGGCCGGGGCGCTGCCATGGCGCAACAGGCATAACCTCGTTGACTCCTTTCTAGACACCTACTTGATTAGCTAATTGTAAAGTGTAAAATTCTCCCAGGAGTAACTCTTACTCGCAGTGGGTATCGAGATCCAACTATCATATAGAAGGTATGCAATCTCATTGCAAATTTTAACACTTGAAATTCCTGATAATGTTTTTACCCCTTGCTTCCTATGACCTTGACGAAGGCTAACAAACCATAGGCCTCTAGTCAAGTTCAACCCGTTCATTTCTTGTTTGAATTAAACCCACCCGCATGACCCTTGACGAAGGCCAACAAAGTCGCACGACTACCCTAATCCAATCGCATCACATGCTGGCAGATAAACACTAATCAGCTACCGCACACTACGCCTTGACGAAGGCCAACAAACGTAGCGTAAATACTAAATAGTATTTATCTGAAATGAAGGAAGGCTATGCAGATTTTTAAGAAAACCATAAGTGTAATGAACTTGATATCGTTGTAGAATAAAGTGATTTTGAATTGAGTGTTTTTTAGGCTTTTGCTAGTTTCGCTAAAGAGGTCACTCCCGGTAAAGGGATCTCGGCTCTTTCCTCATCGAATGAGATGCTGGATATTCATGAATACCACTATGCAAAGCAAGAACTGGAGAGGCAATCAAAAAAAAACTGAGTGGGTTGTAGCATTTGCTAGTTTCACTAAAGGGGTCACTCCCGGTGAAGGGATCTCGGCTCTTTCCTCATCAAATGAGGTGCTGGATATTCATCAATGAATACCACTATGCAAAGCCAAAACTAGAGCTACCCTTTTTGAAAATTTGATTCTACAACATCTTTTGGTTTCTTTCTTTTTATTAATCTCATTAATGAAGTCCCATCATTTAATATTTCCTAAACATTACAGAAAAATGAAACGAAAATAGAACGTACGCTTATGCCATCAGCATTCGCCACGGGGCCCCGTCATGCACCGTTAGGTTACTTAACTACCGGCTGAGCGGGGGCTGGACTAGCACGGGTGCAAAACATAAGCAACATTTATTATATATCATAGATATAATATTACATTCGTCTCACGCAGTTATATGATCAACATCAAAGAATCAATCAGCAGAAGTAACATATGAAATATTGGATATACTAGGATGTCCTTGTTTTAAATTTAGCCAATAATATAAATCACAGATTCCACAGTCGTGATGAATATCCAAACCTACATCCATAGACCCCTACGAGAGCGGAAAGTAACCATGTCAATTCTAGAGTTAGGAGACCCGGTCTCAACTCCTTGAGATGGTCTCCCACTGGACTCTAGAACCCGGTTACTTGTGCTCCCAGCCTTGGGTCTTTCCTAATGCGGAAAAGTAAATAATATACAATAGTGGTGACATCATCCTCAACCCGAAAGTGCCCCAATAAAAGAATATTACATACAGATTTTACATGAATGAAAATAAAAACCATCATCTCACATAAACCCCCCGGCTATTCTTTCACAACGATCCAATAAATCATATCAACATCAACACATGATATCACATATCATCAACGTAAGCAAATATGTGTATCTCTAAAACTCGTTGACATATAGCAACGAGATTGGGATACCCCACATATTACACTTACGGTCGCAGAAAAAGAAACAGAAAACTACAATAATTAGAATCCGCAATTTCCTTAGACATCATAAATCCGGAATATCTCATATTCCGTATTTCATGCCTAACTTATAAAACTTGCATTTTAGTCTCAAATTGAAAACACTTTTCAATTGGTTGTCGGATAATTCAACAAGATTCCCGACTTAGTGATCGCGTACAATACGCAATTGCGACGGAGTTTTGATCTGAATCAAAACTTCGTGGCAATCGATCAATTAAAACTAAATGGCTAGCTTTACAATATACTAACTAGTTTTCATAAAACTAATTAATCCGGATTCTAATAATTGTATCACACACATCACAAAGCTTGTAAACTAACAGCGATATTAGAATTCCGCACACAATTAGCAAACTTAACCAATTTTTCCAAGACATGAAAAATCCAGTGAGCTAAAGTTCCAAAACCGATCGTTTTAAGCCAATCCGGGAGTCGAAACGAACTCGAAACCTGCCCGAATCTTTACGGGGGCGAAGATCAAAAAATTAACTATCGAATGGGGGGATAGAGGGGGTACCCCACCCCTGAGGCCACCACGAGGTGGCCAGGGGGTGAGGCAGACCCGAAACTGCCTAAGGTAGGGCAGTTTTGGGTCCCCACCGCCAAGACAACCTTGTGGTGGTCTTGGGGATTGGGCCCAGCGTTCATTCTCTCCCCGGGTGTCCCCGGGGTGCGCACGCTCCACCCTGCGGCTTATTGGTTCAAACCGTGAGCCCGCGGGGTGTGCAAACAACTCAAAACATCATTTTTGAAACTGTTTTTATCGGCAGTTTTTGAGCGACAAAACGACGGATTTCTAACGTCGCTACAAGTTACCCTAATGTTCTAGCTTGGCTCTGATACCATGAAAGTCAACCTTAAAACCACCATGAGGTTCTAGAGGTATCAAGCATGCCAAATTTTAATTTTATTAGGTGCTAAGTTAGACTAATAAGATCTTTTCTAGATTATTAGGGTTTTCCTTTGTGATGTGATGAACTAAAGAGAAGAAAAGAGCATACAACCTTTGTAGTTCGAGTCCTTCTCTTCTATAGCTCCGGGTTAAAGTCCATGCGACTCTACTAGGCTCCTCTTCGAGTTGAACGAAGCTCCTTCGTGATCTTCGCGCCAAATACGATCCACCCGAAGTTCCTCTAGCCCAAGCTAACTCTACAATAAACTCCTTTAGTGTAGGAAACACACCACACCAAATTACTAGTTTATTGTAGGATTGTGAAGTAGGGGATGTTGAAAGCTCACAATTTTGTGTTCAAGCTTCATGATTCACATCTCATGTGAGGGTTGAAGCTTGAACCATGGCAATTGAGGAAGAAGATGAAGCTAGAGAGCAACCATGGGAGCAACTCATGAAAAATGGCTAAGTGTTGAGAATGAGCAAAGAATGAATGCCAACTCTTGACCCCCACTCATTCAAGCATGGAATTTTGCAATATAAAATTGCAACCATGCTTGAATAGTGAGTCAAGATGAATAAAAAAATATAACTCCCATGGTTGCAACCGTGCTCTCAATTTACACCTCATTTCTATTTTTCTCAAAAATAGAAAATCAAGCCATACTTCATTATTATTATTATTATTATTATATATATATATATATCATATATATTAATATATATATAATGAAGAATAATTAGTGAGCTAATGATATTAGTTAAGATAGAATTATATCAAATAAAATATATATCACATTATTAAATCAACACTTGATCTAATAATCCGATTATATCACATATAACCGAATAATATCATTAATCTGAATATCACATTATAAAACCAACACTTGATTCGATAATCCGGTTATATCACATATAACCTGACCGACATCAAATAACTGCCAGATTACATTACAGTATCACATACACGTATTTAATCAGGCCCACACACACATCACATATGTGCCCTACTTCGTTTCGCTTGAACCAGGGAACTTCTGTGTAGGACTCTAAAGACTCGTCAATACACCAGCAGTAGGTGATGATCATATCAGTCACCTAGAAGCCGTCAGTGGTACTAGCTGGACGTAACGTCTACTCGGGTATTGGGAGATATGAAGATCAATAAGCAAGCTTGTCCATAGTCTCCATGAAGCCTATCAGTAACACTACCGTACAGTCCGATCTCTTCGTCTGATATGTCGCATATCGTGTCTCGGGATGGTAAATGTCAGACCCCAGTAACGTGATAAGTCATACCGATGTCTGGCCTATAACAGTTCGAGAAACTACTGATAACACTTATCAGTAAATCTCGGCAGCAGCCCTGGCCATGGACTTCCAGTTATAGCCAATCGAGCATAGCGCAATATCAATCCCCAATACCGGGAGAGACGAAACCCCGCCTATCGCTCAATACCTCCATGTGACTCGGGACTGTACCCAAAATCCACCTGTTTGCACGACTCCTTTGAGCCGTGGTAGGGAGGAAATCAAAGCACAGTGGGAGCCACACAAGACTCTATGACGATCTCGGGTCTACGGACTAACTTGTACCAGTGTCACCAGAGGAATGGTATCTGACGATGGGTATACTACCACATAGGAGTCCACGGCGAGTCCTGTTCGGTGTACCCATTCTCCAATGAGCACCTGTGTACAATCTTTGATGTCACACACCAATGGTTATGGGATCAACCATCGCCCTCTAAGGGACAAGAAACGTACATACTAGTTTACTCTGGAATATCGATGCCCTAGTCTCGATATTCCCACGACTAGGAACTGATTAAAGGATGTACTTTTGGACCACTCTGGCCCCACCAGTATGATCTCATCATAGTCCTGATAGTCAAGTACATATCCTAAGGGCTTTATCAACATGTGAGAGCAAGACAGTAAAGAATACCAGTCAACATGTTAAGATAAAGAGTAACCAGATAGCATACTATCATGTCGAGAAAGAAATTCCTCTATATATATGTCCAAGCATCCACTATAATATACATAACATGTACAATAATGGCCTCTAGGGCATACATATTCCTAACAAACTTGACTTGCGGCTTATGATATTTTGGCCTTCGTCAAGGTCATAAGATGCTTAGGGTAAAAATCCATACTATCTGGAGTGTGGTGACTTGAGTGGCTTCCATCAAGTTATCACGCGATGATAGTTGGGTCCTGATTCTCACAATGATTAGGTATTACTCCTTGGGAGATTTTCACTTCACAATTAGCTAACCTATTTGGTTTCTAGAAAGTGTTAACGAGATTATGCCTCTATAGAAACAAGGTTATTTAATTAGGTCTGTGCGAAAGTACTGGGAGGCTCCCTCGGAGTATCAACACTGTCCTGGCTGAATGGTTATCAAACTTGTTAGGTGTAAATGATCCCGACTAGTTCTCCTTTTAAGGGTTGAAGAAGAATTCGAGAAAACAGTAGGAACCATCCAGATTAGATAAAGAAATTAACCAATCTAATTTAGGTTAGAGTATACGCTGAGTATTTCTTTTCTCTCTCTCTCTCTTTTTGGCAGTGACTATGACCCTCCTTAAACTAAAACTTGTAAACCAAGTTGACCGTACCTTTTTACAAACCTAGTTTTTTATTGTCACGATTCACGACAATGTCACATATATCCATACCACTCCTGCGTTACCCTTTGCTTTCTCCAGAACATTCCATATCACTATGAAGATTGTTGGGACTTCACCCACACGCGCAAACGTGCATGTTTTGGATAAGAGATTGTTTTTAGAAAATATTGCACACGCGAGCTCGACCTTGTTTTAAAATTTATAAAACCGCAAGTGCACGGTACGTTGTAGCGAGCCGGCAAGTACGGGTCGATCCACAGAGAATTGGTGATTTGGGATTGTTGCTTAAGGTTCGAGAAACAAAAGAATTTGTGTTTTTTGTCACGAAATATAAAATACGAAAATATAGAAACAAGTTAAAGAAAAAAGGTGGTCATGGCTTCGGCTCGGATGGTTGAATCGCGGCGATTTCTTCGACGCTCCCTTGGTCATGAGTTGTCTATCCTTGTGTCGATCCCGATGTAAAACATGACTTATAAAGGCGGTTATGAAGCACAAATCATCAAGTTTTCGAATTTCGACGCAAAACACGAAACGGATCCATTTTGTCCACTTTCCGTTTGTATGTCCAAGCTTGTAGTATCAACACTAAGTATAATAGTTAGCAAGCATACGACAACATTTAATACACAAATCAGCCAGTGAGAGCAAGTAGTTTTAGTGTTATGTTTACTAAGTGTTTGTGATAGTATAGGGTATATGAAACCAAGAGGTTTGTCAAGCCACGTGATCACAAAATACCATATCTAAACTTAGCAATCTTAACACTAAATTGATTTTAATTTAAACATTGTAAAATGGAGAAAATGTGTGAATATGGTATATGAAAAGATTACCTTGTAACCATGGTTTCAAAATAACATATCACAAAATAGCATAGAACAATTTTTAAGCTAGAATCATATTGAAGTATATTAAACATTAACAACAGAAGGAGGAAGGCAAAACCATTCATCTCACATCCTTACCATCACCCCAACCAAAAGATATTACTCAAGCATGATAAAAAGAAAAGCAAATAACAAAAGAAGTAAACAAAGAAAGCAATAACAAATATATTAACAAAGAAATGAGTTGAGATAGATGATGTTGGTTACTTATTCAACCTCCATAATGATGCTCTCAAAAGAAAGCTCCAAGAGGGAAGAAGAAGAAGAAAACTAAACTTAAGCACACACAACCCTCCAAAGCTAAAACAGAAACTAAAACTAAACTATGGAATATGCCTCATTCCTAAATAAAAAAAACAACAAAAATAAGATGATGTGACCCTAAGAAATGACCAGAAGAAAAATGGGGACAAATGGAGCAAGTGGGACCGGTAATGCCGGTTTTTTTGATGAATGTCGCCGGTCCAATCTTGGGCTTTGGGGCTCGTGTTGGCATGGTGAACTCGAGTGCTCTCCAATATCTTCCTGGTGCTGTTTGATTTCTTTATAAACCCATAGTTAGTATTCAGGGATTTTGGAGGGAAACTTGATGCTTTATATCACATCAATACTTTTTGCATTTAACACTCACACATGCACACTTATGCACTAGGCAGCCCCACCATGGTCTAATGATCAAAAAGTTAGTGCCACACATGTATTGTGTTGGACCAAAATTGTATACTGTTCAGTCGATAAAAGTGCACATTTGATATGACATTTTCCTTACTATTCTTAAATATCTAAAAGTGTTTATTATAAATATGACACATATGAGGGTTTATCTGTAAAAATACTATTTTCATATGTTTATATATTATAATTAATATTATGAAGGAAAATGTATGCATATAATATTTATATAATATTTTGATAATTTAAATATGCATATCATATCAAATATCCTTAACCAATATTCTTAAAATAAAATATCATATCAAATGGTTAGGATAATATCTCAAAAATACCAAATATTACTAACGTTATTCTTTGAGATATGTTGTAAGCTTTAGCTCAGGTCAGGAGATCGAGATGTTGAGATGTCGGAAATCACAAATCTGCCGAATTATTAAAGAAAATCGAAGAATCAATACTGGTAGAGACTCGAGAAATATTTTCAAGTTCCAGACATCAATTAAATCTCCATGTGTCACAAGAATAAAGCCCCATAAATTTTCACCCAAGATCTCACCAAACGGCCACGGATCCGCGACCGATTCACCGAATCAAGAGTTAGGATTTTCAGGTTGGATTTGCTACAACTAACCCTAATTCTGGGGATCTATGGTTTCTGGCTTTGGGGCTATATAAAGGACCGAGTGCTAAACTTAGAAATAATCAATCTTTTTCACGTGCTAATCACCGTCAAAGAAAAAGTGATCCAAGACAGGTCTAAGATTCGACATGATAAAGCGGCGTGAGATTCGAGGGAACATCTACATCCGATAAGGCAGAGATCGAGAGCAACTTCTTCTTCCTCTTGTAATTTAAACTTGAAGTTTGTACTTGTGAAGTTGATTAATAAAGGTAGATCTTTAGTTTAATTAGTTTAATTATTTAGTTACATTATGAATTTCATCTCTATCTGTTCTTCTATTTCCATCATGCGCGAGTAATTCTCCGCTTGATAGGGTTCGTAGGATTAGGGTAGAACAATGGATGAGAAAATGTTTTAACTTCTTTTAAGTCTTATGAAGTTTATAATCTTTAGAAAAATAAATGTTAACATCCTTATCGGATGCGCTACCAATTTATTGCTAGTCTCGACCGCGATTTGCTATCAGATTAACAATTGTTTTTTTAAGGGCTGGACATGAGTAGAGATCAATGAAAGGACAAGGGTCAATGGTGGGGAAACCCTAGTTTCTTCTAAGAACCCTAATTCTCATTCATCGCTATCTATATAGTATTAAAGGATCAATAGATAAAAAAGTAATCTTTATTAGTCATCCATGACTACTAAATCCGAACGAACCCTATAAGCATTCTTATAAAATCTATATCCGTATTCAAACTAGATCTGTATTCTACATCCGTATTTTTACGTAGATCTAAAAACTATTTCCACTTTTCTTTATTCCTCTATTCTTCCTCTTTTTCAACACGTCTAAAGTAAGATTGAAAGATTCCAAATATCCCTGAGGACGACCCGTACTAATCTCGGTCTAGCTACACACGACACCGTTATTGATTACGATTACTACACACACTTTACAGATCAATCAAATGGCGTCGTTGTCGGGAATACGTGCGTAATTTTTTATTCTTACTATTTGTGTTGAATTCTTATTCAATCTATATCATAAAAATAAAACAAAACCGCATCTTGCATATTTAACGATTAGTGTGGGATTTTTGCGAGGGAATCTGGAGTAACTTTAGCGAGGAGATAAAGATTCAGAGACATTCATCAAGGCCCAGAGGAGCAAAGGAAGCAACAGTGAAAAATTAAACAAAGAACCCCCTAAAGTGTGGCGGAAGAGCGGCGGTTGTATGCAAACGGCGGCGGAACCGCAGCGGTCTTGGGGAGTTAGGCCCTCAAACTTTTCTGGTAACTTTCCTACATCTTTCTCTCTTCTCTGAAAAATCCAATAATATATTTTCTGCAGGATTCTTTACAAAATATCGCCGCTCAAAAATCTTTTTGCGTGTTTTGTTTTGCGGGTTGTTTTTGTATATTTTAATACGGACTTTAAGGGGAAAGACCACAATTCAGATTAGGTGGGGATTTCATCACCCTTTCTAGGCCCCACAAATCACAAAACGAGCATCCGCATAACCCTATATTGATTAAAAAATATCTAGATCAAGACCCTAAGGACCGTCGCGCTCAAATAGGACAGAGGAAGGTCATGGGTAATATATCGCTTATCCGCATTTCTTTTGTGGTGTCTAGACAAGTATGTCTAAGGCAAGTGGTTACTTAATTAGGCCCGCTATTTTCGGTGATTCATATAGCGGATACCTCCCACTTACCTGGCACTTATCTGGCCACAAGAGTTATAAAGAGGTGGTAGAGGATTGATCATGCGGCTTGTCCTTTGGAAGTCTAGGAGCGGTCTAGTGCTTGACCTAGGTAAGCTTAGTTCTAGGATTTGCTTGTGCATTTTGTGATTTGTTGAGTCAACCCTCAAGTCCCACTTTCAAAGCAAAACAATCCAAATAGTGCTTAAATCTTTTCACCCTCCTCCCTATTTTCACCTTCTTATAATGGGTAACCCAAATAAAAGAACTCTTGCCGAGTTTTGCTATCCAGAACTAAATATTTCTTGTTATCGTAATCGCTTCGGTATACCATCCGACTCTACCATGTCTTTAAGAGATCGGATAGAGCAAGCGGAAAGAAACAGTTGGCCACCTCACTCCAGGTATTATCAACTGCATCAAAGTTCTACGTCTTCTTTTGCGTGTGAGGGAACTCCTAAACGCATGTCCATCGCAGAGTATATAGCAAGGACCAATGGCCAAAGTTTCAATCCGGTCAAACCATTAGGACAACAAACACCACATTCTAAAGATGATTTTACGACTCGGTTTGTGGCATATATGACATTTGTTGACAGTCACCAACCACACAACCAATATCAATATTCTTCTTATCACAATGTTGATCCTACTCCTGTCCAATTTTCACAACCTTTCGATTCCTATCAATCCTACCCGACTTTTACACATTCTCGAGACATTCCTTCTAATCAGTCATTTGGGAGTTTTACTTATCCACAAGAATTTCAGTCTTATGCTGAAACCCCTTACCGACCCATGTCTAGTCTTGAACGGACTGTGGAAGAATATGTGGTAGCATCGCGCCGCGCCAGAGAGGAATTGAATGAGTGCATGGCCATCCTCAATAAACAAAACGAACGAGCAACTAGTTTCAAACCAGCTCAAAATTTTCGAACTCTGATACGGCCATAGGACAAATTGAGAATTTGGGTAGTGAGAGAGAGCGGTACACCCTTCCAAATCAAACCTTCCCATCCCAAATTGAAATCCACAACTCCAGTTTCACAGATCTATCAAGTACACCAAATGATTCACCAATTGAAGATAGAATGTCTGATGAGTTGTGTGACATTGTAGTGTTTGATTTACCCGATTGTGAAGAGCCCATTTCAAGTGAAGCCACACCCAATCCTTGTGATCTCTATACCTCCACTCTAGAACCTAAATTAATCGAAAACCCTGCTTTTGATGAGGTGTCTGAGAATTTTAACCTTCACTTGATTGAGGATATTGACGTTGGGGATATATTGGATGATGAACCCGAAATTTTGGATGAATTTGTCCCACCAATTCATCAGGTCCTTTCACTCCCGTGTGGTCATCATCTCGAACCTTTAACTATTCTTCCCGAACCCCATATGCATCTTGAAGTTGATGATAAATGTATAACCGAAAAGCAGAACGAAATTCAACTTTCATTTCCCACATCTGGTTCAGCAATACTTGACACACCAATTTGTTTACCCATTTCATCTCCCACTTTCTCTGGTTCTTCCTCTAATCAAACTTTACTTTTAGCGAGTGTTGATAAATCACAATCCGATATTTCGAGTTCGATAATTCTAGAAATACAACTTGATTTAGATACTTTTGAAAATGAGGTAGATAAGCTTTTCGAGTCTCCTACCACCATAATTTTTTACAAATCAAGTGTGTTGAATTTTTGCGCGACACTTATTGACATTGAAACGTTCAATCGGACCATCGATGAAAGTTTCGAAGACATTATCGCCGATGAACTCGCATTCCTAAATGACACAGATTTTGTGATTAATCAACCTCCACCGGAAGAAATTGAACCACCACCATTTCTTCTTATCCCATACGAGAATGTGACCATTCTTCCCATTCCTAATCATCCACATTCCATTTCCGTTCACTATTATTTTTTCGTCTCTATCAACCGAGACGTAAACCATACCGCCATCCATCTCCCCACTTCTTCAAATCTCTGATTTCCACCAACCAGTGCGTTACATCAATAAAATTTTTGAATGGTTGGTGTTGATGTTTGGTCTTTATAAGGCTTTACCCCCCTTATAATTTTAAAAGTTTAATACTATTTTACTCAAGTTTGGGGGGGGGAGAAATATTTTGGCTCTTGAACGAAAAGAAAATTTTTACTAAATTATGAGCCAAAAATAAGTTTGGGAGAGAATTTCACTTTCATTATTTCTTGCCCCGTTACTAACTTTTCCTCCCAAGTCTACAGTTTTTTTAAGTTTAACAGATGACATCAGTAAGGACATTGCTAGAAACAGGTTAGGGGGAGGTTTGTGCTTATTCACGCATTATCTTGCATTATACTATATATAAGCACAAAAAAAATTTGATAATGAAAGTTTGAAAGTGAAAAATTACATATGAAAGATAGGAATAGTTTGAGAAAAGCAAGAAAGTTAGATGTTTTCTTAAAACGAAACCAGTAATAAGTAGTTATGAGCCATTGTCCCAATGGCTAGTAAGATGAAAGAAATTGCTAATCTGAGGATAAAAATAAGTCTAAAAAATAGTCCTTATTCTTGAGGCTAAACATTTGAATGTTGATACCCTACTATACGCACTTGCACACATCTTGAAACTTGGGATAGTAGAGGATACCTTGAAATGCTCTTGTCTAAAAGCCTTGGTATAAAGAAAAATAAAAAAAATTATAAGTGGTGAAGAAAAAAATAAACACTAGTTTTGTAATTGTTTAAGGCAGCATAAAAAAAATATAGCGAGGGTGCTTTATCACCTAATGGCTTAGTAACTGGTTTGGGAGCTACTGCTAAGCCTTAGGTGTTGCAAGACGAGGAATTACGCCTTAATGAGAGAGCACATTTAGTAATTGGTTGGTTGGTACCTCAAGAAGTATTAACAATCGCATGAAGGATGTGTTAGCAATTTCATCAAAAATATTCACCGACTAAAAAGTACTTTGGAAGATGGACAAGAGTATGATAGCTTGAATTGAATTCTCTAAGTGTAAGGATGTCTTTTACACACACGTAGGGGTATATGATCAATGTTTGGAGGAAAGATAGGGAGGAAAACTAAAGACGATATTTTATTGAGGGATGATGTGATTTCTAATATCTTTTCACAACCATTAAGATAAGGCTCATGACAACCGAGAAACTGGTGTAGTTGAAAACTCTTATTTTCAAGTTCTTTCTTTTATAGTTCTTATCTTTGTATGTAACTTTCACTATCTTTATTTTATTATATGATTTTGTGGGTGTAATTAGCTGAATACCCTCAGGAGACAACACTCCTCCTACTAGGGACACTGAGAGGTTTAACGGCTTGTTGCACGTGCTCAGTGCAATCGTGTTGCCTACGAAAGTGTGCTGCTTAGGTTTTTCTTTTTCTTTCTACCTCTTTTGAATAACTAGTTTGCTCGGGGCGATCAAAGTTAAGTTTGGGGGTATTTGTTCAGTCGATAAAAGTGCACATTTGATATGACATCTTCCTTACTATTCTTAAATATCTAAAGGTGTTTATTATAAATATGACACATATGAGGGTTTATCTGTAAAAATACTATTTTCATGTGTTTATATATTATAATTAATATTATGAAGGAAAATGTATGCATATAATATTTATATAATATTTTGATAATTTAAATATGCATATCATATCAAATATCCTTAACCAATATTCTTAAAATATAATATCATATCAAATGGTTAGGATAATATCTCAAAATTACCAAATATTACTAACATTATTCTTTGAGATATGGTGCAAGCTTTGGCTCAGGTCAGGAGATCGAGATGTTGAGATGTCGGAAATCACAAATCTACCGAAATATTAAAGAAAATCGAAGAATCAATACTGGCAGAGACTCAGGAAATATTTTCAAGTTCCAGATATCAACTAAATGTCCATATGTCACAAAAATAAAGCCCCAGAAATTTGCACCCAAGATCTCACCAAACGGCCGTGGATCCGCGGCCAAACCATGCAATATGCGGCGAATCCATGGCCGATTCACCGAATCAGGAGTTAGGATTCTCAGGATGGATTTGCTACAACTAACCCTAATTCTGTGGATCTATGGTTTCTAGCTTTGGGGCTATATAAAGGACCGAGAGATAAACTTATAAACCATAAATCTTTTACACAAGGTAATCACCGTCAAAGAACAAGTGATCCAAAACAGGTCCAAGATTTGACGTGATAAAGCAACGTGAGATTCGACGGAACATCTACATCCGACAAGGCAGAGATCGAGAGCAACTTCTTCTTCCTCTTGTAATATAAATTTGAAGTTTGTACTTGTGAAGTTGATTAATAAAGGAAGATCTTTATTTTAATTAGTTTAATTATTTAGTTACATTATGAATTTCATCTCTATTCGTTCTTCTATCTCCATCATACGTGAGTAATTCTCCGCTTGATAGGGTTCGTAGGATTAGGGTTGAACAATAGATGAGAAAATGTTTTAATTTCTTTTAAGTCTTATGAAGTTTATAAGCTTTAGAAAAATAAATGTTAACATCCTTATCGGACGCGCTACCAATTTATTGCTAGTCTCGATCGAGATTTGAGATCAGATTAACAATTGTTTTGTTAAGGGCAAGACATGAATAGAGATCAATGAAAGGACAAGGGTCAATAGTGGGGAAACCCTAGTTTCTTCCAAGAACCATAATCCTCATTCATCACTATCTATCTAGTATTAGATCTATCAATAGATAAAAGGAGTAATCTTTATTAGTCATCCATGACTACTAAATCCAAACGAACCCTACAAGTATTCTTCATATAAAATCTATATCCGTATTCAAACTAGATCAGTATTCTACATCCGTATTTTTACGTAGATTTAGAAACTATTTCCACTATTCTTTATTCTTTTATTCTTCCTGTTTTTCAACATGTCTAAAGTAAGATTGAAAGATTTCACATATCCCTGAGGACGACCCGTACTCATCTCGGCCTAGCTACACGCGACACCGTTATTGATTACGGTTACTACACACACTTTACAGATCAATCATGTACACCTTATTGTTTGCAAAAGAACTTTTTGGATATCGATCGGCTTCCTATTCTGAATGCAGTGTCGTCTCACAAATGTCATATCTGTGACTTTGAGTATGTTTTCCAATGTTTCATCATGAATACCTGTAATCTGTATTTACTGAGAAGACACTGGTTAATAATACCGATATATAACAAAATTGATAATGAATGAGTGGTATTAAAATACAGTTTTCTGTGATGAAACAATACCCCAAACTTATCTTTTGCTCGTCCCGAGCAAAACAAAATCCTAAGTTCACTTTCGCAGGGAACGCAATTGCACTGAGCGCCTGCAACAAGCCGTTAAATCTCTAGGTGTCCCTAGTAGGAGGAGTGTTGTCTCCTGAGGGTTTTTAGCGGATTGCACCCACAAAATCCTGTCAAGTTAGTGTCGTGAAGAAACTGTTGATTCTAATATTAAGGTTAAGGATCAAAATTAGAAGTTCTATCAACCTAGTTAGAAACGTCCAAACTTTATTTTTCACTCCTCACAAATTATTTAACATAAGCTTATACCCGTCTTTACGTGGTTGTGTAAATAGTGTCGATAAGTTTTTAAGAACTTGATTAGGGTCATCATGTCATAAATACGGACCAAGATAGACTTTTAAAGGATCATACGAATTTGAAAAGACTTAAGATTTTCTCAAGTTCCATTCTCCAGTTAGGTTTCAAGTCAGAATTTCTATCATTTTTAACAGAGAACTAAGTCTTATTCTTCACTCCTACCTTTCACCCGTTGTTGTTCATACACACTTTTCGTGATCGTTCAAAAAGTCTTTATAAATATAAACCTTCAAATCTCTGCTAAAAACCGTTTTAATAAAAAAACTCGTCTCCACCAAGATAATTCTCCCACAAATAACCATGAGGACTTTTAACTCGGAGAGAACACTTGCTTAGCTTGTTTTATTTGGTGATTGGAAACTTAGCGAGCTTTGGATCAATAACTCCCAAAGCAGATGGTTTTAGGGCATTAGGTGTTGAGACACCCCTAAGACTTAATTGCCCAAGTTACCAAGGCCACAAAAAAGAAGACTCATTTTGTTTCGTTTTTGAAATATTCTGAAAGCAGTGCGAACGGAGATATAACCAGTTTTTTTTTTTTTAATCCCAAAGAGGTGTTCATGTGGATAAGGTGTGTAATCACTCAAACAAGGTTCCAGATGGGTTATTTTTCAGACTTTTAGCTTCCATTAAAACCTCAATAGTATCCTTCATATCTACTTCACTTTGTGAACTACTCTTGATATTACTTAATTCAGAACAAACCTGTTTGATCCTAAAGATACTTATCAATTTTCAAAAAGTTTGAGACATGTTAGACATTCATTTAATTTTAAAAAAATCATGACACATGTAAGTGATATAAAAGAAGTATATTAGCTACAGTTAAACTCAAAGGAGGGTTATCTTTCGGGTTTTCAATCTCTCGAAAAAGATTTAGTAGTTTCTATCTTATTAACCGAACTGTCAGACTTCGAGTCTATGTTCCCCCGCTTGCTAACATGACGAAATTTTTTTTTTATGTTTTAGGGAAAAAATTCAATTTTTATGGGTTTTTTCAGTTTAATACAAACGACAGAATGCAATACAAAAGCAAATATGAAATGCAACTATATGAAAAATAAAAAGAAAAAAATACATGATATAAAATGCTGAAATGCAGGAAATATGCAATTTCAAAGCTATATGCTGATACAAGATAAACCCAAACTCAGATTCACTCCCAAACAGAAGTTGACGATGTCATCATCGTCTCTTTACCTTGCCCTTTCCTTTGTTCTTGCTGGATCCACTTGTCTCATCTTGGTTTGCTAAGATCTGGCTCAATTGCTCTTTTATTTCTTTGTTCTTCCGGATCAAAGTCTTGATACCACGGACCTCCATCCTTTGCAACTCATACGGATCAGTCGGTATATCCTCTCCTAATTAAATCTCAAATGAAGTCTGTGGTGCCGCGTGCTCGCTAGGGTCAGAGGGTGACCTGATCTGCTGCTCACTCGTGATGTTAGTGTAACCTGGTGAGATCCTCTTAATCTGGACTGGAACAGTGTCGTACATGGTGATGCAAGCGGCGAAATCCTCCTCCTCTATATAGTAGTGGAAAATCTGAGTAATGAGTACTGGAAGTAATACTTTGTGCCCTGCGATACCCTCCTTGATTATTGTGAAGAACATGTTTGCCATGCAGAACTGATAGTTCTTCGTCATTAAATAGTGGACGACATGACCCACAATCACTGGAAAAGAGGAAACTCGAATGATCCCCTTGATATTATGGTAAACCCTGCAGCAAGCCATATAGACGTTCCGGTATATCTATTGGGCATTTAGCCCAGCATCTCGAAAATCGCACCTTGACCCTACAATCATCCTATACTCGACAAGTTCTAACGGTTTTTGGAAACCAGGTTGGATGGGGGATGTTTGTAACGTTTGAAATCGTGTCAGCGGAGAATACCCTCCTTCTAACCCAAAAATGAAAACAGATACGATCCTGGAATATTTCGCCCTCTCGTAAAACATTGTAGAACTCATCAACCAATTGCTCGATGGCACACAACCCCTCATCCCCATATAATAAAAATTCCCAACACATTTGACGGATTGCATCATAAAAATAACTCTCAAACACCGCATGGGTGAAGACATCGACAAAATTCTTTTCCAAATCAAAGGGAGCCATCTGCAGTGGGGTTTCGAACTTGCAGAAAAATCAAATAACAGTGGAGATGAGGGGAGGGAAAATCTTACAGCAAGGAGCAAGCAAATCACCGATTGATGAAGGGATGGCCGGCGGTGTAGGGAATTTTCGAAGTTTCGCCGGTCGAAAAGGGGGGCGGAGCTAGTGTTTGGGTGGCGATTTTGGGGAGAGGAGAGGAAACTGAAATTTTTGTTTGAGTGATGAATACTGGGGATCGGGTCTGGTGTTGGGTGTTTATAAGAAGATGTTTTGCAAAAAACCACTTTTTAAAAAATAACCCCTACATTTTTCTTATCTCACACATTCAAACTCGAGTTTTATAATGTGATCCCCCAAAACGCAGTGCTCACCCCTAAACAGGAGAGATTTTATACACAAAAAAGAAAAATCTAAGACTAATTACAGTATTCACAAGTTAAGAGATTGTGTTAGTCCAGAAATTAATACCAGCCATTCAAAAAACTTGTCGATATATGGCCAAGGCTGGTAAAAGAAAAGGTATAATAAAAAGAAAATATACATTGTATGGTTAGATATTAGTAAAGGGTATGGGTGTGTGAAAGTAGGGTTCAGAAGACGCTGAATGCGAAGATGAAGTTTTGAAGAAGTCAAAGAATTGTTGCCCGAATGAATTGAATGTTCAAGAAGTATGTGTTGAGTTCCGTAGTCAGTTTCATTTAAAAATTAGAGTTCATCCTCAAAAAGAAGAAAGGTTAGTAGGATGTTCCCAAATTGATCCTGACTCAAACTCAGAAAGAAAATCAAGTTCATCCGCAAATATCTCCTCAAAACTTGGCATGAAAGAATGTTTCTCAAGGCTGTCTTCCACCCTATAATCCTGCACAATCCTACTCTCGTCGCTATAGCTCACAATTCTCAAAACTAGTTCTCCATTATCATATTCATATATGGGTAAGTACATGTCATCTAAAAATGTAGGTTCCCACACTAATATTTCTTCCTAAACAATATCAATAGGTGATACAAAAATTGTGGGTTCCTGATCCTTGATTTCCTCTAACAATCTATCCCGACCATACCCATCAAATTCACAAGCTCTCTCTTCTAAAATTGGAGTGCAAAAACCAGTCGGTGCAAGAATTTCCTCTTCAAATAGGATCTCGGTTAAATCAACCTCAAAATTATAAGTGACAAGAGGCTCAGTAGGTACCTGAAGGCTAGTGTTGGACTGACTTAGAGGGTTTTCTTGTTTGTTCTGATAACACTCGGTCAATTCAATTGCATCATCATCTATGAAATCATCAAAATTCGTTTGTTTGTTTATCTCACTCAGGTGACTTCCTAAATGACAGATATTGACATTATTGGGTTCCGATTGACGGTGTTCACTCCCTAGAATCCTCACAGCTAAATGTCCCACTTGTTATTTGATTCTAGTCAATGATTGAGCTTGAGCGTAAAACAATTGCTCAGATTGTTGTATGAACAGGGATAGCGTCGCAGCTGTTTGATTCTCAACTGTAGTCATCACTTCAATACCCTTCTCTAAAGCGGTCAACCTAGCATCCATCTCACTATCATACCCTAATGAAGTGTCAATTGTTTTAGGAAAGGAGGGTTGTGATGGTGGTGATGCTAAAGCAGTCATCTTGTCGACCTCTTTCTCTAAGTGTTCAATTATTTTATCTAGGTTTGAAATGGGACTGGGTTTAAGAGTATTAGGTGGGTGACCGATATAAAAATTCTAGGACGGTTGGCCACCCCATAGGAAAGGACAGTTTTTATGAATGTGGGAAGAATCTTGGAAATTTGAACAAAAGAATTGGGTATAAGTATAATCAAAAGAATGTGGATCATGAAGAATCAAATCAAGCTATGTATCACCCATATCGACAAGTACTCACAAAGATAAAAAAAAAACAAAGAATATCACACCCCTAGCAATCTATGTTATGCTAAGTCAACTAGACCTGCTCAAGAACCTGATTGTCGAAGTAAAACTGTATCGAGAAACGGGCTCAAGATATACGGATCACAAAACCGGGTAAGTGCAGAAATAAGGGGAGGTTTTCCAATGTTTTCGCAAAATTCCTTAATTAGAATAACCCTTTCTCTTTTGGCGGTTTCGCTGTGAACACTTTCCTAGACACCTTATGAACGATATACCTTTAAGCGGTGTTTTAAACACAGTCAACTTCTCCTGATGAGCGCGAACTCCTTAAAGTCAGATTTCTACTTGATTTTAAAATTACCGTGGGTATGCAAGAATGCAGTTTTGTGATTTGTGGGCCACGGAAAAAGGTGATGAAATCTTTTACCGTATCTTGTTTGGTTTCGTGCCCTTAATATCCATATTAAGATGCAAATGCGCAATTTCAATAAAAGAATTTAAGAAATTCAGTTAATCAAGCAATTCTTTTTCGTTTATAGCTTAAGCGCTGCAACAAATACGGGTTAGTTCTATGTTCAATTGGTGGCAAATTGTGCGAAGAATCCTGCAGAAGATAGATTATTGGAATGCGTCGAATTTGAGCGAAGGTGTTAGAAAAATACATACCGATGTGATTTTGGGTTTAGAAACCCCCTTTGAAGTGATTACGAGTATTTGAATGTTCGCTTGCGCGAGTCAAACTACCCGGATCTTTGGCATTGCACTTCACTAACGTTTCGCAATTGAATTTGAACCTTGCTCCGCATAATCGCTCCTCGTAATTCCGTCAAAATCTGAAAATATCGGAAAATACGATATTTAGTGCTAAAAGTGATATATCTGCCCAAACTCCTGCACACAAAAAAGTATAAAAATCAATCAATACAAATAGAGTACAAACAAGGTACTGGAGAGTCCACAAAAAGAAAAAAATCCAAAACACCCCAATGGGGCCGGTGACGCCAGTTATTTAGTGCATGTCGCAGGCCAAACAAAGAGAAATGGTGCACAACTTTTTTGTGGGTTCTCCAAGCTATATTAGTAATCTTTTGGTATACTTCAATTTTTATGTTTAATTGTAGGGTGATAGCAGGTCACAACAACAGAGAGCAAAGTTAGAAAATTAGTGTTTTGTTAGTTTTGAAAAAAAATTGAGTTAATAGTTAGTTTGTTGGTATGAACAAGAAATAACAATTCCTAAAGACTGCCAACTCTCTGGAAACGGCGCCAAAAACTTTTTGGGACTTCACCCCCGCGCGCAAACGTGCATGTTTTGGAAAAGAGATTGTTTTTAGAAAATATTGCGCACGCGAGCTCGGTCTCGTTTTAAAATTTATAAAATCGCAAGTGCACGGCGCGTTGTAGCGAGCCGGCAAGTACGGGTCGATCCACAGGGAATTGGTGATTAGGGATTGTTTCTTAAGGTTCGAGAAACAAAAGAATTTGGGTTTGTTGTCACGAAATATAAAATACGAAAATATAGAAACAAGTTAAAGAAAAAAGGTGGCCGTGGCTTTAACTCGGATGGTTGAATCGCGGCAATTTCTTCGACGCTCCCTTGCTCATGAGTTGTCCGTCCTTGTATCGATCCCGACGTGAAGCATGACTTTTCAAGGCGGTTGTGAAGCACAAATCATCAAGTTATCGGATTTCGACACAAAACACGAAACGGATCTGTCTTGTTCACTTACCGTGTATGTCCAAGCTTGTGGTATCAACACTAAGCACAAGAGTTAGCAAGCATACGACAACATTAAATACACAAATTAGCGAGTGAGAGCAAGTAGTTTTAGTGTTAAGTTTTCTAAGTGTTTATGATAGTATAAGGTATATGAAACCAAGAGGTTTGTCAAGCCACTTGATCACAAAATACCATATCTAAACTTAGCAACCGTAACACAAAATTTATTTTAACTTAAACATTGTAAAATGGAGAAAATGTGTGAATATGGTATATAAAGAGGTTACCTTGTAACTATGGTTTCAAAATACCATATCACAAAATAGCATAGAACAATCTTTAAGTTAAAATCACATTGAAGTATATTAAACATTAATAAGAGGAGGAGGAAGGCAAAGCCATTCATCTCACATCCTTACCATCAGCATGACCAAAAGATATTACTCAAGCATGATAAAAGAAAAGCAAATAACAAAAGAAGTAAACAAAGAAAGTAATAACAAATATATTAACAAAGAAATGAGTTGAGATACATGACATTGGTTACTTGTTCAACCGCCATAATGAAGCTCTCAAAAGAAAGCTCCAAGAGGGAAGAAGAATAAGAAAACCAAACTTAAGCAAACACAACTCTCCAAAGCTAAACTAAAAACTAAAACTAAACTATGGAATATGTGCATCCCCTCTCTCTAAATCTGTTCTGGTATTTATAAGCCTCATTCCTGAATAAACAAACAACAAAAATAAGATGATGTGACCCTAAGAAATGACCGGAAGAAAAATGGGGACAAATGGAGCAGGGGGGACCGGTGATGCCGGTTTTTTTATGAATGTCGCTGGTCCAATCTTGGGATTTGGGGCTTGTGTTGGCATGGTGAACTTGAGTGCTCTCCAATATGTTCCTAGTGCTGTTTGATTTCTTTATAAACCCATTGTTAGTACTCAAGGATTTTGGAGGGAAACTTGATGCTTTATATCACATCAATACTTTTTGCATTTGACACTCACACATACCCACTTGTGCACTAGAAAGCCCCACCATGGTCCAAGGATCAAAAAGTTAGTGTCACACATGTATTGTGTTGGACCAAAATTGTGTACACCTTATTGTTTGCAAAAGAACTTTTTGGATATCGATCGGTTTCCTGTTCTGATTGCAGTGTCGGCTCACAAATGTTATATCCGTGACTTTAAGTATGTTTTCCAGTGTTTCGTCATGAATACCTGTAATCTGTATTTACTGAGCAGACACTGGTTAATAATACCGATATATAACAAAATTGATAATGGATGAGTGGTATTAAAATGCAGTTTTCTGTGATGAACAAAGATCCATATAGAATGGATAAAACTATCTCGTATAGTTACATACGAACTAGTAGAAATTTATTTCAGTTCGAGAATGGATTCCGGCTCTTGAGAAATAGAATAAGATTATTCGGTTGTCTTTTCTCTTTGCCTTCTCTCAGGTTATAAGGGCTCCTAGTATTTGATGAGTACACCGATTACGCTTATTGGATAGTTTTCTTCCAAATCTTAGACAGGTGTCGAAAGGCAGCAAAAGAAGAAAACCAATTAGTCTAAAATATGGTATACAAAAGGTAAGAAGTAAAGAAATAAAAAGGGATTGAAGTAAGGGCAATGGAAATTGTAACTATTGTCATGAGTCTGGTATTGGAAGATGCACTAATAGGAATACCCGGTCACCTCCTCGAAATATTTTCATGTTTCAGTATTACTATGTGATGTGAATTGAAAACTGCTTTCCCAATTAGATTCTTACTTTACGGTATGTATTTACCGGACTGATTCTCACATCTGTATAGTATTACAGATACTAAGTGGGAGTAAAATATTGTAAATTGGATAATTAGATCCTCAAAAATCATAATTCTTTGTAATTGATGACATATGAGGAAATCACCTGAGTTTTGCCTAACGGCAAATATTTGGTTTTGAATATCAGTTGTTATTCACAAATTTCAAATTGATATATCTGTATATTTATTTTATAAAGTGAGATATAAATTTTTGAAATTATTTTTATAAAATTTACCTTTATCAGTTGATGATTATGTAAGGTGCATTCAATAACGGTGTAATTTTTCTTAACCATAATACAGTTTTCAACCTACGACACACAGGATATGAGTTATTAAACTCAGGAGACATATGCAAAGTATTGTATATTGTTCGATATCCATTAGGACAAGGGGTTGGTACTCGTACTATATTTCATTACTTATGACTTCTTTGGTTTGAGACACACATTTCGTTGAAATACAAGGTCTAAATTTTGAGAAGTTATAGGTATAAGAGAACCATACGTTGAAAGTATCAGCATTCTTCAAGGTGATCGAAGATTTAGATACTTATGCTAGGTATCCGTCGTAAGTAATATATTTGAGAACTTGCTTTTCTCCCAGGTTACTCATCCATGGGCGGGCTTCTTGATGAGTAATATTGTATAGCCTTTTCCTATCTGGTTGTGTACTGGGAACAGCTGCATAATTTTTGAATCTGGTTTCAATTAAATTAGTACATTTGTTTCTATATTAGATATATAATAGATTCATATCTTAACGAAGTTAAGGTATATGGAGCTGTCTGGTTTATGCTTAAAACAAGAATCTGGATAAACTCAAGGCACGTTTGCAGTTTGTGGGTTATCCCAGGCTTAGACGAGAGTTAGCACTCTACCATTTGCAGGATCAATAGTTATATTGTTCTTGACTCGCCACCTTTTAGTAAAATAAATTCTTTTCAAAAAAACATTAATAGGAGTATAATAGAACTGGAAGCGGTTCCAAAATCATAAATGGTTACTGAATATTTAATAGAACTTAAAAATTAAATTAGATTCGACAAACCATTAGCCACTCTATAGATTTAGTGGGTAACCTGAACCACCCGAGAGGAACTTCGGTCTCCTCAAAGACAGTAACAGGGAGTTTTGATGACCCAAGCTTATCACTATTGCTATCCTAGACTATGAGATCTGGCAGGTGGATGACTATACCGTCATTATAAATTTAATTTAGAAGTGTACGTATATATAACGCTGCCAGAGAGTTGTTATAATCAGTGGGAGCAATGAAAACGGGGTGGGCCAGTAGCTTATGTGTTTTTATAGACTAAAATAAGTATAGCGGAGATGAGTCTTCTATTCTTGATGTGACAGTCATAGTGTTTGACTTCCTCAAGAATGACAGATAGACCTGGTAAGAAAATTGAGTAGGGAGTACTGTCCTGGTTTTTGGATGACATACTTCTAATAGGAAGTGTTGTTCTTATACTACGATCAGTTAAACTATGGTTGTCACAAATGTTTCTTCACAAAAAAACTGGATAAAATATCAAATATTCTGATGACTAGATCTATGGTTTTAGATCTAGATTTGGGACGCGTCCCAATTCGAGTACTTAGACACTATTCTAAAGTATTTTAGAATGGATGACTCCTAACATGGTGGTGTACCCGCAGGTAATGGAGTCACTCTTTCTAAAGTGATGTCTTCTAGACTAATGTAGAGAGGAATTTGCATGATTAACATATTACTTGCTTAGGAAATTGAGTCAATCATGAGACGTCAAGTACCACATCAGATATTGCTTTTGCACTAAATACAATAAACAGATATTAATCCAATCCTGGAGAAACATAGGGAAATAGTTATGAACATAAGAGAATGTTCTTGATATATGGTAACGACAGTCTTTTTAAGGAGGCGGTTATCATTTCAGGCTTTCAAAGTGACCTAGATGACAGAGTGCAGAGTTTACCCTCTTCTGAGGGGTGGTATGTTGGACAGGGGGTCCAAGTAGATACTGAGGTAGGCATGACGCAGAATACTGAGTAAATTCAGTGGAAGATACAGTCTAAGAAGTTCGTTGGATTTGGAGTTCATTTATGAACTTGGTCTCATCAGATATCCAGACAAGTTCTAATACATGTATCGCTCATTTCGGGAGATAGTCGTTCTCCGTGAAGTTGAGATATAGAGAGATAAAGATATGAATATTGGAGCGGATCCACTCATTGAGGCTATTTTTCGAACACGAATGTCTCGCAAACATGATTTGCGAAACTGATTAGTAGAGAAGTTGGGTGTTCGATATCACATGGGCTGTGAGTTTGCATCACCGCAATAATTAGCCTTAAGTGCAAGTGAGAGATTGTTGGATATAATGCCCTCAAGGCAATTGCTGTAATCGCAGACAGAAGATTATGATGATTGAGGGAGGACCTCTATGGGTAGAACAGTCTTACTCGAGATGATAGTAAGCTATCTTTTTTATATCTATCATCATGTTCATTTATTGTGTGGTATTACAGATCACTATTACATGTTGATAGAACCTTTAGGATTCATGCTTGACTACCAGGATAATTGTTGCGATCACACTTATGAGAACTGAGTAGTCTATAAGCAAAACCTTAAATGTCTCTAGTCGTGGGATTATTGAGACTGGGCATCAATATTCCAGATTAGACTAGTGTATACGTTTCTTGACCCTGAAGAGGGGTGATGGCCAGTCTTACAGCCATTAGTGTTAGTCAACAAAGATAGTATACATGTGCTAATTGGGTAATGAGTTACACTGGACGGATTCATCAGGAACATGCTAGATGGTATTATACCTATAGTCAGGTAGCAGTTCTCTAATGATATGAGTACAGGTTAGTCTTTCGACCTGAGATCGTCATTTGTCTTGTATGAGTTCCCACTGTACTTTGATTATTACCCTACCACGGCTCTACTGAGTCATGCAAACAGGTTTTAGTTGGGTACATTCCCGAGCCACATGGAGGAAGTGAGCAGATCGTCAAGGATTCATCTCTTCCGATATTGGGGGTAAATGTCGCGTTATGCATGGGTGGCCATCACCAGAAATCATTGGCCAAGGTGGATGAGAATTACTGATTTGGATCAGTAGTTTCTTAGTGGGTGATAGGCTTTACACCAACACGACTTATCGCGTTATTAGGGGTCTGATTTTATCCACCAACTAGACCCAATATACGGTACTCTTAGATGAACAGACCAGATTATACGGAGACTGTCACTTTCATGCTCAGTAGGGATACGAACAAGTTTGCTTGTTGGCCTTCCTTTCATTCAATACCTTGATAACCATTACGTACAGCTAGTGCCGCTGACGTGCTTATGGTTAAAGCTACTGCCAGAGTTTTGTCGAGTCTTAGAGTCCCATACAGTGGGTTTCTTAGCTCGGGTGAAACGACGTAGTGTATATATTTTGATACATACTTAGTTCGATTAAATACATGTTTTTGTACACGTACTTTTAATCGGACAATTTTGTTAATACTAGCCAGTTTGAAAGATGGCCAGGTTATCACATTTTGGATTAAATGTGAGCTAGTATTATAAATCTCCTTCAGTATATCTCTTTTCGATATTCACATTTTGACAGAATACGGTATTTATACGAATACGAGTATTTGTACAAATACGTGTATTCGTGTCTTGATACAAATACGAGTATTCATGTCTTAGTAAAAATACGAGTATTCATAATTTATACGAATACGGGTATTCGTATAAAATACGAATACGGATGTATGTATTTGTAGCATATACTTGTATTAGTGTATTTGTATATATATTTATATATGTACATATACATATATATATGTGTACAATGAGGTGGCATTCTCTACACTTCTCTTTTCTTTCTAATTTCTTGTAAAACATGATGGAACTTGAGACTCACCATGGTGAGTTACAATTCACTCATATTCATATAATAGAGAAAAAGAAAAGAGAGAGAGACGATGAGAGTTTTTCTTAAGTTGCCATGCTTGTAAAACTTCACCCATGTTTCCTCTTCTCCTCTCTTGATTTTTCTAAATGGAGAATGTAAAAAGATTATAAGAAAACTTTAGAGATTAGCCACTACTACTTTCTAGTGATCATTTCCTAGCAAGTTTTTATCACTAGTTGATTCACTTTGTTTTTGTTGTGAAGTTAGTGCCTAAGTTAGGGTTCATTCGAGATGGATCATATTCGGCAAGAAAGATCGACTCACAAGCTCATTTCTGACAACCTAAGGAGCTAGGAAAGTGGAAAGAAGACGAAGGATACGACTAAAACGGTTGTAATCACAAACCTAGCAGTTAAATCCTTCTTTGTTTCTAGTTTAGTGTTTGGATTCGATTCTAAGTTGTAGTATTTTGTGCTCAAGTTTTGTAAATTTTCATTTTGTATTCCGCATGACCGCTGGTTTGCAGCACGAGCACGAGTGTCTACCTACACTGACAAATTCCACCATCCAGACCCGGTATGCGATACTCATTGAAGAAGAGACTGGATTGTATGGTATTTGTCACTGATAGCCTTGTTTGGTTCGGATGAGTTTGCTCGTAGACCTACCTCTTGATCAATAACTGGGTAGCCATTACGTACAGATAGTACCACTAAGAAACTTGTCGGTTAACCCGTGAGGGGATTGATATGAAAATATTTCAGATTCAATCGGATATGATTTTTTTTAACCTACTGCCATCGTATTGTCAGGTCTTTAGAGTCTCACAACGAAAGTGCTTGCCCAGGGGAAATGATCATATAGCGTGCGTATTAGGATACATACGAGAGTTCAATTAATTACGTGTATTTGATACGTGCGATTTAATCGAACATTTGATAATACTAGCTGGTTATTTATAACACGAATTATTAAGTCAAGTGTTATCTTAATATCCATATATGTGATATGCTAGCTAGTATAGTGTATATGATACACACATGCACTCTCTCTCATTATGTATATGATACATAATATGTTTATGTATATGTCACATGAATTCTCACTCTTGATATATATATACACACACATATATATACACACACACACACACACACACACACACACATATATATATATATATATATATATATATACATATATATATATATGGTATTGTTTATATATTTGATACATATACTCTCACTCTCTCATTTATATGTATAAGGATACATATACCCCCCTCGCTCTTTTGGTATGGATTTGATATATACTTGTATATGTATTATGATACGTATACAATTGTCATTTGATGACAAAAATAGAGCAATGTGAAAAGTGGGGGCCCACCTCTATCTATACATAACAACACATTGGAGAGAGAAAGAGAATGAGAATGATTTTCATTCTCTTCATATATTTTTCAAGGGAAAGAAAAGAGAAGAGAGCTTCTTCATTCTTCTTCTTTCTCCTCTTCACTTTTTGAGAGACAAGGAAAAGAAATGAAATGAAAGAAATGAGAGAATATTTTCACATCATCTACTACCTCTGCCCATTACCAAAGTGCAAGAACTAGTTTTTTTCACCATAGAAGTGTTCTTAAGTAAAGTGGAATTTTGGGTAGATTACTTTCGCCGTGGACCATCATCGGCATGGCAGTCGGCGATCAAACTCGATCCCTACTCGATGGAGCTTAGCTACGGGTCATCTACTAGAAAGTGGACACGCCACAAAAATTTTACCTCCTCTAAACATCATAATATGCTCTCTTTATCTTTTGCAATAATTGTATTTGGATGATTTTTGGGTTTGTGTTTGGAGCTATGTTCTTGAATTTTTTTGTTCTATGTTTTCGTCGCGGTCCATAAGTGTTGCGACTCTAGCATTGTTGGGTTCCGGTGCTTACACCGCGGAATCCACGGCCGATGCGGAAGTGAAACAAAAAATTCTAACGAGCACCGGACGCCCATAAAACCCAAGATTCGAACCATAGACCAAAACTAGCTAATCTACAAGTGCAAGGGTTGAAAAAATACAACCTTTGTCATGAGTCCACCCAATTGTGGAAGACCCCTCTAAGCACGTAGCTTCCGGGATCGTGCTTTAGAATCGACCACCATTTGCCGAAGAAGATCCACCTGAGGGAGTTCGGAGGAGGCTCTAACCGACGATCCAAGCTCCCTAAGTTTGGATGGTCGGTGATGTAGGAATACTCCACTAAATTTTTCTCTCTTGAACCATGCTAAAAAATGAGAGCAAGAAGAAGAAGGAGAAGGAGAAGAGGAAGCATGAAGTATGAGCTCATGTCATGAAGAAGAAAATATCATCAAGGGATCACATATAGAAAGGAATGACTATATAATCCAACCATGGTGCAATAATGCATCCAAATGAATTTTAACAATATAAAATAAAGCCATACCTCTATACATTGTTTGCACCATGATTCATAACTCTTCATTTCCACCTCATATTTATTTTTATAAATAGAAAAATAAATATGAGGTGTCCTTCTTCTAGAAGCAAATCCGTATAAATACGGAATATTTCACCTGGTATATGCATCACTACACATACCCGTATCCGTATAAAAATACGGATAGCACCAAAGAGAGAAAATGAATAGTGAACAATAATACTAAAATATATGTATCAAAATACATATATAAATTATTAAATAAAAACCTGATTTATTAATCCGGCATAATCCTAAGCCAGCTAGTATTATCAACCGTCCGATTAAAATCCGTGTGTCCCATACACGTATTTAATTAGACCCCATGCACATACCAACGTACGACTCCTACATCTGTCGCCTGAACCGGAAAAACCCTCTGTGTGGGACTCTAAAGACTCGACAATACACCGGCAGTGAGTTTAACCACAAGCACACCAGCGGCACCAGCTGTACGTAACGGCTACCAAGGTACTTGTCGAAAGAGGGGTCATCAATCAAATGCGTCCTTACCCTACTGAGCCTGAATGTGACAATCTCCGTACAGTCCGGTCTCTTCATTAAAAAGTATCCCATATCGGGTCTAGAGGATGGATAACGTCAGAGCCCTACTAACCCGATAAGTCGTGTCTGGGTCAAGCTCATCACCAACTGAGATACTACTGATCAATTATCGGTAAATCTCACCTACCGTGGCCATGGATTTCTGGTGATAGCCAACTAAACACAACGCGACATCGAATCTTAATACCAGAAGAGACGAATCCCCGACGATCCGCTCACTGCCTCCATGTGGCTCGGGACAGTACCCAACTAAAACCTATTTGCACGACTCCTTTGAGCCATGGTAGGGTATTAATCAAAGTACAGTAGGGACTCATACGAGACAAATGACGATTTCAGGTCAAAAGACTAACCTGTACTCATGCCACCTGAAAACTTCCATCCGACGATATGTATAATACTATCTAGAAGTTCTTGGCGAGTCCGTCCAGTGTACTTACCTCTAGTGAGTACCTGTATACTATCTTACATGTCACAACACCAATGGCTTGTGAGATCAGCCACCGCCCTTCATCGGGGTCTCGAAGCGTATACACTAGTCTACACCACAATATCGATACCCAGTCTCGATACTCTCATGACTAGGGACATTTAAAGATGTGCTTATGGACAATCAGCTCTCACATATTATCGCCATCATAATGCTGGTTGTCAAGCAACAATCTTACGGGCTTCATCAATGATGAAGACAAACCATATAACATACTATCATCTCGAGTAAGACTGTTATATATATATGTATAGGTCATTCCTCAATTATCATAATCTCCTACTTGCGATCACAATAATTGCATTGAGGGCACTATATCTAACAATCTTCCACTTGCACTTAAAGACAATTATTGCAATATCGTGTATCCACAGCTCGTGTGCTACCAAATACCCAACTTCTCTACTAATCAGTTCCGCAAACTATGTTTGTGAAACTTAACGTGTTCGAGAAATAGTCTCAGTGAGCGGACTCGCTACAATGTTACAATTTCATCTTTCTATATCTCAACTTTGCGGAGATTACCAATCTCCCAAAATGAGTGATACCCCGTCTCAAGAATTTGTCTGGATACTTGATGGGACCAAGTTCATCAATGAACAACTCCTATCCAACAGACTTCTTGGGCTGTATTCTCTGTTGAGTTATAACTAGCATCCTGCACCATGATTACCTGAGTATCTCTATTGGAACCCTATCGAATATACTGATCCTCAGAAGAGACTAAATTCAAAACTTGACAGCATCTCTGTCATCCAGATCACCTTAGAAGCCTTAACCGATAACCGCCTCACAGAGGAGGCTGCCGTTATCTAATACCAAGAACATCCTCTTATGTTCTTTAATGCTTTCTAAAGTTTCTCTAGGATTGGATTAATATCTGCTTATTGCAACTAGTGAAAAAGCAATATCTGGTGTTGTATGAGACATTGCATGATTAACTCAATTGCCTAAGCAAATGATGTGTCATTCATGCCTGCCCCTCTTTTCATCAGTCTAGAAGACATCCATTTTAGAGAGAGTGACTCCATCACCTGCAGGTACACTATCACACCAGGAGTCGTCCATTCTAAAATACTTTTAGAAGGCTGTCCAAGTACCTAATTGGGGAACTTCCCAAATCTAGATCTAAAACCATAGATCTAGTCACCATAACTCCTGATATACTATCCATATCCAACGCGGAGAAAACACTGTGTGACAACCAAAATCTGACCGATTGTAGTATAGGAACATCACTTCCTATATGGAGTATGCCATCTAAATCATGGACAATACTCCCTACATCATTCTTACTAGGTTCTTCTTTTGTTTTGATGAAGTCAACCACCTTGACTATCACATCAATAACAGATGATCCATCTCCGTTATCCTTGCTTTAGTCTACAAATAGACATTAGCATCTCGCGCACCTTCCACTGCTCCCACTAACTATGATAACCCTTTAGCAGAGTCATATATACGTGCACTTCCAAAATTTCATTTGGAAAGACGTCATAGTCACCCACCTGCCAGATATCATAGCCATGAACTGCATCAACACCAAATCATATCCATATGGACTTTAGCATAGACACTGAAGTACAAGTCACATCACAACCTACAATGGGTATTTGATGAAAACTCTTTACAACAAGTTTAGCCTTATTAGGTTAGCACCTTTCCACCTGCACAGATCTTGAAAGATCTTCTTGCTCCTAATGGGTTTTACCCCTTCAAGAGCACCCAACAATGTCCAAAATCCATGATTTGCCGAATTGTGTGGAGTACATCTTGGTTATGAAATACCTGATCACCTGGAAGTTACCACTTCCTATTATCTGGCGATAACAAGTAAGGGGAATAGCAGTGTCAAGTCATATCCATATGGACTTCAGCATAGACACTGAAGTAAAAGACACATCACAATTCACAACGGGCATTTAATGAAAACTCTTTACAACAAGTCTAGCCTTATTAGGTTAGTATCTTTCCACCTACGCATATCTCGAAACATCTACTTGCTCCTAATAGGTTTTACACCTTAAGGAGCACCCAGCAAAATCCAAAATCCATAATTTGCTGAACTGCGTGGAGTCCATCTTGGATATGATTTATATGATCACCTGGAAGTTACCACTTCCTATGATCTACTGATAACTAGTAGGGTCATCATCACCATGATGCTGACCTCCCTGTCACCGTCTACAAGAAAACCGAAGTGTCTCTCGGGTGTCTGAAGCCACCTACTAAAATTTGCGGAGTGGCTAATGTTCTGTCAAGTCCAATTGAATTCTTAGGTTCCACTAAATTTTTGGTAACCGTTTGTGGTTCTGGAATTACTTCCAATTCTACCATACTCCCACTAGTTTCTTTTACAAAAAGATTCTTTTATAAAATTGTGGCGAGTCAAGAACAATATAACTATTGATCTTGAGAATGGTAGAAACAAAATACTAGCTAATGCTTAGGATAATCCACAAACCGCTAATACCGAAGCGTGCCTCGAGTTTGTCTGGATTCTTCTTTTAAATGGAAATCAGACAACTCCATATCTTAACAACATCAAGATATGTAACCATTCTATGTTCTTATGGAATCAAGGCACTAATTTAGATGGAACCAGATTCAAATGTCATGCAGATGTTTCCAGTACATATTACCTAATGGAAAAGGGCCAATACAATATTACATATCATGGAGCGCGTCCACGGATAAGTAATCTGTGAGAGAATCAAGTCCTCGATATTACTATGATGGAATACCTAGAATAAATATCTACATTTTTGATCACCTTGAAGAATCCCGATATTTCCCACGTATGGTTCTCTACTTTATTCTTATACCTATAAACGTCTCAAAATGTTTGACCTTGCATTACTACGAATGCATGTCTAAAACCAGAGAACTCATAGGTAATCCTGAATGAAGTAAGAGTACAAACCCCTTCGTACTAAAGAACACTGGACAACATACATTTCCCTGTATAAGTCCCAAGAGTATACTAACTCAAATTCTATGTTTTATAAACTGAAAACTGTATCTTAGTTAAGAATGTCTTACACCGTTATTCAATGCACTTTACTTTATCCTCAACTGATAAAGATGAATGTTTACAACACAATTTTCAAAATGTATATCTCACTTTATAAAAATAAAGGTATGGATATTTCATTTTAAAATCTGGTGCATAACAATGGTCATTCAAAACCAAATATTTGCCATCAGGCGAAAGCCAGACGATTTAATCCAATATCACCAATTACAATAATTTCCGATATTTAGGATTAAATCGCCCATTTCCCAATATTCTACTCCTACCCATCATCTGTAACACTGTACAAATATGAGATCCAAAACTAGTAAATACATATGGTGGAGTCAGAATTAATTGGGAAAACATATCTCTTTTACAAATACACAGAAAGCCTGAAACATGAAAATGTTTCATAGGGGGTGTTCCGGTATTCCTTGTAATGCATTTTCCATTATCCAGATTCATGACAGTAGTCGCAATTTCCTTTGCCCTCACTTCAGTCCTTTTATATGTCTCTACTTCTTACTTTCTACACACCGTCCTTAGGCTAATTGGTTTTCTTCCTTCCCTACCTTTCGGCACCAGCCTGAGATTTGGAAGAATACTATCTAATAGGCGTAACAGGTGTACTCTCCTAATACAAGGAACTCTCGCAACCTGGGAGAAGATAAAGGGAAGAGACAACCGAATAATTCTATTCAATTTCTCCAGAACCTATGGTCATCCTCGACTGAAGTAACTTCTTAGTGATACGGCATGTTTGTATATAACTATACGATGGCCGTTCCAAACAATATGGATCATCGTAGTGATACGACCTGTTCTGAAAAATGTAAAGGGTAAAGTAGGAGTGGCAGGGATATATGCAACTTTGTCGCGAATCAAGACAAGCCAAAACCAAAGGGTGTAAAAAGGTTCGGTCAAATTGGTTCAGGAGTTTTTAAGGTGAGTCATAGGTCGCTGTACCAGAGAGAGAAAAGAAACACTCAGCGCGCACTCTATCAAGATCGGATTAGTTATCACTTTATCTGATCAGGATGGCTCCCACTGTTTCTCGAATTCTCCTCCAAACCCTAAAAGAAGAACTAGTCGGGATCATTTACACTTTTACAAGTTCCCTAACCGTTTAGCCATGCCAGTGTTGGTACTCCGAAGGAGGTCCCCCGTGCTTTCACACGGACCCAATTAATAATCCCGTTTCCGCATAGACTTAACCTCTTTAAAACTTTCTAGACACCTAATAGGTTAGCTAATTGCGAAGTGAAGAAATATCCCGAGGAGTAATACATACTCATCAATGAGAATCGGGACCCAACAATCATTATGTGATAACCTGACGGAATCCACTCAAGTTACCACACTCTAGAAGGTTTGTGCATGCCTGGTAAGTTTCCCGAATGTTTGAAACTCCCGTTATGGTTTTTCCCCCTAGCGGTTTATGACCTTGACAAAGGACAAAAAACCATAAACCACTAGTCAAGTTCAACCCGTCATTTTCTTGGATTACTCTAAACACATCCATATAAGCCCTTGACCAAGGCCAACAAGGCTATACGACTGTCCTAGATAATCGCATTACTATGCAAAAGAAAAACACTGCATAGCTACCAAACACTACGTCTTGACAAAGGCCAACAAACGCAGCACGAATACAAGGTAATGTCAATCTCAAATGACTGAGAGTGCTACGGCTTTTTGGCGAAAAAACCTTTAACGTAATGAACTTGATATCATTGAAGGAACTCGAGTGGCTTGGAAATGGAGTGGCTTAAGCTCCGCTTTTTAAAACTAATAAAATAACTTTTGCTTAAGAGCGAACTCCCAATGAAAGGATCAAGGCTCTTCCCTCATAGAATGTGGTACAGGATATTCCTAACCGAATACCTCTATGCAAAGCAAAAGAATATGACTGTGAATTTTGAAGAAAACCGAGTAGTTTTAAAATTGGTTCCGACAACATCATTTAGGTTTATTTTTCCTTGCATTATTTTGATAATGCGTTCCCATCATTTTATGTTTCCAAGCTACAAAAAACAACCAAAATAACATGCTTTTTATATGCTATCCACATTCGCCATGAGGCCCCATCATGCACCGTTAGCTTACTTAACTAACGACAGAGCGGGGGTAGCACTAGCGCGGATGCAAAACATATAGAAGTATCTACTAAATATATATAATATATATCTCAACATCGCAGACAGATAATAATCATCACAGGCAGATAAAAATCATCACAAGCATGCGAACAATAATATGGAACAACAGATGATATAGGAGCCTTGAGTTTCATTTGATCCATAAATAAGGCGCGACGTTCCCCGGTCGTATGGATAGTTAGTGCAATGAAGATCCTAGATCCTTACGAGTGCGGCAAATTACCCGCTAATCCCAGAAATGAGGCAACCCCAATCAACAAAGTGAATGGGCCACCGAGCACTTCACGGAATCCGGTAACTTGAGCACCCCTTCGTGGGTCAACCTATACCCCCGTACGAGTATGGCGAATAGCCCGCCAATTCTAGAGTAAGGCCCCCAGGACTCAATTCCATGAGATGCGGGTCCGTTGCACTCTAGAACCCAGCTATTCGAGCACTCCACCGCAGGGTAATCCTAGTACAAAAAAGAAAAATATACATAATGGTGACAACGACCTCAACCCGGTCGTACCCCAATAAAAGAATATAGAAACTGGTAGAAACGGCAGTCCACATGTCGGACGCTCGCCCCGCAATAATCAGTATACAAATGAATTTGAACTGTACATCTAGCATTCCACATAAGGCTATCCATCACGACAATCCATCCATAATATCAGTGCAACACAGAACATCAACGTGAATATCATGTTCATAAATCTGTCTGATTATATATATAGAAACCGGTCGGATTGTACCGCTCTATGATATTCACAGTCGCAGAAACTAACATACGCACTGATACGCACGAATTCAAAATTTCAATCGACCAAAACTTTCCGCATTGGCCCCAAGTAAAAACCATTACTCAAATAAATCTGGGCCAAAACTATACATCCTAAAAATCACATTTCCATACCATAGTGCACTAAAAAAAATTTCAGGCACACCGGCCAAAATTCTACCATGGAACCACAACCAGATGGCATGTTCCGCGGCGGTTCCGCGGCGATTCCGCGGCCAAATTTTGGGATTATGTGCCCAAAAATTTTCCCAGTCACTACATTTGCCTGCAAATAATTTTAAAGTGATCTTAATGATTTTTTGAACAACTTTCAAAATTGGAAAGCAAGCACGTAAAATGGAAATGTGATCCAGAAAAATCCGTCGATCGAGACTTTAAACTTGTGCAAACTAGCTAGTAAAGGTTTATGGATGCTCTGATACCATGTTGGGCTCCGGTGCCCGCACTGCGGAAGCCGCGGCCGAGGCAGAAGAAAAAACAAAAAATTCTAACAAGCACCGGACGCCCGTAAAACCCAAGATTCGAACCATAGACCTAAACTAGCTAATTTACAAGTGCAAGGATTGAAGAAATACAACTTTTGTCGCGTGTCCACCTAATTGTGAAAGACCCCTCCAAGCTCGTAGCCGCCGGGATCGCGCAAGAGAATCGACCACCATTTACCGAAGACGATCCACCTAAGGGAATTCGGAGGAGGCTCTAACCGACGATCCAAGCTCGCTACGTTTGGATAGTCGGTGATATAGGAATACTCCGCTAAATTTCTCTCTCTTGAACCATGCTAAAAAATGAGAGCAAGATGGAGAAGGAGAAGGAGAAGGAGAAGAGGAAGCATGAAGCATGAACTCATGTCAAGAAGAAGAAAATATCATCAAGGGATCACATATAGAAAAGGAATGGGTATATAATCCAACCATGGTGCAATAGTGCATCCAAATGAATTTTAACAATATAAAATAAAGCCATACCTCTCTACATTGTTTGCACCATACTTCATAACTCATCATTTCCACTTCATTTCCCTTTTATTTTTATAAATAGAAAAATAAATATGAGATGTCCTTCTTTTAGAAGCAATTCCGTATAAATACGGAATACTTCACCCAGTATATGTATCGCTACACATACGCGTATCCGTATAAAAATACGGATAGCACCAAAGAGAGAAAATGAATAGTGAACAATAATACTAAAATATATGTATCAAAATACATATATAAATTATTAAATCAAAACCTAATTTAATAATCCGGCTTAATCCTAAGCCAGCTAGTATTATCAACCGTCCGATTAAAATTCATGTAGCCCGTACACGTATTTAATCAGGCCCCCTACACGTATCAACGCACGGCGCCTACATCTGTCGCCTTAACCGGGAGAACCCTCTGTGTGGGACTCTAAAAACTCGACAATACGCTGGCAGTGGGTTTAACCACAAGCACGTCAGTGGCACCAACTGTACGTAACGACACTCAGGTACTTGTCGAAAGAGGGGTCGATAATCAAGTGCGTCCTTACCCTACTGAGCCTGAATGTGAAAATCTCCGTACATTCCAGTCTCTTCGTCAAAGTGTATCGCATATCAGGTCTAGGGGATGGATAACTTCATACCTCTACTAACCCGATAAGTCGTGTCTGAATCAAGCTCATCACCAACTGAGATACTACTGGTCAATTATCAGTAAATCTCACATACAGTGGACATAGATTTCTGGTGATAGCCAACTGAACTCAGCACGGCACCGACTCCTAATACCAGGAGAGATGAATCCCTGACAGTCGACCACTGCCTCCATGTAGCTTGGGACTGTACGCCACTAAAACCTATTTGCACGACTCTTTTGAGACGTGATAGGGTAGTAATCAAAGTACAGTGGGAACTCACATGAGACAAATGATGACTTCAGGTCAAAGGATTAATCTGCCCTCATGCCACCTAAGAAATTCCATCTGACGATAGGTATAATACCATCTAGAAGTTCTCGGCAAGTCCGTCCAGTGTACTCACCTCCAGTGAGCACCTGTATACTATCTTACGTATCTTAATACCAATGGCTTGTAACACCAGCCACCGCCCCTCGTCGGGGTCTCGAAGCGTATAGACTAGTCTACTCTGGAATATCAATGCCCGGTCTCGATACTCTCATGACTAGGGACATTTAAGGATGTGCTTACGGATAACCCAGCTCCTACATATGATCGCCATCATAATGCTGGTTGTCAAGCAACAATCTTACGGGTTTCATCAATAATGAAGACAAACCAGATAGCATACTATCACCTCGAGTAAGACTGCTATACCTGTATAGATCATCCCTCAATTATCATAATCGCCTACTTGTGATCTCAATAATTGCCTTGATGGCACTATATCCAACAAGCAACATGCACTAACATGATATCAGAACCGATACATTTACTAGTAATTGCAATTTGTCGCCAATTGAATCTATAACCCAAATTTTTATGAAAATTGTTTTTTTATAAAATTGCTTGAAATCCTTCTCTTTTTGCAATATACTCGAGCCACGGGCATCTATAGTTCAGACCATGACCCTTATGCGGCTCGGGGGGTACCCTAAATCACTCCGGGATACTTAGGTGGGGCTCCTAACCCGAGAATACCAATTGGTGCTCTTGGTTTGGGGCTCTAACCCGAGAGCACCTATTTGGTGCTCCCGGGTTGGGCACCCTAACCCGAGACCATCAATTGGTGGTCTTAGGTTGGGGTGTCCCCCCAGGCCCATAAAAGCTATTTGGTCATGCCCGAGATCCCCGTCGGGCTCTTGGGCACAATTCAGATCTTTCGAGATTCATTTTTTTCAAAATAAAGGGTTTTCAAGTGCTGGGGTGCGCTTGATTTTTAATTCATTGGAATTTCGAGTGTGAGACCTCGAGGGTTAGGGAACTCTTTGGTCGCGGCTTCGGATTGATTCGATCAAATTGTTTGATCTATTCCGTTCGGACACACATAAGGATATGTGTTGGTAAATGTCGCCCAATTGATGTGTGATCAATTAGACGAGGTTGCACAATGTAGAATGTAATATTTGTGTGTATGGTTTGGTTCGGATTGTCGTGATTGAATAGCCTCTCGTGTGAATGTATATGTACAAGTGTTGTACTTCTATTCTTGTATTATATTCAATGACAAATGTATTATTCTTTTATTTGGGACGCGGCCGGGTTGAGACCGTCATTGCCATTGTGTGTGTGTGTGTATTACCCTTGGAGATTGCACCGCGGAAGAGTGCTTAAGCCGGCGGATTCTAGAATGCACTAGTTGGCCCCCTCAAGGAGTTGTGGCCGGTTCACATCGTTTTAAGATTGGCGGGTGGCTCGCCGCGCTCGTAGGAGTATTATTTTGGTTTTGTACGGGCTATTCATGCGACCGTGGAATGTCGTGTTTTATTTGTAGCTCAAACGAAACGCAGGATTCTTAGGATATCTGACTATTCCATTTCTGTGATGATTACCGTATACCTGTAATGTAATTACTTGCCTGTGATGTGTGTGTGTGTGTAGGTAAGTGTTTCTATATGTTTTACATTCGTACAAGTCTTATGTATGTCCCGCCGCAAGTTAAGTAAGCTTATGATGAAGACTCATGCCCCGTGGTGAATGCAAATAGCATATAAAAACATTGTATTTTCTTTTCCTTATCATGTTTTTCTGGTGTGGCAGGATGCTAGATAATAAGTATTATTATGTAAATGATAGGACTGTATTAATATGATTCATGCAATAAAAATAAACATAAACCAATATTGTAGGATCCAATTTTCAAAATAATCCGTTTTTCAAACCACTCGGTTTTTTCAACGATATCAAGTTCATTACGTTAAGTTTTTTCTTCAAAACCAGCTGTAGCCCTTCGTCATTTCAGAGTAGAAGAGTACTTAGTATTCATGCTTCTTTTGTTAGCCTCCGTCAAGGTGCAGTGTACGATAACTAAGTGATATTTTTCTGCCGCATTCGATGCGATTGGTTAGAACAGTCGCATAGCCTTATTGGCCTCAGTTAAGTGCTCTTGCAGGTGGATCTAAATTAATCACGTAATGACAGGTAGAACTTAACTAGCGACTTATGGTTTGTTGGCCTCCTTTAAGGTCATAAGCCGTTAGGGTAAAAAACATATCGGGAGTTTCAAGTGTTGAAACTTGTTAATTACATATCTTCTATGAAGTGAGGTGACTTTTGTTGAATATAGGTGTCATAAAGACAATTATTGGAATTATACATGGACCTATAAGGATAGAACAGTCTTACTCGAAATAATAGTATGCTATCTGATTTGTTTTTATCAATCGTGTGTATACGTTTTATTTGTTATTGCGTATCGTTAATACATGTTGATAAATCCCTTAGGATTTTTTCTTGGCTTCCAGGATTATGAAGGAGATCATAATAGTAAGGCCTGAATAGTTCATAAGCATATCCTTAAATGTTTCTAGTCGAGAGAGTATCGAGACTGGGTATCAGTACTACAGATTAGGCTATAGGGTAGTGTATATGTTTTCTGACCCGGTTGGAGGGCGATAGCTGGGCCCATAGTTATTGATGTTTGACACCGAGTATTGTATATATGTGCTCATTGGAGAATGAGTTTCATTGAACAGATGCGCCGAGAACTCCTTGGTGGTATTATGCTTATTGTCAGACAGCAGTTGTCTGGTGACAATAGTATAGGGTAGTCATCGACCTGAGATTATCATAATGTCTCATGTGTGTTCCCATTGTATTTTGATTGCTACCCAACCACGGCTTTAAAGAATTGTGCCTATAGGTTTTAGTTGGGTACAGTCCTGAAGCACTTGGAGGCAGCGAATGATCGAAATGATTCTTCTCTCTTAGTATATGGAGTTGATATAGTATTGTGATGGATAATTGAGTTTGCTCAAATATGATATGATTGCATATTTATGACCTCTGTCTGAATCCATGAGAGGTCCATAGACCAATCAAGCAATTGGGTCAGGCCTCACTCAAATAAAACAAGAGTACGCTTGAAACACATTTTCTTTCTTTGGACCCACCCCCACATATTACTTTACAGGGGCAGTCACGTCACCTATGATCTATCCCAACTACAAATTAATCATCATGAGCAAGTAGTGCAATTATATTATTTTATTTTTTTAATATTCCCCTTCCACTTCCTATATATTTGACATCATCAATATCACTTCACATTTATTCATTCACAACATCCCCAAATTAAAAAATACACAAACAATCAAAAATCCCACGGCCAGCTCTCTCACCGTTTGAAATCCATCCATGGCTTGGTCGGCGGAGAACCACCAGTACAAAGATGGTTTATCGCTACGGATGAAAAAATCAGTAGGGACGATTTTATATTGTCCCTACGGATTACTCAACTAATGCCCCTACGGATTAAACCGTAGGATAATATGTAAATAAAAATTTGTTAAAATTTAATATATACAGTTGCCTCTATGGTGGCGCAAGATAAGACCCTGTAATTATATCAGTACGGATAGAGTCGGGGATTTAAAAAAATAAAAAAACTAAAATTTTCTCCTTCCCGTTCCCACAGGACCCTAATTCCCCAATTTATTTCCCCACTCGTCGCCTCCAACCACCTCGTCGCCTCCTCTCTCGTCACCTCCTCCGGCCTCGTTGAAAGGTTGTGTTAACGTCCTGGCAATCGTCCGTGCCCGTTTGCGGAACAAAATTTTTATAACGATACAAAACTAGCGCTAGAATGACCCTAAACCCGGATTTTACCATAAACCTAACTAGCAAATTAGGGTTCTATCTAATATGATAGAAAGTATACCTAAAGAAACCAAGTCTTTCGGGTCTTCGATCCTCTCCTTAAGCTCCTCGATGGAAGTATGGATTGTGCTTGAACTTCGGCCTCCTCGCGTCAATGATGATCCACCCGAGAGTACCTACTAAGAGCTCCTACCTCCTAATTGAGGTAACTAGAATACTTAGCTTGCCAATCTAAATAGACTAGAATGTGTAGAGAGTGATTATGGAATGTTTTGTCTCACTAACTCTAACTTTCTCAACACATGAGACAATTAGGGTTAGTATTAGAAGAAGAGAGTAAGGAGAAGATGAGGGTGCAGAGTGAGCTAGAGAAAAAAAAAATGAAGAGATAATAATGCAAGCAAAAATATCTCCACAAAATATCAACCATGGAAGAATAGTAAACCATGAGTCATTACATGAGTCATCAAGCAAGCCATGCTTCATTTAATGAAAATCCACACCTCATTTCTCCACCACGTTAATCCATTAACTAAAATGCTAAATCAAAATAATGAGGTGTCTTCTTGTAAAAGCACCTTGCATAATTACAAAAATGCCCCTCACCCGTATATACATACTCGTATCCGTATTCCGAAAAAATATGAATACAAAGAGAAAAAATAATTCAAAAATATAATATTAGGATCCGGCTTAAATCAAAGCCCGCTAGTATTATCCGCCCGAACATCGTATGTGCACAAGTGTACGTATGTGATCGAACCCTGCCATAAAACAATATGGCCTCTACAACGTTTCGCCCGACGCAGGGAAACCCTTTGTGGGGGACTCTAAAGACTCAACTGTACGCTGGCAGTGGGTTTAACCACAAGCACGTCAGCGGCACTACCTGTACGTAACTGCTACCCAGATACCTGTCGAAAAGGAAGGCCAACGAGCAAACTCGTCCGAACTCCTACTGAGCCTATCCGTGACAATCTCCGTACAGTCCGGTATCTTCGTTTAAGAATATCGCATACCGGGTTTAGAGGGTGGTATACGATAGACCCTAATAACCCGATAATTCATGCTGATGTGGCTTAGGACCAATCCGGAAAACTACTGATCAACCTATCAGTAAATCTCAACTGCCTTGGCCAAGGTATTATGGTCCTGACCAATCGATCACTATGCGATATCAACTCCCAATACCAGGAGAGATGAATTCCGAACGATTGCTCACTACCTCCATGTGGCTCGGGACTGTACCCAACCAAAACATGTTTGAACGACTCGGTAGAGCCGTGGTAGGGTAGTGATCAAAGCTCGGTGGGAACTCACACGAGACAATTGCCGATCTCAGGTCTGAAGACTAACATGTACAGATGTCACCTGAGAACTTTCATCTGACGATAGGTATAATACCATCTGGAAGTTCTCGGCGAGTCCGTCCAGTGTACTCACACCCAGTGAGCACCTGTATACGATCTTAGGTGCATCAGACCAATGGCTGCGGGACCAACCATCCCCCGACGGGGCTAGAAACGTATAAACTAGTCTACTCTGGAGTATCAATGCCCAGTCTCGATACTCACGCGACTATGGACCATTTAAGGATGTGCTTATGGACTACTATGCTCCCATAAGTATGATCGCCATCACAACACAGGTAGTCAAATAAGATCCTACGGGCTTTATCAACATGTAACTGCAATATGTAATAACGAGTATAACATATTCCATGTTAAGATAAAGACATACCATAATAGTATACTATCGTATCATGTCTTTATCAATATGTGCAAGCTGGATAAAGCATCAATAAAAACAAATACACATATCCGATAAAGACAACTGAAATAATATACTATAAAACTGAGCAAGATTGTCCTGTACATACATATCCTAAGCATCCATATGTATACATATACAATACTGGCCTCTAGGGTATACATATCCAATAATCTCCCACTTGCACTAAAGGCCAGTAATTGGCGTATCGAATACCTAACGTCTGCACTAAGGCCAGCTGCTGGCGTACCGCATACCCAACATCTCAAAAAGTCGCTTGAACTGCGCTTGAGGGAGAGCCTTTTTAAATGGATCCGCCGTATTTTCTTTTGTATCCACTCTCCGGACCTCGATCTCCTGGCGATCTATGATCTCCCTGATCAGGTGATTCCGCCTTAAGATGTGTCTGGATTTCTGATGGGACCGTGGTTCCTTTGCTAAAGTTATAGCCCCATTGTTATCACAATACACAGGTATCGAATCAACAATGGACGGAACTACCTGAAGTTCAGCTATGAACTTCTTCATCCAGACCGCTTCTTTTACGGCATCGCTGGCAGCAATGTATTCAGCCTCCATCATCGAGTCTGCGACGGTGTCCTGTTAGGAACTCTTCCAACACACTGCCCCTCCGTTGAGCGTAAACACAAAACCCGAGACAGACTTGCTGTCATCCTTGTCACTCTGGAAGCTTGAATCGGTAAAGGACTCGACCCAGAGATCTCCATTACAGTAAACCAGGAACATCTCCTTAGTCCTTCTCAGGTATTTAAGAATGTTCTTCACAGCTGTCTAGTGGTTCTCACTTGGGTCTGACTGATACCGGCTCAACACGCTTAGCGTGTAAGCTACATCTGGTCTTGTACATAGCATCGCATACATTATAGATCTTACCGCCGATGCGTAGGTTATAGTGCTCTTACGAACCCTCTCCTCGTCAGTCTTGGGAGACATTTCCTTGGAGAGGGTGATTCCGTGAAATGCGGGTATGTTACCTCGCTTGGAATTTTCCATACTAAATCTCTTTAGTACGGTCTCTATGTACCTGAATTGCGAAAGTCCCAATAATCTCTTAGATCTATCTCTGTAGATCTTGATCCCCAGAATGCACGAGGCATCACCCAGGTCCTTCATGGAGAACCTCTGTGACAAGAACAGCTTGACCGATTGTAGCATAGGAATATCATTTCCTATCAAAAGAATGTCGTCCATGTAGAAGACTAGGAATACGACAGTTCGACCTACAATCTTCTTATAAATACATGGCTCATCTTCGTTCTTGATGAAGTCAAATTCCTTGACGGTTTCATCAAAATAGATGTTTCAGCTCCGCGATGCCTGCTTTAATCCATAAATGGATTTAAGCAACTTGCACACCTTCCCGCTGCTCCCACTGTCTACAAAACCTTCTGGCTGATCCATATAAACGCAGTCTTCCAAACTGCCGTTTAGAAAAGCCGTTTTTACGTCCATCTGTCAGATCTCATAGTCATGGAAGGAAGGAATAGTAAGTAGGATCCGAATGGATTTGAGCATAGCCACTGGAGAAAAGGTTTCGTCATAGTCCACACCTGGTCTTTGACGAAAACCTTTTGCAACAAGTTTAACCTTATTGGTTTCCACCTGCCCATTTACATTAAGTTTCCATTTATAGATCCACTTGCATCCAACGGGTTTTCCTCAGGTGGAGCAATATCCAAAGTCCACACTTTATTGGTGTGCATGGAATCCATTTCGGATCGCATAGCATCCAGCCACTTCTCGGAGTCCCTACTGATAATAGCCTGCCTAAAACTGGTAGGGTCATCTTCTTCCAAGATGCAATCCTCTCGATCCCCGTCTATGAGAAAACCATAGTATCTCTCGGGCGGATGAGAAATCCTACCAGATCTGCGGAGTGGCTGAGGCTCGTCTGGGATCATTGAATTTTCTGGTTCTACCAAATCCTCAGTTTGAGTTTGTGGTTCTGATATTTCATCCAGTTCTACCATGCTCCCACTTATTTCTTTTGCATGAAATTGCCACTCTAAAAAAATGGCGCGACGAGCAACGAACACCTTCTGTTCCTCAGTGTGGTAGAACAGATATCCCAGAGAATTTTTAGGATATCCCACAAACTTGCACAAAACTGACCGTGCCTGTAGCTTGTCAGGATTTTGTACCTTTACATAGGCCGGGCAACCCCATATCTTCATACGTTCAAGATATGGTCTTTTTCCACTCTATATTTCATATGGAGTCTTAGGTACTGATTTAGACGGAACCTGATTCAACAAGTATGCTGCTGTTTCAAGCGCAAGTCCCCAGAATGAAAGAAGTAACTCAGCATTACTCATCATGGAGCGAACCATGTCCAGTAGGGTATGGTTCCTCCGCTCCGATACACCGTTGAGCTGTGGTGTATATGGAGGAGTAAGCTGAGAGAGAATGCCATTCTCTTTTAGAAAGTCCCTGAATTCAGTGCTCAAGTACTCCCCTCCTCTATCAGATTGGAGGATCTTGATACTTTTGCCAGTCTGGTTCTCTACTTCGTTTCTGAATTCTTTGAATTTCTCAAAAGTTTCAGATTTGTGTTTCATCAGATACACTTATTCGAACCTAGATAGATCGTCAGTGCATGTGATGAAGTACGAAAACCCACCCCTTGCATGTATAGACATTGGACCACATACATCACTGTGTATGAGTCCCAAGAGCTCTCCTACTCTTTCTCCGTATCCGGTGAACGGAGATTTGGTCATATTTCCCTTGAGACATGACTGACAAGTTTCATAAGATGAAAATTTGAACGTATTCAAAAGTCCATCTTTATGCAACTTACTTAGTCTTTTCTCTCCGAGATGACCAAGTCTACAATGCCACAAGTAGGATTCGTTCGTATCTGAACTCTTCCTCTTGCGTATGTTTTGTATACTGAAAACTGCGTTTTGATTTAGAACATAAATACCATTAAACAGTGTACCTTCTGCAACCAGTACCTTATCAAGGTAAATGTTCATGATATTTCTATCAAGAACAAAGTTATATCCATCTTTATCAAGTAAAGAAACTGATATTATGTTGCAAACCATAGATGGTACATAGTTGAAATTGTTCAAAATCATAATATTGCCATTTGGCAACACTAGGTGATATTCACCGACGGCTGCAGTATCAACTTGTGCTCCGTTCCCTACTCTGAGGGACATATCACCAGGTCCAACTATCCTACTTTTTCTCAGTCCCTGAAATAAATTACAGATATGAGATTCTGATCTGGTATCTAGTACCCAGGAGGTAGGACTGACCGAAAAGCAGTTTTCAATTACAAGAACACCTGAAGTAGATGCAATGGTATGCTTCTTCTTCGTTTGGGTTTCCAAGGAATTCAGACTATCCTCTTTTCTCTACTCATACTCATGATAGCCATCATAAGTTAGAGCCAAACCGACGTTTCCCAGCCCCGAATAAGAATTCGGATCGACCAAGCGATACATTTTATTATCTTGGTTAGGCCGTGAAATGGTTGCTACCTGGAGAGAGAGAAAAGAAACACTTAGCGCGCGCTCTTGCAAGATTAGATTGGTTATTATTTTATCTAACCAGGATGGCTCCCGCCGTATCCTCAAATTCTTCTTCAAACTTGAAAAGAAGAACTAGTCAGGATTAATCGCACGTCACAATTCTTGCTTAACCTTTCGAGAGTGGTTTTCCAATGCTTTCGCGATGTTCCTTAATTATGTAACCTCTTTTCCCTGAAGGCGTAGCCCCGCTAACACCATTCTAGACACCTACTTAGTTTATAACATTGATTGTTAAGTGAAATAATCTTCCGAGAGTAATCCAACTCATCAGTGGGATCGGGATCCAACTATCATTGTGTGATGACCTAGATGGAATCCACTCTAGTCACCACACTCCAGAAGGTATGCTAAATCTGCAAGTTTCCTGTATATTTGAAACTCCTGATGTGGTTTTTGCCCCTAACGACTTTATGACCTTGACAATACCAACATATCATAAGCCGCTAGTCAAGTTCGGCCCGTCATTATCTTGATTAACTTAGACCCACCCGCATAACCCTTGACATTGCCAACATAGCTATATGAATGTCCTAAATAATCGGAAACAAAGTTGCAAATAAGCAATACTCAGCTACCGATAACTACGCCTTGACAATGCCAAAATACATAGCTCGAATACTAAGTAGTACTTGTAGGAAATCACGGAGGGCTACGGCTGGGTTTTTGGCGAAAAACCCGTTAACGTAATGAATTTGATATCGTTGAAGGAACCTGAATAGTTTTGAAAATGAGTGATTTAGGCTCCGCTTTTTGAAAATTTCTGGTTTTGAAAAAAAAACCGAGTAATCTATAGTATAAGCTTTTGCTCAAGAGGTCACTCCCCGTGAAAGGATCTCGGCTCTTGCCTCGTAGAATGAGGCGCAGGATATTCATGACCGAATACCACTATGCAAAGCGAAAGAATATAACTGTAGTTTTTCGAAATTTGTTCCAACAACATCTTTTAGTTTTTTTTTTCCTCGCATTGATCAGAATCAACGCAGTCCCATCAATTAAACATATCACACCCGAAAAGAACGAAAATATGATGTACGTATATGCCATCCGCATTCGTCACTGGTCCCCGTCATCACCCGTTAGGTTACTTAACTAACGACAGAGCGGGGGATGGACTAGTGCGGGTGCAAAACATATACAACATATACTAGTATATATATAAATATATATATAACGATCGTCCCAGGCATGATATAAAGCAACATCTCAGAATCACAGCCAAGAAACACAGAGTGGTGGATAATCCTGGAGCCCCGGGTTTCACTTGAGCCGCAAATGAGACCCGACGTTCCCCTGTCGTGTGGATAGCCTGTACAATGAAAATCTAGACCCCTATAAGTGCGGAAAGTTATCCGCCAATCCCAGAAGCGAGGCAACCTCGATCAACAAAGTGAATGGGCCACCCAACACTTCACGGAATCCGGTAACTTGACCACCCCTCCTTGGGTCAGCCTATACCCCCTACGAGTGCAGCGAATAGCCCGCCAATTCTAGAGTAAGGTCCCATCCGTCTCAACGCCATAAGATGCGGACCCGTTGCCCTCTAAAACCCAGCTAATCGTGCACCCCACCGCGGGGTAATCCTAGTACAGAAAAGAAAATAATATGTATAAGGGTGACATCGAGCTCAACCCGGTCGTGCCCCAAACAAATAATATACAAGCAGGCAGTGGCGGCGGTCCACATGTTGGACGCTCGCCCCGCAATATCAAATGTACAAATGAATCTAAACTGTACTAACATTACACCCAAGCTATCCACCACGACGATCCAACCACAACCACAGCACAATACAGAACATCAACGTGAATGTCACGTTCGCAAACCCGTCTAAAAGTCATATAGTAAATAGACGAGTTGTACCGCTCAAATGACATTCACGGTCGCAGATAGTAATGCATGTACTGTAAACACACAATTAAAATTTTGATAGACTAAATCTTTCCAAATTGGCCCCAAATGCAAACAGAGCACTCAAACAAATCTGGGTCAAAACTATATATTACAAAAATCATTTTTCCAATAATTGAGTGCCAGAAAAAATTTGGCGACGTTTGGCCACAAAAGCGCGGCAGAACTGCCGCCAATAGGCACATTTCGCGGCAGTTACGCAGCCAAATTGTGGAGTTAGTGGCTCAAATTTCTGCTGGTGCCCTATAATTGCCTGCACGTATTTTTAAGATGACTGAAAATATTTTTTGAGCAAGTTTGAAAATCGACAGCGGGCATATCAACATGGAAATATGATTCGGAAAAATTGGTTGATCGAGATTATAACCTTGTGCAAACTAACTAGTAGGGTTTATGGGTTCGCTCTAATACCATGAAAGGTTATGCTAACGCCCTGGCCATCGTCCGTGGCTGTTTGCGGAACAAAAATTTTATAACGATACAAAACTGGCGCTAGAATAACCCTAAACCCGGAACATACCATAAACCTAATTAGCAAATTAGGGTTCTATCTATTATGATAGAAAGTATCGGGTCTTCGATCCTCACCTTAAGCTCCTCGATGGAAGTATGGATCGTGCTTGAACTTCGGCCTCCTCGCGTCAATGATGATCCACCCGAGAGTACCTACTAAGAGCTCCTACCTCCTAATTGAGCTAACTAGAATACTTAACTTGCAAATCTAAGTAGATTAGAATGTGTAGAGAGTGATTATGGAATGCTTTGTCTCACTAACCCTAGGTTTCTCAACTCATGAGACAATTATGGTTAGTATTAGAAGAAGAGAACAAGTAGAAGATGAGAGTGTAGAGTGAGTTAGAGAAAAAAAAATGAAGAATGGCTAAGTGAATGAGATAATAATGCAAGCAAAAATATCTCCACAAAATATCAACAATGGAAGAATAGTAAACCATGAGTCATTACATGAATCATTAAGCTAGTCATGCTTCATTTAATGAAAATGCACACCTCATTTCTCCACCTTATTAGTCCATTAACTAAAATGGTAAATCAAAATAATGAAAATAATGAGGTGTCTTCTTCTAGAAGCACCTTGCATAATTACAAGAATGCCCCTCACCCGTTTATACATACCCGTATCCGTATTCTGAAAAATACGAATACAAAGAGACAAAATAATCCAAGAATATAATACTAGGATCCGACTTAAACCAAAGCCCGTTAGTATTATCCGCCCGAACAACGTACGTGCACAAGTGTACGTACGTGATCGAACCCTGCCGTAAAACCATACGGTCTATACATCGTTTCGCCCGACGCAGGGAAACCCTCTGTGTGGGACTCTAAAGACTCAACAGTACGCTGGCAGTGGGTTTAATTACAAGCACGTCAGCGTCACTAGCTGTACATAACGGATACCAAGGTACCTATCGAAAAGGAAGGCCAACAAGCAAACTCGTCCGAACTCCTACTGAGCCTATCCGTGACAATCTCCGTACAGTCCGGTATCTTCGTCTAAGAGTATCGCATACCGGGTCTAGGGGGTGGTATACGACAGACCCTAATAACCCGATAATTCATGCTGATGTGGCTCAGGACCAATCCGGGAAACTACTGATCAACCTATCAGTAAATCCCAACTGCCTTGGCCAAGGTATTATGGTCCTGACCAATCGATCACTGTGCGATATCAACTCCCAATACCGGGAGAGAAGAATTCCCAACAATCGCTCACTACCTCCATGTGGCTCGGGACTGTACCTAACCAAAACCTGTTTGAACGACTCGGAAGAGCCGTGGTAGGGTAGTGATCAAAGCTCAGTGGGAACTCACATGAGACAAATGCCGATCTCAAGTTCGAAGACTAACCTGTACACATGTCACCCAAGAACTTCCATCAGATGATAGGTATAATACCATCTGGAAGTTCTCGGCGAGTCCGTCCAGTGTACTCACACCCAGTGAGCACATGTATATGATCTTAGGTGCATCAGACCAATGGCAGCGGGACAAACCATCCCCCGACGGGGCTAGAAACGTATACACTAGTCTACTCTGGAGTATCAATGCCCAGTCTCGATACTCATGCTGTAGGGTTTCCTTAACACCTATATTAGGGTTTTGAAGCATCACACATGCCATAACATTAAAATTATGAGGTGCTAAGTAAACTATACATGAATCGAACTAGAATTTATGAAGTAACTATTAATAGTATCATATTTAAAACTTAATTTATACTAAGTGATGAGACTACAACCTTTGTAGACCTCTTTGGAAGACTCCTTTGCTTTGGAAGGGTTCGCTTGATCACCTCTTCGTCCACGACGATCCACCCGAAGCACTTTGCCCTAAGCTTGTTGCTTCCTTCGATCTTTGAAAATCTTGAAGCAAAACACCCTACAAAAGATAGCAAAGGTTGTGTAGGATGATGACGTGGTTGCTATTCTTATTTAATACCTTTTCTTTTAATTATCTAACTCAATTTTAACAATTAAAAGAGAGCTAGAGTGAGGAAGAAGAAGATGACTCTTTTCTTTTTTCTTTTTGGAGTGAATAATAAACCAAAGGAAAATGAAATGAGAGATATATATTATCATAACCATAACCATAGTTAAATAATATCTAGATATTTTTATTTGGGTTAAAGGGAAAAGGAAAAAGAACCATGGTTGAGTCAAATTCAACCATGGAAATGTGTAGAAAGAATGACTCATGAAGAAAGAAATGAGTCATTAATCTTTTTCCTTCATCTTTAACTTTAATGAAAAATATCTATATATTTATTTATCTACAATATGATTCTTATATTTCCATCATTCTTGTATCATCAACCATGATACATTTCATGTATGTATGTGTGTATGCACATCATCATGTACATATACATGCATGTATCCATAAAAAGAAAAGGATTTAAATAAATAATATAAAAGTCAATATTAAATCAACACTTGATTTAATAAATCGGTCATATCTTATACGATCCCACTAATATCAAATGCCCGATTAAAATACAGTATCACATACTCGTATTTAATCGAGCCTTCGCACATATCTCTTATGCGCACCTCTTCGTTTCGCCTGAGCCGGGAAACTTCTATGTAGGACTCTAAGACTCGTCAATACGCCAGCAGTAGGTGATGATCATATCAAACACCCACAAGCCGCAAGTGGTCAGCTAAACGTAACGGCTTCCCGGGTATTGAGCGATCAGAATAAGAACAAGCGAACCTGTCAAAACTCCTGTCAATCCATCCGGCAACACTTACCGTACAGTCCGGTCTCTTCGTTAGATATGCTGCATATCGAGTCTAAGGATGGAATCGTCGACCCCAACAACTCAATAAGTCATGCCGGTATATGGTCTATAACAGATCGAGAAACTTACTGATAACACTTATCAGTAATATCTCAGTAGCCCTGGCCAGGGACTTCCCGTTATAGCCAATCGTGCACAGCACAGCATCAACCCCCAATACCGGAAGAGACGAAACCCCTCCTATCGCTCACTGCCTCCATATGCCTCGAGACTATACCCAAAATCCACCTGTTTTTACGACTCAGTAGAGCCGTAGTTGGGTGGAGATCAAAGTATAGTAGGAGGACATACAAGACTCCATGACGATCTCGGGTCTACAGACTAACCTGTACCAGTGTCACCTGAGAACTGCTATCCGACGTATGATATAATACCATAAAGGAGTTCTCGGTGAGTCCGTTCAGTGTACCCAGTCTCACTGAGCACCCGTATACTATCTTCGGTGTCAACACACCAGACGGATATGGGATCATCCATCGCCCATCATGTGGAACAAGAATGGTATACGCTAGTCTAAACTGGAATATCGATGCCCTGTCTCAATATACCTACGACTAGGAACATTTCAAGGATATGCTTATAAACTACAGATGTCCCACTAGTATGATCCACATCATAATCTCAGTAGTCAAGCCAATATCCTTAGGGCTTTATCAACATGCCCTAAATGAATATAAACATGATCAAGTGAACATATGATAAAGTAAAACCAGATAGCATATTATCATGTCGAGCAAGACTGTCCTCTTAATATATATATATATATATATATATATATATATATATATATACACACACACACATCAGTACATGCACTATCTCATAATGGCCTCTAGGGCATACATATATCCAACAATCTCCCACTTGCACTAAGGCCAATTATTGGCGTATCTCATACCCAACATCTCAAAAAGTCGCTCATGCTGCGGCTGAGGGAGGGCCTTGGTGAATGGATCCGCAGCGTTGTTCTTTGTGTCTACTCTCTTAATCTCGATCTCGCGGCGATTAACAATCTCCCGGATCACATGATATCGCCTCAAGATGTGTCTGGACTTCTGATGGGACCTGGGCTCTTTGGCCAACGCCATAGCCCCATTATTGTCACAATACAAAGGTATTGGATCAATAATGGTTGGAACTACTCCTAGCTCCGAGATGAATTTCCTCATCCAGACGGCTTCCTTGACAGCATCATTTGCAGCAATGTATTCAGCTTCCATCGTTGAGTCTGCAACGGTATCATGTTTAGAACTTTTCCAACTCACCGTCTCTCCATTGAGGGTAAATGCAAACCCTGAGATAGACTTGCTGTCATCCTTGTCACTCTGGAAGCTTGAATCGGTTAAGGCCTCCATTTGGAGATCCCGGTTACCATACACCAAAAACAATTCTTTAGTCCTTCGCAAGTACTTAAGAATGTTCTTCACAGCAATCCAGTGATTCTCCCCTGGGTTTGACTGATACCTGCTTACTATACTAAGTGCATAAGCAACATCAAGGCGTGTACATAACATCGCATACATTATCGATCCTACTGCCGAAGCATAGGGAATAATTCTCATGCGAGCTCTCTCTATATCAGACTTTGGGCAATCGTCCTTTGACAGAGTGACTCCATGGCAAGCGGGTAAGGCACCCCGCTTGGAGTCTTCCATACTAAACCACTTTAGGATGGTGTTAATGTACTTGGTTTGGGACAATCCCAATAACCGTTTGGATCTATCCCTATAGATCCGTATACCCAATATGTATATGGCATCACCCAGGTCCTTCATAGAGAACTTTTGTGATAAGAATGATTTGACCGACTGTAGCATAGGAATGCCATTTCCTTTCAGAAGTATGTCATCCACGTACAATACGAGGAATGCGACATTTCTCCCTACAGTCTTCTTATAAACACAAGGTTCATCTGGATTTTTGATGAAATCAAACTCTTTGATAACATCATCAAAACAGATGTTCCAACTCCGTGATGCCTGCTTTAATCCATAAATGGATTTAAGCAACTTACATGCTTTACCGCTGCTCCCACTGTCAATGAAGCCTTCTGGCTGATCCATATAAACGCATTCATCTAAATCACCATTTAGGAATGCAGTTTTAACGCCCATCTTCCAGATTTCAAAGTCTTAGTGAGCAGCAATAGCAAGTAGGATCCGAATGGATTTAAGCATGGATACCGGAGAGAAAGTCTCGTCATAGTCCAAACCTGGTCTTTGACGAAAACCTTTCGCTACCAACCTTGCCTTGTAGGTCTCTGCCTGTCCATCTACACCGATCTTTCCTTTAAAGACCCATTTGCAACCCACAGGTTTTATCCCGGAGGGTACATCTTCCAAAGTCCATACTTTGTTGGTGTACATGGACTCCATTTCGGATCTCATGGCATCCAGCTATTTCACAGAGTCACCACTCGTGATAGCCTGATGAAAACTGGCAGGATCATCATCATCCATGATGCAATCTTCTCTATCACCATCAATGAGAAAACCGTAGTATCTCTCCGGTGGGCGAGAAGTCCTACCAGATCTACGGAGTGGCTGAGGTTCATTAGATTCTGTTATAACTTCAGGTTCAGCCAAGTCGTCATTTTTAACTCGTGTCTCTAGAACCTCTTCTAGATCTACCACATTGCCATCATCATGATTTGAAAAAATCTCATTTTCTAAAAAAGTGGCATACTGAGAAACAAACACCTTTTGTTCCTCCTTGTGGTAGAAAAGATACCCAAACGAATGTTTAGGATATCCTACAAATATACATTTGACTGATTGTGTCTCGAGTTTGTCTGGATTCTGCTTTTTAACAAAAGCCGGACAACCCCAAATCTTAACTCTTTTAAGAGATGGTTTCTTCCCATGCCATATCTCATATGGAGTGGTAGACACGGTCTTGGTTGGAACTTTGTTTAACAGAAAAGCTTTTGTTTCCAATGCATGCCCCGAAAACGAGAGAGGTAACTCAGAATCACTCATCATGGATCGTACCATATCTAATAAGGTGCGTTCCTTCGTTCTGACAAACCGTTGTGTGTGGTGTGTAAGGTGGAGTGAGCTGAGAGAGAATCCCATTCTCTTTTAGGAAGTCTAAGAACTCAGTACTCAAGTACTCTCCACCTCGATCTGATCGAAGTATCTTGATACTTTTTCCTATTTGGTTTTCTACTTCATGTTTATACTCCTTGAATTTCTCGAAAGCTTCAGACTTATGCTTTATCAAATACACATGACCAAATCTTGAGAAATCATCAGTAAAAGTTATGAAGTAAGAAAAACCGCCTCTTGCATGTGTAGACATTGGTTCGCATATATCACTATGTATGAGGCCTAAGAACTCAGTAGCTCTTTCTCCGTGTCCTGTAAATGGAGTTTTGGTCATTTTATCTTTGATACAAGACTGGCAAGTTGCATAAGATTTATACTCAAATGAATTTAAATATCCATCTTTATGAAGCTTGTTTAGTCTTGTTTCATTAATATGACCAAGTCTACAATGCCAAAGAAAAGCATCATTTATATCTGAAAATTTTCTTTTATTTGTGTGTTGTACGTTGAAAACTGTATGTTGATTAAGGACGTATATCCCGTTATTTAATGTACCACAACCAATCAACTCTTGATTAAGTCTAATGTTCATAACATTGTGTTGCACAGCAAAATGATACCCTTCATTGTCTAACAAGAAAACAGATATAATATTACAAAGCATACTTGGTACAAAATAACACGGGTTCAAAACCAATATACAACCCGAAGGCAAACCTAGGTGATACTCTCCTACTGAAACTGCATTTACATTGGAACCATTTCCAACCTCGAGAGTATGATCACCTGTCTTCAGAACTCTGCTATTTCTCAACGCCTGCACAGAATTGCAAATATGAGAACCCGAACCGGTATCCAATACCCAAGAAGCAGAGTTAATAGAAAAACAGTTTTCAATTACGAACACACCTGAATCTGAAGCATCACCATGCTTCTTCTTGAGTGCTAGGTACTCAATACAGTTCCTCTTCCAGTGTCCCGTCTTCTTGCAGTGGAGACATTCACCTTTCCCTGATTCTCCAACCTTGGACTTGCCTTTTCCCTTCACCTTTTTGACTCCACCCTTAGGTTTGGTGGGTTTCTTCTTCATCTTTCCCTTGGCCTTAGCCTTTGGGTAAGAGGAGGAGGATTGCCCAACACTCATAATGGGAGTCTTCACTGACTTCAGTGCGCTCTCTGCACTCCTTAACATATTAAGGAGTTCAGGCAGTTCCTTCTCCATATTGTGCATGTTGAAGTTAACAATGAACTGAGCAAAGGTGGAGGGGAGAGACTGCAGAATAATATCCGTATATTGTTCATTTTCCATTGTCCACCCAAGGTCCTCAAGCTCTTCTATGAGAGCTATCATTTTCAGAACATGGTCTCCTACTGCTGTGCCAGCGGTCATACGCATCTGAAACAGTTTCTTAGACGCTTCGTATCGTAATACGCGAGATTGCTCTCCATACAACTCTTTTGTATGGAGGAATATGGCTTGTACGTCCATATTCTCGTGCTGTTTCTGATGTGTGTTATCCATCGATGCAAGCGTGAGGCATTTTGCCGTGGCACAGTCAGCGTCCCATGTCTTGCGGATTTCCCTATCCGCAACTGAAGGTTTAGGACCTAGGGGGCAGGGTTGGAGCCGTAAGGACATATGATACTTTATCATAAGTCAAGGCAATGTTTAAATTCCTCAGCCAGTCTTTATATTTGGTCCCATTCAGCTTGTTTTTATCTAATAGAAGCTTAAGTCCTGTCATAGGTATCTGCCATTAAGAGAGAGAAAAGAATACACTTAGGGAAAGCTCTTGCAAAGATCAGATTGGTTATTATCTTGTCTAACAGATGTCTCCTACTGTTTTTATCAAATTTTCTTTAAAACCTTTAAAAAGAAAACTAGCCGGGATTAATTACATTCTACAACTTCGCTAACCTCTCAGCCAGGCCAGTGCCGGTACTTGAGGGAGGTTCCCCGTGCTTTCGCACGGACCTAATTAAAGTAAACCTCGTCTTCCCAGAGGCGTAGCCCCGTTTGGCACCTTTCTAGACATCTACCGAGTCAGCTAATTGTAAAGTGCAAAATTCTCCCGAGAGCAACATTTGCTCGCAGTGGGATCGGGATCCAACTATCATATAGAAGGTATACAATCTCATTGTAATTTTCAACTCTTGAAATTCCCGATATAATTTTTACCCCTAGTACTTATGACCTTAACTAAAGTCATTATATCATAAGTACTAGTGAAGTTCTTCCCGTCATTTCATGATTAACTAGACCCACCCATATGACCCTTAACTAAAGTCAACATAATCATATGGATGTCCTAACTAATCTGCATCATATGCAGTGTAGGAAGACATCACTTAGCTACCGTTCACTGCGCCTTAACTAAAGTCAAAATGCGCAGCACGAATACTAAGTACTCTGCTTCCTAAAATGATGGAGGGTTGCAGATAGTTTTTAATAAAACTTTTAACGCTTTGAACTTGATATCGTTGTAGAATCTAATGGGTTTAAAAGGAGTGGCTTAAGCTCCGCATTTTTGAAACTTGCTTTTTTATAAAATGCCGAGTGTGTTTCAAATCTGATTCTACAACATCTTTTTAGATTCATTTATCTTATACATTAATCTCATTAATGTAGTCCCATCATTTAAATCCTAAGCCATTACAGAAAGAAATGAAAATATAACGTACACTTATGCCACTCGCATTCTCCACAGTGTCCTGATATGCACCGTTAAGTTACTTAACTAACGGCATACCGGGACAGGGCTAGTGTGAGTGAAAAACATAAGTAACGTCTATTATATACCATTTATATAATACTGCATTCGTCTCAGATATATATTAAAGGATCACATCAGATAATAAAAGAAGCAGAAGCACATATAGGATATCTACGAGGTCCGTATTTTGTATTTAGCCAGCAATAAAAATACGGATTCCACGGTCGCGATGAATAGCCAAGCCCACACCCCTAGACCCCTATGAGAGCGGCAAGCGACCCTACCAATTCTGGAGTTTAGGAGACCCGGTCTCGTCTTCTCGAGATGGCCTCCCACTGAACCCTAGAACCCGGTCACTTGTGCATTACTCCTTGGGTCTATCCTAATGCGGAAAAGTAAATAATATACAACACTGGTGACAACAACCTCAACCCGGAAGTGCCCCAAATAAAATAATATTATATACAATTTAATTTTACATGAATGAAAAGAATACTCTCATCTCACATAAAACCCCCCGGCTATTCATTGCGATAATCCTGCATTTCAAATCTCATCGACACATAATATCAAATATCATCAACGTAAGTAAGTATGCATACACCGACCGTCATTGATGTATAGCAACGAAAACCGGTAATACAACTACATACTACACTAACGGTCATAGAGAAATAAAATGAAAAAGTACAATAATTGGAATCTTAACTGCCTTTAGACAACACAAACCCGGAATATCACATATACAAGATTTCATGCCTAATAAAGTAAAGCTCGCATTTGGGTCTCATTCAAGAAAACGCCTTTTCAAAACAAACCGGATAATTCAACAAGATTTCCGTTTATCCCGAGACCGAACTGCTAGATTTACACGCAACAAATAAATTTGTAGATTCCAATCATTGTATCATATACTATTAAACTAGGCGTAGTTAAAACATTCGATCGAACGATTTAAACAACCACAGACTGCTCTGAAAGCTCAACATTTGAGCAGTTTTTTTAAAAAATACTAGTAACAGCAGCAAACACATACGAGCCAGCACAAGAAACTACGGCCCAGGAATCACCTACGGCGCCGTGGAACAGCCGCAACAAGGCCACTCTGGCCGCAGTTCCGCGGTCGTACGGTCGATTTAGGGCATCGTATTTCTGGTGGGCTTATATATTTCCCTGCTTAATTTTTTACATATTTTTAATTTGAAAAATTCCAGGTTTTTGAAAAAATTCCAGAGAGCACCCCCTGGGTGTCGTTTTTCGTCCGTTCGATGTTTTCAACGTCGTCTAGGTTACTACAAAGCTCTAGCTTGGCTCTGATACCACTGTAGGGTTTCCTTAACACCTCTATTAGGATTTTGAAGCATCACACATGCCATAACATTGAAATTATGAGGTGCTAAGTAAACTATACATGAATCGAACTAGAATTTATGAAGTAACTATTAATAGTATCATATTTAAAACTTAATTTATACTAAGTGATGAGACTACAACCTTTGTAAACCTCTTTGGAAGACTACTTTGCTTTGGAAGGGTTCGCTTGATCACCTCTTCATCCACGACGATCCACCCGAAGCTCTTTGCCCTAAGCTTGTTGCTTCCTTCAATCTTTGAAAATCTTGAAGCACAACACCCTACACAAGATAGCAAAGGTTGTGTAGGATGACGAAGTGGTTGCTATTCTTATTTAATAATTATCTAACTCAATTTTAACAATTAAAAGAGAGCTAGAGTGAGGAAGAAGAAGATGGCTCTTTTCTTTTTTCTTTTTGGAGTGAATAATAAACCAAAGGAAAATGAAATGAGAGATATATATTATCCTAACCATAATCATAGTTAAATAATATCTAGATATTTTTATTTGGGTTAAAGGCAAAAGGAAAAAGAACCATGGTTGAGTCAAATTCAACCATGGAAATGTGTAGAAAGAATGACTCATGAAGAAAGAAATGAGTCATTAATCTTTTTCCTTCATCTTTATCTTTAATGAAAAATATCTATATATTTATTTATCTACAATATGATTCTTATATTGCCATCATTCTTGTATCATCAACCATGATACATTTCATGTATGTATGTGTGTATGCACATCATCATGTACATATACATGCATGTATCTATAAAAAGAAAAGGAATTAAATAAATAATATAAAAGTCAATATTAAATAAACACTTGATTTAATAAATTATACGACCCGACTAATATCTAATGCCCGATTAAAATACAGTATCACATACTCGTATTTAATCGAGCCTCCGCACATATCTCATATGTGCACCACTTCGTTTCGCCTGAGCCGAGAAACTTCTATGTGGGACTCTAAGACTCGTCAATACGCCAGCAGTAGGTGATGATCATATCAAACACCCACAAGCCGCAAGCGGTCAGCTAAACGTAACGGCTACCCGGGGATTGAGCGATCAAAATAAGAACAAGCGAACCTGTCAAAACTCCTGTCAATCCATCCGGCAACACTTACCGTACAGTCCGGTCTCTTCGTCAGATATGCTGCATATCGAGTCTAAGGATGGAATCGTCGACCCCAATAACTCAATAAGTCATGCCGGTATATGGTCTATAACAGATCGAGAAACTTACTGATAACACTTATCAGTAATATCTCAGTAGCCCTGTCCAGGGACTTCCCGTTATAGCCAATCGTGCACAACACAGCATCAACCCCCAATACCGGTAGAGACAAAACCCCTCCTATCGCTCACTGCCTCCATATGCCTCGAGACTATACCCAAAATCCACCAGTTTTTACGACTCAGTAGAGCCGTAGTTGGGTGGAGATCAAAGTATAGTGGGAGGACATACAAGACTCCATGACGATCTCGGGTCTACAGACTAACCTGTACCAGTGTCACCTGAGAACTGCTATCCGACGTATGATATAATACCATATAGGAGTTCTCGGTGAGTCCGTTCAGTGTACCCAGTCTCACTGAGCACCCGTATACTATCTTCTGTGTCAACACACCAGACGGATATGGGATCATCCATCGCCCATCATATGGAACAAGAATGGTATACGCTAGTCTAAACTGGAATATCGATGCCCTATCTCGATATACCTACGACTAGGAATATTTCAAGGATATGCTTATAAACTACAGATGTCCCACTAGTATGATCCGCATCATAATCCCAGTAGTCAAGCTAATATCCTTAGGGCTTTATCAACATGCTCCAAATGAATATAAACATGATCAAGTGAACATATGATAAAGTAAAACCAGATAGCATACTATCATGTCGAGCAAGACTGTCCTCTGAATATATATATATATATATATATATATATATACACACACACACACACACATCAGTACATACACTATCTCATAATGGCCTCTAGGGCATACATATATCCAACACACGCGACTAGGGACCATTTAAGGATGTGCTTATGGACTACCCTGCTCCCACAAGTATGATCGCCATCACAACGCAGGTAGTCAAGCAAGATCCTACGGGCTTTATCAACGTGTAACCGCAATATGTAATAACGAGTATAACATATTCCATGTTAAGATAAAGACAAACTATAATAGTATACGACCGTATCATGTCTTTACCAATATGTGCAAGCTGGATAAAACATCAATAAAAACAAATACACATATCAGATAAAGACAACTGAAATAATATACTGTAAAACTGAGCAAGATTGTCCTTTACATACATATCCCTAGCATCCATATGTATACATATACAATACTGGCCTCTAGGGCATACATATCCAACACTCTTCGCCTCCTTCGACGCCATCATCGCCTCCTCTCTCGTCGTCACCTTCGGCCTCCAGCGCCGCCTCCATCATCTCCCGCGCCGCCTCGATCGATCGTCTGTAGGATTCCGTAAGGCGGCAGCAAGGTTTCGAGAGGTATCGTCCATGCCAATTTCAAATTTTCGCCGTACTAAAGAACCCTAACCCTAGAATCTTAACTAGAGATTTAGACGAAATACAAATGTAAACAACTTTACATCTAAGTGAATGAGGAATACAACCTTTGTAGACCAGTCCTTCACTTCTAAAGCTCCGTGTAGTTGTCCCTTCGCTCCACGTAGTGAACACCCGAACTCTAGTAAGGGTTCACATGAAGAAATGAATAATCTTGCTCGAAGTCTTCGAGGCCGAAGATGATCTACATCGAGGTGACTCAAGCTCATGCTACCTCTTATCTAATGGTAGATTAGTGAAGCAAACACCCAAACTAAATGGCTAATATAGTATAGGATGATGAAGTAGGAATTGGGCTCACTTTTGATTAATTTTTCTCACAATATTTCATCACCTTGAGAAAAGCTAGAAAGCTTTCTCATGAGGAAGAAGAAGATGAAGTGGAGATGAGAATGAAACTCAGGAGGTGAGAATAACAACCATGGGTGAGTTAGTGTCATACACTAACTCATGTAGAGAATAAAGCATGGCTAAAAGAATAATGGTTAGGTTAATAAATATCTTAAGTAAAACAAATTAGTGGACTTAGTCAATAGTTCCACAAGCTTCTCCAATCTTCAACCATTAAACCAATTTCCATCAATTTATGAATTACTAAAATAAATATAAACCCTTCATTATATAAGGCATGGTGTGAGTCTCAAACACCTATGAAGCATGTGGCATCAAGCATGACACAAATAAAATGTACATTAATATATATCACATATATACTATATGCACACAAGTGAGAAAAAGAAATGTTTAAGTGAGGTAATATTAGTTAATGTAATTCAATATATCATATATATAATTATACATTAAATTATTAAATCAACACTTGATTTAATAATCCGGCTATATCACATACAACCGACTAATATCAAATGTAACAACTTATCGAATCAACACTTGATAAGATAACCTAGCTATATCACATATAACCGTCTGATATCACATATCGCGAGAATAGAATACGGTATCACATACATGTATTAATCTCGGTCCCACTCATATCACATATGTGCTCCTACTTCGTTTCGTTTGAACTAGGAAACCTCTATGCAGGATTCTAAAGACTCGTCAATACGCCGGCAGTAGGTGATGATCATATCAAACACCCACAAGCCGCAAGCGGTCTGCTAAACGTAACGGCCACCCGGGTATTGAGCGATCAGAAGATCAACAAGCAAGCCTGCTCATACTCCTGCGAATCCAATCAGTAACATTACCGTACAGTCCGGTCTCTTCGTCAGATATGTCGCATATTACAGCCTGGGGGTGGTATAACATCAGACCCCAATAGCCTTATAAGTCATGCCGATGTAAGATCCATAACGGTTTGAGAAACTACTAATAACACTTACCAATAAATCTCAGCAACCCTGACCAGGGATTTCCTGTTATGGCCAATCAAGCATAGCGCAACATCAACCTCCAATACCGGGAGAGACGAATCCTCTCCTATCGCTCAATGCCTCTATGTGACTCGGGACTGTACCAAAAACCACCTTTTTCATGATCTCTTGAACGTGGTATGGTGGAAATCAAAGCACAGTGGGAATTACACAAGACTCTATGACGATCTCGGGTTGACAGACTAACCTGTACCAGTATCACCAGAGAACTGCTATCTGACGATAGGTATAATACAATACCATCTAGGAATTCTCGGTGAGTCCGTTCAGTATACCCAGTCTCCACTGAGCACCCGTATACCATCTCTGATGTCAAACGCCAATGGATATGGGATCATCCATCGCCCATCATATTGGTCGAGAAGCGTATACGCTAGTCTACTTTGGAATATCGATGCCCCGTCTCGATACTCCCACGACTAAGAACATTTGAAGGATATACTTATCGACTACCTCTGCCCCAGTAGTATGATCTGCATCATAATCCTGGTAGTCAAGTACTCATCCTAAGGGCTTTATCAATATGAAATAGAGAGACAATAATTGTACATGTTAAGATAAAGAGCAACCGGATATCATACTATCATGTCGAGCAAGAAAGTCCTCCCTATATATGTCCAAGCATCCACTACAATATACATCATATGTACAGTAATGGCCTCTAGGGCATACATATAACTAACAATCTCCTACTTGCACTAAGGCCATTTGTTGCAGGATCTCATACTCAGCGTCCTATAGAAGTCTCTCTAGGGAAAAGCCTTTCTGAGTGAATCCGCCGTGTTATCTTTCGTGTCCACACTCCTGATCTCGATCCCTTGGAGATCAACCATCTCCCTGATCAGGTGATACTTGCCTCAGAATATGTCTGGAACACTGATGGGGCCTGCATTCCTAGGCCAAAGTCACAACTCCATTGTTGTCACAATAACAATTATTGGACGCTCAATGTTAGGAACCATGTTCATCTCATGAATAAAAAATATCCAGACAACCTCTTTGGTAGCATCGTTGGTAGCGATGTATTCAGCCTTTAACATCTAGTATGGCACGGTATTTAGCTTGGAACTCTTCCAACATACCGTCCCTTTACTGAGGGTAAATACAGTGCCTGTGACTGACTTTTAGTCGACCTTATCACTCTGGAAGCTCGAACCAAGAACATTCATTTAGTGCTTCTCAAGTACTTAAGAATGTTTTCCACAGCTGTCCAGTGATTCTCCCAAGATCCGATTGATTCCTGATCACTACACCTAGTGAGTTAGCTACATCTAGTTTGGTACATAAAATTGCATACATGATAGAGCCGGCTGCCAAAGCATAGGTTATCCCTTGCACGCAAGCTGTCTCCAAATCAGTCTTGAAAGACTTGATTTTGGAGAGAGTGATTCCTGAGTAAGTGGGCGAACCACCACGCTTAGAATCTTCCATACTAAACCCCTAAAGTATGGTGTTAATATACCTGGATTTGGGACACTCCCAACATCCAGTTAGATTTATCACCATAGATCATAATCTACAAGATGTAGTAGGAATCATCCAGATCATCCATGGAGAATCCTCGTGATAAGAGGAGCTTGACCGAGTATAGCATAGGAAACCATTTCCTATCAAGAGTATGTCATCTACGTATAATACGAGGAAGACAGCCTTACTCTCTTCAACCTTCTTGTATATACAAGGTGTTGGGCTTCCCTTGCACCTAGTCTAGGTTTAGGTAGCATCAATCATGCCACTTTAAAATTTAGAGTGGTGCAAAGCAAACAAACCATGAATCTTTGCTAGAAATATTAGGGTAACAAGGTTTTGTATCATATACAACGAAGTTCTACTTCTAAGAGTTTACGATTACAACCTTTGTAATCTGATCCTTCGCTTCATAAGCTCTGGGTTGAGGTCCTTTCGCTGCAATCATCAAGAACTCCGACTCTTGAGAGGCTCCATGTGGTGAATGAGGCATCTTGGTTGAAGTCTTCTTGATCTAGGATGATCTACCTTGAAGAATCTCTAACCCAAGTTTACACTTCACTAATGAAGTTATTAGAGAAGTGAACACCCTAATCTAAGTGGCTAGAATAGATGAGGATGATGAATTAGGAATTTTACTCTCTTATGTTTTCAATTTCTCACTATTAATCACCACAAACTAAAAAGCTAGTGAAGCTTTTTCAAGAGGAAGAAGAAGAAGAAAAACATTTTTTGATGAATAATGACTCATTGTTGTGGTTACAGTTGCAATCTAGGATTAAGCATGACATACTTAACCCTTGTAGAGAATAAAACATGGGTAGAGATTTGGGTTGGGTTAACAAATATCTCACCAAAATATCAAAGAATGAGGACAAAGTCAAAGCTTCAAGAAGCTTCCACAAAGCTCATCCAAAACAATAACCCTAATCCAAGCCCTAACATGGTTAAGTCTCAAAACCCTTGTTGCATTTGTAACCCTAACATGTTACAATATTATATATCACATATATAATATATAATGTAACAAAAGAAAATAATACAATTAACATATATCGCATATACATCAATGTATTATCCAAGTGAGAAAAAGAATCAATAAAGAGAGCTTATATTAGTTAATGTAACGCAATATATCACATATATAATTATACCTTAAATTATCGAATCAACACTTGATCTGATAATCCGGCTATATTACATATAACCGACTAATATAACAAGTAACCTTTCATCGAATCAACACTTGATCCGATGACCCGGCTATATCACATATACCCGGCCGATATCACATATCGCGAGAATCGAATACGGTATCTCATATCGTATTAGTCTCGGTCCCAGCACATATCACATATGTGCACCTACTCCGTTTTTCCTGAGCCAGGAAACTTTGTGTAGGACTCTAAAGAATCGTCAATACGCCGGCAGTAGGTGATGATTATATCAAACACCCACAAGATGCAAGCGGTTAGCTAAACGTAACAGCCACCCAGGTATTGAGCGATTAGAAGATCAACAAACAAGCCTGTACATTCTCCTGTGAATCCAATCAGTAACACTACCGTACAGTCCGGTCTCTTCGTCTAGTATGTTGCATATCAAGTCTAGGGGTGGTAAACGTCAGACCCCAGTAACCGATAAGTCGTGTCAATGTGAGGCTCATAACGGGTCGAGAAACTACTGATAACTCTTACCAGCAGCACTCCATATCAGCCCTGGCCAGGGACTTCCAGTTATATCCAATCGAACACAGCACAACATCAACTCCTTATACTGGGAGAGACGAAACCCCTCCCATCGCTCATTGCCTCCATGTGATTCGGGACTGTACCCAAAAGCCACCGGTTTGCACGTCCTCTTGGACGTGGTAAGGTGGAAATCAAAGCACAGTGGGAATCACACAAGACTCTATGACGATCTCGGTTCTACAAACTAACCTGTACCAGTGTCACTGGAGAACTGCTATCTGACGATAGGTATAATACCATCTACGAGTTCACGGCGAGTCCGTTCAGTGTACCCAGTCTCCACTGAGCACCCGTACACCATCTTTGATGTCAAACACCGATGGATATGGGATCATCCATCGCCCATCATATGGGTCAAGATGCGTATACGCTAGTCTACTCTGGAGTATCGATGCCCTGTCTCGATACTCTCTCGACTAGGAACCGTTATAGGATGTACTCATTGACTACCCTGGCCCCACTAGTATGATCTCATCATAGTCCTAGTAGTCCAGTACATATCCTAAGGGCTTTATCAACATGTGAGAGAAAGACAGTAAACCAATACAAGTCAACATGTGAAGACAAAGTGAAACCAGATAGCAGACTATCATATCGAGCAAGAAAGTCTTCTCTATATATATCCAAGCATCCACTATAATATACTTCATATGTACAACAATGGCCTCTAGAGCATAAATATAACTAACAATCTCCCACTTGCACTAAGGTCAGCTGTTGTAGTATCTCATACCCAACATCCCGAAGAGTCTCTCAAATTGTATCTGGGGAATGGCCTTCGTGAGTGGATCCACAGTGTTGTCCTTCGTGTCAACTCTCCAGACCTTGATCTCCCGGTGATCAACTATCTCCTGGATCAGGTGATACCGCCTCAGAATATGTCTGGAATTCTGATGGGACCTGGGTTCCTTGGCCAAAGCAACAGCTCCATTTTTATCACAATACAAAGGTATTGGATGCTCAATGGATCAAAACACACCAAGTTCAATGATGAACTTCCTCATCCAGACAGCCTCTTTGGCAGCATCGTTGGCAGCGATGTATTCAGCCTCCATCGTCGAGTCTGCCACGGTTTCTTGGTTGGAACTCTTCCAACAAACCGCCCTACCATTTAGGGTAAAGACAAATCCCGAGTGCGACTTAGAGTCATCCTTATCACTTTGGAAGCTCGAATCGGTAAAGTACTCCACTTGGAGTTCTCCGTTACCATACACCGAGAACATCTCCTTAGTTCTTCTCAAGTACATGAGAATGTTCTTCACAGCTGCCAGTGACTCTCTCCTGGATCTGCTTGATACCTACTCACTACACTTAATGAGTATGCTATATCGGGTCTGGTACATAGCATCGCGTACATGATAGAGCCAACTGCCGAAGCATAGGGTATCCCTTGCATGCGAGCTCTCTCCAAATAAGTCTTGGGAGACATCTCTTTGGAGAGAGTGAGTCCAGAGATCGTGAGTTGGTTCCCACGCTTGGATTCTTCCATACTAAACCTCTTTAGTATGGTGTCAATGTACCTGGATTGGGACAATCCCAGTATCCGTTTAGATCTATCTCTATAGATCTTGATTCCCAAAATGCAGGAGGCATCACCTAGATCTTTCATTGAGAATCGATGTGATAAGAAGAGCTTGATCGAGTGCAGCATAGGAACATCATTTCCTATCAAGAGTATGTCATCCACGTATAATATGAGGAAGACGACTTTACTCTCTGCAACCTTCTTGTATATACAAGATTCATCTACGTTCTTGATGAAGTCAAACTCTTTGACTACAACATCAAAACAGATGTTCCAACTCCGTGATGCCTGCTTTAACCCGTAGATGGATTTAAGAAGATTGCACACCTTTCCGCTGCTCCCACTGTCTACGAAGCCCTTTGGCCGATTCATGTACACGCACTCCTCTAAATCACCATTTAGAAAGACGGTCTTAACATCCATCTGCCAGATTTCGTAGTCATGGTATGTAGCAATGGCAAGAAGGATCCGGATGGACTTAAGCATAGCCACTGGAGAAAAAGTTTCGTCATAATCCACACCTGGTCGTTGACGAAAACCCTTTGCAACAAGTCTAGCTTTGAAAGTCTCAACTTTTCCATCTACACCAAGTTTCTTCTTAAAGATCTATTTGCTCCCAATGGGTTTTACCCCTTCAGGAGCAACTTCCAAAGTCCATACTTTGTTGGTGTACATGGATTCCATCTCAGATCGCATTGCATCCAGCCACTTCATAGAGTCCCCACTCGTGATGGCCTGCTCGAAGCTAGTCAGGTCATCATCTTCCATGATGCAATCCTCGCTCCCACCATCTATGAGAAAACCGTAGTATCTCTCAGGTGGATGAGGAACCCTACTAGATCGGCGGAGAGGTTGGGGTTCGTCGGGTACTACTGAATCCTCTGGTTCCAGTAAATCATCAGTTGTAGTTTGTAGTGCTGGAACTTCTTCCAGCTCTACCTCTACGCCACTAATTTCTTTAACAAGAAATTCTTTTTCTAAAAAGGTGGCATGTTGAGCAACAAGCACCTTTTGTTCTTCACCGTGGTAGAATAGATATCCATACGAATTGCCACTACTACAAATAAGGGTTGCCCCTACAGATATATCCGTAGGGGCGAAAAAATAACCTGTAGGTGCAAACGCCGTAGGTGCAAGTTGAAGCCCTGAACTTACCCCTACGGGCAAAAACTTGCCCCTACGAAGTTCTGTGTAGGTCCATTTGCACCTACGGAGTAGGCCGTAGGGAAAAAAAAGTTATTTTAACTACGGGTTTTTAAAATATATTAACTGTACCTACGGAGGTATCCGTAGGGCCAAGTACTGTCCCCTACGGATATATGCGTAGGTACATATCCGTAGGGGCAAAATATCAGAAATCCTGATATTTTGCTCCTACGGATAACTCCGTATGGGCCTTTGTTTGCCCCTACGGATATATCCGTAGGGGCAATCCCAACCCCCTGATACTGAGATCAGGGGGGAAATATCAGTTAATGCTGATATTTTGCCCCTACGGTTGAAACCGTAGGGGCAACATGTGTACCTACGGATTAATCCGTAGGTACACATTATCTGTTTTTTTCTAAAAAAGGGATGCCTGATTTTTTCTCGCCCTATGCACAATAATATATATATCAATAAAATATAAAATTAATCATCACACAATATATATCGCAGTATTCATAAACACATCTCACGCATATAATATACAAAAGAAACCCAAAAACTGAATATGATATAAATATAAACCAATATCAATATCGTTTCAAAATGTAGTACAATATGTATCATATAAATAAATACATGTTTCAAAAAATAAGAATCAAAAATCTACCCTAGCTCGGTCCAGCTCCACCTCTGATAAACGATAGAATCTGGCGCGCCTGCTCCTCGGTCAATAAACCATGCAATTCGGCGCGTGCGGGAGTCTGAGCGGCCTGTGGAGCTGGCGATGTGGTCTGCGCAGCCGCCGTCGAGGTAGTAGCTTGCGGAGCTGTGGCTGTGGGATTCTGAGCGAGCGGTGGAGCTATAGGAGCAGTCTGCGGAACCGCAGCCGAAGGAGATGTATGTGGAGGCTCGGCCGATGTACCCTGTCGCGTCTGGACCTAACGTGTGTAAGAAGCGTGTAAGAACTGTGTATTATTCGAATTCGTATCATTATCAAGTTATTTCGAAATCCCATTTGGATATCTAGTTTGGAAAACCGTTGTTTATTTTAATTACATATATATGTATGATTAATCAAACCTAAGTCTAAAACCAAATAAGCTCAAGCTACGTACTAATTATGGATATGTTGATATCTATAATATGACATGATATTTTACTATAAAGTAGTATACATACCAGCATCTCCTTCAACTCCTGAACGGTGGCCTTCAAGCTCTCCAGTTCCTGCTGGACACGTCGCTCACTGGAGACGGAGGAAGTAACCGCCGGGGTGGAGTCCAACCTCATATGGGCCCTGCTAGGGCCCAGTCCCCGGCCTCTCTCCCAACCTCCGTGGTGCCCTCCGTGTGCGGCGTCCAGAACTGGGGTCAGCAGCCTCGGACCGCTCTGTCCGGTAAAATCAATCCCCGAGGCCTCGGCCTGCTCAACCACCCGCTCCTACACCCACATTAAGCAGTAAAGTATAAGTATAAAATTTAAACTTGAACCTTCCAAAACTAAAATTTCAAATATGGGTAGAATAAATATTAACACTTACGCAATACTCCTGGGTAGCGACGTCGGGATATCGAAGCTCGCCCGTGGCGGGATCTGTCGAGGTGTCGTGGACGGCAAGATATGCGGAAAGCACGCTCGGTGTACCACCTTGCGCCACGGTCTGAGCTGTCTGCAATATTAGAAAATAACTCTTAATATTAGAAATATTAGAAAATAACTATTAATATTGCAGAATATCTCAAAGGTCGGTCTATTGTAATTTACCGATAACTCCATGGCTCGAGTAATATTCTTCGAGCCACCTGTGTAGGTGGGATGACCCCTCTTCGCCGACTTCCTGTTCTCTGTATTCTGAGCGGCCTATTTCTGCACAACGCATTAACATTTAGTTTTCTAATTAAGGAACACAAAAAAATAAATTATATCCTAAACAATGAATTACATTTAAAATACATACCTGTTTGCGTTGGGAGTCGAAATATTCGCACAATAGAGGCCATGTCTCTACGTCGACTCTCGCATACGCCGGAGTAGATAGGAGGGCCGCTCTCTCTGCCTCGGGGGTCTCCATCCATAAGGAGTAGCAGTCGGCCTTCAGCTCATTCCTGTTGCATCGGACCTTGGTCTGCATGTTCTTCATCAGGCCATTGTACAGAGCATGAAGGTCGAGCACCCTTCCACGGTGATCAGGGTCGGGTACAGGCTGAAAATCGTAATCTGACTGAAAATACAAAAAAAACATTGTTATTAGATTGCAAGTGTTAATAATAAATATATTGGATAAATCAAATGAAAATATATATTAATACGTACCCGATCCTGATCAAAGAAGAGGGCGAATCAGCGCCGGTGCTGCTCGCCTCACTCAACGTGATGTGGATAGTTCTTCACGAGTCGGCTCTCGTCCCCCATATACCGGCCGAACCTCTCGGCATGAGGACCGGTATAGCGATAGTCAAGGGTAAAAAAGAGGGGGAATGCTGCCTCCCCCTAGCTCTGTCAGGCCTCAGCCTATGGGACTGATTTGGGCCTCGAGTCCCCCTCTGGGGATGGGGAGGCCCTGCGTCTGCACTAAATATCAAGACAATCAATATTAAGACAAAGTTGTATTAAGAAATCAAGCTTAAACGAAAATTGAAGTGTGATATATACCTCCGGTGACTATCGCACGAGCCTGGGCCCGGGCAGCAGCACGAGCGGGACGATAGTTCCTCCGGTGAGGAACAACCGGGGTCCCGGATGCGGACGCATCCCCTACAACTAGAACATAAACATTGACGCTAAATTTCCATGAAGTTCATATTTATTCTATAGAGCATATGTAAAATGAATAAATATTTTATATTTATTCATACTAACCTGCAGACGATGCGGAGGGTATGGAAGCGGCAGGAGTGGCCCCTGCGGAAGATGTGGACGCACCACCTATAATTAGACAATTAAAAATAGATTATATAAGTAATTGAAAAAAGAATGTGTAGATCAATAATATAATGTTCTAAATCAATATGCATGCACTATAGGATATATAAACATACCCGCAGGTGCGGTGGTGTCACCACCTACAGCTAGACAATAATAAAAATTGCTAAGTAAGAGCAAAAGAAATGTGTGTATATTTATGACATAGCATTCTAAATCAATATACATGCACTATATGATATATAAACATACCTGGAGGAGCGGGAGTGGCCTCTGTCCCAGATGTGGACGCATCACCAACAACTAGACAATCAAACATTGACAATATAAGTAATTTTGACATAAACAGGCATGAATAACTGTAATATTACATTCAAAATGGATATTCGTGCAGTATACCTGGAGATGTGGCAAAATCCACACGGAAGGAGGCATCCGAAGGGGTCTCCGATCTGGGTGCAAGACCGGCCCTCTGAAGCTCCCTACGCAGCTCTCCGGGCGGCAGAACCGCTCTGCCTCTGCCTCTGCCATGACTGGAGCTCCTGCCGCCCCTCGCTGCTCCCGACATCGTCATCAAATCTAGATAAACGGTTCGTGGACGCATTAGGCAATCATTAAAAGTATTGACTATATATGTATAGAACGTAAAATGTGAAGTAATAATATAACATTACTGATAACCTTTTTCGTTTCGTGGGCGCATTATACATATCTACTTGGATTTCATCGTCGATGTCATTTCTAACCCACGTAACTTCATGATCCGTCGAAGACAACCCGTCCTTCGAAACAGACGGTCGGAGCACTTTAAGCCTTCTATCTTCTTCATCCTTATCCCCGTCCTCGAATTCTGGGACATCGTAGACATCTCTGGGTTTCCATCGGCATACAACACTCCATCCCGGATGCTTCAAACACTGTGAGTAGTATACTTGGAACGCTTGGTTCAGAAAGATAAACGGATCTTCCTGACCGTTAAATCGAAGTCTGTTCACACTGGTCAATCCATATTCATCTTTCCAAGTCCCAAGATTGCTTCTCCACTTGTCCGTATCGGTTCGCGTATCGTACCAAGTACACTGGAATATATAAAAGCGTTCTGATCGTCCGGGATAGTAGATGCCGAGTATACAATTTAAGTACCCATAATAAATCACACCATCCGATCCTACCCTCGCAATCCCACTATTCTGAGTGGTTCTAGATGTTTCTATGTCCTTAACTTTGAATTTGTATCCAAGGACACCAAATCCTTTGTAATATGCAACCTCCATACTAGGAAATTGAGCTAAACATATTGAATCACTCTCAAATGATGCAGACAAGTTCGGATCGTGGATCTAACAAAACAAATTTTACGACAAATACATAATGATACAAGTTTAGATTAAAACCGATAGCAATAAAATGTTATTCGAATAACTTACATGATCTGTGACCCAATCACAAAAATTATCCTGATGATATTTTTCCAATCGTTCTTCGTTCCAATCAGGATGCCCCTCACGTACCTCGTTAAAAGGAATTCTGTTTTCGACAAATAATGGTGACATTAATATTATATCATTTCATACACACTCAAACACAGATATAACAATTAATCCAAAAAAACTTACTCTCTAATTTGTTCAAGACATGCGCAATTAAGCAAGATAAACCGGTATATCTTGTTGATAAACATAGTGTCTACCCTCTTATACTCGGCTTTACCATATGGCCCGTCTTGAATTCTTCGTGGCCGGTTAAGCCTTGTCTCAATGTTCTCATCCAGATAGAGGGAACAAAATGTGGTAGCTTCATCAAGAAGATAACCTTGCATGATATAACCCTCTGGCCGATTTTTATTGCGTATATACTTCTTAAGAGTGTAGAGGTACTTAATGAAAATATGTTGAATAAATAAATACGGGTATACAGGACAACAATAAATTTATAAATTGCGCGAAACGAAAAATTACACGTACCTCTCGACGGGATACATCCATCGATATTGTACCGGTCCGGCTAACTTCGCCTCAGTTGTAAGATGAACCGTCAAGTGTATTATGATATCGAAGAATGACGGTGGGAAAATACGCTCAAACATGCAAAGTATCAACGCAATAGAATTTTCTAGTTTATCCAGCGTCACAACCTCCAGTGTTTTAGCACACAAATCCCTGAAAAAACAACATAGGTCATTGATTACTAGACCAACTGATTCGGGGAGAGAAGTCCTGAGGGCTAATGGAAGAAGGTGCTCCACGATAACATGGTGATCATGACTTTTCAGCCCATCGATCTTGCCCTTCACAATTTTTATTTTCTTGCTGAATGATCCTGAGAAACCTGTGGGAACTTTCAAATCATGCAACACCTGCAGGAATCTTTTCTTCTTCGGCTGTGACATATGATAAGCAGCATTGGGAAGTACAAACTTACCCGGTTTACCCGCTACCGGTCTAGGGTACAATTCACTTCTTATTCCCCACTCTTGTAGATCCATCCGAGCATTCAGGTTGTCTTTCGATTTCCTGTCTTTACAAAGAAGCAAGTTAAGTATGTGCTCTGATACTCCCTTCTCTATATGCATGACGTCCAGACAATGAGGCACTGAATTTGTAGACCAGTAAGGAAGCTCGAAGAAAATTCTTAACTTGTTCCAAAATGGTGGTTTGACATATTTCGTCGGATCCATCCTGAAGGTCACATTATTGTAATCATCCCATTTAGCAGTCACGTCCTCTTCGGACAATGGGGATGGAGGTCCAAGAAGCTCTTGATGACCATCAAAGTGAACCGTGTCTAACCTATAGGGGTGGTCTGGAAGCAGGAAACGTCGATGGCCGCAATAACAAACCTTCTTGCTAAAATTCAAGAATTTCGATTTTGTGTGTTCATGGCAATGAGGACATGCTTTGTGACCATGTACGGACCAACCTGATAGTATTTCATACGCAGGAAAGTCATTAATGGACCACATTAGAGCCGCACGTAGTATGAAGGTTGTATTTATGTTTACATCATATGTCTCTACATCATCAATGAACAAAGATTTCAACTCCTCGATCAAAGGTCGGAGATAGACGTCAATATTGTTCCCCGGTGAGTTTGGTCCGTCGATAAGAAGAGGCATCATAAAGTATGATTGGTCCATAGCCAACCAAGGCGACAGATTATAAATTATCATTACAACGGGCCATGTGCTGTGACTTCCAGCCATATAGTTGAATGGGCAGAAGCCATCAGTAGCCAGTCCGAGCCGGACATTGCGAGGATCGCTACTGAATATTGCATGCCTCCTATCGAAATCCTTCCATGCCGGTGAATCTCTTGGATGGCTCATTTTTCCATCTTCACTTGGAGGAGCACGGTGATGCCAAATCATTGCCTCGGCTATTTTCTTGCACCTGAATAGCCTCTGTAGCCTCTGTGTTATGGGAAAGTATTGTTCTATCTTGACAGGTATATCGGGCTTCTTATCAGAATCTTTCGGTTTATACCTGGCATCTCCGCATGTTGGACACTCTTTCAAATCTGAATTCTCTTTCCGGTACAACACGCAATTTTTATGACATGCTTGAATCTTCTCGCACTTTAGACCCAAATCAGACATCTTCTTCTGGGCTCCGTACCAGCTGTCGGGCACGTTATTTCCCAGAGGCATAGAATCTTTCAAGAACGAAAGAAGCATTGTGAATGATTTGTTGCTCCATCCATTTAGGCACTTAATCTGGAAAAGTTGGACGAACCATGAGAGGGTGGAGTACTTCGCATTCTCATAAATTGGTTTCCTAGCATCATTCATGAAATTTTCATATTTATCCGCACACGGTCCTTGACCGGAAGGAATGTCATCTTCGGTACAAATAGATTCACCTAGGGCAGCCTCTACCATATCCTCCATTTCTTTTGATGGAAATAAATTACCGTCTTCTCTTTCTTCCGCATTACCGAATTCTTCTTCTTCTCCTGCCGCATTATCGTGTTCTCCTTCTTCTTCTGCCGCAGTACTGCATTCTTCTCCTTACCCGTGATATTTCCAAGTTGTATAAAGTCTAGTATACCCATATTTTACAATATGAAGCTCTGCCAATTCTACCTTCTGGCAGTACTTATTGCCACATCTATCGCACAGACAGAGAATCTTCTCTATTTTGATCTTATTATGTGGGCGTGCAAATTCAAGGAAAGCAGCAACTCCTGCGACAAACTTAGGTTGCATACGTTGTTGCCAATCCACATACATCCAGTCCTTAACTCTGACGTACTCATGGGCCATGTTAGACTGTATAACATATAAATTGTAGGTTATGCTGACTATATTGAGAAATATAACGGGATAGTTACTGACAAAGGAGAAAATCTGTGTATATGCTTTGTGTGAGCGTTTGTCGTTGAAAAGAATAAATTATCGCACGTATGTTAACCGATAGACGGGGACTAAGTGGCGCTTTTAGTTTCATATATGAGTATCGATGAGAATATGAAGGTTTCATATTATCATCGAGAATCATATATTGGTTTTAACTTGAACATCTCGAATCACACTCTAATATTATGCGTTTGTTGTGTATTCTTGTTGTATGTGTGTGTTCCGGCTGTCGGGGGTAGGCTTCTATCCCATTAATAATGTATAGAACGAACACCCATTACTTGTGCTTTCAACCGTTTCGAGTAAATTTCGGCAGCACCTCCCCGCAGTTCTCCGAGTACACTGTAATAGAATAGATAATCATTTCAAAGCTGTGAAATAACGTTGAAATGAACATCTAATCTATCTTTGTACACGGAGAACCAGCGGAAAGGTACCGACGAAATATCTCGAAATGGACGAAAACACAAGTGAATGAAGGCGTTTGCTTTATACATTCTTAACTTGTGCACACGGGACAAATCTATGGGTTACCATACGATTGAATTTTTTCGTCGCGTAGACTATACGACGGTTGTTAGTATCGAGCTATACCGTCCGATATTTAACAACCTTCGTATAGTTCTATGTCACGACGAACATCGCACGTATGTTAACCGATAGACAGGGACTAAGTGGCGCTTTTTGTTTAATATATGAGTATCGATGAGAATATGAAGGTTTCATATTATCATCGAGTATCATATATTGGTTTTAACTTGAACATCTCGAATCACTCTTTAATTATGTGTTTGTTGTGTATTCTTGTTGTATGTGTGTGTTCCGGCTGTCGGGGGTAGGCTTCTATCCTATTAAGAATATATAGAGCGAACACCCATCACTTGTGCTTTCAACCGTTTCGAGTAAATTTCGGCAGCACCTCCCCGCTGTTCTCCGAGTACACTGTAATAGAATAGATAATCATTTCAAAGCTGTGAAACAACGTTGAAATGAACATCTAATCTATCTTTGTACATGGAGAACCAACGGAAAGGTACTGACGAAATATCTCGAAACGGATGAAAACACAAGTGAATGAAGGCGTTTGCTTTATACATTCTTAACTTGTACACACGGGACAAATCTATGGGTTACCATACGATTGAATTTTCTTGTCGCGTAGACTATACGACGGTTGTTAGTATCGAGCTATACCGTCTGATATTTAACAACCTTCGTATAGTTCTATGTCACGACGAACATCGCACGTATGTTAACCGATAGACGGGGACTAAGTGGCGCTTTTAGTTTAATATATGAGTATCGATGAGAATATGATGGTTTCATATTATCATCGAGTATCATATATTGGTTTTAACTTGAACATCTCGAATCAATCTCTAATGATGCGTTTGTTCTGTATTCTTGTTGTATGTGTGTGTTCCGGCTGTCGGGGGTAGGCTTCTATCCCATTAAGAATGTATAGAGCGAACACCCATCACTTGTGCTTTCAACTGTTTCGAGTAAATTTCGGCAGCACCTCCCCGCTGTTCTCCGAGTACACTGTAATAGAATAGATAATCATTTCAAAGCTGTGAAACAACGTTGAAATGAACATCTAATCTATCTTTGTATATAGAGAACCAGCGGAAAGGTACCGATGAAATATCTCGAAACGGATGAAAACACAAGTGAATGAAGGCATTTGCTTTATACATTCTTAACTTGTCCACACGGGACAAATCTATGGGTTACCATATGATTGAATTTTCTCGTCGCGTAGACTATACGACGGTTGTTAGTATTGAGCTATACCGTCCGATATTTAACAACCATCGTATAGTTCTATGTCACGACGAACATCGCATGTATGTTAACCGATAGACGGGGACTAAGTGGCGCTTTTAGTTTCATATATGAGTATCGATGAGAATATGAAGGTTTCATATTATCATCGAGTATCATATATTGGTTTTAACTTGAACATCTCGAACCACTCTCTAATGATGCGTTTGTTGTGTATTCGTGTTGTATGTGTAACATGATTTTAAACCATTGAGATCAAGATTGATAGAACTGATCATCCTACATTACAATGGCATTCATCTACCAAAAACTATTATTGCAATGGCATTCATCTATACCAAAAACTATTATTGCAATGGCATTCAGCTAAAACAAAGAAGGTCCTACAATTCTAAGCATTTCCAATTACAACGACCCATCCTCAAAATCCAGAATCTTATGAGCATCTTATGCAATTAGCAAACATATTCAACCCAACATGCCCAATGGCTAAAAGTTCGACAAAACAGTCTCCGTTTCCAAGAAAATTTGAGAATGAAAAATAAAATTATTAATTAAACTGGGCTTTACCCACATTATTAGTCCGGTTTCCAACACCTTCTCAAACTAGACACATTTTCCTCTTATGATCATCATCAACATTTCAATTAACGATCTTAATGCTAATTAGAATGGAAATTAACTTAGACCCTGAAATCCAAAACCCCAACCCCAACCCTAACCCTAACCCCAACCCCAACCCCAATCCCCTGCCGAACCCGAACCCCAACCGTAGCCCCAGCCCCAGCCCCAGCCCTAACGCTAACAGCAGCCCGAGCCCGAGCCCCAACCCAACCACAGCCCTAGCTGCAGCCCGAGCCCGAGCCCCAACCCAACCACAGCCCTAGCTGCAGCCCGAGCCCGAGCCCCAACCCTAGCCCGAGCCCGAGCCCCTAGCCCGAGCAACAAGTGCTCAGGGACACATAACCCCAACCCCAACCCAACCCCAACCGCTACCCCCTGCCGAACCCCAACCCCAACGGCAACAGCAACCCTCCAGCCCTATCCCTAACCTTAACGCTAACCCCAACCGATGCCTACCCAAACCATGAACCATAGACCTAAAACAATCAAAAATTTGTTTAATTGAAGATTTCCTAACCTGTGCAAGCGGTGGCGACGACGAATCGGTGGCGACGACGAACGGAGATGAGGAAGAAGCAGGCGGTAGCGACGACGAACGGAGATGAGGAAGAAGCAGGCGGTGGCGACAACGAATCGGCCGACACTGGAGACGACGAGAACGGCGAAGACGAGAACGGCGATCGGCGGGAACGAGGGTTTGGGGATTTGGGTACGCGCGCAGTGATAAGAGAATAAGAGATAATCAGCGTAGGGCTCGATCACTTAAATCTCTATTTATATGCCCCTACAGATAAGCCCGTAGGTTCTTGGTTTGCGGCTCCGTAGGGGCAAACAACACTTTAAGATTTAATAATTTTTAAATAAATATTTAAGGACCGTAGGGGCAACCGTTTGGCTCTACGGATTAATCCATAGGGCCAAACTAAATCTGCCCCTACGGATGTTGTTATCCGTAGGGGCAACCCCCTATTTTAGCAGTGTGCTTGGATATCCCACAAACTTGCAAAGAATTGATCTTGCTCGAGCTTGTCCGGATTTTGCTTTTTAACATAGGCCGGACAACCCCATATCTTAACTCGTTTAAGAGATGGTCTCTTCCCATTCCATATCTCATATGGAGTGGTAGGCACCGATTTGGTTGGAACTCTATTCAATAGGTATATGGATGTATCAAGCGCATACCCCCAAAAGGAAATAGGCAACTCAGCAGTGCTCATCATAGAGCGCACCATATCTAATAGGGTGCGATTCCTCCGCTCCGATACACCGTTGTGTTATGGTGTATAAGGAGGAGTAAGCTGAGAGAGAATCCCATTCTCTTTAGATAGTCCAGAAAATCATTGCTCAAGTATTCTCCTCCTCGATCAGATCGAAAGATCTTAGTACTTTTGCCCGTTTGGTTCTCTACTTCGTTCTTATATTCTCTGAATTTCTCAAAACTTTCAGACTTGTGTTTCAACAGGAACACATGTCCATATCTTGAGAGATCGTCAGTGAATGAAATGAAGTATGAGGAACCGTTCCTAGCATGTGTAGACATGGGACCACATACATCACTATGTATCAGTCCCAAGAGTTCCGTAACTCTTTCTCCGTGTCCACTAAACGGAGTTTTGGTCATTTTGCCTTTGAGACATGACTGGCAAGTGCCATAAGATGAAAATTCGAATGGATTCAAATATCCATCCTTATGTAACTTAGCTAGCCGTGTCGCATTGATATGACCTAGTCTACAATGCCACAACAAGAATTCGTTCATTTCTGAACTCTTCCTCTTGTGTGTGTTTTGTACATTAAGTACTGTAGTTTGATTGAGAACGTATATGCCATTAAATAACGAGCCTGATCCAATCAACTTTTGATTTAGGAATATGTTCATAACATCATCCTGTACTACAAGATTACATCCTTCTTTACTCAATAAAGAAACTGATATAATATTGCATATCATGCTCGGAATGTAATAGCATTCGTTCAGAATCAATGTATTACCATTTGGCAACACAAGGTGATATTCGCCAACAGCTTTGGCTGCAACATTTGCACAATTCCCAACCCTTACGAAATGATCACCCTCTCCCAGTTCTCTACATTTACGTAGCCCATGTAACATATTACATATATGGGATCCAGATCCGGTATCTAATACCCAGGACGTAGAGTGAACTGAGAAACAGTTCTCAATAACAAACACACTTGAAGAAGATGCATCATCATGCTTATTCTTCGTTTGAGAGGCATGAGAATCCAGATATTCTCCTATTCCCTGCTCGGACTTATAACAATTATAAATTGGAGCGGGAGCAACGTTCCCCTGCTCAGTATAATAAGCGGGTTCAGTCAATACATCCATATTATTATCTTGATTAAGGCCTGACATGGTCGCTACCTGGAGAGAGAGAGAGAAGAAAACATTTTAGCATATGCTCTTACAAGATTAGATTGATTATTATCTTATCTAATCAGGATGGCTCCAACTGTTTTTATCAAATCTTCCTTCAAACCGAAAAAGGTAAGACTAGCCGGGATTAATTACACTTTACAAGTTCGCCAATTTTTCAGCTAGGCCAGTGTTGGTACTTTGAGGGAGGTTCCCCGTGCTTTCGCACGGACCTAATTAGAATAAACCTCGTTTTCCCATAGGCATAACCCCGTTAACACCTTTCTAGACACCTACTTGATCGGCTAATTATTATGTGTAAAACTCTCACAGGAGTAACTTTTACTCCTAGTGGGTATCGGGATCCAACTATCTCATAGAAAGTATGTAATCTTATTGCAAATTTCAACACTTGAAATTCCTGATAATACTTTTTCCCATAGCAGCTTATGACCTTGGATATGGTCAACAAATCATAAGCGCTAGCCAAGTTCAACCCGTCTTTTACCGATTGAATTAAACCCACCCGTACGACCCTTGGCTAATGTCAAAAAAGTCGTACGACTACCCTAACTCAATCACCCCTCATGTCTTAGCATATAAATACTAATTAGCTACCGTACACTACGCCTTAGCTAAGGTCAACAAACGCAACACGAATACTAACTAGTCTCTATCTGAAATGACGGAGGGCTACGCAGGTTTTTCAGAAAACCATGAGCGTAATGAACTTGATATCGTTGTAGAAACAAGTGATTTTGAAAACGAGTGTTTTTGAGGCTTTTACTAGTTTTGCTAAAAAGGTCACTCCCGGTGAAGGGATCTCGGCTCTTTCCTTATTGAATAAGGTGCATGATATTTCACAAATACCGCTGTGCAAAGTAAGAACTATAGAAGCAATCAAAAACTAAACCGTGATTTTGTAGCATCCGCCAGTTTTGCTAAAGAGGTCACTCCCGGTGAAGGGATCTCTGCTCTTTCATCATCGAATAAGGTCAGGGTATATCACATATACCACTATGCAAAGCAAAAACTGTAGCTACCCTTTTTGAAAATTTGATTCTACAAAATCTTTTAGGTTTCTTTTCTTTTATTAATCTCATTAATAAATTCCATCATTTATGCTTCCTAAGCATCACAGAAGAAATGAAAATACAACGTACGCTTATGCCATCTGCATTCGCCACAATGTTCCGTTATGCACCGTTAGGTTGCTTAACTAACGGCATACCGAGACGGGACTAGCGTGGGTGTAAAACATAAGCAACGTTTATTATATATCACATATATAATAATAAAGCATTCGTCTCACACATATAATATGATCACATCACAGTATATCAGCAGCAGAAGAAACATATGAAATATTTGATATACTAGGAGGTCCGTGTTTTATTTCGAGCCTGTATAAAACACGGATTCCACGGTCGCGATAAATAGCCAAACCCACATCACTAGACCCTTACGAGAGCGACAAGTAACTCTGCCAATTCTATGGTTAGGAGACCCGGTCTCGACTCCTCGAGATGGCCTCCCACTGGACCCTAGAACCCGGTTACTTGTGCTCCCCTCCTTGGGTCTATCCTAATGCGGAAAAGTAAATAATATACAATGGTGACAAAACCTCAACCCGGAAGTGCCCCAATAAAAGAATATTACATACATTGAATTTTACATGAATGAAAATAGAAACCCTCATCTCACATAAAACCCCCGGCTATTCAGAACACGACAATCCAATATAACATATCAAAGCAACACATAATATCTCATATCATCAACGTAAGCAAGTATGCGTATCCCGATTGTCGTTGATGTATAGCAACGAAGCCGGCAATATCCCACATACTACACTTACGGTCGCAGAAAAGAAAAGTGAAAAACTACAATATTTGGAATCCATAAACACCTTAGATATCATAAAACGGAAATGTCACATATTACGAATTTCATGCCTAACAATTTGAATTCCACATATTGTATCACATTCACAAAATATCATAACGATGTTTAACTTTTCGATCGAATCAACATACACTCACAAATTACCCCCGTGAGCTCAACACTTGACCAAAGTCAAAACACTCAAAAACCGTGCCACAGTGTCTATGGACCAGCCGTAGAAGGAGTTAACCAACACCTCACATATGACACCACGGAACTACAAAAAACCTTAGGGTTCGATCGCGGTTCCGTGGGCATAGAATCGAGTTAAGGTTAGTAAAGTCTTCCAGAGGGTCCATAGGAGTACTTGCACGATTTTACGAATATAATCAACTTCGGAAAATCACAACACTTGGAAATTTCAGAGGGGTACAAAAATGCGGTGTTCGAAGTTCGATCGAACTGCTAAATATAGTCAAGGTTACCAATACAGTATTAAATTATACGACTACGAAGCACTACGAATTAGCCCTAGGTCAAACTAATCATCACATGAAAATTGGGCTAAACAAACAATACTAGAAACCCCAAAATGAAGACACTTGAGCACAGGAGAAATATGAGGAGCAGAGGAGGCAGGGGGATCGGCCAGGCCGGAAAACCTAGCTAGGTGCTCGGCCAAAATCCGAGCACCATCCCCCGTATTTCACCCATGTTCATAGTTTGTCCTATATACCATTCTGCACTTGTTTGAAAAAATTTTAAAGGACTTTTTAGAAAATTTACAGAGAGCATTTTAAGGGTTTCATAATACCGTATTTCGGAGTCGATTTCGTTTTCGTATTTGTTTTAACACCGTGTCTAAAATTCTAGCTTGGCTTTTATACCACTGTTGGGCTTCCCTTGCACCTAGTCTAGGGTTAGGTAGTATCATTCATGCCACTTTAAAATTTAAAGAGGGGCAAAGCAAACAAACCATGAATCATTGCTAGAAATATTAGGGTAACAAGGTTTTGTATCACATACAACGAAGTTCTACTTTTAAGAGTTTAGGATTACAACCTTTGTAGTCCGTTCCTTCGCTTCATAAGCTCCATGTTGAGGTCCCTTCGCTGCAATCATCAAGAACTCCGACTCTTGAGAGGCTCTATGAGGTGAATGTGACATCTTGCTTGAAGTTTTCTTGATCTAAGATGATCTACCTTGAAGAATCTCTAACCCAAGCATACACTTCACTAATGAAGTTATTAGAGAAGTGAACACCCTAATCTAAGTGGCTAGAATAGATGAGGATGATGAAGTAGGAATTTTATTCTCTTTTGTTTTCAATTTCTCACTATTAATCACCACAAACTAAAAGGCTAGTGAAGCTTTTTCAAGAGGAAGAAGAAGAAGAAAAACTTTTTGTGATGGATAATGAATCATTGTTGTGGTTACAATTGTCTACAAGGGTTAAGCATGACATGCTTAACCCTTGTAGAGAATAAACCATGGGTGGAGATTTGGGTTGGGTTAACAAATATCGCACCAAAATATCAAAGAATGAGGACAAAGTCAAAGCTTCAAGAAGCTTCCACAAAGCTCATCCAAAACAATATCCCTAATCCAAACCCTAACATGGTTAAGTCTCAAAACCCTTGTTGCATTTGTAACCCTAACATGTTACAATATTATATATCAAATATATAATGTATAATGTAACAAAAGAAAATAATACAATTAACATATATCGCATATACATCAATGTATTATCAAACTAAGAAAAAGAATCAATAAAGAGAGCTTATATTAGTTAAACGTAATATATCACATATATAATTATACATTAAATTATCGAATCAACACTTGATCTGATAATCCGGCTATATTATATATAACCGCCTAATATAACAAGTAACCTTTCATCGAATCAACACTTGATCCGATGACCCGGCTATATCACATATACCCGGCCGATATCACATATCGCGTGAATCGAATACGGTATCTTATATCGTATTAGTCTCGGTCCCGCATATATCATATATGTGCTCCTACTCCATTTTGCCTGAGCCAGGAAACCTCTGTGTAGGACTCTAAAGAATCGTCAATACGCTGGCAGTAGGTGATGATCATATCAAACACCCACAAGCTGCAAGCGGTCGGCTAAACATAACAGCCGCCTAGGTATTGAGCGATCAGAAGATCAACAAGCAAGCATGTACATTCTCCTGTGAATCAAATCAGTAACACTACCGTACAGTCCGGTCTCTTCGTCTGGTATGTTGCATATCAAGTCTAGGGGTGGTAAACATCAGACCCCAGTAACCGATAAGTATATGAGACTCATAACGGGTTGAGAAACTACTGATAACTCTTTCCAGCAGCACTCCATATCATCCCTATCCAGGGACTTCCAGTTATAGCCAATCGAACACAGCACAACATTAACTCCCTATATCGGGAGAGACGAAACCCCTCCTATCGCTCATTGCCTCCATGTGATTCGGGACTGTACCCAAAAGCCACCATTTTGCACGCCCTCTTGGACGTGGTAAGGTGGAAATCAAAGCACAGTGGGAATCACACAAGACTCTATGACGATCTCGGGACTACAGACTAACTTGTACCAGTGTCACCGGAGAACTGCTATCTGACGATATGTATAATACAATCCAGGAGTTATCGGCGAGTCCGTTCAGTGTACCCAGTCTCCACTGAGCACCCGTACACCATCTTTGATGTCAAACACCGATGGATATGGGATCATCCATCTCCCATTATATGGGTCAAGATACGTATACGCTAGTCTACTCTGGAGTATCGATGCCCTGTTTCGATACTCTCTCGACTAGGAACAGTTATAGGATGTACTCACTGACTACCCTGGCCCCACTAGTATGATCTCATCATAGTCCTAGTAGTCAAGTACATATCCTAAGGGCTTTATCAACATGTGAGAGCAAGACAGTAAATCAATACAAGTCAACATGTTAAGAAAAAGTGAAACCAGATAGCATACTATCATATCGAGCAAGAAAGTCCTCTCTCTATATATCCAAGCATCCACTATAATATACATCATATGTACAATAATGGCCTCTAGGGCATATATATAACTAACACAAGGTTCATCTACCTCTTTGATGAAGTCAAACTTTTTGACTGCCACATCAAAACAGATGTTCCAACTCTGTGATGCTTGACTTAATCCTGATGGACTTAAGCATAGCTTTGAAAGTCTCAATTTTCCATCTACAACAAGAATTTTCTCAAGATCTATTTTCTCCCAATGGGTTTTATCCCTTCAGGTGCAACATGCAAAGTCATACTTTGTTGGTGTACATGGATTCCATCTTTGATCGCATAGAATCCAGCCTTTTCACAGAATCCCCACTCGTGATGGCCTGCCTGAACCTGGTTGGGTCATCATCTACCATGATGCAATCCTCTCTCCCACTATCACCGAGAAGACCGTAGTATCTCTCAAGTGGATGAGGAACCCTACCAGATTCGTGGAGAGGATGAGGTTCGTTAGAGACTATTGAATCCTTTGGTCTCACCAAATCATCAGCTGTTAGTTTATCTAGCTGGAACTCTTCCAGTTCTACCTCATGACCGCTAATTTCTTCATAAGAAATTCCTTTTCTTAAAAGGTCGCATGCTGAGAAACAAAACACCTTTTTCTCCTCTGTGTAGTAGAAGATATTCCCTCACAAATGTTTGGGATATCCAACAAACTTACAGAACTGATCTTGCCTCGAGCTTGTCCTGATTTTGCTTTTCGTTATAGGCCGGACAACCCCTTATCTTAACTCGTTTAAGACATGGTCTCTTCCCATTCCATATCTCATATGGAGTGGTAGGCACTGATTTGGTTGGAACCCTATTCAATAGTTATGCAGCTTCTCAAGTTCATAACTCCAAAAGGAAACAGGCAACTCAGAAGTACTCATCATAGAGCACACCATATCTCATAGAGTGCGATACCTCCGCCCCGATATACCGTTGTGCTATGGTGTATACGAATGAGTAAGCTGAGAGAGAATCCCATTCTCTGTTTAGAAAGCTCCAAGAACTCTATGCGCAAGTATTCTCCTCCTCGATCACATCGTAGGAATTAATACTTATACCCGTCTGGTTCTTAACTTCAAGCTTATAATCCTTGAATTTCTCAAAAGGTTTAGACTCTTGTTTCAACAGGAACACATGTCCGAATCTTAAGAGATCTTCGATGAATGTAATGAAATACAAAGAACCAACCCTAGCATTTGTAGACATAGGACTATATACATCACCATGTATCTGTCCCAAGAGTTCAGTAACTTTATCTCTATTTCCAGTAAATGGAGAATTGGTTATTTTACCTTTAAGACAAGACTGGCAAGTATCATAAGATGAAAATTCGAACGGATTCAAATATTCATCCTTAGCTAGTTGTGTCGCATTGATATGACCTAGTCTACAATGCCACAAGAAGGATTCGTTCATTTCTGAACTACTCCTCTTGTGTGTGTTCTATATACTTTGAACTGTGGTTTGATTTAGAATGTATATACTATTGCATAACGTGCCTGATCCAATCAACTCTTGATTCAGGAAAATATTCACAACATTATCCTGCAATACAAAATTATATCCTTCTTTAACTTAATAAAGAAACTGATGTAATGTCGTATATCAGGTTCGATATCTAATGACATTTGTTCAGAATCAATGTATTTACCTTTTGGTAATACAAGGTGATATTTGCTAACTGACATGGCTGCAACAATTGCACCATTCTCTAACACTTAGAGACATATCACCCAAATCCCAGTTCTCAACCTTTCTGTAGCCCATGTAACAGATTACATATGTGGGATCATAATCCAGTATCTCATACCTAGGACGTAGATGATACTGAGAAACAGTTATTTGTAATGAACACACCTGAAGAATATGCATCAATATGCTCATTCCTCGATTAGGTCGCATGGAATCTTGATATTCCCTTATTTCCTGCTCGGACTTATAACAGTTATAAGATAGAGCGGAACCAACATTCTCCAGCTCAGTATAATAAGCAGATTCGGTCAATGCATCCATATTATTATCTTGATTAAGGCGTGATATGGTCGCTACCAGGAGAGAGAGAGAAGAAAACACTATGCGTGTGCTCTTGCAAGATCAGATTGGTTATTATTTTATCAAATCAGGATGACTCCCACTGTTTTTATCAAATCTTCATTCAAACCCTTAAAAGGTAAACTAGCCGGGATTAATTACACCCTACAAGTTCGCCAATCTTTCGGCCAGGCCAGTGTCGGTACTTTGAGGGAGGTTCCCCATGCTTTCGCACGAACCTAATTAAAATAAACCTCGTTTTCCCAGAGGCGTAACCCCGTTAACACCTTTCTAGACACCTACTTGATCGGTTAATTGAAATGTGTAAAACACTCCCAGGAGTAACTCTTACTCACAGTGGGTATCCGGATACAACTATCTCATAGAAGATATGCAATCTCATTGCAAATTTCAACACTTGAAATTCCCGATAATACTCTGCCCCTAGCGTCCTATGACCTTGACGAAAGCCAACAAACCATAGTCCACTAGTCAAGTTCAACCCGTATATTTCATGATTGAATTAAACCCACCCGCACGACCCTTGAGGACTGCCAACAAAGTCATACGACTACTGTTAGTAATATGTATGCCCTAGCGGCCATTACTGTACATGCGATTTAGATTGTAGTGGATGCTTGTACATATATAGGAAGGACTTTCTTACTCGACATGATAGTATGCTATCTGGTTGCACTTTATCTTAACATGTAAACAAATACTGTTTTTTTGATCACATGTTGATAAAGCCCTTAGGATGAGTACTTGACTACCAGGACTATGATGTAGATCATACTAGTGGGGACTGGGTAGTCGATAAGTACATCCTTCAAATGATCCTAGTCGTGGGAGTATCGATGCAGGGCATCGATACACCAGAGTAGACTAGCGTATGCGCTTCTTGACCCATATGATGGGCGATGGATGATCCTATATCTATTGGTGTTTGACATCAGAGAAGGTATACGGGTGCTCTGTGGAGAATGGGTACACTAGACGAACTCGCCGAGAACTCCTAAATGGTATTATACCTATCGTCATATTGCAGTTCTCTGGTGATATTGGTACAGGTTAGTCTGTAGACCCGAGATCGTCATAGAGTCTTGTGTGATTCCCACTGTGCTTTGATTTCCACCTTACCGCGGTCAAGAGATCGTGCAAAACGGTGGCTTTTGGGTACAGTCCTGAGTCACATGGAGGCAATGAGCGATAGGAGGGGTTTCGTCTCTCCCGGTATTGGGGGTTGATGTTGCGCTGTGCTCGATTGGCCATACCAGGATATCCCTGGCCAGGGTTGCTGAGATTTATAAGTAAGTGTTACCAGTAGTTTCTCAAACCGTTTTGGACCTTGCATCGACATGACTTATCAGGCTATTAGGGTCTGCCATTATACCACCCCCAGGCTGTGATATGCGACATATCAGACATAGAGACCGGACTGTACGGTAGTGTTACTGAATGGATTCGCAGGAGTTATAGCAGGCTTGCTTGTCGATCTTCTGATTGCTCAATACCCGGGTGGCCGTTACGTTTAGCAGACCGCTTGCGGCTTGTGGGTATTCGATATGATCATCACCTACTATCGGCGTATTGACGAGTCTTTAGAGTCCTATATAGAGGTTTCCTGGTTCATGCAAAATGGAGTAGGAGCACATATGTGATGTGTGCGGGACCGAGATTAATATGAGTATGTGATACCGTATTCTATTCTCGCGATATGTGATATCGGCCGGTTATATGTGATATAACTGGGTTATCGGATCAAGTGTTGATTCGATGAAATAATATAATATATATATATATATATTATATGCTCACTTAAATATTTATTGTTCTCACTTATGATGCATTTAACATATATGTGAGATATGTTTATCGTATTGTTTTCTTTTGTTACATAAATATTATATATGTGATATATAATATTATGACATGTTAGGTTATACATGCAACATGTATGTATGAGACTAACACCATGTTAGGGTTAATGTTAGGGTTAATATTTATTCTTATGTAATTACAAATTAGTGGAGATATTTTGATGGTTGGAAGCTTGGAGAAACTTTAAGATAAACATTGACTTACTCGACTCATTTGTTTTCCTTAAGATATTTATCAACTCAACCATTAACCATACACAATGGTTAACTCTCTACAAGGGTTAGATATATGATATACTCACCCATGGTTGCATTTCTAACCTTATGAGTTCATTCATCTTCTTCTTCTTCATCAAGTGAGAAAAGCTTGCTAGCTTTTTAAAAAGTGATGGAAACTTGTAAGAAAAATATATCCAAAGTGAGCCCACTTCCTACTTCATCATCCTCTACTATTAGCCATTTAGTTTTGGGTGTTTGCTTCACTAATCTACACAATTAGTGAAGAGATAGCATGAGCTAGTGTCTCCTCGATGTAGATCATCTTCGGCCTCGAAAACTTGGAAGCAAGCTTGTTCCGTACATCTTGTGGAGCCTCTCTAGAGTCCGGGAATACGTGATCACAGCGAAGGGACTACTACACGGAGTTATTGAAATGAAGGAACGGTCTACAAAGGTTGTATTCCTTGTTCACTTTGATGTAAAGAGTTTACATATCATGTTTAACCCTAAGTCTCTAGTTAAGATCTTAACTAGTGTTTGTTTAGCACCCCAAAATTTTTAAAGTAGCATGATTGATACTTGCCAAAACCTTGCTAAGGTGCTAAGCTAACCCAACAGTGGTATCAGAGACAAGCTAGAGGATTAGGCGTCATGTATGCGAAGTTTAAAGTCTGATCGAACTCGAAACCCCGAAAAATCCCACTTTCTGGAAAAAATTTCAAAAGTTGAAAATTTTCATATTAAAAATACTCAAAAAATCATGCAGGGAATTCTAAGGATTACTGTGAAGTACGAAGCCATAACTCACTCAAGGGACCGCGGAACCACGGCCAAACCATGCATTTGGCGGCGGTTCCGCGGCCTACTTTAGGAGGTAGGGGCTAATACTTCAGGGGTTTATTCTTGGGTATTTTTTCATGCTTCTGGGAATTTTTAATTCTACTCAAGTGTTGAGCTTTCTGGGAAATATTGGGAACTAGTTGATTCGATCGGAAAGTTTAACATCGTTTAAGTTTTTTCCGGGTAATTTAGAACATATTAAAAGGTTCGAACGGATATCAATAACTCACTTTTTCCCCTGTCGGAAAACTTTCAAGTGTTGGATTTTTCCTGAATTTAAAACTTTCAGAAAATCATGCAAGCGAATCTGTGGACCCTCTAGAAGAACGTAACCTTAACTTGATTATGTGACCGTCAAAACCACCACTGAACCATATAGTTTATGGTAGTTTAGCGTTGCCACATGTAAGGTGTTGGTTTGACCCTTCTACCGCTGGTTCATAGCGGCTGTGACATGTTCTGGGACTTTTTGAACTCCGCTCAAGTGTTGAGCTATTTTGGAAATCTTGAGTATTTGTTTATTCGATCGGAAAGTTTAACATTGTCTATTTATCTGGAATGTGATACAATATGTGGAATTCATATAGTTAGGCATGAAATGTGAAGTATGCGATATTTCGGATTTAAGATGTCTAAAGTGATTGTGAATTCCAAATGTTGTAGTTTTTCACTTTTTTTTCTGCGACCGTAAGTGTAATATGTGGTGTATCGCCGGCTTCGGTGCTATATGTCAACGACAACTGGGATATGCATATTTACTTACGTTGATGACATGGTTGTTATGTGTTGCTGTGATATGTTATATTGGATCGTCGTGTTTTGAATAGCCGGGGGTTTTATGTGAGATGGGAGTTTTTCATTTTCATTCATGTAAAATATTGTATGTAATATTCTTTTATTGGGGCACTTCCGGGTTGAAGATGATGTCACCATTGTATATTATTTACTTTTCCGCATTAGGATAGACCTAAGGCGGGGACACAAGTAACCGGGTTCTAGGGTACAGTGGGAGACCATCTCGAGGAGTCGAGACCGGGTCTCCTAACTCTAGAATTTGTAGGGTTGCTTGCTGCTCTCGTAGGGGTCTAGGGATATGGGTTTGGCTATTCATCGCGACCGTGGAATCCGTGTTTTATACTGGCTTAACTTAAAATACGGAATTCCTATTATATCCAATATTTCATATGTGATTCTTCTGCTACTGATATATGTGATGTGATCATTTTATATATATCTGAGACGAATGCCTATATTATATATATGAGATATAATAAATATTATCGCTTTCGTTTCTTCTGTGATACTTGTGAAGAATAAATAAATGGGACTTCATTAATGAGATTAATGAAATAAAAGAAACCTAAAGATATTATAGAAACTTGTTTAAAAACTGGTAGCTCTAGTTCTTGCTTTGCATAGTGGTATTTATGAAATATCCTACACCTTATTCGATAAGGAAAGAGCCGAGATCCCTCTACCGGAAGTGACCTCTTTAGCAAAACTAGTGAAAGCCTAAAAAACACTCCTTTTTCAAAATCACTCGATTCTACGACGATATCAAGTTCATTACGCTCATGGTTTTCTTAAAAACTTGCGTAGCCCTCCGTCATTTTAGGAAATAGAGTACTTAGTATTCGTGCTGCGTATGTCGACCACAGCCGAGGCGTAGTGTACGGTAGGTAAGTGATGTCTTTCCTATACAACATATGATGCGATTAGTTAGGACAGTCACATGATTATGTCGACCATAGCCGAGGGTCATGTGGGTGGGTCTAATTAACCACGAAATGACGGATAGAACTTGAATAGTGCTTATGATATGTTGACCATAGCCAAGGTCATAGGTGCTAGGGGTAAAAAGTATTATCGAGAATTTCAAGTGTTGAAATTTGCAATGAGATTGCATACCTTCTATGAGATAGTTGGATCCCGATACCCACTGCGAGTAAGAGTTACTCCTGGGAGAGTTTTACACATTATAATTAGTCGATCAAGTAGGTGTCTAGAAAGGTGTTAATGGGGTTACGCCCGTGGGAAAATGAGGTTTATTTTAATTAGGTCCGTTCGAAAGCATGGGGAACCTCTCTCAAAGTACCGACACTGGCCTGGCCGAAAGATTGGCGAACTTATAGGGTGTAATTAATCCCGGCTAGTCTTACCTTTTAGGGTTTGAAGAAAGATTTGACTAAAACAGTGGGAGCCATCCTGATTAGATAAATTAATAACCAATCTAATCTTGCAAAAGAGCACGCAGAGTGTTTTTCTTCTCTCTCTCTCCAGGTTGCAAACATGTCATGCTTTAATCAAGATAATAATATGGATGCATTGACGGAACCTACTTATTATACTGAGTTAGGGAACGTTGGTTCCGCTCTATCTTATAACTGTTATAAATCCGAGCAGGAAAAAGGGGAATATCCGGATTCTCATACCACCCAATCGAAGAAAGTGCTTGATGATGCATATTCTTCGTGTATCTTTATTACCGAGAACTGTTTCTCAGTATCCTCTACGTCCTGGGTATGTGATACCGGATCAGGATCCCGCATATGTAATATGTTACATAGGCTACAAAAAGGTAGAGAACTAAGAAAAAGTGATATATCTCTAAGTGTTGGAGAATGGTGCAATTGTTGCAGCCAAATCAGTTGGAAAATATCACCTTGTATTAATACATTGATTCTAAACAAATGTTATTACATACCGAACCTGATATACATCATTACATCAGATTCTTTATTAAGTTGAAGAAGGATATAATTCTGTATAGAAGGAAAATGTTGTGAATATTTTCCTGAATCAAGAGTTGATTCGATCAGGCACGTTATATAATAGCAAATATGTTCTAAATCAAAACACATTTCAAAGTATATAGAACACAGACAAGAGGAGCAGTTCAGGAATGAACGAATTCTTCTTGAGGTATTGTAGACTAGGTCATATCAATGCGACACGACCAGCTAAGTTACATAAGGATGAATATTAGAATCTGTTCGAATTTTCATCTTATGCTACTTGCCAGTATTGTCTCAAAGAAAAAATGACCAATACTCCATTTACTGAAAATAGAGAAAGAGTTAGTAAACTTTTGGGACAGATAGATGATGATGTATATGGTCCCATGTCTACAAATGCCAAGGTTGGTTCTTTTGAGAACCAAACGGGTGAAAGTATTAAAGTCCTATGATGTGATCGAGGAGGTGAATACTTGTGTTTGGAGTTCCTGGAGTTTCTAAAAGAAGAATGTGATTCTCTCTCAGCTTACTCCTTCGTATACACCACAGCACAACGGTGTATCGGGATGGAGGTATCGCACCCTATGAGATATGGTTCTCTCTATGATGAGTACTGCTGAGTTACATGTTTCCTTTTTGGTGTTATGCACTTGAGAAGCTGCATACCTATTGAATGGGGTTCCATCCAAATCAGGACCTACCACTACATATGAGATATGGTATGGGAAGAGACCATGTCTTAAACGAGTTAAGATATGGGGTTGTACGGCCTATGTTGAAAAGAAAAATCCGGATAAGCTCAAAGCAGGGTCAGTTGTGTAGGTTTGTCTGGATATCCCAAACATTAGTAAGGGAATATCTTCTACCTAACTGAGGAGCAAAAGGAGTTTTGTTTCTCAGCATGCCACCTTTTTAGAAAAGGCTTTTCTTATGAAGAAATTAAGTAGTCATGAGGTAGAACTGGAAGGAGTTCTAGCTAGACAAACTAACAGCTGATAATTTGGTGAAACTAAAGGATTCAATAGTCTCCAATGAACCTCAGCCTCTCTGCGAATCTGGTAGGGTTCCTCATCTACTTGAGAGATACTACAGTCTTCTCGGTGACAGTGGGAGCGAAGATTGCATCATGAGATAATGGCCCAACCAGGTTCAGGCAGTTGGAACGTCTGTTTTGATATGATAGTCAAAGAGTTTGACTTCATCTAAATGACAGATGAACCTTTTATATACAAAAGGGTTGTAGAGAGTAAGAGTGTCTTCCACATATTGTACGTAGATGACATATTTTTAATAGGAAATGGTTTCCTATGCTACACTCGGTCAAAGCTCCTCTTATCATGAGGATTCTCAAAGAAAGATCTGAATGATACCTACTACATCTTATTGATTATGATCTATGGTGATAGATCTAAATGGATGTTGGGAGTGTCCCAAAATCCAGGTACATAAACACCATACTAAAAGAGTTTAGTATGGACGATTCTAAGCGTGGTGGTTCGCCCACTTACTCTTGGATCACTCTCTCCAAAAGATGTCTCCCAAGACTGATTTGAAGAGAGCTCGTGTGCAAATGATACCCTATACTTCGACAGTAGGCTCTATCAGAGTATGCGATGTTATGTATTAGACTAGATGTAGATGACCCACTAGATGTAGTGATCAGGAATCAATCGGATCTTGGGAGAATCACTGGAAAACTGTGGAGGACATTCTTAAGTACTTGAGAAGCACTAAAAGAATGTTCTTGGTTCCAGCTTCAAGAGTGATAAGTTCGACTGAGAGTCAGTCATAGGCATTGTCTTTACCCTCCGTGTAGGGACGGTATGTTGGAAGAGTTCCAAGCTAGATACCGTGACATACTAGACGATAATGGCTGAATACATTGCTACCAACGATACTACCAAAGTGGCTGTCTGGACATTTCTTGTTCATAAGATGAACAAAGTTCCTACCATTGAGCGTCCAATAACTGTTATTGTGACATTACTAAAATAGAGGGTTGCCCCTATGGATTACGAAATCCGTAGGGGAAGATTTTGTTTGGCCCTACGGACTAATCCGTAAAGCCTTAAGGTTGCCGCTACTGTTCTTACGTATTAATTTAAGAATATTAAATCGTAAATTGTTGTTTGCCTCTACGGAGCAGCAAACCAAGAACCTACGGACTTATCCGTAGGGGCATGTAAATAGGGATTTAATTAAAAAGGCACTGATCGATCCCTACGCTCATTATCTTAATTATTCTTGAAGTCGCGCGCGAACCCAAAATCCCTAAATCCTCGTTCCCGCCGATCGCCAAATCTCTCGTCGCCATTCTCGTCGTCGCCAGCGCAGGACATTTCGTCGTCGTCACTGCCTGGTTCTTCCTCGTCGCCGTTTTCGTCATCGCCTCCGTTTCGTCGTCGCCACCGATCGATCGTCTCCTCCACTACACAGGTAATTAAATCATCAATTAAAGAAATTTTAGATTATTTTAGGGGTTGGGGTTGCGGTTGGGGTTCAGCTTGGGTTGCGGTTGGGGTTGGGGTTTGGGTTCGGCTAGGGTTGCGGTTGGGGTTAGGGTTGGGGTTGGGGTTAGGGCTGGGGCTGGTGCTGGGGTTGCGGTTGGGGTTGGGGTTGGGGTTAGGGTTAGGGTTGGGGTTCGGCTGGGGCTGGAGCTAGGGCTGGGTCTGGGTCTGGGGCTGGGGTTAAGGTTAGGGCTGAAAACGATGGATCTTGGTTAAGTTATATTTTCAGTTGTAGAATTTTATTTGAGGTGTTACATGAGATAGAATAACTTAGTTATATTTTCAAACAATTATAGCTATATTTTTCTGTTGTAGAATTTTAAACTAGTTAATAAATAGGCAAGATATCGTTAAGTAACTTATACGGTTCGAAGTTCAGCCGTAGACTTCGAGACTAATTGATGCGCAAGTAAAACATTGCAATATTTGAGGGAAGTAAACAACATGAAAACAATGGATCTTGCTTAAGATGCTAAAAGTTCGTAGGAATCGAAAAACATGGACCTGCCATAAGCGAGCCTGTGTGGTGTCGTCCTCTCTTCACTGACATGCACACATACACGCGCCCATACACGCAGGGCCTAATACATAAATTTGCAATTTCATTCTCTCTACGGACACATGCACCACACATGCACGAATACACACGACCTAATATATAAATATGCACTGTCCTCTCTACATAGACATGCACACACACATGCATGCATACACACAGGGCCTAAGACAAATATAAAACAAAAAAAACATCATATTTCAATACCTTTTTGCGTATGTATCAAATACTTGCAAAGTTGATTTGCTGTCAACACGGAACATTTTCTATCCGTATATCATTAGAAAAATAGAAAGGAAGAAAGTTCGATATGTATGTGCTACTCCATGAAGGTCAATTGAACAGTGTCGGTGGTTATAAAAAAAATAACGAAGAATTGAATTTTGATTGCCACATGGCAGGAGAAAACTTTTCTGACACCGTGTACCCAATTTTCCCACACACACCCCTTCACACATGAAGGTTGGCAGAAGATGTTTTTCTGGTAACATCTTCAGCATCATCGAGACTTAATTGCATTTGAAAGGAGGATATATATTCTTTCAACTTGAATTTATATTATATTCATCTTGTTTATTGATTTCTTTTCTATGTTGAAGGTATGTATCTCAATCTCAAGTCTAATGCATCTTAGTTCTTTAATGCTCAATTCTCAAAGGAGCTTAATTTTCCATAGGAGCTTAGTTCTCCAAGATAGGAGCATGCTCCTCCCCATAATGCGCATATGCGCAAGCGCCACGTGCGCTACGTACAACGCACGTGTACCCGCCATGCGCGCACCACGTGCAATGCACGTGCGCATCACAAGAGAATATTCAATAATATTAAAAGGTGTTTAGTTCTCCATAGGAGCTTAGTTTTCCAAGATAGGAGCATGCTCCTCCCCATAATGCGCATACGCGCAAGCGCCATGTACGCTACGTGCAACGCACGTGTGCCCGCCATGCGCGCACTACGTGCAATGCACGTGCGCACCACATGAGAATATTCAATAATATTAAAAGGAGCTTAGTTCTTCATAGGAGCTTAGTTCTCCAAGTTAGGAGCCCGCTCCTCTCCATAATGCGCATATGCGCAAGCGCCATGTGCGCTACGTGCAACGCACGTATGCCCGCCATGTGCGCACCACGTGCAATGCACGTGCGTACTACATGAGAACATTTAATAATATTAAAAGGAGATACGTTCTCCATAGGAGCTTAAGTCTAATGCATATACACGGATTTTCTCCTTTGTCAGTAACTATCCCGTTCTTAGATTTCTCAATATAGTCACCATAACCTACAATTTATGTGTTATACAGTCTAACATGGCCCATGAGTACGTCAGAGTTAAGGACTGGATGCATGTGGATTGGCAACAACGTATGCAACCTAAGTTTGTCGCAGGAGTTGCTGCTTTTATTGAATTTGCACACGCACATAATAAGATCGTGATAGAGAAGATTCTCTGCCCGTGCGATAGATGTGGTAATAAGTACTGGCAGAAAGGAGAATTGCAGAGCATCATATCGTAAAATATGGGTTTACTAGACTTTATACAACTTGGAAATATCACGGGGAAGGAAAAGAACGCAGTAATGCGTCAGAAGAAGAAGGAGAACACGATACTGCGGCAGGAGAAGAAGGAGAAGACGGTAATGCGGTAGAAGGAGAAGACGGTAATTTATTTCCATCAGAAGAAATGGAGGATATGGTAGTGGCTGCCCTATGTGAATCTATTTGTACCGAAGATGACATTCCTTCCGGTCAAGGACCACGTGCGGATAAATATGAAAATTTCATGAATGATACTAGAAAACCAATTTATGAGAATGCAACGTATTCCACCCTTTCATGGTTCGTCCAACTTTTCCAGATTAAGTCCCTAAATGGATGGAGCAACAAGTCATTCACAATGCTTCTTTCGTTCTTGAAAGATTCTATGCCCCCGGGAAATAACGTGCCCGACAGCTGGTACGGAGCCCAGAAGATGATGTCTGATTTGGGTCTAAAGTGCGAGAAGATTCAAGCATGTCCTAAAAATTGCGTGTTGTACTGGAAAGAGAATTCAGATTTGAAAGAGTGTCCAACATGCGGAGAGGCCAGGTATAAGCCGAAAAATTCTGATAAGAAGCCTGATATACCTGTCAAGATAGCACGATATTTTCCTATAAAACAGAGGCTACATAGGCTATTCAGGTGCAAGAAAACAGCCGAGGCAATGATTTGGCATCACTGTGCTCCTCCAAGTGAAGATGGAAAAATGAGCCATCCCAGAGATTCACCGGCATGGAAGGATTTCGATAGGAGGCACGCAATATTCAGTAGTGATCCTCGCAATGTCCGGCTCGGACTGGCTAGTGATGGCTTCTGCCCATTCAACTATATGGCTGGAAGTCACAGCACATGGCTCGTTGTAATGATAATTTATAATCTATCGCCTTGGTTGGCTATGGACCAATCATACTTTATGATGCCTCTTCTTATCGACGGACCAAACTCACCGGGAAACAATATCGACGTCTATCTCCGACCTCTGATCGAGGAGTTAAAATCTTTGTTCATTGATGGTGTAGAGACATATGATGCAAACACAAATACAACCTTCATACTGCGTCCGGCTTTAATGTGGACAATTAATGACTTTCCTGTAGGGTTACTAGGCACTCTAACAAGTTACTACAAGGCATCAACCATGCCCGATTAAAATTTTAGCCTTGCCTAACAACCCTAAACAAGATCTTTGCTAGACTATTAGGCAATCACATGCAAGTAAATAACATTTATCACTAAGTGAATACGAAATACAACCTTTGTAGATCGGTCCTTCACTTCTAAAGCTCCTTGTTGTAGTTCCTTCGCTGCGATCGTGGTTCTCCCGGGCTCTTGCATGGTTTCACGAGGCGAAAGAAGCGTCCTTGCTTGAAGTCTTCGAGGCCGAAGATGATCTACGTCGAGGGAATACCAACTCAAGCTACTAATTCACTAACTAGAGAATTAGTGAAGTAAACACCCTAAACTAAAGTGCTAGTCTAGTAGAGAATGGAGAAATAGAAAGTGGTTTCACTTTAGAATTTATTTTCTCACTTTGGATCAAACCCTAGAGTGCTTTTTAGCTCAAGGAAGAAGATGAAGAAAATCAAGAGAGAAAGATAATGATCAAGTGAGAAAGCTAACCATGGTAAGTGAGTATTATATACTAACTCATGTAGAGACATAACCATGGCTAATCCAAAATGGTTATGTTAATAAAAATCTAAAGTAAAACAAATTTTGTGGACTTTGTCAAAGCATCCACAAGCTTCTACAAGCTTCATGCTTATGACAAAAGCTCCACTAATTTGTAATTACCTTAAATAAATATTAACCACCATTTAAAATAGAATGGTGTATGTCTTGCACACTCATGAATGATGTATCAACAACCATGATACAAAAAGAAAACACATTTTAATATATATCACATATATATTAAAGTTGTGCACATGTGAGAATAATCCTTAAGTGAACAAATGTTAGTTAATGTAAATTAGTATATCTAATATACAATTATACACTAAATTATTAAATCAACACTTGACTTAATAATCCTGTCATATCTCATATAACCGACTAACATCCAATGTATCGACTTATCGAATCAACACTTGATTCGATAACCCGGCTATATCACATATAACCGACCGATACAAAAAGTCGCGAGAATAGAATACGGTATCACATACACGCATTATTCTCGGTTCCACACATATCAGATACGTGCTCCTATTTCGTTTTGCCTGAGCCAGTAAAACCTCTATGTAGGATTCTAAAGACTCGTCAATACGCCGGCAGTAGGTGATGATCACATCAAGCACCCACAAGCTGTCAGCGGTACTAGCTGGACGTAACGGGTACCCGGGTATTGAGCGATCAGAAGATCAGCAAGCAAGCCCACCCCAACTCCTGTAAAAGCCTGCCGGTAACACTTCCCATACAGTCCGGTCTCCTCGTCTGATATGTCGCATATCAAGTTTAGGGGTGGTAAACGTCAGACCCCAATGACCGATAAGTCATGCCGATGTGAGGCTCATAACGGGTCGAGAAACTACTGGTAACACTTACCCGTAAATCTCTAAATCATCCCTGGCCAGGGACTTCGCTGTTATGGCCAATCGAGCACAGCGCAACATCAACCCCCAATACCGGGAGAGACGAAACCCCTCCTATCGCTCATTGCCTCCATGTGACTCGGGACTGTACCCAAAAACCACCGTTTTGCACGCCCTCTTGGACGTGGTAAGGTTAAAATCAAAGCACAGTAGGAATCACACAAGACTCTATGACGATCTCGGGTCTACAGACTAACCTGCACAAGTGTCACCAGAGAACTTCCATCTGACGTGAGGTATAATACCATCTGAGAGTTCTCGGCGAGTCCGTCCAGTATACCCAGTCTCCACTGAGCACCCGTATACCATCTCTGATATCAAACACCAATGGATATGGGATCATCCATCGCCCATCTCATGGGTCGAGAAGCGTATACGCTAGTCTACTCTGGTATATCGATGCCCCGTCTCCATATACCCATGACTAGGGACATTAAAGGATGTACTTATGGACTACCATGGCCCCACTAGTATGATCTCATCATAGTCCTGGTAGTCAAGTACACATCCTAAGGGCTTTACCAACATGTAGCTATCAGACAGTATCAAGAGACAAGTATACATGTTAAGATAAAAAGCAACCAGATAGCATACTATCATATCGAGCAAGAAAGTCCTCTCTATATACGTCCAAGCATCCAATATAATATACATCATCTGTACAATACTGGCCTCTAGGGCATACATACAACTAACAATCTCCCACTTGCACTAGGGCCAGCTGCTGTAGTATTGCATACCAAGCATCCCGAAGAGTCTCTCAAACTGTATCTGGGGAATGGCCTTCGTGAGTGGATCCGCTGTGTTGTTCTTCATGTCAACCCTGCTGACCTCGATCTCCCGGCGATCTACTATCTCCCAGATCAGGTGATACCGCCTCAGAATATGCTTGGATTGCTGATGGGACCTGGGTTCCTTGGCCAAAGCCACCGCTCCATTGTTATCACAATACAAAGGTATTGGATGCTCAATGGATGGAACAGCTCCAAGTTCAGTAATGAACTTCTTGATCCAGATAGCCTCTTTGGCAGCATCGTTGGCAGCGATGTATTCAGCCTCCATCGTCGAGTCTGCCACGGTTTCCTGCTTTGAACTCTTCCAGCTAACCGCCCCTCCGTAAAGGGTAAAGACAAATCCCGAGTGCGACTTAGAGTCGTCCTTATCACTCTGGAAGCTCGAATCGGTAAAGGACTCCACTTGGAGTTCTCCGTTACCATCAGTCTTAGGAGACATCTCTTTGGAGAGAGTGAGTCTAGAGATCGTGGGTAAGTTCCCACGCTTAACAGGTCAAACCGCCATTTTGGAACAAGTTAAGCATTTTCTTCGAGCTTCCGTACTGGTCAACAAATTTAGTGCGTCATTGTCTGGACCTCATGCATATAGAGAAGGGAGTATCAGAGCGCATACTCAACTTGCTTCTTTGTAAAGACGGGAAATCGAAAGACAACCTAAATGCTCGGATGGATCTATAGTAGTGGGGAATAAGAAGTGAATTGCATCCTAGACCGGTAGCGGGTAAACCAGGCAAGTTTGTACTTCCCAATGCCGCTTATCATATGTCACAACCGGAGAAGAAAAGATTCCTGCAGGTGTTGCATGATTTGAAAGTTCCCACAGGTTTCTCAGGATCATTCAGCAAGAAAATAAAAATTGTGAAAGGCAAGATCGATGGGCTGAAAAGTCATGATCACCATGTTATCGTGGAGCACCTTCTTCCATTAGCCCTCGGGACTTCTCTCCTCGAATCAGTTAGTCTAGTAATCAACGACCTATGTTGTTTTTTCAAAGAGTTGTGTGCTAAAACACTAGAGGTCGGGACGCTGGATAAACTAGAATATTCTATTTCGTTGATACTTTGCAAGTTTGAGCGTATTTTCCCACCGTCATTTTTCGATATCATAATACACTTGACGGTTCATCTTGCAACTGAGGCTAAGTTAGCCGGACCGGTACAATATCGAAGGATGTATCCCATCGAAAGGTACGTGTAATTTTTCGTTTCGCGGAATTTTTAAAATTATTGTTGTCCTGTATTCCCGTATTTATTTATTCAACATATTTTCTTTAGGTACCTCTACACTCTTAAAAAATATATACGCATTAAAAATCGACCAGAGGGTTTTATCATACAAGGTTATCTTCTTGATGAAGCAATTACATTTTGTTCCCACTATCTGGACGAGAACATTGAGACAAGACTTAACCGGCCTTGAAGAATTCAAGACGGGCCATATGGTAAAGCCGATTATAAGAGGGTAGACACTATGTTTATCAACAAGATATACCGGTTTATCTTGCTTAATTGCGCATGTCTTGAACAAATTAGAGAGTAAGTTTTTTTGGATTAATTGTTATATTTGTGTTTGTGTGTGTATGAAATGATATAATATTAATGTCACCATTATTTTTCGAAAACAGAATTCATTTTAACGAGGTACGTGAGGGGCATCCTGATTGGAAAGAAGAACGATTGGAAAAATATCATCAGGATAATTTTTGTGATTGGTTCGCAGACCATGTAAGTTATTCGAATAACATGTTATTACTATCAGTTTTAATCTAAACTTATATCATTATGTATTTGTTGTAAAATTTGTTTTGTTAGATCCACGATCCGAACTTGTCTGCATCATTTGAGAGTGATTCAAGATGTTTAGCTCAATTTCCTAGTATGGAGGTTGCATATTATAAAGGATTCGGTGTTCTTAGATACAAATTCGAAGTGAAGGACATAGAAACATCTAGAACCACTCAAAATAGTAGGATTGCGACGGTAGGATCGGACGGTGTGATTTATTATGGGTACTTAAATTGTATACTCGGCATCCACTATCCTGGACGATCAGAACCCTTTTATATATTCCAGTGTACTTGGTGCGATACGCGAACCGATACGGATAAGTGGAGAAGCAATCTTGGGACTTGGAAAGATGAATATGGATTGACCAGTGTGAACACACTTCGATTTTACGGTCAGGAAGATCCGTTTATCTTTCCAAGTATACTACTCACAGTGTTTAAAGCATCCGGGATGGAGTGTCGTATGCCGTTGGAAACCAAGGGATGTCTACGATGTCCCAGAATTCGAGGACAGCGATGAGGATGAAGAAGAGAGAAGGCTTAGAGTGCTCCGACCGTCTGTTTCGAAGGACGGATTGTCTTCGGCCGATCATGAAGTTACGTGTTTAGAAATGATATCGATAATGAAATCCAAGTAGATATGTTTAATGTGCCCACGAAACGAAAAAGGTTATCAGTAATGTTATATTATTACTTCACATTTTACGATCTATACATATATAGTCAATACTTGTAATGATTGTCTAATACGTCCACGAACCGTTTATCTAGATTTGATGACGATGACGGGAGCAGCGAGGGGCGGCAGGAGCTCCAGCTGCGGCACTGGCAGAGGCAGAGGCAGAGCGGTTCTGCCGCCCGGAGAGCTGCATAGGGAGATTCAGAGGGCCGGTCTTGCACCCAGATCGGAGACCCCTTCGGATGCCTCCTTCCGTGTGGACTTTGCCACACCTCCAGGTATATTGCACGTATATCCATTTTGAATGTAATATTATAGATATTCATGCATGTTCATGTCAAAATTACTTATATTGTCAATGTTTGATTATCTAGTTGTTGGTGATGCGTCCACATCAGGGACAGAGGCCACTCCCGCACCTCCAGGTATGTTTATATATCATATAGTGCATGTATATTTATTTAGAATGCTATATCATAAATATACACACATTTCTTTTCCTCTTACTTAGATAGTAATTTTTTTATTGTCTAGCTGTAGGTGGTGACACCACCGCACCTGCGGGTATGTTTATATATCCTATAGTGCATGCATATTGATTTAGAATGTTATATTATTGATCTACACATTCCTTTTACAATTACTTATATAATCTATTTTTAATTGTCTAATTATAGGTGGTGCGTCCACATCTGCCGAAGGGGCCACTCCTGCCACTTCCGTACCCTCCGTATCGTCTGTAGGTTAGTATGAATAAATATAAGATATTTATTCATTTTATATATCCTCTATAGAATAAATATGAACTTCATGGAAATTTAGCGTCAATGTTTATTTTCTAGTTGGAGGGGATGCGTCCGCATCCAGGACAACGGCTGTTCCTCACCGGAGGAACTATCGTCCCGCTCGTGCTGCTGCCCGGGCCCAGGCTCGTGCTTTAGTCACCGGAGGTATATATCACACTTCAATTTTCTTTTAACCTTGATTTCTTAATACAACTTTGTCTTAATATTGATTGTCTTGATATTTCTTGCAGACGCAGGGCCTCCCCATCCCCAGAGGGGGACTCGGGGCCCGAATCAGTCCCACAGGCTGAGGCCTGACAGAGCTAGGGGAGGCAGCATTCCCCCTCTTTTTTACCCCTGATTATCGCTATACCGGTCCTCATGCCGAGAGGTTCGGCCGGTATATAGGGGATGAGAGCCGGCTCGTGAAGAACTATCCACTTCACGTTGAGTGGGGCGACCAGCACCGGCGCTCATTCGCCCTCTTCTTTGATCAGGCTCGGGTATTAATATATATTTTCATTTGATTTATCCAAGATATTTATTATTAACATTTGCAATCTAATAACAATGTTTTTTTTGTATTTTCAGTTGGATTATGATTTTCAGCCTGTACCCGACCCTGATCACCCTGGGAGGGTGCTCGACCTTCATGCTCTGTAAAATGGCATGATGAAGAACATACAGACCAAGGTCCGATACAACAGGAATGAGCTGAAGGCCGATTGCTACTCCCTGTCGATGGCGACCCCTGAGGCAGAGAGAGCAGCCCTCCTATCTACTCCGGCCTTTGCGAGAGTCGACGTAAAGACATGGCCTCTATTGTGCGAATATTTCGACTCTCAACGCAAACAGGTATGTATTTTAAATGTAATTTATTGTTTAGTATATAATTTATTTTTTTGTGTTCCTTAATTAGAAAACTAAATGTGAATGTGTTGTGCAGAAACAAGCCACTCAAAATATAGAGAATGGGAAGTCGGCGAAGAGGGGTCGCCCCACTTATACAGGTGGCTCGAGGAATATTACTCGAGCCATGGAGTTATCGGTAAATTACAATAGACCGGCCTTTGTGATATAATGAAATATTAAGAGTTATTTTCTAATATATTGAATATTAAGAGTTATTTTCTAATATTGCAGAGAGCTCAGACCCTGGCGCAAGGTGGTACACCGAGCGTGCCATCCGCATATCTTGCCGTCCACGGCACCTCGACAGATCCCGCCACGGGCGAGCTTCGATACCCCGACGTCGCTACCCAGGAGTATTACGTAAGTGTTAATATTTATTCAACCCCTATTTGAAATTTTAGTTTGAAAGGTTCAAATTTAAATGATATACTTAGATTTTACTGGTTAATGTGGGTGTAGGAGCGGGTGGTTGAGCAGGCCGAGGCATCGGGGATCGATTTTACCGGACAGAGCGATCCGATGCTGCTGACCCCAGTCTTAGACGCCGCACACGGAGGGCACCATGGAGGTTGGGAGAGAGGCCGGGGACTGGGCCTTAGCAGGGCCCATATGAGGTTGGACTCCACCCCGGCTGTTACTTCCTCCATCTCCAGTGAGCGACGTTTCCAGCAGGAACTGGAGAGCTTGAAGGCCACCGTTCAGGAGTTGAAGGAGATGCTCGTATGTATACTACTTAATAGTAAAATATTATGTCATATTATAGATAGCAACATATCCAATATTAGTACGTAGCCTGAGCTTTGATTAATCATACATACATATCTAATTAAAATAAACTACGGTTTTCCAAACTAGATATTCAAACGAGGCCTAAGTCCCTAAGTATAAATAGATTGGGGTTTCGAAATAACTTGATAATGATACGAATTCGAATAATACACAGTTCTTACTCGCTTATTACACACGTAGGTCCGGACGCGACAGGGTACATTGGCCGAGCCTCCACATGCATCTCCTTCGGCTGCGGCTCCGCAAGCCACTACATCGGCTGCGGTTCCGCAGACAGCTCCTATAGCTCCACCGCCCGCCCAGACTCCCGCAGCCGTGGCTCTACAAGACACTACCTCGACGGCGGCTGCGCAGACCACATCGCCAGCTCCACAGCCTGCTCAGACCCCCGCACGCTCCGCATTGCATGATTTATTGACCGAGGAGCAGGCGCGCCAGATTCTGGCGTTTATCAGAGGTGGAGCTGGACCGAGCTAGGGTGGCTTTTTGATCTTATATTTTAAACATGTATTTATTTATATGATACATATTGTACTACATTTTGGACGATATTGATATTGGTGGTGTTTGTGTGTTTATATTGATATCATATTCTGCTTGTTGGTTTCTTTTGTATATTATGCGTGATGTGATTATGAATACTGCGATATATGTTATGCGTGATGATTAATTTTATATATGATCGATGTATATATTATTGTGCACATGGCGAGAAAAAAATAGGTAGCCCTTTTTTTAAAAAAAAAAACCTGATAATATGTACCTACGGATTTATCCGTAGGGCCCAACACTGCCCCTAGGGATTAATCCGTAGGGCCCACATATGTACCTACAGATTTATCCGTAGGGAAAAAATATCAGGATACCCTATGATCTCAGTATCAGGGGTTAGTCTTGCCCCTACGGATATATCCGTAGGGGCAAAAAAATGCCCCTACACAGGTATCCTTAGGGGCAAAATATCAGGATACATGATATTTTGCCCTTACGGATATATACCTACGCACTTATCCATAGGGGCCACTACATGGCTATACGGATAAGTCCGTAGGTACACCTAATCTATTTTATAAAACCGTAAATAAAATAAATTTTTTGTCCCTACGGCCTAATCCGTAGGGACAACTGGACCTACACATAACTCCGTAGCGGCAATTTTTAGTCCGTAGGGGCAAGTTCAAGGCTTCGACTTGAACCTACGGCCTTTGCACCTATAGGGTAATTTCTTGCCCCTACGGATATATCCATAGGGGCAGTGGTTTGCTCCTGCTGATAAATCCGTAGGGGCATCCCCTATTTGTAGTAGTGTGACAACAATGGAGTTGTGTCTTAGGCATAGGAACGCAGGTCCCATCAGCGTTCCAGACATATTCTGAGGCAAGTATCACCTGATTAGGGAGATGGTTGATCTCCAAGGGATCGAGGTTAGGAGAGTAGACCAGATGGTTGACACAGCGGATCTACTCACAAAGGCCTTACCCTTAGAGAGACTTCTCTACAATGGTTGAGTATAGGATACTACAACCTCTGCTATGTTGGGTATTGGATACCACAACAGATAGCCTTAGTGCAAGTAGGAGATTGTTAGTAATATGTATGCCCTAGAGGCCATTACTGTACATGCGATGTATATTGTAGTGGATGCTTGGACATATATAGGAAGGACTTTCTTGCTCGACATGATAGTATGCTATCTGGTTGCACATTATCTTAACACGTAAACAAATATTGTTTTGTGATCACATGTTGATAAAGACCTTAGGATGAGTACTTGACTACCAGGACTATGATGTAGATCATACTAATGGGGACTGGGTAGTCGATAGGTACATCCTTCAAATGTTCCTAGTCGTGGGAGTATCGAGACAGGGTATCGATACTCCAGAGTAGACTAGCGTATGCGCTTCTTGACCCATATGATGGGCGATGGATGATCCCATATCTATTGGTGTTTGACAACAGAGAAGGTATACGGGTGCTCAGTGGAGACTGGGTACACTGGACGGACTCGCCGAGAACTCCTAGATGGTATTATACCTATCGTCGGATAGCAGTTCTCTGGTGACACTGGTACAGGTTATTCTGTAGACCCGAGATCATCATAGAGTCTTATGTGATTCCCACTGTGCTTTGATTTCCACCTTACCACGGTCAAGAGATCATGTAAAACGGTGGCTTTTGGGTACAGTTCCGAATCACATGGAGGCAATGAGTGATAGGAGGGGTTTCGTCTCTCCCGGTATTGGGGGTTGATGTTGCGCTGTGCTCGATTGGCCATAACAGGAAATCCCTGGCCAGGGTTGCTGAGATTAACTGGTAAGTGTTACCAGTAGTTTCTCGAACCGTTATGGACCTTGCATCGGCATGATTTATCAGGCTATTGGGGTCTGACATTATACCACCCCTAGGCTGTGATATGCGACATATCAGACGAAGAGACCGGACTGTACGGTAGTGTTACTGAATGGATTCGCAGGAGTTATAACAGGCTTGCTTGTTGATCTTCTGATCTCTCAATACCCGGGTGGCCGTTACGTTTAGCAGACCACTTGCGGCTTGTGGGTGTTCGATATGATCATCACCTACTGCCGGCGTATTGACGAGTCTTTAGAGTCCTACATAGAGGTTTCCTGGTTCATGCGAAACGGAGCAGGAGCACATATGTGATATGTGCGGGGCCGAGATTAATACGAGTTTGTGATACCGTATTCTATTCTCGCGATATGTGATATCGGCCGGTTATATGTGATATAGCCGGGTTATCGGATCAAGTGTTGATTCAATGAAATAATATATATATATATATATTAATATATTATATGCTCACTTAAATATTTATTATTCACACTTATGATGCATCTAACATATATGTGATATAATCTTATTGTATTATTTTCTTTTGTTACATAAATATTATATATGTGATATATAATATTGTGACATGTTAGGTTATACATGCAACTTGTATGTATGAGACTAACACCATGTTAGGGTTAATATTTATTCTTAAGTAATTACCAATTAGTGGAGATATTTTGATGGTTAGAAGCTTGGAGAAGCTTTAAGATAACCATTGACTTAGTCCACTCTTTTGTTTTCCTTAAGATATTTATCAACTCAACCATTAACCATACACAATGGTTAACTCTCTACAAGGGTTAGATATATGATATACTCACCCATGGTTGCATTTCTAACCTTATGAGTTCATTCATCTTCTTCTTCTTCATCAAGTGAGAAAAGCTTGCTAGCTTTTTAAAAAGTGATGGAAACTTGTGAGAAAAATATATCCAAAGTGAGCCCACTTCCTACTTCATCATCCTATACTATTAGCCATTTAGTTTAGGGTGTTTTCTTCACTAATCTACACAATTAGTGAAGAGATGGCATGAGCTTGTGTCTCCTCGACGTAGATCATCTTCGGCCTCGAAGATTTCGAACCAAGCTTGTTCCGTACATCTTATGGAGCCTCTCTCGAGTCCGGGAGTACGTGATCGCAGCGAAGGGACTACTACACGGAGCCATTGAAGTGAAGGACCGGTCTACAAAGGTTGTATTCCTTGTTCACTTAGATGTAAAGAGTTTGCATATCATGTTTAACCTTAAGTCTCTGGTTAAGATCTTAGTTAGGGTTTGTTTAGCACACCAAAATTTTTAAAGTAGCATGATTGATGCTTGCTAAAACCTTGCTAAGGTTCTAAGCTAACCCAATAGTGGTATCAGAGCCAAGCGAGAGCATTAGGCCTCGTGTAGGCGAAGTTTAAAGTCCGATCGAACTCCGAAACCGCGAAAAATCCCACTTTCTGGAAAAAATTTCAAAAGTTCAAAATTTTTCATATTAAAAATACTCAGAAAATCATGCATGGAATTCTAAGGATTACTGTGAAGTACGAAGCCATAACTCACTCAAGGGACCGCGGAACCGCAGCCAAACCATGCATTTGGCGGCGGTTCCGCGACCAACTTTAGGAGTTAGGGGATAATACTTCAGGGGTTTATTCTTGGGTACTTTTTCATGCTTCTGGTAATTTTTAATTCTACTCAAGTGTTGAGCTTTCTGGGATTGGGAACTCGTTGATTCGATTGGAAAGTTTAACTTCGTTTAAGTTTTTTCCGGGTAATTTAGAACGTGTTAAAAGGTTCGAACGGATATCAATAACTCACTTTTTCCCCTGTCGGAAAACTTTCAAGTGTTGGATTTTTCTGAGTTTAAAATTTTCAGAAAATCATGCAAGAGAATCTGTGGACCCTGTAGAAGAACGTAACCTTAACTCGATTATGTGACCATCAAAACCGCCACTGAGCTTGATCTCGTTATAGAATCAAGTGAATTTTAAAAGGAGTCTTTTTGAGGCTTTTACTAGTTTTGCTAAAGAGGTCACTCCCGGTGAAGGGATCTCTGCTCTTTCCTCATCGAATGAGGTGCTGGATATTTCACAAATAGCACTATGCAAAGCATGAACTAAAAAAGCAATCAAAAGACAAACCGAGTGGATTGTAGCATCTGCTAGTTTCGCTAAAGAGATCACTCCCGGTGAAGGGATCTCGGCTCTTTCCTTATCGAATAAGGTGCTGGATATTCTACAAGCAATACCGCTATACAAAGCAAGAACCAGAGCTACCAGTTTTTAAAACAAGATTCTGCAACATTTTTAGGTTTCTTTTATTTTATTAATCTCATTAATGAAGTCACATCAATTTATGCTTCGTAAGCATCACAGAAGAAACGAAAGCATCAATATTAATTATATATCATATATATAATATAAGCATTCATCTCAATATATCAAGTGATCACATCACAGAACATCAGCAACAGAAGAACATATATGAAATATTGGATATACTAGGAATTCCGTGTTTTAATTAAGCCAATAAAAAACATGGATTCCACGGTCGTGATGAATAGCCAAACCCACATCCCTAGACCCCTACGAGAGCGGCAAGCAACCCTACTAATTCTAGAGTTAGGAGACCCGGTCTCGACTCTTCGAGATGGTCTCCTACCGGACCCTAGAACCCGGTTACTTGTGCTCTCCTCCTTAGGTCTATCCTAATGCAGAAAAGTAAATAATATACATCAATGGTGACATCATCCTCAACCCGGAAGTGCCCTAATAAAATAATATTACATACAAGTTTTTACATGAATGAAAATGAAAAAATATCATCTCACATAAAAACCCCGGCTATTCAAAACACGGCGATCCAATATAACATATCACAGCAACACATAACATTACATATCATTAACATAAGTAAATATGCGTATCCCAATTGTCGTTGACGTATAGCAACGAAACCGGCGATACACCACATATTACACTTACGGCCGCAGAAAAGAAAGTGAAAAACTACAACAATTGGAATCTGCAACTACCTTAGACATCATAAACCCAATGTATCACTTACTTTGGATTTCATACCCAACCAAATAAATTCCTTAGATATCGCATGCCTAACAATTATAAACACCGCATTTTAGTCTCGATATTGAAAACACTTTTCAATAACCAGTCGGATAATTCAACAAGATTCCCGATAACCTGATCGAATGCTCGTCGGAAACTTTAGTAGACGGCCGCACCCCCGATGCCATCGACGAAGTGCACTAAGGCGGAACACCGCGGTCGCGAGTACCCAAACGGATGCTTTTGGCGACGTGGTTCTCCTACAGTTACTTGATCGGGGCTATGGGGCGTGGCTATCTAGTATGGTTACCGGGCGAGTATCCGCGTACACTACGTAATTGCGACGGACTTTTGATCTACATCAAAATTCCGTGGCAACCGATCAAATGAGACTAAACTGCTAGATTTATAAAATTCAAACTAGTTATCACATAACTAATTATTGTTGATTCCAAGTATTGTATCATAATCACAGATATCTAGACGATGTTAAAATTTTCGATCGAATAAACAAACACCCAAAATGTAACGTTGTGGAAAAAAATCGTTTAGGTGAAATTTCCGATAATCGGTAAAATAACTGGTGTTTTCCGTAAAAATCAAGATATAATTATTTTTCAACATAGACTTAAATATACCTATTCTAGCTATATAATGGCAAGTATTGGTATTTATTTAGCCACTTATAAAATTTCTAGTTTACTAAAATATTTTCCGTAATTAATTATTTTAAATATTATTATAAGCTTTGACTAATACATTTAATTAGTTATATTTACAAATGAGAATGGGTTAATACAAGTTTTGTGCATCATGACACATTAAACCAAAATGTAACATGTTGTTTTTGAAATGAAAAGAAGTTGTCAATGTGGTTTTAGAAAATATAAAAGAAAAAGGCTTAAATTGTGAAATAAGATAATTAAGGAAATAAGTAAAGAGGTAATACTTGGAGATGCTTCTACACACACCCACACACACACCTCACTCTCTCTCCTACTCCCCTATTTCTGGCCGAGCCATGGGCTGCCCCTCCCCAAATTCCCACTCCAATTAAGAAAAGAAAACAAAGGAAAAAGAAAATAATAAACAAAGAGTATAGGTTTAACACTTGAGGTATGGGTTTCTTGACTTGGTCAAACACAACACACACACACTCTCTCTCCCTCTCCCCATTTCAGCCGACCCTAATTTCCAGCAGCCCCTCCCCTTGTTTCTCCCTTCTTTCACCATAAAAAATACACAAAATTCCATTAAAAATCAACAAAAACCTCACTAATTCATCAATTAAACCCTTACCCATTATTCCTTGGCCAAAATTGTATGGATCTAGGAGCAAGGAAGCTCTCTTGGAGGCAAGTTTGCAACCTTGATTCAAATTTTGTTGAGGTATAAATCCTAATCCTATGGTTAAATTGTTAGGTAATTACTTAAATCTAATTTAATTAGCTAGTTATATGGTTTTAATTGAAAGTTAGAAATCTAAAGAGAAGGAGTTGAATTAAGTTAGGGTTTTTCACATCATTACTAGGTTAGTTTAGTGTAGTTTTCTATTTAGTGGGCTTTCAAACCTAATCTAGTTGCTAAATTGCTAATTGTTACATTTAATTTGTCCTAATCATATAATTTTGCAAACTACTTTTTTAATTAATGTGTAATTAGATGAAATTAAAATTTAGTTAGGGTTTGGGTGGCTTAATTAAGATATTTAGTAAGCATTGTGGCCACTAGAATTGTTAAAAGAATTAGATTTGAATTAAAATGGGAAGTTGTGCTTACTAGGTTTTTTTGGAATAAATTGATTTTGATTAAGTTTAAGGTTTTGATGAACTACAACCTAATTCATATAATATTTAGAGTATTGCGAATGCGCAATTGGTATGAATGGGTACTAGGGTTGGTGGTTGTCACGTATTAGCGACCCTAGTGGTGGTTTTGGCATTGTTGCGAGCGTGTTTTGTGCACCAAGTGTGTGCGCGTCTAGTTAGTGCGCGAGGTTTACTTGTATCGTTGTTTCCGTGACTATTCGTATATTTATTCTCTTATTTACTTGTGTACGTTTCTAGGATCGGGTGCAAAGGTGTCGGATGTGGCGCGGAAATGGCAGAGCTGAAATCGGATCAGATTAGCCGAGGCGTTCCAGTGAGTAGATGTACACTTCTACGGGGGAATCGTCTGGATGGCGTGAGGCGCCCGATAGTCAGGATTTCTAGTAGTGCTTGTATTTCTATGCGTAGTCTCCTAGTTAGTCATCTCATTACATTACATCATCATGAATATATATGATATTATCTCATAGGACACTTGCACTATTACCATTGGTTCATGCCGCAAGTGCACTATTCATGCGTACACACACGACTTTGGTAATTTCTATGTCACGAACACTGTAGAATTTTCTTAGAATCGGTATCTGTGCATTGCATCATATATGATCTGTAGACTTGCACTTGTATAGTCATTTCATCAGGATGGATACGCAGGATCGTTAGTCATATATACATACCTCATTGCATCATGATTCATGCATAGCTTCTGGCCGTATTTCGCATGATATATACTATTGTATCTTAGACATCCATCATCACCGACATGTTTATATATTGTTATTCTTCTCGAGGATTTCAGTATTTATGAGATTTATGGATTTTGGAGAAAACCGCAAGGATTTTAAAAACCTATTATCATTTTAAAGTAAAAATTACGGTTTTCTCGTGATATGATGTGCGCGGAGTCTACCATGTGTTTTCTCGGTTCTTGAGCGGTATCATATACCCGATTCGAGGAGGAGGGATGCACCGTCTGCGGGTACATGGTGGACCCAATGCGATACCTCGGGGCAAGAAGATCGCAGATGATGTCGTTGAGCCCGGCAGGGGAGCACTACCGACCGGTTATTTTGACGCGGAGGATATCCAGAGGATACCGACGTAGTCGTGAGATTTGATGATATGGGTCGATCCGGACAGACGGAGCCCGAGATATTGAGACATTGAGACATTGAGATGTTGAGACATTGAGATATTGGGATATATATATATATATATATATATTGTGTTGATACTTGACACAGATTTCTGTTGATTTCATTGATGATACTTCAGTTTATTGCACAAAGGTTTTTCTAAGTTAAGAACAAAGATTTTCTCATATCTTACTTGTTCAGGTTTTGTGTTTGATTATGCATTCATGTTGCATGCATATTAGTACATCGTATTATATCGACATGAGTAGGTTGAGACGCATTTGTGTGTATGCTTACGATAGCCTTATTAGATGTTACTTACTACTCACGAGTTGACAACTCACTCCCGTTGTGCCACAGTATCTTGTAGGTTCGACCCGTCAGCACGGTAGCGGCGGGGGTACTTCCTCCTTTTGCTTCATTGCATCGATTTGCAGCTTTGCTCATAGGTGGGTTGCGAGGATAGGTTATTCCATCATGTATATTATTTTTATCTAGTATACTTCATCTACCCTTGTATATTTGACTAGATGGTGAGACTCGTGAGATTTGTATTTATGGTATTTGGTGTCGATGCTCACTTGAGCCGACGTGGTATTTTCTTATTTCTTACTTTCAGATGCTTATTTCGTACTTTTGATATACATATTGCCTGTGGTTGTGATTCCGCCATTGGTAAAGAGCTGGCTCCCGCTTCGGGATGCCTTTATTCATTATGTATATGTATTTTCATGTGTTGTACCCGTTTGGAGGCCAGTATTTACAAATGAGACTCTGCCGAAATTTTCGGGAAATTCTGATGTTGCTTTTAAATTTTTAATGCGACTTATTTGGTTAAAATCTCTTTCTTTAAATAATTTTTCCTTCACTCTAGTTCTTAAATGGTTTTGATTTTCTTGGCTTTGGCTTACTTAGAATACGTACGCCTTGAGACGTTTCGTAACTTAAGTGTCAGTCACGTTCCGTACTTTCGGGTAATGACACAAAATTTCTCAAAGAGCTCAACACTTGAATGGAGTTTAGAAAGTACTCAGAACATGCCACAACACCTATGAACTATCCGTAGAAGGGCCGACCCATGCCTCACTCATGTCGCCACGGAACTGCCGCAAACCCTAGGGTATGACCGCGGTTCCGCGATCCAAAAAGTCGAGTTTGGGTATCGTTCTTCTAGAGGGTCCAAATAATCGCTTGCATGATTTTCTGAAGATTTTAAACTTGGAAAAAATCCAACTCTTTGAAAATTTCCAGCGAGGGAAAAATTGGGTTATTGATATCCGTTCGAACTTCTTAACGTCGTCTAAATAACCCGAATAGATGTTAGAATTATGACTACGAAACACTCCGAATTTCCTTTGCACAAAAATAACATCACATGAAAATTTAGCAAAAACAAGAAACACCTAAAATACCAAAACCCAGAGACTGGAACACCATAAAAACCTGAGGCCAAAAATCCTTAACTAAACCGATCTGGCCGGTTTTTGAAGGCATGTGGCCGGCCATTTTCCGGCGAGGAGGGCTCACGTTTCTGGGGTGTTCATGTTACATCTCAAGTGATATTCTGCAGTTGCTTAAAAAAAATTTAGAGGCCATTTAAAATTCGACAGAAACTAGGATTGTATATAGGGTGTTTCGGAGTTGTTTCGGTTTCGTAATCTAACAAACATCGTTTAAATCTCTAGCTTGGCTCGGATACCACTGTAGGGTTCCGTTGTGCGGCAGCAAGGTTTCAGGAGGTATCGTCCATGCCAAATTTAAATTTTAGCCGTACTAAAGAACCCTAACCCTAGAATCTTAACTAGACATTTAGACGAAACACCAATGTAAACAACTTTACATCTAAGTGAATGATGAATACAACCTTTGTAGACCGGTCCTTCACTTCTAAAGCTCCATATAGTAGTCCCTTCGCTCCAAGTAGTGAACACCCGAACTCTAGTAAGGGTTCACATGAAGAAATGAACAAGCTTTCTCGAAGTCTTCGAGGCCGAAGATGATCTACGTCGAGGAGACTCAAGCTCATGCTAGCTTTTCTCTAATGGTAGATTAGTGAAGGAAACACCCTAAACTAAATGGCTAATATAGTAGAGAATGATGAAGTAGGAATTGGGGTCACTTTAGATTAATTTTTCTCACAATATTTCATCACTTTGAGAAAAGCTAGAAAGCTTTCTCACGAGGAAGAAGAAGATGAAGTGGAGATGAGAATGAAACTCATGAGGTGAGAATAGCAACCATGGGTGTGTTAGTGTCATACACTAACTCATGTAGAGAATAAACCATGGCTAAAAGAATAGTGATTAGGTTAATAAATATCTTAAGTAAAACAAATTAGTGGACTTAGTCAATGGATCCACAAGCTTCTCCAAGCTTCAACCATTAAACCAATTTCCACCAATTTATGAATTACTAAAATAAATATAAACCGTTCATTATATCAAGCATGGTGTGAGTCTCAAACACCCATGAAGCATGTGGCATCAAGCATGACACAAATAAAATGTACATTAATATATATCACATATATACTATATGCACACAAGTGAGAAAATGAAATGTTTAAGTGAGCTAATACTTGTTAATGTAATTCCATATATCACATATATAATTATACATTAAATTATTAAATCAACACTTGATTTAATAATCCATCTATATCACATACAACCGACTAATATCAAATGTAATAACTTATCGAATCAACACTTGATCTGATAACCCGGCTATATCACATATAACCGTCCGATATCACATATCGCGAGAATAGAATACGGTATCACATACGTGTATTAATCTCTATCCCGCACATATCACATATGTGCTCCTACTTCGTTTCGCATGAACCAGGAAACCTCTGTGCAGGACTCTAAAGACTCGTCAATACGCCGGCAGTAGATGATGATCATATCAAACACCAACAAGCCGCAAGCGGTCTACTAAACGTAACGGCCACCCGGGTATTGAGCGATCAGAAGATCAATAAGCAAGCCTGATCATACTCTTGAGAATCCAATCAGTAACACTACAGTACAGTCCGGTCTCTTCGTTAGATATGTCGCATATCACAGCCTAAGGATGGTATAACGTCAGACCCCAATCGCCTGATAAGTCATGTCGATGCAAGGTCCATAACAGTTAGAGAAACTACTGATAACACTTACCAGTAAATCTTAGCAACCCTGGACAGGGATTTCCTGTTATGGCCAATCAAGCATAGCGCAACATCAACCCCCAATACCGGGAGAGACGAATCCCCTCCTATCGCCCATTGCCTCCATGTGACTCGGGACTATACCCAAAAACCACCTTTTTGCACGATCTCTTGAACGTGGTATGGTGGAAATCAAAGCACAGTGGGAATCACACAAGACTCTATGACGATCTCGGGTCGACAGACTAACCAATACCAGTGTCACCAGAGAACTGCTATCTGACGATATGTATAATACCATCTTGGAGTTCTCGGCGAGTCCGTTCAGTGTACCCAGTCTCTACTGATCACCCATATACCATCTCTGATGTAAAACACCAATGGATATGGGATCATCCATCGCCCATCATATGGGTCGAGAAGCGTATACGCTAGTCTACTCTGGAATATCGATGCCCCGTCTCGATACTCCGACGACTAGGAACATTTGAAGGATGTATTTACCGACTACCTCTTCCCCACTATTATGATCTGCATCATAATGCTGGTAGTCAAGTACTCATCCTAAGGGCTTTATCAACATGTAATAGAGAGACAATAAGTGTATATGTTAAGATAAAGAGCAACCGGATAGCATACTATCATGTTGAGCAAGAAAGTCCTCCCTATATATGTCCAAGCATCCACTACAATATATGGGACCTGCGTTCCTAGGCCAAAACCATAACTCCATTGTGGTCACAATAACAATTATTGGACACTCAATGGTAGGAACCATGTTCATCTCATGAACAAGAAATATCCAGACAACCACTTTGGTAGCATTGTTGGTAGCGATGTATTCAGCCTTTAACGTCTAGTATGCCACGATATCTAGCTTGGAACTCTTCCAACATACCGTCCCTCCACTGAGGGTAAAGACAATGCCAGTGACTGAATTTCAGTCGACCTTATCACTATGGAAGCTCGAACCAAGAACATTCATTTAGTGCTTCTCAAGTACTTAAGAATGTCCTCCACAACTGTCCATAGATTCTCCCAAGATCCGATTGATTCCTAATCACTACACCTAGTGAGTTAGTTACATCTGGTCTGGTACATAACATTGCATACATGATTGAGCTTACTGCCGAAGCATAGGTTATCCCTTGCACGCAAGCTCTCTCCAAATCAGTTTTGAAAGACTTCTTTTTGGAGAGAGTGATTCCTGAGTAAGTGGGCGAACTACCACGCTTAGAATATTCCATACTAAACCCCTTTAGTATGGTGTTAATGTACCTGGATTTGGGACACTCCCAACATCCATTTAGATCTATCACCATAGATCATAATCTACAAGATGTAGTAGGTATCATCCAGATTTTCCATGGAGAATCCTCGTGATAAGAGGAGCTTGACCGTGTGAGCATAGGAAACCATTTCCTATCAAGAGTATGTCATCTACGTACAATACGAGGAAGACAGCCTTACTCTTTACAACCTTCTTGTATATACAAGGTTCATCTACCTCTTTGATAAAGTCAAACTTTTTGACTGCCACAACAAAACAGATGTTCCAACTCTGCGATGCTTGACTTAATCCTGATGGACTTAAGCATAGCTTTGAAAGTCTCAAATTTTCCATCTACACCAAGAATCTTCTCAAGATCCATTTCCTCCCAATGGGTTTTACCCCTTCAGGTGCAACATGCAAAGTCATACTTTGTTGGTGTACATGGATTCCATCTTTGATCGCATAGAATCCAGCCTTTTCACAGAGTTCCCACTCGTGATGGTCTGCCTGAACCTGGTTGGGTCATCATCTACCATGATGCAATCCTCGCTCCCACTGTCACCAAGAACCCCGTACTATCTCTCAAGTGGATGAGGAACCCTACCAGATTCGCGGAGAGGCAGAGGTTCGTTGGAGACTATTGAATCCTTTGGTTTCACCAAATCATCAGCTATTAGTTTATCCAGCTGGAACTCTTCCAGTTCTACCTCATGACCACTAATTTCTTCATAAGAAATTCCTTTTCTTAAAAGGTGGCATGCTGAGAAACAAAATACCTTTTTCTCCTCTGTGTGGTAGAAGATATTCCCTCACAAATGTTTGGGATATCCAACAAACTTACAGAACACCTTGCCTCGAGCTTGTCCTGATTTTGCTTTTCATCATAGGCCAGACAACCCCTTATCTTAACTCGTTTAAGACATGGTCTCTTCACATTCCATATCTCATATGGAGTGGTAGGCACTGATTTGGTTGGAACCCTATTCAATAGTTATGCAGCTTCTCAAGTTCATAACTCCAAAAGGAAACAGGCAACTCAGCAGTACTCATCATAGAGCACACCATATCTCATAGGGTGCGATACCTCCGCCCCGATATACCGTTGTGCTGTGGTGTATACGAATGAGTAAGCTGAGAGAGAATCCCTTTCTCTGTTTAGAAAGCTCCAGGAACTCTATGCGCAAGTATTCTCCTCCTCGATCACATCGTAGGAATTAGTACTTCTACCCGTCTGGTTCTTAACTTCAAGCTTATATTCCTTGAATTTCTCAAAAGTTTCAGAATCGTGTTTCAACAGGAACACATGTCCGAATCTTGAGAGATCGTCGATGATTGTAATGAAGTACAAAGAACCAACCCTGGCATTTGTAGACATAGGACTATATACATCACCATGTGATTGTGGGTTAACCCATGAGAATATTGATCTGAAAGTGTTTCAGATCAATCGGATATGATCCTAATCTACTGCCAGCGTATTTTCTAGTTTTTAGAGTTCCACACAGAGGGTTTCCAGGTTCTAACCAAAAGATGTAGTGTTTGTATGGCGAAATGTGCGGGAGTTTGGTTAAACACATGTATATGATAACACGTGTATTAATCGGATGGTTGATAATACTAGCCGGCTTATGATTAAGCCGGATCACTAAATCAAATATTGATTTAATGATATTATTTATATATGATGATGCATATATAATCTTGTATTATATTTTATTCCTTTTTCTCTCTCTATTGTATGGTTGCATGTTATGCAACCATATAATATGTATAATTGTTTTATGCATGGTTTTTTCTTTTAATTCTTATTTTCTTTTCCCTTTTAGCATGTCATGTAAATGAGGTGGAGGGTTGTTAGCCTACACACTCTCATTTGTCCATGACATGCGGATGAGAGAGAGGATGGTGGTATATGAGAAGAGAAATGGTTTCTATTCTCTACAACTATACTTCATTTGTGGTTTTTGTTTCTCTCTCATACAAAGGAAAAGAGAAGAGAGTGGAGAGAGAGAGAGAGGTCAAGAGAGTAAGGTTATGCTATATCTTCTTTCATCAAAGTCCTATTTAGAGTGAGAGGAAGTTACTTCCTTTCGTAAAATAGGAGCTAGCATCAGAAGCCTTCAAGTGGATCATCTTCGGTAAAAGAGATCGTCTAGAAAGTTTGTTCAAGAGGACTCAGAGCCTAGCCGAAGTCCTCTACGATCTCTCAAACATGCAACAAAGGTTTTTGTTCCGTTAAACTCATTTTAGTTAGAAATAGTTACTGTTTTTGTATGCTTTTTGTGCATGGTTATGATTGGGTTTTCGGGTGCTTGTATGATACTTTTTAAAATCGTTGTTTTTCATTACACAAAGGTCCACATTGTAGCGATCAGTGTACAAGTTTCCAACAATGGTATCATAGCCAGCCCATGCACAAAAACATACTTTTGTGGCTTTAGAATTTCATCGAAACCCATTTTTACACACTGTTTTTTTTCGGATAGCCACTGTTTTAAAAAACTACAGCCCAAAACTGATCTTTTGATGCTTGTACTCGATGTCAGGGGTTCTCATTTTGAAATGGGGACCCCACTGGACATCGTGAGTGACCCGGAGACTCTCAGGGAGGCATTGGGTGGCCCCCAAACCCGAGAGCACCTATTGGTTCTCTCGGATTTAGTGCTGGACATGAGAGCACAAATATGTGCTCTCAGGTCTTCCTCTTAACCTTAGACCACTTCGTGGTGGTCTAGGGTTTGGGCCCCCCATGCTTCTTCGAAAGCTCTAGGTTAAGCCTGAGTGCCCCATCAGGCTCTCGGGCTCATTTCGGGTTCTTCGGGATTCGAATTTTGCATAAAAGATAAGTTTTCGGATGCTGGGGTCCTCTTGAATTACAGATTTTGGAAATTTCGAGTGTTCAGCCTCGCGGGTTATGAAATTATATTGTCATGGCTTCGAAGCCACTCAGTTATTTTTTTGGATTGAGTCGGCTCGGATGAGAATAAGGATATGTGTTGGTAAACGTTGCCAAATTGATGTGTGATCAATTCGACGAGATTGCACATTAGTTATTTATGTTGTTGGTGTGATATTGATTGGTTCGATTTAGATCGTCATGATGAATAGCCCCTCATGTATTTGTGATTGTACAATGTGTAATATGTAATTCATGTATTCGATTCAATTTAAATGTATATTATTTTATTCGGGACGCGATCAAGTTGAGATTGACGTTGCCGCTTGTATGTATAATTTTACATTTATTGTTTGCCCCGTGGAGGAGTGATCGGGCCGCTGGATCCTAGAATGCGCTAGGTGGCCACCTCAAGGTGTTGAGGGCTGGGTCTCCTCATTCTAGGATTGGTGGGTGACTCTTCATGCTTGTAGGGGTATAGGTTTGACCTGCAGAGGAGTACTCGAGTCGCCGGATTCTAGAAAGCGTAGGTAGGCCCCATCAGGATGTTGATGCCATGTTGTCTCATTTCTAGGATTGGCAGGTGGCTCTCCACGCTCGTAGGGGTCTTGGTTTGGAAATGTAATGGCTATTCGCACGACCGTGGAATATCGCGTTTCGTTTGCGGCTCGATCGAAATGCGTGACTCCTAGTAAATCCGCTATTCCATTCTATTGTTGTTTCTAGCATGCCTGTGATGTACATGTGTATGTGTGTTATATAAATAAATGTTTCTATATATGTTACATTTGTGTTACCCTTGCTTCCGCCTTGCCGTAAGTTAAGTAACCTTACTGTAAAGACCCGATACCCCGTGGCGAATGCGAATGGCATAATAAAACATTCTATTTTGGTTTTTTCTGGTGTACTAGGTGTTAAAGTGATGGGATTTTGTTAATATGATTAATGCAATGAAAATAAATCTAAAATGATGTTGTAGGAACATAATTTCAGAACAACTACAGCCATATTCTTATGTATTGCATAGAGGCATTTAATTAGGAATATCCTGCACCTAAGTCCATGAGGAAAGAGCCTGATCCCTTCACGGGGAATTCAACTCTTGAACAAAAGTGTATGTTACAGTAAAACAAGTTGTTTTTCAGATCACTAGGTTCCTTCAACGATATCAAGTTCATTACGTTAAAGGTTTTCTTCAAAACCGACCGTAGCCCTCTGTCGTTTTAGATGAGTAGATCACTTAATATTCGTGCTGCGTTTGTTGGCCTTCGTCAAGACTTAGTATACAGTAGCTAAGTGATGCTTGTCTATCGCATGTGATGCAATTGGTTAGGATAGTCGTATATCTTTGTTGGCCTTTGTCAAGTGCTCGTGCGGGTGGGTCTAAATAAATCATGAAATGACGGGTAGAACTTGACTAGCGTCTTATAGTTTATTGACGTTCGTCAAGATCATAAGTCGTTAAGGGTAAAAACCATATCGGGAGTTTCAAGTGTTGAAACTTGCAATAAGATTGCATACATTCTTTGTGATAGTTGGATCCTGATTCCTACTGTGAGTAAGAGTTACTCCTGGGAGATTTTCGCTTCACAATTAGCTAACCCATTAGGTATCTAGAAAGGTGTTTATGAGGCTATGCCTCTATAGAAACGGGGTTATTTAATTAGGTCCATACAAAAGTACGGGGAACCACTCTTGGAGTACTTGCACTGTTCTGGCTGACCGGTTAGCGAACTTGTAGGTTGTACACGATCCTGTTTTTTTCTCTTTCTACTGGCAGCGGCCATGACTGACCTTAAACTAAAACTCGTCAAACTAAGTTAACCGAACCTTTTGACAATCATTGGATTTTGAAAGTCATGTTTGCCATATTTCTTGACGATGTCGCATATGTCCTCATCGCTCCTACTTCCCCTTTTATTTTCTCCTGAACCCTTTGTGTCAGATCCATATTATTTGGAAATGTCATCTCGTATAATTACATACGAACTCAAAGAAATTGTTTCAGTCTGAGGATGACCACTGGTTCTAGAAAATGAATTATATATTGACACAGAACCTTCTCCAGAACCCTCCGTAGCAAATACATTGATCCATATTGCTTGGAAAGGCCATCTCTTATAATTACATACGAACTCAAATAAATTGTTTCAGTCCGAAAATGACCATTGGTTCTGGAGAAAATGAGTTGTATATTGATATAATTCGATTGTCTCTACCCTCCACCTTCTCTCAACTTGAGAGATCCTTCAATAAGGAGAATAACACCAGCTATGCTTGTTGAATAGTCTTCTTCCAAATCTTAAGCTGAAGCTGAAAGGAAAGGAATGAAGAAAACCAACTAGCCTAATTATGGTGCATAGAAAGTAAGATAAAGAGACATATAAAGGGGTTGCAGTTAAAGGAAAAGGAGATTGAAACTACTGTCAAAAGCCTGGGTAGTGGAAGAGACAGTACTGGGAATACCCTGCCACCTACTAGAAGAATGATAATGCTTCATCCTTTGGTGTGTTTTATTTGAAAATTGTTTCTCAATGAACTTTGACTCCTGGTTATGTGGATACAGAATTAGAATCCCACATCTGTAAGGTTTTATAGATGTTGAGAAGGGGTAGAGTATTGGGAAAGGGTGATTTGATCTCCAAAGTCAAAAATCGGAGCAAATATTGCTATTTAGGGTTATCGCTTGGTTTTTCCTAGCTGTAAACTTTTGGTTTTGAAAAACCATTGTTATGCACCAACTTTTAAAATCAATATATCCGTATCTTTGAAAAAGATGGATATACATTTTGAAAAATTATATTATGAACATTTACCTTAATCAAATAATGATTGGGTAAGGTGTATATAATAACGGTATAGATAATTTTAATTAAAACACAGTTATCAACTTACAACACACAGAATTTGAGTTAGTAAACTCTTAGAATTTATACATAGTAATGTATATGGTCCGATGTCCTTATGGACAAGAGGTTGGTACTCCTACTTCATTCAATTCACCTATAAGTTCTTTAGTTTTAGACATTCATTCTTGTTGAAACGTAACGTCTGAAGAAATTGAGAAGTTCATAGAGTATAAGAATAAAGTAGAGAATCAGACATTTGAAATATCAAGATTCTTCGTTGTGATCGAGTATGTGGATACTTAAGCTCGGTATTCCGTAGTTATTTAATTGAGAATTTGATTCTCTCTCAGCGTACTCCTCCGTTTATACCATAGTACTATGGATTATCGAAGAGAAGGATACGCGCCTTATGGGATATGGTGCACTTCTATGATGAGTATTGTTGAGTTGCTTTTTCATTAATGGAAATGCACTGGAAGCAGTTGCATTCCAATTGAATAAGGTCTGTCTAAATTAATGCCTATGATTCTATATGTGATATAAAATGTGAGCATATTTTAAGGTTGTTAAGATATGGAGTTATTCGACTTATGTTGAAAGCAGAATACGGACAAACTCAAGACACGTTTCAGTAATGAACAGTTTGTGGGTTATCCCAAGCATACGCATGGGTTTAACTTCTACCATTTTTAAGATCAAAAGTTGTTTTGTTCTTGACATGCCACCATTTTAGGAAAGGAATTTCTTACAAAAGAAATTAGTGGGAGTATGGTAGAACTGGAAGTAATTCTAGAACCATAAATAATTACTGAAAATTTAGTAGAACATGAGGATTCAATTTTCCTTGACATACCTTAGCCACTCCATATATTTTAGTAGGCGACCTCAGCCACCATAGAGATACTACGTTTTTCTCGCTGATGGTGATAGGGAGTTTAGTGAGCGGATCGGCAGGGGATTCGTCTCTCCCGGTATTGGGGGTGATATCGCGTCGTGTCTGGAGAGCCATTACATAAAGTCCCTGGCCAGGGCAAAGGAGATTTACTGTTAGGTATTTCAGTAGTTTCTCAGGGTGTTCTGGGCTACACTCTGACATGACTTATACTGCTATTGGGGGTCTGACGTTTACCAGCCCCTAGGCCCGATATGCGATACTCATAGACGAACAGACCAGACTGTACGGATATTGTCACTGACAGGCTCAGTAGAGTTTCAGGATGAGTTCGCTCATTGGCCTCCTTTTTGCTCAATACCTGGGTAGCCATTACGTACAGCTAGTGCCACTGACGTGCTTGTGGTTAAACCCACTGCCAGCGTATTGATGAGTCTTTAGAGTCCCCCATAGAAAGTTTCCCTAGTTCGGGCGAAACGTTGTAGCGACCGTATGGTTTTATGCCAGGTTTCGATCATATACGTGCACTCATGCACGGATCATGATCGGATGGATCATACTAGTGGGCTTTGGTTTAAGCCGGATCCTAGTATTAGATTGTTGGATTACTTTCTTATCGTTATATTCGTATTCAGTCAGAATACGGATGCGAGTATGTATATACAGATGAGGGGTATTCTTGTGATTGGTCACGAGTTTACTTTAGAAGATGGCATTCTATTTATTATTTTAAACATTTGGATTAATGTTTATTATGTGGAAATTGTGAGTGCAAGTTTTGTTCAAGAGCATTAAATATGGCATGTGCAATATTGGTGACTCATGGTGTGTTTTATTGTGCCATGTCTATTCTCTCGATTGATTATTGCGTGGGATTAAGATGTGGAGTGGGAGGGCATCCACTAAAGGTTGGGGTTTTTTTTGATTCATTTCTAGAGCTCTCACAATATATCTCACACAATAATGAATCTCATTTTCTTCAGTAGCTTTCTTCTTGAGCTCACAACTTCCATCATTGGCTTCTTCTTCCACCTCCATTCTATCCCTCTAATGTGTTGAGAATCCTAGAGTGTTATGAGACAAAATAATCACACACTATCTCTACATCATCTTGGGCACCTAGGCTAGCAAACTAGTTGCTCGAGTTGCTTCGGTTTTTGAAGCAGGAGCCCGTATAAAGAATCCTCGATGTGGAGCCATTTCGACGAGCGAGATCGGAGAGCGAACTTTGTTGGAGCAACCGCAAAGAGCTTGGCGCAGAGATTGAAGACCGAAGGACACGGATCGATAGGTATAATCTCTCCAAACTCTTTTCTGTATTACTAGTATAGGGTTAATGGCACGATCCGGGTTTTAGGGTTACGTTAGAGCCATTTTGAAAAGTTTTTGTTCCGTATTTAGCCTCGGATAGACGGCCGGGGCGCTAGTGTATCCTTACAACAAGTCCACACACATCTCTTTAAAACTAGAAAAGATAAGAAGAAGAGAGATGCCACCTCACAAGTGCGCGCGCATACACAGATACACACACGACCATGTATACCTGTATTTATACAAAAATACGAATACCATATTTGTATCAAAAATACAAAATACGTGTATTCATATTAAGAGACAAATACATATATTTGTATTAAAACAAAAATACTCATATTCATACAAATACACGTATTCGTATAAACATCGTATTCGTGTTAAAGTACAAATTCCTAAAGAGAGCAATATAATACTAGCTCACATATCTGTGTTAGTGTATATGCCATAGGGGCCATTATTGTATCATACTGGTTTGTATATTACTTAATGGAAGCTTGAGATAATCACAGTTGTATTGACAATCTTGCTCAAAATGGTAGTATGTTACTTGGTTTGTTTCTATTTCAATATGTGCATGTGTTTCTTTTAGCATATCGCTTATACATATTAGTAGAGCCCATAAGATCTTTGCTTGATTATCAGCGTTGTGATGGCAGTCACATTAGTGGGGGCCGAGTAATCTACAAGCACATCCTTATACAGGTCCCTAGTCGTAGGATTATCGAGACGGGGTATCAATACTCCAGAGTAGACTAGTGTATACGCTTCTCATCCTAGCAGGGAGATGGTTTGTCCCACAGCCATTAGTACATCGTACTAGAGATAGTATGTGGGTGCTCGTTAGGTTACGAGTACACTGGACAAGACTCGTCGGGAACTGTTGGTTGGTACTATACCTATCGTCAGATAACAGTTCCCTGGTGACATGAGTACATCTTAGTCCGTCGACTTGACACTGCTGCTTTGCCTCGAGAGTGTTCCCACTGTACTTTGATTACTACCCTACCATGGCTCAAAGGAGTCGTGCAAACAGGTAGTAGTTGGGTGCATTCCCGAAGCACTTGGTGGCAGTGGCGGTTAGACAGGATTCATCTCTCCCGGTATTGGGGGTTGATATCGCGCTGTGTCTGGAGAGCCATTACACAAAGTCCCTGGCCAGGGCAAGTGAGATTTACTGGTAGGTACTCCAGTAGTTTCTCAGGGTGATTTGGACTACACTCCGACATGACTTATACCGCTATTAGGGGTCTGACGTTTACCGCCCCTAGGCCCGATATGCGATACTCTTAGACGAACAGACCAGACTGTACGGAGATTGTCATATTCAGGCTCAGTAGGAGTTCAGATGGGTTTTCCTCATCGGCCTTCTTATCGACATCTACCTGAGGACCGTTACGTACAGCTAGTACCGCTTGCGGCCTGTGGTTAAACCCACTGCAAGCGTAGTGTCGAGTCTTTAGAGTCCCACACAGAGAGTTTCCTTGCACTGGTCAAAAGGTGTAGAGACCATATGGTTTTACGGCAGGGCTTTGATCACTTACGTGCACTTGTGCGCTTATGATGTTTGGGCGGATAATACTAGTGGTCTTTGGTTTAAGCCGGATCCTAGTATTATATTGATGGATCAGTTTTGTCTCTTAGTATTCGTATTCTTCGGAATGCAGATGCGGGTGTGTATGCACGGATGTGAGGAGCGAAGAAGGAGATACCTCATTAGAGTTTTGACCATTGACTTGATTAAAACCATTATGAGATGGAGGAAAATGCTTAATAATCTTTTTAATGATAATTATGTCATGGCTAATTGGTTTGACCATTTGACCTTGTTGACTTAGATATTTTTGTTGGGCACTAGATATTTTTGGCTTAGCATTTATTATGACATGATAATGGTCAAATCAGTTTAGCCATCTCAATTATCATGATAAAACATTGGTTTTCTTTTTTCCTCATGGTTTATTATCTCATACACTTTCTCTTTCCTCAATTGAGCTCCCATACTTACTCTTCTTCTTCTTCCTCACCAGCAAACCCTTAAGGTCTCATGAGTTGAGTAAATTAGGGTTAAAATAGACAAAAAAATCCATCTTCAAACTCTACATCACCTAGGACATCAAGCTTAGCAAACTTGTTGCCCTAGTTACTTCCATTTTGAGGTGGAGCTCGGACTATAGACTCTCAGGTGGATCGTCTTCGACTCGAGGAGACCGTTGAAAAAGCCACGATCCGGATCGATCCTTAGAGCCTACGTAGACGAGGAGGACAACGAAGAAGACCCGAAATACTTGTATCATGAGGTATAATCCTCTAACATAGTAGATTAAACCTCAAGTTAGTTTGTTAGCAATGGTTTAGCAAAGATCCTTATGCATAATCTATGTTACCTTGTAAGAAAATTTTGATTTTTACTTATTCCGCCTCCCCGTTAACTAGCGGGGTGTGTAACATAGACTTACAATCTGGCTATCTTTCAAATATGCTAGTATTACCAAAATGTTCGAATAAAGCACGCGTATAAAATACACGTGTTTAATTGAACACCCGAGAGTATCTAAATACACATACTACATTGTTTTGCCTGAACCGGGAAACCCTCTGTATGGGACTTTAAAGACTCGACAATACGCTGGTAGTGTGTTTAACCGCAGGCACGTTAGTGGCACTAGTTGTACGTAACGGCTACCCAGGTATCTGTCGAATGGAAGGCTGACAAGCAAACTCGTCTGTATCCCTTCTGAGCCTATCTGTGACAATCTCCATACAGTTCGGTCTGTTTGTATGAGAGTATAACATATCAAGTCTAGGGTGGTGGAAAACATCAGACCCCTAATAAACTGATAAGTCATGTCAATGTGGCTCAAGACCAACTGAGAAACTACTGATCTAACTATCAGAAAATCTCAGCTGCCCTGGCCAGGGTCTTATGGTTTCGGCCAACCGTACACATCGCAACATCGAATCCCTATACCTAGAGAGACGAATCCCTGACAATCGCTCACTGCTCAATAGAGCCGTGGTAGGGTAGTAATCAAAGAACGGTGGGAATTCACAGAAGACAAATAACGATCTCAGGTTAACAGACTAACCTGTACTTTTGTCACCTGAGAGCTGCAATCTGACGTTAAGTATAGTACCATCCAACAACTCTCAATGAGTTCATTTAGTGTAACTCATAACCTAATAAGCACCTGTATAAAATCTTTGGTGCCGTACACCAATGGCTATGGGACCGGCCATCTCCCATAACAGGAATAAGAAACGTATACACTAGTCTACTTTAAAGTATCGATGCCCTGTCTCAATAATCCTACGACTAGGGACAATTTAAGGATGTGATTATAGACTACCCATCCCCACTAGTATGATTTCCATCACGGCGCTGGTAGTGAAGCAAGAATCCTACGGGCTTTATCAACATGTATTAGTGATATGAAATAACTAGTAGAACATATACATATGTTAAGATAAAGACAAACCAAATAGCATACTACCATATCGAGCAAAATTTTCTTGTACATATATATCCCCAGCATCCTATACAATAAAGGCATCTAGGGAATATATATCCTGACAATCTCCCACTTCCACTAAGGTCTTTTATTGGCGTATCGACTACCCATCGTCTGCGCTAGAGCTAGTCGTTGGCGTATCGTATACCCAACATCTCGAACAGCCTCTCGAACTGTACTTGAGAGATGGCCTCGGTGAATGGATCCGCGGCGTTGTTCTTCGTATCTATTCTTCACACCTCGATCTTCTGACAATCCAAGATCTCCCTGATCAGGTCATACCGCCTTAAGATGTGTCTGGATTTCTGATGGGACCATGGTTCCTTCGCTAAAGCAATAGCCATATTGATGTCGCAATACAAAGGTATTGAATCAACAATGGACGGAACCACCTGAAATTCAGAAATGAACTTCCTCATCCAGACCGCCTCTTTTGCGGCATCATTAGCATCGATGTACTCAGCCTCTATCGTCAAGTCTGCTACGGTGTCCTGTTTGTAACCCTTCTAATAGACTATCCCTCCGTTGAGGGTAAACCCATAACTCGACATGGATTTAGAGCCATATTTGTCACTCTGGATGCTAGAGTCTGTGAAGGCCTCGACTTGGAGGTCTCCATTTCCGTGTACTAGAAACATCTCCTTAGTCCTTCTCAGATACTTGAGAATGTTCTTTACAGCTATCCAGTGCTTCTTCCCTGAGTTTGAGTGATACTGGCATACCACGCAAAGTGTGTAATCTATATCTAGTCTGGTACATAATATCACATATATTATAAATCCTACCATCGAAGCATAGAGTATAATGCTCATGAGAACCCTCTCTTCATCGGTCTCAGGAGATATCTCTTTGGAGAGGGTGATCCCATGACAAGCGGGTAAATTACTGTACTTGGAATCTTCCATACTAAATCTCTTTAGTATTATGTCAATGTACTTAGACTCTGAAAGTACCAACATTCTCTTAGATTTATCACGATAGATCTTAATTCTCAGAATATACGAAGTATCACCCAGGTCTTTCATAGAGAACTTCTGTGACAAGAAGCACTTGACCGATTAGAGCATAGGCATGTCATTTCCTATCAAGAGAAAGTCATCCATGTATAAGAAAAAGAATACCACGATTCTTGCTACAATTTTCTTATAAATGTAGGTTCATCTACATTTTTGATAAAGTCAAATTTCTTGACCGTCTCATAAAAGCAGATGTTCCAACTCTGCGATTCCTGCTTTAATCCATAAATGGATTTAAGAAACTTGCACTCCCTCCCGCTTCTCCTACTCTCTATGAAGCCCTCTGGCTGATCCATATAAACACATTCTTCTAAACTTCCATTCAGAAAAGTGGTATTTACATCCGTTTATCAGATCTCATAGTCATGGAAGGCAGCAATGACAAGTAGGATCTGAATGGATTTAAGCATAGCCATTAGAGAAATTTTTTTGTCATAGTCCAAACCTGGTTTTTGACAAAAACCTTTTGCTATAAGTCTATATTTATAGGTTTCAACCTATCCATCTACACCAATATTCCTTTTGAAGATCCATTTGCAGCCTATGGGTCCAGGAGGTATAACGTCCAAAGTCCAAACTTTGTTGGTATACATGGATTCCATCTCGGATCTCATAGCATCTAGCTACTTCACCGAGTCGCTGCTCATGATAACCTGCTGAAAACTAGTAGGCTCATCATCATCGATGATGTAATCCTCTCGATCCTCATCTACGAGAAAACTGTAGTATCTCTTGGGCAGATGAGAATGCCTACTAGATCTGTGAAGTGGAGTAGGTACGTCCGGTTCTATTGAAGTCTCGGGTTCCACTAAGCTTTCAGTAATAGTTTGTGGTTCTAAAATTTCTTCTAGTTCTATTGCGCTCCTACTAATTTTTTTTCAAGAAAATGAGTTTCCATAAAGTGGGCATGTCGAGAAACAAATACATTTTGTTCCTCAGCGTAACAGAAAAGATACCCACTAGAATTCTTTAGGAATCTCACAAACTTACACAATACTGAGCGTGCTTCGAATTTGTCTGTATAGTGCTTTTTGACAAAAGCCGTACACCCCCATATCTTAAGATACTTGAGACAGAGTTTCTTCCCACTCCATATTTCATATGGAGCAGTAGGCACTGACTTAGTTGGAATTTTTTTCAATAGGTATGTAGTAGATTCTAGTGCAAAACTCCAGAAGGTAGCGGCAACTCAGCATTACTCATCATGGAACTCACTATATCAAGCAAGGTGCGATTCCATGTTTCTGATACACCGTTGTGGTGTGTATAGAGGAGTAAGCTGAGAGAGAATTCCATTATCTTTTAAATATTCCAGGAACTCGATGCTTTAGTAATCTTCACCCAGATTAGATCGAAGCATCTTGATACTTTTTCCGATTTGTTTTTCCACTTCATTCTCATACTCCTTAAACTTCTCAAAGGTCTCGGATTTATGTTTCATCAAGAATACATGACCATACCTTGAGAAATCATCGGTAAAGGTAATGAAGTAGGAATAACCACTTCTTGCAAGTATAGACATCGGACCACACACGTCGCTGTGTATGAGTCCTAGGAGCTCAGTGGCTCTTTATCTATGTCTAGTGAAAAGAGTTTTGGTCATCTTTCTTTTGATACATGATTGACAAGTTGCATAGGATAGATATTCAAACGGATCTAAATATCTATCTTTATGTAACTTAGTTAATCGTGTTTCATTGATATGACCAAGTCTACAATGCCGTAAGAAATCTTGATTTAATTCTGGAGTCTTTGTTTTTAGTGTGTTTTGGACGTTGAAAACTTGATGCTGATTGAGTATATATATTCCATTATCTAGTATATCTGAACCAATCATTTAATAATTTAGGTGAATATTTATAATATTGCTTTCAAGTGCAAAAATATATCCTTCATTAGATAACGAAGATACAGATATAATATTACACATCATGTTGGGTACACAAAAGCAGTTATGCAGAACCAAAATATGTCCCCTCATCAACACGAGGTGATACTCTTCCACTGCAACAGCATCCACACTTGCTCCGTTGCCAACTCATAGAGTCATATCACCTTTCCCCAAAACTCTACGGCTTCTCAACGCTTGCAAAGAATTACAGATGTCGGATCATGATCCGGTATCCAATACCCAGGAAGTAGAGTTAATAGAGAATCAGTTTTTAATCACGAACACACCCAAAGCCGAAACCATAACTTGCTTCATGTCCTGATTCGTAGCTTTCAAAGCCCGGCAGTCCTTCTTCCAGTGTCCCATTTTGAGACAGTAAAAACATTCCTCCTTTCTTGTTGTGGTTCCTTGGTTTTTTCCTTTCCCTTCCCCTGCACCTTATTGACACCACCTTTTGGTTTGGTGGGGGCCTTTCTCATCTTCCCCTTGGCCTTAGCCTTAGATTTAGAGGAAGAAACTTTCCCAACAAGTAGAGCGGGTGTCTCCCTGGATTTCTTCAAGGTTCCTTCTGCAATCCTCAACATGTTGAGCAGTTTTGAAAGTGTAACTTCCGTTCGTTGCATATTGAAATATAATATGAGCTGGGCATAGGTGAAGGGTAGGGACTATAAAATCAATTCAGAAAATAACTCGTTCTCCGATGTGGTTCTGAGGTCTGCGCGCTCCTCAATGAGACTGATCATCTTCAGGATGTGGTCCCCGACAGATGAACTGATAGCCAACCTCGCTTGAAATAGTTTTCTCAAAGTCTCGTATCTTGCGATACAGATTGCTCTCCATATAAATCCTTGGTATGGAGGAAGATGGAAGATACGTTCATCTTCTATTGTCGCCTCTGATATTCATTATCCATGGATGCCAGCATGAGGCACTTGGCTTTTGCACAATCAAGATCCCAAGTCTTACGGACCTCAATGTCCGCGACTATGAAATTAGGACCTAGGACAGCGGAGGCTTTAGCCGTAAGGACATATGCCACCTTGTCATAAGTGAGGGACATTTGGACATTCTGTAGCCAATCTTTATAATTCGGCCATGTAAGTATGTTTTTATCTAGTAGCAACTTAAGTCTAATCATGATGGTCACTGTAATTAGGAGAAGGAGAAGAAACACTCAGCATAGGCTCTTGCAAGTTTAGATTGGTTATTAGTTTATCTAAACAGGATGGCTCCCATTGTTTTCTCTAATTCTCCTTCAAACCCTAAAAGAAGAATTAGTCGGGATTAATCGCAACCTAAAAGTTCACTTATCTTTCAACTAGGCCAGTGTTGGTACTTCGGAAGGAAGTCCCACGTGCTCACACAGACCCAATTAAATAACCCCGTTTTCCAATAGGCATAACCCTGTAAACACCTTTCTAGACACCTACTTGATAAACTAATTGTAAAGTGAATTTTTTTTCCGAAGAGTAGCTGATAATCATAGTAGGATCAGGACCCAACTATCATTGTATGATAATTTTGAAGGAAGCCAACTAAAACTACCGCACTCCAAAAGGTATGCAACACTAGCAAGTTTCTCGTATATTTGAAACTTCCGATGTGGTTTTTACCCCAAGTGCTTATAACCTTGACGAAGGGAAAAATATCATAAGTCACAAGTTAAGTTCAACTTGTCATTGTCCTGGTTAATCTAGACTCATTCGTACAAACCCTTGACAAAGGCCAAAATAGTTGTACGCATGTCCTAAATTAACACATCTGTCTATGTTACAGATAAATATTCACTAGCTACCAAACACTATGCCTTGATAATGGTCAAAATACATAGCTTGAATACTAGTGGGTACCTATCTGAAATGACGGAAGGCTACAGCTGGTTTTGGCGAAAACCGTGAATGTAATGATCTTAATATCATCTAAGGAACCAAGTAGTTTTCAAAAGGAGTGGTTTAATCTCCGCATTTAAAAGTTGTCTATTGAAGAAAACCGAGTGGTTTTATAATTGTTCCAACGATGTCAAATATTAAGTTTTTTTCTTTGCACTAATTCGGATTAATGTGGTCCCATCAATTAACCTTATCATTGCAGAAGAAAGAAAAATAGAACGTACGCATGTGTCATCCACATTGGCCATAGGGGTCCCGGGTCTTCACCGTAAGGTTACATAGCTTACGGCAGGACGGAGACAGGACTAGCACGGATGTAAAACATAAGCAATGTTTATTTATATATATAGAGTATATATCACATTCGTCTCACGCAACAATATCCAAATACAGAATAGGCGGAAGTAACACAAATTAAATAGAGGATATACTAAGATTTCCGTATTTTCATTTAAACTATTTACGAAAATACGAATTCCACGGTCGTGATGAATAGCTAAGAACCCATACCCCTAGACCACTACGATCATGGAAAGCAACCCTACCAATTCTAGAATTAGGTGACTCGGTCTCGGCTCCCTGAGATGGCCACGCGTTGGATTATAGAACCTGGCTACATGAGCATCACACCTTGGGTCTATCTTAGGTACGTGTAATGAAAAATAATAATACAACGGTGGTTACAATCTCAACCCAGAAGTGTCCCGTAAAAGAATAATATTACATCAAATTGAGTATTACATGAATGAAAAAGAAAACATTCTCTCACATGTAAAACCCCCCGGCTATTCAATCATGATGATCACATCTATTCCAAATCAAAACCACAACTCAAACAATATATGTGCAACCCCCAATAATCGACAGATAACAGTTAGTCAACATTTAGAAACACATATACAAAAGAAAAGATAATCAACGATGCTATAATTTCGATTTTGAAACATTCTATATTGCCCATAAACAAATATAACATTATATGAAATCTGGGAAAAAACAAACAACGCCAGAAACCCTAAATCCAAGTATACAAGACACCACATGAAGCACGAGACAATACCCTTCACAAGAACAGCCCATAGCGGAGAAAACTTGAAAACTGGCAACCAGATTTAAAAACTAGGGTTTCATGCTTCTCTGGTTATCATCTAATAACATATAGAGTACTTTGCAATTGTTTTAAAAAAATTTATAGGCTCGAAAAATATTGACAGAAACTTGGATTCATGGTTTATCAAATACGGAGTTATTTCGGTTTCGAAATACAAACAACGTCTACAATTAGTTTAAGTGTTTAGGTTGGCTCTAATACCAGTGTAAGTTGCTAGTGCTTGTGCCGTGACAACTGCGACCTTAGCGGAATCAAAAAACTTAAAATTATAGTGTGCACTAGAAACTTTAACCTTAGAAATCGAATTCAAACACTAAACTAATATAACTAAAAGAGATTAGCTACTATGTTAAAGGCTACAACCTTTGAAGTCGTTTTCTTCAGATCTTTTGTGGTCCTCATCTTAAGCACCTAGGGTTCTTGGATCGAGCTTGTGAGGCAGTCTCCTCATGTCAAAGATGATTACCCGAGGATGCCAGTTCAAGCTGTAGCTTCTAGTAATGATCTAAGAAGCAACGAAAGATCAAGGCATGCTAAGAAATGATTCTTAGAGATGTAGTTTTAGTCTAAAGATGCTCTCTTTATTTTTCCACAAAAGCTCAAGAGAGAAAGTGGAAGAAGATGAAGATGATGGCTATTCAAAGATAAAGATAAAATTCTCACCCTCTCTTTCTTATCTCTTCATATATAATCTTAAAATATATAATGTGAGTGGATTTGTAGTGAGTCACAAGTTCACACACATCTCTTTAAAACTAGAAGGGATTAGAAGAAGAAAGATGCCACCTCACAAGTGTACACACACACATATATATACAGCCATGTATACCAATATTTATAATAAATACGTATAACCATATTTCTACCAAAATTCGAATACCGTATTTGTATCGAAAATACAAAATATGCGCATTCATATTAAGAAAGAAATACATATATTTGTATTAAGTCACAAATTCACGTATTCATACAAATACACGTATTCGTATAAATACTGTATTCGTGTTAAAATACAAATACCTAAAGAGAGCAATATAATACTAGCTCACATATCTGGTTATCTTTCAAATCTGCTAGTATTACCAAAATGTTCGAATAAAATACGTGGATAAAATACACGTGTTTAATCGAACACCCGAGCGTATCTAAATACGCATACTACATCGTTTCGCTTGAACCGGGAAACCCTATCTCCGGGACTCTAAAGACTCGGCAATACGCTGGAAGTGGGTTTAACTATAAGCATGTCAGCAGCACTAGCTGTACGTAACGGCTACCCAGGTATTTGTCGAAAGGAAAGCAAATAAGTAAACTCGTCTGTATCCCTACTTTGCCTATCTGTGACAATCTCCATATAGTCCGGTCTGTTCGTATGAGAGTATCGAATATCAAGTCTAGGGGGTGGAAAACGTCAGATCCCTAATAACCTGATAAGTCATGCCGATGCGGCTCAAGTTCATCCGAGAAACTACTGATCTAACTATCAGTAAATCTCAACTGCCCTGAATAGGGTCTTATGGTACTGACCAACCGTACACATCACGACATCAACTCGAGAGAGACGAATCCTTGAAAATCGCTCACTTAATCCATGTGGCTCGTAACTGTACCCAATTAAAACCTTTTTGCATGACTCAGTAGAGCCATCGTAGGATAGTAATCAAAGAACAGTAGGAACTCACATGAGAAAAATGACGATCTAAGGTCAAAAGAATAACATGTACTTATGTCACCTGAGAGCTGCTATCTGACGTTAGGTATAGTACCATCCAGTATCTTACGACGAGTCCATTAGTTGTAACTCATAACCTAATGAGCACCTTTATACAATCTTTTGTGCCGTACAACAATGGCTGTGGGACCGGCCATCTTCCCTAACAGGAATAAGAAACATATACACTAGTCTAATCTGAAGTATCGATACCCTGTCTCGATAATACTACGACTAAGGAATATTTTGTTTGTGATATATACCCTAGAGGCCATTATTATAGAGTACTGGATTGTCTATTACATTTTGGATGCTTAGGATATACACAGATATAATAACAGTCTTGCTCAATATGGTAGTATGCTACTTGGTTTGATTCTATCTCAATATGTATATATGTTTCTTTTAGTATATCGCTAATACATATTGATAGAGCTCTTTGGATCTTTGCTTGACAACCAGCGTTATGATGGCAGTCACACCAATGGGGGTTGGGTAGTCTATAAGCACATCCTTATACTGGTCCCTAGTCGAAGGATTATCGAGACAAGACATCGATACTCTAGAGTAGACTAGTGTATACGCTTCTCATCCCAGCATGGGAGATGGCCTGTCCTACATCCATTGGTATATCGTACCAGAGATAGTATATAGGTGCTTATTGGGTTATGAGTTACACTAGACGAACTCGATGACAACTGCTCATTGGTATTATACCTATCGTCAGTTAGCAGTTTCCGGATGGCATGAGTACAGGTTAGTCCGCTGACTTGACATCACTATTCGTTTCGAGTGTGTTCCCACTGTACTTAGATCACAACCATACCACGGCTCAAAGGAGCCATGCAAACAGGTAGTGGTTGGTTGCAGCCCCGAAGCACTTGGAGGCAGCAGTGGTTAGATATGATTCATCTCTCTGGGTATTGAGGGTTGATATCGCGCTGTGTTCAGAAAGCCATTACACAAAGTCCCTGGCCAGGGAAAGCGATATTTACTGGTAGGTACACCGGTGGTTTCTTAGGGTGTATCAGGATCTACACCAGCACGACATATTACTGTATGTCGATGTCGCGCACCCCACGTGTTCATGGGGAGGCGGAAATTGCAAAAAATGATTTTTACGGGCTTCGTAACACCGACTAGAACCAAGGATCGATCATAAACCCTAGCTAGCATACTACTGTGTGAAGTTTAACTACTCAGATGAAAGTTATACCTCACGAAACCAAGTCCTTCGGGTATTTTACTCGCTGTCCTCCTTATCATCGTAGGCTCCAAGGATCGATCCAAATCGTAGCTTTCTCGTCGGCTTCCTCAAGTCAAAGATGATCCACCTGAGAGTCTATAGTCCAAGCTCCAACCTCAAAACCGAGGTAACTAGGGCAACAAGCTTGCTAAAATTGATGGCCTAGATGATGTAGAGAATGAATATGGATTTATTTGTCTCTTGAAACCCTAGTTTACTCAACTTATGAGACCTTAAGGGTTTTTGTTGAGAGGAAGAAGAAGAGAGCTAACATGAGGAAAGCGAAATGGTTTTTGATAATGATAATAGAAAATGTGATGGCTCACTTGATTTGACCACAAGCATAGAAAGAAAATATCTCACACAAAATATCTAGTGCCACAAAATATCTCACAAGAAATATCTAGTCAAACCAAGTCAAGTGGTCAAACCATGTAAAATGGTCAAACCAAGTCAAGTAGTCAAAACAAGTGGCCATGCCACAATTATCATTTTCAAATATAACAAATACTTTCCTCCACCTCATAATTGTTTTAATCAAGTCAATGGTCAAAACCCTAATGAGGTGTCTCCTTCAATGCCCCTCTCATCCGTATATACACACCCGCATCTGTGTTCCGTGAAACACGTATAAAGAGAAGAAACTGATCCATCAATATAACACTAGGATCCGGCTTAAACCAAAGCCCACTAGTATTATATGCCCGAACATTATACGCGCACAAGTGCACGTACATGATCGAAGCCCTGCCGTAAAACCATACGGCCTCTGCATCTTTCACCCGATGCAGGAAAACTCTCTGTGTGGGACTCTAAAGACTCGACAGTACGATGGCAGTGGGTTTATCTACAAGTCGCAAGCGGTATTAGCTGCACGTAACGGATACCCAGGTATCTGTCGATAAGAAGGCCGATAAGGAAACCCATCCGAACTCCTACTGAGCCTGAATGTGATAATCTCCGTACAGTCCGGTCTGTTCGTCTAAGAGTATCGCATATCGGGCCTAGGGGGCGGTAATCATCAGACCCCTAATAGCGCAATAAGTCGTGCCGGAGTATAGCCGAAAACACCCTGAGAAACTACTGGAATACCTACCAGTAAATCTCGCTTGCACTGGCCAGGGACTTTGTGTAATGGCTCTCCGAACACAGCACGATATCAACCCCCAATACCGGGAGAGACGAATCCTATCTAACTGCCACTTCCTCCAAGTGCTTCGGAACTGCACCCAACTACTACCTATTTGCATGACTTCTTTGAGCCATGGTAGGGTAGTAATAAAAGTATAGTGGGAACACACTCGAGGCGAAGTAGCAGTGTCAAGTCGATGGACTAAGCTGTACTCATGTCACCTGGGAACTGCTACCCGACGATAGGTATAATACCAACCAACAGTTCCCGACGAGTCCTGTCCAGTGTACTCGTAACCTAATGAGCACTTGCATACTATCTCCAATACGACGTACTAATGGGTGTGGGACAGACTATCTCCCTTGCTGGGATGAGAAGCGTATACACTAGTTTACTCCGGTGTATCATTGCCCCGTCTCGATAATCCTACGACTAGGGACCAGTATAAGGATGTGCTTGTAGATTACCAGCCCCTACTAGTGTGACTGCCATCACAACGGTAATCAAGCAAAGGTCCTAAGGGCTCTACTAATATGTATAAGCTATATGCTAAAAGAAACACATGCACATATTGAAGTAGAAACAAACTAAGTAGCATACTACCATTTTGAGCAAGACTGTCAATACAACTGTGAATGTCCCAAGCTTCCATTAAGTAATATACAAACCAGTATGACACAATAATGGCCTCTGGGGCATATATCACTAACAATCTCCCACTTGCACTAGGGCCATGTTTTGGCATTCGCAGACCTATCATCTCGATTAGCCTCTCGAACTGTGTCTGAGGGATGGCCTTCGTGAGTGGATCTGCAGTGTTATTCTCCGTATCTACTCTCCTCACCTCGATCTCCCAGCGATCGACGATCTCCCTGATAAGGTGGTAACACCTCAAAATTTTTCTGGACTTTTGATGGGACCTGGGTTCCTTCGCTAAGGCTATAGCGCCGTTGTTGTCACAATACAGAGGTATTAGATCTACAATGGTTGAGACCACCTAAGGTTTTGTTAGGAACTTCCTTATCTAGACTGCTTCCTTCACGGCGTCACAAGCAGCTATGTACTCCGCTTCCATCGTCGGGTCAGCAACGGTGTCCTGTTTGGAGCTCTTTTAACAGACCGCCCCTCCATTGAGGGTAAGGACAAAACCCGACATGGACTTGGAGTCATCCTTATCACTCTTGAAGCTAGAGTCAGCAAAAGCCTTGATCTGGAGGTCTTTTTCGCCATACACCAAGAACATCTTCTTAGTCCTTCTCAAGTACTTGAGATTGTTCTTTACTGCTATCCAGTGTTTCTCCTCTGGGTTTGACTGATACCGACTTACCACGCTCAGTGCGTAAGCTACATCTGGTCTGGTACACAACATCCTTACATTATAGAGCCTACAGCAAAAGCGTAGGGTATAGATGTCATGCGAGCCCTTTCCAAATCAGTCTTGGGAGGCATCTCTTTGGAGAGGGTGATTCCGTGACAAGCTGGTAGATTACCGCGCTTTGAATCTTCCATACTAAATATTTTCAGTATGGTGTCGATGTACCTGGACTGCAAAAGTCCCAACATTCTCTTAGATCTATCACGATAGATCTGGATCCCCAAAATGTTGGAAGCATCACCCAGGTCTTTCATGGAGAAACTCTGTGACAAGAATCCCTTGAATGATTGTAGCATAGGAATGTCATTTCCTAATAAGAGAATGTCATCCACGTACAAGACGAGTAATACCACAGCTCCCGCTACAATCTTACTATATATGCATGGTTCATCTGGATTTTTGATAAAGTCGAATCTTTTGACAGTCTCATCAAAACAGATGTTCCAACTCCGCGATGCCTGCTTTAGTCCATAAATGGACTTAAGCAACTTGCACACTTTTCCGCCGCTCCCACTCTGAATGAAACCCTCTGGCTGATCTATATAGACACACTCTTCTAAATTTCCATTTAGAAAAGCCGTCTTTACGTCCATCTGCCAAATCTCATAATCGTGGAAGGCAGCAATGGCAAAAAGGATCCGAATGGATTTGAGCATAACCACTGGAGAAAAGGTTTCGTCATAGTCCAAACCAGGTCTTTGATGAAAACCTTTTGCAACAAGTCTAGCCTTATAGGTTTCAACCTGTCCATCTACACCAATCTTCTTTCTAAAGATCCATTTGCAGCTTACGTGTTTTACCCCTTCTGGAGCAATGTCTAAAGTCCATACTTTGTTGGTGTACATGGACTCCATCTCGGTTCGCATTGCATCCAGCCATTTTACCGAGTCTCTGCTTTGAATGGCTTGCTGGAAGCTAGTCGGCTCATCATCGTCGATGATGCAATCCTCTCGATCCCAGTCTATGAGAAAATCGTAGTATCTCTCGGACGGATGAGACAGCCTACTAATCCTGCGGAGTGGCGCGGGGATGTCCGGTTCTTCTGGAACTCTGGCTCCACCAAGCTTTCAGTAATAGCTTGTGGATCTGGAATTTCATCTTGTGTTATTGCGCTCCCACTAGTTTCTTTTTCTAAAAATTGATATTCCAAAAAGTGGGCATGACAAGAAACAAAAATCTTTTTTTTCTCTGCGTAATAGAAAAGATACCCCTGGAGTTCTTTGGGTATCCCACAAACTTACATAGTACTGAGCATGCCTCGAGCTTGTCCGCGTGCTGCTTTTTACCAAAAGCTGGACATCCCCATATCTTCAGATACTGAAGATAGGGTTTCTTCCCACTCCACATCTGATATGGTGTGGTAGGCACAGTCTTGGTAAGAACCTTATTCAAAAGATATGGAGCTGATTCTAGTGCATAACCCCAGAAGGATAGTGGTAACTCAGCGTTCCTCATCATGGAACGCAACATATCCAATAGGGTTCGGTGCCGTCTCTCCGATACACCATTGTGTTGTGGCGTATATGGAGGAGTAAGCTGAGAGAGAATTCCATTCTATTTTAGGTAATCCAGGAACTCGGCACTTAAGTATTCACCAGCTCGATCAGATCTTAGTGTCTTGATACTTTTTCCTGTTTGTTTTTCCACTTCATTCTTATATTCCCGAAATTTCTCAAAGGCCTCGGATTTATGCTTCATCAAGAAGACATGTCCATACTTAGAGAAATCATCCGTAAAAGTAATTAAATAGGAATAACCACTTCGTGCATGTGTAGACATTGGACCACACACATCGCTGTGTATGAGTCCCAAGAGCTCGCTCGCTCTTACTCCGTGTCTAGTGAATGGAGTATTTGTCATCTTTCCCATGACACAAGATTGACAAGTTGCATAAGACTGATATTCGAACGGATCCAAATATCCCTTTCTATGTAGCTTCGTTAACCGTGTTTCATTGATGTGACCCAGTCTACAATGCCATAAGAAAGCCTGATTTAGTTCCGGAGACTTTCTTTTCAGTGTGTTCTGGACACTGAAAACCTGAGCTTGATTTAATACGTATATACAGCTATCTAATGTACCTGACACAGTCAGAGCTTGATTTAGGTGGATGTGGACCACATCGCTTACAAATGTAAAATCATATCTTTCGTTAGAAAGTAAGGATACAGATATGATATTACAATCTAGACTAGGTACATACAAACAATTATATAGAATAAATATCTTCCCACTTGTCAATCCTAGGTGATATTTGATCAGTCGAAAATATTGCATTCTTAACACATCAATTTCCCGACTCTTTCTAATCATCTAAAGGCATTTAGTATAAATATAGCACATATTAGCAATTCATCTACAAAATATCAAATAACATGTATTATACATTATAACTGACATTCTAGAGGGAAATTGAGTGTTTATTACTACACGCATGATTTTTGTATATCTCAACACTTGTCTTAAGATTGTGTGCAGGAAATTCTTCAGGTCAAACAACCGGAATCACAAAAGTGCCAATAAAACGCATCAAGTCAAAGACTTGAAATCTGGCAGCAACCAAGAAACAATAATAAGATTCCATGTATCAGAGAAGAACCCTAAAGCCAATATCAAGAGACACACAGAAAACCAGCCATCAAACTCATCAAAAGGCCGCGGATCCGCGGTCGAGTCTGGCCGATCCACCGCGGATCCGCGACCGATCTGACTCGTCAGCGGTTGGAATTTTTTCCCGAGGCTTCCTCTCAACTGACAGGCTTCCTCAAGACGCTTCAAAAACCCTAGATTTTTCCAGAAGCTTCTCTTCAACAGCCAAGCTTCTCATGCAAGCTAGATAACTACCTTAATCTAAAAACTTCCCTACAACTACCTAGCTTCCTATGCAAGCTTCATAACAACCTAGATTCTAGGAGAAGATAGAGGAAAACCTATAAAAGGGGACCTATGGTTTCATTATAAAGGTTGTTCGGTTGTTGATCATTGTTCAATAATTCAAAACACAAGTTGAATGACACAACTTGTAATCAAAACCCTAGCCCAAATCCAATTCCAAAGTCAAATCAAGATTCATCGAGAACAAATCAAGCAAGCAAATGAAGATCCTTTGAAGCAATGCCGATCATCATCCGAGCAAGAGATCCACGACAATCCGTGACTCAAGAAGATCGATGCGAAGCAAATTTCGGCGGATCTAGTTACCTCCTCAAATCTTGTAACCTTTGAGTGAATTGTACCTAATCGTCGATTAATAAAGGTGAAAAATTATAAATCTTGATTTCTTTACATTCTTGCATTATGAAAATTTATCGATTCTTGATTCTTTCATTTTTCATGATGTGTGAGTGAAATCTCTGCTTGTAGCGGAATCGAGAGAATAGGTAGATGATGATGATGAAATTCTTGAACGATTCTTAAGTCTTATGAGGTTTATTAACTCTAGGAAATTGAATCATCGAAGACCTAATTTTGAGCGAGATCGCTTTCTGGAATATTTTCGCTCCAAATTAGATATCAACGATCGGTGATTTTCTTGACTAGAGGCTATAATTTGAATGATAATCAATGAAAAGACAAGGGATGGTGAAAGAGAAACCCTAGTTTCTTCAATAGATCTCTAATCTTCGTTGATCGTCATCAATCTAGCAACAAATCCTCAATAGATAAGATTTCGTAATCTTTAGTTTTAATGATCACTACTTATTTGATCGATTTCTACAAGCTACTTTACAAATCTTTATAATTCAATTGGTTTGCACATTTTCTTGATCTTTATTAATTCTTGATTCTAGATCTAATTTCTTTATGTTTCTTGAAACTAAACCTCACAAATCTTGAATCATTTTCTTTTATCTTTTCTTTTCAACTCAACTAAAACAAATTCAAATAAATTGACACAATCTCAGTGGTCGATCCGTATTCGCTAACGAAACTTCAATAGACACCGTTAATTGATTGCGGTTAAAAATTTCTTTGATTGTGATTAAAAATTTTCCAAATACAGACGAAGATGATCAATCAAATGGCGCCGTTGTCGGGGATCGTGTGCTAATTTGTTCGTTTTTGCAACTGGAGTTGAAATTTTTTATTATTACATCAGAATTTTTAGATCAAAATTGCATTAAGTGCTTAACAATTTGTTGTGATTATTTGCAAGGGAATATAGAATCTCTGGAGCGAAAGGAAAAATTTTCGGAGCATCACAGTGAGTTCATAGAGGCGATAAGAGTCTCTGTAAAAATTTTGTGGAGGAATCACTTCAGCAGACCGCGCATCCGCGGCAAAAGGAGGCTTCTCGCGGCGGTTCCGCGGCTTCTTTAGGGCTTCAGTGCACCAAAATTTTTAGGTCAATCTCTGTCTTTGTTATCTCTTCCCTGCTCTGTTCCATTGACCAATTTCTGCAGGTTTCTTTGCAAAATTCGCAGCGCCGCAAAAATAAAATTTGTTGCGTGTTTGATCTTGGTTGTTTGCATATTTTAAACAAGGAAATTAAAGGGCAAAGACCAAATTAAGATTAGGTGGGGATTTCATTACCCTTCCTAAGCCCTAGAAATCACAAACTTGCATCCGCATCACCCTCATTAATTAAAAAAGATCTAGAAAAGACTTTAAGGACCGTCGCGCTCATTTAGGACAGAAGGAGGTCATGTGTAATCTATTGTTTATCCACGTTTCTTTTGTGGTGTCTAGGCAAGTAGTTACTTAATTAGGCTCACTACTTACGTAGTGGAGAACCTCCCACTTACCTGACACTTACTTGGCCACAGAAGGGGCAAAGAGGCAGTAGAAGATCTATCTTACGACTTGTTTTCTCGAAGTCTAGGAGCGGTCTAGAGCCTTGACCTATGTGACCACTAGATTTAGGCTTGCTTGTGTATTGTTTGTGTGAATTTTTCAAAAATCCGTATTTTCTTTTTCAAAACAAACACCAATCCACATTTTCCCCTAATTATCGCAACGCTGCCACTTGTGCTAAACCATTTAGTGCATGCTCGGCTGGACACGGGATTCTAGTGCCCGTCTTGTCCGCGTTCCTTCTATCGACTTCGAAGTCGGTAATTCTACGTCTACTTTTTCTTCAACCACTATCACACCCACTTCGATGGACGGATCTCCATCGAACTTCTTTAACACCACTCTGCCACCGTCTGCAGGTGCGCAGAATCCGCCCCGCATCTCTCTCTAAGAGAGATGTTACCCTATGCGATGTCCTCTTTCGACCTGTCTTACCATTCCACCAACCAATGGGGACAATTTTGAAATCAAACCACAATACATCAATCTTCTACCAAAATATCACGGTCTCGATTCTGAAGACGCATACGTCTTTATTACCAAATTTGAAAATATATGCGCTATGATGGGTACTTCACAACTTTCTGTGGATGCTATGAGATTACGACTTCTCCCATTCACTTTGTGTGATATAGCCGAGAAGTGGCTTTATAACACAGCCGCACATTCTATTTCGAACTGGGGAGAATTCGTAACAGCTTTCCTAAAGAAATTCTACCCTAATCAAAAAACAGCTCGAGCCCGTAGCGAAATAAATTAATTTACCCAGCTTCTCAATGAACCATTCTTGAAGTGTTTTGAACGCTTCAAAGATCTGTTAGTTCAATGTCCTCATCATGAAATCCCTAGATGGGATCTGTGCAGAATCATATATGAGGGCATTAATCCTACAACAAAACAGACCCTTGAATCCATGTGTCAAGGCATCTTCATGAATAAAGACGATGGTGAAGCTGGAGATTTTTAGAAGATTTCGCTGAAAGAACTTTACAGTGGGAGAATGTAAACCAGTCATCGTCTACGGGTGGTATCTATCAACTGGATGTTTCCATAGGAGTTAGAGCTGAAATGGCAGCAATGCAAAAGAAACTCGAAGCTATGGAACATAAAGTTTTAGCAGGCTCCCTAAATCAGATGACACTCTCCAAAACTGTCTGTGGATGCTGTTCCGATCCATCTCATCTTACGGAAGAATGTCCTTTAAATTCTCCGTTTCAAGGTCAAGAGCACACCAATGCTGCTTTCTAGCAAAGACATAGAAACGATCCGTATTCTTTCACTTATAATCAGGGTTGGAGGAATCACCCTAACTTTTCTTGGAACCAACAACAAACTCAAAACACGGTCCCAAATCAAAACAATTTTCAAAGGGGTCCTCCACCACAATAACAATCACTTCAAATAAGTCAGTACCCCTACCAATCACAAAATATTCAAAATCCGGTCAACACACCTGCACAGTATAATCCTTTACAGTTGACCGGTACTGATAATTCCTCTTCACTCAAACAGACTTTTGAAATGTTTATGAAACAGTCCATTCAAATGTCGGCTGAATTTAAGTCTTCTCTCGATCTCTGACTCCCAAAGTGAGAGTATTAAATAGATGGAAGCACAAATTGCTCGATTAAATGCCGAGATGAGTGCTAGAGAGAAAGGGAAACTTCCGTCTCAACCCCTACAAAATCCTGGGCATTCACAACACTACAATGTGAATGCCATTACAACGTTGAGATCTGGAAGAGTGCTGAATAATCAAGTCGGGGAAGAGATTGATAATCATGAAGAATTAATCAATAACACCTCGGTTTCCACTTCCATTTTTCCTTCCACATCCACGTCTACTTCTAATCCTACTTTATCTACCCTACCATTTTCTTGCGAGCCTATTCTTCTTTTTCCTCAAGGCTCGAACCCGCAACATACCTCTTCTAGTCCACCAAAGACGATCCCCACTCCTATTCTGGGATCACTTACACACACATCACCTTCTCCAATGATGGACCCAGTTATGATTGCTAAAGCTCCTTATCCGAATTGGTTAAGGGGTAACAAATCGAGTCCACATATGGAGAAAATTATAGAAATGTTTAAACAGGTTAACATCAACATCCCTCTCCTAAATGCTATACAACAAGTTCCGTCATATGCGAAAATTCTAAAGGACTTGTGCACTAGGAAGAGGAAGACTCAAGTGCCCAAAAATGTCTTCATGACAAATAATGTTAGCACTACTTTTACCCCATAGTTACCAAAGAAACGTAAGGACCCTGGATGTCCTACAATATCGATTTCTATTGGGGGTAAAAACATTAACTGTGGTTTACTTGACCTTGGCGCAAGTGTTAACCTGCTTCCATATTCGGTCTACGAGATGTTAGGGATTGGAGATTTGAAACCAGCTCATTGCACTCTCCAAATGGCAGACCGATCAATCACCAAACCCAGGAGTGAACTGGAGGATGTGTTAATAAAAGTCGGGGAATTTATATTCCCTATGGACTTTATTGTTCTTGATACACAACCTGTAGCAAACCCACGGAACCAAATTCCGGTGATTTTGTGTCGACCATTCCTTGCCACTTCCAATGCTGCCATTAATTGTCGAAACGGTTCTATGAACCTATCTTTTGGAAAAATGACAATTGAAATGAACACCTATAAAATTGGAAGTCAGACGTCTGAACCCTCTGCTCACATACTTGATGTATGTTCTGTCCACGAGATTGCTACCGAAAGCTGCGAGGTTAATGAACTTTGTTTTGAAAATCTCGACGACACTAGCACATCAATGTTTGATCTTGCACATCTTAGTGAGGATACTCTTTTCACTCCTGAGTCTGACACTCTTGATTCTTCACCTTTCGAGTCTGTATCCTATGTAGGCTATGAGCTTCTTTGTGAATCTGAATATCAATCGATTACCCCACTTTCTATAATTTCTCCACCAACATTAGATCTCAAATTATTACCTTCTCATCTTAAATATGCATATTTAGGTGAGAACGAGTCTTTGCCTGTGATCATATCAGCTTCTCTAGCCCTAGAGCAAGAGAATGCTCTTTTGACGGTATTGAGATCTAATAGTCAGGAGTTAGGTTGGACTATGACTGACATCAAAGGGATTAGTCCCTTAATTGTTGAACATCATATACATCTGATGGATGAAGCCAATCCAACCCGAGAACCACAGAGACGGTTAAACCCCGTAATGAAGGAGGTGGTAAAGAAAGAAATCGTTAAATTCCTTGACAGTGGTATCATTTACCCAATCTTTGATAGCCAATGGGTAAGTCCAATTCATGTAGTCTCTCAGAAATCTGGCATCACGGTCATAACAAATGAGGCAAATGAGTTAATCCAGACACGCGCTCAAACTGGGTTGCGTGTATGTATTGATTATAGAAAACTCAATGCCGCAACGAGGAAAGACCACTTTCCTCTACCTTTTATTGACCAGATGTTAGAATGCATAGCTGGACGTGAATACTATTGCTTCATGGACGGATACTCTGGCTATAACCAAGTCCCTATTTCCAAAAAGGATCAAGACAAAACCACATTTACTTGTCCTTTTGGTACTTTTGCTTATAGACGCATGCCCTTTGGGTTATGCAATGCTCCTGCTATATTTCAGCGGTGTATGATGGGGATATTCTCGGACATGGTCGAGAATTTTCTTGAGATTTTTATGGACGATTTCTCGATATTCGGAGATTCTTTTGATGACTGTCTATCACATCTTGACGCGGTTCTTACTCGTTGTAAAGAGAAGAACTTAACCTTGAATTGGGAAAAATGCCATTTTATGGTCCAAGAGGGAATTGTGCTTGGACATATTATTTCACGAAAAGACATTGAGGTTGACAAAACTAAAATAGATGTCATTCAAAACCTTCCTCATCCCAAATGCGTCAAAGATATACGATCTTTTCTTGGCCATGCAGGCTTTTATCGGAGATTCATTAAGAATTTTAGCAAAATTGCTAGACCCTTAACTCTTTTCTTGGCCAAGGACACAACCTTTCACTTTGACTCGGATTGTGAGGCTGCATTTGACTCACTTAAAAACTCTCTCACTACAGCCCTCGTTCTATCATCTCTAGATTGGAACCACCCGATTGAGCTTATATGTGATGCATCAGATTTTCCCATTGGTGCAGTCTTAGGAAAACACATTGAAAAGATGCCACACGTGATTTATTATGCAAGTAAGACCATGAATGATACTCAAATTAATTATACAACTACCGAAAAAGATCTTTTGGCAGTTGTATTTGCATTAGAAAAATTCAGGCCTTACTTGATTGGCTCACCAATTGTTGTGTACACTGACCACTCCGCCTTGAAATATCTTTTGGTGAAGAAGGATGCTAAAGGTAGGCTAATACGTTGGATCCTTCTATTAAAAGAATTTGATCTTGTTATTAAAGATAAGAAAGGATGTGAAAACGTAGTAGCCGACCATCTGTCGCGCATCTCTTCTTCACCTGTGACCCTGCCATTCAATGATTCTTTTCCGGACGAACAACTCTTGAAAGTATCCACTGATCCTTGGTTCGGGGATATTGTGAATTATCTTGCTACGGGACTTATTCCCCACGAATGGTCGAAACAGGACAAACATCGATTCTATCCCAAGTAAAACATTTTTACTGGGATGAACCCTATCTGTTTAAGTATTGTCCTGATCAGATCATTCGCAGATGTGTCCCTAATGATGAATTCAAGAGTGTTATATCTTTTTGTCATGATCGGGCATGTGGGGGTCACTTTGGTCCTCGAAAGACGGCAGAGAAGGTTTTGTAATGCGGTTTTTACTGGCCGACTTTGTTCAAAGATGCATTTGATCATTGCAAAACCTGTACACAGTGTCAATACACGGGTAGGATTTCCCGGAGAAATGAGATGCCACTTCAACCCATCTTAGTGGTTGAAATTTTCGACATTTGGGGTATTGATTTTATGGGTCCCTTTCCCAACTCCTTTGGGAATCTGTACATATTGCTTACGGTTGATTACGTCTCGAAATGGGTGGAAGCTATTCCTTGTCGCACTAATGACAAAAAGGTTGTCATTAAGTTCTTAAAATAAAATATCTTTTCGCGATTTGGACACCCACGAGCTATCATTAGCGATAACGGGAAACATTTCTGTAATCGGTCTTTCGAGACTTTGATGCGGAAATATGCAATCAACCACAAACTTTCCACACCCTATCATCCCCAAACGAGCGGGCAAGCTGAGATTTCAAACAGACAAATCAAACAAATTTTGGAGAAAACTGTTTCTAAAAATCGAAAAGATTGGTCAACCAAATTGACAGATGCTCTTTGGGCATTCCGAACTGTATATAAAACCGATCTAGGTATGTCTCCTTACAGACTAGTGTTTGGAAAGGCTTGTTACCTTCCGGTCAAGATTGAGCACAAAGCAACGTGGGCCATTAGAGAACTTAACTTTGACTTAAATCAAGCCTGCAACTTTCGAAAGCTGCAATTAAACGAGCTAAGAGAACTCCACGATGAAGCTTACGATAATGCTGTAATTGTAAAGAACCAGAATAAGGTATTTCACGATAAAAACATTTTGAGAAAAACTTTTACACATGGTCAACAAGTCCTTCTTTATGATTCACGTCTCTATCTTCATGCGGGTAAGCTAAAATCTCGGTGGAAAGGACCATTTGTTGTGCGGAATGTATACCCGCACGGGGCAGTTGAGGTTGAGAATGTTGAAAACGGTATAATTTTTTAAGTGAATGGACATAGATTAAAACCGTATTTTTCCACTGACCCCACGGAGGAGCTCCTGTTTTTACAGGAGCCGCTTTATCTTGACTAAAATTCCTCCGGCTCACCTCTATGTCTTGAAAAATACTGTATTATCTTGAGAATGGAGGTGAGTGAAAAGAATAAGTTTGGGGAAGATTTTCATGTTCATATATTATTGCCCCCGTTAATAAATTTCCTCCCAAGTCTACAGGTTTCTGAGATTTAACATATGGCAACAGTGATGACACTGTTGTAAACAGGTTTGGGGGAGGTTTGTGCTTATTTACGCATCACTTTGCATATCATACCTAGCATAACCACAAAACATATAAAAAAAATTAATATTTAATTTTATATTAAAAGATTAGATAGTGAAAAATTACATCCAAAAGATTAAAAAATTTAAGAAAACCTAGAAAGTTAGAAGTTTTCTTAAACGAACTAGTAATAAGTAGTTATGAGCTGTTGTCCAAAGGGTTAGTAAGATGAAAGAACTCACTAATCTGAGGATAAAAACAAGTCTGAAAAATAGTTCCTATTCTGAAGTTAAACATCTGAATGTTGATACCCTACCATACGCACTTACACACGTCTTGAAACTCAGGATAGTAGAGGATACCTTGAAATGCTCTTGTCTAAAAGCCAAAATATAAAGGAAATAAAAAAATGAAGAATAAAAGATAAAAAAAAGTGTAGAAAAATGAACACTGGTTTTGTAATCACCAAGGCAGCAATAAAAAAATATAGCGAGGGTGCTTCATCACCTAGTGCCTTAGACCAAATGGTTTGGGAGTCACTGCTAAGCCTTAGGTGTTGCAAGACGAGGAAAATACTAATACGCCTAATCAGCAAGCACATGAGTAATCGGTCGGTTAGTACCTCAAGAAGTATTAACGTTCGCATGAAAAATGTGTGAGCAAATACATCTAAATATTCACCGATTAAAAAGTACTGAGGTAGATGAACAAGAGTATGATAGCTTAAATTGAATTCTTTGAATGTAGGGATGTTCTTTACACACACGTAGGGGTATATGATCAATGTTTCGAAGAAAGGTAGGAATGAAGAATAAAGACGATGTTTTATTGAGGGATGATGTGATTTCTAACATTTTTTCATGACTATTAAGATAGGGCTCATGAAAACTGAAAAGCTAGGGTAGTTGGAAACTCTAATTTTCAAAGTCTTTGTTTTATAATTCTTATCTTTATATGTAACTTTCGCAGTCTTCCTTTTATTATAGGATTTTGTGGGTGCAATCCACTGAAAACCCTCAGGAGACAACACTCCTCCTACTAGGGACACCTAGAGGTTTAAAGTCTTGTTGCACGTGCTCAGTGCAATCGTGTTGCCTACGAAAGTGTGCTAGTTAGTTTTTTCTTTTTCTTCTTTTCTCCTTCACCTGAATAAAATTTGTTTGCTCGAGACGACCAAAATTAAGTTTGGGGAATTTGATCAGTCGAAAATATTGCATTCTTAACACATCAATTTCCCTACTCTTTCTAATCATCTAAAAGTGTTTGGTATAAATATAGCACATATTAGCAATTCGTCTGTAAAATATCAAATAACATGTGTTATACATTATAACCGACATTCTAGAGGGAAATTGAGTGATTATTACTACACGCATGATTTTTGTATATATCAACACTTGTCTCAAGATTGTGTGCAGGAAATTCTTCAGGTCAAATAACCGGAATCACAAAAGTGCCGATAAAACGCATCAAGTCAAAGACTTGAAATCTGGCAGCAACCAAGAAACAATAATAAGATTCCAGGTATCAGAGAAGAACCCTAAAGCCAACATCAAGAGACACAGAGAAAACCAGCCATCAAACTCATCAAAAGGCCACGGATCTGCGGCCGAGTCAGGCCGATCCGCCGCGGATCCGCGGCCGATCTGACTCGTCGGTGGTTGGAATTTTTTCTCGAAGCTTCCTCTCAGCTGACAAGCTTCCTCAAGACGCTTCAAAAACCCTAGATTTTTCCATAAGCTTCTCTTCAACAGCCAAGCTTCTCATGCAAGCTAGATAACTACCTTAATCTAGAAACTTCCCTACAACTACCTAGCTTCCTATGCAAGCTTCATAACAACCTAGCTTCTAGCAAAAGATAGAGGAAAAACTATAAAAGGGGATCTATGGCTTCATTACAAAGGTTGTTCGGTTGTTGATCATTGTTCAATAATTCAAAACACAAGTTGAATAACACAACTTGTAATCAAAACCCTAGCCCAAATCCAATTCCAAAGTCAAATCAAGATTCATCGAGAACAAATCAAGCAAGCAAATGAAGATCCTTTGAAGTAACACCGATCATCATCCGAGCAAGAGATCCACGATGATCCGCGACTCAAGAAGATCGATGCGATGCAAATTTCGGCGGATTTAGTACCTCCTCAAATCTTGTAACCTTTGAGTGAATTGTACCTAATCGTCGATTAATAAAGGTGAAAAATTATAAATCTTGCTTTCTTTACATTCTTGCATTATGAAAATTTATCGATTCTTGATTCTTTCATTTTTCATGATGTGTGAGTGAAATCTCCGCTTGTAGCGGAATCGAGAGAATAGGCAGATGATGATGATGAAATTCTTGAACGATTCTTATGTCTTATGAGGTTTGTTAACTCTAGGAAATTGAATCATTGGAGACCTAATTTTGTGCGAGATCGCTTTCTTGAATGTTTTCGCTCCAAACTAGAGATCAACGATCGGTGATTTTCTTGACTAGAGGCTAAAATTTGAATGATAATCAATGAAAAGACAATGGATGTTGAAGGTGAAATTCTAGTTTCTTCAATAGATCCCTAATCTTCATTGATCGTCATCGATCTAGAAATAAATCCTCAATAGATAAGATATCGTAATCTTTAGTTTTCATGATCACTACTTATTTGATCGATTTCCTACAAGCTACTTTACAAATCTTGATAATTCAATTGGTTTAGACATTTTCTTGATCTTTATTAATTCTTGATTCTAGATCTAATTTCTTTATGTTTCTTGAAACTAAACCTCACAAATCTTGAATCATTTTCTTTTATCTTTTCTTTTCAACTCAACTAAAAAAATTCAAACAAATTCACACAATCTTAGTGGACGATCCGTATTCGCTAACGAAACTTCAATAGACACCGTTAATTGATTGCGGTTAAAAATTTCTTTGGTTTTGATTAAAACTTTTCCAAATACACACGAAGATGATCAATCAAATGGCGCCGTTGCCGGGTATCGTGTGCTAATTTGTTCGTTTTTGCAATTTGAGTTGAAAATTTTTATTATTACATCAGAATTTTTAGATCAAAATCGCATCAAGTGCTTAACGATTTGTTGTGATTATTTACAAGGGAATCTGGAATCTCTGGAACGAAAGGAAAAATTTTTAGAGCATCACAGTGAGTTCATAGAGGCAATAGGAGTCTCTGTAAAAAATTTTGTGCAGGAATCATTTCAGCAGACCGCGCATCCGCGGCAAAAGGAGGCTTCTCGCGGCGGTTCCGCGGCTTCTTTAGGGCTTAAGTTTTTAGGTCAATTTCTCTCTTTCTTATCTTTTCCCTGCTCTGTTCCATTGACCAATTTCTGCAGGTTTCTTTGCAAAATTCGCAGCACCGCAAAAAGAAAATTTGTTGCGTGTTTGATGCTGGTTGTTTGCATATTGTAAACGCGGAAATTAAGGGGCAAGGGGCAAATGCCAAATTCAGATTAGGTGGGGATTTCATTACCCTTCCTAAACCCCGGAAATCACAAACTTGCATCCGCATAACCCTCGTTAATTAAAAAAGATCTAGACAAGACATTAAGGACTGTCGCACTCATTTATGACAGAAGGAGGTCGTGGGTAATCTACTGTTTATCCGCGTTTCTTTTGTGGTGTCTATGCAAGTGGGTCTAAGGCAAGTGGTTACTTAATTAGGCCCACTGCTTACGTAGTGGAGAACCTCCCACTTACCTGGCCACAGAAGGGGTAAAGAGGCAGTAGAAGATCTATCTTGCGACTTGTCTTCCGGAAGTCTAGAAGTGGTCTAGAGCTTTGATCTAGGTGACCACTAGATTTAGGGTTTCTTGTGCTTATGGTGATAGTGCCCTCAGAGTCAATTATTGGATCACAGGCACGTGATTGCAATGATTGAGGGAGGACCTATCCCGATAGGACAGTCTTACTCAAGATGATAGTATGCTATCTGGTTTACCTTTATCATCGTGTACTGCTTTAGGTAACCTGACAGGTCGCTATTGCACGTTGATAGAGCCCCTAGGATTCTTGCTTGACTGCCAGCAGTATGAGGGCGATCATATACGTGGGAGCTGGTAGTCTATAAGCACATCCTTAAAAGGTCCCTAGTCGTGGGAGTTTCGAGACAGGGCATCGATACTCCAGAGTATACTAGTGTATACAGTCGAGACCCCGACGAGGGGCGGTGGCCGGTCTCACAAGCCACTGGTGTCAGTTGGATCACCTAAGATGTATACAGGTGCTCATTGGGTTATGAGTACACCGGACAGGACTCGCCGGGAACATGATAGTTGGTCTTATACCTGACGTCAGATAGCAGTTCCCTGGTGACATGTGTACAGGTTAGTTCATCGACCTGAGATCGTCATTTGTCTCGTGTGAGTTCCCACTGTGCTTTGATTACTACCCTACCACGGCTCAAAGAAGTCGTGCAAACAGGTTTTAGTTGGGTACAGTCCCGAGCCACATGGAGGCAGTGAGTGGATCTGCAGGGGTTCGTCTCTCCCGGTGTTGGGGGTGAGGTCGAGCTGTGTCTAGGAGAGCCATTACACGAAGTCCTTGGCCAAGGCAGGAGATTTACTGGTAGGTATTCCAATAGTATCTCAGGGTGTTCCGAACTTAGCAAACCTTCACCACCGCGCACTAAACACCCGGATCGAACCATTAACTAGTCCTAGCAAACTACAAGACGGGTTAGAAATATACCGAGTGATCCGAGTCCTCCGGTCTTTTCGTCGTCGTCCCGATCTCCTGCGGAAACACCGGTCGTCGCCTCCTCGCCGGAAGGGCACCACATCGCCTGCATCTTTTACGGGCTCCCACCTCAATACCGAGGCAACTCGGGCGCGAAGCTGGCAAGTCGACGCGTCCAAGATCTGCTGTAGGTTGTGTAGGGTTGTGTCTCTTTTGGGGTTTTGTTGCCTTTGTAGATGGAGGAATGAGGTTAAGAAAAATGGTGCTTTCATTTTTCATGCAAGGGAATTGAGATGAAGAATAATGCCGTTCCGGCCGGTTTTCCTTTGTTCTTTCCCGGCCGGACTTTTCTGATGGAGGGTGTTATTTGCACATTTGCAAATAACATTTTGTGGAGGGCTTTCTTGCATAGTGGTGGCATCATGATAGTTTTTCATGAGGAGATTCTTTTTCCTTCTTATCACTTGCTTTATGGTGATTAGAGTGGATTTGATATTGATTTGAGATGGTTATCATTTCTTTAGGGTTGTGGTCACCCCCTTGCTTTTACTACACTCACCTCCCTTCTTGTTATGGTTTGATATTCAATCCTCCACCATTCTCACTTGAAGAGAGAGGCTACACTTGAGAGAAAAGATGAGAGAGTTTCATTTTTGAGCTTGTGGCATTATTCTTCATCTCAATTCCCTTGCATGAAAAATGAAAGCACCATTTTTCTTAACCTCTTTCCTCCATCTACAAAGGCAACAAAACCCCAAAAGAGACACAACCCTACACAGCCTACAGCAAATCTTGGACGCATCGACTTGCCAGCTTCGCGCCCGAGTTGCCTCGGTATTGAGGTGGGAGCCCGTAAAAGATGCAGGCGATGTGGTGCCCTTCCGGCGAGGAGGCGACGACCGGAGTTTCATCGGGACGACGACGAGAAGACCGGAGGACTCGGATCACTCGGTATATCTCTAACCCGTCTTGTAGTTTGCTAGGACTAGTTAATGGTTCGATCCGGGTGTTTTGTGCGCGGTGGTGCCGGTTTGCTAAGTTCGCAAAATTAAAGTTTTTCACCGCTTCCGCATTTGGCCGTCGGATTGACGGCCGGGGCGCCGCCGTGCACTTACAGTGGTATCAGAGCCTCGCCATTAACATAGTCTAGCTTTGTTTAATGTGTTTACATTTTCGATCGACCAAAATTCCAAAATCCGCGTTTTTCTTCACATCAGTTTTCTGTCGAATTTTTCCTGGCTCTAACAATTTTTCAGGTTGTAGAAAACTGATGTACAAGAAGTTCTAAGAGTTCTGGGAAAATTCGAGACATTGATCGTTCAGGTAGAGCGCGGAACCGCGGCCAAACCCCACTTGGCGCCGCGGTTCCACCGCAGGTTTGAGGGATCAATTCGTCAAAATTTTCCGGTCGGCTCGTGGGCTGAAAATAGGGGTTTTGGAATATTAAACTTGGGCCCAGAATTTCTGTGAGTGCTACAGTATTGCTTGGGGGCCCACTTGTTAATTTTTGATCGATCGAATATTTTAAACACATTATTTCACAGTATTTACATTATATCTGCGACCGTGAATGCCACTCGATCGGTAAATCCTGTCTAACTGCTATAGCCCGGTTAGACGGATTTGCGAACGTGACTTTCACGTTGATGTTCTATGTATTGCTGTGATGTTGCGGATCGGTCGTGGGGGATAGCCTGGATGCAATGCTAGTATATTTTTTGTTGTATTATGTACATTTGATATTGCGGGGCGAGCGTCCGACATGTGGACTGCCGTCACTGCCTGATTGTATTGTTATTTTGGGGCACGACCAGGTTGCGGTCGATGTACCCGTTGTTTGTATTTTTTACTTTCTGTACTAGGATTACCCCGCGGAGGGGTGCACGGAAAGCCGGGTTCTAGAAGGTAACAAGCCCGCATCTCATGGCATTAAGACGGAGGGGGCTTCACTCTAGGATTGGCGGGCTATTCGCCGCACTCGTAGGGGGTACAGGTTGACCCAGGAGGGGTGCCCAAGTTACCGGATTCTGTGAAGTGCTGGGTGGTCCATTCACGTTGCTGAAGGGGCTGTCTCGCTTCAGGTTTTGGCGGGTAACTTGTCGCGCCCGTAGGGGTCTAGGATTTCATTGCACAGGCTATCCACACGACCAGGGGAACGTCGGGTTTCAGTAGTGGCTCTGTGAAACCTGGGGATCCCAGATATCTGTATTGTTCTGTGATGCTGTACATTTCTGTGATGTTGCTTTTTATCACGCCTTGAGCGAATATAATATATTGGTATATATATTAGTAGATGTTGTATATGTTTTACATCCGCGCTAGTCCAGTCCCCGCTCTGTCGTTACTTAGCTAACCTAACGGGTAATGACGGGACCCAGTGGCGAATGCGGATGGCATATACGTACATCAGTATATTTTCGTTCTTTGTGGTGTGATCTATTGATGGGACTGCGTTGATTCGGATCAATGCAAGTTAAAAACAAACCTATTCTGATGTTGTTGGAACACTTTTCAAAAAGCTGTTATTGCAAGGACGTTCTCTTTTGTTTTGCATCGAGGTATTCAGTTGGAATATCCTGCTCCTCAGTCGACGAGGCAAGGGCCGAGATCCCTTCACCGGGAGTGACCCCTTGGACAAAAAGTTTGCGTCAGGGCATTAACTTCACTATAGCCGATTACTTTTGCTTTGCACCGTGGTATTCAGTTGGAATATCCTGCACCTCATTCTACGGGGAAAGAGCCGTGATCCCTTCACCCGGAGTGACCTTTTTAGCAAAGGTTTTCGTCACTATATTTTTAAAAGCTATCAGTTCCTTCAACGATATCAAGTTCATTACGTTAAAGGTTTTCGCCAGAAACCATTCGTATCCCTCCATCATTTCGGTTAAATATTCGGTAGTATTCAAGCTATGTATTTTGACCTCACGCCAAGTCATAGTGATTGGTAGCTGCCGGATATTTATCTGTTGCATAGATAGATGTGTTGGTTTAGGACAGTCGTACTACTATTTTGGCCTACGTCAAGGGTATGTACGGATGGGTTCAAATTAACCTGGATAATGATGGGAAGAACTTGACATGTGACTTATGATCTTTTGACCTCACGCCAAGGTCATAAGAGCATGGGGTAGAAATCACATCGGGAGTTTCAAAAGAACTGAAACTTGCCAGATATGCGCATACCTTCTGGAGTGTGACACCGTGAGCGGATTCCGTCACGTTATCATGCAATGATAGTTGGATCCTGATTCCCACTGATGAGTTGGTTTACTCCTCGGGTGACCCCGACTAAGTCTTCTTTCAGTTTTGGAGGAGAATTTGAGGTACAGTGGGAGGTTTCCTGATTAGAAAAAGCGATAACCATTCTGATCTAGGATAGAGTGCACGCTGAGTGTTTCTTTTCTCTCTCTCTTCGGCAGCGACCATTGACCCGACCCTAGACTATGACTCAGTGACCAAGTTGACCGAACCTTCTTAACATTGGCTTTTGGATTGTCAGAGTCGGTAACCTCATTGCCACTCCTACTTTTACCCTTTTCTCCGGGTCACCCCGTATTACTACGAATGTCCACTTCCATTGGACAAAACCATCGTATGGTTATATACGAACTCGAAGGAATTTGAGGATGGTTTCTGGTTCTGGAAAAAAACGAATAGGACTATTCAGTTGTCTTTTCCTTTTACCTTCTATCTCAGATTGCGAGTACTCCTTGGCTTAGGAGATAATACACCTATTACGCAAATTGGATAGTCTTCTTCCAAACCTTAGGCCGGTGCCGAACGGTAGGGAATGAAGAATACCAATTAGCCTAAAAGGTGTACAGAAGGTGTTAAGTAAAGAAAAAGAAAGGGATTAGTAAGAGGGCAAAGTAAAATTGCGACTGCTATTCACGACCATACCAAATATTTCTTCGCCAATCCTAAATCACCTTTGCATTTCTCCAGGACACTCCGTATCACTACGAAGATTCATAGTTTATTGGATATTCCATCGTATGGTTATATACGAACTCGAAAGGAACTTGTTCCAGTTCGGGGATGGATTCTGGTTCAGGAGAAATGGGAATAAAGTTTATTCGGTTGTTTTTTATCTTCACATTCTCTCGTGTTGCGAGTGCTCCTAGGATTAGGACAGTACACCCATTATGCTTATTGGATAGTCTTCTTCTAAACCATAGGCTGGTGCCGAACGGTAGGGAAAGAAGAAAACCATTTGGCCTAAAGGGGTGTACAGAAGGTAATGACTAAAGACATATAAAGGGATTTGGAGAGGTGGCAAAGAATTATATGGTTACAGTTGTGAATCTGGATAATGGAAGAGGCATTACTAGGAATACCAGGATACCCCAACAAAACATTTCAATGTTTCAGTTTCACTGTGTACTGTTAATGGAAAACTGATTTCCCGATTAGACACTTACTCCAGGGCATGTATTTACCAGGTATGATTCTCACATCTGTATGGTTTTACAGATGATGAGTGGGAGTAAGTTATTGGGAATTGGGTGATCATCCTCATTATATCGGGATTCGTTGTAATCGGTGATATTTGAGGAAGTCACCTGGGTTGTTTGCCAGACGGCAAATATTTGGTTTTGAATACCCGCTTTTATGCACCAATTTCAAATTGATATATCTGTACGTCTATTTTTATAGAGTGAGATATACCTTTTTGAAATTATGTCTACGACATTTACCTATATCAGTGGATGGTTAGGTAAGGAGCATTAAACAGCAGTGTAATTCTTCTTAACCATAAGTACAGTTTTCAACCTACGACACACAGTGAATGAGTTATCAGACTCAAGGGACTTATACAGAGTATTGTATGTTGTCCAGCGTCCATGAGGACAGAGGGGTTGGTTCTCGTACTATATTCGGTTTACTTATGACTCCTCTAGTTTTTAGACAGATGTTTCGTGGAAACACAGGGTCTGAATTTTGAGAAGTTATAGGTATTTGAATAAAGTAGAGAACCAGGTATTGCAAGTATCGGGATTCTTCAAAGTGATCGAAGATGTAGATACTTGTATATGGTATTCAATTGATAGTAATGGTTAAGAGAACTAGCTTCTCTTTCGGGTTACTCATAATTGGAAGCATTCCTAAGTTGAGTGACGCTGATCGGCCTCCTTCCATTTAGTTGACATGCACTGGAGACAGCTGCATGATTTGAATCTGGTTCAATTAAATCAGTGCCTCTGGTTCTATATTGGATATAGAACAGTTCATATCTTAACGTTGTTAAGGTACGGGGAGTTGTCCGGCTTATGATTAAAACCAGACACTGGACAACTCAAGGCATGTTTCTGTAATGGCTGTTTGTGGGTTGACCCAGGCTATGACGAGGGTTGACTTTCTACCATCTAGAAGATCAATAGTGATGTTGTTCTTGACTCGCCACAGTTTTATTAAAAATGGATTTTTTCAGAAAACAGTAGTGGGAGTATGGTAGAACTGGAAGTGATTCCAGAACCACAAACGATTACTGATGATTTGATAGGAACCTAAAGATTCAATCTGGTTTGACATTCCATTGGCCACTCCGCAGATAAGGTGGGTAACCTCAGGCACTCGAGAGGTACTTCGGTATGCTCAAGGACGGTGGCAGAGAGGTTCTTGTTTACCCAGACTTGCCATTGCTGTTGTTCCAGACTGTGAGACCCGGCAGGAGAATGACTATAGCGTCGTTCTAAACTAGTTTTAGAAGTGCACGTCTATATGACTCTGCCACAGGGTTGTCGTAGTCAGTAGGAGCAGCGGAAGCATTGGTGGACATCAGGCTTATGTCTATTTATAGACTAAAGCAGATATAGCGGAGATAGATCATCTATTTCTGATGTGACAGTCATATGTTTGACTTCATCAGAATAGGAGATGGATCTGTTAAGAAGGTAGTAGGGTGTGATGTCCTAGTATTTGATGACATACACAGAGTGGGAGGTGATATTCCTATACTACGATCAGTTATACTTTGGTTGTCACACAGTAGTTTCTCCACATGGGACTTGGATATTATATCAGACATTCTGGTTACTAGATCTATGGTTTTAGATCTAGATTTGGGTGGTTTCCCAATCAGGGTACTTAGACCGCATTCTAAGAGTATTTAGAATGGACGACTCCTGGCACGGTAGTGTACCTGCAGGTGATGGAGTCACCCTCTCTAAAGGTGTCTTACAGACTAAATGGGAGAGGGATGTGCATGATTGACAGATCACTTGCTTAGGCAATTGAGTCAATCATGAGATGTCAAAGTACCACACCAGATGTTTTTCTTGCACTAGATGCAATAAGTTGATATTGATCCAATCCTGGAGAAACAGTCGGAAGCAGTTTTAGAACATAAGTGGATGTTCTAGGGATATGATAACGACGGCCTCATTCGGGAGACAGTTATCATTCCAAGCTTCCAAGGTGACCTGGAAGAAAAGGAGGTTGTCAGAGTTATAGTTTTTCCCTCTGACGAGGGGCAGTATTTTGGACAGGTGATCCAGGGAGATACTGAGGGAAGGCATGGCGAGGGAAGGCATGGCGCAGGATACTGATTAAGTTCAGTTGACGATACAGTCTAAGAAGTTTGGATTTGGAGTTCATTTATGAGCTAGGTCCCATCAGACATCCAGACATATTCTAAGACAGGTATTGCTCATTTCGGGAGATGGGTTTCTCCGCGAACTTGAGATATAGAGAGACATAGAAAGAAACATCAAGGCGGATCCACTCACTGAGGCTATTCCTCGAACACAATAGTTTCGCAAACAAGTTTTGTGAGACTGACAAGTAGAGGAGTTGGGTGTTCGGTATCACACGGGCTGTGAGTATGCGACATCGCAATAATTAGCCTTGAGTGCAAGTGGGAGATTGTTGGAGATAGTGCCATCAGAGTCAATTATTGGATCACAGGCACGTGATTGCAATGATTGAGGGAGGACCTATCCCGATAGGACAGTCTTACTCAAGATGATAGTATGCTATCTGGTTTACCTTTATCATCGTGTACTGCTTTAGGTGACCTGACAGGTCGCTATTGCACGTTGATAGAGCCCCTAGGATTCTTGCTTGACTGCCAGCAGTATGAGGGCAATCATATACGTGGGAGCTGGTAGTCTATAAGCACATCCTTAAAAGGTCCCTAGTCGTGGGAGTTTCGAGACAGGGCATCGATACTCCAGAGTAGACTAGTGTATACAGTCGAGACCCCGACAAGGGGCGGTGGCCGGTCTCACAAGCCACTGGTGTCAGTTGGATCACCTAAGATGTATACAGGTGCTCATTGGGTTATGAGTACACCGGAGAGGACTCGCCGGGAACATGCTAGTTGGTCTTATACCTGACGTCAGATAGCAGTTCCCTGGTGACATGTGTATAGGTTAGTTCATCGACCTGAGATCGTCATTTGTCTCGTGTGAGTTCCCACTGCGCTTTGATTACTACCCTACCACGGCTCAAAGGATTCGTGCAAACAGGTTTTAGTTGGGTACAGTCCCGAGCCACATGGAGGCAGTGAGCGGATCTGCAGGGGTTCGTCTCTCCCGGTATTGGGGGTGAGGTCGCGCTTTGTCTAGGAGAGCCATTACACGAAGTCCTTGGCCAAGGCAGGAGATTTACTGGTAGGTATTCCAGTAGTATCTCAGGGTGTTCTGGGCTTCACTCCGACACGACTTGTACCGCTTTTGGGGGTCTGACTTTTACCAACCCTCTAGGCCCGCCATGCGATACTCATAGACGAACGGACCGGACTGAACGGATATTGTCACTGACAGGCTCAGTAGGGTGTCAGGATGAGTTCGCTCATCGACATCCCTTTTAGTCAATAGCTGGTGGCCCGTCACGTATTGGCTTATACCTCTGACGTGCTAGTGGTTAAATCCACAGCCATAGTATTGACGAGTCTTTAGAGTCCACCACACTTTCAGTTACTCAAGCTTTCGGGCGAAACGCTGTAGAGGCCGTATGGAGATATGGCAGGGTCCGATCAGATACGTGCGGTATTGCACGGATCAGGATCGGACGGTTTGTACTAGTGGCCGTATAGATATATGGCAGGGTTCGTTCAGATACGTGCGGTATTGCACGGATTAGGATCGGACGGATATTACTAGCCGGCTTTGGTTTAAGCCGGATCCTAGTATAGTATAGTGTAGATTTTGTCTCATTGCATTTGTATCCGGTCGGAATACAGATGCGGGTGTGTATGCACAGTATCGGGGTTTTCCTGTAATTTATTACGGGACCAGTTTTCTGGAGTTGCCAGTTTGCATTCCGTTCCGGCCGGTTTTCCTTTGTTCTTTCCCGACCGGGCTTTTCTGATGGAAGGTGTTATTTGCACATTTGCAAATAACATTTTGTGGAGGGCTTTCTTGCATAGTGGTGGCATCATGATAGTTTTTCATGATGAGATTCTTTTTCCATCTTATCACTTGCTTTATGGTGATTAGAGTGGATTTGATATTGATTTGAGATGGTTATCATTTCTTTAGGGTTGTGGTCACCCCCTTGCTTTTACTACATGTGCATTGTTTGTGTGAATTTTTCAAAAATCCGTATTTTCTTTTTCAAAACAAACACCAATCCACATTTTCCCCTAATTATCACAACGCTGCCACTTGTGCTAAACCATTTAGTGCATGCTCGGCTGGACACGGGATTCTAGTGCCCATCTTGTCTGCGTTTCTTCTATCGACTCCGAAGTCGGTAATTCTACGTCTACTTTTTCTTCAACCACTACCACACCCACTTCGATGGACGGATCTCCATCGAACTTCTTTAACACCACTCTGCCACCGTCCGCAAGTGCGCAGAATCCGCCCCGCATCTCTCTCCAAGAGAGATGTTACCCTATGCGAGGTCTTCTTTCGACCAGTCTTACCATTCCGCCAGCCGATAGGGACAATTTTGAAATCAAACCATAATACATCAATTTTCTTCCAAAATATCACGGTCTCGAGTCTTAAGACGCATACGTCTTTACTACCAAATTTGAAAATGTATGCGCTATGATGGGTACTTCACAGCTTTCTGTGGATGCTATGAGATTACGTCTTCTCCCATTCACTTTGTGCGATATTGCCGAAAAATGGCTTTATAACACAGCCGCACATTCTATTTCGAACTGGGGAGAATTCGTAACAGCTTTCCTAAAGAAATTCTACCTTAATCATAAAACAGCTCGAGTCCGTAGTGAAATAAATCAATTTACCCAGCTTCCCAATGAACTATTCTCGAAGTGTTTTGAACGCTTCAAGGATCTGTTAGTTCAATGTCCTCATAATGGAATCCATAGATGGGATCTGTGCAGAATCATAAATGAGGGCATTAATCCTACAACAAAATAGACCCTTGAATCCATGTGTCAAGGCACCTTCATGAATAAAGACGATGGTGAAGCCTAGAGATTTTTAGAAGATTTCGCTGAAAGAACTTTACAGTGGGAGAATGTAAACCAGTCATCGTCTAGGGGTGGTATCCATCAACTGGATGTTTCCATAGGAGTTAGAGCTGAAATGGCAGCAATGCAAAAGAAACTCGAAGCTATGGAACATAAATTTTTAGCAGCCTCCCTAAATCAGATGTCACTCTCCAAAACTGTCTGTGGATGCTGTTCTGATCCATCTCATCTTACAGAAGAATGTCCTTTGAATTCTTAGTTTCAAGGTCAAGAGCACACTAATGCTGCTTTCCAGCAAAGACCTAGAAACGATCCGTATTCTTCCACTTATAATCAGGGTTGGAGGAATCACCCTAACTTTGCTTGGAACCAACAACAAACTCAAAACACGCTCATTCCGTTAGCAACCCTGAGAGTCATATCTCCTACCCTGATAACTCTACGGTTTCTCAAAGCCTGTAAAGTATTACAGATATGAGATCCTGAACCGGTATCTAGGACCCAGGAAGTAGAGTTAATTGACATGCAGTTTTCGATTACAAACACACCCGAAGTCGAAGCCACAACATGCTTCGGATCCTGGGTTCTGGCTTTCAAAGCCCTGCAATCCCTCTTCCAATGTCCTTTCCCGAAACAATAGGAACATCCCTCCCCCCTTACTGTTAGCCCAGAAACTTTTGCCCTTCCCTGTCCTTCTACCGTACTGACACCGCATGTTGGCTTTGTAGAGGTCTTCTTCTTCTTCTTATCCTTTACTTTCGCATTGGATGCAGAAGAGGATGATTCCCCATTAAGCAGAGCGGGTGTCTCCCTGGTTTCCTTCAGGGTGTAAGTAGAAGGTAGGGACTGTAGAATCAAGTCAGCATATGACTGGTTCTCCAACGTTGTCTCCAGGTCCGTGAGCTCATCAACATTGCTAGTCATTTTAAGGACGTTGTCCCCTATAGATGACTCGATAGCCAACCTCGCTTGGAGAAATTCCTTCGAGGTCTCATATCTTGCGATACGAGATTACTCACCATATAAATCTTTGTTATGGAGGAAGATGGAAGTTAAGTCCATCTTCTCGTGCTGCCTTTGGTTTTCACCATCTACTGAGGCCAACACGAGGCACTTGGCATTCATACTATCCTTTTCCTTGTCTTACGGATATCAATATTCGTGACGGTGGAAACTCGACCTGGGACGGCTGGGGCTTGAGTAGTAATGAGGTGTTCCAGCTTGTCACAGGCAATGGAAATCTGGACAAACCCTTGCCAGTAAATATAGTCTTGCCTAGTCAATTTATTAGCTAGTTGTATTCTATGAGTGGTCAACTGGTCGCTGCAATTAGGAGAAAGAGATGAAATGCTTTAGCATGATGATCTTGCAAGTTTAGATTGTTTTTTAATTTATCTAAACAGGATGGCTCCCACTGTTCCTCGAATCCTTCCTCAAACCATAAAAGAAGAACTAGTCAGGATTAATCTCACCATACAATACTTGCTTAACCGTTCGTCCAGGCTAGTGTCGGTACTTCGAACGAGGTTTTATGACGCTTTCGCGAAATTACTTAATTAAATAACCTATTTTCCCTGGAGGCGTATCCCCGCTAACACTGTTCTAGACACCTACTTGGTTTATAGCATTGATCGTTAAGTGAAAAAATCTCCCGAGGAGTAGCATATACTCACAGTAGGATCGGGATCCAAATATCATCGTGTGATAAAGTTGAAGGAATCCTACCAAAATTATCACACTCCAAATGGTATGCAACACTAGCAAGTTTCAGTTTCTATAGAAACTCACGATGTGGATTTTTGCCCTACGCTCATATGACCTTGACGAAGGCCAACATATCATAAGTCACATGTCAAGTCCTACCCGTCATTGCCCAGGTTAATTTGAACCCACCCGTACATACCCTTGACGAAGGCCAAAATAGTAGTACGACTGTCCCAAACCAACGTATCTATCTATGCTACAAATGAATATTCAGCAGCTACTAATCACTATGCCTTGGCGAAAGTCAAAATACATAGCTTGAATACTACTGAATATCCAACTGAAATGACGGAGGGCTACAAATGGTTTTGGCGAAACCGTGAACTTGATATAATCGAAGGAACCCGATAGCTTTTAAAAGGAGTGGTTTAAGCTTCGCATTTAAAAGTCTCATGTTTTAAAATAACTGAGTGGTTTTAAAATTTGTTCCAACGATTCAACTTTGGTTTGTTTGCTTTGCATTAATTTAATGCAGCCCTATCAATTAACCTACCATTTCAGAAAACAACGAAAATACAATGTACGCTTATGCCATCCGCATTCGCCACGGGGCCCCATCATCACCTGTTAGGTTACTTAACTAACGACAGAGCGGGGGTTGGACTAGCACGGATGCAAAACATAAGCAACGTATATTATATATTATATATATATAATATCAATTCGTCAGACGCAATGATATGCATTCCAGATCACAGATGAACACATTGGATATACTAGGAATTCCGCGTTTCGTTTGAGCCTATAACGAAAGACGGATTCAACGGTCGTGATGAATAGCCAAACCCCACCCTAGACCCCTACGGGTGCGGTAAACTACTCGCCAAATACCCGAAGTGAAGCAACCTCCCTAAGCAAAGTGAGTAGGCCACTCGGCACTTCAAAATACCCAGTAGTTTGTGCACCCCACCTTGGGTCTATCCTAGGAGCGGAAAACAGTAAAAGAAATAATACAACGGTGGCTACAACCTCAACCCGGATGTGCCCTGCAAAAATAATATTACATAACTTTACAAATTTACATCGAATGAAATAATGAAAACTCTCATCTCACATCCCCGTTTATTCATCCACGACGAACCAACAAGTTCATATACACAAACCATCATAACAACATCATAGATATGTGCAACCCCGACTAATCGACGTATATGAATTAGTCGATGTTTCCAAACACATATATACAACACAAAGCTTGTAAAGTAACTACGGCATTAGAATTCCGCACACAATTAGCAAACTTAACCAATTTTCCAAGAAATGAAAATCCAGTGAGCTAAAGTTCCAAAACCGATAGTTTTAAGCCAATACGGGAGTCCGAATCAAATCGAAACGCGCCCGGACCTTCGCGGGAAGTTAGAGAAAAAAATTAATTTCGAGTCAGGAGGCCTAGAGGGGGTACCCCACCCCCGAGGCCACCACGAGGTGGCCAGGGGGTGAGGCAGACCCGAAACTGCCTAAGGTGGGGCAGTTTCGGGTCCCCACCACCAAGACCACCTTGTGGTGGTCTTGGGGAGTGGTCCCAGACGTTCGGCCCATCCGGAGGGTCCCCAAGGTTCGCACTCTCCACCCTGTGGCTTCTCGGTTCAAACTGTGAGCACGTGGGTGTGCAAACAACTCAAAACATCACTTTTGAAAACTGTTTTTTCGGCAGTTTTTGCGCGACAAAATCCGGTGGAATTCTAATATCGCTACAAGCTATCTATGGTTTATGAGGGGCTCTGATACCACTGTAAGTCGATGTCGCGCACCCCATGTGTTCGCGGAAAAAATAATTTTTACGGGCTTCGCAGCACCGACTAGAACCAAGAATCGATCATAAACCCTAGCTAGCATACTACTGTGTGAAGTTTAACTACTCGGATGAAAGTTATACCTCATGAAACCAAGTCCTTCGGGTGTTTTACTCGCTGTCCTCCTCTTCATAGTAGTCTCCAAGGATCGATCCGAATCGGAGCTTCCTTGTCGGCTTTCTCCAGTCAAAGACGATCCACCCGAGAGACTATAGTCCGAGCTCCAACCTCAAAACCGAGGTAACTAGGCAACAAGCTTGCTAAACTTGATGGCCTAGGTGATGTAGAGAATAAATATGTATTTATTTGTCTCTTGAAACCCTAGTTTACTCAACTCATGAGACCTTAAGGGTTTTTGTTGAGAGGAAGAAGAAGAGAGCTAACATGAGGAAAGAGAAATGGTTTTTGATGATGATAATAGAAAATGTGATGGCTCACTTGATTTAACCACAAGCATGGAAAGAAAATATCTCACCCAAAATATCTAGTGCCATAAAATATCTCACAAGAAATATCTAGTCAAAGAGTCAAACCAAATCAAGTGGTCAAACCAAGTCAAGTAGTCAAAACAAGTAGCCATGCCACAATTATCATTTACAAATATAACAAATACTTTCCTCCACCTCATAATTGTTTTAATCAAGTCAATGGTCAAAACCCTAATGAGGTGTCTCCTTCAATGCCCTTCTCATTCGTATATACATACTCGCATCCGTGTTCCGAGAAACACGAATATAAAGAGACGAAACTGATCCATCAATATAATACTAGGATCCGTCTTAAACCAAAGCCTACTAGTATTATCCGCCTAAACATCATACGCGCACAAGTACACGTAAGTGATCGAAGCCCTGCCGTAAAACCATACGGCCTCTACATCTTTCGCCCGATGCAGGGAAACTCTTTGTGTGGGACTCTAAAGACTCGACAGTACGCTGGCAGTGGGTTTATCCACAAGCCGCAAGTGGTACTAGCTGCACTTAACGACTACCCAGGTATCTGTCGATAAGAAGGTCGATAAGGAAACCCATCTAAACTCCTACTGAGCCTGGATGTGACAAGCTCCGTACAGTCCGGTCTGTTCGTCTAAGAGTATCGCATATCGGGCCTAGGCGGCGGTAATCGTCAGACCCCTAATAGTGCAATAAGTCATGCTGGAGTGTAGTCCAAAACACCCAGAGAAACTACTGGAATACCTACCAGTAAATCTCGCTTGCCCTGGCCAGGAACTTTGTGTAATGGCTCTCCGAACACAGCACGATATCAACCCCCAATACCGGGAGAGACGAATCCTATCTAACCGCCACTGCCTCCAAGTGCTTTAGGACTATACCCAACTACTACCTGTTTGCACGACTCCTTTAAGACGTGGTAGGGTAGTAATCAAAGTATAATGGGAACACACTCGAGGCGAAGTAGCAGTGTCAAGTCGACGGACTAAGCTGTACTCATGTCACCTGGGAACTGCTACCCGACGATAGGTATAATACCAACCAACAGTTCCCGACATGTCCTGTCCAGTGTACTCATAACCTAACGAGCACCTACATACTATCTCCAGTACGACATACTAATGGTTGTGCGACAGACCATCTCCCCTGCCGCGATAAGAAGCGTATACACTAGTCTACTCCAGAGTATCGATACCCCGTCTAGATAATCCTACGACTAGGGACCTGTATAAGGATGTGCTTGTAGATTACCCAGCCCCCACTAGTGTGACTGCCATCACAACGTTGGTAATCAAGTAAAGATCCTGAGGGCTCTACTAATATGTATAATCAATATGCTAAAAGAAGCACATGCACATATTGAAGTATAAACAAACCAAGTAGCATACTACCATTTTGAGCAAGACTGTCAATACAACTGTGAATATCCCAAGCTTCTATTAAGTAATATACAAACTAGTATGATACAATAATGGCCTCTAGGGCATATATCACTAACAATTACGCTATTAGGGGTTTGACAGTTACCATCCCCTTTGGCTCGATATGCGATACTCTTAGACGAACAGACCGGACTATACGGAAGTTGTCACAGATAGGCTCAGTAGGAGTTTGGATGAGTTTGCTCATCGGCCTTCTGATCGACAGATACTTGGTTAGCCGTTACGTACAGCTACTTGTGTTTAAATCCATGCCAGCATATTGTCGAGTCTTTAAAGTCCCACACAAAGGGTTTCCCTTCTTCGAGAGAAACGATGTAGAGGCCGTATGGTTTTACGGTAGGGTTCCGATCATATACGTGTACTGGCTAGACGGATTTGTTCGGACGTATATTACTAGTAGGCTTTGGTTTAAGCCGGATTCTAGTATTATATTATTGGATTATTATTATCTCATTGTATTCGTATTTCTCGGAATACGAATATGGGTATATATATACGGTGAGGGCATTCTTTTAATTTCACAAGAGATGTTTCTAGAAGAGGGCACCTCATTATTTGGATTTATTTATTTTGGAAATAGATTAATGAGGTGGAAAATGGAGATATTTGTGGCATGGTGAAGCCTGGCTTGTTTTCATTTATTTATTCGTTTGGACTCACTATTTAAGCATGGTTGATATTTTCAATTGGAAAATATTGCTTGCTTGATGGGGGTAAGGGAATGAGCCATCCTTCACTTGCCAAGACTTAGTTCATTTGCTTATTTACTTTCTCTTTCTATTTTTTCTTTCTTTCTTCCTCAAGACCTAAAACCCTCACATGGGTTATGAACCATTAGGTCTCTTGAGATTCAATGCTCCATTAAACACTCTACATCTTCTAAGATACCTATTTTAGCGAAATAGGTAGCTTAGTTATCTCGGTTTAGAGATTGAAGCTTGAAGTATAGACTCTTGGGTGGATTGTCTTCGACATGAGGAGGCCGACGATCAAGCGCGATACGGATATTCTGTAAGTCTACGTTAGCGCCCCGGCCGTCTACAGACGCCATAATGCGGAACAAAACTTTTAAACTGGCGCTATCGTATACTTTAACCCGGATCTGCCATTATTGCTAAACTAACAAACTGTAAAGAGTGTAGAATGGTTATACCGAACGATCCGAGTCCTTCGTTCTTCAACCATCATCCCACGCTCCGTTGCGGCTGCTCCGATCTTGTCGATCTCCGATCTCCTCGTCGAGGTGGCACCACATGATCGGTTCTTTAAACGGGCTCCCGCCTCTGACACGAGGCAACTCGATCGTCAAGTTTGCTAAAAGAGACGACCAAGATTGATGTAGAGAATGAGTAGATGACTTTGTCTCACTTCGTCCAAATCCGTGGACGATCGGTTAATGAAGTTGCCGAGGGAATTGGGTGATGGAATGAAATGAACTGTGAATTCCATACACCCCAAATCTATCATAATCTTTTCACAAATGAAAACAACAACCATGAAAAACTATCAAGTGAGAGAGAGAATGAGGAGAGAGAGAGGGCAAGCCATATATAGCAAGAGGGAGGTGACCGTAGGAGAGGGTGGTGACCATAGGATAAAGCTTCTCACTTCTAAATATCCTAAGGAAAACAAGAATGCATTAATACAAAGCATGACTCACTAAACCTAGTCATCCTTTAATAAATGCAACCAATTAGAACACAACACCAATTAGCCTAGTCACCTCATCTAGAACCTTCTAGAAGAATCCACACTCATCTCAAGAAAAGACAAATCCGTCTTTAACCGAATGTTAAAAGACGGCTGATAGAAAACTGGAAACTGGCAACTTCCAAAAGTGATCCTGAAACGAATTTCAGGACAACCCCGAAACTGTATAAATATACCCGCATTTGTATTACGACCGAATACAAATGCAACTGAGACAAAGATATTATACCTACTCTATATAATACTCGGATCCGGCTTAAACTAAAGCCGACCAGTATCATCTGTTCGAAAATCGACACGTGCGTAAACGCACGTGCATTTTCCGAACCCTGCCATAAAACCATACGGCCTCTACAACGTTTCGCCCGAACTTGGGAAACTGCCTGTGGGGGACTCTAATGACTCGTCAGCACCCTGGCAGTGGGTTTAACCACAAACCGTCAGCGGCACTAGCTATGCGTAACGGCTGCCCATGGACTGACCTCAAGGGTGGCCGAGGAGCGAACTCAAGGGAGACCGATGAGCGAACTCCTCCGAAAACCCTACTGAGCCTAACAATGACAATGTATATACAGTCCGGTCCGTTCGTCAATGAGTATCGCATATCTGCCTAGGGGGCTAGCAACGTCAGACCCCCAATAACAGTATAAGTCGTGTCGGAGTGAAGCCCAATCACACCCTGAGATACTACTGGAGTACCTACCAGTAAACCTCCTGCCACGGCCGTGGGCTTTGTGTAATGGCTCTCCTAGACACAGCACGATCTCGCCCCCAATACCGGGAGAGACGAATCCCCTGCCGATCCGCTCACGTGCCTCCATATGGCTCGGGACTGTACCCAAAAGCTACCTGTTTGCACGACTCCTTTGAGCCGTGGTAGGGTAGAAATCAAAGCACAGTGGGAACTCACACGAGACAAATGACGACCTCAGGTCGATGAACTAACCTGTACACATGTCACCAGGGAACTGCTATCTGACGGTAGATATAATACTAACTAGCAGATTCCCGGCGAGTCCTGTCCGGTGTACTCATAACCCAATGAGCACCTGTATACATCTTAGGTGATCCAACTGACACCAGTGGCTTGTGAGACCGGCCACCGCCCCTCGTCGGGGTCTCGACTGTATACACTAGTCTACTCCGGAGTATCGATGCCCTGTCTCGAAACTCCCACGACTAGGGACTACAATTAAGGATATGCATATAAACTACCCAACTCTCACGTATATGATCGCCATCATACTGTTGGTAGTAAAGCAAGATCCTAAGGGCTCTATCAAAGTGTAACATGCAATCAGTCACCTGAACATGTACACGACTGATAAAGGCAAACCAGATAGCATACTATCATCTCGAGTGAGACTGTGCTACCGGGATAGGTCCTCCGCAATCATTGCAATCACGTACCTGCGATCCAATAATTGACTATGAGGGCACTATCTCCAACAATCTCCCACTTGCACTCAAGGCTAATATTGCGATGTCGACTACTCACAGCCCGTGTGAAACCGAACATCCAACTCCTCTACTAATCAGTTTCACAAAGCCCGTTTGTAAAACTATTGTGTTCGAGAAATTGCCTCGGTGAGTGGATCCGCCTAGAAGTTTCTTTCTGTATCTCTCTTAATCTCAAGTTCGTGGAGAAAGCCATCTCCCGAATTGAGTAGTACCTGTCTTAGAATATGTCTGGATATCTGATGGGACCTTAGTTCATAAATGAACTCCATATCCAAACTTCTTAGACTGAATCGATCACTGAACCTAATCAGTATCGGGCACCATGCCACCCACAGTATCCTCTGGAACCACCTGTCCATAATACTGTCCCTCGTCAGAGGGAAAACTAAAACTCTGACAATCACTCTGTCATCCATGTCACCTTTGAAGCCTGGAATGATAACCGTCTCCCAAAAGAGGCTGCCGTTATCAAATCCATAGAACATGTACTAATGTTCTAAAACCGCTTCCTTATGTTTCTCCAGGATTGGATTAATACAAACTTATTGCATCTAGTGCAAAACCAACATTTGGTGTGGTACTTTACATCTCATGATTGACTCAATTGCCTAAGCAAGTGATCTGCCAATCATGCACATCCCTCTCCCCTTTAGTCTGTAAGACACCTTTAGAGAGGGTGACTCCATCACCTGCAGGTACACCACCATGCTAGGAGTCAACTATTCCAAAAACCATTAGAATATCTGTCAAAGTACCCACATTGGGAAACTACCCAAATCCAGATCTAAAAGCATAGATCTAGAAACCAGAATGTCAAATATTATATCCATATCCTGTCTGGAGAAACAACTGTGTGACGACCACAGTACAACCGATCGTAGTATAGAAATTTTACTTCCTACTCTGTGTATGTCATCCAGATACCATGACATCACACCCTACTACCTTCTTAACTGATCCATCCCCTATTCTGATTGAAGTCAAACCCATGACTGTCACATCAAAATTAGATGATCTATCTCCGCTATAACTGCTCAAGTCTATAAATAGATATAAGCATCTTGCCCACTATGCTTCCGCTGCTCCCACTGACTACGACAACCCTCCTACCGGGTCTCATATCCTGGAACAACAGTAGTGTCAAGTCTTGGTAGATAAGAACCTCCCTGTCACCGTCTCTGAGGCTACCGAAGTACCTCTCGGGCGTCTGAGGTTACCTACCATACCTGCGGAGTGGCTATTGGAATGTCAAACCTGATTGAATGTATAGGTCCTATTAAATTTTCCGTAATCGTTCGCGGTTCTGGAATCACTTCCAGTTCTACCATACTCCCACTACTGTTTTCTGAAAAAGATCCATTTTTACTAAAACTGTGGCGAGTCAAGAACAATATCACTATTGATCTTTCAAATGGTAGAATATCAACCCTCGTCATAGCCAGGGTCAACCCACAAACAGCCATTACAGAAACGTGCCCTGAGTTATCCAGTGTCTGGTTTTAATCATAAGCTGGAAAACTCCCCGTACCTTAATTTCTTTTAAGGTACGATCCATTCTATATCCAATACAGAAACTTTGGCACTTATTTAATTGGAACCATATTCAATCCATGCATCTGTCTCCAGTGCATATCAACTTAATGGAAAGAGGCTAATCAGCATTACTCAACTTAGGAATCTATCCAATTATGAGTAACCTGAAAGAGAAACACGTTTCTCAAAACCATCACTATCATCTGAATACCAATCACAAGAATCTACATCTTCGATCTCTTTGAAGAATCCCGATACTTGTGACACCTGGTTCTCTACTTTATTCTTATACCCACAACTTCTCAAAACTTAGACCTTGTATTTCTACGAAACACTTGTCTAAAAACTAGAGAAATTATAAGTAAACAGAACAAAGTACGAGGACCTACCCCTTTGTCCTGAAGGACACTTGGACAACATACAATACTCTGTATAAGTCCGCTGAGTTAAACAACTCAAAACCTATGCGTCGTAGGTAGAAAACTGTACCCTGGCGATTTCCTCAAATATCACCAATTACAACGAATTCCGATATAATGAGGATAATCACCTAATTCCCAATATCTTACTCCCACTCATCATCTGTAAAACCATACAGATATGAGAATGAAACCTGGTAAATACATACCCTTGGAGTAAGTGTCTAATCGGGAAAACAGTTTTTCCTTTAACAATGCACTGAAACATGAAAATGTTTCGTAGGGGTATCCTGGTATTCATAGCAATGCCTCTTCCATAATCCAATTCATGACTTCAACCGTATATTTTATTGCCGTCTCTCCAAATCCCTTTATTTGTCTTTAGTCGTTACCTTCTGTACACCATCGTTAGGCTAAATGGTTTTCTTCCTTCCCTACCGTTCGGCACCAGCCTATGGTTTGGAAGAAGACTATCCAGTAAGCATAATAGGTGTACCCTCCTAAACCAAGGAGTACTCGCATCTCGAGAGAAGGTGATGATAAAAGACAACTGAATAATACCTTATTCTTTTAAAGGTGAAATAGGAGCGGCGATGAAGTACGCGGTTTTGGTCGTGAATGATATCAGTCGCAACTTACTTTGCCCTCTTTCTAATCCCTTTATTTTGTCTCTACATATTACCTTCTGCACACCCTACTTAGGCTAATTGGTTTTCTTCATTCCCTACCTTTCGGCACCAGCCTATGGTTTGGAATAAGACTATCCAATAAGCGTAATAGGTGTACTCTCCTAAACTAAGGAGCTCTCGCAACCTGAGAGAAGGTGATAATAAAAGACAACTGAATAAACCAATTCTATTTCTCCTGAACCTGGATCCATCCCCGAAGAAGTCCCTTCGAGTTCGTATATAACCATACGATGGATCTATCCAATGGAAGTGGATATCCGTAATAATACGGGTGTTCTGAGAAATTCAAAGGGTAAAAGAAGGAGTGGCAATGACTTATGCAACTCAGACAATCCAAAAGCCAGTATTTTAAGAAGGTTCGGTCAAACTGGTCACTGAGTCATAGTCTAGGGTCGGTCAAAGGTCGCTGCCAAAGAGAGAGAGAGAAAAGAAACACTCTGCGTGCACTCTATCCTAGATCAGAATGGTCATCACTTTATCTAATCCGGAAACCTCCCACTGTCCTGTCAAATTCTCCTCCAAACCTAAAGAAGAATCAATCGGGATCACCCGAAGAGTAAACCAACTCATCAGTGGGAATCGGGATCCAACTCTCATCGCATGTTAACGTGATGGAATGCATCCACGTTATTCATACTCCAGAAGGTATGCGCATACTTGGCAAGTTTCAGTTTCTTTAGAAACTCCCGATATCATTTTCTTGCCCCATGCTCTTATGACCTTGGCGAAAGTCAACAAATCATAAGTCACATGTCAAGTTCTGCCCGTCATTATCTTGTTAATTTGAATCCATCCGTACATACCCTTGACGAAAGCCAACAAGGTAATACGACTGTCCCAAACCAACTCATCTATCTATGCAACAAATGAATACCCAGCAGCTACCAAACACTATGCCTTGACGAAAGCCAACAAACATAGCTTGAATACTACTGACCATCCATAAGAAATGACGGAGGGCTACGACTGGTTTTTGGCGAAAAACCTTTAACGTAGTGAACTTGATATCGCTGAAGGAACCTGATAGCTTTTTATAAAAATATAGTGGCGAAAACCTTTTGCTAAAGAGGTTATTCCCGGTGAAGGGATCTCGGCTCTTTCCTCATGGAATGAGGTGCAGGATATTCCACTGAATACCGCTATGCAAAGCAACTTGTAATTGACTATAGTGAAGTTATTACTCTGACGCAAACTTCTGTCCAAGGGGTCTTTCCCGGTGAAGGGATATCAGCCCTTGCCTCGTCGAATGAGGTGCTGGATATTCACACCGAATACCGCTATGAATAACAAAAAGAAACGACTTTGTAATAACACCTTTTTAAAATTGTTCCAACAACTCAAACAGGTTTGTTTTACTTTGCATTGATCAGAATCAACGCAGTCCCATCATTCAATCACACCAGAAAAGAACGAAAATAAAATGTACGTATATGCCATTCGCATTCGTCACTGGGTCCCGTCATCACCCGTTAGGTTACTTAACTAACGACAGAGCGGGGACTGGACTAGCGCGGGTGTAAAACATATACAACATCTAATAGTATATAAACCAATATACAATAATCGCTCCAGGCGTGATAGTATGCAACATTACAGAAAAGTAATAAGCATCACAGAACAATACAGATATCTGGGATCCCCGAGTTTCACAGAGCCGCTGCTGAAACTCGACGTTCCCCTGTCGTGTGGATAGCCTGTGCAATGAAACCTAGACCCCTACGGGTGCGGCAAGTTACCCGCCAAAACCTGAAGCGAGGCAGTCCCCCACAGCATAGTGAATGGAACACCCGGCACTTCACGGAATCCGGTAAATTGAGCACCCCTCCTTGGGTCAACCTGTACCCCCTACGAGTGCGGCGAATAGTCTGCCAATTCTGAAGTGGGGCCCCTCTGCCTCTCAAAGCCATGAGATGCGGACCCGTTGCTTTCCCGAACCCGGCTATCCGTGCACTCCGTCTCGGGGTAAAACCTAGTACAGTAATAAAAAATAGTACAATAGGTACATCGACCGCAACCTGGTCGTGCCCCAAAAGAATATTATACAACAGGCAGTGACGGCAGTCCACAAGTTGGGCGCTCGCCCCGCAATATCAAATGTACAAATAAACTCAAACTGTACTACCATTGCACACTGCTATCCACCACGACAAATCCGCAACATCACAGCACAACACAGAACATCAACGCGAATGTCACGTTCGCAAACCCGTCTAAAAGAACTATAGCAATCAGACGCAGTTTACCGATCAAATGACATTCCCGGTCGGAGATATAATGTAAGCACTGTAAACTAACGTGTTTAAATTACGATCGACCAAAGACCAAATATCAAAAAGTGGGCCCCACGGCTTACTGGTGAACAGTAACAAAACCTGGGCGAAAATGATATATACCAAAAATCACAAAATCCCAAATAAAGCAAACTGTGAAAAATTGGTGCACTGTTCCCTCTGAAGCGCGGCGGTTCCGCGGTCAAACCCTAGGTTTGACCGCGGAAGCGCGGCGCTTTAGTGGGATCACGTGACCGTTTTTTCTCAGATGTCTTAGAAAACCCTGCACTGATTTTTAAGATATACAGAAATCAATTTTGACACCGTTTAAAATTAACAGAAACTGTCGGGTTGAAATTTTGCAATTTTGGTTTTTCGGTTCGATCGAAGTTTTGAACACGTTAGCACAAGTTAGTATAGCAAAATGGTTAGGCTCTGATACCACTGTAAGTCTACGTTAGCGCCCCGGCCGTCTACAGACGCCATAATGCGGAACAAAACTTTTAAACTGGCGCTATCGTATACTTTAACCCGGATCTGCCATTATTGCTAAACTAACAAACTGTAAAGAGTGTAGAATGGTTATACCGAACGATCCGAGTCCTTCGTTCTTCAACCATCATCCCACGCTCCGTTGCGGCTGCTCCGATCTCGTCGATCTCCGATCTCCTCGTCGAGGTAGCACCACATGATCGGTTCTTTAAACGGGCTCCCGCCTCTGACACGAGGCAACTCGATCGTCAAGTTTGCTAAAAGAGACGACCAAGATTGATGTAGAGAATGAGTAGATGACTTTGTCTCACTTCGTCCAAATCCGTGGACGATCGGTTAATGAAGTTGCCGAGGGAATTGGGTGATGGAATGAAATGAACTGTGAATTCCATACACCCCAAATCTATCATAATCTTTTCACAAATGAAAACAACAACCATGAAAAACTATCAAGTGAGAGAGAGAATGAGGAGAGAGAGAGGGCAAGCCATATATAGCAAGAGGGAGGTGACCGTAGGAGAGGGTGGTGACCATAGGATAAAGCTTCTCACTTCTAAATATCCTAAGGAAAACAAGAATGCATTAATACAAAGCATGACTCACTAAACCTAGTCATCCTTTAATAAATGCAACCAATTAGAACACAACACCAATTAGCCTAGTCACCTCATCTAGAACCTTCTAGAAGAATCCACACTCATCTCAAGAAAAGACAAATCCGTCTTTAACCGAATGTTAAAAGACGGCTGATAGAAAACTGGAAACTGGCAACTTCCAAAAGTGATCCTGAAACGAATTTCAGGACAACCCCGAAACTGTATAAATATACCCGCATTTGTATTACGACCGAATACAAATGCAACTGAGACAAAGATATTATACCTACTCTATATAATACTCGGATCCGGCTTAAACTAAAGCCGACCAGTATCATCTGTTCGAAAATCGACACGTGCGTAAACGCACGTGCATTTTCCGAACCCTGCCATAAAACCATACGGCCTCTACAACGTTTCGCCCGAACTTGGGAAACTGCCTGTGGGGGACTCTAATGACTCGTCAGCACCCTGGCAGTGGGTTTAACCACAAACCGTCAGCGGCACTAGCTATGCGTAACGGCTGCCCATGGACTGACCTCAAGGGTGGCCGAGGAGCGAACTCAAGGGAGACCGATGAGCGAACTCCTCCGAAAACCCTACTGAGCCTAACAATGACAATGTATATACAGTCCGGTCCGTTCGTCAATGAGTATCGCATATCTGCCTAGGGGGCTAGCAACGTCAGACCCCCAATAACAGTATAAGTCGTGTCGGAGTGAAGCCCAATCACACCCTGAGATACTACTGGAGTACCTACCAGTAAACCTCCTGCCACGGCCGTGGGCTTTGTGTAATGGCTCTCCTAGACACAGCACGATCTCGCCCCCAATACCGGGAGAGACGAATCCCCTGCCGATCCGCTCACGTGCCTCCATATGGCTCGGGACTGTACCCAAAAGCTACCTGTTTGCACGACTCCTTTGAGCCGTGGTAGGGTAGAAATCAAAGCACAGTGGGAACTCACACGAGACAAATGACGACCTCAGGTCGATGAACTAACCTGTACACATGTCACCAGGGAACTGCTATCTGACGGTAGATATAATACTAACTAGCAGATTCCCGGCGAGTCCTGTCCGGTGTACTCATAACCCAATGAGCACCTGTATACATCTTAGGTGATCCAACTGACACCAGTGGCTTGTGAGACCGGCCACCGCCTCTCGTCGGGGTCTCGACTGTATACACTAGTCTACTCCGGAGTATCGATGCCCTGTCTCGAAACTCCCACGACTAGGGACTACAATTAAGGATATGCATATAAACTACCCAACTCTCACGTATATGATCGCCATCATACTGTTGGTAGTAAAGCAAGATCCTAAGGGCTCTATCAAAGTGTAACATGCAATCAGTCACCTGAACATGTACACGACTGATAAAGGCAAACCAGATAGCATACTATCATCTCGAGTGAGACTGTGCTACCGGGATAGGTCCTCCGCAATCATTGCAATCACGTACCTGCGATCCAATAATTGACTATGAGGGCACTATCTCCAACATATTCGAGGAGCTCAAGAAGAGGAGGAGGAGAAGAAAACCCAAAGGACCAGTAAAAAGGAGGTATAAACACTTTCATAGCAGTTAGAACCTCCAAGAAGTATAGCTAGTTTAAGGTTTTTGTAAAGATCCAGGAGTTAAAGTCGATATTGCAAAGTTTGAAAATTTGTTTTTTATAAATTTCGCCTCCCTACAAGTGCGTGGGGTGTGCGACATCAACTTACAATGGTATAAGAGCCTACTAAACCTTAACTAGCTTATTAGCAAGTGATTAGAACTTCGATCGACGAAAAATTGCCCAAAATCAAATTTTCAAACATGCTTGCTGTTGATATTCAAAACTGCTCGAAAAATCTATTCAGTGGCCTTAAAAATACATGCAGACATTTGTATGAATGAGAAATTTTTTTGAGAACCTATTCCCCAAACTAGACCGCGGAACCGCGGCCAAACATGTCATTTGGCCGTGGATCCGCCGTCGAGTTGTGGAGAATTTGCTTACAATTTTTTCTGGGGTACAGGTGTTTGGAATTATGATTTTTGGCATATTTTGTTTCTACCCAGATTTGTTTGTGTACTGGTTTGTGCATGGCGTAGACATGGATAATGTTTATCGATCGAAATTCTAAGTTCTTAGCTAATATGTGATTCTATGTTTGTATATGTGTTGATAAATGTCTGCTAATTGCTATATGTCGATTAGTGGGGGTTGCGCATATTTGTATCTTTGATGGTTTGTGTATATGAAGTATTGGATCGTCATGTTTGAATAGCCGGGGGATGTGAGAAAAGAGTTATTTTTCTTTCATTCATGTAAATTTATAAATTGATGTAATATTATTTTTGCGGGGCACATCCGGGTTAAGGTTGTAGCCACCGTTGTAATATTTCATTTACTTTTTCTTGTACCTATGATAGACCCATGGTGGGGTGCACAAACTACCGGGTTCTTAAAGTGCCGAGTGGCCTACTCATTTTATTGAGGGGGGTTGCTTCACTTCGGGAATTTGGCGGGTAGTTTGCCGCACCCGTAGGGGCTAGGATAGGGTTTGGCGATTCATCATGACCGTGGAATCCGTCTTTCGTTATAGGCTAAAACGAAATTCGGAAATTCTAGTATATCCAATATATTCATCTGTGTTGCTGTGATCTGGAATGCCTATTTTTGCGTGAGATGAATGGATATATATATATATATATATATATATATATATATTGTATATAATAAACGTTGCTTATATTTTGCACCCGCGCTCCGCACTGTCGTTAATGCGGTGCATGACGGGGCCCGTGGCGAATGCGGATGGCATAAGCGTACGTTGTATTTTCGTTTCTTTCTGCAATGATAGGGCTAAATGATAGGACCACATTAATATTGATTAATGCAAAGAAAACAAACAAATGTTAAATCGTTGGAACAATTTCAAAACCATTCGGTTTTCTTGAAAAACAACTTTTAAATGCGGAGCCTAAACCACTCCTTTTAAAAGCTATCATGGTTCCTTCGACTATATCAAGTTCATTATGTTCACGGTTTTCGCCAAAACCAGCCGTAGCCCTCCGTCATTTCAGATGGGTATTCAGTAGTATTCAAGCTATGTATTTTGACCTTCACCAAGGCATAGTGATTGGTAGCTGCTAGTTATTGATCTGTAGCATAGATAGATGCGTTAATTTGGGACAGTCATACAACTATTTTGGCCATCATCAAGGGTTTATACGGATGGGTTCAAATTAACCTGGTAATGACGGGTAGAACTTGACTAGCGACTTATAATATTTTGGCCTTAGTCAAGGCCATAAGCGCCTAGGGCAAAAATCCACATCGGGAGTTTCAAAAGCTTGCTAGTTTTGCATACCATTTGGAGTGTGATTATTTCTGTAGGATTCCTTCAAAGTTGTCACACGATGATATTTGGATCCCGATCCCACCGTGAGTTGTGTTACTCCTCGTGAGAATTTTCACATCACAATCATTGCTATAAACCAAGTAGGTGCCTAGAATGGTGTTAGCGAGGCTACACCTCTAGGGAATAAGGAACTTCGCGAAAGCGTTCGAAAACCTCTCTCGAAGTACCGACACAAGCCTGTCCGAAAGGTTAAGCAAGAATTGTAGGGTGAGATTAATCCTGACTAATTCTTCTTTTATGGTTTGAAGGAGGATTCGAGAAACTGTGGGAACCATCCTGTTTAGATAAACTAATAACTAATCTAAACTTACAAGAGCATTATGATGAGTGTTTCTTCTCTCTCTCTCCTAATTGCAGCGGCCAAAATGACCGGGCTTAAGTTACTGCTTGATAAAAATAAATTGACTGGGACAAACTATAAATATTGGTTACAGAATGTCCAGATGGCCATAACCCATGATAAGCTGGGCTACCTCCTTACTACCAAAGCCACTGCCATCCTAGGTCCAGATTCCACCGTCGCGGATGTTGAAATCCATAAGACATGGGAAATAGATTGTGCGAGAGCCAAGTGCCTCGTGTTGGCTTCAATGGATAATGAGCACCAGAGGCAGCACGAGAAGATGGGCTTAGCTTCCATCTTCCTCCATACCAAGGATTTATATGGAGATCAATCTTGTATCGCAAGATATGAGATCTCGAAGAAATTGTTTCAGGCGAGGTTGGCTGTCGGGACATTTGTACGGGGCCATGTCCTTAACATGATTATCTATATTGAAGAGATCGCGGACCTTGGGACCACGTTGGAGAATTATTTATATAATGACTTGATTCTACAGTCCCCCCCTCTACCTACACCCAGTTTATAGTGAATTTCAATATTCAGGGTACGGAAGTTTCAGTTCCAGAATTCCTCAACATGTTGAGGAGTGCAGAGGGCACCCTACAGAAAACTAGGGAGATACCCGCTCTGCTTATTGGGGAATCTCGCTCTTCTTGATCCAAGGTGAAAGCCAAGGAGAAGAAGAAGAAGGCCCCCACCAAGCCGAAAAGCGGTGTCAGTAAGGTAGAGGGAAAGGGCAAGGCAAAATTTTCGGGGCCAACAGTAGGAAAGGAGGAATGTTTCTATTGTCACAGGAAAGGCCATTGGAAGAAGGATTGCATGGTTTGGAAAGCCAGAAACCAGGATTCGAAGAAAGTTGTGGTTTCGGCTTCGGGTGTGTTTATGATTGGAAACTGTTTGTCAATCAACTCTACTTCCTGGGTATTGGATACCGGATCAAGATCTCATATCTGTAATTCATTGTAGACGCTGAGAAACCATAGAGCTTTAAATGCAGGTGATATGACTCTTAGGGTTGCTAACGGAATGAGCGTAGATGCTATATCCATAGGGGAATATCACCTAGGATTGTCAAGTGGAAACACTTTGGTTTGTGTAACTGTTTTTGTGTAGCTAGTTTGACTTGTAATATTATCTCTGTATCTTTACTATCTAAAGAAGATTATGATTTTACATTTGTAAGCGATCTCATCCACATCCACCTTAATCATGGTTTGATTGGGTCAGGTACACCTGACAACAGTATATATGTATTAAACCAATACCATGTGCTTCGGGACTTATTGTTCTATTAGTGTTTGACAGTTACCACCCCCTAAGCCCGATATGCGATACTCTTAGACGAATAGACCAGACTGTACAGAGACTGTCATAGATGGGCTCAGTAGGTTTTCGGATGAGTTTGCACATCGGCCTTCTTATTGACAGATACATAGGTAGCCGTTACGCACAGCTAGTGCCGCTGACGGACTTGTGGTTAAAACCACTGCCAGCGTACTGTCGAGTCTTTAAAGTCCCACTCAGAGGGCTTCCCTGCTTCGGGCGAAACGATGTAGAGGCCGTATGGTTCTACGGAAGGGTTCTGATCATTTACATGTATTGGCTACACGGATGTTATCAGGACGGATAATACCAGTGGGCTTTGGTTTAAACCGGATTCTAGTATTATATTATTGGATTATTATTATCTTATTGTATTCATATTTCTCGGAATACGAATATGGGTATGTATATACGGTAAGGGCATTCTTGTAACAAGAGATACTTCTAGAAGGGGAAACCTCATTATTTGGATTTTTCTATTTTGTAAAAAGATTAATGAGGTGGAAAATGTAGATATTTGTGGCATGGTGAAGTATGGCTTATTTTCAATTATTTATTTGTTTGGACTCACTATTCAAGCATGGTTGATATTTTCAATTGGAAACTATTGCATGCTTGATGGGGGTAAAGGAATGAGCCATCCTTCACTTGCCAAGGCTTAGTTCATTTGATCATTTGCTTTCTCTCACCATTTTTTCTCTTCTTCTTCCTCAAGACCTAAAACCCTCACATGAGTTGTGAACCATTAGGTCTCTTGAGATTAAATACTCCATTAAACACTTTACATCTTCTAAGATACCTAACTTAGCGAATTAGGTACCTTAGTTACCTCGGTTTAGAGGTTGGATCTTGAGGTTTAGACTCTCGGGTGGATCATCTTTGGCACGAGGAGGCTGACGATCAAGCGCGATCTGGATCTTCGAGGAGCACAAGAAGAGGAGGAGAAGAAGAAGACCCGAAGGACAAGTAACAAGGAGGTATAAACATATACATGCGATGTATATTGTAGTGGATGCTTGGAAATATATAGGGAGGACTTTCTTGCTCAACATGATAGTATGCAATCTGGTTGCTCTTTATCTTAACATGTACACTTATTGTCTCTCTATTACATGTTGATAAAGCCCTTAGGATGAGTACTTGACTACCAGAATTATGATGCAGATCATACTAGTGGGGACAGGGTAGTCGATAAGTACATCCTTCAAATGTTCCTAGTCGTGGGAGTATCGAGACAGGGCATCGATACTCCAGAGTAGACTAGCGTATGCGCTTCTCGACCCATGAGATGGGCGATGGATGATCCCATATCCATTGGTGTTTGACATCAGAGAAGGTATATGGGTGCTCAGTGGAGACCGGGTACACTGGACGGACTCGCCGAGAACTCCTAGATAGTATTATACCTATCGTCGGATGGCAGTTCTCTGGTGACACTGGTACAGGTTAGTCTGTAGCCCTGAGATCGTCATAGAGTCTTGTATGATTCCTACTGTGCTTTGATTTCCACCATACCACGGTCAAGAGATCCTACAAAAAGGTGGTTTTTGGGTACAGTCCTGAGTCACATGGAGGCAATGAACAATAGGAGGGGTTTCGTCTCTCCTGGTATTGGGAGTTGATGTTGCGCTATGCTCGATTGGCCATAACATGAAATCCCTGGCCAGGGTTGCTGAGATTTATTGGTAAGTGTTGCCAGTAGTTTATCGAACCGTTATGGACCTTGCATCGGCATGACTTATCAGGATATTGGGGTCTGACGTTATACCACCCCCAGGCTGTGATATGCGACATATTAGACGAAGAGACCGGACTGTACGGTAGTGTTACTAATTGGATTCGCAGGAGTTCGAGCAGGCTTTCTTGTTGATCTTCTTATCGCTCAATACCCAGGTAGCTGTTACGTTTAGCAGACCGCTTGCGGCTTGTGGGTGTTTGATATGATCATCACCTACTGCCGACGTATTGACGAGTCTTCAGAGTCCTCCACTGAGGTTTCCTGGTTCATGCGAACAGAGTAGGAGCACATATGTGATATGTACGGGACCGAGATTAATGCGTGTATGTGATGCCGCATTCTATTCTCGCGATTAGTGACATCGTAGGTTATATGTGATATAGCCAGGTTATATGTGATATAGCCAAGTTATAGGATCAAGTGTTGATTCGATAAGTTGTTACATTTGATATTAGTCGGTTATATGTAATATAGCCGGATTATTAAATCAAGTGTTGATTTAATAATTTAATGTAGAATTATATATTTGATATATTAAATTACATTAACTAATATTAGCTCACCTAAGTATTTCTTTTCTCACATTTGATATACTTTACATATATGTGATATATGTATTGTTTTCATTTTGGCACAAAATATATATGTGATATATATTGTTGTGTCATGTTAGATTACACTTGCAACATGTATGTATGAGACTCACACCATGCTAGGTTTAAGTTAGGGTATTTCAAGCAAATTCAAAATTGTGGAGATATTTGTCATGGTTCAAAGCTTGTAGAAGCTTGTGGTCTTCATTGACTTAGTCCACTCCTTTGTCTTGCTTAAGATATTTCTTAACCCAACCCTTAACTTATAGCTTTGGTTTATTCTCTACATGGGTTAGGGATGACACTAACTCACCTATGGTTGCAATTCTAACCTCACTCTCTCATTCATTTGCTTCATCACTTCTTCTTCTTCAAGAGAAAAGGCTTGCTAGTTTTCTCTAAGTGATGAAATCTTATGAGAAAAATAAAACTAAAAAGAGCCCACTTCCTACTTCTTCATCCTCTACTACTTGCCATTTAGTTTAGAGTGTTTGCTTCACTAATCTACACAATTAGTGAAGAGATAGCATGAGCTAGTATCTCCTCGACGTAGATTATCTTCGGTCTCGAAGACTTCAAAGCAAGCTTGTTCGTTTCTTCATAGAAGCCTTTCTAGAGTCCGGGGGATCGTGATCGCAGCGAAGGGACTACTACACAGAGCTATTGAAGTGAAGAACCGGTCTACAAAGGTTGTATTCGTTGTTCACTTAAATGTAAAGAGTTTACATATCATGTTTAATCCTAATTCTCTAGTTCGATTACTTGGTTGGTTTGTTTAGCACCCTAAATTTTTTAAAGTAGCATGATTGATGCTTGCCAAAACCTTGCTAAGGTGCTAAGCTAACCCATCAGTGGTATCAGAGCCTAGACAGAGCATTAGGCGTTGTCTAGACGAAGTTTAAAGTCCGATCGAAACTCCGTAACCCGATTATACCCCCTATTTGGAAATTTTTCAAAAAGTTGGATTTTTCCATGTTAAAAATACTCAGAAAATCATGCAGGGAATTCTATGGACACACCTGAAGAACGAAACCCTAACTCTTCCAAGTGATCGCGGATCCGTGGCCAAAACATGGTTTTGGCGGCGGATCCACGGCGCCACTTGAGAGGCTTGGGTCGGGCCCTTCAGTTGTTGGTCCGTAGGTATTGTGGCATGTCTCTGGTTAACTTTAACAGTGCTCAAGTGTTGAGCTCTCTGGGAATTTTTGGGAATTCGTTGTATCGATCGAATTATCTATCTTCGTCTAGCTATCTGTGATTGTGATACAATATTTGGAATTCACATAATGGGTTATGAGATAACTAGTTTGAATTTTATAAATCTAGTCGTTTAGTCTCATTTGATTGTTGCCACAGGATTTTTATGTTGATCAAAAGTCCGTCGCAATCACGTAGTGTACGCGGATACTCGCCGGATAACCTTACTAGATAGCCACGCCCCATAGCCCCGACCAAGTGACTGTAGGAGAACCCCGTCACCAAAAGCGTCCGTTCGGGTGCTCGCGGCCACGGTGTTCCGCCTTAGTGCACTTCATTGACGGCATCGGGGGGTGCGGCCATCTAATAAAGTTTCCGACGAGCATTCGATCAGGTTATCGAGAATCTTGTTGAATTACCTGACAGGCTATTGGAAAGTGTTTTCAATATCGAGACTAAAATACGGGGTTTTTAATTGTTAGGCATGTGATGTCTAAGGAATTCATTTGGTAAGGCATGAAATCCAATATATGTGATACATTAGGTTTATGATGTCTAAGGTGGTTGCGAATTACAACTGTTGACGTTTTTCATTTTCTTTTCTGCGACCGTAAGTGTAATATGTGGTGTATCACCAGTTTCGGTGCTATATGTCAACGACAATTGGGATACTTACTTACGTTGATGACATGTGATGTTATGTGTTGCTGTGATATGTTGTATTGGATCGTCGTGTTCTGAATAGCCGGGGTTTTTTTATGTGAGATGAGAGTTTTTCATTTTTATTCATGTAATATTCTTTTATTGGGGCACTTCCGAGTTGAGGATGATGTCACTATTCATGTATATTATTTACTTTTCCGTATTAGGATAGACCCAAGGTGGGGAGCATAAGTAACCGGGTTCTAGGGTCCAGTGGGAGACCATCTCAAGGAGTTGAGACCGGGTCACCAAACTCTAGAATTGGTAGGCTTTCTTGATGCTCTCGTAGGGGTCTAGGGATGTGGGTTTGGCTATTCATCGCGACCGTGGAATCCGTGTTTTATACCGGCTTAAATAAAACACGGAATTCCTAGTATATCCAATATATCATATGTGTTTCTTCTGCTGCTGATATTCTATGATGTGATCACTTGATTGTTCTGAGACGAATGCCTATATATATTATATATATAAGATATAATTAATATTATTGCTTTCGTTTCTTCTGTGATGCTTAGGAAGCATAAATAATGGGACTTCATTAATGAGATTAATGAAAGAAAAAGAAACCTAAAGATGTTGTAGAAACTTGCTTAAAAACTGGTAGCCCTAGTTCTTGCTTTGCATAGCGGTATTCCTTGTAGAATATCCAGCACCTTATTCGATAAGGAAAGAGCCGAGATCCCTTCACCGGGAGTGACCTCTTTAGCGAAACTAGCAGATGCTACAAAACTCGGTTTATCTTTTGATTGCTTATATAGTTCTTGCATTGTCTAGCGGTATTCCTTGTAGAATATCCAGCACCTTATTCGATAAGGAAAGAGCCGAGATCCCTCCACCGGGAGTGACCACTTTAGCAAAACTAGTAAAAGCCTAAAAAACACTCCTTTTCAAAATCACTCGATTCTACGACGATATCAAGTTCATTACGCAAAAGGTTTTCATAAAAACCTGTCGTAGCCCTCCGTCATTTCAGATAAGTAATATTTGGTATTCGTGGTGCGTTTGTTGACCTCTGTCAAGGCGTAGTGTGCGGTAGCTGATTAGTGCTTATCTGCAAAGAATATGATGCGATTGGATTAGGGTAGTCGTACGACCTTGTTGACCTCTGTAACCTTGTTGACCTCTGTAAAGGGTCGTGCGGGTGGGTTTATTTCAATCAAGAAATGACGGGTTGAACTTGACTAGCAGTCTATGGATTGTTGACCTCTGTCAAGGTCATAGGACGCTTGGGGCAAAACATTATCGGGAATTTCAAGTGTTGAAATTTTCAATGAGATTGCATACCTTCTATGAGATAGTTGGATCCCGATACCCACTGCGAGTAAGAGTTACTCCTGGGAGAGTTTTACACATTATAATTAGCCGATCAAGAAGGTGTCTAGAAAGGTGTTAACGGGGTTATGCTTCATGGAAAACGAGGTTTATTTTAATTAGGTCCGTGCGAAAGCACAGGGAACCTCCCTCAAAGTACCGACACTGGCCTGGCCGAAAGATTGACGAACTTATAGGGTATAATTAATCCCGGCTAGTCTTACCTTTTAGGGTTTGAAGGTAGATTTGACTAAAACAGTGGGAGCCATCCTGATTGGATATATTAATAACCAATTTAATCTTGCAAGAGCTCACGCAGATTGTTTTCTTCTCTCTTTCCTGGTAGCGACCATATCATGCCTTAATCAAGATAATAATATGGATGCATTGACCGAACCTGCTTATTATACTGAGCTAGGGAACGTTGGTTCCGCTCTATCTTATAATCGTTATAAGTCCGGGCAGGAAATAGGGGAATATCCGGATTCCTATGCCACCCAATCGAAGAAAGTACATGTTGATGCATATCCTTCGGGAGTGTTCATTACCAAGAATTGTTTCTCAGTATCCTCTACATCCTGGGTATGTGATACCGGATCAGGATCCCGCGAATGTAATATGTTTCTTGGGCTACAGATAGGTAGAGAACTGAGAATGGGTGATATATCTCTAAGTGTTAGAGAATGGTGCAATTATTGCAGCCAAATCAGTTGGCAGTTATCACTTTGTATTAGATACATTGATTCTGAACAAAAGTTATTAGATACCGAACCTGATATACAACATTACATCATATTCTTTATTGAGTTAAAGAAGGATAAAATTCTGTATTGGAGGATTATGTTGTGAACATTTTCCTGAATCAAGAGTTGATTCGATCGGGCACGTTATATAATAGAATATACGTTCTAAATCAAATCACAGTTCATAGTATCTAGAACACACACAAGGGGAGTAGTTCAGAAATGAACGAATCCTTCTTGTGGCATTGTAGACTAGGTCATATTAATGCGACACGACCAGCTAAGTTACATAAGGATGAATATAAGAATCCGTTCGAATTTTCATCTTATGATACTTGCCAGTCTTGTCTCAAAGGTAATATGACCAATACTCCGTTTACTAGAAACAAAGAAAGAGTTAGTGAACTCTTTGGACGAATGCATGATGATGTATACGGTCCTATGTCTACAAATGTCGAGGTTGGTTCTTCGTACTTCGTTATATTCATCGACTATCTCTCAGGATTTGGACATATGTTCCTGTTGAAACACAAGTCTGAAACTTTTGAGAAATTCATGTAATATAAGCTTGAAGTTAATGAATCAGACGGGTAAAAGTATTAAGTCCTTCGATGTGATCGAGGAGGTGAATACTTGTGCATGGAGTTCCTGGAGTTTCTAAAAAGAGAATGAGATTCTCTCTCAGCTTACTCCTTCATATACACCACAGCACAACGGTGTATCGGGGCGGAGCTATTGCACCCTATGAGATATGGTGGATCTATGATGAGTACTGCTGAGTTGCCTATTTCCTTTTGGGTGTTATGCACTTGAGAAGCTGCATACCTATTGAATGGGGTTCCGTCCAAATCAGGGCCTACCACTACATATGAGATATGGTGTGGGAAGAGACCATGTCTTAAACGAGTTAAGATATGGGGTTGTCCGGCCTATGTTGAAAGGAAGAATCCGGACAAGCTCGAGGCAAGGTCAGATCTGTATAAGTTTGTCAAGATATCCCAAACATTAGTGAGGGAATATCTTCTACCACTCTGAGGAGAAAAAGGTGTTTTGTTTCTCAGCATGCCACATTTATTTTTAAGAAAAGGAATTTCTTGTGAAGAAATTATTGGTCATTAGGTAGAACTGGAAGTTGTTCCAGCTTGCCAAACTAACAGCTGATGATTTGGTGAAACTAAAGAATTCAATAGTTTCCAATGAACCTCAGCCTCTCTGCGAATCCACTACTACAATATGGGGTTGCCCCTATGGACTCAGAAATCCGTAGGGGCAAAAATTTCTTGCCTCTACGAATTTGTCCGTACGGTCAAATCGATGTCCCTACGGTGCCTTACGTTCTAATTTTTTGTTTGGCCCTACGGAGCCGCAAGCCGTGGACCTACGGTTATGTCCGTAGGGGCATCTAAATAGGTTATTAATAAAAAAAAGCACAGAAAAATTATATTCATCGTTCCCAAAATTTCTCTCTCTCACTCCCGCGCCTCTCGTCGTCTGTTCCCGCGTTTCACCGCCACCGCGCTCGCGCCTCGTCGCCAGCTTCCTCGGTCTTCCCTACACCTTCGTCGACTTCCCGCGCCTAGTCTCCACCTTCACCGATCGTCGTCGACCACCAATTTCTACCGTCTCCTCCACCGCGCGCACGGTTTGTAAGTAAATCTCAAATAATTTTTAATTTTGACATTGTAGTCTAGGGTTCAGGCCAGGTTCGGGTAGGGGTGAGGGCATCGGCGTCGGCGTCGGCATCGGGTTCGGTTAGGGTTAGGGTTAGGGTTATGTTGTGGGGTTCGGTTGGGGTTGGGGTTGTTGTTGGAGTTGGGGTTGGGGCTGGGGCTGGGCTGGGGCTGGGGCTAGGGTTGGGTTGGGGTTGGGGTTGGGGCTGGGCTGGGGCTGGGGCTAGGGCTCGGTTGGGCTGGGGCTGGGGCTGGGCTGGGGCTGGGGCTAGGGTTCGGTTGGGCTGTGAGATGTGAACTGTAGAGTGCCCTATTTTTCCCTTGCAGTAGGTGTAAGCTTGTAGTGTAAATATGCTTTGCTTGTTGATTTAGTTCCATCCCGGCAAAGCTTTAGGCTAATTCGAGGTCGAGTTTGTACTGGTGCATTTATTCTGTTACCTTCACTTTTGTGGACGTACCATTCGATGATAAGGTGATAGTTGTTCCAGATTTGGCGTCTGCATGGACTTTATGTTTAATAATGTATCAGTAGAACTGTAAGCAAGCTGTTTGGCATATTTAGAGGGTATTTAAGCTTAAGAAATTGTTTTTCTGTTATTTTTCTTGTGACATGTATGCTATCGAATGTCTGGGCGAGCAACCCATATGGGACAATATAATTTGATCTGATTTTGCTTTAAGCTCTTCATTCTCCTTTAAATTATAATGCATTTTGTTTTGTACTTAGTAATGGCAGAATCTGCTTGTAGTTTATGGAAAACTATGAATCTTTTCGCCCGTTTCTTTCAGCCAGCATATGAAATAGTTGGTGGTTTGTGTTCATGGCCTGAATTCCTCTACATATATTATCATGTATATAATCTTATTGGTGCATTCATTTATATTCAATCAGCAAATATAGCATATTTCAAGCACATTATCGTGTTCATCATTCTAATCTTATATTTTATCTATCTCTGTCCTGTTGATCTTATTGACGGGAAGCTGTATGTTCATCTCCACTCCCAGATCCTTGATAATTGATTCTTTTGAAGCATCATATCTATGTTTTGCGTTAATGTATCTACAATGTTGTAAATATGTGATTAGCTTTATGGCTTGACTTTAATAGATCTATATTCCTCTGTTTTTCCCTTGCTTTAGAGTTGAACATGATCTTTTAATAGCAAATATACTGCCCTTTAGAATTCAGATATGGACTGATAAGAAGAGATGATTGTTATCATGTTAATGGCCACTTATAAAATTTCTCAAATCTTGATCTCAATGGTTTAAAATCATGTTACACATACAACACGAATGCACAACAAACGCATAATTAGAGAGTGATTCAAGATGTTCAAGTTAAAACCAATATATAATACTCGAAGATAATTTGAAACCTTCATATTCTCATCGATACTCATATATGAAACTAAAAGCACCACTTAGTCCCCGTCTATCGGTTAACATACGTGCGATGTTCGTCGTGACATAGAACTATACGAAGGTTGTTAAATATCGGACGGTATAGCTCGATACTAACAACCGTCGTATAGTCTACGCGACGAGAAATTCAATCGTATGGTAACCCTTAGATTTGTCCCGTGTGGACAAGTTAAGAATGTATAAAGCAAACGCCTTCATTCACTTGTGTTTTCATCCGTTTCGAGATATTTCGTCGGTACCTTTCTGCTGGTTCTCCGTGTACAAAGATAGATTAGATGTTCATTTCAACGTTGTTTCACAGCTTTGAAATGATTATCTATTCTATTACAGTGTACTCGGAGAACAACTGTGAGGTGCTGCCGAAATTTACTCGAAACGGTTGAAAGCACAAGTGATGGGTGTTCGCTCTATACATTCTTAATGGGATAGAAGCCTACCCCCGACAGCCGGAACACACATACAACAAGAATACACAACAAAAGCATAATTAGAGAGTGATTCGAGATGTTCAAGTTAAAACCAATATATGATACTCGATGATAATATGAAACCATCATATTCTCATCGATACTCATATGAAACTAAAAGAGCCACTCAGTCCCCGTCTATCGGTTAACATACGTGCGAAGTTCGTCGTGACATAGAACTATACGAAGGTTGTTAAATATCGGACGGTATAGCTCGATACTAACAATCGTCGTATAGTCTACACGACGAGAAAATTCAATCGTATGGTAACCCATAGATTTGTGCCGTGTGGACAAGTTAAGAATGTATAAAGCAAACGCCTTCATTCACTTGTGTTTTCATCCGTTTCGAGATATTGTCGGTACTTTTCCGCTGGTTCTCCGTGTACAAAGATAGATTAGATGTTCATTTCAACGTTGTTTCACATCTTTGAAATGATTATCTATTCCATTACAGTGTAGTCGGAGAACAGCGGGGAGGTGCTGCCGAAATTTACTCGAAACGGTTGAAAGCACAAGTGATGGGTGTTCGCTCTATACATTCTTAATGGGATAGAAGCCTACCCCCGACAGCCGGAACACACACATACAACAAGAATACACAACAAACGCATAATTAAAGAGTGATTCGAGATGTTCAAGTTAAAACCAATATATGATACTCGATGATAATATGAAACCTTCATATTCTCATCGATACTCATATATTAAACTAAAAGCACCACTTAGTCCCCGTCTATCGGTTAACATACGTGCGATGTTCATCGTGACATAAAACTATATGAAGGTTGTTAAATATCGGACTGTATAGCTCGATACTAACAACCGTCGTATAGTCTACGAGACGAGAAAATTCAATCGTATGGTAACCGATGGATTTGTCCCGTGTGGACAAGTTAAGAATGTATAAAGCAAACACCTTCATTCACTTGTGTTTTCATCCGTTTCGAGATATTTCGTCGGTACCTTTCCGCTGGTTCTCCGTGTACAAAGATAGATTAGATGTTCATTTCGTTTCACAGCTTTAAAATGATTATCTATTCTATTACAGTGTACTCGGAGAACAGCGGGGAGGTGCTGCCGAAATTTACTCGAAACGGTTGAAAGCACAAGTGATGGGTGTTCGCTCTATATATTCTTAATGGGATAGAAGCCTACCCCCGACAGCCGAAACACACACATACAACAAGAATACACAACAAACGCATAATTACAGAGTGATTCGAGATGTTCAAGTTAAAACCAATATATGATACTCGATGATAATATGAAACCTTCATATTCTCATCGATACTCATATATGAAACTAAAAGCGCCACTTAGTCCCCGTCTATCGGTGAACATACGTTCTATAATTTATTCTTTTCAACTACAAACGCACACACAAAGCATATATACGGAGTTTCTCCTTTGTCAGTAACTATCCCGTTCTTATATTTCTCAATATAGTTACCATAACCTACAATTTATATGTTATACAGTTTAACATAGCCTATGAGTACGTCAGAGTTAAGGACTGGATGTATGTGGATTGGCAACAACGTATGCAACCTAAGTTTGTCGTAGGAGTTGCTGCTTTCATTGAATTTGCACGCGCACATAATAAGATCATAATAGAGAAGATTCTCTGTCGGTGCGATAGATGTGGCAATAAGTACTGGCAGAAGGTAGAATTGGCAGAGCTTCATATTGTAAAACATGGGTTTACTAGACTTTATACAACTTGGAAATATCACGGGGAAGTAGAAGAATGCAGTACTGCGGCAGAAGAAGAAGGAGAACACGATAATGCGGCAGGAGAAGAAGAAGAATTCAGTAATGCGGCAGAAGGAGAAGACGGTAATTTATTTCCATCAGAAGAAATGGAGGATATGGTGGAGGTTGCCCTAGGTTAATCTATTCGTACCGAAGATGACATTCCTTCCGGTCAAGGACCGCGTGCGGATAAATATGAAAATTTCATGAATGATGCTAGAAAACCAATTTATGAGAATGCGAAGTATTCCACGCTCTCATGGTTCGTCAAACTTTTCCAGATTAAGTGCCTAAATGGATGGAGCAACAAGTCATTCACAATGCTTCTTTCGTTCTTGAAAGATTCTTTGCCCCAGGGAAATAACGTGCCCGACAGCTGGTACGGAGCCCAGAAGATGATGTCTGATTTGGGTCTAAAGTGCGAGAAGATTCAAGCATGCCCTAAAAATTGTGTGTTGTACCGGAAAGAGAATTCAGATTCGAAAGAGTGTCCAACATGCGGAGAGGCCAGGTATAAGCCGAAACATTCTGATAAGAAGCCTGATATACCTGTCAAGATAGCACGATACTTTCCCATAACACAGAGGCTACAGAGGCTATTCAGGTGCAAGAAAACAGCCGAGGCAATGATTTGGCATCACCGTGCTCCACCAAGTGAAGATGGAAAAATGAGCCATCCAAGAGATTCACCGGCATGGAAGGATTTCGATAGGAGGCACGCAATATTCAGTAGCGATCCTCGCAATGTCTGGCTCGGACTGGCTACTGATGGCTTCTGCCCATTCAACTATATGGTTGGAAGTCACAGAACATGGCCCGTTGTAATGATAATTTATAATCTGTCGCCTTGGTTGGCTATGGACCAATCATACTTTATGATGCCTCTTCTTATCGACGGACCAAACTCACTGGGGAACATTATCGACGTCTATCTCCGACCTCTGATCGAGGAGTTGAAATCTTTGTTCATTGATGGTGTAGAGACATAAGATGCAAACATAAATACAACCTTCATACTGCGTGCGGCTTTAATGTGGACAATTAATGACTTTCCTGCGTATGGAATGCTATCAGGTTGGTCCGTACATGGTCACAAAGCATGTACTCATTGCCATGAACACACAACATCGAAATTCTTGAATTTTAGCAGGAAAGTTTGTTAATGCGGCCATCGACGTTTCCTGCCTCCAGACCACCCCTATATGTTAGACACGGTTCACTTTGATGGTCATCAGAAGCTTCTTGGACCTCCATCCCCATTGTCCGGAGAGGACGTGACTCTTAAATGGGATGGTTACAATAATGTGACCTTCGGGATGGATCCGACGAAACAAGTCAAACCACCATTTTGGAACAAGTTAAGCATTTTCTTCGAGCTTCCGTACTGGTCAACAAATTTAGTGCGTCATTGTCTGGACGTCATGCATATAGAGAAGGGAGTATCAGAGCACATACTTAACTTGCTTCTTTGTAAAGACAGGAAATCGAAAGACAACCTGAATGCTCGGATGGATCTACAAGAGTGGGGAATAAGAAGTGAATTGCACCCTAGACCGGTAGCGGGTAAACCGGGAAAGTTTGTACTTCCCAATGCCGCTTATCATATGTCACAACCGAAGAAGAAAAGATTCCTGCAGGTGTTGCATGATTTGAAAGTTCCCACAGGTTTCTCAGGATCATTCAGCAAGAAAATAAAAATTGTGAAGGGAAAGATCGATGGGCTGAAAAGTCATGATCACCATGTTATCGTGGAGCACCTTCTTCCATTAGCCCTCAGGACTTCTCTCCCCGAATCGGTTAGTCTAGTAATCAACGACCTATGTTGTTTTTTCAGGGAGTTGTGTGCTAAAACACTGGAGGTTGTGACGCTGGATAAACTAGAAAATTCTATTGCGTTGATACTTTCCAAGTTTGAGCGTATTTTCCTACCGTCATTCTTCGATATCATAATACACTTGACGGTTCATCTTACAACTGAGGCGAAGTTAGCCGGACCGGTACAATATCGATGGATGTATCCCGTCGTGAGGTATGTGTAATTTTTCGTTTCGCGCAATTTATAAATTTATTGTTGTCATGTATGCCCGTATTTATTTATTCAACATATTTTCATTAGGTACCTCTACACTCTTAAGAAGTATATACGCAATAAAAATTGACCAGAGGGTTCTATCATGCAAGGTTATCTTCTTGATGAAGCAACCACATTTTGTTCCCGCTATCTGGACGAGAACATTGAGACAAGACTTAACCGGACTAAGAATTCAAGACGGGTCATATGGTAAAGCCGAGTATAAGAGGGTAGACACTATGTTTATCAACAAGATATACCGGTTTATCTTGCTTAATTGCGCATGTCTTGAACAAATTAGAGAGTAAGTTTTTTTTGGATTAATTGTTATATCTGTGTTTGTGTGTGTATGAAATGATATGATATTAATGTCACCATTATTTGTCGAAAACAGAATTCATTTTAACGAGGTACGTGAGGGGCATCCTGATTGGAACGAAGAACAATTGGAAAAATATCATCAGGATAATTTTTGTGATTGGGTCACAGATCATGTAAGTTATTTGAATAACATTTTATTGCTATCAGTTTTAATCTAAACTTGTATCGTTATGTATTTTTTGTAAAATTTGTTTTGTTAGATCCACGATCCGAACTTGTCTGCATCATTTGAGAGTGATTCAAGATGTATAGCTCAATTTCCTAATATGGAGGTTGCATATTACAAAGGATTTGGTGTCCTTGGATACAAATTCTAAGTTAAGGACATAGAAACATCTAGAACCGCTCAGAATAGTGGGATTGCAACGGTAGGATCGGACGGTGTGATTTATTATGGGTACTTAAATTGTATACTCGGCATCCACTATCCCGGACGATCAGAACCCTTTTGTATATTCTAGTGTACTTGGTACGATACTCGAACCGATACGGACAAGTGGAGAAGCAACCTTGGGACGGGATACATCCATCGATATTGTACCAGTCTGAACACACTTCGATTTTACGGTCAGGAAGATTTGTTTATCTTTCCGAACCAAGCGTTCCAAGTATACTACTCACAGTGTTTGAAGCATCTGGGATGGAGTGTTGTATGCCGATGGAAACCAAGAGATGTCTATGATGTCCCAGAATTCGAGGACAGCGATGAGGACGAAGAAGAGAGAAGGCTTAGAGTGCTCCGACCGTCTGTTTCAAAGGACGGGTTATCTTCGGCCGATCATGAAGTTACGTGGGTTAGAAATGACATCGACGATGAAATCCAAGTAGATATGTATAATGCGCCCACGAAACGAAAAAGGTTATCAGTAATGTTATATTATTACTTCACATTTTACGATCTATACATATATAGTCAATACTTTTAATGATTGTCTAATGCGTCCACGAATCGTTTATCTAGATTTGATGACGATGTCGGGAGCAGCGATGGGCGGGAGGAGCTCCAGTAGTGACAGAGGCAGAGGCAGAGTGGTTCTGCCGCCCGGAGAGCTCCGTAGGGAGCTTCAGAGGGCTGGTCTTGCACCCAGATCGGAGACCCCTTCGGATGCCTCCTTCCGTGTGGATTTTGCCACACATCCAGGTATACTGCACGCATATCCATTTTGAATGTAATATTACAGATATTCATGCCTGTTTATGTCAAAATTACTTATATTGTCAATGTTTATTTTCTAGTTGTTGGTGATGCGTCCATATCTGGGACATAGGCCACTCCCGCTCCTCCAAGTATGTTTATATATCATATAATGCATGTATATTGATTTAGAATGCTATATCATAAATATACACACATTCCTTTTGCTCTTACTTAGCAATTTTTATTATTGTCTAGCTATAGGTGGTGACACCACCGCACCTGCGGGTATGTTTATATATCCTATAGTGCATGCATATTGATTTAGAACGTTATATTATTGATCTACACATTCTTTTTGCAATTACTTATATAATCTATTTTTATTTGTCTAATTATAGGTGGTGCGTCCACATCTGACGCAGGGGCCACTCCTGCCACTTCCGTACCCTCCGCATCGTCTGCAGGTTAGTATGAATAAATATAAAATATTTATTCATTTTACATATGCTCTATAGAATAAATATGAACTTCATGGAAATTTAGCGTCAATATTTATTTTCTAGTTGGAGGGGATGCGTCCGCATCCGGGACCCCGGCTGTTCCTCACCGGAGGAACTATCGTCCCACTCGTGCTGCTGCCCAGGCCCGTGCTTTAGTCACCGGAGGTATATATCATACTTTAATTTTCGTTTAACCTTGATTTCTTAATACAACTTTGTCTTAATATTGATTGTCTTGATATTTTTTGCAGACGCAGGGCCTCTCCATCCCTAGAGGGGGACTCGAGGCCCGAATCAGTCCTTTAGGCTGAGGCCTGACAGAGCTAAGGGGGAGGCAGCATTCCCCCTCTTTTTTACCCTTGACTATCGCTATACCGGTCATCATGCCGAGAGGTTCGGCCGGTATATGGGGGACGAGAGCCGGCTCATGAAGAACTATCCACTTCACGTTGAGTGGGGTGAGCAGCACCGGCGCTCATTCGCCCTCTTCTTTGATCAGGCTCGGGTATATATTAATATATATTTTTATTTAATTTATCCAATATATTTATTATTAACACTTGCAATCTAATAACAATGTTTTTTTTTGTATTTTCAGTCGGATTACGATTTTCAGCCTGTACCCGATCCTGATCACCCTGGGAGGGTGCTCGACCTTCATGCTCTGTACAATGGCCTGATGAAGAACATGCAGACCAAGGTCCGATACAACAGGAATGAGCTGAAGGCCGACTGCTACTCCCTGTGGATGGCGACCCCCAAGTCAGAGAGAGCGGCCCTCCTATCTACTCCGGCGTTTGCGAGAGTCGACGTAGAGACATGGCCTATATTGTGTGAATATTTTGACTCCCAATGCAAACAGGTATGTATTTTAAATGTAATTCATTGTTTAGGATATAATTTATTTTTTTTGTGTTCCTTAATTAGAAAACTAAATGTTAATGCGTTGTGCAGAAACAGGCCGCTCAGAATACAGAGAACAGGAAGTCGGCGAAGAGAGGTCGCCCCACTTACACAGGTGGCTCAAGGAATATTACTCGAGCCATGGAGTTATCGGTAAATTACAATAGACCGGCCTTTGTGATATTCTTCAATATTAAGAGTTATTTTCTAATATATCTAATATTAAGAGTTATTTTCTAATATTGCAGACAACTCAGACGTGGCGCAAGGTGGTACACCGAGCGTGATGTCCGCATATCTTGTCGTTCACGGCACCTCAACAGATCCCGCCACGGGCGAGCTTCGATGTCCCGACGTCGCTACCCAAGAGTATTGCGTAAGTGTTAATATTTATTCTACCAATATTTGAAATTTTAGTTTTGGAAGGTTCAAATTTAAATTTTATACTTATACTTTACTGCTTAATGTGGGTGTAGGAGCGGGTGGTTGAGCAGGCCGAGGCCTCGAGGATCGATTTTACCGGACAGAGCGATCTGAGGCTACTGACCCCAGTCCTGGACGCCGCACACGGAGGGCACCACGGAGGTTGGGAGAGAGGCCGGGGACTGGGCCCTAGCAGGGCCCATATAAGGTTGGACTCCACCCCGGCGGTTACTTCCTCCGTCTCCAGTGAGCGACGTGTCCAGCAGGAACTGGAGAGCTTGAGGGCCACCGTTCAAGAGTTGAAGGAGATGCTGGTATGTATACTACTTTATAGTAAAATATCATGTCATATTATAGATATCAACATATCCATAATTAGTACGTAGCCTGAGCTTATTTGGTTGTAGACTTAGGTTTGATTAATCATACATACATATCTAATTAAAATAAACTACGGTTTTCCAAACTAGATATCCAAATGGGGTTTTGAAATAACTTGATAATGATACGAATTCGAATAATACACAGTTCTTATTACACACGTTAGGTCCAGATACGACAGGGTACATCGACCGAGCCTCCACATGCATCTCCTTCGGCTGCGGCTCCGCAAGCCACTACATCGGCTGCGGTTCCGCAGACAGCTCCTATAGCTCCACCGCCCGCTCAGACTCCCGCAGCCGCGGCTCCGCAAGCCACTACCTCGACGGCGGCTGCGCAGACCACATCGCCAGTTCCACAGCCCGCTCAGACTCTCGCACGCGCCGAATTGCATGGTTTATTGACCGAGGAGCAGGCGCGCCAGATTCTAGCGTTTATCAGAGGTGGAGCTGAACCGAGCTACGGTAGCTTTTTGATTCTTATTTTTTGAAACATGTATTTATTTATATGATACATATTGTACTACATTTTGAAATATTTTGGACGATATTGATATTGGTTTATATTTATATCATATTCAGTTTTTTGGTTTCTTTTGTATATTATATGCATGAGATGTGATTATGAATACTGCGATATATGTTGTGTGATGATTAATTTTATATTTGATTGATGTATATATTATTGTGCATAGGGCGAGAAAAAATCAGGCAGCCCTTTCTAAAAAAAAAGATAATATGTACCTACGGATTAATCCGTAGGTACACATGTTACCCCTACGGCTTAAACCGTAAGGGCAAAATATCAGAATTAACTAATATTTCCCCCCTGATCTCAGTATCAGGGGGTTGGTAGTGACCCTACGGATATATCCGTAGGGGCAAACCAAAGCCCCTGCGGAGTTATCCGTAGGGGCAAAATATCAGGATTTCTGATATTTTGCCCCTACGGATATGTACCTACGTATGTATCCATAGGGGATATTACTAGGCCCTACGGATTCATCCCTAGGTACAAGTAATATATTTAAAAAAACCGTAAATAAAATAATTTTTTTGCCCCTACGGCCTACTCCGTAGGGGAAATGGGACCTACACAGAACTCTGTAGGGGCAAGTTTTTGTCCGTAGGGGCAAGTTCAGGGATTCAACTTGCACCTACGGCGTTTGTACCTACAGGGTATTTTAATGCCCCTACAGATATATCCGTAGGGGGCAGTGGTTTGCCCATACGGGTAAATCCGTAGGGGAAACCCTTATTTGTAGTAGTGATCTAGCAGGGTTCCTCATCCACTTGAGAGATACTACGGTTTTCTCAGTGACAATGGGTGTGAGGATGGCATCATAGTTGATGATGGCCCAACTAGGTTCAGGCAGGCCATCACGAGTGGGGACTTAGCGAAAAGGATGGATGCTATGCGATCAAAGATGGAATCCATGTACACCAACAAAGTATGACTTTGCATGTTGCACCTGAAGGGGTAAAACCCATTGGGAGAAAAATTGGATCTTGAGAAGATTATTGGTGTAAATGAAAAGTTGAGACTTTCAAAGTTATGCTTAAGTCCATCAGGATCAATGCGCGCATCGCGGAGTTGGAACATCTGTTTTGATGTGTCAGTTAAAGAGTTTGACTTCATCAAAAGGGCAGATGAACCTTGTATATAGAAAAAGATTGTAGAGAGTAAGATTGTCTTACACGTATTGTACGTAGATGACATACTCTTGATAGGAAAGGGTTTCCTATGCTACACGGTCAAAGCTCCTCTTATCACGGAGATTCTCAATAGAAGTTTTTGATGATACTTGCTACATTTTGTGGATAATGATCTATGGTGATAGATCTATGTGGATGTTGGGAGTGTCCCAAATCTAGGTACATTAACACCATCCTAAAGGGGTTTAGTATGGATGATTCTAAGAGTGGTGGTTCGCCCACTTACTCATGGATCACTCTCTCCAAAAATATGTCTCTCGAGACTGATTTGGAGAGAGCTCGCGTGCAAAGGATACCTTATGCTTCGGCAGTAGGCTCTATCCGAGTATGCGATGTTATGTACCAGACTATATGTAGATGACTCACTAGGTGTAGTGATCAGGAATCAATCGGATCTTAGGAGAATCACTGGACAGATGTGGAGGACATTCTTTAGTACTTAAGAAGCACTTAAAAGAAAGTTCTTGGTTCTAGTTTCCAGAGTGATAAGGTCGACTGAGAGTCAGTCACAGGAATTGTCTTTACCCTCAGTGCAGGGACGGTATGTTGGAAAAGTTCCAAGCTAGATACCGTGACATACTAGACGATAAAGGCTGAATACATTGCTACCAATGATACTGCCAAAGTGGCTGTCTGGACATTTCTTGTTCATAAGATGAAGAAGGTTCCTACCTTTGAGCGTCCAATAAGTGTTATTGTGACAACAATAGAGTTGTGGCTTAGGCCTAGGAACGCAGGTCCCATCAGCATTCCAGACATATTCGGAGGCAAGTATCACCTGATCAGGGAGATGGTTGATCTCCAAGGGATCGAGGTAAGGAGAGTAGACACGAAGGATAACACAGCGGATCCACTCACAAAGGCCTTATCCCTAGAGAGACTTCTATGGGATGGTTGAGTATGGGATACTACAACCACTTCTATATTGTTGGGTATTGGATACTACAACAAATGGCCCTAGTGGAAGTGGGAGATTGTTAGTTATATGTATACCCTAGAGGCCATTACTATACATGCGATGTATATTGTAGTGGATGCTTGGACATATATAGGGAGGACTTTCTTGCTCGACAAGATAGTATGCTATCTGGTTGCTCTTTATCCTAACTGTACACTTATTGTCTCTCTATTACATGTTAATAAAGCTCTTAGGATGAGTACTTGACTACCAGGATTATGATGCAGATCATACTAGTAGGGACAGGGTAGTCGATAAGTACATCCTCCAAATGGTCCTAGTCGTGGGAGTATTGAGACAGGGCATCGATACTCCAGAGTAGACTAGCGTATGCGTTTCTCGACCCATGAGATGAGCGATGGATGATCCCATATCCATTGGTGTTTGACATCAGAGAAGGTATACGGGTGATCAGTGGAGATAGGGTACACTGGACAGACACGCTGATTAGTCGAAAATATTGCATATTTTAGCCGGCAATTTCCTCATCATTTGCATCCATATAGAAGTGTTCTGCATTCATATTTTACATATTAGCAAAACTGTCGCAAAATATCAGATTACATGTATTAGACTCTAAAACCGACACTATAAAGGAAATTGACTGCATTTCATGGCATCGCATAATCTCTATATTGCGCAACACTTGTTTTGAGATCTGTGCAGGAAAATCCAGCAGAAAGGCCAAAATTTACAGGGTATAGCTAAAACGTTATGCCAACTCAATGATTTCAGATCTGGTATCAATCAAAAAGGGCAAATACAAATCAACATATCAGAAGAAGCCCAAAATGTTAGCCAAAGACCAGTGCAAAAAGATCAAAGCCCAAGCCTCCAACATGGCTGCGGAACCGCGGCCGGAGCCTGCTTGCGCCGCGGTTCCGCGGCTGTCTTGCCACGTCATCCACCCAATTTTGCTTCACAATGTTCATCTCTGGGTCCAGACTTCAAAAGGACATGTCAACTTCCAGAAGACTCCAGAGACTTCTGCCAGATCAGCAAACCCTTGTTCTTACACTAAACTAAGCCTATCATTCTAGAAACTTCTTCCTAAACCCTAGCTTAAACCCTAAGCTAAGCCTAACAAACTCTTTCTAGAAGTCTTTCAACAAACTTTTGGAGGGAACTCAAAGGCTTAGGGTTTGGGTGATCTATAAATAAGACCCTAGGATCACTTGTAAAAGAATCTAATTTTTGAGAGACTTGATCTTTGATTAGTTGATTTTAGTAGCCAATTTAGAGTCATTCTATCTCTCTCTTCATCTTCTTCTTCCACAAGTCTAAGTGAGAGGACTTGTGTGAAACCCTAACCCAAATTCCAATCAAAAGCCAAGATCCTGAGTACCCATTCAAGCAAGAAGCCCTGCAACCTTTTAGGAGCTGAGCCGGTCTTCAACAGAGCAAGTGGTCCAAGCCGATCCGCGACTCACGGAGCCGAGCGAAGCCAAGTCGACAATTTAATTCTTCCTCTTGTAGTTCTTGAGCGATTGTAATCAAATTGTTGATAGAAATAAAAGGTGATATTCTTTTATCTTGTTTTCCTTACATTCTTGCATCATGAGTCAATCTAAATTTCTAGTTATAATTCTTGTTGTGATGTTTGAGTAATACTCCGCTCGTCGAGGAGTCGAGACGATCAATAGAATGATGATGTAATATATCTTAAATCGATTCTTGAATCCTACGAGTTTTGTAAACCCTAGCAAGTTCAAGAATCGACGACCCAATTTGTTGCGATGCTTTCTTGATTGATATCGCTCGAGATTGGGGAGTTACGATCGGTTCTTGAAATTGCTAGAGGCTAGAATGTGAATGATAATCAACGAAAGAACAAGGGTTAAAAGTTGAAACCCTAGTTTCATCAAGAAAGCCCTAACTCTCGTCGATCATCATCGATCTAGTATCAATCCTTCGAAGGACAAGAACACGAAATCTTGATATTACATCACGTCTATAGATCCGATCGATTCCTACGAGCCTCATTTAGATTCTTGACATTTTGGTTGGAAATATTATCGAAACCCAATTCTTGATTCTTTATCAGTTTCTTTATTCTTGATTAAACTCGTGACACCTGAATCAATTGATAAATTCTTAAATCATGTTTTCTTTTCTTTTCGATTAACTTTTCGATTCAAACAAATCAAATATACAAACGAATCGCACAATCCCTGTGGACGATCCGCACTTGCTTACGATCTACAACTCACACCGTAGTTGATTGCGGTCAAATATAATTCTTTGGTTGTGATTCTATACATTTTCTAAACACACACAAAGAAATGATCAATCAAATGGCGCCGTTGCTGGGGATCATTTGATTTGATATACACAATCGGAAAATAAGATCAATCAAATGGCGCCGTTGCCGGGGACTATTTGATTTGATTTACACAAACAAGAATTCTTTTCTATCAAAATGGCGCCGTTGCCAGGGATCGCGCGCTAATTCGTTTCATATTATAGTTTTGAATTGAAAGATTTATTTCATTTTGATTTTTGAGATCAAAATTCGTGCAAACCCTAAACAATTTGTTGTGTTTCATTGAAAGGAGATCTGGAGCTTGCTGGAAATTTGGAAAATTTTTTGGAAAATACTAGAGAGCAGAGGGAGTCTACAGAAGCTCCCTGGAGAAGTTTTGTGCATTGATCCCATCATTGAACCGCGGAAGCGCGGCATAAGGGAGGATCTGCGGCGGAACCGCGGAAGGCTTGGGGGATCTCTGAAATTTTTTTGCTTCAGGTGATTTGTTGACTTCTCCTCTCTCCTCTTTTTAGCTCCAACTGACAATTTCCTGCAGAATTCTTTGCAAAGAATAGCAGCTCGCAAATTGCAAAAATTAAATTTGTGCGTGATTTTGTTTCTTGGTTGTTTGCATTATAAATACGGATATTAAGGGGCACGGCCAAATCCAAATTAGGTGGGGATTTCATTACCCTTCCTAGGCCCCGAAAACCACAAAACTTGCATCCGCATTGACCCACATTAACCAAAAGAAATCTAGAGATGACTCTAAGGACTGTCGCGCTCAATTAGGACAGAAGAAGGCCATGGCTAATTCATTGCTTATTCGCGTTTTCTTGTGGTGCCTAGGAAAGTGTGTCGAAGGTTAGTGGTTATTAATTAGGCACACTACTTACGTAGTGGAGTACCTTCCCACTTACCTGGCACTTACCTGGCCACAGGGGAACAAAGAGGCAGTGGAGGATACTATCCCGTGACTTGTCTTTTGGCAGTTAGGAGCGGTCTAGAGCCGGACCTAGGTGACCACTAGATTCTAGGGTTTGTGTGCTGCATTTGTTGTGTCCCATCATATTTTTCAAAAATCCGTCCCTTTTTCAAAAGCAAACACCGCATTCATTCAATTACCCCTAATTATAAGCCAACGCTGCCACTTGTACTAACCCTTTTTAGTACAAGATAGGCTGGACACGGGATTCTAGTGCCCGTTTAGTCCGCGTACCCTTTATCGACTCCGAAGTCGATATTTCTCCATTTACTTTTCCTTTACCCACTACCACACCCACACTGATGGATCCGAATCCATCAAACGTCTTTAACCCTAATCTACCGCCGTCTGTTGGTGCGCAGAATCCAACCCGCATCTCTCTCCAGGAGAGGTGCTATCCACTTAGAGGTCCTCTTTCGACCTGCTTATCCACACCACCAGCCAATGGGGATAACTTTGAGATTAAGCCATAGTATATCAATCTTTTACCCAAATTCCACGGACTCGAGACTGAGGACGCTTCCGTTTTCATTACCAAATTTGAAAACATGTGCGCAATGATGGGTTCGTCACAACTTTCAGTGGATGCGATGCGTCTACGACTTCTTCCATTTACATTGTGCTATATAGCCGAGAAGTGGCTGTATAACTCTACCGCACACTCTATTACGAATTGGGAAGAATTCGTCGCTGCATTCCTTAAGAAATTTTACCCAATCCAAAAGACGGCTCGAATCCGTAGCGAACTGAATCAATTTGCCCAGCTCCCTACTGAACCATTCTTTAAATGCTTTGAACGTTTCAAGGATCTTTTGGTTCAGTGTCCTCATCACGGCATCCCGAGATGGGAATTATGCCGAATCATTTATGAAGGCATTAACTCAAACACTAAACAGAGCCTTGAAAACATGTGTCAAGGTACTTTTATGACCAAGGATGATGGGGAAGCTTGGAAGTATTTAGAAGAGTTCGCTGAAAAATCACTACAGTGGGAGAGTGGAACCCAACCATTGAATAGGGGTGGCGTACACCAAATAGATGTGTCCACAGGTGTTCGAGCTGAGATGGCAGCAATGCAAAAAAAGCTTGACGCTATGGAACACAAATTTTCTGCAGCCTCCCTAAACCCAATGTCGCTCCCTAAAACTGTTTGTGGGTGCTGTTCTAATCCGTCACATTTAACGGAAGAATGTCCATTAAACTCTGCGTTTCAAGGTCACGAGCATTCTAATTCCGCATTTCAACGACCTCGAAACGATCCATATTCTTCCACGTATAATCAGGGTTGGAGGAATCACCCGAATTTCGCTTGGAACCAAAACCAATCTAAAAACACGGTTCCAAACACGAATAATTTTCAAAGGGCTCTTCCTCCACCACAACAGCAACCCCTTCAACTCACTCAGCACCCTTACCAGTCACAAAATTTCCAAAACCAGGGCAACACTCCTGCACAGTCTAATCCTATGCAGTTGTCCTGTTCTGATGAATTCTCTCAATTCACTCAAACCATGAAATCACTTTTATCAAATTTCATAGAGGTTTTGACTGAGGTTAGATCTTCCGTCAGTGAGATAAAGAAAAACTCAGCGTCCCAAGCTGAGAGTATCAGATCGATGGAAGCTGAAATCGCACGCTTAAAAGCCGAAATGAGTGCGACAGAAAAATGGAAACTTCCCTCTCAACCCCTACAGAATCCTGGGCATTACAATGTAAATGCCATCACAACGTTGAGATCGGGAAAAGTGCTGAATAATCATGTCGGGGAAGGTATTGATGATACTGAAAATCATATCAACACCCCGGCTGAGACTTTTCCACACGCACACACTTCTCCTTCTGATCCTTCTTCTTCTACCATACCACCTTCTCAAGAGCCTATTCTCCATTTCCCATTAGGCTCGACACCTTCTCCCAACCCTTATAGTTCTCCACAGACGGTCCCCACACCTCTTTTGGGACCTCGTCTACCCCCTCTTCCTTCTCCTATGATGGACCCTGCGCTTATTGCGAAAGCTCCTTACCCGAATCGGTTAAGGAGTAACAGAACAAGTCCTCATATGGAGAAAATTTTAGAAATGTTCAAACAGGTTAACATCAATATCCCTCTCCTGAATACAATTCAACAAGTCCCCGCTTATGCGAAAATTCTTAAGGACTTGTGCATTAGGAAGAGGAAGACCCAAGTGCCGATGAAGGTCTTCATGGCTAATAATATAGCACTGCTTTTATTCCCCAGCTACCAAAGAAACGAAAGGACCCAGGATGTCCTACAATATCGATTTCTATTGGGGGTAAAAACATAAATCGTGCTCTTTTAGACCTTGGCGCAAGTGTTAACCTACTCCCTTATTCTGTCTAAGAGCAACTAGGGATTGGAAAGCTGAAACCTGCTCACTGCACTCTCCAGATGGCAGACCGATCTATCACCAAACCAAGGGGTGAATTAGAGGATGTGTTGATAAAGGTCGGGGAATTTGTTTTCCCTGTAGACTTCATTATGCTCAACACACATCCTGTAGCAAACCCCCGGGGCCAAATTCCGGTGATTCTAGGTCGTCCTTTCCTTGCCACTTCCAACGCTGTTATAAACTGTAGAAACGGTTCAATGAACTTATCATTTGGAAATATGACCATTGAACTAAACATCTATAAAGTTGGAAGTCAGCCATCAGAACTCTCTGCTCATATTTTAGATGTGTGCTCTGTCCATGAGATCGCTCCTGATAGTTGTGGAGTTGAGGAACTTTGCTTTACTGATCTCGATGACATTACCACATCTCTGTTTGACTTTACACAAGATCTTAGTGAGGACATTTTACCTACACTTGAGTCCTGCACTTCTGACTTTTCTCCACCCGAGTCTGTATCTTTCACAGGCTCTGAACTTCTTTGTAAATCCAAAAATCATTCAATGATCCCTCCTTCTATCATTTCTCCGCCTGAATTAGATCTCAAAATTTTACCGTCTCATCTGAAATATGCTTATTTAGGTGAGAAGGAGTCTTTACCGGTTATAATATCCGCTTCTCTAGCATTAGAGCAAGTGAATGCACTTTTATCGGTATTGAGATCTAACAAAGAGGCGTTTTGTTGGAGTATGGAGAACAACAAAGGGATTAGTCCCTTGATAGTTGAACATCATATACATGTGATGGATGATGCCAGACCAACCCGAGAACCAAAGAGACGGTTGAATCCCGTCATGAAGGAAGCGGTCATGAAAGAGATCGTCAAATGCTTAGATAATGGTATTATATACCCCATCTCCGATAGCCAATGGGTGAATCCTATACATGTCGTTCCTAAGAAATCCGGTATCACAGTTATAACCAATGAGGCGAATGAGTTGATTCAGACACGCGCCCAATATGGGTGGCGTGTATGTATCGATTATAGAAAACTCAATGTGGCCACGAGGAAAGACCACTTTCCTTTACTATTCATTGATTAGATGCTGGAACGCTTAGCGGGACGAGAGTATTATTGTTTTATGGACGGATACTCAGGCTATAATCAGGTCCCCATCGCCAAAAAGGATCAAGATAAAACCACTTTTACTTGTCCTTTTGGTACTTTTGCTTACAGTCGCATGCCCTTTGGGTTATGCAATGCTCCCGCTACCTTTCAGCTGTGTATGATGGGGATATTCTCTGATATGGTAGAGAATTTTCTGGAGATCTTTATGGACGACTTCTCTATTTTTGGAGACTCTTTTTCCGATTGCCTAGCGAATCTTGACGCTGTTCTTACTCGTTGCAAAGAGAAGAACTTGACTTTAAACTGGGAAAGATGCCATTTTATGGTCCAAGAAGGAATTGTTCTTGGACAAGTTATTTCACAGAAAGGCATTGAGGTTGACAAAGCTAAGATAGATGTCATTAAAAACCTCCCTCATCCCAAAAGCGTCAAAGATATTCGCTCTTTCCTTGGCCATGCAGGATTTTATAGGAGATTCATTAAGGACTTTAGCAAAATTGCTAGACCTTTAACTCTTCTCCTGGCCAAGGATACGACCTTCCATTTTGACTCGGATTGCGAGACAGCTTTCGACTCACTTAAACACTCACTCACTTCAGCCCCCGTTTTATCATCACCAAACTGGGACTACCCTTTTGAGCTGATGTGTGACGCATCTGATTTTGCAGTAGGTGCAGTCTTAGGACAGCACATCGAAAAGATGCCACATGTGATTTACTATGCTAGTAAGACCCTGAATGATGCGCAAATCAATTATACAACCACAGAAAAAGAACTGTTAGCGGTTGTATTTGCATTAAAAAAATTCAGGCCTTACTTAATTGGCTCACCTATAGTTGTGTATACTGACCATTCCGCTTTAAAACATCTTCTGGCGAAGAAAGATGCAAAAGGTCGACTAATACGTTGGATCCTTCTGTTACAAGAATTCGATCTTGTTATCAAAGATAAGAAAGGATGTGAAAATGTAGTAGCTGACTACCTTTCACGCATCATTTCTTCCCCTGTGACCCTGCCGATCAATGACTCGTTTCCTGACGAGCAACTCTTGAGCATATCCGCTGAACCATGGTTCAGGGATATTGTGAACTATCATGCCACGGGACTGATACCCAGCGATCGGTCAAAACAGGACAAATACCGTTTTCTATCCCAAGTAAAACACTTTTACTGGGACGAGCCCTATTTGTTTAAATATTGTCCTGATCAGATCATTCGCCGGTGTGTCCCGAATGAAGAGTTCAAGAGTGTTCTTTCTTTTTGTCATGATCAGGCTTGTGGGGGTCACTTCGGTCCTAGAAAGACAGCGGATAAGGTTTTGCAATGTGGATTTTATTGGCCGACCTTATTCAAGGACGCATTTGAGCATTGCAAAACCTGTACACAATGTCAGTATACGGGTAGAATATCCCAGAGGAATGAAATGCCTCAGCAACCCATCTTGGTTGTTGAAATATTCGATGTTTGGGGCATTGATTTTATGGGTCCTTTTCCCAACTCCTTTGGGAATTTGTACATACTACTGGCGGTTGATTATGTCTCAAAGTGGGTAGAAGCCATTCCATGTCGCACTAATGACAAGAAAGTTGTCATTAAGTTCTTAAAAGAGAATATCTTCTCGCGATTTAGACACCCACGCGCTATTATTAGCGATCATGGGACACATTTCTGCAACAGGTCTTTCGAGACTCTAATGCGGAAATATTCAATCAACCACCGACTTTCTACACCCTATCATCCCTAAACAAGCGGGCAGGCTGAAATCTCAAACAGACAAATCAAACTTATCCTGCAGAAGACTGTTGCTAATAATAGAAAAGACTGGTCGACCAAATTGACGGATGCTCTTTGGGCATTCCGACTGCATATAAGACCGACCTAGGGATGTCTCCATATATGATAGTGTTTGGAAAAGCATGTCACTTGTTCATCACAGAATACTGCATTTTATACCGCCCATTCTTACGCTCGGTTGTTTATAGGTAGGTGCTTTTAATCCGTGTTTGTTACATATTTACAGGATACAGGTTCTCGGATCTAAAACGGTTAAATTCATGGAAAACACGACAAAATCCGGGTTCCTGCCAACCACAGATAAAACACGGTCTCCGCTCTTCATCCGTATGTTGCCAGATATCAGTTTAAGAGACAAAATGTTAAATCAATGTCTCTTTCATGCACAAGGCTCAATGGCAGCACAAGATCCAAGAGATCTACACGGAGCTCGAGGCAATCATGACAAAAACATCCACAAAAACTCCACCTTTCCTCAACAGAAATTCTGGAAGAAATGTGAATGTATTTTCAGAAAATACATGTACCAGAAAACAGGGCACGACAAACCAGGGAATGCCACAAAAACCCACTTCCCAACTCCCCTATACGGCCGCGTTTCCGCGGCCAATAGGGGGTATTGGCCGCGGAAACGTGGCCTTACTGTGGCCTCCTTTTGTCGTCTTTTGGGGGTATTTTTGGTACTTCATTTCTGGGCTGATGGTTGCCCTAGATCTTCAACTCCCTGTCTATAAATACAGCAGAACTGAGCTCAACCAAGGGTCATTCTTTGGTTCCTCTTTTGTAGTCTTTTGTATAGTTTTTCTTCTTCTTCTTCATTCTTTTTCCATGAAAATTGTAGTGAGAGTTTTTTGAGTGGAGATCAATGAAGATGAGGGTTTTGTATCATTCTCTTGTGTTTCTTCTTCCCCTTGAGATTCTTGCTTTCTCTTGATCATTCAACCTCTTCATTGAGCTTGAATGGTTAAGGGTTAGTTATTGATCTCAAGGGTCGTATTCTTTCATGGAATTAGCACTTCATTTCACATGCGTTCTCTACCCTTCCCTTGATCTTGCAACCTCTTGATTGAGCTTACAAGTTTAAGGGTCGGCTATTGATCACATGCTTGTCTTGAGTCCTAGTTTCTTGTTCTTTTATTACTCGCTTTTTATTACTTGCTTTTTAATACTTGCAATTTATTTCATGCACTTAATTACTTGTAATCTTTTCTTTTCTTTGTTCTTTTCTTTTGCTCTCTTTGGTTCTCTTTTGTGAATGAATGTAATTATTATTGTTAATAAGAAATACGGTATTATAAGTTAACGTTTCTTTGCCCATTTCCTTTTCCCGTATTTTCCATTGAACTCCGCCCAAACGATACGCAAGCGCTCCGTTAGGCACCGTACCCTGACAAGGTAACGGTGATTCCTAACCGCGACCGATTGCGTTTGGTTTGGCCGGAGGCGAAAGCAAGAGACAAGAACGGAAGGACAAGGGTAAATAAGCCGCATTCCACGAATAGCGCGCTTAAATCCCCTAATCCACATTGTTGCCAATTGCTCTAGCTTCAATTGGTCAAGATTCGGCTCAAAGGTTTTGAGTACGGATTTCTTTAGCTTATAATCTCGTATCTTTTCTTAACAATTTTATACTTGCAAATATTACACCTAAGATAGTCTCGAACAAACATACACAAATTCTTTATTGACTCGTCTAAGACAAGGAAGGACATACAACCATCTCCCTGCGGACCGACCCGTGCTCAACCGGCTAGCTGCATAGCGACACCGTCCTGATCGCGGTTATACTTTAATTCTTTGAACATCCGACACGCCAAAAGCGTGCGATCAAATGGCGCCGTTGCCGGGGAGACGGTAGCGTATTTTCTTTCTTGTTATTCGGGTTAATATTCTTTTTGTATATTTAAAAAAAAATAAAAAAAAATAAAAATCTTTTTGTTATTTTTGATAATTTTTGTGGGCAAGTGTGCAGATTTTTGCGTATTTGCAAACTGCAATTGTGGGGAGCAAAGTGCACATTCAAAGTTAAGATGCTTACGAAGTACAGTGCCAAAGATCCGGGTAGTTTGACCCGCGCAAGCGAACCTTTCAAGCTTACCGGATTTGATTCAACAGGGGTTTCCTAACCCAAAACTTAACGGTACGTACTTTACTAATACCTTCTTCTCAAATCCGACGCATCCAATATACTATTCTTTGCAGGATTCTTTGCAAGTTCGCTAGCGAACGCTAAAAATTGACTAACCCGTATTTGTTGCAGTGCTGTGCTAAAATAAAAAAAAAACAATTTTTTTGATTCTTTATAGAATTTTTATTGAATTGTGCATTGCATACATTAATACGGAGTTAAGGGCAAGCGAACCCCACAAGATACGGTAAAGGATTTCATCACCTTTTCCGTGGCCCACAAATCACGAACTTGCGCATAACGATTACCCGCACAAATTTAAAAGAAACTAGACTTTAAGCCTTAAGGACTTCACGCTCACTAGGAGAAGTTAACTGTGTTTTAGAACCTTGCTTAACGGTATATTGTTTACGGGGTGTCTAGGAAAGTGTTAACGGCGAAACCGCCAAAAGAGAAAGGGCTATTTAATTAAGGAACTTCGCGAAAGCGTTGGAAAACCTCCCCTTATCTCTGCACTTACCTGGCCTCGTGATCAGTGTATCTTGAGCCTGTTTCTCGACACAGTTTTACTTCGACAATCAAGTTCTGGAGCAGGTCTAGTTGACCTAGGTTAACCCTAGAACGATTAGGTGTGTGGTATTTTTTGTGTCGTGATTAGTTTTGTCCATATTCTTTTTGTGTGTATATTTCATTCTTTTGTTAATATATAAACTAAAAAAAAAAATATCACATTCCTTTTCCCCTCCTTTTCTCTGCCTTTCTTTCCTTCTCTCTTCATATCATGGGTACTCTACCTCGCAAAACTCTTGCCGAACTTTGGTACCCACAACCAGACATTACATCTTACGGTTCTTGCTTTGGCCGAACTTCGAACGATCCATCCATGCCAAAAATTTCTTTGAAAGATCGGATAGACGCGTCTAGGACGAACAACTGGACCCCGCAATCCACTTCGTATCAACCGTTTCAAACATTCACACCTTCTTGCGTTGATACCCCTTTTGAAAATCCAGTTGTAACCCCGAGACCTATGTCTATTGCTGAACGTATTGAACAATCTCGTAGCCGATCTTTCACTCCTTTCACCACTACAAATTCTTGGGATCAACAATTCCATTCACCTTCTTATCCCAATGTTGATCCCACCCCTGTCCAGCCATTCAATTCCTACCAATCCTACCCTACTTTTGCACCATCCCTAGACATTGCCTCAGAACCGCCATTTGGGAGTTTTCAGTATCCAAACAATTTTGCATCTTTTACTGAAACCCCTTCACAATCCATGTCTAGTCTGGAACAGTCGTTGGAAAACTTTAGGGTAGCGTCAAGCCAACAGATGATGGATTTGAATGCGTCCACGGCCGCCCTCATGCAACCTAGTGACCCGGTAGCTAGTTTTCAACTAGCTCCAACATTTTCAATGTATGATGAGGCAGCAGGACAGGCTGTGGATTTGAGTGGAGAGAGTAAGATGTACCCCCTTCCAAATCAAACCTACCCGTCCCAAATTGAATCCCACAACTCCTGTTTTGAAAGTCTATCGAGTATCCCACATGATTTATCAATAGAAGATAGAATGATGAATGAGTTGTGCGACTTCGTAGTGTTTGATTTGCCCGATTGTGAAGGGTCTCTTCCAAGTGAAACCGATCCTAAACCTTTTGACCTCTACACCTCCACTTTAGAACCTGAAATGATTGATATCCATGCATTTGTTGAGGTGTCTGAGAATATAGATTTTCACTTGATCGAGGATATTGACGCTGTGAACATTTTGGATGATGAACCCGTAGATTTGGCTGAGTTTGTCTCTTCAAATCATCATCCCGAGTCTTTAACTATTTTTTCCCGAACTTCATATGCGTCTTGATATTGATGATAAAGGCATGGATGAGCTAAATTTTGAGGAGAATATTGAGGATAGTTTTGAGGATGAAACAGTTTTAATTGATGAGTCGGATTTTCCAATTCATCCTGTTCCTTTCATTGACTGTGTGCACCCTCCCGAAACCCTAACCGATACCCCTCCTCAACCACTTCCCTCCACCCTTTCCATCGTTCCGACCTTACAAGAACCCGTCTCACTATCATTTACTATGTCTGGTTTACCATGTTCGGCGTACCCATGGTTTCTTACGAATCTTGAGGGATTTGACCTAATCTCTCGACGGGTAAATATATTAGCACAATCGCTTTTTACACACCGCTCATCACAAATTGTGCTAATCTATTTACTCCCTTTGCACCCTCAAGTTCGTATTCCACTTCTTTTTCCCTTCCGCCATTCTTCTTCCTTTCATATACCGAGACCGTATCCCGCTTCTCTTCGCATACGGTCTCGCGTATTGTCCCTCTCTTTTCTCTACGCCTTCTTCCACCAACCTGTACATTATAGAGATAGAATCTTTGAATGGTTGGTGCTCACTTTTGGCCTGTGTAAGGCCTTGTATAGATTGATACTGTTCTTCCCCCCTAATCCTAAACTTCAACGCTTAACAGTGGAAACACTGTTTTACTTAAGTTTAGGGGGGACACCTTTTTTGTATACATATATATATATATATATTTTTTGTTTTCCTTTTTGTCTATAATGTGTTTTTAGGGAGAGCGTCGACAATTTTGACCCTCTTGGTATAGCCTGACAGTGAGGGCACTGTCAAGTTTAAGTTTGGGGGTGTGCTCGGTAAGCTTTCTTCCTTCGCATTCATTTGTATATTTTGCATTTGCATACCTTATTAAAAACCCACAAAAATCAAAAATTTTCCAAAAAATATAAAAACTTTGTCGTCAAGTTAGCTAATAGGGTAACTTAGATCTTTATTCTGAAAGTTTAGTCGATATGATAGAAATAACTAAATTCTAGGCTTAGGAATTGAAAACCCTAAAAATAACCCTCATTTCTGTCTAACTTTGGTAAGTATACGTCCTTACAGTTTTTTTTAAGAAATAGGTAATCTTGAGTTCAGTTTTTTTTGAGTTAAGTCAAGAAGAAGGGAAAGTATTGAAGCTTTACCGGAGGATAAGTCTGAAAAATAGTTTCTTTTCTTAAGTTCAATTTTAGAAAGTATATACCCTACTAACTGCACCTACACGTACCTTGAAACTTGGGATAGTAGAGGATACCTAGAAATACTCTTGCCTGAAAGCCTAGTATGAAAGAAAAAACGGTATTTAAAGCTAAACACCAAAAGAGCATATTGAAAAATATATCCGGTCTTGAAAAAGAAAAAAAAAGAAAAAGAAAGAGAAATATAGAATAAAGTCAAGACCTGTAAACTGCTATTTACGCTTTAAGTTCACACATTCAGTAATCGGTCGTTAGTGCCTCAAGAGGCATTAATAGTCGCATGAAAGGTGTGTGAGCAAATCCGTCCATCCTTAATGAAAAGAAGTAGTATTAGGTATTAGGGCAAGGGTACTATAGCTTGAATTGAATTCTTAAGTGTAGGGGTGCAAATATACACACACGTAGGGGTATATAATCGATGTTTGGATAAAAGATAGAGATGAAGAATAAGACTTGTGTTTTCTGTAAAGTTGATAAAAATCCCTGATTTGAGGCCGTACTTTAGAAGGAAAACTCAGGAGAACCGACATCTTTCTAAATTTTTTTGGAACGTATATAATTTAAGGTTAAATAGATTAGAGGTGTGAAGCATTAGGGTTGAATATTTCTAACTTAGGATGATAGAATTTCTAACATAAATACTGAACTGTAGGAGTAGAATCTATGTTAACTTATGACACTAGCTTGACGGGATTTTGTGGGTGTAATCCGCTGAAAACCCTCAGGAGACAACACTCCTCCTACTAGGGACACCTAGAGGTTTAACGGCTTGTTGCACGTACTCTGTGCAATCGTGTTCCCCGCGAAAGTGCGGTTAGGATTTTATTTTTTTGTGAATAATTGGTTTTGCTCGGGACGAGCAAAAGTTAAGTTTGGGGGTATTTGTTCATCACAGAATACTGCATTTTATACCGCCCATTCTTACGCTCGGTTGTTTATAGGTAGGTGCTTTTAATCCGTGTTTGTTACATATTTACAGGATACTGGTTCTCGGTTCTAAAACGGTGAAATTCATGGAAAACACGACAAAATCCGGGTTCCTGCCAACCACAGATAAAACACGGTCTCCGCTCTTCATCCGTATGTTGCCAGATATCAGTTTAAGAGACAAAATGTCAAATCAATGTCGCTTTCATGCACAAGGCTCAATGGCAGCACAAGATCCAAGAGATCTACGCGGAGCTCGAGGCAATCATGACAAAAACATCCACAAAAACTCCACCTTTCCTCAACAGAAATTCTGGAAGAAATGTGAATGTATTTTCAGAAAATACATGTACCAGAAAACAGGGCACGACAAACCAGGGAATGCCACAAAAACCCACTTCCCAACTCCCCTATACGGCCGCGTTTCCGCGGCCAATAGGGGGTATTGGCCGCGGAAACGCGGCCGTACTGTGGCCTCCTTTTGTCGTCTTTTGGGGGTATTTTTGGTACTTCATTTCTGGGCTGATGGTTGCCCTAGATCTTCAACTCCCTGCCTATAAATACAGCAGAACTGAGCTCAACCAAGGGTCATTCTTTGGTTCCTCTTTTGTAGTCTTTTGTATAGTTTTTCTTCTTCTTCTTCATTCTTTTTCCATGAAAATTGTAGTGAGAGCTTTTTGAGTGGAGATCAATGAAGATGAGGGTTTTGTATCATTCTCTTGTGTTTCTTCTTCCTCTTGAGATTCTTGCTTTCTCTTGATCATTCAACCTCTTCATTGAGCTTGAATGGTTAAGGGTTAGTTATTGATCTCAAGGGTCGTATTCTTTCATGGAATTAGCACTTCATTTCACATGCGTTCTCTACCCTTCCCTTGATCTTGCAACCTCTTGATTGAGCTTGCAAGTTTAAGGGTTGGCTATTGATCACATGCTTGTCTTGAGTCCTAGTTTCTTGTTCTTTTATTACTCGCTTTTTATTACTTGCTTTTTAATACTTGCAATTTATTTCATGCACTTAAATTCCTTGCACTTAATTACTTGTAATCTTTTCTTTTCTTTGTTCTTTTCTTTTGCTCTCTTTGGTTCTCTTTTGTGAATGAATGTAATTATTTTTGTTAATAAGAAATACGGTATTATAAGTTAACGTTTCTTTGCCCATTTCCTTTTTCCGTATTTTCCATTGAACTCCGCCCAAACGATACGCAAGCGCTCCGTTAGGCACAGTACCCCGACAAGGTAACGGTGATTCCTAACCGCGACCGATTGCGTTTGGTTTGGCCGGAGGCGAAAGCAAGAGACAAGAACGGAAGGACAAGGGTAAATAAGCCGCATTCCACGAATAGCGCGCTTAAATCCCCTAATCCACGTTGTTGCCAATTGCTCTAGCTTCAATTGGTCAAGATTCGGCTCAAAGGTTTTGAGTACGGATTTCTTTAGCTTATAATCTCGTATCTTTTCTTAACAATTTTATACTTGCAAATATTATACTTAGGATAGTCTCGAACAAACATACACAAATTCTTTATTGACTCGTCTAAGACAAGGAATGACATACAACCATCTCCCTGCGGACCGACCCGTGCTCAACCGGCTAGCTGCATAGCGACACTGTCCTGATCGCGGTTATACTTTAATTCTTTGAACATCCGACATGCCAAAAGCGTGCGATCATCACTTACCTGTCGAGATAGAGCATAAAGCATTGTGGGCTATTAAAGAAATAAATTTTGATTTAAACCTTGCTTACAACCTTCGGAAGCTGCAACTTAATGAGCTAAGCGAACTCCGCGATGAAGCTTATGATAACGCTGTAATCACAAAGAATAGGACAAAGGTTTTTCACGATAAAAACATTTTTAGGAAATCATTTTCACCTGGTCAACAAGTCCTTCTTTATGATTCACGATTACACCTTCACGCGGGTAAGCTCCGATCTCGATGGAAGGGACCTTTTATTGTGCGGTCTGTTTATCCGCACGGGGCAATAGAAGTAGAAAATGTTAAAAACGGCACATTTTTTAAAGTGAATGGACATAGACTAAAGCCGTATTTTTCCACTGACCCCACGGAGGAGCTCTTGTTCTTACAAGAGCCAGTTTATTTGGATTAAAAATTCCTCCGTCTCACCTTCATATCCAGTATATCATTGCATCATCTTTTGAATGTAGGTGAGTGAAAAGAATAAGTTTGGGGGAAGTTCTTCACTTATACATTTTGCCCCCACTAATAAATTCCTCCCAGATTTACAGGTTTTTCAGATATGCTGTTGGCGACAGTGAGGACACTGTTGAAAACAAGTTTGGGGGAGGTTTGTGCTTATTTTTGCATCATTTGCATATCATTTACATAAGCACAAAACATTTCTTTTCAAAACCCGTAAAAATTTAAAAAATTTCAAAGATAAAAATAATTTTAATATTTACACTTTTTTGTACATAAATAAGATAATGAAAGTTTAGATAGTGAACAAATTACATCCATGAGATTAGAAAATTTTAAGAAAACCAAGAAAATTAGAAATTTTCTTATACGAACTAGTAATAAGTAGTTATTAGCCGTTGTCCCAAGGGTTAGTAAGATGAAGGACGTCACTAATCTGAGGATAAAAATAAGTCTGAAAAATAGTTTCTATTCTGGAAGCCAAATATTTTGAACGTTGATGCTATTCGCACTTACACACGTCTTAAAGCCTGGGATAGTAGAGGATACCTTGAAATGCTCTTGTCTTAAAGCTGATGTATGAAGGAAATAAAAAGAAAAAAAAATGAATGATGAAAAAATATAAAGTGGTGAGAAAAATGGACACTGGTTTTGTTATCACCAAGGGCAATAAAAAAATATAGCGAGGGTGCTTCTTCACCTATTGCCCTAAGGCCAACTGGTCTGGGAGTCACTGCTATGTCTGAGGTGGTGCAAGACGTGGAAAATACACCAAGTAAGCAAGCACATGAGTAATAGGTCGGTTAGTACCTCAAGAAGTATTAACAGTCGCATGAAAGTGTGTGAGCAATCTCATCTAAATATTCATTAATTAAAAAGTACTGAGGCTGATGGGCAAGAGTATGATAGCTTGAATTGAATTCTCTGGGTGTAGGGATGTTCTTTACACACACGCAGGGTTATATGATCGATGTTTGGAAGAAAGATAGGAATGAAAAATAAGACGATGTTTTATTGAGGGAGGACGTGATTTCTAACATCTTTTCATGACCATTAAGATAGAGCTCATGACAACCGAAAAGCTAGCTTAGTTGGAAACCCTAATTTTCAAAGTCTTTCTTTTACAATTCTTTTCTTTAAATGTAATATTCATGATCTTCCTTTTATTATTTGATTTTCTGGGTGCAATCCGCTGAAAACTCTCAGGAGACAACACTCCTCCTACTAGGGACACGTAGAGGTTTAAAGGCTTGTTGCACGTGCTCAGTGCAATCGTGTTGCCTACGAAAGTGTGCTAGTTAGTTTTTCTCTTTCTTTATTTTCTCCTTCTCTTTTTAATAAAACAGTTCGCTCGAGACGATCGAAATTAAGTTTGGGGGAATTTGATTTGTCGAAAATATTGCATATTTTAGCCGGCAATTTCCTCATCATTTGCATCCATATAGAAGTGTTCGGCATTCATATTTTACATATTAGCAAAACTGTCGCAAAATATCAGATTACATGTATTAGACTCTAAAACCGACACTATAAAGGAAATTGACTGCATTTCATGGCATCGCATAATCTCTATATTGCGCAACACTTGTTTTGAGATCTGTGCAGGAAAATCCAGCAGAAAGGCCAAAATTTACAGGGTATAGCTAAAACGTTATGCCAACTCAGTGATTTCAGATCTGGTATCAATCAAAAAGGGCAAATACAAATCAACATATCAGAAGAAGCCCAAAATGTTAGCCAAAGACCAGTGCAAAAAGATCAAAGCCCAAGCCTCCAACATGGCTGCGGAACCGCGGCCGGAGCCTGCTTGCGCCGCGGTTCCGCGGCTGTCTTGCCACGTCATCCACCCAATTTTGCTTCACAATGTTCATCTCTGGGTCCAGACTTCAAAAGGACATGTCAACTTCCAGAAGACTCCAGAGACTTCTGCCAGATCAGCAAACCCTTGTTCTTACACTAAACTAAGCCTATCATTCTAGAAACTTCTTCCTAAACCCTAGCTTAAACCCTAAGCTAAGCCTAACAAACTGTTTCTAGAAGTCTTTCAACAAACTTTTGGAGGGAACTCAAAGGCTTAGGGTTTGGGTGATCTATAAATAAGACCCTAGGCTCACTTGTAAAAGAATCCAATTTTTGAGAGACTTGATCTTTGATTAGTTGATTTTAGTAGCCAATTTAGAGCCATTCTATCTCTCTCTTCATCTTCTTCTTCCACAAGTCTAAGTGAGAGGACTTGTGTGAAACCCTAACCCTAATTCCAATCAAAAGCCAAGATCCTGAGTACCCATTCAAGCAAGAAGCCTTGCAACGTTTTAGGAGCCGAGCCGGTCTTCAACAGAGCAAGTGGTCCAAGCCGATCCGCGACTCACAGAGCCGAGCGAAGCCAAGTCGACAATTTAATTCTTCCTCTTGTAGTTCTTGGGCGATTGTAATCAAATTGTTGATAGAAATAAAAGGTGATATTCTTTTATCTTGTTTTCTTTACATTCTTGCATCATGAGTCAATCTAAATTTCTAGTTATAATTCTTGTTGTGATGTTTGAGTAATACTCCACTCGTCGAGGAGTCGAGACGATCAATAGAAAGATGATGTAATATATCTTAAATCGATTCTTGAATCCTACGAGTTTTGTAAACCCTAGCAAGTTCAAGAATCGACGACCCAATTTGTTGCGATGCTTTCTTGATTGATATCGCTCGAGATTGGGGAGTAACGATCGGTTCTTGAAATTGCTAGAGGCTAGAATGTGAATGATAATCAACGAAAGAACAAGGGTTAAAAGATGAAACCCTAGTTTCATCAAGAAAGCCCTAACTCTCGTCGATCATCATCGATCTAGTAGCAATCCTTCGAAGGACAAGAACACGAAATCTTGATATTACATCACGTCTATAGATCCGATCGATTCCTACGAGCCTCATTTAGATTCTTGACATTTTGGTTGGAAATATTATCGAAACCCAATTCTTGATTGTTTATTAGTTTCTTGATTCTTGATTAAACTCGTGACACCTGAATCAATTGATAATTCTTGAATCATGTTTTCTTTTCTTTTTGATTAACTTTTCGATTCAAACAAATCAAATATACAAACGAATCGCACAATCCCTGTGGACGATCCGCACTCGCTTACGATCTACAACTGACACTGTTGTTGATTGCGGTCAAATATAATTCTTTGATTGTGATTCTATACATTTTCTAAATACACACAAAGAAATGATCAATCAAATGGCGCCGTTGCCGGGGATCATTTGATTTGATATACAAAATCAGAAAATAAGATCAATCAAATGGCGCCGTTGCCGGGGACTATTTGATTTGATTTACACAAACAAGAATTCTTTTCAATCACACGCCGAGAACTCCTAGATGGTATTATACCTATCGTCGGATAGCAGTTCTCTGGTGACACTGGTACATGTTAGTTTGTAGACCCGAGATCGTCATAGAGTCTTCTGTGATTCCCACTGTGCTTTGATTTCCACCATACTACGGTCAAGAGATCGTGCAAAAAGGTGGTTTTTAAGTACAGTCCCGAGTCACATGAAGGCAATGAGCGATAGAAGGGGTTTCGTTATACCATCCCCAGGCTGTGATATACGACATATCAGACGAAGAGACTGGACTGTACGGTAGTGTTACTGATTGAATTCGCAGGAGTACGATTAGGTTTGCTTGTTGATCTTCTTATCGCTCAATACCCGGGTGGCCGTTACGTTTAGCAGACCGCTTGCGGCTTGTGGGTGTTTGATATGATCATCACCTACTGCCGGCGTATTGACGAGTCTTTAGAGTCCTACACAAAGGTTTCCTGGTTCATGCGAAATGGAGTAGGAGCACATATGTGATACGTGCGGGACCGAGATTAATGCGTGTATGTGATGCCGCATTCTATTCTCGCGATTAGTGACATCGTAGCTTATATATGATATAGCCAAGTTATCGGATCAAGTGTTGATTCGATAAGATGTTACATTTGATATTAGTCGGTTATATGTAATATAGCCGGATTATTAAATCAAGTGTTGATTTAATAATTTAATGTAAAATTATATATTTGATATATTAAATTGCATTAACTAATATTAGCTCACTTAAGTATTTCTTTTCTCACATTTGATATACTTTACATATATGTGATATATGTATTGTTTTCTTTTTGGCACAAAATATATATGTGATATATATTGTTGTGTCATGTTAGGTTACACTTGCAACATTTATGTATGAGACTCACAGCATGCTAGGGTTAAGTTATGGTTTATATTTATTTCAAACAAATTCAAAATTGTGGAGATATTTGTCATGGTTCAAAGCTTGTTGAAGCTTGTGGTCTTCATTGACTTAGTCCACTCCTTTGTCTTGCTTAAGATATTTATTAACCAAACCCTTAACTCATAGCTATGGTTTATTCACTATATGGGTTAGGCATGACACTAACTCACCCATGGTTGCAATTCTAACCTCACTCTCTCATTCATTTGCTTCATCACTTCTTCTTCTTCAAGAGAAAAAGCTTGCTAGTTTTTTCTAAGTGATGAAATCTTATGAGAAAAATAAAACTAAAGAGAGTCCACTTCCTACTTCATCATCCTCTACTACTTGCTATTTAGTTTAGGGTGTTTGCTTTACTAATCTACACAATTAGTGAAGAGATAGCATGAGCTAGTGTCTCCTCGATGTAGATCATCTTCAACTTTGAAGACTTCGAAGCAAGCTTGTTCGTTTCTTCATAGAAGCCTTTCTAGAGTCCGGGGGATCCTGATCGCAGTGAAGGGCCTACTACACGGAGCTATTGAAGTGAAGGACCGGTCTACAAAGGTTGTATTTCTTGTTCACTTTGATGTAAAGAGTTTACATATCATGTTTAACCCTAATTCTCTAGTTCGATTACTTGGTTGGTTTGTTTAGCACCCTAAAATTTTTAAAGTAGCATGATTGATGCTTGCCAAAACCTTGCTAAGGTGCTAAGCTAACCCATCGGTTCCTATACTATAATTCAGTCAAACTATGGTTGCCACAGATGTTTCTCTATATAAGATTTTGGTAACATATCGTTAATTCTGGTGACGAGATCTATAGACATAGATCTAGAAGGATTTAGGAATGGTCCTAATCCAGGTATTTTGACACCATTCTAAAAGAGGTTTAGAATGGGCGACCCTGGGCTCGGTAGTATACCGGCATAAAAAGGAGTCACCCTCTCTAAAGAGATATTTTCTAGACTGATGAGAAGAATGACTCACATGAATGTCATTCCATATGTTTAGAAAGTGTGGTCAATCATGCGATGTCATGTACCAGGACCAGATGTAGCTTATGCATAGGTTGCAGTAAGCAGATATTAGTCAAATCCTGGAGAAACATGGGATAGAAGTAAGAAACATATATGGATGTTCTTGGTATATAGTAATGATAGATTCCAATAAAAGGCGATTACCGATTCAAGTTTCCAAGATGACATAGATGATAGAATATCTATCACGAGTTATAAGTTTACCTTCTTATGAGGAGAAGTATAGGTCAAAACTACCTAATGGTCGAGCACGTAAACCCCTCTCCCCTGTGTCGGAAGGCTTCCAAGCGGGATACTGGGGTATACATGACGCTGGAGGATGAGTATGTCTCAACAAAGGATGCATCCCAAGTAATTTTTTAGATTAAATATGTTCATTTATGAACTTATATCCCATCAGCTATCCATACAAATTCTAAGGAAAAGTATCGCTCGATTTGGGAGATGGTTGATCTCCACGAGATTAAGATATAGAGAGATGAAATAAGAGACATTATTGAAAATCCACTCACTGAGGCTGTTTCTCAAATACGGTTTGCAAAACTGTTACTAGAGACCTTGGGTACGTGATACCGCAATAATTTACCTTAAGTGTAAGTGGAAGACTGTTTAATATAGGTGCCCTGAAGGCAATTATTGGAATTGTAAATGGACCTATAAGGATTGAACAATTTTGCTCGAAATGATAGTATACTATCTGGTTTGTCTTTTTCAATCGTGTGTATAAGTTTTATTTGTTATTACGTATCGCTAATACATGTTGATAAAGACCTTAGGATTTTTGCTTGACTTTCAGGATTATGATGGGGATCATAATAGTAGGGCCTAGATTGTTTATAAGCACAACCTTAAATGTTCCTAATTGACGGAGTATCAAGAATGGACATCGGTATTCCAGATAAGACTAGTGTATACGTTTCCTGGCCATGTTGGAGGGTGATAGCTGGTCCCACAACTATTGGTGTTTGACATCAATGATTGTATACATGTGCTCATTGGAGAATGAGTTTCATTAAATGGACTCGCCGAGAACTCGTAGATGGTATTATACCTATTGTTAGATAGCAGTTCTCTGGTGATAATAGTACATGGTAGTTTTCTGACCTAAGATCATCATAGTGTCTCATGTGTGTTCCTACTGTACTTTGATTACTACCCAACCACAGCTTTAAAGAGCCGTGCATACAGGTTTTTGTTGGGTACAGTACCAAAGCACATGGAGGCAGTGAGTATTCCAATGGATTCGTTTCTCTCGGTATAGGGAGTTGTGTTGCACTGTGCTTGATCAGCTATAACCATAATTCCCTGGCCAGGGCGGTTGAGATAAACCGAAAAGGGTTGTCATTTGTATCTTAAATGGTTATGATCATTAGATCAGCATGACTTATCGAGTTATTGAGGGTCTAAAAAATTCTACCCCCTGACCCGGTATGCGACATTCTCAGATGAAGAGATCGGACTATATGGTGATTGTCACTGATAGGCTCTGCAGGGTACGAATAAGATTGCTTGTTGACCTTTCTTTCAATCAATATCTGGGTAGCCGTTACGTATAGCTAGTACCACTACGTGTTTGTGGGTAACCCATGATGGGATTGATCTGAAAGTGTTTCAGATCAATCGGATATGATCATAACCTACTTCCTGCGTATTTTTGAGTCTTTAGACTCCCATACAGAGGGTTTCTTGGTTCTAGCCAAATGATGTAGTGTGTGTACGGCGATACGTGCGGGAGTTCGGTTAAACACATGTATGTGATAACTGATAATGTTCCTAGCGCCCTAGCCGCTACAACCATGGCCTATGCGGAATAAAAAACGAAAAATTTCGAAAAGGCGCTAGAAACATAAACCCTAGAATCTATCCAAATACTAAACTAGCTAACCACAAAGACTTAAACAACTCGGTTAAAAGACTATACCTAATGATTCGTGTCCTTCGGTCTTCGAATCTTCTTCCTTGGCTCCTCAAAACTCCAGGATCAAGCTTATAAGCCGATCCTCCTTTCTCGAAGTTGATCTACCCGAGGGATATGTTACAAGGCTCTAACTTCATACAAACAAGAAAATGAAGCATCTAAAGACCCTTTGTTGCTAATTTAAGGTGTTTAGGGATGTAATGATGTTTTCTAGCATTTTTCTATCTATCTTTTCCTTTGATTCTTAACACATGAGAGGTTAAGGAAAAAGAAGAAGAAGGATGGGCCAAGTGAGAAGAGGGAAAGGAAATGGTGAAATGAATCAAGTGAGAGAAAATCAAAATGGCTAGCATGGTTTTTTTTAGATAATTTCCAAAATAGAAAAGAGAAACTATACCTGAATAGTTCATAAAAATGCAATAAACAAATACAAATTCATTCCTCTCACCATTCTCTCTTTACACCTCACTGCTCCACCTCATTTGTATTTTCCAATAAATGGAAAATCCTGAAATGAGGTGTCCTCCTTCTAGAATGTGTTTTGTATAAATACAAAATATATTCCCCGTATATACATACCCGTATTCATATCAAAATACGAATACCTAAAAAGGCAGAATAATACAATGAACATAATACTAGAATATACATATCGAAATATATATATGTAAATTATTAAATCAATACTTGATTTAATAATCCGGCTTAATTCTAAGCCGGCTAGTATTACCATACGTCCGATTAAAGTCCGTGCAGCTAGTACACATATTTAATCAGAACCATGCAAGTATCAAAATACTGCCACTACAACATTTCGCCTAAACCAGGTAAACCCACTATGTGGGACTCTAAAATATTGACAATACGCTAGCAGTGAGTTACTGGATAAATTCATAACCACAAGCACGTCAGCAGAACTAGCTATATGTATCGGCTACCAAAGTATCTGTCGAAAGGACGGCCGATGAGCAAGCTCATCCAAACCCTAAAAACCCGATAATTCATTTTGATGTGGCTCAGGACCGATTCGAAAAACTACTTATCTAACCATCAGTAAATCTCATATTCCTTGGCCAAGGCCTTATAGCGTTGGCCAACTTAACACAGTACGATATCGACTCCCTATACTCGGAGAGATGAATCTCTAACAATTGCTCAATGCCTTCATGTGGCTCGGGACTGTACCCAACTAAAACCTGTTTGCACGACTTGGTAGAGTCGTGGTAGGGTAATAATTTATATATAGTAAGAACTCACACAAGACAAATAATGATCTCAGGTGTAAAGACTAACCTGTACTCATGTCACCTAAGAACTGCTATCTGACGATAGGTATAATACCATATAGAAGTTCTCGGCGAGTCCGTCCAGTGTATTCACCCCCAGTGAGCACCTGTATACGATCTTAGGTGCTACACACAAATAGTTGTGGGACCAATCATCATCTCTCATCGGGGTCTAAAAATATATACACTAGTCTACTCCGGAAAATCGATGCCCGGTCTCGATACTCCCACAACCAAGGACATTTAAGATTGTTCTTATAGGCTACCCAGCCCCCATATGTATGATGACCATCATAACGTTGATCGTCAATCAGTAATCCTATGGGCTTTATTAACATGTATTAGTGATACGTAATAACAAGTAAAACATATATACATGTTAAGATAAGGACAAACCAAATAGCATACTATTATATCGATCAAGATTATCCTGTAAATACATATGTCTAAGTATCCACTACACACACACAATAAAGGCCTCTAGGGCATACATATCCAACAATAACACATGTATTAATCTGTAACGACTCTGAACTCCATGTACAAAATTATTTGTTTAAATGTATAGAAACGGGTATTTCAGCTTGTGTAGGTGTTATAAGTTATTTTTGTTCAATAAAAGTAAGAAGCAACTTGTAGCTCACTGGTAAAACCTCTACACTGCTGTGAAATAGCCTGTGCGTTCAATTCCCATCAGTCCCAATTATTTTTAAAGATTCCTTTTTAATTTTTCGGAATCCCAAGAGTTGCACGTGCAATTCACGGAGAAACGAAAAGTTTCAGAAAAATCAAACAGGCGCAAAGAGGAGTAAACACCAAACTTGACACGTGGCACGAATATTGAGGCAATCCATCGAGATTCGACCGCCCGTTTCCCTACTTTGGCCGCTACCAACGGTTGGATCACCCCCAATCCCCTTTGTGCTTTGCACATAAGTCCCTTCAGCTCCACTCAACCCCCCTGCACTATTTGATTTTTTCCTGCAATCAAACAGAAACTCTTCAAATCCCGAATTAACACCATTAAATCTATTTTCATTCACACCCTCTCTCATTTTTACCCTATAAATACCACCCCATGCCCTAACTTTCCTCTATTCTGAAAATTTCCTCATAATTCTCTAAGTTTATGAAGGGTTGAGGCTATTCAAGTGGAGTTAAAAAAGCCAAAGGGAGTATGTTAGATATGTATGCCCTAGAGGCCTGTATTGTATAGAATACTAGGCATGTATATGTACAGAAACGATCTTTGCTCGAAATGATAGTATGCTATCTAGTTTATCTTCATATTAACTTGTGTAATATTTCATATCTTTATATGCATGTTGATGAAGCCCTTAGGATTATGCTTGACTACCAGGATTATGATGAGATCATACTAGTGGGGCCTGGATAGTCTATGAGCATATCCTTTAATGGTTCCTAGTTGAGGGTATATCGAGACAGGGCATCGGTATTACCAAGTTAGACTACTGTGTATGTTTCCTGACCTTGGGGGCGATGGTTGATTCCACAACCATTGGTGTTTGACATCAAAGATTGTAAACAGGTGCTCATTGGAGAATGGGTACACCGAATAGGACTCGCCGAGAACTCCTAGATGGTATATATACCAATTATCAGATAGCAGTTATCCGGCGGCACTTGTACAGGTTAGTCTGTAGACCCAAGATCATCATAGAGTCTTGTGTGGTTCCCACTATACTTTGATTTCCACCCTACCACGGCTCTTTTGAGGCGTGCAAACAGGTGGACTTTGGGTACAGTCCTGAATCACATGGAGACAGTGAGCGATAGGAGGGGTTTCGTCTCTCCCGTTATAGGGAGTTGATGTCACGCTATGTTTGATCGGCTATAACACCTAAATCCCTGGCCAGGGTTCTCGAGGTTTAATGATAAGTGTTATCAGTAGTTCCTCGAACTGTTATGAGCCATAAATCAGCATGACTTATAAAGTTACTGGGGTCTGACATTTACCACCCCTAGACTTCATATGCGACCTATCAGACGAAGAGACCGGACTGTACGGTAAGTGTTGCTTGCAGGCTCGTTGGGGTTGTGATGAGTTCGCTCGTCGGCCACCTTTTCTTCATGTACCTGGGTAGCCGTTACGCACAGCTAGTGCTGCTGACGTGCTTGTGGTTAAACCCACTGCCAGCGTACTGTCGAGTCTTTAGAGTCACACACAGAGGGTTCCCTCGTTCAGGCGAAAGATGTAGAGGCCGTAAGTTGTTACGGCAGCCGTAAGGTGTTACGGCAGGGTTTCAATTATGTTCGTGTAATTGTTACTGGAATAATAATCGGAACAATAATACTGGTAGGCTTTGGTTTAAGCCGGATACCAGTATTATATTACTGGATTATTTGTATTCCTATTTTTCGGAATTCGGATACGGGTATACGGTATACGGAGGAGGGGTATTCTTGTAATTGTTACAAGAATACCTTCTAGAAGATGCCACATCATAATACATTATTTATTTTATGAAAATAAATAAATGAGGTGGAAATTAGAATGTCCAAGCATGGTTGTGAGAATGGGTTGTTTTATATTTTAATCTCTTTGGAGTTACTATTGAAGTATGGTGCTAATTTTATATTCCATGCTTCAATTATTTCCATTTGAATATATCATTCTCTCATGCTTGAATTTTCTTATTATGCAAAACACTTTCTCTCTCCTTCTTCTCTCATCCTTCTTCCTTGCTTTAACACTCACATATGATGTGAATCAAAAGCCAAGGATAAAAGATAATCCAATACACTAATCTCTACATCATCCTAGTGACCATTTTTAGCAAACTTGATCTCTAGGTTTAGCTCTTGAGAAGGGTTTTAGCTTGCATGACAACTCTCATGTGGATCATCTAGGTCTTGGGGTGGCCGGAGATCTTGCACACCGACAACATCCAAGGAGCCAAGGAGATCATCAAAGAAGACCCAAAGGACAAGATTATCAAGGTATAACCCCTAACATAGTAGATAAGATCTGTAGTTAGGGTTTTCTAGTTGTGGTTTAGACAAGATCTAATGGAAAGTGCGTGTTGTATGCAAAGAAAATTTTCGTTTATCACTTCCACTGCCTCACAAGAGTTGTGGGAGCATGCAACATGCACTAACATGGTATCAGAGCCTAACTAAAACATAATTAGATTGTTAGCCAAAAGTTAGAACTTCGATCGATGCAATTTTTCCCGGAAAATACGATTTCTGTCACCGTTTTCTGTCGATTTTTAAAGAGTTCAAAAAATTATTTATGTGGCCTTAAAAATACATGCAGGTTTTTTTAAGCACACTGTAGAAAAACGAGACTCTAACTCACCAGGAACGCCGCGGATCCGCGGCCAAACTCTGTGTTTGGCCGCCGATCCGCGGCCGAGTCGTGGCCGAGTTGACTCGTTTTTCAGCAGTTTGCTTAGATTAAAGAAATGGTGTTTCTAGGATATCTGGAATTTTCACAAAGTTGTTTTTGCACTGGAGGATGACAAGTGTTGTCATGGTTTAAAATTATCGATCGAAATTCTAAAGTGCTTGGCTAATCGGGTTATTCAGTTATTTGTTATGCGTGTTTGAAACGTCGACTAATTGCTATAAGTCGATAAGTCGGGGTTGCACACTTCTGTAATGCTATTATGAGATGGTATGTGTATATGAATGTGTTGGATTGTCGTGATGAATGGCCGGGGGGTGTGAGAAGAGCGTTTTTCTTTTCTTTCATTCAATATAATTTGTAAAAAGCAATGTAATATTATTTTGCGGGGCACATCCGGGATGAGGTTGTAGCCACCGTTGTATAATTTCTTTTTACTGTTTTTGCTCCTAGGATAGACCCATGGTGGGGTGCACAAACTACCGGGTTTTCGAAGTGCCGAGTGGCCTACTCACTCTGTTGAGGGAGGTTGCTCCACTTCGGGAATTTGGCGGGTAGTTTGCCGCACCCGTAGGGGTCTAGGGTGGGGTTTTGGCAATTCATCACGACCGTGGAACCCGTCTTTCATTAATGCTTGAATGAAATGTGGAATTCCTAGTATATCCAATGTATTCATCTGTGATCTGTAATGGCTATATTTATATATGAGATATATAATAAACGTTACTTATGTTTTGCACCCGCGCTAGTCCAGCCCTCGCTCTGCCGTTAGTTAAGTAACCTAACGGTGTATGACGGGACCCCGTGACGAATGCGGATGGCATAAGCGTACGTTCTATTTTCGTTTCTTTTCTGCGATGTTTAGGAAACGTAAATGATTGGATAGCATTAATGTGATTAATGTCAAGAAAAATAAACATAAGATGTTGTAGAATAGTGGTATTTACATATCCAGCACCTTATTCGATAAGGAAAGAGCCGAGATCCCTTCACCGGGAGTGACCTCTTTAGCAAAATTAGAAAGTTACTACAAAACCATTCGTTTTTTTTAAAACTGGAGCTTAAACCACTCTTTTCACTAGATTCTACAACGATATAAAGTTCAAAACGTCAAAGGTTGTCACAAAAACCATCCGTTTCCCTCCGCCATTTTAGGAAGCAGAGTACTTAGTATTCGTGCCACGTTTGTTGACTATAGTTAAGGCGTGGTGTACGGTAGCTAAGTTATGTCTTCCTACAAAGCATTTGATGCGATCGATTAGGACATTCGCATGACTTTGTTGATCATAGTTAAGTGTATTACGGGTGGGTCTAAATCAATCCCGAAATGGCGGGTAGAACTTGACTAGTGCTTATGATTTGTTGACCATAGTTAAGGTCATAAGACACTAGGGGTAAAAATCATATCGGGAATTTCAAGAGTTAAAATTTGCAATGAGATTGCATACCTTCTATATGATAGTTAGATCCTGATCCCACTGTGAGTAAAAGTTACTCCCGGGAGAATTTTGCACTTTACAATTAGGTAATCCAGTAGGTGTCTAGAAAGGTGTCGACAGGGTTACGCCTCTAGGAAAATGACGTTTACTTTAATTAGGTCCGAACGAAAGCACGGGGAACCTCCCTCGGAGTACCGACACTGGCCTGGCCGACCGGTTAGCGAACTTGTAGATTGCAATTAATCCTGGCTAGTTTTCCTTTTAAAAGGTTTGAAGGAAAATTTGATAAAAAGTAGTGGGAGATATCAGTTAGATAAGATTAATAACCTATCTAATTATGCAAGAGCAATCGCTGGGTGTCTTCTTTTCTCTCTCCTAATGGCAGATACCTATGACAGGACTTAAGCTTTTATTAGACAAAAATAAACTCACGGGACCGAATTACAAAGATTGGCTAAGAAACGTGAATATTGCCCTTACCTATGATAAGGTCGGATACGTCCTGACTACTCCAGCCCCTCCTATCCCAGGCCCTGATTCTTCAGTTGCGGATAAAGAAATCCGCAAGACATGGGATATAGACTGCGCCACAGCCAAGTGCCTCGCGCTTGCTTATATGAACAATGAACATCAGAAGCAGCACGAGAAGATGGATGTTCAATCCATCTTTCTCCATACAAAGGAGTTATATGGAGAGCAATCTCGTACTCTCCGATACGATACATCTCGAAAGTTGTTTCAGATGCGAATGGTTGTTGGCAGATCTGTAAGTGACCATGTATTGAAGATGATTGGACTTATCGAAGAACTTGAGGACCTGGGTTGGACCATGGAGAACGAGCAGTATGTTGATATTGTTCTACAGTCCCTGTCCCCTGCCTTTGCTCAATTCATTGTAAACTTCAACATGCACAATATGGAGAAGTCTTTGCCGGAACTCCTCAATATGTTGAGGAGTGCAGAGAGCACACTAAAGGTAGAGAAAACTCCCGCTCTTATTGCTGGGCCATCTTCTTCCTCCGTCCCAAAAGCCAAACCCAAGGGAAAGGGAAAGAAGAAGAAGAATCCCATCAAGCAGAGAGGCGGAGTGAAAAAGGAACCGGGAAAGGATAAGAAAGGGGCTGCTGCGACAGGACGAGGGGAATGTTTCCACTGCCACCAGACTGGGCACTGGAAGAGAAACTGGGTTGGATACTTGGCCGACCTCAAGAAGAAGAAGCAGGGTGAAGCTTCTACTTCAGGTGTGTTTGTAATAGAAAACTGTTTTTCAATTAACTCTGCTTCCAGGGTATTAGATACTGGGTCAGGATCTCACATCTGCGATTGTCTGCAGGGGTTGAGAAATAGCAAGTTTTAGAAGAAAGGTGATCACACTCTCCGGGTTGGGAATGGTTCCTCAGTACACGCTACAGCAGTGGGAGAGTATCACCTTGGTTTGCCGTCGGGTTGTATATTGGTTTTGAACCCGTGTTATTTTGTACCCTCTATGTTATGTAATATTATATCTGTATCGGTGTTGGACAATACAGGATATAATTTTGTATTGCAATCTAATGTTATGAACATTAACCTAAATCAAGAGTTGATTCGGTCTGGTACATTAAATAACGGGATATGCATCCTAAACCAACATACAGTTTTTAACGTACAACACACAAACAAAAGAAAGGTTTCAAACATAAATGAAGCATTCATTTGGGATTGTAGACTTGGTCATATTAACGAAACAAGACTAACCAAGCTACATAAAGATGGATATTTGAACCCGTTTGAATATAAATCTTATGCGACTTGCCAGTCTTGTATCAAGGGTAAAATGACCAAAACTCCGTTTACTGGACACAGAGAGAGAGCTACTGAACTCTTAGGCCTCATATATAGTAATGTATGTAGACCAATCTCTACACATGCAAGAGGTTGTTTTTCGTACTTCATAACCTTCACTGATGATTTATCGAGATTCGGGCACGTGTTCTTGTTGAAACATAAGTCCGAAGCCTTCGAAAAATTCAAGGAGTATAAATCTGAAGTAGAAAAACAAACAGGCTTAAGTATCAAGAAACTTCGATCAGATCGAGGAGGAGAGTATCTAAGCTCAGAGTTTCGAGATTTCCTAAAAGAGAATGGGATTTTCTCTCAGCCCACTCCTCCGTACACACCACAGCACAACGGTGTATCGGAAAGGAGGAATCGTACCCTATTAGATATGGTACGATCTATGATGAGTGATGCTGAGTTACCAATATCATTCTGGGGGCACGCATTGGAGACTGCGATTTATCTATTGAACATGGTTCTGACCAAAACCGTGTCTACCACTCCATATGAGATATGGTATGGGAAGAGACCATCTCTTAAAAGAATTAAGCTATGGGGTTGTCCGGATTATGTGAAAAAGCAGAATCCGGACAAACTTGAGACACGATCGGTTTTGTGTAAATTTGTGGGATATCCAAAACACTCGTATGGATATTTTTTCTACCACAAGGAGGAACAAAGGGTGTTTGTTTCTCAGTATGCCACATTTTTAGAAAATGAATTTTTTACAAATGATATTGTTGGCAATGCGGTAGAACTGGAAGAAATTCCAGATACACAAACAATTACCGATGATTTGGTTGAACCTGAGGTTTCAATAGAACCTAACGAACCTCAGCCACTCCGTAGATCTAGTAGGACTTCTCGCCCACCTGATAGATACTACGGTTTTCTAATTGATGGTGATAGGGAAGATTGCATCATGAATGATGATGACCCAACTAATTTTCAGCAAGCTATCACGAGTGCTGACTCGGTGAAGTGGCTGGATGCCATGAGATCTGAAATGGAATCCATGCACACCAACAAAGTATGGACTTTGGAGGTTGCACCTTCTGGAGTAAAACCCATAGGGTGCAAATGGATCTTTAAAAGAAAGATCGGTGTGGATGGTCAGGTAGAGACCTATAAAGCTTGGCTGGTAGCAAAAGGATTTCGTCAAAGACCAGGATTGGACTATGATGAAACCTTTTCACCAGTCGCGATGCTCAAATCCATTCGGATCCTGCTTGCTATAGCTGCTCACTATGATTATGAGATCTGGCAGATGGATGTTAAAACGACATTTCTAAATGGTGACTTAGAAGAACGTGTTTTTATGGATCAGCAAGAAGGCTTCATTGATAGTGGTGTAGGGTTCCTGGGCACACTAATGAAGTCTCACAAGTGATCAAACATGGCCAATTAAAATTTTACAAGTGCCGAGAAACCCTAATACGGATCGTTAACTAGATGTATAGGTGATGCGATGCAAGTAAACAACTTTAACTTAAAGGAAAGAGGCTACAACCATTGTAGATCCGGTCCTCCACCTCCTAGGATCCATAATGACGTCCCTTTGCTGTCCATATCGGATCCCGGACTCTAGCATCGGCTTCATCGGAGAAATGGACGGGCTAGGTCGTCGGCTTCGATGCCGAAGATGATCTACGTCGAGGCAACACAAGATCAAGCTCCAACTTCACCAAGCCATGAAACTTGTGAAGGAAACACCCTATACTACTTGGCAAGAGGTAGAGGATGAAGAAATAGGAAGTGGGTTCACTTTCGAATTGGATTTCTCACTCATTTGCTCAAGTTGCCATTGATAGAGGCAAGCTTTCTTCATTATTGAAGATGAAGAAGAAGAAGAAAGAATATGATAAGTATTTTTTAAAAAAGGAAAATAATATGAATACTTATCATATACCAACCATGGTTAGGTGTAGAGAATAGACTATGGTTAGTTTGATTGGTTAGGGTTAAGCATGAGACAAGAATGGTGGACTTGTTTAAAGCTTCATGAAGCTTCAACAAACAAACAAAATAAGCCACCATTCTTTTCTTTATCATTTCAAAAAGAATAATAAATAAATAAATAGATAATAAAAAGAAAACCCTAACCATTACACAACCATGGTTTAATCTTTACACAAACCCAAGTGAGCATGTATCATCAAACATGATACAAACAAGTGCACAAAAATATATCACATATACAATGTGCATTTCAAGTGAGAAAATCCATTTAAAGTGAACCAATACTAGTTAATGCAAAGTAATATATCAAATATATAATTATGCATTAAATCATTAAATCAACTCTTGATTTATCGATCCGGTCATGTCGCATATAACCGACTAGTATCCAATGTATCGACTTATCGAATCAATCCTTGATTCGATAACTAGGTTATATCGCATACAACCATTCGATACATTCATCGTGAGAATAAAATACGGTATCACATACACGCATTATTCTCGGTCCTGCACATATCTCATATGCGCTCCTATTTCGTTTCGCTTGAGCCAGGAAACCTCTGTGTAGGACTCTAAAGACTCGTCAATACGCCGGCAGCAGGTGATGATCATATCAAACAACCATAAGCCGCAAGTGGTCTGCTAAACGTAACGGCCACCCGGGTATTGAGCGATCAGAAGATCGACGAGCAAGACCGCTCACACTCCTGTGAATCCAACCAGTAACACTTACCGTATAGTCCGGTCTGTTCGTCTGATATGTCGCATATCTCGCCTAGGGGTGGTAAACGTCAGACCCCAGTAGCTTGATATGTCATGCCGACGTAAGGTCCATAACATTCGTAAAACTACTGATAACTCTTACCAGTATATCACTGCAACCCTGGCCAGGGATTTCCTGTTATGGCCAGTCGAGCATAGCGCAACATCCACCCCCAATACTGGGTGAGACGATTCCCCTCCTATCGCTCATTGTCTCTATGTGAATCGGGACTGTACCCAAAAACCACCTGTTTGCACGACTCAGTAGAGCCGTGGTTGGGTGGAAATCAAAGCACAGTGGGAGACACATAAGACTCTATGACGATCTCGGGTCAACAGACTAAGCTGTACCAGTGTCACCAGAGAACTGCCATCTGACGTGAGGTATAATACCATCTGGGAGTTCTCGGCGAGTCCGTTCAATGTACCCAGTCTCCACTGAGCACCCGCATACCATATATGATGTCAAACACCAATGGATATGGGATCATCCATCGCCCATCACATGGGTCGAGAAGATATACGCTAGTCTACTCTGGAATATCGATGCCCCGTCTCGATATTCCCACGACTAGGAACAATGAAGGATGTACTCATTGACTACCCAGGCCCCACTAGTATGATCTTCATCATAGTCCTGGAAGTCGAGTACACATCCTAAGGGCTTTATCAACATGTAATCAGAGAGACAAAAAGTATACATGTTAAGACAAAGAGCAACCAGATAGCGTAATATCATGTCGAGCAAGAAAGTCCTACCTATATATGTCCCAGCATCCACTACAATATACATCCTATGTACAGTAATGGCCTCTAGGGCATACATATAACTAACAATTTTCCACTTGCACTAGGGCCATCTGTAGCAGTGGTTGCAGTATCTAATACTCAACCATCCCATATGAGTCTCTTTCTGGGAAAAGGCCTTCGTGGGTGGATCCGCCGTGTTGTCCTCTGAGTCTACTCTCTTAACCTCGATCACCCTGGAGATCTACTATCTCCATGATCAGGTGATGCTTCCTCAGAATATGTCTGGGTCACTGATGGGATCGGGGTTCCTTGGCCAAAGCCACACTTCCATTGTCATACAATGGTAGGAACCTAGTTCATCTTATGAACCAATATACACCCAAACTGCCTCTTTGGTAGTATCTATAATAGCGATGTTACCAGCCTGTATCGTCTAGTCTGTCACGGTATCTAGCTTGGAACTCTTCCAACATACCGTCCCCCCACTGAGGGTAAAGACAATGCCCGCGACTGACATTCAGTCGTCCTTATCACCCTGGAACCTTTCCAGTGATTCTCCCCAGGATCAACTGATACAATCTTACTACAGCTAGTGAGAATCCTAACATCCATTTAGATCTATCTCATAGACCCAAATCCCAGGATTTAGGAGGTATCACTTTGATCCTATTGGAGAATCCTTGTCATAAGAGAAGATCGACCGATCGTAGCATAGGAAACTCCTTTCCTATCAAGAGTATGTCATCCACATACTTTACGAGGATCATTACCATACTCCATACTACCCTTTTGTATATACAAGGTTCGTCTACCATTTTGATGAAGTCAAACACTTTGACTACCACATCAAAACAGGCGTTCCAATTCCACGATGCCTGCTTTATCCTGTAAAGAAACTTGCACATGTTTCCGCTGCTCCCATTGTTTACGAAGCCCTCTGGCTGTGTACTTATAGACTTTCTATTCTAAATCAGTATTTAGAAAAGCAGTCATGACACCCAACCACCAGATATCGCAGTCATGGTATGTAGCAATGGTAAGTAGGATCTGGATGGACTTAAGTATAGTCCCTGGAAAAGGTTTCATCATTTTCCACTCTTGGTCGATGACGAAAACCTTTAACAAGTCTAGCTTTGAAAGTCTCAACTTTTCCATCTACACCAAGTAATCTTCTCAAGATATACTTGCTCCTGATGGGAATTTAACCCTTCAGATATCGCAACCAAAGTCCATACTTTGTCGGTGTATATGGATTCCATCTCAGATCGCTAAGCATCCAGCCATTCTTACAGAGTCCCTACTCTCGATGGCCTGCTCGATACTAGATGGGTCATCATCTCATGATGCATTCCTCGCTCCCACTGTCATCAAGAAACCGAGGTATCTCTCAGGCAGGTGAGGAACCTTACCAGATCGGCGGAGTGGCTAAGGTTCGTCGGGGATTACTGAATCCTTTGGTTCTGTCAAATCATTAGCAGTTTTGTACGGCTGGAACCTTTCCTGTTCTACAGAACTGACCTTGCCTCGATTTTGTCCGGATTTTGCTTTTGACATAGGCCGGACAATCCCAAATCTTAACTTACTTAAGAGATAGGCTCTTCCCATACCATATCTTATATGGAGTGGTAGACAGTGATCTGATTCGAGCCTAATTCAATAGGTATGCAGCTTCTCAAGCGCATAACTCCCAAAAGGAAATAGGTAACTCAGTAGTACTCATCATAGAGCACACCATATCTAATATTGTGCGATTGCTCCACCCCGATACACCGTTGTGCTGTGGTGTATTCAGAGGAGTAATACTGAGAGAGAATCTCATTCTCCTTTAGAATAGTCCAGGAATTCTATGCACAAGTATTCTCCTCCCTGATCTCATCATAGGACATTATACTTATACCCGGTTATTGGTTCTCTACTTCTGACTTATATTCTGTGAATACCTCAAAAGCTTCGGACTTATGTTTCAACAGAAACATATGACTGAATCTTGAGAGATTATCTGTCACGACCCGAAAGTACGGAACATGACCGGCACTTAAACTACGACGTCTCGAGGCGTACGTAATCTAAGTAAACCGAAAACCCAGAAATGCAAACGAAGAAAAATAGTAGAGTGAAGGAAAACTAATTTAAATCATGTAGTTTTAATAGCATAGCCGAATTATGCGTTTAAAAAAAACATCAAATATTTCCTGAAAATTTCGGCAGAGTCTCCTTTGTAAATAATGACCCCCAAACGGGATACAACATGAATAGTATACGAAATCAATAAAAGGGCATCCCCAAGCGGGAGGTAGCTCTTCGTCAATCGATGGTCACAACCAAACAAGCAATATAATATACAACGCCAACGGCGAGGATTAAAAAAACTCAAAAGGAAACTCAAAACCACAAGAAATCCAAAGAAATATAACGCGCGACTCTAAGGTCGAAAGAATAACATCACTGGTGTCTATCTCAAAATAAATACATGTTTGGTTGATGGAACTTCTAGATACAACAGAGTAATAATATACAAGTTATATAATGGGGGGTACGATACAAGTAAACCCACCAAATAGCAAATCACCCGAAGGAAACTATGCCCGCAAGCCGTAATGAAACCTGTACGGCAAACCTGCAAGAAACTGGGGCACAACGGGGGTGGGTTGCCAACTCGTGAATAGAAAAATATCTACGCACAGAAATCGAATAAATAACGCAATCTAGGTCAATGATCATAATATATCCTCAATTATATATATAACATTCAACCTAAAACAAGGCTAGGGTAAATATCTAACCCGAGTGTAATCTCATGTGCCCGTGTCAGTGTCTCAGGTAGCAATATATCATATGAATGAGGTATGAATGCATGAAAATAGAATACATGTAAATGAAGAACTGTTTTCATAGTTTAGTGAGATTTCCTTATTTTAAATAGGAGGTACCATAAATGAAATCAGCAAAAAACAGTGCCCAGCATCGACACAAAACAAGTATCCAAATATCTCGATATCTCTGTGTCGTAATCTCTGTACCTCAATATCTCAAAATCTTAATGTCTCAATCACAATATCTAGGGCGCCGTCAGTCCAGACCGGCCCCTACCATCCATCTCAAGACCACGACGGTATCCTCCGGATATCCGACGCGTCGGGAAAAATCACCGGTCGGTAGTGTTCCCCTGCAAGGCTCAACGTCATCAACACATTCCTCTTGCTCCGGGGTACCGCACCGGGCCCACCATGTACCCGAAACGGTTCCTCCACTCCTTGAATCGGGTCTCGAAATCCATCAGCAAACTCATGGTGGACGACTCATACATCATGGGAAAACCGCAATTTTTATTTTAAAAGAGAGAAAAGGTTTATTTATGTTTTTGCGGTTTTCCTCCAAATCCAGAAAATCTTATGGAATCCGAATCCAAAACCTCAATAACACGTAAAATAGTGAATATATGCATGAGAATCCATGAATGCGGCATAACAATGAATAACAATATGCATGAAGTAGCAGGTAATAACTACAATGTCTAAACTATTAGCTAACAGGCTATGTCAAGCAATAATATTTTCTAAGGTGTACGTGACATGACAATTACCGATGAAGATGTGTGTGAGCCGGCAAGTAAGTGTACGTGGTACATACGCATCATCGGTAATGGTGCTGGTGTCCTAACAGCATGATATCAATAATGGAGTATGAAACATAATATAAGCATGCGATGCGAAGCGAACCACAATAATGAGCGGGAGCTTAATACTAGACGCAACTATAACTAATCTGCATTAATCTAATATAAGTCCTACAAATGGTGCCTTTTGAAATAACACGAATCATGGGGTTTTGAAAATAGGGGCTACGGTGTTTTTATGAAAAGATACGTCTTTTGAAATATCCGTAGGATCCCTTGGGCTGTCTTTTAAAATATCCACGATTCGTTAGTTTTTGAAATAGGTAGGAATCGAATCTAATCTAACAACTAAACTAAACAAAAGGGCTAAGCTAACCAGCTGGACTACAGGTAAGGAAACCGCCTAACATCTGAGTCGATACATATGCATACCTGTATATATATTAGTCGGTGATCCCGCCTCAATAATATCATATCCGATACCATATCTATAATCAGACATCCCAAGTTAAGAGTGCGGATCAATCATCAAAATATAGCTCGTACGTAAATCCGTCGTACGACATCCCCAAATCTGGGTACGGTTTAATATCATATTCATCTAGTATCCTCTTTATCCATGATCATAGTCCAGGGTACTGACCTATGTCTAGTACAATACTAATATCATCAATATAGTCATGATCTGACTACTGATCGACAGTCTCGTACAAAACGATATCACAACCACAAAACAAATTTTATCGACTCGGCTCAATCCTAAGTATCGTCCTCATATCCGTATGTGAACACATAGTCCCATACCCATGTGAACACATAACTATAAAGAATCCCATGAGCACATATAAATAGGAATGTATGCAAATATGTATCTGTGTGTGTATGTGTGTATGTGTAGTGCAACACTACCCTAGGGTTCGCAACACTAAAGTAATCCAACACACCAATATCCATCCTAACATCGTTATTAATCCCAAATAACATATAAAAATGGTTGGTGTGTATACGCATCCGTATACACCACTACGGACTGCGGGGGTGCTATACACCATCCACCCGACTTCTCCCCGTAGATATAAATCTACTCACCTGGTCCTCGCTCGCCGGTGCCGACGTCGCCACGCGCTTGCTTGTCGTCTCGAAGTCCACATGGGGTAGCTACATATCATAACGCATCGTATCGCATTAAAATCCGACTCATGACCAAAACGACACACGAATCCCACATAGGTCCAAACCTATGGTTGCTTCCACAATCAACCCAAAAACCCTCGACGTCGGCGTACAAACGCCAGACCATCGAGAAAAACCCAAATACACTCATTTGCACATTCACGAACACTAATTTTAATATAAAATAGGTTAAAACTCACAAAAACCCCAAATTCACTTTAAAAGCCGTTTTTCCGAAAAACTAGCAAGCAAAATTACCCGTTTTAGTACAAAACTCGATGTTTAAACAATTCTAGCGGCCATAATACTTATTAAATAACTTAAATAAGTCATAAAAACCATTTCCATAATTTAATCTCATAAATTTGCATAATTTCCAAAATCCTAGTTTGCAAAAATATCAATTTTTAACATCTTTTAAAGCAAAATTCACAATTTATCAATTAAGCTTGGTTTTGCATGAACCAAAATCATTAAACCACTCATTATAATATTAATAATGACATGAAACCTTAATTTAGATTTTAATCCCACATTGTAATTTAATTTCAAAAACCAAGTTAGCAAAAAAAAGCATATTTAGCAAAATTTTAATTTAACAATTAGCAATCTAGCAACTAGCTTATCTTTTACATGATTTAACATGTTAAACTGCAACTCACCACCATAAATAAATGATCAAAACCCTAACTAGATCCAACCCTAAACTTAAATTTTCAAGTTAGCAACTAGAACCAAAATTAAACACCAAATTTAACTAAATTGGAGTAATTAACCAACAATCAAAACATAGGTTAAGGTTTATACCTCACAAAACAAGAGATCTAGCATGCAACATGACCTCCAAAACTTGCTTCCAAGCTCTAAGATCAATGCGAGAAATTGGCTAAGAAGAGATAGATAAAGGGTTTGCTTTGAATTGTGAATTAATTGTTGATCATTGGAGGATTTTTGATGAAATTGGAGATATTTTTAAGTGAGAAGAGATGGAGAAGGGGGGGATTGCAGCAGGAGGTTCGGCCAAAGAGGGAGGGGCTGCTGTGAGTGGAAGTGGGGGAGAGAGAGAAATATGTGTACATTAAAGTCAAACATCCCATACTTCATTAATTAATATGTTCACTCTTTCTTTTTTTATTCCATTTTAAAAGTAGTGAAAAATGAGGTGATTGGAGAGAGAAAGAGAGAGAGGGCTGTCAAAAAGAGGGGCCGGCCACATGGTGGGGAGGAGAGAGGGTGTGTGTGTGGAGCAATGAACACCAAACACCAATACAATATGCACCAAAACCCTTTTATTTTCACAAAATAAGCCTTTTTCTTCAATATTTTCTAAACCGTTTTGGCAAATGATTTCATTTCAAAAACCACATGATAAAATTTTATTTAATGTTTTATGATGCACAAAATTTGTTTTAACTCATTCCAATTTGTAATTTTCCCTAATTAAATATATTAGTGACGGCTTAAAATAATATTAAAATAATTAATTTCGGAAAAATTTCAGAAAATTTGAAATTTCACCAGTGGCTCAATAAACACCAAATACTAGCAATTACATAGCTAGAATATGTATATTTAATTTTATAATAAAGATATTTGCATTTTGACTTTTTACAGAAAACCCCCTTATTTTACCGTTTTTTCGAAATTTCACCGAAACGATTTTCAAAACGTTACAATCTTCCCCCCTTAAAAAAATTCGGTCCCCGAATTTAAATTAAAACTCCCCCTAAATACTAAAACATCTAAGCCAAAACCATCAAGTCGTCGGGGTTCCGAAATCGTAAATACATAAAACAAATCGTAGTGCAGTGCGTGCGCATGAAAAATGAGCATATAACTCAAAATCAAAACTCCGTCAAGCATCCCGCAATCATCGGAGTCATGGTAAAGACACAAATGTCAAATCTAATACAAAACCAATATGACATAACTCGAAACTATACATGTAAAATATATTCAGGTATTGTCCTCTGACTAGTCCTGCTCAGTACGAAAACACATAGCAATATCATAAAAACGTACTGCTCTATAAGAAAAATCAATCCCAAAATATGCGTATGAATACTACGCGCGTCTTGTGCGCACGGAAATCAAAATCCAAATATGTGCCATACATATGCACAGAAACAACATCTAAGTGCATCGGGTGTGCACGAAACATCTGTCGTAGGCAACATGTGTGCCTGACAACAAAATCAGGTGAATCTGACATGCATGAAAAATCTCGATTTAGTGCATCTGGTGTGCACCAAAATCAAACTTCAAAACATGCGCCCAACATGCGCGAAAATCCAAATCAGGTGCATCCATCGTGCACGAAATCATGAAATCCAATATCAAGTGCCGAATATACACAAAATCCAATCAGGTGCACAAGGAGCACAAAACAAATATCGAACATCACCAGCGAAATCGAAGTCCAGGACATCTAAATGCACAACATACGTAACACTGCACTGCAAGCATATATGAACTATACCGAGTGCAAAAACCAAATCGTGTGCGTGCATACGCACAAAATCAACTCAAATGTCTAAAACCGTAAAATCACAAATATGTGAAACCAAAGCACGAAAACTATATCAAGGGCAACACTGTGCAAAGATCGGAAATCCTCAATCATCAGAATCAAATCATAAGGATAAATCACCCAAAACATCGAAATCAATAATGGCGGAATAGTACCGCTCAAGTGCATCCTCTAAGAATCTCGGGCCAACTGTCGCGGTCACTAGTGGGACGTCTCGTCGATGATCATGAACTCTGGCCTGCTGGTGTGCGTAACATGACCACTCCTGGGTCCAAATCTTCTCCGTGGATTACCAATCTCACGATCCATCGGCTCATCGGCCCTGTCAAGGCAGCAGATCACTGGCATCGGCCTCTGGCTCTCTGAATGCACGTGACACATCTGATCCTGGGTGCAAATATCATTGCATCAGTGGCCTGGAAGGATTCCTGCTCAAGGTCTCATCCAAGTCTCGTCTCTGCCTAACTGCCCGGAAGTCATCGCCCTTTACTACATCTGCTTCTTGCTCCGGAATGGCTGCATACTCATCACGACTGCTTCTGGAAGGTATATCCAAGTACAATGCCTCGGTATGTGCATCGCATCTCTGATGTCGGCGGAGTGGAACGTCATCATATCCAGATCTTGTACGAACCTCTTACTCCACTTTTCTCTAATGTCGACTGCTTCGGACTCGTCTCATCGCGGCTGCATGGACTGAGCTCCAACGGCTATCCTCGTACCTGGAGTCTCCCAAGAAATGCATCTCACCACCTAGCATCCGAATTAAGTCGAGCCATCCGATCGAATCGTCAAAACCTCATAATCCCCCAAGAGCTCAACATCTTGGGCACAGTTTAATAGTATCGAGTACATACCATAGCATCGGTGGTCCAGCCGCAGAAGGGCAAACCCAAGCCTCACTAATGGCACCGTAGAACTGCCGCAAACCCGATGGTTCAAAGGCTTTCACACGGTTATTAAGTCGAGTTAGGGTTTCATTCTTCTAGAGGGACCATAGAATTGCCTGCATGTCCTTCCGACTACTTTAAACTTGGAATAATAGGTTTCTGACATTCGATCGTCTATGTCGACTCTCAACGTCTCCGCGTGAAGTCGTCTCTAGCTGGAATCAATCTATCTGATGACCTCTCATCGGTTAGGCGAACGAACCACATGTCCTAGTCATTCATCCTCGGGTGACTAGCGACCTTCTATCATCTCTTAGTACAACTTGTACTGCAATAGCTCCAACATATGGGGCGATATCTCGTCGCTCGCAGCAACAACTGGCTCACTCGTCTGCACGCTGAACAGTGCCTCAATCATCATAAGTAAGCAATACACCAACGGTCATCAAAATCTGGCTGACCTCTATCATTGGCTCAATCCTCTAGTGTCGATCAACACATCCGAGTAACCTCATAAAGGCGATCCGCCAAACGCTTGTGGCGCGGAAACACAGTAAAAGACACATCTCCGCAATCGTATGTCGTCGGAATTTCGCCCTGGTCAGTCCTCGTTCGTGACGAGCTCGTGCTGACCACAACTCTAGTCGTAGCTCTCCCTACCCGTAATCGTGGCAGCAAAACCATAACTGGTACTGATGAGGCTAGATCAGGAATGAATATAATACTGAACAAAGAAATGTACATCCTAAGGCTTCTTAAGTGGAGTAGCGTATCGTAAGTATGCCGCGGAACATACCCATGGTACGTCACTCTACTTTAGTTACCTATTCTATCAACCAAGGGTCATCCTACGCTCCGAAGGTAAAACCTAACGCTCTGATACCAACTTTGTCACGACCCGAAAGTACGGAACATGACCGGCACTTAAACTACGACGTCTCGAGGCGTACGTAATCTAAGTAAACCGAAAACCCAGAAATGCAAATCAAGAAAAATAGTAGAGTGAAGGAAAACCAATTAAAATAAAGTAGTTTTAATAGCATAGCCGAATTATGCGTTTGAAAAAAAACATCAAATATTTCCTGAAAATTTCGGCAGAGTCTCCTTTGTAAATACTGGCCCCCAAACAGGATACAACATGAATAGTATACAAAATCAATAAAAAGGCATCACCAAGCAGAAGGTAGCTCTTCGTCAATCGACGGTCACAACCACACAAGCAATATAATATACAACGCCAACGGCGAGGATTAAAAAAACTCAAAAGGAAACTCAAAACCACAAGAAATCCAAAGAAATATAACGCGCGACTCTAAGGTCGAAAGAATAACATCACTGGTCTCTATCTCAAAATAAATACATGTTTGGTTGATGGAACTTCTAGATACAACAGAGTAATAATATACAAGTTATATAATGGGGGGTACGATACAAGTAAACCCACCTACTAGCAAATCACCCGAAGGAAACTATGCCCGCAAGCCGTAATGAAACCTGTACGGCAAACCTGCAAGAAACTGGGGCACAACGGGGGTGAGTTGCCAACTCGTGAATAGAAAAACATCTACGCACAAAAATCTCATAAATAACGCAACCTAGGTCAATGATCATAATATATCCTCAATTATATATATAACATGCAACCTAAAACAAGGCTAGGGTAAATATCTAACCCGAGTGTAATCTCATGTGCCCGTGTCAGTGCCTCAGGTAGCAATATATCATATGAATGAGGTATGAATGCATGAAAATAGAATACATGTAAATGAAGAACTGTTTTTATAGTTTAGTGAGATTTCCTTATTTTAAATAGGAGGTACCATAAATGAAATCAGCATAAAACAGTGCCCAGCATCGATGCAAAACAAGTATCCAATTATCTCGATATTTCTGTGTCGTAATCTTTGTACCTCAAAATCTCAAAATCTCAATGTCTCAATCACAATATCTAGGGCGCCGTCAGTCCAGACCGGCCCCTACCATCCATCTCAAGACCACGACGGTATCCTCCGGATATCCGATGCGTCGGGAAAAATCACCGGTCGGTAGTGCTCCCCTGCCAGGCTCAACGTTATCAACACATTCCTCTTGCCCCGGGGTACCGCACCGGGCCCACCATGTACCCGAAACGGTTCCTCCATTCCTCGAATCGGGTCTCGAAATCCATCAGCAAACTTATGGTGGACGACTCATACATCATGGGAAAACCACACTTTTTATTTTAAAAGAGAGAAAAGGTTTATTTATGTTTTTGCGGTTTTCCTCCAAATCCAGAAAATCTCATGGAATCCGAATCCAAAACCTCAATGACACGTAAAATAGTGAATATATGCATGAGAATCCATGAATGCGGCATAACAATGAATAACAGTATGCATGAAGTAGCAGGTAATAACTACAATGTCTAAACTATTAGCTAACAGGCTATGTCAAGCAATTATATTTTCTAAGGTGTGCGTGACATGACAATTACCGATGAAGATGCGTGTGAGCCGGCAAGTAAGTGTACGTGGTACATACGCATCATCGGTAATGGTGCTGGTGTCCTAACAACATGATATCAATAATGGAGTATGAAACATAATATAAGCATGCGATGCGAAGCGAACCACAATAATGAGCGGGAGCTTAATACTAGACGCAACTATAACTAATCTGCATTAATCTAATATAAGTCCTACAAATGGTTCCTTTTGAAATAACACGAATCATGGGGTTTTGAAAATAGGGGCTACGGTGTTTTTATGAAAAGATACGTCTTTTGAAATATCCGTAGGATCCCTTGGGCTGTCTTTTAAAATACCCACGATTCGTTAGTTTTTTGAAATAGGTAGGAATCGAATCTAATCTAACAACTAAACTAAACTAAAGGGCTAAGCTAACCAGCTGGACTACAGGTAAGGAAACCGCCTAACATCTGAGTCGATACATATACATACCTGTATATATATTAGTCGGTGATCCCGCCTCAATAATATCATATCCGATAACATTTTTATAATCAGACATCCCAAGTCAAGAGTGCGGATCAATCATCAAAATATAGCTCGTACGTAAATCCGTTGTACGGCATCCCCAAATCTGGGTACGGTTTAATATCATATTCATCACACTATTCATATGGTATCCTCTTTATCCAAGATCATAGTCCAGGGTACTGACCTATGTCTAGTACAATACTAATATCATCAATATAGTCATGATCTGACTACTGATCGACAGTCTCGTACAAACCGATATCACAACCACAAAACAAATCTCATCGACTCAGCTCAATCCCAAGTATCGTCCTCATATCCGTATGTGAACACATAGTCCCATACCCATGTGAACACATAACTATAAAGAATCCCATGAGCACATATAAATAGGAATGTATGCAAATATGTATGTGTGTATGTGTAGTGCAACACTACCCTAGGGTTCGCAACTCTAAAGTAATCCAACACACCAATATCCATCCTAACATCGTTATTAATCCCAAATAACATATAAAAATGGTTGGTGTGTATACGCATCCGTATACACCACTACGGACTGCGGGGGTGCTATACGCCATCCACCCGACTTCTCCCCGTAGATATAAATCTACTCACCTGGTCCTCGCTCGCCGGTGCCGACGTCGCCACGCGCTTTCTTGTCGTCCCGAAGTCCACAAGGGGTACCTACATATCATAATGCATCGTATCGCATTAAAATCCGACTCATGACCAAAACGACACACGAATCCCACATAAGTCAAAACCTACACAATCAACCCAAAAACCCTCGAAGTCGGTGTACAAACGCCAGACCATCGAGAAAAACCCAAATACACTCATTTGCACATTCACGAACACTAATTTTAATATAAAATAGGTTAAAACTCACAAAAACCCCAAATTCACTTTAAAAGCCGTTTTTCCGAAAAACTAGCAAGCAAAATTACCCGTTTTAGTACAAAACTCGATGTTTAAACAATTCTAGCGTCCATAATACTTATTAAATAACTTAAATAAGTCATAAAAACCATTTCCATAATTTAATCTCATAAATTTGCATAATTTCCAAAATCCTAGTTTGCAAAAATATCAATTTTTAACAGCTTTTAAAGCAAAATTCACAATTTATCAATTAAGCTTGGTTTTTCATGAACCAAAATCATTAAACCACTCATTATAATATTAATAATGACATGAAACCTTAATTTAGATTTTAATCCCAGATTGTAATTTAATTTCAAAAACCTAGTTAGCAAAAAAAAGCATATTTAGCAAAATTTTAATTTAACAATTAGCAATCTAGCAACTAGCTTATCTTTTACATGATTTAACATGTTAAACTACAACTCACCACCACAAATAAATGATCAAAACCCTAACTAGATCCAACCCTAAACTTAAATTTTCAAGTTAGCAACTAGAACCAAAATTAAACATCAAATTTAACTAAATTGGAGTAATTAACCAACAATCAAAACATAGGTTAAGGTTTATACCTCACAAAACAAGAGATCTAGCATGCAACATGACCTCCAAAACTTGCTTCCAAGCTCCAAGATCAATGCTAGAAATTGGCTAAGAAGAGATAGATAAAGGGTTTGCTTTGAATTGTGAATTAATTGTTGATCTTTGGAGGATTTTTGATGAAATTGGAGATATTTTTAAGTGAGAAGAGATGGAGAAGGGGGGGATTGCAGCAGGAGGTTCGGCCAAAGAGGGAGGGGCTGCTGTGAGTGGAAGTGGGGGAGAGAGAGAAATATGTGTACATTAAAGTCAAACATCCCATACTTCATTAATTAATATGTTCACTCTTTCTTTTTTTTATTCCATTTTAAAAGTAGTGAAAAATGAGGTGATTAGAGAGAGAAAGAGAGAGTGGGCTGTCAAAAAGAGGGGCCGACAACATGGTGGGGAGGATAGAGGGTGTGTATTTGGAGCAATGAACACCAAACACCAATACAATATGCACCAAAACCCTTTTATTTTCACAAAATAAGCCTTTTTCTTTAATATTTTCTAAACCGTTTTGGCAAACGATTTTATTTCAAAAACCACATGATAAAATTTTATTTAATGTTTTATGATGCACAAAATTTGTTTCAACTCATTCCAATTTGTAATTTTCCCTAATTAAATATATTAGTGACGGCTTAAAATAATATTAAAATAATTAATTTCGGAAAAATTTTCAGAAAATTTGAAATTTCACCAGTGGCTCAATAAACACCAAATACTAGCAATTACATAACTACAATATGTATATTTAATTTTATAATAAAGATATTTGCATTTTGACTTTTTACAGAAAACCCCCTTATTTTACCGTTTTTTCGAAATTTCACCGAAACGATTTTCAAAACGTTACATTATCAGAGAATATAATGAAATATAAAGAACCAGTCTCGGCATGTGTAGACAGGAGACCTTACATACATCATCATGTATCAGTCCCAAGAGTTTACTAACTCTTTCTCTGTTTTTAGTAAACGGAGCTATGGTCATCTAATCTTTGTGACATGACTGGCAAGTTTCAGAAGATGTAAATTCAAACTGATTTAAATATGCATCTAAAATGTAACTTCAGCCAGTCGGGTCGCATTGATATGACCTAGTCTACAATGCCTCAAGAAGGATTCGTTCATTTCTGAACTCTTCCTCTTGTGTGTGTTCTGTATACTAGGAACTGTAGTTTGATTTAGAACGTCAATGCTTTTAGATAACGTGCCTGAACCGATCAACTTTTGATATAGAAAATGTTCAAAACATTATCCATCAATACAAAATTTTATCATTTCTTTAATTCTAAAGAGAATGATATGATTTTGTATATCAGGTTCGGTATCTAATAACATTTATTCAGAATCAATGTATTGGTAATACAGGGTGACAGTGACCAACAGACTTGGCTGCAACACTTGCCCCGGTTTCTGTCTCATGAAACTTATCACCCGTTCTCAGTTTTTCTACCTTTTTGTAGCCCTATGTAACAGATTACATATCTGGGATCCTGATACGGTATCAAATACCCCGGATGCAGAGGATACTGAGAAACAGTTCTTTGTAATGAACACACCTGAAGGAGATGCATCATATGCACTTTCTTCGTTCTGGCGGCATAGGAATTCTAGTATTCCCATATTTCCCGCTCTGTCTTATAACAATTATAAGTTGGAGCGGGACCAACGTTCCCCAGCTCAGTATAACAAGCGGGTTCGGTCAATACATCCATATTATTATCTTGATTAAGGCGTGATATGGTGGCTACCTGGAGAGAGAGAAAAGAAAACACTCTGCGTGCGCTCTTGGAAGATTAGATTGGTTATTTATTTTATCTAATCAGGATGGCTCCCACTGTTTTTATCAAATCTTCCTTCAAACCCTAAAAGGAAAGACTAGCCGGGATTAATTACACTCTACAAGTTTGCCAATCTTTCAGCCAGGCCAGTGTCGGTAATTTGAGGGAGGTTCCCCGTGCTTTCGCACGGACCTAATTACAGTAAACCTCGTTTTCCCAGAGGCATAACCCCGTTGACACCTTTCTAGACACCTACTTGATCGGCTAATTGTAAAGTGCAAAACTCTCCCAGGAGTAACAATTACTCGCAGTGGGTATCGGGATCCAACTATCACATAGAAGGTATGCAATCTCATTGCAAATTTCAACACTTGAAACTCCCGATAAAGATTTTTACCCCTAGCACTTATGACCTTAACTATGGTCAACAAATCATAAGTACTAGTCAAATTCTACCCGTCATTTCGTGATTAATTAGACCCGCCCACATGACCCTTAACTAAGGTCAACAAAGTCACGCAACTGTCCTAACTAATCGCATCATATGCGGTGTAGGAAGACATCACTTAGCTACCGTACACTATGCCTTGACTATGGTCAACAAACACAGCACGAATACTAAGTACTCTACTTCCTAAAATGATGGAGGGTTGCGAATGGTTTTTGTGAAAACCTTTAACGCTTTGAACTTGATCTCGTTGCGGAATCAAATGGTTTTTAAATGGAATGTTTTTGAGGCTTTTCTAGTTTTGCTAAAGGGGTCACTCCCGGTGAAGGGATCGTCGGTCATTTCCTCGTCGAATGAGGTGCGGGATATATCATATATATCACTGTGCAAAGCAGAAACTATAGAAGAAATCAAAAGACAAACCGATGGTTGTAGCATCTGCCAGTTATTGCTAAAGGAGTCACTCCCGGTGAAGGGATCTCGGTCCTTTCCTTATCGAATAAGGTGCAGGATGTTCTATAATGAACACCGCGATGCAAAGCAAGAACTGTAGCTACCTGTTTTATTTTGAAATTCGATTCCACAACATCAATTAGGTTTATTTTCATTCATTAATCTCATTAATGAATATCCCATCATTTAAATCCACCTAAACATCACAGATAAATATAACATACGCTTATGCCATCCGCATTCGCCTCGATGTCCCGTCTGCTCCGTTAGGTTAGGTAACTAACGCCAGAACGAGGCAGGGCTAGCGCGAGTGTAAAACATAAGCAACGTCTATATAATATATCATATATACTATATACTATATCTATCTGAACAAATCACATGATCACATCACAGATAACGCAGCAGAAAATATCATATGAAATATTGGATATACTAGGACGTCCGTGTTTTCAATACGAGCCAGTATAAAACACGGATTCCACGGTCGTGATGAATAGCCATTCCCACACCCCTAGACCCCTACGAGAGCGGCAAGCAACCCTACCAATTCTAGGGTTAGGAGACCCGGACTCGACTCCTCGAGTTGGTCTCCCACTGGTCCCCAGAACCCGGTTACTTATGCTCCCCTCCTTGGGTCTATCCTAAGGCGGAAAAGTAAATAATATACAAATGGTGACAACATCCGCAACCTGGAAGTGCCCCAATAATAGAATATTACATACAAGTTTTTACATGAATGAAAATGAAAAACACTCATCTCACATAAAACCCCCCCGGCTATTCGAACACGACGATCCAATATAACTTATCCAGCAACTCATAACATCACATGTCATCAACATAAGTAAACATGCGTATCCCAATTGTCGTTGACATATAGCAACGAAACCGGCGATATCACATATTACACCTACGGTCACAGAAAAGAAAGTGTAAAACTACAACAGTTGGAATTCGCAATCTCTTTAGACATCGTATGCCTAGCCAAATGAAACACTTAGACATCGCATGCCTAACAATCATAAACCCCGCATTTTAGTCTCATTATCGAAAACACTTTTCAATATCAAGTCGCGCAATTCAACAGGATTCCCGACATTCTGATCGAATGCTCGTCGCAAACTTTAGTAGGCGGCCGCACCCCCGACGCCGTCGACGAAGTGCACCAAGGCGGAACACCGCTGCCGCGAGCACCCGAACGGATGCTTTCGGCGACGGGGTTCTCCTACAGTCACTTGGTCGGGGCTATGGGGCGAGGCTGTCTATTAAGTTTACCCGGCGAGTATCCGCGTATGCTTCGTGATTGCGACGGACTTTTGATCACATCAAAATTCCGTGGCAACCGATCAAGTGAGACTAAACCGCTAGATTTATAACATTCATTCAGTTATCTCATAACTACTTGTGAATTCCAAATATTGTATCACATTCCGGATAAATAGAAAATGTTAAACTTTCCGATCGAACAATCGAACACCCAAGTTTTCCCGATACAGCTCAACACATGAAATAAGTCTAAAAACATTCAGTTCGTGCCTCAGTACCAACGGTCCAGCCGTAGAAGGGTCAAGCCAACGCCTCACATGTGGCACGCCGTACTGCCCCAAACCCTAAGGTTCAAAGGGCAGTTCAAGACGGACACATAATCGAGTTAAGGTTTGTTGTCTTCTAGAGGGTCCATCGCGTTACTTGCACTACTTAGAACGTCTTTAAACTACTGAAAAGTCCAACAATTGGAAATTTCCCGGCAGGGGAAAAAGTGGGTATTTATATCCGGTCGAACTTTTTAACATATTCTAAAATTGCCCGGAAAAACACACTGACAAAATTAGACAATCCGATCGACACACCGAGTCCCCAATACAACCCAAAAAACTCAACTCTTGAGTTCAATTTACAAATTCCCATAAAACTCAGTACTAACAGATAGGAATTACTGTGCAAAGAAAAAGACAAGAAGCTCCTATATGGCCGCGGAACCGCCGCATATGCCATGCTCATGCCGCGGTTCCGCGGCCACGTGGTCGAGTTACCCTCACGTGCTTCACAGTAATTCATGAAAAAGCCTTCTTAATTTTCTGGATATTTTGGATTGACAAAAATCCACAATTTACAAAAATGTACAGAGAGTGGATTTAGTATTAGGGTTTCGGTTCGATCGGACTTCTAACTCCGTCTGTGCATCGCCTAAGGCTCTAGCTAGGCTCTGATACCACTGTAGGGTTCCTGGGCACACTAATGAAGTCTCACAAGTGATCAATCATGGCCAATTAAAATTTTACAAGTGCCGAGAAACCCTAATACGGATCGTTAACTAGATGTATAGGTGATGCGATGCAACTAAACAATTTTAACTTAAAGGAAAGAGGCAAGAACCTTTGTAGATCCGGTCCTCCACCTCCTAGGCTCCATAATGACGTCCCCTCGCTGTCCAAATCGGATCCCGGACTATAGCATCGGCTTCATCGGAGAAATGGGCGGGCTAGGTCGTCGGCTTCGACGCCGAAGATGATCTACGTCGAGGCAACACAAGATCAAGCTCCAACTTCACTAAGCCATGAAACATGTGAAGGAAACACCCTATACTACTTGGCAAGAGGTAGATGATGAAGAAATAGGAAGTGGGTTCACCTTGGAATTGGATTTCTCACTCATTTGCTCAAGTTGCCATTGATGGAGGCAAGCTTTCTTCATTGTTGAAGATGAAGAAGAAGAAGAAAAAATATGATAAGTATTTTTAAAAAAAGGAAAATAATATGAATACTTATCATATACCAACCATGGTTAGGTGTAGAGAATAGACTATGGTTAGTTTGATTGGTTAGGGTTAAGCATGAGACAAGAATGGTGGACTTGTTCAAAGCTTCATGAAGCTTCAACAAACAAACAAAATAAGCCACCATTCTTTTCTTTATCATTTCAAAAAGAATAATAAATAAATAAATAGATAATAAAAAGAAAACCCTAACCATTACACAACCATGGTTTAATCTTTACACAAACCCAAGTGAGCATGTATCATCAAACATGATACAAACAAGTGCACAAAAATATATCATATATACAATGTGCATTTCAAGTGAGAAAATCCATTTAAAGTGAACCAATACTAGTTAATGCAAAGTAATATATCAAATATATAATTATGCATTAAATCATTAAATCAACTCTTGATTTATCGATCCGGTCATGTCGCATATAACTGACTAGTATCCAATGTATCGACTTATCGAATCAATCCTTGATTCGATAACTAGGTTATATCGCATACAACCATTCGATACATTCATCGTGAGAATAAAATACGTTATCACTTACACGCATTATTCTCGGTCCCACACATATCTCATATGCGCTCCTATTTCGTTTCGCTTGAGCCAGGAAACCTCTGTGTGGGACTCTAAAGACTCGTCAATACGCCGGCAGCAGGTGATGATCATATCAAACACCCACAAGCCGCAAGCGGTCTGCTAAACGTAACGGCCACCCGGGTATTGAGCGATCAGAAGATCGACGAGCAAGCCCGCTCACACTCCTGTGAATCCAACCAGTAACACTTACCGTATAGTCCGGTCTGTTCGTCTGATATGTCGCATATCTCGCCTAGGGGTGGTAAACGTCAGACCCCAGTAGCTTGATAAGTCATGCCGACGTAAGGTCCATAACATTCGTGAAACCACTGATAACTCTTACCAGTATATCACTACAACCCTGGCCAGGGATTTCCAGTTATGGCCAGTCGAGCATAGCGCAACATCCACCCCCAATACCGGGAGAGACGAATCCCCTCCTATCGCTCATTGTCTCTATGTGAATCGGGACTGTACCCAAAAACCACCTGTTTGCACGACTCAGTAGAGCCGTGGTTGGATGGAAATCAAAGCACAGTGGGAGACACACAAGACTCTATGACGATCTCGGGTCAACAGACTAAGCTGTACCAGTGTAACAAGAGAACTGCCATCTGACGTGAGGTATAATACCATCTGGGAGTTCTCGGTGGGTCCGTTCAGTGTACCCAGTCTCCACTGAGCACCCGCATACCATCTCTGATGTCAAACACCAATGGATATGGGATCATCCATCGCCCATCACATGGGTCGAGAAGATATACGCTTGTCTACTCTGGAATATCGATGCCCCGTCTCGATATTCCCACGCCTAGGAACAATGAAGGATGTACTCATTGACTACCCAGCCCCACTAGTATGATCTTCATCATAGTCCTGGAAGTCGAGTACACATCCTAAGGGCTTTATCAACATGTAATCAGAGAGACAGAAAGTATACATGTTAAGATAAAGAGCAACCAGATAGCGTACTATCATGTCGAGCAAGAAAGTCCTACCTATATATGTCCCAGCATCCACTACAATATACATCCTATGTACAGTAATGGCCTCTAGGGCATACATATAACTAACAATTGGGAGCAGCGGAAAGGCATGCAGGCTGCTTAAATCCATCTATAGATTAAAGCAGGCATCACGGAGTTGGAACATCTGCTTTGATGATACAATCAAAGAGTTTGTTTTTATCAAAAATGTGGATGAACCATGTATTTATTAAAGGATTGTAGAGAGTACTGTTACATTCCTCGTATTGTACGTGGACGACATTCTCTTGATAGGAAATGATATTCCTATGCTATAATCGGTCAAACTATTCTTATCGCAGAGGTTCTCCATGAAAGACCTGGGAGATGCCTCGTACATTCTAGGAATTAAGATCTATAGAGATAGATCTAAGAAATAATTGGGATTTTCCCAATCGAGATACATTGACACCATACTAAAGAGGTTTAGTATGGAAGATTCCAAAAGGGCTAATTTACCTGCTTGTCACGGGATCACCCTCTCCAAAGAGATGTCTCCAAAGACTGATGAGGAGATGGATCGCATAAGCATTATACCCTATGCTTCGGCAGTAGGATCTATAATGTATGCGATGTTATGTACTCGCCCATATGTAGCTTATGCACTGAGTGCAGTAAGTAGGTATCAATCTAACCCAGGGGAGAAACACTAGATTGTTGTAAAGAACATTCTGAAGTGCTTGAGAAGAACTAAAGAAATGTTCTTGGTGTATGGTAACGGAGATCTCCAGATGGAAGGATTTACCGACTCCAGCTTCCAGAGCGACAAGGATGATAGTAAGTCCATCTCAGGGTTTGTATTTACCCTAAATGGAGGGGCGGTATGTTGGAAAAGTTCCAAGCAAGATACCGTCGCTGACTCCACGATGGAAGCTGAGTATATTGCTTCTAATGATGCCGCAAAAGAGACAGTCTGAATGAGAAAGTTTATTTCTGAACTTCAGGTGGTTCCATCCATTGCTAATCCAATACCTCTATATTGCGATAATAATAGAGCCATGGCTTTGGCAAAGGAACCAAGGTCCCATCATTAATCTAGACATATCTTGAGGCGGTATCACCTCATCAGGGAGATAGTGGATCGCTAGGATATCGAGGTACGGAGAGTAGACACGAAAGACAACACAACAGATCCATTCACCAAGGCCATCCCTCAAGTCCAGTTTGAGAAATTGTTCGAGCTGTTGGGCATGCTGTACGCTGGCAACTGGTTCTAGTGCAGACAGTGGGTACTTATTGCATCAACTACATGCCTTAGTGCAAGTGGGAGATTGTTAGATATGTATGCCCTAGAGGCCTGTATTATATAGGATACTATGCATGTATATGTACAGAAATGATGTTTTGCTCGAAATGATAGTATGCTATCTGCTTTATCTTCATCTTAACTTGTATAATATTTCATATCTTTATATGCATGTTGATGAAGCCCTTAGGATTATGCTTGACTACCAGGATTATGATGAGATCATACTAGTGGGGTCTGGATAGTCTATAAGCATATCCTTTAATGGTTCTAGTCGAGGGTATATCGAGACAGTGCATCGATATTACTAAGTTAGACTAGTGTGTACGTTTCCTGACGCTGGGGTCGATGGTTGATTCCACAACCATTGGTGTTTGACATCAAAGATTGTACACAAGTGCTCATTGGAGAATGGGTACACCGAACAGAACTCGCCGAAAACTCCTAGATGGTATATATACCAATTGTCAGATAGCAGTTCTCTGGCGGCACTTGTACAGGTTAGTCTGTAGACCCAAGATCGTCATAGAGTCTTGTGTGGTTCCCACTGTACTTTGATTTCCATCCTACCACGGCTCTATTGAGTCGTGCAAACAGGTGGAATTTGGGTACAGTCGCGAATCACATGGAGACAGTGAGTGATAGGAGGGGTTTCATCTCTCCCGGTATAGGGAGTTGTGTCGCGCTATATTTGATCAGCTATAACACCTAAATCCCTGGACAGGGTTCTCGAGGTTTACTGATAAGTGTTATCAGTAGTTCCTCGAACTGTTATGAGCAATAAATCAGCATGACTTATAAAGTTACTGGGGTCTGACATTTACCACCCCTAGACTTCATATGCGACGTATCAGACGAAGAGACCGGACTGTAAGGTAAGTGTTGCTTGCAAGCTCGTTGGGGTTGTGATGAGTTCGCTCGTCGGCCACCTTTTCGTCATGTACCTGGGTAGACGTTACGCACAGCTAGTGCCGTTGACGTGCTTGTGGTTAAACCCACTGCCAGCGTACTGTCGAGTCTTTAGAGTCCCACACAGAGGGTTCTCTCGTTCAAGCGAAAGATGTAGAGGTCGTAAGTTGTTACGGCAGCCGTAAGGTGTTACGGCAGGGTTTCGATTATGTTCGTGTAATTGTTACAAGAATAATAATCGGAACGATAATACTGGTAGGCTTTGGTTTAAGCCAGATACCAATATTATATTATTGGATTATTTTTATTCGTATTTTTCGGAATTCGGATACGGGTATACGGTATACGGGATACGGTATACGAAGGAGGGGTATTCTTGTAATTGTTACAAGAATACCTTCTAGAAGATGCCACCTCATAATACATTATTTATTTTATGAAAATAGATAAATGAGGTGGAAATTAGAATGTCCAAGCATGGTTGTGAGAATGGGTTGTTTTATATTTTAATCTCTTTGGAGTTACTATTGAAGTATGGTGCTAATTTTATATTCCATGCTTCAATTATTTCCATATGAATATATCATTCTCTTATGCTTGAATTTTCTTATTATGCAAAACTCTTTCTCTCTCCTTCTTCTCTCCTCCTTCTTCCTTGCCTTAACACTCACATGAGATGTGAATCAAAAGCCAAGGATAAAAGATAATCCAATGCACTAATCTCTACATCATCCTAGTGACCATTTTTAGCAAACTTGATCTCTAGGTTTATCTCTTCAGAAGGGTTTTAGCTTGCATGGCAACTCTCATGTGGATCATCTAGGTCTTGGGGAGGCCGGCGATCGTGCACACCGACAACATCCAAGGAGCCAAGGAGATCATCAAAGAAGACCCGAAGGACCGGATCATCAAGGTATAACCCTAACATAGTAGATAAGATCTCTAGTTAGGGTTTTCTAGTTGTGGTTTAGACAAGATCTAATGGAAAGTGCGTGTTGTATGCAAAAAAAATTTTCGTTTATCACTTCCGCTGCCTTACAAGAGTTGTGGGAGCATGCAACATGCACTAACAGAGTAGCGATCAAATTTCGACGACCAAAGTATCTCCGACGAGACCAAGACCCCCTCTCTCTTCCATAACCTCTTCCTAACACTACACAATGAGTAAGTCTCTCTTCTATCTATTTATTATTGGATATAGTGCCCTGAAAGTCAATTATTGGATCGCAGGTACGTGATTGTGATGATTGAGGAAGGGCCTATACCGATAAAACCGTCTTATTCGAGATGATAGTATGCTATCTGGTTTGTCTTTATCACTGTTACACTTTGATAGAGCCCATAGGATTCTTGCTTGACTGCCAGCAGTATGATGGCGACCATATATGTGGGAGCTGGGGTCTATAAGCACATCCTTAAAGTGTCCCAAGTCGTGGGAGTTTCGAGACAGGGCATCGATACTCCAAAGTAGACTAGTGTATACAGTCGAGACCCCGATGAGGGGCGGTGGCCGGTCTCACAAGCCATTGGTGTTAGTTGGATCACCTAAGATGTATACAGGTGCTCATTGGGTTATGAGTACACCGGACAGGACTCGCCGGGAACATGCTAGTTGGTATTATATATATCGTCAGATAGCAGTTCCGTGGTGACATATGTACAGGTTAGTCTGTCGACCTGGGATCGTCATTTGTCTCGTGTGAGTTCCCACTGTGCTTTGATTTATACCCTACCACGGGTCAAAGGAGTCGTGCAAACAGGTATTTTTTGGGTACAGTCCCGAGCCACATGGAGGCAGTGAGCAGATCGTCGGGGATTCGTCTCTCCCGGTATTGGGGTTGAGATCGCGCTGTGTTTAGGAGAGCCATTACACGAAATCCCTGGCCAGGGTAATCGAGATTTACTGGAAGGTATTCCAGTAGTATCTCAAGATGTTCTGGGATTCACTCGGACACGACTTATACAGCTATTGGGGGTCTGACGTTTACCAACCCCCTAGGCCCTATATGCGATACTCATAGACGAACGGACCGGACTGTTACGGATATTGTCACTGTCAGGCTCAGTAGGGTTTCTGGATGAGTTCGCTCGTCAGCTTCCCTTCCAATCAATACATAGGCAACTGTTACATACAACTAGTACCTTTGACGTGCTAGTGGTTATACCCAGTGCTAGTGTGTTGATGAGTCATTAGAGTCCCCCACAGACAGTTTCCCAAGTTTGGGCGAAACGTTGTAGAGGCCGTATGGTATTATGGCAGGGTTCGGAAAATGCACGTGCGTTTACGCACGTGTCATATTTTGGGCAGATAATACTGGTGGGCTTTGGTTTAAGCAGGATCCGAGTATTATACCGTGTAGATATAATATCTTTGTCTCAGTTGCATTTGTATTCGGTAATAATACAAATGCGGGTATGTTTATACTGTTACGGGGTTTTCCTGAAATTCGATTCAAGATCGCTTTTGAAAGTTGCCAGTTTCCTGTTTTCTATCACCCGTATTAAACATTCGGTTTAATGCGGATTTATCTTTTCTTCATGAGGGTGAGTCTTGAGGGTGAGTCATGAGAGTGCTTCTAGAAGATTCTAGAATATGGTGACTAGGTTAGTGAGGTGTTATTTGATTCATTGGTTGTATTTAATGCTTGATGATGTGTTTGGGTGACTCATGGTTTTGCATTAATGAAGTAATGAGTCATGATAAGTATGATTGCTAATGGTCACCCTCCTAGCTCCTACACTCACCTTCCTCCTCATTATTTAGTGGTCGGCCCCCTCTCTTGTGAGGGAGGGTGTAATTCATTTGGAAAAAGATGCAAGTTTTAGTTCATGGAAATTAGATAACTAGATTTCTCATTTCACCCGATTCCAAAAAGGCAACTTCATTAACCGTTCATCCATAGCTTTGGATGTAACGAGACAAAGTATTCTACTCATTCTCTACATCAATCTTGGTCATCTCTTTTAGCAAACTTGATGATCGAGTTGCCTCGGTTCAGAGGCGGGAGCCCGTTTTAAGCTTCGTCGACGTGGTGCCACATGGACGAGAAGACTGTAGATTCAGGAGATCGGAGCAGCCGCAACAAAGCGTGGGATGATGGTTGAAGACCGAAGGACTCGGATCGTTCGGTATAACATTTCTACCTACTTTGTAGTTTGTTAGTTTAGCTTTAATGGCAGATCCGGGTGATAGTATACGATAGCGCCAGCTAAAAAGTTTTTGATCCGCATTTGGCGTATGTTAGACGGCCGGGGCACTACCGTGTACTTACTGTGGTATCAGAGCCATACCATTAAGCTTTACTAACTTGTGCTAACATGTTTAAAACATCGATCGAACGGATTTTCGAAAACTACAATTTTTCTGTACAAAATTTTTGTCGATTTTAAGTCTGGTCTAGAAATTATTTTGAGCATCACAGAAAATTGTGCAGGTTTTTCTAAGCAAACTGGTGAAATTTGGTCACGTGATCCCACAGAACGGCCGCGGATCCGTGGCCCAAACCAGGGTTTGGTCGCGGATCCGCCGCGGTTTTGTGGGAACAGTGAGCCAAATTTCTACAGTATGTTCTACATGGAAAATTGTGGCTTTTGGAATATTTCTTTTAGGCCCATATTTTGTTACTATACTGTAGATGTACGTAGGGCCCACTTCGGGAAGTTTTGTCGATCGAAATTTTAAACTTGTTAGTATGCAGTATTTACATATATCTCCGACCGGGAATGTCATTTGAGCGGTAAATCGCGTCTAATTGCTATAGTCCTTTTAGACGGATTTGCGAACGTGACATTCGCGTTGATGTTCTGTGTTGTGCTGTAATGTTGCGGATATGTCGTGGTGGATAGCAGTGTGCAATGGTAGTTCTGTTTGGATTTTTTTTTGTACATTTGATATTGCGGGGCAAGCGTCCAACATGTGGACTGCCGTCACTGCCTGTTTGTATAATATTCTTTTGGGGCACGACCGGGTTGAGGTCGATGTACCCGTTGTACATATTTTTATTTCTATACTAGGTTTACCCCGCGACGGAGTGCACGGATAGCCGGGTTCTGGAGGGCAACGGGTCTGTATCTCTTGGCTATGAGAGGCAGAGGGTCCTCACTCTAGAATTGGAAGACTATTCGCCACACTCGTAAGGGGTACAGGTTGACCCAAGGAGGTGAGCTCAAGTTATCGGATTCCGTGAAGTGATGGATGGTCCATTCACTTTGCAGTAGGGGCTGCCTCGCTTCACGTTTTGGCGGGTAACATGCCGCACCCGTAGGGGTCTAGGTTTCATTGCATGGGCTATCCACACGACCAGGGGAACGTCGGGTTTCAGTAGCGGCTCTGTGAAACCCGGGGATCCCATATTATCTGTATTGTTCTGTGATGCTTATTATTTTTCTGTGATGTTGCATTTATCATGCCTGGAGCGATTATTATATATTAGTATATATATATACTAGTAGATGTTGTATCTGTTTTGCACCCGCGCTAGTCCAGTCCCCGCTCTGTCGTTAGTTAAGTAACCTAACGGGTAATGACGGGACCCAGTGATGAATGCGAATGGCATATACATACATTTTATTTTCGTTCTTTTCTGGTGTGATTGATTGATGGGACTGCATTGATTCTTATCAATGCAAGGATAAAACAAACCTATATTTGATGTTGTTGGAACAAATTTTAAAAAGAGTTATTACAAAGACGTTTCCTTTTGTTATGCACAGTGGTATTCGGTTATGAATATCCGGCACCTCATTCGACGAGGCAAGGGCCGAGATCCCTTCACCGGGAGTGACCCCTTGGGCAGAAATTTGCGTCAGGATAATAACTTCAGTAAAGTCGATCACAAGTTGCATTACATCGCGGTATTCAGTTAGAATATCCTGCACCTCATTCCACGAGGAAAGAGCCGAGATCCCTTCACCGGGAGTGACCTCTTTAGCAAAGATTTTCACCACTATATTTTTATAAAAAGCTATCAGGTTCCTTCAACGAGATCAAGTTCATTACGTTAAAGGTTTTTCGCCAAAAACCAGCCGTTACCCTCCGTCATTTCTTATGGATGGTCAGTAGTATTCAAGCTATGTTTGTTGGCCTACGTCAAGGCATAGTGTTTGGTAGCTGCTGGGGTATTCATTTGTTGCATAGATAGATGCATTAGTTTAGCACAGACGTACAGCCTTGTTGGCCTACGTCAAGGGCATGTACGATGGACCTAAATTAATCAGGACAACGACGGGTAGAACTTGACATGTGACTTATGATTTGTTGGCCTACGTCAAGGTCATAAGAGCATGGGTTTAAAATTACATCGGGAGTTTCAAACATACAAGAAACTTGCCATACTTACGCATACTTTCTGGAGTGTGATAACTTGAGTGGCTTCCATCAAGTTATCATGCGATGATAGTTGGATTCCGATTCCCACTGATGAGTTGGTTTATTCTTCGGGTGATCCCGACTAATTCTTCTTTCAGGTTTGGAGGAGAATTTGAGACTACAGTGGGAGGTTTCCTGATTAGATAAAGTGATAACCATTCTGATCTAGGTTAGAGTGCACGCAGAGTGTTTCTTTTCTCTCTCTCTTTGGCAGCGACCTTTGACCGACCCTAGACTTTGACTCAATAACCAAGTTGACCGAACCTTCTTAAAATACTGGCTTTTGGATTGTCCGAGTTGCATAAGTCATTGCCGCTCCTTCTTTTACCCTTTGTATTTCTCAGAACACCCCGTATTATTACGGATATCCACTTCCATTGGATAGATCCATCGTATGGTTATATACGAACTCGGAGGGATTTCTCCGAGGATGGGTCCAGGTTCAGGAGAAATAGAATTGGTTTATTCAGTTGTCTTCTATTATGACCTTGTCTCAGGTTGCAAGAGCTCCTTTGTTTAGGAGAGTACACCTATTACACTTATTGGATAGTCTTATTCCAAACCATAGGCAGGTGCCGAAAGGTAGGGAATGAAGAAAACCAATTAGCCTAATTAGGGTGTACAGAAGGTAATAACTAAAGACAAAATAAATGGATTAGAAATAGGGTAAAGTAAATTACAACTGTTATCATTCACGACCAAACCGCATACTTCATCGCCACTCCTATTTCACCTTTTCTTTTTTCCCAGTTCGGGAGAAATAGAACAAGGTATTATTCAGTTGTCTTTTATCATCACCTTCTCTCAAGTTGTGGGTACTCCTTGGTTTAGGAGGGTATACCTATTATGCTTACTGGATAGTCTTCTTCCAAACCATAGGCTGGTGCCGAAAGGTAGGGAAGGAAGAAAACCACTTAGCCTAATGATGGTGTACAGAAGGTAATGAATAAAGACAAATAAAGGGATTTGGGGAGAAGGAAAAGAAATATACGGTTAAAATCATGAATTGGATTTTGGAAGAGGCATTACTATGAATACCAGGATATCCCTATGAAACATTTTTTTTATTTCAGTGCATTGTTAATGGAAAACTGATTTCCCGATTAGATACTTACTCCAGGGTATGTGTTTACCATGTATGATTCTCACATCTGTATGGTTTTACAGATGATGAGTGGGAGTAGGTTATTGGGAATTAGGTGACCATCCTCATTATATCGGAATTCTTTGTAATTGGTGATATTTGAGGAAATCGCCAGGGTACAGTTTTCAACCTACGATGCACAGGTTTTGAGTTATTCAACTCAGAGGACTTATACAGAGTATTGTATGTTGTCCAGTGTCCATCAGGAAAAAGGGGTTAGTCCTCGTACTCTGTTCTGTTTACTTGTGACTTCTCTAGTTTTTAGACAAGCGTTTCGTAGAAATACAAAGTCTAAGTTTTGAGAAGTTGTGGGTATAGGAATAAAGTAGAGAACCAGGTGTCGCAAGTATCGGGATTCTTCAAAGAAATCGAAGATATAGATTCTTGTGATTGGTATTCAGTTAATGGTTTTGAGAAACTTGTTTCTCTTTCAGGTTACTCATAATTGGATGGATTCCTAAGTTGAGTAATGCTGATTAGCCTTTCTCCATTGAGTTGATATGCATTGGAGACAGTAGCATGATTAAAATATGGTTCCAATTAAATAAGTGCCAAAGTTTCTATATTAGATATAGAATGGTTCATATCTTAACGAAGTTAAAGTATGGTGAGTTGTCCAGCTTATGTTTAAAACCAGACTCTGGATAACTCAAAACACGTTTCTGTAATGACAGTTTGTGGGTTGACCCTCGCTTTGACGAGGGTTGATTTTCTACCATCTGGAAGATCAATAGTGATATTGTTCTTGACTCGCCACAGTTTTAGTAAAATGGATTTTTTCAGAAAACAATAGTGGGAGTATGGTAGAACTGGAAGTGATTCCAGAACCGCAAACGATTACGGAAAATTTAATAGGACCTATATATTCAATCAGGTTTGATATTCCAATAGCCACTTCGCAGATATGGAGGGTAACCTCAGACACCCGAGTGGTACTCCGGTAGCCTCAAGGACGGTGACAGGGAGGTTCTTGTTTACCCAGACTTGACACTACTGTTGTTCCAGACTATGAGACCCGGCAGGAGGATAAGTATATCGTCGTTCTAAACTAGCTTTAGAAGTGTACGTATATATTATTCTGCCAGAGGGTTGTCGTAGTCAGTGGGAGTAGCGGAAGAACGGTGAGCAAGTAGCTTATGTCTATTTATAGGCTTGAGCACATATAGCGGAGATAAGATCATCTATTTTTGATGTTACAGTCATGAGTTTGACTTCATCAGAATAGGAGATGGATCTGTTAAGAAGTTAGTAGGGTGTGATGTCCTGGTATTTAGATGACGTACATAGAGTAGGAAGTAAAATTACTATACAACAATCGGTTATACCGTGGTAGTCACACAGTTGTTTCTTCACACAGGATATGGATATAATATCAGACATTCTGGTTACAAGATCTATGGTTTTAGATCTAGATTTGGGTAGTTTCCCAATGTGGGTACTTTGACAGTATTCTAATAGTATTTTAGAATAGATGACTCCTGGCATGGTAGTGTACCTACAGGTGATGGAGTCACCCTCTCTAATGGTGTCTTACAGACTAAAGGCAAGAGGGATATGCATGATTGGCAGATCACTTGCTTAGGCAATTGAGTCAATCATGAGATGTCAAGTACCACACCAGAGGTTGTTTTTGCACTAGATGCGATGAGTTAATATTAATCCAATCCAGGAGAAACATAAGGAAGCAGTTTTAGAACATAAGTGAATGTTCTACGGATTTAATAATGGCAGCCTCCTTCGGGAGACGGTTATCATTCCATGCTTCAAAGTTGACATAGATGACAGAGTGATTGTCAGAGTTATAGTTTTCCATCTGACGAGGGACAGTATTATGGACAGGTGGTCCAAGAGGATACTGTGGGAGGCATGATGCAGGATACTGATTAGGTTCAGTTGACGATACAGTCTAAGAAGTTTGGATTTGGAGTTCATTTATGAACTAGGTCACATCAGATATCCAGACATATTCTAAGACAGGTATTACTCGATTCGGGAGATGGCTTTCTCCAAGAACTTGAGATTAAGAGAGACATAGAAAGAAATATCAGGGCGGATCCACTCACTGAGGCTATTTCTCAAACACAATAGTTTTACAAACGAGCTTTGTGAAACTGATTAGTAGAGGAGTTGGATGTTCGGTATCACACGAGCTGTGAGTACGCGACATCGCAATAATTAGCCTTAAGTGCAAGTGGGAGATTGTTGGATATAGTGCCCTAAAAGTCAATTATTGGATCGCAGGTATGTGATTGTGATGATTGAGGAAGAGCCTATACCGATAAAACAGTCTTACTCGAGATGATAGTATGCTATCTGGTTTGTCTTTATCACTGTTACACTTTGATAGAGCCCATAGGATTCTTGCTTGACTGCCAGCAGTATGATGGCGATCATATATGTGGGAGCTGGGGTCTATAAGCACATCCTTAAAGTGACCCTAGTCGTGGGAGTTTCGAGACAGGGCATCGATACTCCAAAGTAGACTAGTGTATACAGTCGAGATCCCGACGAGGGGCGGTGGCCGGTCTCACAAGCCATTGGTGTTAGTTGGATCACCTAAGATGTATACAGGTGCTCATTGGGTTATGAGTATACCGGACAGGACTCGCCGGGAACATGCTAGTTAGTATTATACATATCGTCAGATAGCAGTTCCCTGGTGACATGTGTACAGGTTAGTCTGTCGACCTGGGATCGTCATTTGTCTCGTGTGAGTTCCCACTGTGCTTTGATTTATACCCTACCACGGGTCAAAGGAGTCGTTCAAACAGGTATTTTTTGGGTACAGTCCCGAGCCACATGGAGGCAGTGAGCAGATCGTCGGGGATTCGTCTCTCCCGGTAATGGGGGTGAGATCGCGCTGTGTTTAGGAGAGCCATTACACGAAATCCCTGGCCAAGGTAATCGAGATTTACTGGAAGGTATTCCAGTAGTATCTCAAGGTGTTCTGGGATTCACTCTGACACGACTTATACAGCTATTGGGGGTCTGACGTTTACCAGCCCCCTAGGCCCTATATGCGATACTCATATACAAACGGACCGAACTGTTACGGATATTGTCACTGTCAGGCTCAGTAGGGTTTCTGGATGAGTTCGCTCATCAGCTTCCCTTCCAATTAATACATAGGCAACCGTTACGTACAGCTAGTACCTCTGACGTGTTAGAGGTTATACCCAGTGCCAGTGTGTTGATGTGTCATTAGAGTCTCCCAAAGACAGTTTCCCAAGTTCGGGAGAAACGTTGTAGAGGCCGTATGGTATTATGGCAGGGTTCGGAAAATGCACATGCGTTTACGCACGTGTCATATTTCGGGCAGATAATACTGTTGGGCTTTGGTTTAAGCCGGATCCGAGTATTATACTGTGTAGATATAATATCTTTGTCTCAGTTGCATTTGTATTCGGTAGTAATACAAATGCGGGTATGTTTATACTGTTACGGGGTTATCCTGAAATTCGTTTCAGGATCGCTTTGAAAGTTGCCAGTTTCCTGTTTTCTATCACTCGTATTAAACATTCGGTTTAATGCGGATTTATCTTTTCTTCATGAGGGTGAGTCATGAGGGTGAGTCATGAGAGTGCTTCTAGAAGATTCTAGAATACGGTGACTAGGTTAGTGATGTGTTATATGATTCCTTGGTTGTATTTAATGCTTGATGATGTGTTTGGGTGACTCATGGTTTTGCATTAATGAAGTAATGAGTCATGATAAGTATGATTGCTAATGGTCACCCTCCTAGCTCCTACACTCACCTTCCTCCTCATTATTTAGTGGCCGGACCCCTCTCTTGTGAGGGAGGGTGTAATTCATTTGGAAAAAGATGCAAGTTTTGGTTCATGGAAATTAGATAACTAGATTTCTCATTTCACCCGATTCCAAAAAGGCAACTTCATTAACCGTTCATCCATATCTTTGGATGTAACGAGACAAAGTGTTCTACTCATTCTCTACATCAATCTTGGTCATCTTTTTTAGCAAACTTGATGATCGAGTTGCCTTGGTTTAGAGGCGGGAGCCCGTTTAAAGATCCGTCGACGTGGTGCCACCTGGACGAGAAGACTGGAGATTCAGGAGATCGGAGCAACCGCAACAAAGCGTGGGATGATGGTTGAAGACCGAAGGACTCGGATCGTTCGGTATAACATTTCTACCCACTTTGTAGTTTGTTAGTTTAGCTTTAATGGCGGATCCGGGTGATCGTATACGATAGCGCCAGCTAAAAAGTTTTTGTTCCGCATTTGGCGTCTGTTAGACGGCCGGGGTGCTACCGTGTACTTACATTTATTTCATCTCAAATCGTCTTCTAAAAACACATCGACAAAGTGGAGTTAACACCGATAAAAGTTATTTTAACATTTGTACTCCCCTCATTAAACAAAATAGGTCAAACTAACCGTATTTACAATCATTTAGCTTTTAGTTTAATAAAATTTTCATGTGAAACAATCATATAACAAACTTTTTACTTTAAAATACTATGAACTTTAATATAACCATAATTTCAATTACTAGAGCATAAATCTTTAGATCATTCACGGGATAACGACCTACCCTACACGCACATTATGGTTTCATATCATGAGGTTCTAAACATATGGTTTATGTAAATAATAGGTTTTACATTAAAATACACCATTTTTTTTCAAAACGGGTTTATTTTAAATCGATATTTTAAATTCTTAGCAAATACGCCCCTACAATCCTCTCAGGGGACCCGCTTATGGATAGTGCGGATTATCGTACATCCTTGGGTTAGTAGAGCGGGATGCAGTACTCCTCAGGGAGTATTCGGTCTCGAAAGGAAATAAAAATACAGATTTTAAGAAATACGAATTTTCTAAACAAAACTAAATTTTGGAAATTATATAAAACTATGAATTCGTATTTTCAATAAAAATAAATTATGAAACTATATATTTAAAAAGAAAGATTAAAATTTTAATAAAATACCATCAAGTTTCCAAAAGAGCCGGTTTTCATAAAAATACCATAAACTTTTAAAAGTTAAGTTTTTATCATTAAAACACCATAATATTTAAAATAAATGTTCATGAAAACCCTAAATATTACAAATCACCCACGAGGTTTATTTTCAAATTATATTAAAGTATTTTTCATAAAACCCCCCCGAGATATGCAAACAATATTTAAGGATTCTAAATTAATATAGGTTTAAGCAGTATCATTTCTATTGAGCCCCAGGGAGCTGGAGAAAGTGAGTGCTTGCCTATTCAGGTTAGATAACTTAACGGAGTTATCAATGACAACTATCTTGGAAAAAGACACAAATCCTGCCGTCCATTTACTGCAGTTGCTGATTTCTCTCGAACATAAGATATTTAACAGTTTAAATCAATTCATATGAAAAAGACCTGAACTTAAATCCAAACTCGAACCTAAACTTGAACTCGAACTCGAACACAAATCCGAACTCTAACCCAACTCGAATCTAAACTTGAACTCGAACTCGAAGACATACTCGAACTCTAACCTAACTCGAATCTAAACTTGAACATGAACCCGAATCCAGTCTCCTCGAACAAACTTGGCTCGACCCAAGATTGCAATTGATATGACTCGCATCTTACTCACTTCATTAATTCATCTTTTGCAATCTATGGTTTCGATTAAGTCATGTTATAATCAATCAATCAATTTAATTAAGTATATTATACAGTTATAAACTATTTATACTCGGGGTGTTTGGGATAGTTTCTTGTGTGAATCCAACAGAGTTTTAGGAGTCCCGTATTAATCTCTTTTTTATTTTACTCGAATATCAGTCGGGTTGACTCATCCATAGTTTAGAGCCCCGATGCTAACATATGAAATGTGCCGTGTTTTCTTGCTCCTGGGGCCCTACTTTTGAGCTCGTGAATACTTCTACGGCTGCGTTGACATTCACACTTGGAACTTAACGTTAAGATAGTGACCATATAAAGACATATAGTACATATTTACCTATGAACATATATTATTACTCGTCATATATATATATATTCTACACTTGTCATTTTTTACTCTTACTTTATCCTTGGGACTTACCGAGCACTAGTTCGCCGATGGGCATTCCAGCCGCCCTTGTTTTCTTGGAATGCTCGTCAGATACGGTCGAGACGGAGGAAGTGGATGCCACAGAGGAAGACTACAACCAGGTTGCTCCATAGAATTAGCCTAGCGTCACTTTTTATTCAGCTTATGTATGTGATTGATTCGAAAGAGTGTGTTTGTAGTTTAACCGCAATCAGAACGGTGTCGCGCGTAGCTAGACCGAGGTGAGTACGGGTCGTCCTCAGGGAAACGTGGAACCTTTTACTCTTACTTTAGATGTGTTGAAAGAGAGGAGGAAATAAGAATTTTGTGAAAAGTTTCTAGATCTACGTTAAGCAAAAATGCAAAAATATAGATCTAGATTATTTTAGAGATTTAGATAATATAATAAGAGGGCTTGTAGGGTTCGTTAGGATTTAGTAGTCATGGACGATTAATTAAAAGTTACCCTTTTTATCCATTAATAGATTTAAAACTAGAATGACAGTGATGCGTGTAGATTAGGGTTTCTGGAGGGAAAAGGAATCCCACTCTTAACCCTTATCTCGACACGGAACTCCGTTCAAATCTAGCCTTTACCAAAACAATCATTAATCTAATATCTAATCGCGGTCGGATCTAGCAAAGAATTGCTAGCGCGCCCGATTAGGATATTAATGATTTTTTTGATAAAGATCATAAACTTTATAGGACTTAAAAATGGTTTAGGGATGTTCATCATCCATTAGCCTACCCTAATCCTACGAACCCTAACAAGCGGAGAGTTACTCGGGCATGTTGGGAGAAAAAGATGAAAAGACAGAGAGGGGAAACATAATGTAAAATGCTAAAGAATTAAATAAAATAACTATCTTTATTAATCACTTGAACAATCTACACTTTATTCCGTAGAAAATGATTACAAACTAGTTGCTTCTCGATCTTTCCTAAGGAGGTAGACGAACAGTTGATGATCAGCCTGGATGCGTGAGCGTCTGGGGCTTCGTGATCGCGTAGGCTTGATAAATTTTCCAAGAGCCTCTCGGTGCCTTTTTATATTGAAAAGCCAGAATCATTTGCTTCAATATTAGGTAAAATTCATCATAGATTCACCCCAAAAATCCTCAATCTCTATCTCCAATATCCTGCCGCGGATCCAAGGCTTGATGATCATGGCCGTCCATCATTTTTCAGGAGCTGTCTCTATGTGACATTTGGCGATCCTTGGCACCTTTAGAATTTGGAAATCTTTTCGCGGTTGCTTCCAGACTTGGTCTCCAAGTTTTGCTTCTTTAATTAGGCAAGTCTTCTTCAAGAACTTGATTTGCTTGATTCTAGTCTTTGAAAAATTCTGCACACTTGGAAATCTTTTGCACAACAACTCAAATAATCTTTAGTAGACTTTGTTCTACTAGGATTTGGTCAATGAATTTATTTGCATACATTTTTCTACCGAATGCTAATTATAATATATCAACACATGGAAAATAGTATTTTTACACATAAACCCTCATATGTATGATATATTATAATAAAGTCCTTCTTTAATATGAAAATGGTAGGGAAAATGTAATACAAATGTGCAGTTTTATCAACTGAACAAATACCCCCAAACTTATCTTTGATCGTCCCGAGCAAACTAGTTTATTTAAGAGGAGAAAAAGAAAGGAGAAAACTAAGCACACTTTTGTAGGCAGACACGATTGCACTGTGCACGTGCAACAAGCCGTTAAACCTCTAGGTGTCCCTAGTAGGAGGAGTGTTGTCTCCTGAGGGTTTTCAGCGGATTACACCCACAAAATCCAATAATAAAAGAGAGATGGTGAAATTTACATATAAAGATAAGAACCATAAAAGAAAGACTTTGAAAATAAGAGTTTTCAGCTAAACTAGCTTTCCGGTTGTCAGGAGCCCTATCTTAATAGTCATGAAAAATGTTAGAAATCACATTATCCCTCAATAAAACATCGTCTTTATTCTTCATTTCTACCTTTCATCCAAACATAGATCATATACCCCTACGTGTGTGAAATGGACATTCTTACACTCGGAGAATTCAATTCAAGCTATCATACTCTTGTCCATCTACCTTAGTACTTTTTAATTTGATGAATACTTAGGTTTGCTCAAACCTTTTCATGCGACCGTTAATACTTCTTGAGGTACTAATCGACCGTTTACTCATGTGCTTGCTGATTAGGTGATAATATTTTCCTCGTCTTGCACCACCTAAGGCTTAGCAGTGACTCCCAGACCAGTTGGCCTTAGGGCACTAGGTGAAGAGGCACCCTTGCTATATTTTTTTATTACTGTCTTGGCGATACAAACCAGTGTTAATTTTTTCTTTTCACCATTTTTATATTTTCTTCATTTTTTTTCATTTCCTTCATACTTTGGCTTTTAGACAAGAGCATTTCAAGGTATCCTCTACTATCCCGAGTTTCAAGACGTGTGTAAGTGCATATAGTAGGGTATCAACATTCAAATGTTTGGCTTCCAGAAAAGAAACTATTTTTCAGACTTATTTTTATCCTCAGATTAGTGACTTCCTTCATCTTAATAACCCTTGGGACAACAGCTCATAACTACTTATTACTAGTTCGTTTAAGAAAACTTCTAATTTTCTTGGTTTTCTTAAACTATTCCTATCTTTTGGATGTAATTTTTCACTTTCTACTCTTTTGTTATCAAAAAATTTTTTTTTATATTTTTTTAAAAGTTGTGCTTATGCAAAATAGGATGCAAATTGATGTGTAAATAAGCACAAACCTCCCCCAAACCTGTTTATAGCAGTGCCCTCACTGATGTCATCCGTTAAGCTAAAAAACCTGTTGACTTGGAAGGAAATTATTAATGGGGGAAAGAATATATGAAAGTGAAAATCCTCCCCCAAACTTATTTTAGGCTCATAATTTTGTAAAAATCATTTTCTTTCAAGAGCCAAAATATCCTCCCCCCCCCTCCGCAAACTTGAGTTAAATAATGTTAAGCAATTAAAATCATTGGGGGGGGTAAAGTTATTGGTCAAAGTAAAGCCTTACAAAGACCAAAAGTCAACACCAACCATTCAAAATTTTTATCGATGACGCACCATGGTTGGTGGAAGAACATGTCACCTTTCGACGTGAAGAAGTGGGGAGGTGATAAGAGGTGTAATAGAAAAGGATCGCGTCTCAATTTAGAGAGACGACACAATGATAGTGATGATGGATTACTTGCATTATCATGATTGTCCAAAAGAAGGGGTGGAGGTCCAATTTCTTCATCTTGGAGTTGATTCATCTCAACACCCGTGTCTTGTAAAAATGCGAGTTCATCAGCGAAAATTTCCTCAAAGCTTTCATCGATACTCCGAAAAATAATGTCATCAAAAAAAATGGGGTGATCGTCAGACTCTATAAAAAGTTCCTTATCAGCGTTAGATGTTGACCCGGACAACTCGGTGGAAGAGTCCGTGTCAAGCAACAACATATGAAAAGAGTCAGAATTATGAGGTTGATCAAATTCGCTGCTGTCGTCATCCGTTAATTCGACAGAACACACATGAGCATAGGGTTCAGAGGGTTCACTTCCCAACTTGTAAATGTTAAGCTCAATTGACTTCTTTCTAAAGGATAGGTCATAGAGCCGTTTCTATAATTGATTACTGCGTTGGAAGTGGCCAAAAAGGGTCGACCGAGTATCACCGGAATTTGATTGCGTGGGTTTGCCACAGGTTGTGTATCAATAACGATAAAGTCCACAGGAAATATAAATTCCCCGACTTTGATTAACACATCCTCTAGCTCACCCGTAGGTTGGGTGATAGATCGATCGGCCATCTGAAGAGTGCAATGCGCCGGCTTTAACTCTCTGATCCCTAATTGCTCATAAACAGAATACGGAAGCAAGTTAACACTAGCACCTAAATCGAGTAGAGCACGATTGATATTTTTACCCCCAATAGAAATTGAAATTGTTGGACTTCCGGGGTCCTTTCGTTTCTTGGGAAGTTGTTGTGTAAAAGCTGTGCTCACATTACTCACAAGGAAAACTTTTTTAGGTACTTGTACTTTTCTCTTCCTAGTGCACAAGTCCTTTAGGATTTTCGCATATGACGGAACTTGTTGAATAGCATCTAGGAGAGTAATGTTTATGTTAACTTGCTTAAAAATTTCTACAATCTTCTCCATTTGTGGACTTGGTCTGTTGCCCCTTAAACTGTTTGGATAAGGTGCTTGATCAATAAGTTTTGGGTCCAACGTTTGTGGAGAAGACTGAGGGGATGGATTCGATCCCAAAATTGGAGTGGGAATCGGCTTAGATAGATTCGGCGAAATGTTCGAGCCTTGGGGAAAACGGAGAATAGGCTCGGATGAAGGTGGGGGACTAGACGAATTAAGGGAAGAGGAAGAAGAAGCTGGGGTATCAAATGTTTCACTAACATCAAACTGCTCACCCACTCGGTTATTCAGCTCTCTCCCCGATCTCAACGTAGTAACGACATTCACATTATGATTTTGTGAATGGCCAGGATTCGGTAGGGGTTGAGATGGGAGTTTCCCTTTCTCTCTCGCACTCATTGTGGCGTTTAACTGTGCGATTTGGTTTTCTAATGATTTAATACTTTCACCATGGTAGGCGGAGTTTTTCGTTATGGTATCAATAGAAAACCTCATCTCAGCCGAAATTTGCATGGATTGTTTCATGAACATATCCAAAGTTTGTGCAAGTGAGTTGTCAGTACCGGCCACTTGTGGTGTAGAAATGTTGGCCGGATTTTAGAAATTCTGTGACTGAAAGGGGGGCTGATTCTGTGGTTGTTGTTGCTGTGGAGGAGGTCTTTGATAATTTCTTTGTTGGTTTTGATTCCAAGCAAAGTTAGGATGATTCCTCCATCCTTGATTGTACGTGGAAGAATAAGGGTCGTTTCTAGGTCGCTGCTGAAAAGCAGCATTAGCTTGAAACGAAGCATTCATAGGACATTCTTCCGTTAAGTGTGAAGGATCCGAACAGCAACCACAGACGGTCTTAGGAAGCGTAACCTGATTTAGGGAAACTGATGAGAATCTGCTGTCAATAGCGTCGAGTTTCTTCTGCATCGCTGCCATTTCGGCTTTCACTGCGATGGAAACATCGAGCTAGTGAACACCTCCCTTAGATGAAGGTGGTCTTACTCTTTCCCACTGCAAAGTGTGTTCAGCGAGGTCTTCCAGATACTTCCAAGCTTCACCGTCGTCTTTAGACATGAAATTGCATTGACGCATTGTTTCAAGCATCTGCTTTGTCGATGGATTAATGCCCTCATATATAATCCGACATAAATCTCATCTATTGATTCCATGATGAGGACATTGGACAAGCAGATCTTTGAAACGTTCAAAGCACTTCCAAAATGGTTCATTGGGAAGCTGGGTGAACTGGTTGATCTCGCTCCTAACACGTGCAGTCTTATGGTTTGGGTAAAACTTCTTAAGAAATGCTATGATGAATTCATCCCAATTAGTGATAGAGTGTGCGGCAGTATTGTAAAGCCATTTTTCTGCCAAGTCGCACAGTGTGAATAGGAGAAGACGTAAGCGCATAGCATCTAAAGTCAATTGTGAAGTACCTATCATTGCGCATACGTTTTCGAATTTGGTGATGAAAACGTACGCGTCTTCCGACCTAAGCCCGTAAAATTTGGGCAGCAGATTGATGTAGTGGGGTTTAATTTCGAAATTATCCCCGTTAGGTGGTGGAAGAGATAGACAAGTGGGAAGAGGACCACGGATAGGATAGCATCTCTCTTGGAGAGAGATGCGCGGTGGATTCTGCGCACCTTCGGGCGGTGGCAGCGTGGTGTTATAATTTGATGGAGTGCCGTCCATCTCGGTCGTGTGTGGTGGGGGAAAAGAAGATGAAGAAGTACCGACTTCGGCGTCGATAGCAGGAATGCGGACAAGACGGGCACTAGGATCCCGTGTCCAGCCGAGCATGCACTAAGCGGGTTTAGTGCAAGTGGCAGCGTTTGTGTGATTTAAAATTGGCTTGTTTTGAAAAAGTGGGACTCAAGACAAATCTCCCTAAGATGCACAAGCAACCCTAGAACTAAGGTCACCTAGGTCCAGTCTCTAGACCGCTCCTAAACTTCCAAAGGACAAGCCGCAGGATCAATCCTCTACCGCCTTCGTACTACCCTTATAGCCAGATAAGTACCAGGTAAGTGGGAAGGAACAACAGTAGTGGGCCTAATTAAAAACCACTAGCTTTTGACACACTTGCCTAGGCACTACAAAAGTAATGCGGATAAACGATATATTACCCATGACCTTCCTCTGTCCTTATTGAGCGCGACAGTCCTTAGAGTCTGGTCTAGATATTTTTTAAATTATTGTAGGGTTGATGCAGATGCTCGGTTTGTGATTTGTGGGGCTTAGGAAGGGTGATGAAATCCCCACCTAATCTTGATTTGGTCTTTGCCCCTTAGAGTCCGTTTTAAAATATGCAAAACAAAACCAATCAAAAAACTTTTGCAAAAAGATTTTTTGAGCGGCGCGATTTTGCAAAGAATCCTGTAGAAGATAGATTTTATTGGATTTGAGAGGAGAGAGAAGGAGTTGAGAATCTTACCAGAGAGTTCTGTAGCCCTAATCCCTCTAAACCGCCGCGTTTCCGCCGCAGGAAGCACCTTTGTGCCGCGGTTCCGCCGCGAAGTGGATGGTTCAGTTGCTGAAAATTTTTCTGTGTCCCTCTGTGCTCCTCTGGATCTCGATGAATGGCTCTGTCTTCTGTTTTCCTCAATTCTGTGACTCCAGATCTCCTTGCAAAATTCACGCACGAGTCGTTAAATATGCAATTTGCAGTTTTATGTTAATAATGATATAAATCGTCTAAGAATTCAACACAAATAGCAAGAATAAAAATTACGCACGTATCCCCGGCAACGGCGCCATTTGATTGATTCAAAAGAGTGTGTTTGTAGTTTAACCGCAATCAGAACGGTGTCGCGCGTAGCTAGACCGAGGTGAGTACGGGTCGTTCTCAGGGAAACGTGGAACCTTTTACTCTTACTTTAGATGTGTTGACAGAGAGGAGGAAATAAGAATTTTGTGAAAAGTTTCTAGATCTACGTTAAGAAAAAATGCAAAAGTATAGATCTAGATTATTTTAGAGATTTAGATAATATAATAAGAGGGCTTGTAGGGTTCGTTAGGATTTAGTAGTCATGGAAGATTAATTAAAAGTTACCCTTTTTATCCATTAATAGATTTGAAACTAGAATGACGGTGATGCGTGTAGATTAGGGTTTCTGGAGGGAAAAGGAATCCCACTCTTAACCCTTATCTCGACACGGAACTCCGTTCAAATCTAGCCTTTACCAAAACAATCATTAATCTAATCTCTAATCGCGATCGGAACTAGCAAAGAATTGCTAGTGCGCCCGATTAGGATGTTAATGATTCTTTTGATAATGTTCATAAACTTTATAGGACTTAAAAAGGGTTTAGAGATGTTCATCATCCATTAGCCTACCATAATCCTACGAACCCTAACAAGCGGAGAGTTACTCGCGCATGTTGGGAGAAGAAGATGAAAAGACAGAGAGGGGAAACATAATATAAAATGCTAAAGAATTAAATAAAATAACTACCTTTATTAATCACTTGAACAATCTACACTTTATTCCGTAGAAAATGATTACAAACTAGTTGCTTCTCGATCTTTCCTAAGGAGGTAGATGAATAGTTGATGATCAGCCTGGATGCGTGAGCGTCTGGGGCTTCGTGATCGCGTCGGCTTGATAAATTTCCAAGAGGCTCTCGGTGCCTTTTTATAGTGAAAAGCCAGAATCATTTGCTTCAATATTAGGTAAAATTCATCATAGATTCACCCCAAAAATCTTCAACCTCTATCTCCAATATCCTGCCGCGGATCCAAGGCTTGATGATCATGGCCGTCCATCATTTTTCAGGAGCTGTCTCTATGTGACATTTGGTGATCCTTGGCACCTTTAGAATTTGGAAATCTTTTCGCGGTTGCTTCCAGACTTGGTCTCCAAGTTTTGCTTCTTTAATTTGGCAAGTCTTCTTCAACAACTTGATTTTCTTGATTCTAGTCTTTGAAAAATTCTGCACACTAGGAAATATTTTGCACAACAACTCAAATAATCTTTAGTAGACTTTGTTCTACTAGGATTTGGTCAATGAATTTATTTGCATACATTTTTCTACCAAATGCTAATTATAATATATCAACACATGGAAAATAGTATTTTTACACATAAACCCTCATATGTATGATATATTATAATAAAGTCCTTCTTTAAAATGAAAATGGTATGGAAAATGTAATACAAATGTGCAGTTTTATCAACTGAACAGTATGCCACATGTTTAGGCATTTTCCTTTATTGCATTTACTTTCCAGTTGAAACTCATGTACTTGTAAATATTGATAGTTCAATGTAATTAAAGATGTTTGTTGAAAAATTTTACAGTCTCTATTTATTCTTGCACTGTGTATTATTGTTTCAATACGGTTATTATATTTATTTAGGGAATGACCTTCTCTGAATGAATATGCTGCGGGCTTGCCAAGTCATCGTTTCCGTCTACAGGGAAGCGGGGCGTGACCGGTTTTGTTGGTGGCCCATATAGGTCTCTTCTGCATGAAGTCGTAAACAATATACTAAAAATTTACATTTCTTGCATTTCAAATTTCTTGAATATATTCAAACCTATCTTTTATAATCAAGATGATGGATTCTCCGAATAATACCAGCACAAACGCAACGGCAATACTCCACCGCCTACACTACAACCACCACCTGCCATTGCAACTCCAATAAATGAGCAAACGGTACTGCTTGAGGTTATCAAGAGCCTATTGGGCGGTCAGCAGCAGCAGACTGCTCTCCTTATACACCGCCCCGAAGCCGAAACACCCGGAGTTAAGCAGTTTCGAGCACTGCACCCAAAGAACTTCTCGAGTAAGGAGAGCCCTCTTGAAGTTGAAGAATGGGCTTAAGCGATAGAAGATAACCTGGCAACAGCTAAAGTGCCAGATATTGCCTGGATGAGAGTTGCTAAGTTACAACTGACCGATAACGCCAGATTTTGGTGGAAGGCTGAGGAGTGCCGTCTCGCGCAACCGATAGAATGGAGAACATTTTGAGACCTCTTCTATGCTAAGTACATCCCAGAGACTGCCCACTCTGATATGGAGCAGCAATTCATCGATTTACAGCAAGACTTGATGTGGGTCAAGTCGGTAGATGAATATGATGCTGAGTTTACCATGCTCAGCAGGTAAGATATAGTCTCAAATTCAATTTTCTGATCTCACTCACAACACTACTAACACAAGGTCATAACAGGTTAACCACACATTCCCACTGCTGAGATCGGGGCACGATGATTCCAGCAAGGTTTGGACCCTGAAATCTAAGTTGCACTCTCTATAGGGGTTTCCCAACCCATGAACTTTCCTTGAAGGCTGCCCGATGCTATAAGGCAGTTGTGAAGAAGAAGGGCAGGCCGCTGACTGCCGGTGTGAAACGCCATATGCACCAGATCACAGGAGAGGTCTCTTCCAGGCCAGCTTTTAACAGACCATCTTGGAGGCCATTAGGTTCGTTCGCCAACAGCAGGCCAGACTTTTGCATCTACTGCAAAAGAACATGGCATCTTGTGAAGAACTGTCGCAGAACGAATAATTTGTGCCTGATCTGTGGGTCTTCTACTCACACCATCTGAGCATGCCACCAGAACCGAGGACCCAACAACCCTCCAGCTAGACCAACGATCCATGCTCCTCGTAAACGGTTAGCTTTACCAGCTCCAACTCCCCGCACCGAAACCGCTCAACCCTAATGCCGGGTGTTTAACCGAACACAGAGGAAAGTGCCGCGATGCCAAGAATTCACTATTTCGGTCAAAGAGGCCGAAGCTATGGGTCAGGTTATCACTGGTAAATCTCTTCCCTACTCTCTTTCAATCCTTTCAATTCATAGCCATCTTATATTTGTTATACCTAAACATATCCCACACGACTTAGGTACAATCTTAGTGGCATCCGTGCCTGCATTCGCGCTCTTCGAAACTGGGGCATTACATTTCTTTATGTAACAACGGTTCGTAAGAACTCATGCTATCCCAGTTAAGTCGCTTGTATCCAGCTGGAATGTCAGTTTAGGGAACATCATTCTAAAAGCAACATTGGAATACGATCTGTGTCCATTAGTCGTCTGCAGTAAAGAATTCTATGCGGACTTCAAGGTGATGGACATAGAGCTTTTATTACTGTTTTTGCGCCAGGTTGTAAATCGATGCTGAATTCAAGAGTTCGATCGGGAAGCAAACCTGATATATCTTCCGGGAATACATCCTCAAACTGTAGGGTTCCTAGGCACTCTAATGGAGTCTCACAAGTGATCAAACATGCACAAATCAAAATTTTCAAGTGCCTACAAACCATAATACGGATCGTTAACTAGATATATAGGCGAAACAAGCAAGTAAACGGAAATGTATCTAAAGGAAAGGGTCTACAACCTTTGTAGATCCGGTCCACCACCTCCGAGGCTCCGTGATGAAGTCCCCCCGCTGTCCAAATCGTATCTTGGGCTCTAGCGTCAGCTTCATCGGAGGAAAAACGGGCTAGGTCATCGACGACGTGCCGAAGATGATCTACGTCGAGGCATCACTAGATCAAGCTCCACCTTCACCAAGCTATGAAAACTTGTGAAGGAAACACCCTATACTACTTGGCAAGAGGTAGAGGATGAAGAAATAGGAAGTGGGTAGACTTTAGTTTTGGATTTCTCACTAGTTTTCATCACTTGCCATTGGAGTAGCAAGCTTTCTTCATGGAAGAAGAAGATGAAGATGAAGAAGAAGATGTGATAAGTTTTTAAAATAGATAATAAAATCAATACTTATCATAATCTTACCCTTAGTTAAATGTAGAGAATCAACTAGGGTTAGTGAATGGTTAGGTTTTGTAGATGAAGACAAAATGGTCAAACCTTCTTGAAGCTTCAAAGAAAAGAACAAAAAGATCAACCATTTTATTTTCATTCCAAATGAAGAATGAATAAATAAATAAATAGTTAATAAATACAAAACCCTAACCATTACACAACCATAGTTTAATCATACACTTAACTAAGTATACATGTATCATCAAACATGATACAATGATGTGCATAAAAATATATCACATATACAACTTGCACAATTCAAGTGAGAAAATCCATTTAAAGTGAACCAATACTAGTTAATGCAAAGTAATATACCAAATACATAATTATACATTAAATCATTAAATCAACACATGATTTAACGATCCGGTCATATCGTAGATAACCGACTAGTATCCATTGTATCGGCTTATCGAATCAATCCTTGATTCGATAACTAGGTTATATCGCATACAACCAATCGATACATTCATCGCGAGAATAGAATACGGTATCACATACACGCATTATTCTCGGTCCCACACATATCTCATATGCGCTCCTATTTCGTTTCGCTTGAGCCAGGAAACCTCTGTGTAGGACTCTAAAGACTCGTCAAAACGCTGGCAGCAGATGATGATCATATCAAACATCCACAAGCCGCAAGCGGTCTGCTAAACATAACGGCCACCCGGGTATTGAGCGATCTGAAGATCGACGAGCAAGCCTGCTCACACTCCTGTGAATCCAACCAGTAACACTTACCGTACAGTCCGGTCTGTTCCTCTGATATGTCGCATATCTCGCCTAGGGGTGGTAAACGTCAGACCCCAATAGCTCGATAAGTCATGCCGACGTAAGGTCCATAACATTCGTGAAACTACTGATAACTCTTACCAGTATATCACTGCAACCCTGGCCAGGGATTTCCTGTTATGGCCAGTCGAGCATAGCGCAACATCAACCCCCAATACCGGGAGAGACGAATCCCCTCCTATCGCTCATTGCCTCCATGTGAATCGGGACTGTACCCAATAACCACCTGTTTGCACAACTCAGTAGAGCCGTGGTAGGATGGAAATCAAAGCACAGTGGGAGACACACAAGACTCTATGACGATCTCGGGTCAACAGACTAAGCTGTACCAGTGTCACCAGAGAACTGCCATCTGACGTGAGGTATAATACCATCTGGGAGTTCTCGGCGAGTTCGTTCAGTGTACCCAGACTCCACTGAGCACCCGCATACCATTTTCGATGTCAAACACCAATGGATATGGGATCATCCATCGCCCATCGCATGGGTCGAGAAGATATGCGCTAGTCTACTCTGGAATATCGATGCCCCGTCTCGATATTCCCACGACTAGGAACAATGAAGGATGTACTCATTGGCTACCCAGGCCCCACTAGTATGATCTTCATCATAGTCCTGGAAGTCGAGTACACATCCTAAGGGCTTTATCAACATGTAATCAGAGAGACAGAAAGTATACATGTTAAGATAAAGAACAACCAGATAGCGTACTATCATGTCGAGCAAGAAAGTCCTACCTATATATGTTCCAGCATCCACTACAATATACATCCAATGTACAGTAATGGCCTCTAGGGCATACATATAACTAACATTCTCCCACTTGCACTAGGGCCATCTGTAGCATTGGTCGCAGTATCTAATACTCAACCATCCCATATGAGTCTCTCTCTGGGAAAAAGGCCTTCGTGAGTGGATCCGCCGTGTTGTCCTCTGAGTCTACTCTCCTAACCTCGATCACCCCGGAGATCAACTATCTCCATGATCAGGTGATGCTTCCTCAGAATATGTCTCGGTCACTGATGGGACCGGGGTTCCAGGGCCTAAGCCACACTTCTATTGTCATACAATGGCAGGAACCTAGTTCATCTTATGAACCAATATACACCCAAACTTCCTCTTTGGTAGTATCTTCAATAGCGATGTTACCAGCCTTTATCGTCTAGTTTGCCACGGTATTTAGCTTGGAACTCTTCCAACATACCGTCCCTCTACTGAGGGTAAAGACAGTGCCTGTGACTGACATTCAGTCGTCTTTATCACCCTGGAACTCTTCCAGTGATTCTCCTCAGGATCGTTTGATATCATCTCACTACATCTAGTGAGAATCCTAGCATCCAATTACATCTATCTCATAGATGAAAAACTCAGGATTTAGGAGGTATCACTTTGATCCTATTTGGAGAATCCTAGTGATAATAGGAGATTGACCGATCGTAGTATAGGAAACTCTCTTCCTATCAAGAGTATGTTGTCTACGTACAATACGAAGATGACCACCTTACTCTCTACTACCCTTTTGTATATACAAGGTTCGTCTACCATTTTGATGAAGTCAAATACTTTGACTATCACATCAAAACAGACATTCCAACTCCGCGATGCCTGCTTTATTCTGTAAAGCAACTTGCACACGTTTCCGCCGCTCCCACTATCTACGAGGCCCTCTGGCTGTGCACTTACAGACGTTCTCTTCTAAATCAGTATTTAGAAAAGCAGTCATGGCACCCAACTGCCAGATATCGTAGTCATGGTATGTAGCCGTGGTAAGTAAGATCTGGATAGACTTAAGCATAGCTACTGGAAAAAGGTTTCATCATTATCCACGCCTGGTCGATGATGAAAAACTTTAACAAGTCTAGCTTTGAAAGTCTCAACTTTTCCATCTACACCAAGTAATCTTCGCAAGATATACTTGCTCCTGATGGGGATTTAACCCTTCAGATATAGCATCTAAAGTCCATACTTTGCTGGTGTACATGGATTCCATCTCAGATCGCTAAGCATCCAGCCATTCTTACAGAGTCCCTACTCTCGATGGCCTGCTCGAAACTAGTTGGGTCATCATCTTATGATGCATTCCTCGCTCCCACTGTCATCGAGAAACCGAGGTATCTCTCAGGCGGATGAGAAACCCTACTAGATCGGCGGAGAGGCTGAGGTTCGTCGGGAACTATAGAATCCTTTGGTTCTGTCAAATCATCAACTGCAGTTTTGTATAGCTGGAACCTTTCCAGTTCTACAGAACTGATCCTGCCTCGATCTTGTCCGGATTTTGCTTTAAACATAGGCCGGACAACCCCAAATCTTAACTAGCTTAAGACATGGGCTCTTCCCATACCATATCTCATATGGAGTGGTAGGCACTGATTTGATTCAAACCTAATTCAATATGTATGCAGCTTCTCAAGTGCATAACACCCAATAGGAAACAGGTAACTCAGTAATACTCATCATAGAGCACACGATATCTAATATTGTGTGATTGCTCCGCCCCGATACACCGTTGTGCTGTGGTGTATTCTGAGGAGTAACACTGAGAGAAAATCTCATTCTCCTTTAGATTAGTCCAGGAATTCTATGCACACGTATTCTCCTCCCTGATCTCATCATAGGACATAATACTTATACCCGTATTTTGGTTCTCTACTTCTAACTTATATTCTGTGAATATCTCAAAAGGTTCGGACTCATGTTTCAACATGAACATATGTCTGAATCTTGAGAGATTATCAGAGAACGTAATGAAGTATAAAGAACCAGTCCTGGCATGTGTAGACATGAGACCTTACATACATCATAATGTATCAGTCCCAAGAGTTTTCTAACTCTTTCTCTGTTTCCAATAAACAGAGCTATGGTCATCTTATCTTTGTGACATGACTGGCAAGTTTCACAAGATGTAAATTCAAACTGATTTAAATATACATCTAAATGTAACTTCAGCTAGTCGGGTCGCATTGATATGACCTAGTCTACAATACCTCAAGAAGAATTTTTTCATTTCTGAACTCTTCCTCTTGTGTGTGTTTAGTATACAAGGAACTGTAGTTTGATTTAGAACATCAATGCTTTTAGATAACGTGCCTGAACCGATCAACTTTTGATATAGGAAATGTTCAAAACATTATCCAACAATACAAAATTATATCATTTCTTTACTAATAAAGAGACTGATATGATTTTGTATATCAGGTTCGGTATCTAATAGCATTTGTTCAGAATCAATGTATTGGTAATACAGGGTGACGGTGACCAACAGACTTGGCTGCAACACTTGCCCCGTTTTCTGCCTCATGAAACTTATCACCCGTTCTCAGTTTTTCTACCTTTTTGTAGCCCTATGTAACAGATTACATATCTGTGATCCTGATCTGGTATCAAATACCCAGGATTCAGAGGATACTGAGAAACAGTTCTCTATAATGAACACACCCGAAGGAGATGCATCATATGCACTTTCTTCGTTTGGGCGGCATAGGAAATCTGGTATTCCCCTATTTCCTGCTCTGTCTTATAACAATTATAAGTTGGAGCGGGATCAACGTTCCCCAGCTCAGTATAACAAGCGGGTTCGGTCAATACATCCATATTATTATCTTGATTTAGGCGTGATATGGTCGCTACCTGGAGAGAGAGAGAAGAAAACACTCTGCGTGCGCTCTTGCAAGATCAGATTGGTTATATATTTTATCTAATCAGGATGGCTCCCACTGTTTTTATCAAATCTTCCTTCAAACCCTAAAAGGAAAGACTAGCCGGGATTAATTACACTCTACAAGTTCGCCAATCTTTCAGCCAGGCCAGTGTCGGTACTTTGAGGGAGGTTCCCCGTGCTTTCGCACGGACCTAATTACAGTAAACCTCGTTTTCCCAGAGGCGTAACCCCGTTGACACCTTTCTAGACACCTACTTGATCGGCTAATTGCAAAGTGCAAAACTCTCCCAGGAGTAACAATTACTCGCAGTGGGTATCGGGATCCAACTATCATATAGAAGGTATGCAATCTCATTGCAAATTTCAACACTTGAAACTCCCGATAAAGGTTTTTACCCCTAGCACCTATGACCTTAACTATGGTCAACAAATCATAAGTACTAGTCAAGCTCTACCCATCATTTCGTGATTAATTAGACCCACCCACATGACCCTTAACTAAGGTCAACAAAGTCACGCGACTGTCCTAACTAATCGCATCATATGCGGTGTAGGAAGACATCACTTAGCTACCGTACACTGTGCCTTGACTACGGTCAACAAACACAGCACGAATACTAAGTACTCTACTTCCTAAAATGACGGAGGGTTGCGGCTGGTTTTTGTGAAAACCTTTAACGCTTTGAACTTGATCTCGTTGCGGAATCAAATGGTTTTTAAATGGAATGTTTTTGAGGCTTTTCTAGTTTTGCTAAGGGGGTCACTCCCGGTGAAGGGATCGTCGGCCCTTTCCTCGTCGAATGAGGTGCGGGATATATCATATATATCACTGTGCAAAGCAGAAACTATAGAAGCGATCAAAAGACAAACCGAGGGTTGTAGCATCTGCCAGTTATTGCTAAAGGATTCACTCCCGGTGAAGGGATCTCGGTCCTTTCCTCATCGAATAAGGTGCAGGATGTTCTACAAGGAACACCACGATGCAAAGCAAGAACTGTAGCTACCTGTTTTATTTTGAAATTCGATTCCACAACATCAATTAGGTTTATTTTCTTTCATTAATCTCATTAATGAATATCCCATCATTTAAATTACCTAAACATCACAGATAAATATGACGTACACTTATGCCATCCGCATTCGCCTCGATATCCCCTCGTGCACCGTTAGGTTAGGTAACTAACGGCAGAGCGGGGCAGGGCTAGCACGGGTGTAAAATATAAGTAACGTCTATATAATATATCATATATACTATATACTACATCTATCTGAATAGAGCACAGAACATCGCATGATCACATCACAGATAAAGCACAGCAGAAGAAACATATGAAATATTGGATATACTAGGACGTCCGTGTTTTCAATACGAGCCAGTATAAAACACGGATTCCACGGTCGTGATGAATAGCCAATCCCACACCCCAAGACCCCTACGAGAGCGGCAAGCAACCCTACCAATTCTAGGGTTAGGAGACCCGGACTCGACTCCTCGAGTTGGTCTCCCACTGGACCCCAGAACCCGGTTACTTGTGCTCCCCTCCTTGGGTCTATCCTAATGCGGAAAAGTAAATAATATACAAATGGTGACAACATCCGCAACCTGGAAGTGCCCCAATAAAAGAATATTACATACAAGTTTTTACATGAATGAAAATGAAAAAAAACACTCATCTCACATAAACCCCCCCCCCCCCCCCCGGCTATTCAAACACGACGATCCAATATAACATATCCAGCAACACATAACATCACATGTCATCAACGTAAGTAAATATGTCCATCCCAATTGTCGTTGACATATAGCAACGAAACCGGCGATATCACATATTACACTTACGGTCACAGAAAAGAAAGTGTAAAACTACAACAGTTGGAATCCGCAACCATCTCAGACATCGCATGCCTGACCAAATGAATTATTTAGACATCGCATGCCTAACAATTATAAACCCCGCATTTTAGTCTCAAAATCGAAAACACTTTTCAATATCAAGTCGGGCAATTCTACAGGATTCCCGACGTTCTGATCGAATGCTCGTCGCAAACTTCAGTAGACGGCCGCACCCTTGATGCCGTCGACGAAGTGCACCCAGGCGGAACACCGCTACCGCGAGCACCCGAACGGATGCTTTCGGCGACGGGGTTCTCCTACAGTCACTTGGTCGGGGCTATGGAGTGAGGCTGTCTATTAAGTTTACCCGGCGAGTATCCGCGTACGCTACGTGATTGCGACGGAATTTTGATCACATCAAAATTCCGTGGCAACCGATCAAGTGAGACTAAACCACTAGATTTAAAATATTCATTCCGTTATCTCATAACTATTTGTGAATTCCAATTATTGTATCACATTCCGGATAAACAGAAAATGCTAAACTTTTCGATCGAACAATCGAACACCCAAGTTTTTCCGATAATACTCAACACATGAAATAAGTCTAACAACATTCAGTTCGTGCCTCAGTACCAACGGTCCAGCCGTAGAAGGGTCAAGCCAACGCCTCACATGTGGCACGCCGTACTGCCCCAAACCCGAAGGTTCAAAGGGCAGTTCAAGACGGTCACATAATCGAGTTAAGGTTTGTTGTCTTCTAGAGGGTCCATCGCGTTACTTGCACTACTTAGAACGTCGTTAAACTAAGGAAAAATCCAACAATTGGAAATTTCCCGGCAGGGGAAAAAGTGGGTATTTATATCCGGTCGAACTTTTTAACATATTCAACAAATTTATCAGGAAAGCCACACTGACAAAATTAGACAATCCGATCGAAACACCGAGTTCCCAATACAACTCAGAAAATACAACTCTGGAATAAATATTAAAAGCATCCAGAACACACAAGAAACACCAACAGAAACAACTGAAGAAAACTCACAGCCTGATCATCACAGACGGCCGCGGAACCGCCGCAGAAGGGGGGTCAACGCCGCGGTTCCGCGGTCGTACTGTAGAATCAGGCTGTCGTTTTCTGCAGTTTTTCTTAGAATTTCCTGCACATTTCTCTGCATATTTTTAATTCCAAAAAATCCACATTTTACAGAAATGTCCAAAGAGCATTTTCAAAGTCGGGGTTTTGGGTCGATCGGACTTCTAACTCCGTCAGGACTTCGCCTAAGGCTCTACCTAGGCTCTGATACCACTGTAGGGTTCCTAGGCACTCTAATGGAGTCTCACAAGTGATCAAACATGCACAAATCAAATTTTTCGAGTGCCTACAAACCCTAATACGGATCGTTAACTAGATATATAGGCGAAACAAGCAAGTAAACGGAAATGTATCTAAAGGAAAGGGACTACAACCTTTGTAGATCCGGTCCACCACCTCCTAGGCTCTGTGATGAAGTCCCCTCGTTGTCCAAATCGTATCTTGGGCTCTAGCGTCGGCTTCATCGGTGGAAAAACTGGCTTGGTCATCGACGACGTGCCGAAGATGATCTACATCGAGGCATCACTAGATCAAGCTCCACCTTCACCAAGCCATGAAAACTTGTGAAGGAAACACCCTATACTACTTGGCAAGAGGTAGAGGATGAAGAAATAGGAAGTGGGTAGACTTTAGTTTTGGATTTCTCACTAGGTTTCATCACTTGCCATTGGAGTAGCAAGCTTTCTTCATGGAAGAAGAACATGAAGATGAAGAAGAAGATGTGATAAGTTTTTAAAATAGATAATAAAATCAATACTTATCATAATCTTACCCTTAGTTAAGTGTAGAGAATCAACTAGGGTTAGTGAATGGTTAGATTTTTTAGATGAAGACAAAATGGTCAAACCTTCTTGAAGCTTTAAAGAAAAGAACAAAAAGATCAACCATTTTATTTTCATTCCAAATGAAGAATGAATAAATAAATAAATAGTTAATAAATACAAAACCCTAACCATTACACAACCATAGTTTAATCATACACTTAACTAAGTATACATGTATCATCAAACATGATACAATGATGTGCACAAAAATATATCACATATACAACTTGCACAATTCAAGTGACAAAATCCATTTAAAGTGAACCAATACTAGTTACAAAGTAATATATCAAATACATAATTATACATTAAATCATTAAATCAACACTTGATTTAACGATCCGGTCATATCGTATGTAACCGACTAGTATCCAATGTATCGGCTTATCGAATCAATCCTTGATTCGATAACTAGGTTATATCGCATACAACCAATCGATACATTCATCGCGAGAATAGAATACGGTATCACATACACGCATTATTCTCGGTCCCGCACATATCTCATATGCGCTCCTATTTTGTTTCACATGAGCTAGGAAACCTCTGTGTAGGACTCTAAAGACTCGTCAATACGCCGGCAGCAGATGATGATCATATCAAACATCCACAAGCCGCAAGCGGTCTGCTAAACGTAACAGCCACCCGGGTATTGAGCGATCAGAAGATCGACGAGCAAGCCCGCTCATACTCCTGTGAATCCAACCAGTAACACTTACCGTACAGTCCGGTCTGTTCGTCTGATATGTCGCATATCTCGCCTAGGGGTGGTAAACGTCAGACCCTAATAGCTCGATAAGTCATGCCGACGTAAGGTCCATAACATTCGTGAAACTACTGATAACTCTTACCAGTATATCACTGCAACCCTGGCTAGGGATTTCCTGTTATGGCCAGTCGAGCATAGCGCAACATCAACCCCCAATACCGGGAGAGACGAGTCCCCTCCTATCGCTCATTGCCTCCATGTGAATCGGGACTGTACCCAATAACCACCTGTTTGCACAACTCAGTAGAGCCGTGGTAGGGTGGAAATCAAAACACAGTGGGAGACACACAAGACTCTATGACGATCTCGGGTCAACAGACTAAGCTGTACCAGTGTCACCAGAGAACTGCCATATGATGTGAGGTATAATACCATCTGGGAGTTCTCGGCGAGTCCGTTCAGTATACCCAGTCTCCACTGAGCACCCGCATACCATCTTCGATGTCAAACACCATTGGATATGGGATCATCCATCGCCCATCGCATGGGTCGAGAAGATATGCGCTAGTCTACTCTGGAATATCGATGCCCCGTCTCGACATTCCCACGACTAGGAACAATGAAGGATGTACTCATTGGCTACCCAGGCCCCACTAGTATGATCTGCATCATAGTCCTGGAAGTCGAGTACACATCCTAAGGGCTTTATCAACATGTAATCAGAGAGACAGAAAGTATACATGTTAAGATAAAGAACAACCAGATAGCGTACTTTCATGTCAAGCAAGAAAGTCCTACCTATATATGTCCCAGCATCCACTACAATATACATCCAATGTACATTAATGGCCTCTAGGGCATACATATAACTAACACGAACTCTTGAACTACCTCTGACTTCGATCCTTCCGCTTGCGATGCTGCAATCTCTGCCTTCTTTGGTTTTGCTCTATAGATACTAGGCTCCAAGGTCGGGTCTCCTCTTTTGAAGTAGAACACTGGGTGATCTGTTATTTCAAACACTACCTTCCTTTGGCGACAGTCGATGGTAGCGAAGAAAGTTTCCAGCCAGTCCATTCCCAAGACTACGTTGAAATTCGGCGATAATGTCTAGAGGAATTGAAGGAGATCCGTATTCAGTTAGACAAACTCCTGAAGAAAGGTTGGATCCCACCCGGTACTTCAAGTTGGGGATCTCCGGTGCTACTGGTGAAGAAGAAGGAAGATACCTACAGGATGTGCGTGGATTATCGAGCTATGAACGAGGTGGAAATTAAAAACAAGTATCCACTCCCTCGCATTGATGAACTTTTTGATTAGTTAAGAGGATCTTATGCCTTTTCTGTTGGGATTCTTTAGCACCATGCCTATGGTTTGCTAGCATCACTCAAGCCACAATAAAAATTTGGGGAGGTGCTATGCAATCTAACCATGAATCTTAACTAGAATTTTTAGGGTAGCATCAATAGTATCACATACTATAAACTATTTATCACTAAGTGAAGATAATACAACCTTTGTAGACTTGCTTTAGAGACTCCTTAGATTTTTGAGAGTTTGAAACGGCTCGCTAGAAACCTTCCTAGTCCACGATGATCCACCCGAAGTCCCTTTGCACAAAGCTCCTTGCTTCACATGATCAAGAATGAGGATGAAGCAAACACTTTACACTAATGGGTTAGAATAGCGTAGAATAGTGATGTTGTTTCTTTTCTCACTTTAAAACCCTTTCTTTTTAGCCAACTCACTCAAAAGAAATCTCAAGAGAGAGGAAGAAGAAGATGGCTTTGCTTGAGCTCAAGAGTTATGATGATAAAATAAATGAAAATGAGAATAGAAAATATAAATATTTTCACACTCTCATCTAACCATGGGTTAATAAATATCTAGATATTTATTTTGTTGTTAAAAGCCAATTGAATACTAATCCATGGTTAATAGTTAGGTCATGTGTGGTCAAGTTTAGAAGAGTGTAGATAAATATCAACCTTGAGTCAATTTTCTTTTTCTTTAACTCAAAAATAAATATATACATAATTACAACCATGTGAGTCTTGCATTGCCATCTTATATGTATAAACAACCATGATACCATGCATGTATGTATGTGTGCATTCACATCATCTTGTGCAAGAACAAAAAACTATGCATACATGCATGCATACATCTAATAGAAAAAGGGTTTAATAAGAAGTGAGCTATAAAGTCAATTTTAAATCAACACTTAATTTTAAAAACCGGTCATATCATATACGACCCAACCAATAATAAAACGCCTGATTAATATACGGTATCACATACACGCATTTAATCGGGTCCCCGCGCATATCTCATATCCACACCACATCGTTTCGCCTGAGTTAAGAAACTCCTGTGTGGGACTCTAAGACTCGTCAATACGCCGGCAGTAGGTGATAATCACATTAAACACCCACAAGCCAAAAGCGGTCAGGTAAACGTAACGACCACCCAGGTATTGAGCGATCAGAAGAAAAACAAGCGAAGCTGTCAAAAAATCCCGTCGAGCAAACTGGCAACACTTACCGTACAGTCCGGTCTCTTCGTCAGATATGTTGTATATCGAGTCTAGGGATGGTATCGTCGACCCCAATAACTCAATAAGTCATTCCGGTGTATGGCTCATAACAGATCGAGAAACTACTGATAACACTTATCAGTAAATCTCAGCAGCCCTGGCCAGGGACTTCCTGTTATAGCCAATCGAGCATAGCACAACTTCAACCCCCAATACCGGGAGAGACGAAACCACTACTATCGCTCATTGCCTTAATGTGCTTCGGGACTGTACCCAAAATCCACCTGTTTGCACGACTCAGTAGAGCCATGGTAGGGTGGAGATCAAAGTATAGTGGGAGGACACACAAGACTCTATGACGATCTCGGGTCTATAGATTAACCTGTACCAGTGTCACCTGTAAACTGCTATCTGACGATAGATATAATACCACATAGGAGTTCTCGGTGAGTCCGTTCAGTGTACCCAGTCCCCACTGAGCACCCGTATACAATCTTTGGTGTCACCATACCAGATGGATATGGGATCATCCATCGCCCATCATATGGGATAAGAATGGTATACGCTAGTCTACTCTGGAATATCGATGCCCCGTCTCGATACACCCACGACTAGGAACAGTTCAAGGATATGCTTATAAACTACATGTGTCCCAGTAGTATGATCTGCATCATAGTCCCAGTAGTCAAGCAAATATCCTAAGGGCTTTATCAACATATACTAAATGAGTAAGATGCATGATCAAATGAACATGTCAAGAAAAAGTAAACCAGATAGCGTACTATCATATCGAGCAAGAACGTCATTTGTATGTATATATATATATATATATATATATATATATATATATATATACACATTTCCAAGCATCTACTATACATATAATGGCCTCTAGGGCATACATATATCCAACAATCTCCCACCTGCACTAAGGCCAATTATTGGCGTATCTCATACTCAACATCTCAAAAAGTCACTCATGTTGCGGCTGTTGAAGGGCCTTGGTGAGTGGATCCGCGGTGTTGTTCTTTGTATCTACTCTCCGAATCTCAATCTCGCGGTGATCTACTATCTCCCAAATCAAATGATATCGCCAGAGGATGTGTCTGGACTTCTGATGGGACCTGGGTTCTTTGGCTAACGCCATATCCCCATTATTATCACAATACAATGGTATTGGATCAACAATGGTTGGAACCACTCCTAGTTCCGCGACGAACTTCCTCATCTAGACGGCTTCATTGGCAGCATCATTTGCAGCAATATACTCAGCTTCCATCGTGGTGTCTGCAACGGTATCCTGTTTGGAACTCTTCCAACTAACCGCCCTTCAATTGGGGGGAAAAACAAACCCTGAGAAAGATTTGCTGTCATCCTTATCACTTTGGAAGCTGGAATCGGTAAAGGCCTCCCTCTGGAGATCCCCATTACCATACACCAAGAACAATTCTTTAGTCATTCGCAAGTACTTAAGAATGTTCTTCACTGCTATCCAATGTTTCTCCCCTGGGTTGGATTGATACCTGCTTACTACAGCTAGTGCATAAGCTACATCAGGGCGAGTACGTAATATCGCATACATTATAGATCCTACGGCTGAAGCATAGGGTATAATGCTCATGCGAGCTCTCTCTTCATCAGTCTTCGGACAGAAGTCTTTGGAGAGAGTGATTCCATGGCAAGCGGGCAAGGCACCACGCTTGGAATCTTCCATACTAAACATGTCAATGTACTTTAATTGGGACAATCCCAATAACCTCTTGGATCTATCTCTATAGATCCTAATGCCCAAAATGGAAGAGGCATCACCCAGGTCCATCATGGAGAACCTTTGTGATAAGAATAGTTTGACCGATTGTAGCATAGGAATATCATTTCCTATCAAGAGAATGTCATCCACGTACAATACGAGGAATGTGACAGTGCTCCCTACGATCTTCTTATAAATGAATGGTTCATCTATATTTTTGACAAAATCAAACTTTTTGATTGTATCATCAAAGCAGATGTTCCGGCTCCGTGATGTCTGCTTTAATCCATAAATGGATTTAAGCAACCTACATGCCTTTCTGCTGCTCCCACTATCTATGAAGCCCTATGGCTGATCCATAAAAACGCAATTTTCTAAATCACCATTTAGAAATGCAGTTTTTATGTCCATCTGCCAGATTTCATAATTGTAGGGAGAAGAAATAGCAAGTAGGATCCGAATGGATTTAAGCATTGCTACTGGAGAGAAAGTTTCATCATAGTCCAATCCTGGTCTTCGACGAAAACCTTTCGCTACAAGCATAGCTTTAAAGGTCTTTACATATCCATCTACACCAATCTTTCTCTTAAAGATCTATTTGCACCTTACGGGTTTTATTCCAGGAGGGGCAACATTAAAAGTCCATATTTTGTTGGTGTACATGGACTCCATTTCGGATCTCATGGCATCCAGCCACTTCACCGAGTCACCACTCGTGATAGCTTGCTGAAAACTAGTAGGGTCATCATCATCCATGATGCAATCTTCTCTATCACCATCAACGAGAAACCCATAGTATTTTTCCGGTGGACGAGAATTCCTACTAGATCTCCGGAGCGGCTGAGGTTCTTGAAGTACTACTGCAACATCAGTTTCAACCAATTCGTCATGAGAAATTTGTATATCTAGAACCTCTTCTAGTTCTACCGTATTGCCATCAGTACTATTTGTAAAAATTTCATTTTCTAAAAATGTGGCATATTGAGAAACAAACACCTTTTGTTCCTCCTTGTGGTAGAATAGATATCCATATGAATGTTTTGGATATCCTATAAATTTACACATGACCGATCGTGTCTCGAGTTTATCCGGATTCTGCTTTTTGACAAAAGCCGGACAACCCTATATCCTAACTCTTTTAAGAGATGGTCTCTTTCCACACCATATCTCATATGGAGTGGTAGACAAGGTCTTGGTTGGAACCCTTTTTAACAGATACATTGCTGTCTCCAAAGCATGTCCCCAAAAGGAAAGAGGTAACTCAGCATGACTCATCATAGACCGTACCATATCTAATAGGGTACGATTCCTCCGTTCTGACACACCATTGTGCTGTGGTGTGTAAGGGGGAGTGAGCTAAGAGAGAATCCCATTCTCTTTTAAGAAGTCTGAAATCTCTGTACTCAAATACTCTCCACCTCGATCCGATTGAAGTTTCTTGATGCTCAAGACTGTCTGTTTTTCTACCTCAAGTTTATATTCCTTGAATTTATCGAAAGCTTCGGATTTATGCTTTAATAAAAACACGTATCCGAATCTTGAGAAATCATCAATAAAAGTAATGAAGTATGAAAAACCGCCTCTAGCATGTGTAGACATTGGTCCGCATACATCACTATGTATGAGGCTTAAGAGTTCCACAGCTCTTTCTCCGTGTCCAGTAAACGGAGTTTTGGTCATTTTACCTTTGATACAGGACTGACAAGTCGCATAAGATTTATATTCAAAAGGATTTAAATATCCATCTTTATGTAACTTGTTTAGTCTTGTTTCATTAATATGACCAAGTCTACAATGCCAAAGAAAAGTTTCATTTATATCTGAAAATTTTCTTTTATGTGTATGTTGTATATTGAGAACTGTGTGTTGGTTTAGGACGTAAATACCGTTATTTAGTGTGCCATACCCAATCAACTGTTGATTCAAGTTAATGTTCATAACATTATTTTCCAACACAAAATGATATCCTTCATTGTCTAACAAAGAAACAGATATTATATGACATAGCGTAATAGGTACATAATAACAAGGGTTCAAAACTAAAATACATCCCGAAGGCAACCCAAGATGATACTCTCCTACAGATACAGCATGTACATCGGAACCATTTCCAACCCGAAGACTATGGTCACCAGTCTTCAAAACTCTATTGTTTCTCAATCCCTGCATACAATTGCAGATGTGAGAACCAGAACCGGTATCTAATACCAAAGATGCAGAGTTTATAGAAAAACAGTTTTTAGTTACAAACACACCTGAAGCGGAAGCATCAGTATACTTCTTCTTCTTGAGATCAGCAATATACAGAGAATAGTTACGTTTCCAGTGTCCCGACTTATGGAAGTATAAATATTCTCCTTTTCCACTTCCTGCTGCCCGGGATTTGTCTTTCCCCTTTGCCTTTACAACTCGACCTTTCGGTGTGGTGGGTTTCTTCTTCTTCTTTCCCTTGGCCTTAGCTTTTGGGATGGAAGAGGAAAATGACCCAGCAAGCAGAGTGGGAGTTTTCGCTGTCTTAAGCATGCTCTCTACACTTCTCAATATATTGAGAAGTTCAGACAGTGATTTTTCCAAATCGTTCATATTGAAATTCACAATGAACGGAGCAAAGGTAGGGGGGAGAGACTGTAGAACAATATCATTATATTGCTCATTATCCATGGTCCATCCCATGTCCTCAAGTTCTTCTATAAGACCAATCATCTTCAAGACATGTTCTCATACTGATGTGCCAGGGGCCATCCGCATCTGAAACAACTTTCGAGATGCCTCATATCGCAAAGTCCGAGATTGCTCTGCATACAACTCCTTTGTATGAAGAAAGATGGATTGAACATCCATCTTCTCGTGCTTCTTCTGATGTATACTGTCCATAGAAGAAAGCGCGAGGCACTTGGCCGTGTCACAATCAATATCCCATGTTTTTCGGATCTCCTTACCCGAAACAGATGATTCAGGTCCTGGGACGGGTGGCGCTTTTGCAGTGAGGACATATGATACTTTATCATATGTGAGTGTAATGTTCAAGTTCCACAACCATTCTTTATAATTCGGTCCTGTCAGTTTGTTTTTCTCTAAAAGAAGCTTAAGTCCCGTCATCTGGTATTTGCCATTAGGAGAGAGAAAAGAATACACTCAGCGAAATGCTCTTGCAAACATTTTAGATTGGTTATTATCTTATCTAATCGATGTCTCCCACTGCTTTTATCAAATTTTCTTTCAAAACCTTAAAAAGAAAACTAGCCAGGATTAATTACATTCTATAGTTTCGCTAACCAGTCAGCCATGCTAGTGTCGGTACTTTGAGGGAGGTCCTGTACTTTCGCACGGACCTAATTAAAATAAACCTCGTTTTCCAAGAGGTCAAACCCCATTTACATCTTTCTAGACACCTACTGGATTAGCTAATTGTAAAGTGCAAAATTCTACTGGGAGTAACTCTTACTCATAGTTGGATCGGGATCCAACTATCATATAGAAGGTATGCAATCTCATTAAAAATTTCAACTCTTGAAACTCCTGATATGGTTTTTACCCCTAGCTGCTTATGACCTTGGCTATGGTCAACATATCATAAGCACTAGTCATGTTCTACCCGTCATTTCGTGATTAACCAGACCCACCCATATGACCCTTGACTATGATCAACATAATCACATGAATGTTCTAACTGATCGCATCGTATGCTTTATAGGAAGACATCACTTAGCTACCGTACACTACGCCTTGACTATGATTAACATACGTAGCACGAATACTAAGTACTCTGCTTCCTAAAATGACGGAGGGTTGCGGATGGATTTTATGAAAACCTTTAACGCTTTGAACTTGATCTCGTTGTAGAATCAAAATAGTTTAGAAAAGGAGTGGCTTAAGCTCCGCATCTTTTGAAACTTGCATTTTTCATAAAAAGGCCGAGTGTGTTTCAAATACGATTCTATAACATATTTAAGTTTCTTTTTCTTTACATTAATCTTATTAATGTATTCCCATCATTTAAGTTCCTAAGCCATCACAGAAAAGAAACGAAAATAGAACGTACACTTATGTCATCCTCATTCGCCATAGTGTCCCGTTATGCACCGTTAGGTTACTTAACTAACGGCATAGCGGGGCGGGACTAGCGTGGGTGTAAAACATAAATAACGTTTATTATATATCATATATATAATAATAATCCATTCGTCTCAGATACTAAGTAATCTCATCACAGAATATCAACAACATAAGCACATATGAAAATATAGGATATCTAGGTGGTCCATATTTTGTATTCAGCCAACAATAGAAAATACGGATTCCACGGTCACGATGAATAGCCAAGCCCACACCCCTAGTCCCCTACGAGAGAGGAAAGTGACCTTACAAATTCTAGATTTTAGGAGACCCGGTCTCGAATCCTCGAGATGGCCTCCCACTGAACCCTAGAACCCGGTCACTTGTGCTCCCCTCCTTGGGTCTATCCTAATGCGGAAAAGTAAATAATATACAATGATGGTGACAACATCCTCAACCCGGAAGTGCCCCAAATAAAAGAATATTACATACAATTAATTTTTCCATGAATGAAAATAAAGACTCTCATCTCACATAAAACCACCGGCCATTCAATCACGACAATCCTGCACATCATAGCTCAGCAACACATAATATCACATATCATCAACATAAGTAAGTATGCGTACCCCGATTGTCGTTGATGTATATCAACGAAACCGGCGATACACCACATACAACACTTACGTTCGCAGAAAATAAAGTGAAAAACAACAATAATTGCAATTATCACATTCACATCTATCAAGACGATGTCAAACGTTTTGATCGAATCAACTAACACCCAAAAATTACCCCGAGAGCTCAACACTTGAGCAAAGTTAAAATACCCAAAAACGTGCCACAGTGTCTATGGAACAGCCGTAGAAGGGTCAACCAATGCCTCACCTATGGCACAACGGAACTACGGCAAACCGTAGGGTTCGATCGCGGTTCCGTGGGCATAGAATCGAGTTAAGGTTTTGTGTTCTTCTAGAGGGTCCATAGGGATACTTGCACGATTTTCCGAATACTTTCAACTTGGGAAAATTACAACTCTTAAAAATTTCAGCGGGGTTCTAGATATGGGATTTGAAGTTCGTTCGAACTATTAAAAATTGTCTAGGTTACCATTAAAGTGTTAAAATATACGACTACGAAACACTACGAATTAGCCCCTAATCAAAATAAACATCCCATGAAATTTTGGGCTAAATAAACAATACCTGAAACCCCAAATCCAACAGAACAGAGCACTGGTGAAGTACGAGACAGAACAGGGGAAGGGGGGCCGGCCAGGCCGGATTTGGGGGCTTGGTGCTCGGCCAAAATCCAAGAAATGGGCCTCGTATTTCACAGGTGTTCTCAGTACATCACATGTAAACTTCTGCGGTTGTTTAAATAATTTTAAAACGAATTTTTAAAAAATTAACAGAGAGCATTTTAGGGTTTCATAATATCGTATTTTTTCGGAGTTGTTTTCTTTTTCGTAATAGTTATAACACCGTGTCTAAATTTCTAGCTTGGCTCTGATACCACTGTTGGGATTCCTTAGCACTATGCCTAGTGTTTTCTATGTACGGTTACTAGGCACACACAAGAGGTTCCACAAGGCATCAACCATGCCAAATTAAAATTTACCGGTGCCGAGAAACCCAAAACTAGATCGTTAACTAGAGATTAGGCGAAACAACAAGCAAGCAAACAAATTTGCTACTTAGTGAAAGGGATTACAATCTTTGTAGATCCTGTCCTCCCCTTCTTTAGCTCCGTGTTGACATCCCTCCGCTGCGATTATCGGATCCCGGACTCTAGCGATGGTTTCGTCGGAGAAATGATCGGGCTAGGTCATTGACTTCGAGGCCGAAGATGATCTACGTCGGGGAGACTCAAACTCAAGCTATTCCTTCACTTGGTCAAAAACTTTGTGAAGAGAACACCCTATACTACATGGCTAGTTGTAGAGGATGAAGAAATAGGAAGTGGGTTCACTTTAGAATTGGATTTCTCACTGTTTTTCTCATGGCACCATTGGAGCTAGCAAGCTTTTGTGAGCTTGATGAAGATGAAGAAGAAGAAAAGAATCATATGAAACTTATCCTTTTAATCATGGCACCATGGTTGAGTTAAGCCCTCATGCTTAACTCATGTAGAGAATTAACCAAAGCATTAGGTTAAGGGTTGGGTTAACTAAGATCTTATATAAATGACAAAAGAGTTAACTTTGTCAATGTTTATCAAGCTTCATGAAGCTTGATAACTTTGACCAAAGTCTCACTCTTTTCTTATTTGCTAGGAAAATAGTAAACCCTAATTTAACCTTGATTTGGTTCAAGTCTCATACACACAACTTGTTTGTATCATCAAGCATGATACAAACATGTACACTTGCATATGTCACATATAAACAATGTGCACATTCAAGTGAGAAAATCAATCTTAAGTGAACCAATACTAGTTAATGTAAAGTAATATATCAAATATATAATTATACATTAAATTATTAAATCAACACTTGATTTAACGATCCGGTCATATCGCATATAACCGACTAATATCAAGTGTATCAATGTATCGAATCAACACTTGATTCGGTAACCCGGCTATATCACATATAACCGACCGATGATACAAATCGCAAGAATAGAATATAGTATCACATACTGGTATTATTCTCGGTCCCGCACATATCTCATATGCGCTCCTATTTCGTTTCGCTTGAGCCAGGAAACACCTGTGTAGGACTCTAAAGACTCGTCAATACGCCAGCAGTAGGTGATGATCATATCAAACACCCACAAGCCGCAAGCGGTCTGCTAAACGTAACGGCCACCCGGGTATTGAGCGATCAGAAGATCAACGAGCAAGCCCGCTCACACTCCTATGAATCCAACCAGTAACACTACCGTACAGTCCGGTCTGTTCGTCTGATATGTCGCATATCTTGTCTACGGGTGGTAAACGTCAGACCCTAATAAATCGATAAGTCGTGTCGATATGAGGCTCATAACTGGTCGAGAAACTACTGGTAACACTTACCAGTAAATCCCTAAAACAGCCTTGGCCAAGGACTTCCTGTTATAGCCAATCGAGCACTGCGCAACATCAACTCCCTATACCGGGAGAGACAAAACCCCTCCTATCGCTCATTGCCTCCATGTGATTCGGGACTGTACCCAAAAACCACCGTTTTGCACGCCCTCTTGGACGTGGTAAGGTAGAAATCAAAGCACAGTGGGAATCACACAAGACTCTATGACGATCTCGGGTATACAGACTAACCTGTACCAGTGTCACCAGAGAACTGCCATCTGACGTAAGGTATAATACCATCTGGGAGTTCTCGGCGAGTCCGTCCAGTGTACCCAGTCTCCACTGAGCACCCGTATATCATCTCTGATGTCAAACACCAATGGATATGGGATCATCCATCGCCCATCTATATGGGTCGAGAAGCTACACGCTAGTCTACTCTGGTATATCGATGCCCCGTCTCGATACACCCACGACTAGGGACATTGAAAGATGTACTTATGGACTACCATGTCCCCACTAGTATGATCCGCATCATAGTCCAGTTAGTCAAGTATACATCATAAGGGCTTTACCAACATGTAACAGAGAGACAACCAGTGTACACGTTAAGGTAAAGAGTAACCAGATAGCATATTATCATATCGAGCAAGAAAGTCATCCCTATATATGTCCAAGCATCCACTACAATATACATCCTATGAAAAGTAATGGCCTCTACGGCATACATATAACTAACATGCTAGCATCACTCATGCCACAATAAAAATTTGGGGAGGTGCTAAGCAATCTAACCATGAATCTTAACTAGAATTTTTATGGTAACATCAATAGTATCACATACTATAAACTATTTATCACTAAGTGAAGAGAATACAACCTTTGTAGACTTGCTTTAGTGACTCCTTGGATCTTTGACAGTTTGAAACGGCTCGCTAGAAACCTTCCTAGTCCACAATGATCCACCCGAAGTCCTTTTGCACAAAGCTCCTTGCTTCACTTGATCAAGAATGAGAATGAAGCAAACACTTTACACTAATGGGCTACAGTAGTATAGAATGGTGATGTGGTTTCTTTTCTCACTTCTAAACCCTTTCTTTTTAGCTAACTCACTCAAAAGAAATCTCAAGAGAGAGGAAGAAGAAGATGGCTTTGCTCGAGCTCAAGAGTTATGATGATAAAATAAATGAAAATGAGAATAGAAAATATAAATATTTTCACACTCTCATCTAACCATGGGTTAATAAATATCTAGATATTTATTTTGTAGTTAAAAGCCAATTGAAAACTAATCCATGGTTAATAGTTAGGTCAAGTGTGGTCAAGTTTAGAAGAGTGTAGATAAATATCAACCATGAGTCAATTTTCTTTTTCTTTAACTCAAAAATAAATATATACATAATTACAACCATGTGAGTCTTGCATTGCCATCTTATATGTATCAACAACCATGACACCATGTATGTATGTATGCATGTGTGCATTCACATCATCATGTGCATGAACAAAAAACTATGCATACATGCATGCATACATCTAATAGAAAAAGGGTTGAATAAGAAATGAGCTATAAAGTCAATGTTAAATCAACACTTGATTTAATAAACCGGTCATATCGCATATGATCCGACTAATAGTAAAACGCCCGATTAATATACGGTATCACAAACACGCATTTAATCGTGTCCCCGTGCATATCTCATATGCACACCACATCGTTTCGCCTGAGCTAGGAAACTCCTGTGTAGGAATCTAAGACTCGTCAATACGCCGGCAGTAGGTGATGATCACATCAAACACCCATAAGCCATAAGTGGTCATCTAAACGTAACGGCCTCCCGGGTATGGAGTGATCAGAAGAAAAACAAGCGAACCTGTCAAAAACTCCCGTCGAGCCAGCTGGAAACACTTACCGTACAATCCGGTCTCTTCGTCAGATATGTTGTATATCGAGTCTAGGGATGGTATCGTCGACACCAATAACTCAATAAGTCATGCCGGTGTATGGCTCATAACAGATCGAGAAACTATTGATAACACTTATCAATAAATCTCAGCAGCCCTGGCCAGGGGCTTCCTGTTATAGCCAATCGAGCATAGCACAACATCAATCCCCAATACCGGGAGAGACGAAACCCCACCTATCGCTCATTGCCTCTGTAAGTCTATGTTACCCACTCCGGTACTTACGTGGAGGCGGAAAGAGTAAAAATCAAATTTTTATCACAAGGAAACATAGACTAACCATGAAGGATCTTTGCTAAACAAAAACTAACAAACATACAAGGAGCTTTAACTACTAGGTTAAGAGGTATACCAAAAGCTTGAACTCCTTCTCTTCTTGTGTTGCTTCCTTTTCTTGTGAGCTCGTTTGAGTGGTGTAGACGGCTCCTCCTCTTCGTCTTCTCTTTGTCAAAGAAAGATCCACCCAAAGGCCTCTACCTTGAGCTCCTACCTCAACAATAAAGTAACTAGAGTGCTTGGCTTGCTAGACTAAGAACCCTAGAGTAAGTAGAGAGATGTTTTGATGGTTTAGTTTCAAAAGCTTATGATTTTCGACACATGAAACACTTAAGCTTTGAGAAAGGAAGAGGGAGAGCTAACAATGAGAGAGAAAGAGAATGATAGAATGAAATGAACCTTGCTCTCATATGATAAATATATGATAATAATAATAATAATTAAGAAAATTGTGATGGTGAATTGATTTGACCATTATCATTTCATATTTAATGCCAAGCATGCTTCAAGAAGCATCTTATGCTTAACAAAAAACAAAAAGAAAATGTAAGTCAACAAGTCAAATGGTCAAACCAATTCTAACCATGATACAAATATACTTAATTAATATTATTATTCATATTTCTCATTCTCATTAGGGTTTTGATCAAGTCAATGGTCAAAAACCCTAATGAGGTGTCTCCCTCTCCGCCTCTGTCAACTGTACGTACGTACCCGCATTCGTGTTCCGAAGAAACACGAATACAATGAGACAAGACCAATCCCAAAACAAATACTAGGATCTGGCTTAAACCAAAGCCCATTAGTAATAACTCCCCGGATACCATACGTGCACAAGTGCGCGTATGTGAACGAACCCCCGTCGTAAAACCATATGACCTCTACTCTGTTTTGCCCAAAGATGAACAACCCTCTGTGTGGGACTCTAAAGACCCGACACTACGCTGGCAGTAGGTTTAACCACAGGCCTCAAACGGTACTAGCTGTACGTAACGGTCCCCAGGTAGATGCCGATAAGAAGACTGATGAGGTGAACCTATCCGAACTCCTACTGAGCCTTAATGTGAAAAACTCCGTACAGTCCGATCGGTTCGTCTAAGTGTATCACATGTCGGGCCTAGGGGTAGGTAAACGTTAGACCCCTAATAGCGGTACAAGTCGTGTCGGAGTGTATCCCAGAACATCCTGAGAAACTACTGGAAACACTACCAGTACATCTCTCTTGCCCTGGCCAGGGACTTTGCGTAATGGCTCTCTTAAACACAGCGCGATATCAACCCCCAATACTGGGAGAGAAGAATCCTGTCTAACCGTCACTGCCTCCAAGTGCTTCGGGACTGCACCCAACTACTACCTGTTTGCATGACTCAATAGAGCCGTGGTAGGGTAGTAATCTTAGAGCAGTGGGAACACACTCGAGGCGAATTGGCAGTGTCAAGTCAACGGACTAAGCTGTACTCATATCACCAGGGAACTGTTATCTGACTATAGGTATAGTACCAACCAACAGTTCCCGACGAGTCCTGTCCAGTGTACTCATAACCTAATGAGCACCTGCATACTATCTGCAGTACGACGTACTGATGGCTGTGGGACAGACCATCTCCCAAGCTGGGATGAGAAGCGTACACACCAGTCTACTCCGGAGTATCGATGCCCTGTCTCGATAATCCTACGACTGGGGACCTGTATAAGGATGTGCTTATGAACTACCCAACCCCCATAAGTGTGACTGCCATCACAACGCTGGTAGTCAAGCAAAGATCCTAAGGGCTCTATCAATATGTATTAGTAATATATCAAAAGAAACATATACACATATTAAGATAAATACAAACCAACTAGCATACTACCATATTGAGCAAGACTGTTATAAATCTGTGTATATATCCCAAGCTTCCAAAATGTAATATACAAACTGGTACTATACAATAATGGCCTCTAGGGCATATCACACTAACAATCTCCCACTTTCACTGAGGCCATGTGCAGGCATATCGCAGACCTATCATCTCGAATAGCCTCTCGAACAGCGTCTGAGGAATGGCCTTTGTGAATGGATCTGCAGTGTTATCTTCTGTAGCAACCCTCCGAACCTCGATCTCCCGGTGATCCACGATCTCCCTGATCAGGTGATACCGCCTCAAGATGTGTCTGGACTTATGATGGGACCTGGGTTCCTTTGCTAAAGCTATAGCCCCGTTGTTGTCACGGTACAGAGGTATTGGATCAACAATGGACGGAACCACCTGAAGTTCTGTTAAGAACTTCCTCATCCATACAGCTTCTTTTGCGGCATCTAGAGCTGCGATATACTTCTCTTCCATTGTCGAGTCAGCAATGGTCTCCTGTTTGGAACTCTTCCAACAGACTGCCCCTCCATTGAGGGTAAAGACATAACCTGACATGGATTTGGAGTCATCATTGTCACTCTGGAAGCTGGAGTCAGCAAAGGCCTCGATCTGGAGGTCTTTTCCACCGTAAACCAAGAACATATCCTTAGTCCTTCTCAGGTACTTCAGAATGTTCTTTACCGCTATCCAGTGCTTCTCCCCAGGGTTTGACTGATACCGGCTTACCACATTCAGTGCATAAGCTACATATGGTCTGGTACACAACATCGCATACATTATAGAGCCTACCGCAGAAGCGTAGGGTATAATAGACATGCGATCCCTTTCCAAATCAGTCTTGGGAGACATCTCTTTGGAGAGGGTGATTCCGTGACAAGTCGGTAAATTACCGCGCTTTGAATCTTCCATACTGAATCTTTTCAGTATGTTGTTGATGTACCAGGACTGTGAAAGTCCCAACTTTCTCTTAGATCTATCACGATAGATCTGGATCCCCAGAATGTAAGAGGCATCACCCAGGTCTTTCATGTAGAATCTGTGTGACAAGAACCCTTTGACAGATTGTAGCATAGGAATGTCATTTCCTATCAAGAGAATATCATCCACGTATAAAACGAGGAATACGACAATTCGCGCTACAATCTTACTATAAATGCATGGTTCATCTGGATTTTTGATAAAGCCAAATTCTTTGACCGTCTCATCAAAACAGATGTTCCAACTCCGCGATGCCTGCTTCAGTTCATAAATGGACTTCAGCAACTTGCACACTTTTCCGCTGCTCCCACTCTGAATGAATCCCTTTGGCTGGTCCATATAGACACACTCCTCTAAATTTCCATTTAGAAAAGCGGTTTTTACGTCCATCTCCTAAATCTCATAATCGTGGAAGGCAGCAATGGCAAGAAGGATTCGAATGGATTTGAGCATAGCCACTGGAGAAAAGGTTTCGTCATAGTCCAAACCAGGTCTTTGATGAAACCCCTTTACAACAAGTCTATCCTTATAGGTTTCAACCTGTCCATCTACACCAATCTTCTTTTTGAAGATCCATTTGCAGCCTACGGATTTTACCCCTTCTGGAGCAAAGTCCAAAGTCCATACTTTGTTGGTGTACATAGACTCCATCTCGGTCCGCATTGCATCTAGCCATTTTATTGGGTCAGTGCTCTGAATGGCCTACTGGAAGTTAGTCGGCTCATCATTATTAATGATGCAATCCTCTCTATCTCCGTCTATGAGAAAGCTGTAATATCTCTCAGGTGGATAAGAAAGCTTACTACTCCGGCGGAGCGGTGCGGGAATGTCCTGTTCTTTTGAAACTTCTTGTTCCACCAAGCTTTCAGTAATAGCTTGTGGTTTTGGAATTTCTTCCAGTTCTATTGCGCTCCCACTTGTTTCTTTTTCTAAGAACTGATGTTCCAGAAAGTGGGCATGATGAGAAACAAAAACCTTTTGTTCCTCTGCGTAATAGAAAAGATACCCCCTGGAGTTCTTTGGGTATCCCACAAACTTATACAGTACTGAGCGTGCCTCGAGTTTGTCTGCATGATGCTTTTTGACAAAAGCTGGACATCCCCATATCTTCAGATATTGAAGATAGGGTTTCTTCCCACTCCATATCTGATATGGTGTGGTAGGCACAGTCTTGGTAGGAACCTTGTTTAAAAGATATGCAGCTGATTCTAGTGTATAGCCCCAGAATGATCGCGGTAACTCAGCATTACTCATCATGGAACGTACCATATCCAATAGGGTTCGGTTCCGTCTCTCCGATACATCGTTGTGTTATGGAGTGTATGGAGGAGTAAGCTGAGAGAGAATTCCATTCTCTTTTAAGTAATCTAGGAACTCGGCACTTAAGTATTCACCACCTCGATCAGATCTCAGTGTCTTGATACTTTTGCCGGTTTGTTTTTCTACTTCATTCTTATATTCCTGGAATTTCTCAAAGGCCTCGGATTTATGCTTCATTAAGAAGACATGTCCATACCTAGAGAAATCGTCCGTAAAAGTAATGAAATATGAAAAAACACTTCTTGCATGTGTAGACATTGGACCACACACGTCGCTGTGTACGAGTCCCAAGACCTCGCTCGCTCTTACTCCGTGTCTAGTGAACGGAGTCTTTGTCATCTTTCCTTTGAGACATGATTGACAAGTTGCATAAGAATGATATTCGAACGGATCCAAATATCCTTCTTTATGTAACTTAGCTAACCTTGTCTCATTGATGTGACCCAGTCTACAATGCCATAAGAAAGCATGATTTAATTCCGGAGACTTTCTTTTGTGTGTATTCTGGATATTGAAAATCTGCGGTTGGTTTAAAACGTATATACCGTTGCTTAATGTACCCGACGCAATCAAAACATGGTTAAGGTGAATGTTTACAACATTGCTTACAAATGCAAAATCATAACCTTCTTTAGACATTAAAGATACAGATATGATATTACAAGTCGAACTGGGTACAAAATAACAGTTGCGCAAAACCAAAACATATCCATCTGCCAATCCTAAGTGATAGTCCCCCACGGACTCAGCATCCATGCTTGCTCCGTTTGCAACTCTGAGGGTCATATCACCCGCCTTCAAAACCCTACGGCTTCTCAGTGCCTGCAAAGAATTACAGATATGAGATCCTGATCCGGTATCCAATACCCAGGAAGTAGAGTTGATTGACAGACAGTTTTCAATAACATACACACCTGAAGCCGAAGCCACAACTTGCTTCGGGTCCTGGATCTTGGCCTTCCAAGCTCAGCAATCTTTATTCCAGTGTCCTTTCTTGTGACAAAAAAAGCATTCTTCCTTCCCCACAATCTGTCCTGCTACCTTTGGTTTTCCCTTGGCTTCCACCTTAGTAACAGCGCCCCTTGGTTTGGTGGGGGCCTTCTTCTTCTTTCCTGTGGCTTTCACCTTGGACCTAGAAAAGGAAGCTCCTCCAACAAACAAAGCGGGTGTTTTCCTGACTTTCTGCAGGGTGCCCTCTGCACTCCTCAACATGTTGAGGAGTTCCGGAAGTTCAACTTCTTTTCCTTGCATGTTGAAATTCAGGATAAACTGGGCGTAGGTGGAAGGAAGGGACTGGAGAATCAAGTCAGTGTAGAGCTCATTCTCTAACGTGGTCCCGAGGACCGCGAGCTCCTCAATGTAGCCAATCATTTTAAGCACATGTTCCGCTACAGATGATCCGACGGCCAACCTCGCTGAAAATAGCTTCTTCGAGGTCCTGTATCTTGCGATACGGGATTGCTCTCCATATAGTTCCTTAGTATGGAGAAATATTGATTCAAGATCCATATTCTCGTGCCTCCTCTGATGTTCATTGTCCATAGAGGCAAGCACAAGGCACTTGGCCTTCGCGCTGTCAATCTCCTGGGTCTTATGGATTTCCTTATCCACGACACTGGATCCTGGACCAGGGACGGCGGGGGCCTTAGTGGTAAGGAGATACCCCAACTTGTCATAAGTGATTGCCATTTTGACATTCCTGAACCAATCTTTGTAGTTTGGCCCTATCAGTATATTTTTATCTAATAGTAACTTAAGGCCCGTCATAATGTTTGGTTGCTGCAATTAGGAGAGAGAGAAGAAACACTTAAGCATGATGCTCTTGCAAGTTTAGAGTGGTTTTTAGTTCGTCTAAATAGGATGGCTCCCACTGTTTCTCGAATCCTTCCTCAAACCATAAAAAAAGAACTAGTCGGGATTGATCTCACCGTACAATACTTGCTTAACCATTCAGCCAGGCCGGTGTCAGTACTTCGAGGGAGGTTTTACGACGCTTTCGCGAAATTCCTTAATTAAATAACCTTTTTTCCCTGTGGGCGTAGCCCCGCTAACACCTTTCTAGACACCTACCTGGTTTATAACATTGATCGTTAAATGAGAAAATTTCCCGAGGAGTAGCATATACTCACAGTAGGATCGGGATCCAAATATCATTATGTGATAAAGATGAAGGAATCCTACCAAAATTATCACACTCCAAATGGTATGCAACACTAACAAGTTTCAGTTTCTTTAGAAACCCCCGATGTGGATTTTTTCCCCATGCTCTTATGACCTTGACGAAGGCCAACATATCTTAAGTAACATGTCAAGTTCTACCCGTCATTATCCAGGTTAATTTGAACTCACCCGTACATACCCTTGATGAAGGCCAAAATAGTAGTACGACTGTCCCAAACCAACGTATCTATCTATGCAACAGATAAATATTCGGCAGCTACCAATCACTATGCCTTGGCGAAGGTCAAAATACATAGCTTGAATACTACTGAATATTTAACCGAAATGACGGAGGGCTACGAATGGTTTTGGCAAAACCGTGAACGTAGTGAACTTGATATAATCGAAGGAACCTGATAGCTTTTTAAAGGAGTGGTTTAAGCTCCGCGTTTTAAAAGTTTTCTGTTTTAGAAAAGAACGAGTGGTTTATAAATTGTTCCAATGATTCAGTTTTGTTTTATTTTCTTTGCATTAATATAATGCGTCCCATCAATTAATCCTACCATTGCAGAAACCAACAAAAATATGACGTACGCTTATGCCATCCACATTCGCCACTGGGCCCCGTCATCACCCGTTAGGTTACTTTACTAACGACAGAGCGGGGGCTGGACTAGCGCGGATGGAAAACATAAGCAACGCCTACTAGATATCATATATAGATATAAACATTCGTCAGACGCAATGATAGCCATTCCAGATCACAGATGAACACATTGGATATGTTAGGAATCCGCGTTTCGTTCGAGCCTAAAATGAAAGACGGATTACACGGTCGCGATGAATAGCCAAACCCCACCCTAGACCCCTACGGGTGCGGCATACTACCCGCCAAATAGCCGAAGTGAAGCAGCCTCCCTCAACAACGTGAGTAGGCCACTCAGCACTTCAATGTACCCGGTAGTTTGTTCACCCCACCTTGGGTCTATCCTAGGAGCAAAAACGGTAAAAGAAATAATATACAATGGTGGCTACAACCTCAACCTGGATGTGCGACCATGAAATAATATTACATAAAATTACAAATATTACATTGAATGAAAAATGAAAACCCTCATCTCACATCCCCGGCTATTCATCGCGACGATCCAATAAGTTCATATCCGCAAACCAATAGAAACATCACAGAAATGTGCAACCCCCAACCAATCGACATATAGCAATTAGCGGAAGTTTAAAACACATTATACAGAACATGAAACATCAAACAACAATAAACCGCGACTTCGAAACACCCGCCAAATGCTACAGTGAATAATTTTCAGCAAAGTCAAAATTGGCAAAATTAAACAACTCCGGAAGCCCAAGATTTAAGACAAATGACCAACTACAAAAATCGAACCAATTCCTCCCTGTACAAACCGTCCTGGCCGGAATTCTGGCTGCTGTGGCCGGGCCCCCAGGTGAGGAATTTCTCCAGTTTTGTCTCGTGGCCTTTTTACTAATCAAAGATGACTCTGCATGTTTAAATAATTTTCAGAGCTCATAAAAAATCGACAGAAACTCAGATTTTGGGCGTCGTTGTTTTGGGTCGTTTCGTTTTCGTAGTTTATCTAGTTGTTTGAACTGTTAGTTTTATGTTTAGCTAGGCTCTAATACCACTGTAAGTCTATGTTACCCACCCCGGTACTTACGGAGAGGCGGAAAGAGTAAAAATCAAATTTTTATCACAAGGAAACATAGACTAACCATGAAGGATCTTTGCTTAACAAAAACTAACAAACATACAAGGAGCTTTAACTACTAGGTTAAGAGGTTATACCAAAAGCTTGAACTCCTTCTCTTCTTGTGTTGCTTCCTTTTCTTGTGAGCTCGTTTGAGTGGTGTAGACGGCTCCTCCTCTTCGTCTTCTCTTTGCCAAAGAAAGATCCACCCGAAGGCCTCTACCTTGAGCTCCTACCTCAACAATGAAGTAACTAGAGTGCTTGGATTGCTAGACTAAGAACCCTAGAGTGAGTAAAGAGGTGTTTTGGTGGTTTAGTCTCAAAAGCTTATGATTTTCAACACATGAAACACTTAATCTTTGAGAGAGGAAGAGGGAGAGCTAACTATGAGAGAGAAAGAGAATGATAGAATGAAATGAACCTTGCTCTCATATGATAAATATATGATAATAATAATAATAATAATTAAGAAAATTGTGATGGTGAATTGATTTGACCATTATCATTTCATATTTAATGCTAAGCATGCTTCAAGAAGCATCTAATGCTTAACAAAAAAGAAAAATAAAAACATCTAGGTCAATGTAAGTCAACAAGTCAAATGGTCAAACCAATTCTAACCATGATACAAATATACTTATTTGATATTATTAATCAAATTTCTCATTCTCATTAGGGTTTGGATCAAGTCAATGGTCAAAAACCCTAATGTGGTGTCTCCCTCTCCGCCTCTGTCTACTGTACGTACGTACCCGTATTCGTGTTCCGAAGAAACACGAATACAATGAGACAAGACCAGTCCCAAAACAAATACTAGGATATGGCTTAAACCAAAGACCACTAGTAATAACTCCCCGGACTCCAAACGTACACAAGTGCGCGTATGTGAACGAACCCCCGTCGTAAAACCATACGACCTCTACTCTGTTTTGCCCAAAGATGAACAACCCTCTATGTGGGACTCTAAAGACCCGACACTACGCTGGTAGTGGGTTTAACTACAGGCCGCAAACGGTACTAGCTGTACGTAACGGTCCCTAGGTAGATGCCGATAAGAAGGCTGATGAGGTGAACCCATCCAAACTCCTACTGAGCCTTAATGTGATAATCTCCGTACAGTCCGGTCTGTTCGTCTAAGAGTATTGCATGTCGGGCCTAAGGGGCGGTAAATGTCAGACCCCTAATAGCGGTACAAGTAGTGTCGGAGTGTATCCCAGAACACCCTGAGAAACTACTGGAAACACTACCAGTAAATCTCGCTTGCCCTGGCCAGGGACTTTGTGTAATGGCTCTCCTAGACACAGCGCGATATCAACCCCCAATACCGGGAGAGACGAATCCTGTCTAACCGTCACTGCCTCCAAGTACTTTGGGACTGCACCCAACTACTACCTGTTTGCACGACTCAATAGAGCCGTGGTAGGGTAGTAATCTAAGAGCAGTGGTAACACACTCGAGGCGAAGTGGCAGTGTCAAGTCAACGGACTAAGCTGTACTCATGTCACCTGGGAACTGTTATCTGACTATAGGTATAGTACCAACCAACAGTTCCCGACGAGTCCTGTCCAGTGTACTCATAACCTAATGAGCACCTGCATACTATCTCCAGTACGACGTACTGATGGCTGTGGGACAGACCATCTCCCAAGCTGGGACGGGAAGCGTACACACAAGTCTACTCCGGAGTATCGATGCCTTGTCTCAATAATCCTACGACTGGAGACCTGTATAAAGATGTACTTGTAGACTACTCAACCCCCACAAGTGTGACTGCCATCACAACGCTGGTAGTCAAGCAAAGATCCTAAGGGCTCTATCAATATGTATTAGCGATATATCAAAAGAAACATATATATATTTTAAGATAGATACAAACTAAGTAGCATACTCCCATATTGAGCAAGACTGTTATAAATCTGTGTATATATCCCAAGCTTCCAAAATATAATATACAAACTGGTACTATACAATAATGGTCTCTAGGGCATATCTCACTAACAGCCTCTATGTGCCACAAGACTGTAACCAAAATCCACCTGTTTGCATGACTCAGTAGAGCTGTGGTAGGGTGGAGATCAATGTACAGTGGGAGGACACACAAGACTCTATGACGATCTCGGGTCTACAGACTAACCTGTACCAGTGTCACCTGAGAACAGAAATCTGACGATAGATATAATACCACATAGTAGTTCTCGGCGAGTCCGTTCAGTGTACCAAGTCTCCACTGAGTAGCCGTATACAATCTTTGGTGTCACCACACCAGATGGATATGGGATCATCCATCGCCCATCATATGGGACAAGAATGGTATACGCTAGTCTACTCTGGAATATCGATTCCCCGTCTCGATACACCCACGACTAGGAACAGTTCAAAGATATGCTTATAAACTACACGTGTCCCACTAGTATGATCTGCATCATAGTCCCAGTAGTCAAGCAAATATACTAAGGGCTTTATCAACATGTACTAAATGAGTAAGATGCATGATCAAATGAACAAGTCAAGATAAAGTAAACTAGATAGCATACTATCATGTCGAGCAAGAAAGTCATCTGTATATATATATATACATGTCCAAGCATCCACTATACATATAATGGCCTCTAGGGCATACATATATCCAACATTTTCAAAGTTAGATCTTCGTTCAGGATACCATTTGGTGAAGTTCAAGGAGTCCGACATTCCGAAGACGGCATTTCGGACTCGTTATGGTCATTATTGTTAGAGATATATGTCCTGGAGGCCATTATTGTATCATACTGGATTGTATATTACTTAATGAGAGCTTGGGATATACACGGATATAGTAACAGTCTTGCTCGAAATGGTAGTATGCTACCTGGTTTGTTTTTACCTCTATATGTGCATGTGTTTTCTTAGCATATTGTTTATACATATTGGTAGAGCCCTTAGGATCTTTGCTTGATTACCAACGTTGTGATGGCAGTCACACTAGTGGGGCTGGATGGTCTATAAGCACATCCTATACAGGTCCCAAGTCGTAAGATTATCGAGACGGGGCATCGATACTCCAAAGTAGACTAGTGTATACGCTTCTCATCCAAGCAGGGGAGATGGTCTGTCCCACAGCCATCAGTACGTCGTACTGGAGATATTATGCAGGTGCTCATTAGGTTATGAGTACACTGGACAGGACTCGTCGGGAACTGTTGGTGGGTAATATACCTATCGTCGGGTAGTAGTTCCCAGGTGACATGAGTACAGCTTAGTCCTTCGACTTGACACTGCTGCTTCGCCTCAAGTGTGTTCCCACTGTACTTTGATTACTATCCTACCACGGCTCAAAGGGTGGTGCAAACAAGTAGTAGTTGGGTGCAATCCCGAAGCACTTGGAGGCATTGGCGGTTAGATAGGATTCGTCTCTCCCGGTATTGGGGGTTGATATCGCACTGTGTTTGGAAGTCCATTACACAAAGTCCTTGGCCAAGGCAAGCGAGATTTACTGGTAGGTATTCCAGTAGTTTCTCAGGGTGTATTGGGCTACTCTCCAACACGACTTATAGCGCTATTAGGGGTCTGATGATTACCGCCCCTAGGCCCGATATGTGATACTCTTAGACAAACAGACCGGACTGTACAGAGATTGTCACATTCAGGCTCTGTAGGAGTTCGAATGGGTTTCCTCATCGGCCTTCTTATCGACAGATACACGGGTAGCCGTTACGTGCAGCTAGTACCGCTTGCGGCTTGTGGTTAAACCCACTGCCAGTATACTGTCGAGTCTTTAGAGTCCCACACAGAGAGTTTCCCTGCATCGGGCGAAAGATGTAGAGGCCGTATGGTTTTACGGCAGGACTTCGATCACGTATGATGTGCTCGTATGATGTTCGGGCGGATAATACTAGTGGGATTTGGTTGAAACCGGATCCTAGTATTATATTGATGGATCAGTTTCGTCTCTTTGTATTCGTGTTTCTCGGAACACGGATGCGAGTATGTATATACGGATGAGAGGAGCATAGAAGGAGACACCTCATTAGGGTTTTGACCATTGACTTGATTAAAACAATTATGAGGTGGAGGAAAGTATTTGTTATATTTGTAAATGTTAATTGTGTCATGGCTACTTGTTTTGACTACTTGACTTGGTTTGACCACTTGACTTGGTTTGACTCTTTGACTAGATATTTCTTGTGAGATATTTTGTGGCACTAGATATTTTGGGTAAGATATTTTCTTGCCATGCTTGTAGTCATATCAAGTGAGCCATCTCATTTTCAGTTATCATTATCAAAAACCATTTTCTCTTTCCTCAAGCTAGCTCTCTTCTTCTTCATCACATCAAAAACCCTTAAGGTCTCATGAGTTGAGTAAACTAGGGTTCCAAGAGACCAATAAATCCATCTTTATTCTCTACATCACCAAGGCCATCTATTTGGCAAGCTAGTTGCCCTAGTTACCTCGGATTTGAGGTTGGAGCTCGGACTATAGACTCTCGGATGGATCGTCTTTGACTCGAGGAAGCCGACGAGGAAGCTATGATCCGGATCGATCCTTGGAGCCTACGATGATGACGAGGACAGCGGAGAATACCTGAAGGACTTGTATCATGAGGTATAGCATTCTTTCCGAGTAGTTAAATCTCATGTTGTTTGCTAGCTAGGGTTTATGGACGATCCTTGGTTCTAGTCGGTGTTGCGAAGCCTGTAAAAATCAATTTTTGCAAATTCTTCCTCCCCGCGAACACGTGGGCTGCATGACATCGACTTACAATTATGAATATCTCTTAATACCATTTGGCGTGACCAATGCACCTGCCATCTTTATGAACTTGATGAACCAAGTTTTCGGAGAGTACTTAAACAGCTTTGTTGTTACCTTCATCGACGATATCTTGATGTATTCAAAGAATCGGAAAGAGCACGCCGAGCACTTACAGATTGTCCTGGAGACATTACGAGAACATCAGCTCTATGCCAAATATAATAGGTGTGAATTTTGGCTAGATCAAGTCGGATTTCTCGTACATATCGTTTCAGGCGAAGGAATCTCTGTGGATCCAGCTAAGGTGTCAGCTATCATAGAGTGGACGACACCAAAGACGGTGAAAGTATAAGAAGATTCTTGGGCTTAGCAGGATACTAACGACGATTCATTGAAGGATTTTCAAAGATTGTAGCACCCTGACCAAGCTCATACGTAAAGATGAAGTATTCGTGTGGTCACAAGCATGTGAGAAAGCTTTTGTAGAACTCAAGTCGAGATTAACCTCTACTCTTATCCTCGTAATACCGGATCAAGCTGGCAGATTCGATGTGCATTGTGATGTGTCCGGTAAAGGATTAGGATGCGTTCTACACCAGCATGGAAAAGTTGTGGCTTTTGCATCAAGACAGTTAAAGGTCCATAAGCGCAACTATTCAACACATGATCTGGAACTGGCAGCAATGGTCTTCGCACTCAAGATTTGGCGCCACTATCCTTTGGGAGAACGAGTAGATATATACACTGACCATAAAAGTCTTAAGTATATATTTACTCAGAGAAAACTCAACATGCGGTAGAGAAGATGGCTAGAACTCATGGTGGATTTCGACATCAACCTACAGTATCATCCCGGGAAGGTAAACTTAGTTCCTGATGCACTTAGTTGCCAACCATTAGCAATGAACCCCACCGCTCAGTGGAAGCTACAACAAGAACTGCATGGATTGGAGATCGAAATAGTTATGCCAGGTAACACTTCATATTTGATGAACTTACACGTTCAGTCCACTCTTGTAAATCAGATCAAGGCAGCTCAAGCAAATGATACCAAGCTACAAAAGATCCGAGAACAAGTAGAAAGTGGACTTCAAACTGACTTCATCATCCATGAAGATAGATCCTTGCGATATGGAAGCCGTTTATGCGTGCCAGTCGGACCTGTTCGAGAAGAGTTGATGAAAGAATCTCACAGCTCTCTGTATTCGGTACAGCCCGGCGGTATGATGAAATACATGGATCTACGGCAACACTACTAGTGGCATGGAATGAAGCGTGAACTAGCAAAGAGCGTAGCCAAGTGTTTGGTGTGTCAGCAAGTGAAGGCTGAAGATCACAGAACTACTGGTTTACTTCAGCCATTACCAATCCCAGAATGGAAATGACAGCACATTAACATGGACTTCGTGACTGCTCTCCCTCGTAGCACGAAGGGTAATGATGCAATTTGGGTTATTGTGGATCGATTCACCAAGTCGGCTCACTTTATTCCATTCCAAATTGGCCAGTCAAATGAGACGTTAGCAAGGAAGTACATGGACGTGAGTAGAAATCTAAAGTAAGATTTAAACCTTCAAGATGTACCATACTTGATACCCATAAACTCAAGAAGGAGATCGTAAAATTACATGGGGTACATGTCTGCATCGTCTCCGATCGTGATACAAGATTTCGATCACAGTTTTGGCAGAGTCTGTAAGCTAGCCTGGGAACGAGTCTGAATTTCAGCACGGCGTACCATCCACAAACGGACGGACAGTCCGAGCAAAAAATTCAGATTCTGGAAGACATGTTGAGAGCCTGTATGTTAGACTTCAAAGGTATGTGGGAAGATCACCTACACCTTATGGAGTTCTCATTTAACAACGGCTACCAGGCAAGCAATAGGATGGCACCATTCACAGCACTCTATGGATGGAAATATCCTTCCCCGTTGAGTTAGGACGACGTGGGAGATCGTGAACTCCTTGGACAAAAGATGATCGTGGCAACTGTGGACGTGGTTCGCACGATTAGGGAAAGGACGCGCAAAGCCCAAGACCAAAAAAAGCATTGGACAGATGCAAAGAGTCGACATCTAGAGTTTCAACCCAGAGAGCTTGTCTTCTTGAAGATCTCTCCAAAAGAGGAGTGATCCGTTTTGGAAAGAGGGGTAAATTAAGTCCAAGGTACATAGGACCGTTCGACATACTCGAACGAGTTGGAGAAGTGGCGTACCGTTTAGCACTACCACCCTCGTTGGAAGGAGTGCATAATGTGTTCCACATATCCCAGCTACGACGATATGTGAGCGACCCCAGCCATATACTTGATCACTAAAAGCTCACGGTACAGACTGATCTAACTTGTGAGCAGCAACCAGTTAATATCCTGGACCGAAAGGCGAAGACATTACGGAATAAGGAGGTGAACTTGGTCAGAGTGATGTGGAGAAAGGATTCACCAGGAGAATCAACTTGGGAAAGAGAAGAAGATATGCGTGCACGATACCCATACCTTTTTAAAAATTATTCTCTATGTAAATTTCAAGGAAAATTTTTTTTATAAGGAGGGTAGAATGTAATGACTCTGAAATCTCTGTATTGATTTATTTGTTTAAATGTATAGAAAAGGGCATTTCAGCCTGTGTAGGAGTTATAAGTTATTTTTATTCAATAAAAACAAGAAGCAACTTGTAGCTCACTGGTAAAGCCTCTACACTGCTGTGACATAGCATGTGCTTTCAATTCCCATCAGTCCCAATTATTTTTAAAGATTTTTCTTTTCAAATTTTCGGAAGCCGAAGAGTTGCATATGCAATTCATGGAGAAATGAAAAGTTTCAGAAAAATCAAACAGGCGCAAACAGGAGTAAACACCAAACTTCACATGTGGTACGAATCTCGAGGCAATCCATCGAGATCCGACCACTCGTTTCCGTACTTTGGCCACTACCAACGGTTGGATCACCCCCAATTGCCTTCGTGCTTTGCACACAAGTCTCTTCAGCTCCCTTCAACTCCTCTGCACTGTTTGATTTTCCTGCAATCAAATAAAGACTCTTCAAATCCCTAATTAATACCATTAAATCCAATTTAATTCATTTTTATTTCACACCCTCTCTCATTTTTACCCTATAAATACCATCCCATGCCCTAGCTCTCCTCTATTCTGAAAATTTCCTCAAAATTCTCTAAGTTCGAGAAGGGTTGAGGCTATTCAAATGGAGTTAAGCAAGCCAAAGGTAGTAGCGATCAAATTCCGACGACTGGAGCATCTTCGACGAGACCAAGACCTCCCTCTTATCCTTAACTTCTTCCTAACACTACACAACGAGTAAGTCTCATCTTCTAAAACACATCGACAAAGTGGAGTTAACTCTGATATATGTTATTTTAACATTTGTACTCTCCTCATTAAGAAAAATAGGTCAAACTAACTTTCTCACACCACTCGTAACCTTATTTACAATCATTTAGATTTTAGTTTAATAAAATTTTCATGTGAAACATTCATATAACAATTTTTTTTCATTAAAATACCATGAACTTTAATATAACCGTAATTTCAATAACTAGAGTATAAACATTTAGATCATTCACGGGGTAATGACTTACCCCACACGCACACTATGGTTTCATAGTATGAGGTTCTAAATATTGGTTTTATGTAAAGAAAATGTTTTATATTAAAATACCATATTTTTTCAAAACGGGTTTCTTTTAAATCGATATTTTAAATCCTTGGCAAATACGAATCTACAACCCTCATCAGAGAACCTGTTAATGGATGGTGTGGATTATCGCACATCCTTGAGATAGTAGAGCGAGATGCACAACTCTTCACGGAGTATTCGTTCTCGAAAATAAATAAAAATAAGTTTATTAAGAAATACAACTTTTCCAAACAAAACAAAATTTTGGAAAATATATAAAACTATGAATTCGTATTTTCAATAAAAATAAATTATGAAACTATATTTTTAAAATGAAAAATTAAAATTTTAATAAAATACTATCAAGTATCCAAAAGAGCTCGTTTTCATGAAAATAGCATAAACTTTTAAAAACTAAGTTTTTATCACTAAAACACCATAATAATTAAAATACATGTTCACGAAAACCCTAAATATTACAAATCACCTTCAAGATTTATTTTCAAACTATATTAAAGTATTTTTCATAAAACCTTCTCGAGATATCCAAACAATATTTAAGGACTCTAGATTAATATAGGTTTAAGCGGTATCATTTCTCTTGAGCCCCAGGAAGCCGGAGAAAGTGAGTGCTTGCCTATTCAGGTTAGACAACTTAACGGAGTTATCAATGGTAATTGTCTTGGAAAAAGACATGTTCCCCAAAAAATAAAAAAATATTTATAGAAAGAGCAAAGCTCTATTGAAAGCTAATGGGGCAGCGCCTTACGGGTTTCTCACGAGGGTGCCAGCGCCAACATCAATTTTGTGGTGGTGCTGCACGTGCTCCTCACGCCGGCACCAATATGCAAAGCACAGAAACGCTTTCTGAATAAGATTTAAATTCTTATATGGCGCCACACGTGCTCATCACGCGTGCGCCAATGTGCAAAGTACAGGTGTACCCGTCATAAGAATTAAATTCTTAAGTGGCGCCCACGTGGACAACACGTGAGCGATAGCGCCCAAGTCAAGATTGGGAGTTGATATCGCGCTGTGTCTAGGAGAGCCATTACACAAAGTCCCTGGCTAGGGAAAACGAGATTTACTGGTAGTGTTTCCAGTAGTTTCTCAGGGTGTTCTGGGCTACACTCCGACACGACTTGTACCGCTATTAGGGGACTGACGTTTACCTCCCCCCTAGGCCCGACATGCGATACTCTCAGACGAACCGACCGGACTGTACGGAGATTGTCACATTCAGGCTCAGTACGAGTTCGGATGGGTTCACCTCATCGGTCTTCTTATCGGCATCTACCTCGGGACCGTTACGTACAGCTAGTACCGCTTGCGGCCTGTGGTTAAACCTACTGCCAGCGTAGTGTCGAGTCTTTAGAGTCCCACACAGAGGGTTGTTCGCCTTTGAGCAAAACAGAGTAGAGGTCGTATGGTTTTACGACGGGGTTCGTTCACATACGCGCACTTGTGCACATTTGGTGTCCGGGCAGTTATTACTAGCGGGCTTTGGTTTAAGCCAGATCCTAGTATTTGTTTTGTGATTCGTTTTGTCTCATTGTATTCATGTTTCTTTGGAACACGAATGCGGGTACGTACGTACAGTTGACAGAGGCGGAGAGGGAGAAACCTCATTAGGGTTTTTGACCGTTGACTTTTTCTAAACCCTAATGAGAATGAGAAATATGATTAATAATATTAATTAAGGATAATTGTGCCATGGTTAGGGTTAGGATGACCATTTGACTTGTTGACTTGTTGACTTTTGTTGACCTTGATTTTTTCTTTTGCAAAAGATGATTCTTGAAACTTGCATTTGCATTAAATGTGAAATGATAATGGTCAAATCAACTAACCATCACAATTTTCTTAATTATTATTATTATTCTCATATTTTTCTCTTATGAGAGCAAGGTTGGGTTTAGTCTCTTATTCTCTTATGCTCTTTCTCTCTCTTGCATTGCTCTCCCTCTTCCTCTCTCTCAAAAGCTCTCTTGTTTCATGATTTGAAAAAGATGAGCTTTGTGAGATAAAACCATCAAAACACCTCTCTACTCATTCTAGGGTTCTTAGTCTAGCAAGCCAAGCACTCTAGTTACTTCTTGGTTGAGGTAGGAGCTTAAGGTAGAGGCCTTCGGGTGGATCTTTCTTCGGCAAAGAAAAGACGAAGAGGAGGAGCCGTCTACACCACTCCAAGGAGCTAGCAACAAAGAGGACCATAACTATCAGAAGCGGGATCAAGTTCGAAGCGTTAAAGGTTTTCTTAGGAAGTAGAGTACTTAGTATTCGTGCTGTGTTTGTTGACCATAGTCAAGGCACAGTGTACGGTAGCTAAGTGATGTCTTCCTACACAGCATATGATGCGATTAGTTAGGACAGTCATGCGACTTTGTTGACCTTAGTTAAGGGTCATGTGGGTGGGTCTAATTAATCACGAAATGACGGGTAGAGCTTTACTAGTGCTTATGATTTGTTGACCATACTTAAGGTCATAAGTGCTAGGGGTAAAAACCTTTATCAGGAGTTTCAAGTGTTGAAATTTGCAATGAGATTGCATACCTTCTATGAGATAGTTGGATCCTGATACCCACTGCGAGTAATTGTTACTCCTGGGAGAGTTTTGCACTTTACAATTAGCCGATCAAGTAGGTGTCTAGAAAGGTGTCAATGGGGTAACGCCTCTGGGAAAACGAGGTTTATTTTAATTAGGTCCGTGCGGAAGCACGGGGAACCTCCCTCAATGTATCGGCACTGGCCTGGCTGAAAGATTGGCGAACTTGTAGAGTGTAATTAATCCCGGTTAGTCTTTTCTTTTAGGGTTTGAAGGAAGATTTGATAAAAACAGTGGGAGCCATCCTGATTAGATAAAATATATAACCAATCTAATCTTGCAAGAGCGCACACAGAGTGTTTTCTTCTCTCTCTCTCCAGGTAGCGACCATGTCACGCCTTAATCAAGATAATAATATGGATGTACTGACCGAACCCGCTTGTTATACTGAGCTGGGAAACGTTGGTCCCGCTCTAACTTATAATTGTTATAAGACCGAGCAGGAAATAGGGGAATATCAGGATTCCCATGCCGCCAAAACGAAGAAAGTGCATGTTGATGCATCTTCTTCGGGTGTGTTCATTACAAAGAACTGTTTCTCTGTATCCTCTACGTCCTGGATATTAGATACCGGATCAGGATCCCGTATATGTAATCTGTTATATGGGCTACAGAAAGGTAGAGAACTGAAAACGGGTGATAAGTTTCATACGACAGAAAACGGTGCAAGTGTTGCAGCCAAGTCCCCTCATCAGAAGGAAAACTATAACTCTGACAACCTCCCTGTCTTCCAGGTCACCTTGGAAGCCTGGAATGATAACTGTCTCCCGAATGAGGCTGTCGTTATCATATCCCTAGAACATCCACTTATGTTCTAAAACTTGCTTCCGACTGTTTCTCTGGGATTGGATCAATATCAACATATTGCATCAAGTGCAAAAACAACATCTGGTGTGGTACTTGACATCTCATGATTGACTCAATTGCCTGATCAAGTGATCCGCCAATCATGCACATCCCTCTCCCCTTTAGTCTGTAAGACACCTATAGAGAGGGTGACTCCATCACCTGCAGGTACACCACCATGCCAGGAGTCGTCCATTCTAAAGCACCTCTAGAATGTTGTCTAAGTACCCTGATTGGGAAACTACCCAAATCTAGATCTAAAACCATAGATCCAGTAACCAGAATGTCTGATATAATGTCCAAGTCCCATGTGGAGAAACCACTGTGTGACAACCAAAGTATAACCGATCGTAGTATAGGAATATCACTTCCTACTCTGTGTATGTCATCCAAATACCAGGACATCACACCCTACTACCTTCTTAACAGATCTATCCCCTATTCTGATGAAGTCAAACCTATGACTGTCAGATCAGAAATAGATGATCTATCTCCGCTATATCTGCTTTAGTCCATAAACATAAGCTACTTGTCCACCAATGCTTCCGCTTCTCCCACTGACTACGACAACCCTCTGGCAGAGTCATATAGACGTACACTTCTAAAGCCAGTTTAGAATGACGCTATACTCATCCTCTTGCCGGGTCTCACAGTCTGGAACAACAGCAATGGCAAGTCTGGGTAAACAAGAACCTCCCTGCCACCGTCCTTGAGGCTACCGGAGTACCTCTCGGGTGCCTGAGGTTACCCACCGTATCTGCGAAGTGGCCAATGGAATGTCAAATCAGATTGAATCTTTAGGTTCTTATCAAATCTTCAGTAATCATTTGCGGTTCTGGAATCACTTCCAGTTCTACCATACTCCCACTACTGTTTTCTGAAAAAATCCATTTTTATTAAAACTGTGGCGAGTCCAAAACAATATCACTATTGATCTTCCAGATGGTAGAAAGTCAACCCTCTTCATAGCCTGGGTCAACCCACAAACATCCATTACAGAAACATGCCTTGAGTTATCCAGAGTCTGGTTTTAAGCATAAGCCGGACAACTCCCCGTACCTTAACATCGTTAAGATACGAACTGTTCTATATCCAATATAGAAAACAGAGGCACTGATTTAATTGAACCAGATTCAAATCATGCAGCTGTCTCCAGTGCATGTCAACTAAATGGAGAGAGGCCGATCAGCATTACTCAACTTAGGAGTGCTTCTAATTATGAGTAATCTGAAAGAGAAGCAAGTTCTCTTAATCATTACTATCAACTGAATACCATAAACAAGTATCTACATCTTCGATCACCTTGAAGATTCCCGATACTTGCAATACCTGGTTCTCTACTTTATTCATATACCTATAACTTCTCAAAATTCGGACCCTGTGTTTCCACGAAACACCTGTCTAAAAACTAGAGAAGTCATAAGTAAACTGAATATAGTACGAGGACCATCCCCTCTGTCCTAATGGACACTGGACAACATACAATACTCTGTATAAGTCCCTTGAGTCTAATAACTCACTCCTTATGTGTCGCAGGTTGAAAACTGTACTTATGGTTAAAAAGAATTACACCGCTGTTTAATGCTCCTTACCTAACCATCCACTGATATAGGTAAATGTCACAGACATAATTTCAAAAAGGTATATCTCACTCTATAAAAATAGACGTACAAATATATCAATTTGAAATTGGTGCATAACAGCGGATATTCAAAACCAAATATTTGCCGTCCGGCAAACAACCCAGGTGACTTCCTCAAATATCACCAATTACAACGAATTCCGATATAATGAGGATGATCACCTAATTCCCAATAACTTACTCCCACTCATCATCTGTAAAACCATACAGATGTGAGAATCATACCTGGTAAATACATACCCTGGAGTGAGTATCTAATCGGGAAATCAGTTTTCCTTTAACAGTACACAGTGAAACTGAAACATTGAAATGTTTCGATAGGGTATCCCGGTATTCCTAGTAATGCCTCTTCCATTATCCAGATTCACAACTGCAACCGTGTAATTCTTTGCCATCTTTCCAAATCCCTTTATATGTCTTTAGTCATTACCTTCTGCACACCCTCTTAGGCTAAATGGTTTTCTTCCTTCCCTACCGTTCGGCACCAGCCTATGGTTTGGAAGAAGACTATCCAATAAGCATAATGGGTGTACTGTCCTAATCCTAGGAGCACTCGCAAAGCGAGAGAAGGTGAAGATAAAAGACAACCGAATAAACCTTATTCCTATTTCTCATGAACCAGAATCCATCCCCAAACTGGAACAAGTTCCTTTCGAGTTCGTATATAACCATACGATGGAGTATCCAATAAGCTGTGGATCTTCGTAGTGATACGGAGTGTCCTGGAGAAATACAAAGGTGATTTAGGTTGGCGAAGAAATACTTGGTTTGGTCGTGAATAGCAGTCGCAATTTACTTTGCCCTCTTACTAATCCCTTGATATGTCTTTACTTAATACCTTCTGTACACCATCGTTAGGCTAATTGGTATTCTTCATTCCCCACCGTTCGGCACCAGCCTATGGTTTGGAAGAAGACTATCCAATTTGCGTAATAGGTGTGCTATTTCCTAAACCAAGGAGTACTCGCAACCTGAGAGAAGGTAAAAGGAAAAGACAACTGAATAGTCCTATTCGTTTTCTCCAGAACCGGAAACCATCCTCGAATAAATTCCTTCGAGTTCGTATCTAACTATACGATGGTTTTGTCCAATAGAAGTGGACGTTCGTAGTAATACGGAGTGTCCTGGAGAAAAGGGTAAAAGTAGGAGTGGCGATGAGGTATGCAACTCTGGCAATCCAAAAGCCAGTGTTAAAGAAGGTTCGGTTAATTTTGGTCACTGAGTCATAGTCTTAGGGTCGGTTCATGGTAGCTGCCAAAGAGAGAGAGAAAAGAAACACTCAGCGTGCACTCTAACCTAGATCAAAATGGTTATCACTTTATCTAATCAGGAAACCTCCCACTGTAACGTCAAATTCTCCTCCAAACCTGAAAGAAGAATTAGTCGGGATCACCCGAGGAGTAAACCAACTCATCAGTGGGAATCGGGATCCAACTATCATCGCATGATAACGTGACGGAATCCGCTCATGTCATCACACTCCAGAAGATATGCGCATAGCTGGCAAGTTTCAGTTTCTTTAGAAACTCCCGATGTGATTTTTGCCCCATGCTCTTATGACCTTGGCGTGAGGTCAAAATATCATAAGTCACATGTCAAGTTCTGCCCATCATTATCCAAATTAATTTGAACCCACCCGTACATACCTTTGACGTAGGCCAAAATAGTGGTACGGCAGTCCCAAACCAACGCATCTATCTATGCTTCAGATAAATATCCGGCAGCTACCAATCACTATGTCTTGGCGTGAAGTCAAAATACATAGCTTGAATACTACCGAATATTTAACAGAAATGATGGAGGGCTACGAATGGTTTTTGGCGAAAACCTTTAACGTAATGAACTTGATATCGTTGAAGGAACCGGATAGCTTTTATAAAAATATAGTAACGAAAACCTTTGCTAAAGAGGTCACTCCCGGTGAAGGGATCTCGGCTCTTTCCCCGTAGAATGAGGTGCAGGATATTCCAACTGAATACCACGATGCAAAGAAAAAGTAAACGACTATAGTGAAGTTATTACCCTGACGCAAACTTCTGTCCAAGGGGTCACTCCCAGTGAAGGGATCTCGGCCCTTGCCTCGTCGACTGAGGAGCAGGATATTCCAACTGAATACCACTGTGCAAAACAAAAGTGAACGTCCTTGCAATAACAGCTTTTTGAAAAATGTTCCAACAACATCAATTAGGTTTGTTTTTAACTTGCATTGATCCGAATCAACGCAGTCCCATCAATTGATCACACCAATAAAGAACGAAAATAATGATGTACGTATATGCCATCCGCATTTGCCACTAGGTCCCGTCATTACCCGTTAGGTTACTTAACTAACGACAGACCGGGGACTGGACTAGCGCGGATGCAAAACATATACAACATCTACCGGTATATATATCAATATATAATATTTCGCTCAAGGCGTGATAAAATGCAACATCACAGAAATGTAATAAGCATCACAGAACAATACAGATATCTGGGATCCCCGGGTTTCACAGAGCCGCTTCTGAAACCCGACGTTCCCCTGGTCGTGTGGATAGCCTGTGCAATGAAATCCTAGACCCCTACGGGCGCGTCAAGTTACCCGCCAAAACTTGAAGCGAGGCAGCCCCCTTCAGCAACGTGAATGGACCACCCAGCACTTCACGGAATCCGGTAACTTGGGTACCCCTCCTGGGTCAACCTGTACCTCCTACGAGTGCGGCGAATAGCCCGCCAATTCTAGAGTAAAGCCCCCTCCGTCTCAATGCCATGAGATGCGGGCTTGTTGCCCTCTAGAACCCGGCTATCCGTGCACCCCACTTTGGGGTAGTCCTATTACAGAAAGTAAAATATACATACAACGGGTACATCGACCTCGACCCGGTCGTGCCCCAAAAGAATAATATACAAACTGGCAGTGACGGCAGTCCATATGTCGGACGCTCGCCCCGCAATATCAAATGTACATAATACAACAAAACTGTACTAGCATTGCATCCAGGCTATCCCCCACGACCAATCCGCAACATCACAGCACAACACAGAACATCAACGTGAATGTCACGTTCGCAAATCCGTCTAACCGGGCTATAGCAGTTAGACAGGATTTACCGATCGAGTGACATTCATGGTCGCAGATATAATGTAAATACTGTGAACTAATGTGTTTAAAATTTTTGATCGATCAATTTTACCCAAGTGAGCCCCCAAGCACTACTGTAGCACTTAAAGAAATTCTGGGCCCAAAAAGAATATTCCAAAACCCTTATTTTCAAGTCCAAGAGCCTCTGTAAAATTTTGATACGCTGAACAGTGAAAATGGCGGCGGAACCACGGCCCAAGCATGGGTTTGGTCGCGGTTCCGCGGTGGGGTAATGGGTTCAGGCGACCAAATTTTACAAGAGTTCTTATACTTCCCTGCACATCATTCTGCAACTACATGCAAAAATTTTGGAGCCAAAAAAAATTCGACATAAACTGATGCACAAGAAAATGCGGTTTTTGGAATTTTGTTCGATCGGTAATGTAAACACATTAGACAAAGCTAGACTAGTTTAATGGCGTGGCTCTGATACCATGTAAGTGCACGGCGGCGCCCCTGCCGTCAATCCGACGCCGGAATGCGGAAACGAAACTTTTTACGTACTTGTAAACCGGCACCACCGCGCACAAAAATCCCGGATCGGGCCATTAATCTAGTCTTAGCTAACAAGAGAAAGGGGTAGAGAGATATACCGAGCGATCCGTGTCCTTCGGTCTTCTCGTCGTCGTCCCGATCTCCCCACGGAATCTCCGGTCTTCACCTCCTCGCCGGAAGGGCACCACGTCACCAGCTTCTTTTAGGGGCTCCCACCTCTGGACCGAGGCAACTCGGGCACGAAGTTGGCGAGCCGACGTGCCCAAGGATGTTGTAGGTTATCTGTAGACTGCTTTGTCTCTTTGGGGTTTATAGGAGTTGCCATATGGTGGAGGAAATGAACTGAGCTTATGGAGATGGAACTTGTGGGATTTTACAAACATGAAGAGAACCAAAATCCCACCACTAACAATTTGGACAGCCCCCCCACTCATTTGGCCGGCCACAACTAAAGAATGGGGAGAGGGGGAAAAAAAGAGAGGATAGAATCCATATCAAAAAAGTGAGTCATCACATAATACAAGATAGAGAAAAGGTGATGATGAGAAACAATGATCACCCCAAAACCAACACTCCAACAACTTAATCATCAACAACCATGATTACTCCAAAAGTCAAGTCAAGATGAAAAGAAGAAATCAAAAGATGGTGCAACCATCATGACATAAAAATATGCAAAGAACACCCTCCAATATGCTTATTTGCACAAATGCAAATAATCCCTCCTCCACCAATCTTCAGCAAATAAAAGATACAAAGAAATATGTCCGAAACGGAAAACAAACTGGCAACTCCGAAAAACTGATCCCGTAATAAATTACAGGAAAACCCCTCTACTGTATATACATACCGGCATTTGTATTCCGACCGAATACAAATGCAATGAGACAAAATCTACACTGTACAATACTAGGATCCGGCTTAAACCAAAGCCCGCTAGTATTAACCGTCCGATCCTGATCCGTGCAATGCCGCACGTATCTGATCGAACCCTGCCATATCTCCATACGGCCTCTACAGCGTTTCGCCCGAAACTTGAGAAAAGGGTCTGTGGGGGACTCTAAAGACTCGTCAATACTTTGGTTGTGGATTTAACCACTAGCACGTCAGAGGTATTAGCCTATACGTAACGGGCTACCAGGTATTGACCAAAAGGGACGTCGATGAGCGAACTCATCCTAACACCCTACTGAGCCTGTCAGTGACAATATCCGTACAGTCCGGTCAGTTCGTCTATGAGCATCGCATGGCGGGCCTAGGGGGTTGGTAAAAGTCAGACCCCCAAAAGCGGTACAAGTCGTGTCGGAGTGTAGCCCAGAACACCCTGAGATACTACTGGAATAGCTACCAGTAAATCTTCTGCTTCGGCCGAGGGCTTTTTGTAATGGCTCTCATAGACACAGCGCGACCTCCCCCCCAATACCGGGAGAGACGAACCCCTGAAGATCCGCTCACTTCCTCCATGTGGCTCGGGACTGTACCCAACTAAAACCTGTTTGCACGTCTCCTTTGAGCGTGGTAGGGTAGTAATCAAAGTACAGTGGGAACTCACAAGAGACAAATGACGATCCTCAGGTCGATGAACTAACCTGTACACATGTCACCAGGGAACTGCTATCTGACGTCAGGTATAAGACCAACTAGCATGTTCCCGGCGAGTCCTGTCCGGTGTACTCATAACCCAATGAGCACCTGTATACATCTTAGGTGAACCAACTGACACGAGTGGCTTGTGAGACGGGCCACCGCCCCTCGTCGGGGTCTCGACTGTATACACCAGTCTACTCTGGAGTATCGATGCCCTGTCTTGAAACTCTCACGACTAGGGACCTTTTAAGGATATGCTTATATACTCCAGCTCCCACATATATGATCGCCCTCATACTGCTGGCAGTCAAGCAAGAATCCTAGGGGCTCTATCAACGTGCAATAGAGACCTGTAAGGTCACCTAAAGCAGTACACGATGATAAAGATAAACCAGATAGCATACTATCATCTTGAGTAAGACTGTCCTACCGGAATAGGTCCTCCCTCAATCATTGCAATCACGTGCCTGTGATCCAATAATTGACTTTGAGGGCACTATCTCCAACAGATACGAAGGACAACACTGCGGATCCACTCACAAAGGCCATTCCTCAGATACATTTTGAGAGACTCTTCGGGATGTTGGGAACGAGATACTACAACAGCTGGCCTTAGTGCAAGTGGGAGATTATTAGTTATATGTATGCCCTAGAGGCCATTGTTGTACATGTGATGTATATTATAATGGATGCTTCGATATATATAGAGAGGACTTTCTTGCTCGATATGATAGTATGCTATCTGGTTTCACTTTATCTTAACATGTTAACGAATACTGTTTTGTGATCACGTGTTGATAAAGCCCTTAGGATATGTACTCGGCTACTAGGACTATGATGAGATCATACTAGTGGGGCCAGGGTAGTCAACGAGTACATCCTATAACTGTTCCTAGTCGAGGGTGTATCAAGACAGGTATCGATATTCCAGAGTAGACTAGCGTACACGCATCTTGACCCATATGATGGGCGATGGATGATCCCATATCCATTGGTGTCGGACATCAAAGATGGTATACGGGTGCTCAGTGGATACTGGGTACACTGAACGGACTAGCCGAGAACTCCTAGATGGTATTTATACCTATCGTCAGATAGCAGTTCTCCGGTGACACTAGTACAGGTTAGTCTGTAGACCCGAGATCGTCATAGAGTCTCGTGTGATTCCCACTATGCTTTGATTTCCACCTTACCATGTCCAAGAAGGCGTACAAAACGGTGGCTTTTGGGTACAGTCCCGAGTCACATGTAGGCAATGAGCGATAGGAGGGGTTTCTTCACTCCCGGTATGGGGAGTTGATGTTGTGCTGTGTTCGATTGGCTATAACTGGAAGTCCCTGGCCAGGGCTGATATGGAGATTTACTGGTAAGAGTTATCAGTAGATTCTCGACCTGTTATGAGCCTTACATCGACACGACTTATTGGTTACTGGGGTCTGACGTTTTACCACCCCTAGACTAGATATGCAACATATCAGACGAAGAGATCGGACTGTACGGGAGTGTTACAGATTGGATTCACAGGAGAAAGTACATGCTTGCTTGTTGATCTTCTGATCGCCCAATACCTGGGTGGCTGTTACGTTTAGCTGACCGCTTGCAGCTTGTGGGTGTTTGATATAATCATCACCTACTGCCGGCGTATTGACGATTGTTTAGAGTCATACACAGAGGTTTCCTGGCTCAGGCAAAACGGAGTAGGAGCACATATGTGATATGTGCGGGACCGATAATAATACGATATGAGATACCGTATTCTATTCTCGCGAATATGATATCGGCCGGGTATATGTGATATAGCCGGGTCATCGGATCAAGTGTTGATTCGATGAAACGGTACATGTTATATTAGTCGGTTATATGCGATATAGCCGAATTGTCGGATCAAGGGTGGATTCGATAATTTAATGTATAATTATATATGTGATATATTACATTACGTTAACTAATATTAGCTCGCTTTATTGATTCATTTTCTCACCGGATAATACATTGATATATATGTGATATATGTTAATTGTATTATTTTCTTTTGTTACAAAAGTATATTATATATGTGATATATAATATTGTAACAAATTATGATTATAAATACAACATGATTTGTGGAGATTAAACAAGTTAGGGTTTGATTTGGGTTAGCTTTTTCATGAAGCTTCTAGAAACTTTTGTTTTGTTTTAAGCTTAGATATTTGTTTAGATATTTTGTGAAGATATTTCTTAACCCAACCCAAACCCTTTACCATGGTTTATTATCTTCAATGGTTAAGCCCTTCTTACTTAACTCAAGGTTGCATTTGTAAAGATAACACAATTTTCATTATTCATCACAAAAGGTTTTTCTTCTTCTTCCTCCTTGAAAAGCTTACTAGCTTTTTGTGATTAGATGATTTAGTGTGAGAAATTGAAAACAAAAGAGAGCATAATTCCTACTTAATCATCATCTATTCTAGCCACTTAGATTAGGGTGTTCACTTCTCTAATACTTGATTAGAAAAGTGAGAGCTTGAGTTAAAGATTCTTCAAGGTAGATCATCTTCGAAAAGGAAGACTTTAAGCAAGAATGGATCATTCGACTTGTGGAGCCTCTCTTGAGTCCGGGAGATCATGGATCGCGGCGAAGGGACTTCTACTCGAAGCTTATGAAGCGAAGGAACGTACTACAAAGGTTGTAATCCATCTCTCTTAGATGTAAAGTTGTTTACATGCATGGTTAACCCTAATTATCTAGCTAAGATCCTCGCTTTAGGTTGTTCGGCACTTAAAAAATTTAAATTCGGTATAGTTGATGCCATATAGACCCTTGTGATAGTTCCTAGTAACCTTACAAGCATAAGTCTGAAGCTTTCGAGAAATTCAAAGAGTATAAACTTGAAGTAGAAAAGCAAACCGGATTGGGCATCAAGAAACTTCGATCGGATTGGGGTGGAGAGTACTTAAGCACAGAGTTTTTGGACTTCATAAAAAAGAATGGGATTCTCTCTCAGCTCACTCCCCCTTACACACCACAGCACAATGGTGTGTCCGAACGGCGGAATCGTACCCTATTAGATATGGTGCGTTCCATGATGAGTGATGCTGAGTTACCTCTCTCCTTCTGGCGGCATGCATTGGAGACTACAGCATATCTATTGAACAGGGTTCCTACCAAAATCGTGTTTACCACTCCATATGAGATATGGTATGGGAAGAGACCATCTCTTAAGCGAGTTAGGATATGGGGTTGTCCTGCTTTTGTGAAAAAGCAGAATCCAGAAAAACTCGAGACACGGTTAGTCATGTGTACATCTGTGGGATATCCAAAACATTCGTATGGATATCTTTTCTACCATAAGGAGGAACAAAAGGTGTTTGTTTCTCAGTATGCCACATTTTTAGAAAATGAATTTTTTACAAATAATACTGATGGCAATGCGGTAGAACTAGAAGAAGTTCTAGAGACACAAGTCACTAATGACGATTTGGTCGAACCTGATGTTGCAATAGAATCTTATGAAGCTCGTCCACTCCGTAGATCTAGTAGGACTTCTCGTCTACCGGAAAGATACTACGGTTTCCTCATTGATGGTGACAGAGAAGATTGCATCATGGATAATGATGAGCTATCACGAGTGGTAACTCTGTGAAGTGGCTGGATGCCATGAGATCCAAAATGGAGTCTATGTACACCAACAAAGTATGGACTTTGGAAGTTTTACCCTCTGGGGTAAAACCCGTAGGGTGCAAATGGATCTTTAAGAAAAATATCGGTGTAGATGGACAGGTGGAGACCTATAAGGCAAGTCTTGTAGCGAAAGGATTTCATCAAAGACCGGGACTGGACTATGACGAAACATTCTTTCCTGTAGCCATGCTTAAATCCATTCGGATCCTACTTGCCATTGCTGCTCACTACGACTATGAAATCTGGCAGATGGACGTTATAGCTGTATTTCTAAATGGTGATTTAGAAGAGTGCGTTTATGTGGATCATCCAGAGGGCTTCGTTGATAGCGGGAGCAGCGAGAAAGCATGTAGGTTGGTTAAATACATTTATGGATTAAAGCAGGCATCATGGAGTTGGAACATCTGTTTTGATGATGCGGTCAAAGAGTTTGATTTCGTCAAAAATCCAGACGAGCCTTGTATTTATAAGAAGATTGTAGGGAGTGCTGTCATATTTCTCGTATTGTACGTGGATGACATTCTCTTGATAGGAAATAACATTCCTATGCTACAATCGGTCAAAATATTCTTATCACAAAGGTTCTCCATGAAGGACCTAGGTGATGCCTCGTACATTTTTGGCATTAAGATCTATAGAGATAGATCTAAAAGGTTGTTGGGATTGTCCCAATCAAGTTACCTTAACACCATCCTAAAGAGGTTTAGCATGGAAGATTCCAAGAGAGGTGCCTTGCCCGCTTGTCACGGAATCACTCTCTCTAAGGACTTTTCCGAAAGTCTGATAAAGAGAGAGCTTGCATGAGCATTATACCCTACGCTTTAGCCGTGGGATATATAATGTATGCGATGTTATGTACTCGCCCTGATGTAGCTTATGCACTGGGTGTAGTAAGAAGGTATCAATCCAACCCAGGGGAGAAACACTGGACAGCTGTAAAGAACATTCTTAAGTACTTGCGAAAGACTAAAGAAATTTTCTTGGTGTATGGTAATGGAGATCTCCAGATGGAGGCCTTTACCGATTTGAGCTTCCAGAGTGAAAAGGATGACAACAAATCTATCTCAGGTTTTGTATTTACCCTCAATGGAGGGGCGGTATGTTGGAAGAGTTCCAAACAGGATATCATTGCAGACTCCACGATGGAAGCTGAGTATATTTCTGCAAATGATGCTGCCAAGGAAGCCATCTGGATGCAGAAGTTCATCTCGGAACAAGGAGTAGTTCCAACCATTATTGATCCAATACCATTATATTATGATAATAATGGGCTATGGCATTATCCAAAGAGCTCAGGTCCCATCATCGATCCAGACACATCCTAAGGCGATATCATCTGATCCGGGAGATAGTTGATCACCGCGAGATCATGATTAGGAGAGTAGATACAGAAACCGCGGATCCACTCACCAAAGTCCTCTCACAACCGTAGCATGAGCGAATTTTTGAGATGTTGGATATGAGATATGCCAATAAGTGGCCTTAGTGCAAATGGAAGATTGTTGGATATATGTATGCCCTAGAGGCTACTATTTGATATTGGATTCTTGGATATGTATATATATATACAGAGGACTTTCTCGCTCGACATGATAGTATGCTATCTGGTTACTCTTTATCTTAACATGTTCACTTGATTGTGTATACTATTCATTTGGTACATGTTGATAAAACCCTTACGTCACGACCCAAAGTTTGGCCCGTGACCGGCACTTAACCACGTAACGTCTACAGGCGTAACGCGACTAAGTTCGGTGTCCATCCATATGCCCAAATCCTGTAAATCTCATAGAATCATGGGTGCCTAGCATCGGCACACTAAAATATCATGAATCATCGTGTCTAGCATCGACACACAAATCCTCATGTATCGGGCTCCGTCTGCGGAATCGGCCATCGGCCCCGGCAGTACGGATCGTCCCGTATCCATCTCTCCTCACTGGTCAGTATCCTCCGGATAACCGCCAGGCCTAACCAATCACCGGTAGGTAGTAGTCCCTCTTTCAGGCTCACCGTCTACTACACGGCAAATCCGTTCTTGCCCCGGGGTACCATACCGGGTCCACCATGTACCCGCAATCGGCCTCATCCGCCTTCTCGAATCGGGTTTCACATGTCGCTCTCAGCACCAAGAAAACACATGGTGGACGCACTGAAATATCATATCAAGGGTAACCGGGGTTTTTAAAACAATTACATATTCTCCTTTGAAATATCCACGGTTCCCAAATCCAGAAATATCATGGAAACAACATATCTCAATACGTAAATCCATGCAAGTATGATGATATCACTATATGTGTGCACTGGTATGAATATACAGTGTGCATGTGCGCAGGTATGAAAATATCAAAATATGTGTGCACTGGTTTGAATATACGGTGTGCATGTGCGCAGGTATGAAAATATCAATATATGTGTGCATTGGTATGAATATACGGTGTGCATGTGCGCAGGTATGAAAATATCAATATATGTGTGCACTGGTATGAATATACCGTGTGCATGTGCGCAGGTACGAAAATATCAATATATATGTGCACTGGTATGAATATACAGTATGCATGTGCGCAGGTATGAAAATATCAATATGTGTGTGCACTGGTATGAATATACAGTGTGCATGTGCGCATGTATGAAAATATCAATATATGTGTGCACTGGTATGAATATACGGTGTGCATGTGCGGAGGTATGAAAATATCAATATATGTGTGCACTGGTATGAATATACGGTGTGCATGTGCGCAGGTATGAAAATATCAATATATGTGTGCACTGGTTTGAATATACGGTGTGCATGTGCACATGTTTGAAAATATCAATATATGTGTGCACTGATATGAATATACAGTGTGCATGTGCGCAGGTATGAAAATATCAATATATGTGTGCACGGGTATGAATATACAGTGTGCATGTGCGCAGATATGAAAATATCAATATATATGTGCACCGGTATGAATATACCGTGTGCATGTGCGCAGGTATGAAAATATCAATATATGTGTGCACTGGTATGAATATACGGTGTGTATGTGCGTAGGTATGAAAATATCAATATATGTGTGCACTGGTATGAATATACGGTGTGCATGTGCGCAGGTATGAAAATATCAATATATGTGTGCACTGGTATGAATATACGGTGTGCATGTGCGCAGGTATGAAAATATCAATATATGTGTGCACTGGTATGAATATACAGTATGCATGTGCGCAGGTATGAAAATATCAATATATGTGTGCACTGGTATGAATATATAGTGTGCATGTGCGCAGGTATGAAAATATCAATATATGTGTCAATATGCGACAAGTCATGACAATCATCAATGATGCAGCAATCAAACGATATGTATAATCCGTAGCAATCCTATAGTGCGAGTGTCATGGCAATCACTAACGATATGAGTGTAACATACAAATAGTGTTCATGCAGCTTGAACCGTTAGTGACAGTGCAGTGTTCTATGCTATCATTCCTATATGCAGTAAGAAGGTATGCTACTAGTCCTTATGAACATCTACGACTAAATATCCTAACACGCCCTGACGCTTAACGCCATACGGGCGATTTCCCCGTAGATGTTAAATCTACTCACCTAGTCGCGTGCTAAGTGTAGCCGACCACCTGCTTCCCCTTCTTTGCGGCGTCCGACATACCCGCCTGCGAACCTGGAATTTACATAAGGAATTCGTATATGAGCAAAATATCTCGCAAAACGCGATATCGAAACCAAACGAGAAACTCGCATCGCGAACTAAACGCGCGTGTGTGCGATACGCTGGAACGTGTGAATACGCGTCTAAAACTATCCCGACACGTCGCGATACACAGAAAACCCCAAACCCACACACGTATCGCACGTGTCGCGAAGGTTAAGAGTATGAAATAGGGTAATTGACTCCAGATTTTCCTACAGGTATAATTTTACAAAACTACATATACCATAAGTTTTAAAATAGTACCAGACACCCACACAGCAAACCCCAAAACCCAGGTCCTCCATCTGGCCGCAATTTGCGGCCAGAACCAATTTTCCGGCGGCCCGACTATGTAGTTGGGCTCCCGGGCTTCGTGTGTGCTCTCTAACTAGGGTGTACATGCTCCAGTAAATACAATATTTTCCTGAAGCCAACGGGTCACAAGCAGATCACACAGAACCCAAAAACCTAGTTAAAAAGCCGTTTTAACACTAAATCGTTACATTAAAGTATTTTAGTGAAACCTGAAGCAAACCCTAAGTTAAAAGAACACTAACAACACTTGAATAAGTTAAACAAACCATAAAAACACTAACTTAACATAAACTTCACTAATTTCCCTTCAATATCACAAAAATGCACAAAAATATGATTTTTAGCTTACAAAACTATAAGTTATGATCTAAGGTGTTATGGATGAGTTTGATACCTTCCAAAGACCTAAGAAAAGCCCAAAATTTCAGCTCTTTCCCTCAAGGCCACTGACTTGCTATTAAACTCCCCAAATAGCCATTAAACCAAGGTTTTTGTGTGAAGAAATGTGAGGCTTTGGGTAGGGTTTTGTATATGGATTCAAAAAGAACCAAGAGAAGAAGAAGAAGATGATGATGTTGCTGCCTTCCTCTGCTGGACCAGAAAATGAGAGGGAGAGAGGGAGAATGAGTGAGGAAAAAGTCAAAAGTCAAGCCAAATTTCACCTAACCCCCATACCTCCCATTCTCTCATTTTCAAATTAAAAAAAAGAAGGTTAAAATGGATTTATGCGGGAATATAAACCATGCACAAAAGAAAATAACATGGTTACACTATTCAATGCTACACAAATGATAAGTGTGCAAGTTGTACACTAAACCTTGCTTAAGAAAATAATTAAGGAAAATTCTAATTAAGGTGAACACAAGTTAAATTAAAATTAATAAACCTAAATATATATATACAACTCTCATGACAATTAGAACTAGTTAAAAAAGAAAAAAAAAATATTTACGAGTTTTCATGAAAAACACGCATCTTACTAACTAACGCGAAATTAACCTAAACGAATTTCAAAGCGTTACAATCTACCCCCCTTAAAGAAATTCAGTCCCCGAATTAAAAAAAAATCTAGCTATGCGTACCTTCAAAGAGATAGGGATATTTCTTCCTCATCTCGCTTTCGGTCTCCCAAGTGACCTCCTCGCTGCTCGGGCCACGCCAAAGTACCTTGACGGACGGTATAACCTTCGATCTCAATTTCTTCACCTGTCGATCAAAGATGTCCACCGGCTGCTCTAAAAAGGAAAGGTCGTGCTCAAGCTGGATCGTCGGGTGCTGAATCGCATGCGAAGGATTGTGAAGATACTTGCGGAGCATCAAAACGTGAAATACGGGGTGCACATCTGGAAAACAGGGCGGAAGGGCTAATCGATAGGCAACTGCACCAATACGCTCGAGGATCTCGAAGGGGCATACGTATCTGGGGCTAAGCTTCCCCTTCTTCCCAAACGTCATCACACCTTTCATTGGGGAGACCCTCAAGAAAACATAATCACCAACAGAAAACTCAAGTCTGCGCCGATGACGGTCCGCAAAAGATCTTTGCCTACTCTGGGCTGCTCTCATCCTATCGCGAATCTACTCGAACTTCGCGGTCGTCTCCTCAATAATCTGCGGCCCTAAGATACTGCTCTCACTGAGCTCTGTCCAACAGACGGGTGATCTGCATCTCCTGCCATATAGAGCCTCGAATGGTGCCATCTGAATGGTCTCCTGGAAACTGTTGTTGTAGGAGAACTCTACTAAGGGTAAATGATGATCCCAGCTACCTTCAAAGTCTAATACGCACGCTCGGAGCATGTCCTCGAGAGTCTGAATAGTCCGCTCTGACTGGCCGTCGGTCTGCGGATGAAATGCTGTGCTGAAACTCAAGCGGGTGCCCAAAGCCTCCTGAAGCCTCTGCCATAGCCGGCTGGTAAACTGGGTGCCTCTGTCGGACACGATACACGTCGGGACTCCATGCAGTCATACAATCTCGTCGATGTATATCTGGGCATACCGAGCAAATCCGAAAGTCGTCTTCACCGGCAAGAAGTGAGCCGCTTTCGTCAAACGATCCACGATCACCCCGATGGAGTCATACCCTCGACTAGTCCTGGGTAGACCCACAATGAAGTCCATAGAAATCTGTTCTCATTTCCACTCCGGAATGGTTAATGGCTGTAGCTCTCCCGCGGGCCTCTGGTGCTCGGCCTTGACTTGCTGACAAGTCAGGCATCTTGACACGAAATCTGCGATGTCCCTCTTCATTCCGTCCCGCCAGTAAACATCTCTCATACCATGGTACATCTTGGTTGAACCTGGATAAACACTGTACACCGATCGATGTGCCTCCTCAAGAATCTTATGCCGCAGTCCCTCAGCATCCGGTACGCACAGTCTAGTCCCAAATCGCAGCGTCCCATGATCATCGATCACGAACTCGGAAAATCTGCCCTGTCCAATCTGTGCCCTGATCTCTGAGCAACGGTCATCACTGTGCTGTGCCTCATGTATACAGTCAAGCAACTGTGGGCGTACACGAACATGCGCAAGCTGTCCCCCTATCGGCGTGAACTCGAACTGCACTTGGCTTTCGTATAATATCTGCCAATCTATCGACGACTGCCTCTGCACTGCGCCCAAACAAGATAGACTGCCCCCGGGCCTACTGCTCAAAGCATCCGCTATTACATTTTCCTTGCCCGGGTGGTAAAGGATCTCACAGTCGTAGTCTTTCACTAACTCCATCCAACGATGCTGTCTAAGATTCAGGTCTCGCTGCTGAAATATGTACTTTAAGCTCTTGTGATCAGTGAATATCTGGCACGACTCGCCGTATAGGTAATGTCGCCAGATCTTAAGTGCAAAGACTACTACAGCCATCTCTAAATCGTGAATGGGGTAGTTCTGTTCATGTTTCTTCAACTGCCGTGAAGCATACGCGATCACCCTGTCATGCTGCATCAATACGCACCCTAGCCCTACTCGAGAAGCATCATAATAGACCACAAATCCGCCCTATCCTGAAGGCAATGATAACACCGGCGCCGTAGTCAGTCGAGTCCGTAGCTGCTGAAAACTGTGCTCGCACTCCTCCGTCCAGTCGAAAGGAACGCCCTTCCGGGTCAACCCGGTCAAAGGTGCAGCAATACGGGAGAAGTCCTGCACAAATCGCCTGTAGTAGCTGGCCAGTCCTAGAAAGCTGCGAATCTCCGTGACTGATGTGGGTCTGGGCCAACGCTGAACGGCCTCAATCTTCTTCAGGTCAACACTTATACCATTCCGTGTAATCACGTAACCCAAGAAGTCTACGCTGTCCAGCCAGAATGCACACTTGGAGAATTTTGCGAAAAGCTGGTGCTCCCTCAAAGTCTGCAGTGTGATCCGCAGGTGCTGCTCGTGCTCCTCTCTGCTCCGGGAATACACCAATATATCGTCAATGAATACTATGATGAACAAGTCCAAATACGGCCTGAATATACGGTTCATCAAATCCAAGAATGCTGCTGGTGCGTTGGTGAGTCCGAACGACATCACCAAAAACTCATAATGGCCGTAGCGCGTGCGGAAAGCTGTCCTTAGAATGTCCTCCTGTCGAACCCGCAGCTGATGGTAGCCTGATCGCAAATCGATCCTCGAAAAAAATCCTGCCCCCTGAAGCTGGTCGAACAAGTCGTCGATGCGTGGCAACGGATATCTGTTCCCTAAGGTAACCCGGTTCAGCTGGCGGTAGTCGATACACAAACGCAAACTGCCGTCCTTCTTCTTGACAAACAGGACAGGAGCACCCCAAGGAGAAACACTGGGTCGAATAAGTCCCTTATCCAGCAAGTCTTGCAACTGACCCTTCAACTCACTAAGCTCCGCCGGGGCCATCCGATAAGGCGGTATAGAAATAGGCCCCGTGCCGGGAATCAAATCATTACAGAAAACAATATCGCGCTCAGGCGGTAGCCCAGGAAGCTCGTCAGGGAAAACATCAGGGAACTCACAAACAGTCGGAACCTGGTCCAATGGAACTTCTGTAGCTCTAGTATCGCAAACATATGCTAGAAATCCCTGACATCCCCTCCTCAAAAGCTGTCTAGCGCGAAGAGAAGAAATCAAACTGTAAGGGGCGGCACCATGGTCCCCCTGCACAACAAAAGCCGACTCGCCGGGAAAACAAAATCTAACTGTCTTCTCGCGGCAGTCCACAGACGCATAGCACGTGGCTAACCAATCCATGCCCAAATGAACGTCGAAGTCCAACATCTCAAGAAGGATCAAGTCGACAGGCAACTCTCTCTCGCCAAAACGGACAACACAGGATCGGAATACGTGCCTAGCAACAAACGACTCTCCCACGGGAGTGGTCACAACAAGCGGCTGATCAAGCAAACCGGACTCTCTACCCAAACTCGGCACGAAGTGTGTGGAAACGTATGAGTGCGTGGATCCGGGATCAAACAACACGTGCGCGTTAACAGAACATACTGATATGGTACCTGAGACCACAACATTGGACGCATGCACGTCCCGATGCGTCAACGCGAAAACCCGTGCATGTCCTCTGCTTGCGACTGGTGGTCCCCTACTAGCAACTGGCTGTACTCTGCCGACAGCTGGCTTTCCACGGCCTCGGCCACCTCGTCCTTTATGAGTAAACCCTCCGCGACCACGGCCTCTCTGTGCATGAGCCTGACGCGGAGCAACAGCAGGTACAATAGGCAACGCCTTCTGGGGTGGGGAAGGTGGAAAGGTGACGCGTGGTACAGTATTCTCGCCCTCCCGTGGCTCTGGGCAATCTCGAACATGATGATAAGTACTCTCGCATCGGAAACATCTAGATGGTGCCGGCTGACCCTCCTGAGGATAAGTGCTGAACAACCGGCCTCGCCCCAAATCTCTGCCACCTGCAAGGTGTCTGTCGCGGTGCCTAAATGGTCGTCTCTGTGCCGATGTACCCGTACAAACTCTCTTCGGCCCTGGAACTTCCGAAGTCTCTGCAAGGCGCTCCTCGACTAATAAGGCTGCGTCTACAGCTGCTGCATAAATCTCGCAATGCTGAGCGCTGATCGCAAGGAACAGTGGTGTAAGCAAGCCTCGAACAAATCTCTTGACTCGCATCTCCTTAGTAGCCACTAGGTATAGAGCATACACTGATAGCTCGGTGAACAACACATCGTACTCTGCCACTGTCATCTCTGGCGTCTGGCGTAAAGACTCGAATCTGCGCGCTCGGGCATCCCAAACACTCTGGGGAAGGAAACGGGCTAGAAATACTGTCACAAACTCGGTCCAGATCATAGGAGGAAGACCTGCTGCTCTGCCCTTCTCGATCGATTCGCACCATTTCTGTGCAAGTCCTTCCAGACGAAAGCTCGTGAACTCTACCCATCTCGCATCTAAGCGAACGACATATCCGGGCCATCCTATCAATGAAAGACTGTGGGTCCTCGGCTGCATCGGTGCCTGTGAAGTCCGGAGGCTTCAGCCTCATGAACTCTGATAGAGATACTGAGATGACCTCTGTAGCTGTGGGGGCAACTGCCTGTACTGTAGGTACTATCACGATCCCTATGACGGGTGGAGCTACCTCAAGTCGCTGCGCTCGAAGTGTCTCAACTAGCGATCCCGTCATCTGGCGGATCTCCTGCATATTGGATCCCATCGTCTGGCGCATCTCATGCATACCGACCCCTAGCATAGCGATCTGGTCTGTCGTAGGAGGAACAGTATGCTCTGGTACAACGGGTGCACTGCCCGGATTAGTCCTTGTCTCGGACGAATCTACTCGGATCTCGGCTCTCGTAGCCGCTCTCTGCGCCCTCGTAGTCTTTGGCGGCATAATGGCTGAAAAGAAAGTAGGATTCGATAAGGATACGGAAATCGAATCACAAGAATGTTTGCAATCATGAAGGAATTTCAATCAATAAGTCCTAAGGTTGCTTAGGCGGAGTACCGTGTCGTGAGTATGCCGCGGAACATACGCACGCTATGCCACTCTGCTGCAGCTACCTACTCCATCATACCGGGGTCATCCTACACTCCGAAGGTAAAACCTACGCTCTGATACCAACTTTGTCACGACCCAAAGTTTGGCCCATGACCGGCACTTAACCACGTAACGTCTACAGGCGTAACGCGACTAAGTAAGCCGAAACCCAGAAATCAAAACCAGTAAAAGTATAGAGTGTTTAAACATTTAATAGGAACATTTGTTAAACTGTTAAGAAAATCTCAAGTAGATAATCACCAAGATAACGATATACGACGACGTAGCGAAGAAAAGAACAATAAGTGGAACACATCACACAAGATAGAACTGCATAGGTAAAGTCGGCTCACAACGAGCTCGACACCAGGATACAAAATAATATACATCATCGTCCTCACACTGGTCTCTAAGTCAAATACATAAAAGTAGATGGAGAGTACTAGATACAAAATATGTACAATGGAAAAAACCGGGTACTACAACCCACCTAGCAACAAACAGCTCACGCACCAACTGCAGTGGTATCCGTAGCCAAAAAGATATAGGAAAGCAGCCTGCCGCGACTACTCCGAAGGGCAACCTGCAAACACTGTGGCACAACGGGGGTGAGTTGCCAACTCGTGAATAGTAGATAACATATAAAGATAATCGCGAGTATGCACGTGCTGCGATACTCTAACCTATGCCAACAGATAACATCTATATGATGAACTATATGAGCAGTAATCATGCCTCAAGTACGATCTAACAACATCTCTAAATGATGAGCAGGGTATGCAATAATCGTGCATAGCAAATGCAATCTAATGACATCTATATACGATAAGCAGGGTATGCAATAATCGTGCATAGCAAATGTACTCAATTAGGTACAACAGATACAGGATGAGATATAAAATACTGAATGCTGAGCATGGGAATAATAATATCTACACGGGATATCAACGTGGAAAAAAAATAATCGGTGTCCATCCATATACCCAAATCCTGTAAATCTCATAGAATCATGGATGCCTAGCATCGGCACACTAAAATATCATGATTCATCGTGTCTAGCAGCGACACGCAAATCCTCAAGTATCGGGATCCGTCTGCGGAATCGGCCCTCGGCCCGGGCAGTACGGATCGTCTTGTATCCATCTCTCCTCACTGGTCAGTATCCTCCGGATAACCGCCAGGTCTAACCAATCACCGGTAGCTAGTAGTCCCTCTGCCAGGCTCACCGTCTACTACACAGCGAATCCGTTCTCGCCCTGGGGTACCATACCGGGTCCACCATGTACCGGCAATCGGCCTCATCCGCCTCCTCGAATCGGGTTTCACATGTCGCTCTCAGCACACAGAAAACACAGGGTGGACGCACTGAAATATCATATGAAGGGTAACCGGGTTTTTAAAACAATTACATATTCTCCTTTGAAATATCCACGGTTCCCAAATCCTGAAATATCATGGAAACAACATATCTCAATGCGTAAATCCATGCAAGTATGAAGATATCACTATATATGTGCACTGGTATGAATATACAGTGTGCATGTGCGCAGGTATGAAAATATCAATATCTGTGTGCACTGGTATGAATATACGGTGTGCATGTGCGCAGGTATGAAAATATCAATATGTGTGTGCACTAGTATGAATATACAGTGTACATGTGCGCAGGTATCAAAATATTAATATATGTGTGCACTGGTATGAATATACAGTGTGCATGTGCGTAGGTATGAAAATATGAATATACAATGTGCATGTACGCAGGTATGAAAATATCAATATATGTGTGCACTGGTATGAATATACAGTGTGCATGTGCGCAGGTATGAAAATATCAATATATGTGTGCAATGGTATGAATATACGGTGTGCATGTGCGCAGGTATGAAAATATCAATATATGTGTGCACTGGTATGAATATACCGTGTGCATGTGCGCAGGTATGAAAATATCAATATACGTGTGCACTGGTATGAATATACGGTGTGCATGTGCGCAGGTATGAAAATATTAATATACGTGTGCACTGGTATGAATTACGGTGTGCATGTGCGCAGGTATGAAAATATCAATATACGTGTACACTGGTATGAATATACGGTGTGCATGTGCGCAGGTATGAAAATATTAATATATGTGTGCACTGGTATGAATATACGGTGTGCATGTGCGCAGGTATGAAAATATCAATATATGTGTGCACTCGTATGAAAATACAGTGTGCGTGTGCGCCGGTATGAAAATATCAATATATGTGTGCACCGGTATGAATATACGGTGTGCATATGCGCAGGTATGAAAATATCAATATATGTGTCAATATGCGACAAGTCATGACAATCATCAATGATGCAGCAATTAAACGATATGTATAATGTGTAGCAATTCTATAGTGCGAGTGTCATGGCAATCACTAACGGTGTGAGTGTAACTTACAAATAGTGCTCGTGCAGCTTGAACCGTTAGTGACAGTGCAGTGTTCTATGCTATCATTCCTATATGCAGTAAGAAGGTATGCTACTAGTCCTTATGAACATCTACGACTAAATATTCTAACACGCCCTTACGCTTAACGCCATACGGGCGATTTCCCCGTAGATATTAAATCTACTCACCTGGTAGCGTGCTAAGTGTAGCCGACCACTTGCTTCCCCTTCTTTGCGGCGTCCGACGTACCCGCCTACGAACCTGGAATTTACATAAGGAATTCGTATATGAGCAAAATATCTCGCAAAACGCGATATCGAAACCAAACGAGAAACTCGCGTCGCGAACTAAACGCGCGTGTGTGCGATACGCTGGAACTTGTGAATACGTGTCTAAAACTATCCCGACACGCAGCCATACGCAGAAAACCCCAAACCCACACACGTATCGCACGTGTCGCGAAGGTTAAAAGTACGAAATAGGGTAATTGACTCCAGATTTTCCTACAGGTAGAATTTTACAAAACTACATATACCTTAAGTCCTAAAATAGTAGCAGACACCCACACAGCAAACCCCAAAACCTAGGTCCCCCATCTGGCCGCAATTTGCGGCCAGAACCAATTTTCCGGCGGCCCGACTAGGGAGTTGGGCTCCCGGGCTTCGTGTGTGCTCTCTAACTATGGTGTACATGCTCCAGTAAATACAATATTTTCCTGAAGCCAACGGGTCACAAGCAGATCACACAGAACCACAAAACCTAGTTAAAAAGCCGTTTTAACACTAAATCGATACATTAAGGTATTTTTGTGAAACCTGAAGCATACCCTAAGTTAAAACAACACTAACAACACTTGAATAAGTTAAACAAACCATAAAAACACTAACTTAACATAAACTTCACTAATTTCCCTTCAATATCACAAAAATGCACAAAAACACGATTTTTAGCTAACAAAACTATAAGTTGTGATCTAAGGTGTTATGGGTGAGTTTGATACCTTCCAAAGACCTTAGAAAAGCCCAATGTTTCAGCTCTTTCCCTCAAGGCCACTGACTTGCTATTAAACTCCCCAAATAGCCATTAAACCAAGGTTTTTGTGTGAAGAAATATGAGGTTTTGGGTAGGGTTTTATATATGAATTAAAAAAGAAGCAAGAGAAGAAGAAGAAGATGATGATGTTGCTGCCTTCCTGTGTTGGAGCAGAAAATGAGAGGGAGAGAGGGAGAATGAGTGAGGAAAAAGTCAAAAGTCAAGCCAAATTTCACCTAACCCCCATACCTCCCATTCTCTCATTTTCAAATTAAAAAAAAAGAAGGTTAAAATGGATTTATGTTGGAATATAAACCATGCACAAAAGAAAATAACATGGTTACACTAACCTATGCTACACAAATGATAAGTGTCCAAGTTGTACACTAAAACTTGCTTAAGAAAATAATTAAGGAAAATTCTAATTAAGGTGAACACAAGTTAAATTAAAATTAATAAACCCTAAATATATATATACACATCTCTCATCACAATTAGAACTAGTTAAAAAAGAAAAAAAAAGATTTACGAGTTTTTATGAAAAACACGCATCTTACTAACTAACGCGAAATTAACCTAAACGAATTTCAAAGCGTTACACCTTAGGATATCCGCATGACTACCATGATTATGATGCAGATCATACTGGTGGGGCATGAGTAGTCTATAAGAGTATCCTTAAATGTTTCTAATCGTGGGTGTATCGAGACGGGGCATCGATATTCCAAAGTAGACTAGCGTACAAGTTTCTTCACCCATTTGATGGGCGATGGATGATCCCATATCCATTGGTGTTTGACATCAAAGATTGTATACTAGTGCTCAGTGGAGAATGGGTACACTGAACGGACTCGCCGAGAACTTCTATATTGTATTATATCTATCGTCGGATATTAGTTCTCAGGTGACACTTGTACAGGTTAGTCTGTAGACCCGAGATCGTCATAGAGTCTTGTGTATTCTCCCACTGTGCTTTGATTTCCACCCTACCACGGCTCTACTGAGTCATGCAAAGGTGGTTTTTGGGTACAGTCCCGAGACACATGGAGGCAATGAGCGATAGGAGGGGTTTCGTCTCTCCTGGTATTGGGGGTTGATGTTGTGCTATGCACGATTGGCTATAACTGAAAGTCCATGTCCAAGGCTGATGAGATTTATTGATAAGTGTTATTAGTAGTTTCTCGATCTGTTATAGTCCACACATTGGCATGACTTATTGAGTTATTCGGGTCGACGATACCATCCCTAGACTCGATATGCAACATATCTGACGAAGAGACCGGACTGTACGGTAAGTGTTGGCGGTTGTCTCTACGGGAGTTTGGACAATTTCTCTTTTTGATCTTCTGTTCTGTCATGACCCACCCCCAAACACAGATGGTATTCTCCGCTCTGGTCGAAACCGCACGTTTTTGCCCCTTTGAATGAACCGGACTCAAGAAAGGGGCTACTTCCCAGTAGGTCACCCATCCCAGAATTTCTCTGGCTCATGCACGCTTAACTACGGAGTTCTTCAAACTCAGAAGTTCTGATTCATCCGAAAGGCGCCTCCGTATTATAGGAGTGGTATCATTCCATTTATAGTTCAGATCGTGCCCTCTTTCGGAATGGAATTCGATACTCCCCATTGTTCTACAGTGGGTCTCCGCATGTATCCGTATCGGTTACATCCCCACCTCGATACCGAATAACATCCCACTTCTCACGGGGTAGGTGGTATTCATCCCCAACTACACGGGGTATTACATTCCCCCCCACTTAGAACAATGGTTCGTCCTCGAACCACAGACCTACTTTTGAGGGACCGGCTCTAATACCATATTTGTCATGACGCACCCCCAAACACAGATGGTATTGTCCGCTCTGGTCGAAACCGCACTGTTTTGCCCCTTTGAATGAACCGGACTCAAGAAAGTGGCTACTTCCCAGTAGGCCATCCATCCCAGAATTTCTCTGGTTCATGCACGCTTAACTACGGAGTTCTTCAAACTCAGGAGTTCCGATTCATCCAAAAGGCGCCTACGTATTATAGGAGTGGAAACATTCCATTTATAGTTCACATCGTACCCTCTTTCGGAATGGAATTCGATACTCCTCATTGTTCTACAGTGGGTCCCCGCGTGTATCCGTATCGGTTACATCCCCACCTCGATACCGATTAACATCTCACTTCTCACGGGGTAGGTGGAATTCATCCCCAGCTCCACCTAGGGTATTACATGTTCGCTCAATACCTGGGAGCCGTTACGTGCAGCTAATACTGTTGACGGTTTGTGGGGATCTGATATGATCACTACCTACTGCTAGCATATTGACGAGTCTTAGAGTCCCACAAAGGGGTTTCCGAACTCAGGCGAAACGAAGAGGGGCGCATATGGGGATATGCACGGGAGCTTGATTAAATACGAGTATATGATACCGTATTTTAATCTTGCGTTTTCTATTAGTCGGGTCGTATGTGATATGACCGGATTATTAAATTAAGTGTTAATTTAATATAATATGACCATTAGCTCATTATTAAATCCTTTCTTTATTTGTATGCATGTATGTATGTATGTTTATATTGATATGTATGCACACATGCATGTATTCATGTGTCATGGTTGATGATACATTGGAGATGGCTATACTAGACTCACATGGAAACATTTGTGATATTTTAATTATTGAGTTAATGGAAATTAGAAATTAATCCATGGTTGCTATTTTATTTATACACACTTCTTCTAAATATGCTAGTAACCATGGTTTCATTTCTAATCCTCCACTAACTCAACTACTAAAATATTTAGATATTTTCGTGCCATGGTTAAAAGTGAGTGTGACTCTCTCATTATGATAATTACTCTTGTGCTTATCTTTCTTGAGCTCAAGCTAAGGCATTTCCATCTCCTTCTTCTTCCAAGCTCTCTACCATTTTCTAGTGAGTAAAGAGAAAGAAAAAGAAAGGTTTTTTTAGTGAGATTAATACCCACTTCATCAATCTATACTAGTCTAGGCCACTTGTATAGGTTGTTTGCATCACTTCCACTTAGGTCAAGTGAAGCAAGGAGCTTGAGTAAAGGAACTCCGTGGTGGATCATCGTGGACTTCGAAGGATTCAAACTGACGTGTTCAAACATCGAGTGGAACCAAGGAGTCAAGGACATCTACACGGAGCTAAAGACAAGGAGGATAGGTCTACAATAGTTGTATTTCTTTTCTCTTAGTGATAGATACTTACTAGTATGTGATACTTGTTAGCTATACGCCTAATCCTCTAGTTCGATTCTAGGTTCGGATTGGTTAGCACCCTAGATTTTTAAAGTTGCATACTTGATGCTTGTTAAAACCTAGTGAGGATGCTAAGCAAACCCTAACATGCATAAGCTACATCTAGTTTGTTATATAACATCGCACGATTGACGTTACTGCCATAGCATTCATAATGTAATGTTAGATGTATACGCCCTACAGGCCATTAATGTATAATACAGGATTGTATATCAAATATAGATGCTTGAAATATATATGTATATGACGGTCTTACTCGATATGATAGTATGTTATCTTGTTTGTTTTTGCCTCAACATGTGTATATGTTCAATTTTACATTACTTATCTTTAATACATGTTAGTAAAGCCCATAGGATATTTATTGATAACTAGAGTTGTGATGACGATCATACTCGTGGGGCCTTGGTAGTCTATAAACACATCCTTAAATTGTCTCTACTTGTTGGAGTTTCGAGACAGGGTATCGATACTCCGAAGTAGACTAGTGTATACATTTTTTATTCCTGTGGGGGAAGGTGGCCTGTCCAAAAGCCATTGGTGTCAGGCACCAAAAATTGTATACAGGTTCTCATTAGGTTATGAGTTACACTGGACGGACTCGTCGAGAACTTATTGATGGTTATATACCTATCGTCAGATATCAGTTCTTAGGTGACATAGATACAGGTTAGTCTTCAGACCTGACATCATCATTTGTTCCGAATGTGTTCCCACTGTACTTAGATTACTTCCTTAGCACGGCTTTAGAGAGTTATGCAAACAGGTTTTAGTTGGGTACAGTCTCGAACCACTTGGGGGCAGTGAGCGATAGAATGGATTCATCTTTCCCGGTATATAGAGTCGATGTCGCGCACTGTTCGATTGGTCATCACCATAAGACCTTGGCAAAGGCTATTGGGATTTATTGATTATAAGATCAGTAGTTTCTCGGGATGGCATTGAGCTACATCGACCCAACTTATTGGATTATTAGGGGTCTGACATTTTCGACCCCCTAGACCCAGTATTCGACACTCTCAGACGAAGAGACCGGACTGTACGGAGATTGTCACTTTCAGGCTTAGTAGGGATACGGACAAGTTTGCTTGTCGACCTTCCTTTCATTCAATACCTGGGTAACCGTTACATACAGCTAATGCCGCCGATGTGTTTATGATTAAACTCACTGCCAGCGTATTGTCGAGTCTTTAAAGTCTCATACAGAGGGTTTCCCAACTCAGGCGAAACGATGTAGTGTACGAATTTTGATACGTACTTAGATTCGATTAAATATATGTTTTTGTACATGTGTTTTTAATCCAACATTTTGTTAATATTACCCGGTTTGAAAGATATCTAGACTATCACATTTGGATGAAATATGAACTAGTATTATATCTATCTTTAAGTATCCCTCTTTTACGATATTTGTATTTTAACACGAATACAATATTTATATGAATACGGGTATTTGTATAAATATGGGTATTTTTATCTTGATATAAATACGGGTGTTCGTATGTTTATACGAATATAGGTGTTCGTATTTTATACCAATACGGGTGTATATATTTGTAGTATATACTTGTATTAATGTAATTGTACATATATTTATATACACATATACATATGTATATGTGTACACTGAGGTGGCTTCTCTTTTCTTCTCATCTCTTCTTTTTATGTTGAGAATGGTGTAGACTTGTGACTCACCGTGGTGAGTCACAAGTCCACTTATTCTCACATTAAAAGAAAAGATGAAAAAGAAAAGACTTTTAGATTTCCATTTTTGAGCCATGCTTGATTTTTTCATCACTATCACCGTTATCTTCTTCTTCCTCTTTCTTGAATTTTAAGAAGTGAGAAAGGAAAGAGAAAAAGAGAGAATAACTTAGAGTTAATCACTACTACATCTTCTAGTGACCAATTCCTAGTAACTCTTGTTCACTAGTTGTTTCATTTAGCTTTTTAGTGTGAAGCTTAAGCCTTAGTTAGGGTTCTCTTGGGTGGATCAACAAGGAAGAACGACTCCCAATCCCATTCCTGGAGTTCCTATGAGCTTAAGAAGATGGATAGAAGTCGAAGGACACAACTTCAAAGGTGGTTAAAGTCTATCCGAGTAGTTAAACTCTTTCTAGCTTACTAGTTTAGTTTTTGAAATCGATTCTTGGTCGTCGAAATCCATGCTCTTCTTTAAGAAATTTTTGTTTTGTATTCCACTTTGGCCGCAAGTCAGCAGTATACAGAGGGTTTTCTCGGTTCAGGCAAAATGATGTAGTGGCCGTATTTTGATACATGCATGATTCTGATTAAATACGTGTACTAGCTACACGGAATTTAATTGGACGGATGGTAATACTAGCCTATTTATGATTAAGCCGTTTATTTAATAATTTACACATATATATTTCGATATGTATATTCTAGTATTATGTTCATTGTATTTTTTCTATCTCTTGGGTATTCGTATTTATATGAATACGGGTATGTATTTGCGAGGACGTATTTTTGTATGCATACAAAGATACATTCTAGAATAAGGATACCTCATTTTAGTAAATTTCCATTTATGGAAATTAGAAATGAGATGGAGGGGTGGGGTGTAAAGTAGGGATGGTGAGAGAAATAGCTATTTTATTTGTTTATTACATTTGTATATATTATTCAAGTATGGTTGTTATTTTCTATTTAGAAAATGGTTTTACAAAACCATGCTAGCCATTTTCTCACTAAATAAAATTCATTATCACCATTTTCTTTCTCTCTCCTCACTTGAGCTCCTTCTTCGTCCTCCTTCCTTTTCTTTAACCTCTCATGTATTGAGAATCAAAGGAAAGGAGAGATAGAAAAATACTAGAACACATCACTATATCCCTAAACATCTTAGATTAGCAACCTAGGGTCTTTATTTGCTTTGCTAGTTTTTGGTATGAAGCTAAAACCTTGAACCATTTCCCTCGGGTGGATCACCTTTGGTGAAGGAGGTCCGGCTTAGAAGCTCGATCCCAGAGTTCCGAGGAACTAAGGAAGTGGATTTGAAGACGAAGGACACGACTACAAAGGTTGTAACACTTAACCGAATAGTTAAAACTCCTTCTTATTAGCTAGTTTAGTGTTTGGTAAAGATTCTAAGTCGTAGTTGTTATCGCCAATGTTTTAAAATTAAATTTTTTCATTCCGCAAAGGCCGCGGGTTAGCGACTAGGGCGCTTGGAACTTCATCTCTTCCTCCAAGATTTTAGATCTTGAGATTGGATCTCTTATAAAAGGTTAACCACTCAGCTAAGGGAGATTTCTCTCATGGATCTTTGATCCGAAGGAAGAACCTAGGGTTCTTAAAAAGCTTAATCTTCGTGGATAAGCAAAAGGAGAGATTTTTCTCTATTTCTTTACCTAGGGTTTGAGGAAGATAAACAATTTTCTTCGGCGGAGACTTAAGTCTCTTATGCACCTTATGGGGGCTTCTGTGTATATGGATTAATCTCTTATGCTCCTATTTATAGATGAGGAGAATGTTTGATAAAGTTGAGAGAAACTCTTATTTGAGATATCTCAATTGATCACATGATCAACCGGTGGTGCTTAAACATCGTTGGATTTTTTATCTAAGGGTTTTATGTTTGAGAAGAAAATATTTTTCTGTTTTAGAAAGATATAGGAAAATATTTTCCAAAATAAAGCATTTTCTTTACCCTAAAGCATGCGCTTCAATAAAAAATGCGCCTGCGCCACTTGCACTGCACGTGTGGCACTTGGCGTAAAGGATTGGCGCTTATGTTACGTGCCTTACACGTGGTGCACTTACGCATGGGTTTGGCGCTTGCGCCATGTGCTTTGCACGTGATGCGCTTGCACAATAAGGGTTGGCGCTTTTTGTCTTGGCGCTTTTGCCTTGGTGGAACTTAAACTCCGAGCGCCAAATTTTGGGGGGAACAAATTGCCCTCCACCTCTGTGCCCACATGCATTACACGTGGGTGGAGTGGTGTCAACCATTGCACTTCTCCTTTTGCTTGTGCTATGATGACCTAGCTTAGTTTATGTACTTGTTTCAGAGCGTTCAATTTATTCTCCTTTTTGGTATGATTAAACTCATCCTGAAATTACATATGGGAGGCTTCCAAGTTTATGGTACAGGGTGTAGTCCATCGCAACATTGTGTTAGCTTGCTTCTTCTCGTTTCGTGTTCCTTCAGAACGATGTTTGAGTATCCAACATACTCGTTGTATTTCCAAGCCCTTCTGAGATGGGATGCAACGTCCCAAATAATCTTCCTAGGACGATATGTGTATTGCTATCAGAGATTCAGTGTTAGGCGTCACCATGGTACTTTACTTTGGGGTAGACTCTTTGAGTCTTAGAGAAGTCATGTTTACACCCTTCTGAGGTGAGATGGCATCTAGTGGTCTTTAGGCATGTATGTATTTCCATCGAAACTTGGAGCTAGGAAATTGCTGTCATTTCGCTTTCGTTCTGACTCCTTGAGCTTTGCTGACGCCATGTATATACCCTACTTGAGTAAAATAGATGTCCCAGTAGTCTTTTAGGCTGTAAGTATTTTCGTCAAGACTTAGTGTTAGGTCGATGCCATCACACTGTACTTTGGGGTGAGACTCTTTGAGTCTTAGGAAGTTACCTACAAATCCTCCGGAGGTGAAGTAGCATTTGGTAGTCTTTGGGCTTGTGTATAATGCCACTGTATTTTTTTCTTGAGATGCTAGGAATATGCCATCGCATCATTCTTTTGACTCATTAAGTCTCGTCCATTGGCTTGCTTCGCCATTTTGGATTCTATTTGGCTCTTTAAGCTAGAGAGAGATGTCAGATTTGAACTACTGGAGATTCGCCGGACACCCATAGTGCCTGTTAGACTTTGTATATTACCTATCGACGAGATGCCTTTCATCGATAGAGTACAGTGGAACCTTTTTTTACCGCTATTGCTCTATCATTTCAGCTTTTTTTATCACGAAGGTCCCGGCTGCTCTATCATTTTGGCTATTTATTCGTGGTTACTCCATCATTTCGGCTATTTATTTTTTTTCCTTTTTACTCACTGATTTTACTGTGAGTTTCCCCATCCTTTCGACGATTTTTTTTACTCGCTGATTTCACAGCGAGTTGCATCATCCTTACGGCATCAGCGTTGTTAACATTGGGGCACGAGTGCAAGAAGAAATTCATCATTTGCCTGGGGAGAACTTGGAGTTTTGGTTTTGGGTCAACATCAACACCGCTAACACTGAAACTTAGTACTAGGAGCGACTCATCATTTATCGTTGCTCATTGGAGAGTGGTGGCTTAAGAGACAGGTTTAGGTCCCTTTCGCCTAAAGCTGTTTCAATTTTTATGAGCCTCAAATTTTTTAAGCCGTAAGGGTCTCATAAAAATATAGTCTCCCTACGAGTCGATAAGATCTCATAGGTGTATTTTATTTTCGAAAGTCCTGAGGACTCCTAAGTTTATTTTTCCTTGTAAGTCATAAGGATTTTACAAAAGGGCTTTCACCTTAAAAGTCGAGAGGAACTTGCAAGTGGCTTTAACCACGTGTTAGGAGGATTGATCGCCTTTGGTGGGACTTTGTCGGAAAAAAATTTAACGAGTTTTTGCCCTTTCGGGTTTTCACAAGATCGCGAGTAGTCCTGTTGTTTTTACTCATGGAGTCTTTTCAGGTTTTCATCCATGCCCTTCTTGCTTATGGAATGACTTTTTCTCACCATTCTCTTGATGTATCGTGAGGACATCTAAGTGAGCCTTCCCCTCATTGGTAGCTTGGTTGGCCAATGGAGGATGTTTGAGATGCGACTTTGTTGCAAGCAGCCCATGGATCGTATAAGGTATTCAATTTGGAGATTGGTCGCAGGGCAATGGCTTGGAAGATAGGTTTAGGTCCCTGTCACCTAAGGCTTTTCAATTTTATAAGCCATAAGGGTCTTATAAAAGTATTTTCTCCCTACAAGTCGAGAGGATCTTATAGGAGTATTTTCTCCTTAGGAGTCATGATAACCCTCAAGTGTTTTTTACCTTATAAGTCGTAAGGATCCCGCAAAGGTGTTTTCTTCTTATGAGTCGAGTGGATCTCATAAGCGTCGTTCTTCTCATGTATCATGTGGACACATGAGTGGGCCTTCTCCTCGTTGGTATCTTGGTTTGCCAACGTAGGATATTTTGGATGCAATTTTGTTGCAAGTCACTCATGGATTGTATACGATAGTCATTTTGGAGACCGACCGCAGGACAACGATGGTTTAGGAGACATATTTAGGTCTATATCACCTAAGAATTTACAATTTTGTGAGTCGTGAGGGTCTTATAAAATTATTTCTTCTTATGAGTCGAGAGGATCTCGTAAGCTTATGTTCTCCTCAGGAGTCATGAAGCCCCCTAAGTGTTTTTTCCCTTGTGAGTCGTAAGGATCTCATAAGAGTATTTTCTCCTTACGAGTCGAGAGAATATCATAAAGGTCGTTCTCCTCATGTGTCGTAAGGACACATGAGTGGTTCTTTTCCACAATGGTAGCTTGGTATGCCAATGTGGGTTGGGATGCAATTTTGTAGCGAGTAGTCCATGGATTTTATACTGTAGTTAGTTTGGAGACTGGCTGCTGGGAAATGGCTTGGGAGACAGGTTTAGGTCCCTGTCACCTAACGGTTTTCAATTTTATGAGCCGTGATGGTCTCATAAATGTATTTTCTCCCTACGAGTCGAGAGGATCCCGTAAGTGTATTTTTTCTTTAGGGTCTTGAGGGTCCCTAAGTGTTTTCTTCCCTTATGAGTTGTAACGATCTCACAAGAGTATTTTATGCTTACAAGTCAAGAAGATCTCGCAAATTCCCTTCTTCTCATGTGTCATAAGGACGCATGGGTAGGTCTTTTCCACGATGGTAGCTTAATTTGCCAGTGTGGGTTGTTTTGAACACAGGTTTTATCGCCAGTAGCCCATGGATTGTATACGGTAGTCAATTTTGAGACCAGCCGTCAGGCAATGGCTTAGGAGACAGGTTTAGGTCTCTATCACTTAAGGCTTTTCAATTTTATGAGCCATAAAGGTCTCATAAATGTATCTTTTCTATATGAGTCGGGAGGATCTCATGGATGTATTTTCTCCTTAGGAGTCGTGCGAACCCTAAGTGTATTTTCCCTTATGAGTCGTAAGGATCTCACAAAGGTGTTTTCTTTTTACGAGTCAAGAGGATCTCGTAAGCGCCGTTCTCCTCATGCATCGTATGGACATATGAGTGCGTCTTCTCCTTGATGGTAGATTGGTTTTCCAACGGAGAATATTTTGGATGCAACTTTGTTGCGAGTCGCCTATGAATTGTATACAGTAGTCAATTTGGTGAACGGCCGTAGGGCAATGGCGCCTTAGGAAACAAGTTTAGGTCTCTGTCGCATAAGGCTTTTCAATTTTTATGAGCCGTAAGGGTCTCATAAATGTATTTTCTTCTTACAAGTCGAAAGGATCTCATGGGTGTATTTTCTTCTTGGGAGTCGTGAGGACCCCTAAGTGCGTTTTCCTTTGTAAGTCGTAAGGATCTCACAATAGTGTTTTCTCCTTGTAGGTCCTGAGGACACACAAGTGATGCCATCAAACATTGAGAGTATTGCTCACCTTTAGTAGGATTCTTTTGAAGCATTTTATAACGAGTTTGGCCCTCGCTGGTTTTTGCAAGCTCACAGGTAGCTTCGATGTTTTTACTCTGCTTATGGACTTACCTTTTTTGACGTACTCCTCATGTATCATAAGGATATGTTAGTGGGTTCTCCTCTCATTGGTAGCTTGGTTGTCCAATGGAGGATGTATTGAATACCACTTCATTGCCAATAGCCTATGGATTGTATACGGTAGTCAATTTCAAGACCAGTCGTAGGGCAATGGCTTAGGAGAAATGATTAGGTCCTTGTTACCTAAGGATCTTCAATTTTATGAGTCGTGAGGGTTTCATAAATGTATTTTCTCTCTATGGGTTGAGAGGATCACATAGGTATATTTTTTCTCCTTAGGGGTCATGATGATCCCTAAGTGTCTTTTCCCTAGTGAGTCGTAAGGATCTCATAAAAGTATTTTCTGCTTACGAGTCGAGAGAATCTCGTAAGTGTCGTTCTCCTCATGTGTCGTGAGGACATATGAGTGGGTCTTTTACTCATTGGTAGCTTGGTTTCCCAATGGAGGACGCCTTGGATGCAACTTTGTTGCGAGTAGCCCATGAATTGTATACGGTAGTCAATTTGGAAACCGGCCGTAGGGCAATGGCTTAGGAGACAGGTTTAGGTCCCTTTCACTTATGGCTTTTCAATTTTATCAGCCGTGAGGGTCTCATAAATGTAAGTTTCTTCATACGAGCCGAGAGGATCTTGTAAGTGTATTTTCTCCTTAGGAGTCATGAGGACCCCCAAGTGTCGTCTTTCTTCGGCATATGCTTCTGTAGTGGCTCCATGTAACATTTCAGAAAGATAAAATATTATTTTTGGAATTTAAATATTAAAATAATATATTTCACGAAAATTATTCGATTTGCGAATTGGGGTTTTCGTAAAATGGTATAATTATATACCAATATTTAGAAAAATATTTGGAGATTAAGATGTATTATTTAATAAAACGGTATTTATTAGATTTGGGCATTTTTTAATTTATTATGTTTAAATTAAACTTGATTAGTGCACTACTAATCACAATTAAGACAAATTCTTATTTTAATTAGCCATGTTTAGTGCAACATGAGATATTGCATTTTTTTCCATGTTGATTCATTTGTGTTTGTGGTATTGGTTTTATTTGGTTTAGATGACAGAGGAAAAAGAGAAAAGAAAAGAAAAGAGAACAAATGATTGAGAGAGAGGGGGGACAACATGATGAGACCTGGCATGAGAGAGAGAGAGAGTGTGTGTGTGTCTCAACCCTTGAACAATTCCTTCATCTCATTCTCACATCATTCTTCAACTCCTCCTTCAACTTCTTCTTCTCCTTTTCCTTCACCCTCCTCTACCTCCATGAATCACCTCCAAAACCTTACCAAAACACCACTCCACCGTCATTAAAAATGCACACAACCTCATCCTAAACCCTATGGACCAATCAAGTGGAGATTTTGAGCACTTTAGGCAATCCAAGAATTTTCTTGAGTTGCCAAATGAGGCAATCCCTACACTTTTAGTTAAGTGCTTGTATTTAATATATCCTATTGTAGTTTAGAGTTAAACTATTGTGGTTTTGTGATCTTAGAATTTTCTAAGTTGATGTTTAGTGGGAGATTTGACTTGTAAGTGATAAATTGAGGTGTTGTGAGTGTTTGTAAGACCTTAGTGATGATTTTACTGGCCAAGACTAGAGATTAGAAACCAAACTACGAACTTAGAATTTCCCGACATCGATTATTCGACAGATTGTGATGGTATTTGAAATCTGGGATGACCCGAGAGACCCATAAAATAAGTTCCCATGACAGAGAGACGTACAGGCTACCTAGAGTTTTCCCTAGAAACCCGAGCCCCTCCTCTTCAAAATTGGTTGCAGATTTATTCCATGTGGCCACAAATTGCTGCCACATCAGAGTGTAATCTTATGATTTTTTTTCAGTGGCTTCCTTATGTGATATCTAGAGCAACCCTATATGCAAAATCTCCTAGTTTGACTGAGGGTAGAATTTGTGAGTGATTTCTTCTATTGCTTAATTTTGTTTTCCAACTACTGAAACTTGGGTTTTGGTATTTGATATTGTATTTCGTCGTTAGACGTCTGTACGTCAATGACAAGGGTTATTTGGTTGTTTTTGCATGCGTAAGCTATAGGTTCTAACCTATGACCACATTGTATGCCGTATCGGTTTTCCGGACTTGGTTTTAATAGCATTACGATATGTTTTGATTGTAGGTACCTTTGTGTGGACTTCCGAGACGACGAAGCACATCAACTTCGGATAAGCAAGGAGTTTAGCAGGTAAGTAGATTTATATCTACGGGGGAAGTCGGGTGGATGGCATATAGCACCCCCGCAACCGTAGTGCTAAGGTTGTATATTTAGTCCATAGGGTTATTAGATTACCATATGAGATAGTAGTGGACATGGTAGAAAGATATATTCCTAGTTCTATTTCTTAACCTTTGAGTTATATATACACATATATGGGTATATGGGAAGAAAGGAAAGTTATGATATGATGATACGAGTCGTTATGATACGACATAATGATATAAGGCGATGTGATATGATATGAATACGAGAAGACATAAGATGATTTATGACGATATGAGATGAGATGATGTACGTGACTATAGATCCGTACTAGTGATTTGATGATATCGTACGATGGATATTCCGTACGTGATATAATAGGAATGAATCGCCGATATTTATTTTTGACTTGAGAACATTTAATTGTATATCACGGAGTGGATATTGTGATATGTTTGGAGTCATAGCTATTTCAAAACTAACGAATCGTTTCGCCCTTTTAAATGATGATTTCAAGGAGACGCTACAAACCTTTCAAATGGTATCTATACTAAAAAATATCATAGTCTCATATTTTCTAAAACAACGATTCATAAACTATAACTGTATGAATCATATGTAGTTGCATATTGTTCACACTTATGATTCATTTATTCTGTTTATGCTCGCGTTACGATTTCTGCATACGCTCGCATTTCTTTCATTACGATATATATACGATATTTCATACCCTTTTGTTTACATGACTTCGTATGCTAGTACACCTGCACTATTACCGATGATGCGCATGTTACACTTACACAGATTTGTCGGCTCATACATTCATCATTGGTAATTGCTATGCCACTTACACAGTAGAATTGCTATATCAGGATATTATTCTTAACTGTAATGTACATTCATTGTTCAGCACTATCATATGACACGTTTGCAAGATATACTTGATATGCTCACATTATTGTTCTATGTTTGCATACATCGTACTTTATGGTTATATGCATTGAGATGTTGTTTTCATGAGATTTCTGGATTTGAGAACCGCGGATATATTTCAAAGGAAATTATAAATTGTTTTAAAAATGGCGTTTCTCGTGATGTGATTTCGAGGCGTCCACCATTAGTTTTCTCGGTTCTGAGATTGTTTTCGAGACCCGATTCGAGGAGTTGGATGAGCCGTCTGCGGGTACATGGTGGACCCGGTAAGGTATCCCGGGGTAAGAACCTCGAGATGTAGACGATGAGCCAAGCAAGAGGGAGAACTACCCACCGGTGATAGTTTGGACCCGGCGATTATCCGGAGGATACCGACCGGAGTCGTGAGATGGATATAAAGGCCGATCAGAGGATACGGCACCTGACGGCAGATCTGAGCATGCCGCGTCTGAGATATGAGGATTTACGTGTTGATACCATACACACGGGTTTTCATGATGTTTCGAGTGTCGGTGTTGGACACTCAGGTTTCATGATATTGATGTGTCGTTGATGGACACATGTTGGTTAATATCCTTATATATACAGGTATATGTTTTTATGATGATTCGAGTGTTGATGTTGGACATTCAGATTCCATGATTTTGATTGTGTCGTTGATGGACACACGTGGATGATATCCACATGCATACAGGAATATGAGTTCAGATGTTTATTTGTACATGTCATTTGCATTGACTCTATTGTCGACATATATGCATACATGGTCACCCTAGATATCATAGTATTACCTTCATGATATAGTATGACCTAGGAATCGCTGTTTATTCGATTTCTACCTGCTGATATTTTCTACTCACGAGTTTTCAACTCGCCTTCGTTGTGCCACAGTTTCTTGTAGGTTTGACAGCTTTGGATCAGTAGCGGTATCGCTGGTACACATCTTCATCCAGGGTGTTTTGCTATGATATGTGGGACGCACATTGGATCTTGCCCACTCTTGTACTTATTATTTCTATTGTATCTAGATAAACTTCATCAATCAGAAACTAGAATTTGTATATTGGTAGACCTAGTCAGACTTGCGTATTTGCGAGACTTAGAGCGATGGATGTGTATTCTCTTCTTTGAGATGATGTCTTGCTTTATTTATTCTTTCTGTGGTTGATCTTCGCCGTAGGGCGTCGTATATATGTTTTTTCGTGGTTGTGATTCCGCCAATTGGCGAAGAGCTAGCTCCCTCTTGGGGATAGCTATATATTGTTATGTATATGGCTTTGGAACAAAATATACAAGGGAGGTGCTGCCCAAAATTTCAAGGACAAAAATATTTTCAAAGATAGTATACATTCATTGCCTTTATATATTATATGACTTATACTTTTAAAAATGAAGGCTTGAATTTCTAATGACGATGTTTCAAAACTGCACCCCCCACTATTTTCCACAAAAGGTTTAGATTTACTGGGCTTCGGCTTACTTGAATTACGTTACGCCTTATGACATGGCGTGATTTAAGTCCCGGTCACGTGCTAAATTAAGGGTGTCGGGTTACCCTAACGCCCAAGCCATCAAACATGGCGGTTTGCGGAACAAAATTTTTCTAGGAGTTTCAAAACGGCGCTAGAATAATCCAATTAAAACGGATCTTTCCATAAAACTAACTAGCTAAACAAAGAGAGCTAACTACTATGAAAAAAATCTCACCAAATGATCCAAGTCCTCCGGTCTTCTTTCCTCATCGTTCGCTCCAAGTGGCCACCATGATCGTGCTTGATCTCCTTTCCTCGCTCCATCGGTACTCCGGGATCGAGCTTTCTCTTCGGTCCTCCTCCATCGAAGATGATCCACCTGAAGGATGTGATCCATGGCTCTAGCTCCTTACTAAGTAACAAAATGAGCAACTAGAGAACTTGGGATGCTAATCCAAGATCTCTAGGATGTAGTGTGAAGTTCTAAGTGTTCTACTATCTCTATCTTGCCTCATCTCTTGTTTCTCAACATATGAGAGTGTAGAGAGGAGGAAGATGATGAAGGTGGAAGAACTCAAGAGAATGAGAAGGAGGTGAAGAAAAAATGGTGGGATGCAAAAATAATGAGCAAGCATGTGAAAGAAAATAGATGGGAATGGTTTTGTAAAACAATTTCCATCATAAAAAACTTTCTATCATGCTCCAATAGTTGCCACAAATGAATTAATAATTCATTTGTCAACTATTGAAGCCATGGCTCTCACCATACCTCCCTCTCCTTCAATTTACACCTCATTTCCAATTATGAATAAATGGAAAAATCCATGATGAGGTGTCCACCTTCTAGAATGTTATCCGTAATAAAATACGGATTACAGTCTACTGTATATAGATACCTGCATTCGGATAAAAACACGAATGCCCAAAGAGATAGAATAACACGAAGAATGTAATATTAGAATATACATATCGAAATACATATATGTAAATTATCAAATCAACACCTGATTTAATAATCTGGCTCAAATCCGAGCCGGATAGTATTACCAATTGTCCGATCAAAAGTCCGGGTAGAAAGTACATCAACCGATCGGAACCTGCACGTATCCAATACGGCTACTACATCATTTCGCCTGAACCAGGGAAACCCTCTGTGTAGGACTCTAAAGACTCGACAGTACGCCGGTAGTGAGTTAATGGATAAATCCATAACCACAAGTATGTCGGCGGCACTAGCTGTACGTAACGTCTACCTGGGTACCTGTCGAAAAGGAAGGCCGACGAGCAAACTCATCTGGATCCCTACTGAGCCTATCTGTGACAATCTCCGTACATTCCGGTCTCTTCGTCTGAGAGTATCGCATACCGGGTCTAGGTGATGGTAAACATCAGACCCTAATAACCCGATAATTCGTGCTGATGCGGCTCAGGACCAATCCGGGAAACTACTGATCAGCCTATCAGTAAATCCGAACTGCTTTGGCCAAGCTATTATAGTCCAAACAAATCGAACACAGTGCGATATCGACTCCCTATACCGGGAGAGACGAATCCCCGACTATCGCTCACTGCCTTCATATGGCTCGGAACTGTACCCAACCAAAACGTGTTTGCACGACTCAGTAGAGCCGTGGTAGGGTAGTGATCAAAGCACAGTGGGAACTCACACGAAACAAATGACGAACTCAGGTCTATAGACTAACCTGTACTCATGTCACCTGAGAACTTCCACCTGACGATAGGTATACTACCATCTGGAAGTTCTCGGCGAGTCCGTCCGGTGTACTCACACCCAGTGAGCATATACGATCTTAGGTGAAAAAGACCAATGGTTGCAGGACCATACCATCGCCCCTCGTCGGGGTCTAGAAACGTATACACAAGTCTACTCCGGACTATAGATGCCCAGTCTCGATACTCCCATAACTATGGACCTTTTAAGGATGTGCGTACAGACTACCCAGCTCCCACAAGTATGATTGCCATCACAACACAGGTAGTCTAGCAATGATCCTACGGGCTTTATCAACATGTATGAATGATACGTAATAACAAGTAAAATATATGCACATGTTAAGATAAAGACAAACTAGATAGCATACTATTATATCGAGAAAGACTGTCATGTATATATATATATATATCCAAGAATCCACATGTATATGTTAGGTTACGGCAGCGCCTGGCCATCAATCCGTGGCCAAATACGGAACAAATACTTTTATAAACTGGCGCTAACGGAACCCGATACCCGGATCGAACCATAATCCCTAGACTAGTTATCTTAAAAGGAGTTTAGAGAGGTTATACAAAACGATCCGTGTCCTTCGGTCTTCAACCTCTGTCCCAAGCTCCTCGCGGCTTCCTTGATCATGTTTGATCTCCGGTCTCCCCACATCGAAGAAAATCCACGTCGAGGGTTAGTAATACGGGTTCCGACCTCAAAACCGAAGCAACTCAGGTATCTAGTTTGCTAGCCAAGATACCCAATATGAAGTAGAGAGTGTGTGTTAATACTTTGCCTCAATACACCCTAGGTTTCTCAACACATGAGACATGTAGGTTGGAGGTTGAAGAAGATGCCAATAGAGAAGAGAGTGAGCTCAAGAGTAAGGCAATTGAAGAAATAGCTTGCTGCCCTTTTTCTAATGTGTGAGTGTTGTGAGATATTAGTGAGCAACTAAAGAAAATCCCACACCAAGAAAAAAGATCTTCCTCACCACAATAATATCTCACACAAAACAAAACCAAGTGCACATGCCACAATCAATGCAAACCATGACTCACAATGCCAAAACTTACATTCACACTTTCCACCATTATCAAACATTTAAACTAAATGTTTAATAAACAAAAAGAAATGGAATCAACTAAATTAATCTTGTAACGAATTACAAGAATACCCCTCATCTGTATATACATATCCGCATCCGTATTCCGACTGAATACGAATACAACGAGACGAAAATAATTCAACAATATAATACTAGGATCCGGCTTAAACCAAAACCCACTAGTATTATTCGTCCGATCATGATTCGTGCACAAGTGCATGTATATGATCGAACCCTGCCATAAAACCATATGGCCTCTACAACATTTTGTCCGAAGCAGGGAAACCCTCTGTGTGGGACTCTAAAGACTCGTCAATACGCTGGCAGTGAGTTTAACCACAAGCACGTCAGTGGCACTAGCTGTACGTAACGGCTACCCAGGTATTGAACGAAAGGGAGGCCGACAAGCAAACTCATCCTGAAACCCCTACTGAGCCTGACAGTGACAATATCCATACAGTCCGGTCCATTCGTCTATGAGTATCGCATATCGAGTCTAGGGGGTGGATAAAGTCAGAATCCTAATAACGCGACATTTAGTGTCGGTATGAAGACCATCACCATCTGAGAAACTACTGATTCGAATCAGTAATTCTCGACTACCTTGACCAAGGATTTCTGGTGATGGCCACCCGTGCACTCCGCGACATCAATCCCCAATACCGGGAGAGACGAATCCCCTAACGATCCTCTCACTGCCTCCATGTGGCTCGGGACTGTACCCAACAAAAACCCGTTTGCACGACTCCATTGAGCCGTGGTAGGGTAGTAATCAAAGCACAGTGGGAACTAACATGAAACAAATGACGATCTCAGGTCGATAGACTAACTTGTACACATGTCACCAGGGAACTGCTATCTGACAATAGGTATAATACCAACTAGCATTTCCCGGTGAGTCCGTCTGGTGTATTCATAACCCAATGAGCACCTGCATACTTCTTAGGCGAACCAACTAACACCAGCGGCTTGTGAGACCGGCCACCTCCCCTCGTCGGGGTCTCGATCCTTATACACTAGTCTAATCTTGGAGAATCGATGCCCACTGTCGAAACACCCACGATTAGGGACATTTTAAGGATATTCTTATAGACCACCCAACTCTCACATATATGATCTCCATCATACTGTTGGTAGTCAAGCAAGAATCATATGGGCTCTATCAATATGTAATAGTGATATGTAATGTCACCCGAAGCATGTACACGATGATAAAGACAAATCAGATAGCATACTATCATCTCGAGTAAGACTGTCGTACCGGTATAGGTCTTCCCTCAATCATTGCAATCATGTGCCTGCGATCTAATAATTGACTTTATGGCACTATAGCCAACAATCTCCCACTTGCACTTAAGGATAATTATTGTGGTGTCGCATACTCACAGCCCGTGTGATACCGAACACCCAACTTCTCTTCTAATCAGTTTTATAAAGCTCGTTTGTAAAACTATTGCGTTCGAGAAATAGCCTCAGTGAGTGGATCCGCTCAAATGTTTCTTTTTATGTCTCTCTTTATCTCAAGTTCGCGGAGAAAACCATCTCCCGAAATGAGAAATACCTGTCTTAGAATATGTCTAGATATCTGATGGGACCCAGTTCATTTATGAACTCCAAATCCAGCAGATTTCTTAGACTGTATCGTCCACTGAATTTAATCAGTATTCTGCGCCTTGCCTCCCTCAGTATTCGCTTGGACCACCTGTCCAAACTACTGCCCCTCGTCAAGAGGGAAAGCAATAACTCTGACAGTCACTCTGTCATCCAGGTCACCTTGGAAGCCTGGAATGATAACCGTCTCCCGAATGAGGCTGCCGTTACCAAATCTCTAGAACATCCACTTATGTTCATAAACAGCTTCAGAACGTTTTTCCAGGATTGGATTAATATATATTTTTAATGCATCTAGTGCAATAACAACATCTGGTGTGGTACTTGACATCTCATGATTGACTCAATTGCCTAAGCAAGTGATATGCCAATCATGTGCATCCCTCTCCCCTTTAGTCTTTAAGACATCTTTAGAGAGGGTGACTCCATCACCTGCACGTACAGCACCATGCCAGGAGTCGTCCATTCTAAAACACCTTTAGAATACTGTCTAAGTACCCAGATTTGGAAACTACCTAAATCTAGATCTAAAACCATAGATCCAGTAATCAGAATTCCTGATATAATATCCATATCCTATATGGAGAAACCACTGTGTGACAACCACTGTATAACCGATCGTAGTGTAGGAATTTCACTTCCTACAAAGTGTATGTCATCCAAATACTAGGACATCACACCCTACTACTTTCTTAACTGATCCATCTTCTATTCTGATGAAGTCAAAGCCTATGTCTGTCACATCAGAAATAGATGATCTATCTCCTATAAATAAACATAAGCTACTTGTCCATTATGCTTCCGCTGCTCCCACTGAGTACAACAACCCAATGGCAGAGTCATATACATGTGCACTTCTAAAGCTAGTTTAGAATGACGCTATACTCATCCTCCTGCCGGGTCTCATAGTCTAGAACAGCAGTAATGGCAAGTCTGGGTAAATAAGAACCTCCCTGTCACCGTCTTTGAGGATACCGAAGTATCTCTCGGGCGCCTGAATTTACCCACCATATCTGCGGAGTGGCTAATGAAATCTCAAACCCTGATTGAATCTTTAGGTTCTATTATATTTTCAGTAATCGTTTGTGTTTCTGGAATCACTTCCAGTTCTATCATACTCCCACGACTATTTTCTGAAAAAATCCATTTTGCTAAAACTGTGGCGAGTTAAGAACAATATCACTATTGATCTTCCAGATGGTAGAAAGTTAACCCTCGTCATAGCCCGGGATAACCCACAAACTGCGATTACAGAAACGTGCCTTGAGTTATCCAGAGTCTGGTTTTAAGCATAAGCCGGACAATGCCATATACTTTAACATCGTTAAGATATGAACCATTCTATATACAATATAGAAACAGAGGCACTGATTTAATTGAAACCAGATTCAAATCATGCAGCTGTCTCCAGTGCATGTCAATTAAATGGAAGGAAGCCGATCAATATTACTCAACTAGGTGTGCATCCAAATATGAGTAACCTGAAAGAGAAGCAAGTTCTCAAAACCATTACTATCAACTGAATACCTTAACACAAGTATCTACATCTTCGATCACCTTGAAGAATCCTGATACTTGCAGCACATGGTTCTCTACTTTATTCTTGTACCTATAACTTCTCAAAACTTGAACCTTGTATTTCTTCGAAATACATGTCTAAAACTATAGAAATCACAAGTAAATAGAATATAGTATGAGCACCAACCCCTTTTTCTTGATGGACACTGGACAACATACAATACTTTTTATAATCCCCCTGAGCTGAATAACTCAAACCCTGTGCGTCATAGGTTGAAAACTGTATTATGGTTAAGAAAAATTACACCGCTGTTTAATACTCCTTACCAAATCATCAACCGATATAGGTAAATATCATGGACATAATTTCAAAAATTTATATCTCACTTTAAAAAATAAACGTACAGATATATTAATTTGAAATTGGTGCATAACAACGGATATTCAAAACCAAATATTTACCGTCAGGCAAAACCTCAGGCGATTTCCTCAAATATCACCAATTACAACGAATTCCGATATAATGAGGATATAATCACCTAATTCCCAATAACTTACTCCCACTCATCATCTGTAAAACCATACAGATATGAGAATCAAACCTGGTAAATACATACCCTAGAGTAAGGATCTAATTGGGAAATCAGTTTTCAATTAACAATACACAGTGAAACTGAAACATGAAAATGTTTCGAAGGGGTAGCCGAGTATTCCTAGTAATGCCTCTTAGTTATCCAAATTCATGACTGTAACCTTACATTTCCTTTCCAACTCTCCAAATCCCATTATTTTTCTTTACCCATTACCTTCTGTACACCACCCTTAGGCTAAATGGTTTTCTTCCTTCCCAACCGTTCGGCACCAGCCTATGGTTCGGAAGAAGACAATCTAATAAGCGTAATAGGTGTACACTCCTAATCCTAGGAGCCCTCGCAACTTGAGAGAAGGTAAAGATAAAAGACAACTAAATAATCCTTATTCTATTTCTCCTGAACCAGAATCCATCCTCGAACTAGAACAAGTTCCTTCGAGTTCGTACGTAAATATACGATGGATTATCCAATAAATATGGATCTTCGTAGTGATACGGGGTGCTCTAGAAAAACTCAAAGGTGAAGTAGGAGTAGTGATGATATACGCGGTTTCGTCATGAATGATAGCAGTCGCAATTTATTTTGCCCTCTTTCTAATCCCTTTATTTGTCTTTACTTATTACCTTCTGTACACCACACTTAGGCTAATTGGTTTTCTTCCTTCCCCACCTTTCGGCAACTGTCTATGGTTTGGAATAAGACTATCCAATAAGCGCAATAGGTGTACTCTCTCCTAATCCTAGGAGCCCTCACAACCTGAGAGAAGGTAAATGGAAAAGACAACTGAATAGTCCTATTCATTTTCTCCAGAACTGGAAACCAACCTCGAATCTGAAACATGTTTCTTCGAGTTCATATTTAACTATATGATGGTCATATCCAATAACCGTGGAACTTCGTAGTGATATGGAATGTTCCGGAGAAAAGCAAAGGGTAAAAGTAGGAGTGGCAATAAAGTATGCAACTCTGACAATCCAAAAGTCAGTGTGTTTTAAGAAGGTTCGGTTAACATGGTTTATGAGTTCTAGTCTAGGGTCGGGCCACGGTCGCTGCCAAAGAGAGAGAAAGAGAGAAAAGAAACACTCAGCGTGCACTCTAATCTAGATCATAATGCTTAATCACTTTATCTATTCAGGATGTCTCCCACCGTATCCTCAAATTCTCCTCCAAAGCTGAAAGAAGAATTAGGCGGGATCATCTAAAATCGCCCGAGGAGTAAACCAACTCATTAGTGGGAATTGGGATCCAACTATCACCGCATGATAACCTGATAGAATCCACTCAAGTTATCACACTCCAGAAGGTATGCGCATATTTTGGCAAGTTTCCTTTATGTTTGAAACTCCCAATGTGATTTTTACCCCATGCTCTTATGACCTTGACTAAGGCCAACAAATCATAAGTCACATGTCAAGTTCTACCTGTTATTGTCCAGGTTAATTTGAACCCACCCTTACTCGCCCTTGACTAAGGCCAACAAGGTTGTATGACTGTCCCAAACCAACGCATCTATCTATGCAACAGAAAAGTAACAAATAACTACCATACACTATGCCTTGACGAAGGCCAACAAACATAGCATGAATAATAAGTGCTACCCGTCTGAAATGACGGAGGGCTACGAATGGTTTTTGGCGAAAAACCTTTAACGTAATGAACTTGATATCGTTGAAGGAACCAGATAGCTTTACAAATATATAGTGGCAAAAACCTTTAGTAAAGAGGTCACTTCCGGTGAAGGAATCTCAGCTCTTTCCTCATGGAATGAGGTGCAGGATATTCCAAACTGAAAACCACGATGCAAAGCAAAAAGGTAATTGACTATAGTGAAGTTATTACCCTGATGCAAAATTCTGCCCAAGAGGTCACTCCCGGTGAAGGGATCTTGGCTCTTGCCTCGTCGAATGAGGTGCTGGATATTCATAACCGAATACCGCTGTGCAAAATAAAAGAAAACGTCCTTGTAATAACTGTTGGATATATTGCCCTCAAAGTCAATTATTGGATCGCAGGCACGTGATTGCAATGATTGAGGGAGGACCTATGCCGGTAGGACAATCTTACTCAGGGTGATTGTATGCTATCTTATACGTCTTAATCATCGTGTACATGCTTTAGGTGACATTGTAGTTCACTATTGCACGTTGATAGAGAATAGTATGCTACCATGGTTTATCTTTATCATCGTGAACAGTTTTAGGTGACATTACAGGTCACTATTGCACGTTGATAGAGCCCTTAGGATTCTTTCTTGACGGCCAACAATATGATGGCGATCATATACGTGGGAGCTGGGGTCTATAAGCACATCCTTAAAAGGTCCCTGGTCGTGGGAGTTTCGAGACTGGGCATCGATACTCCATTAGTAGACTAGTGTATACAGTCGAGACCCCAACGAGGGGCGGTGGTCGGTCTCACAAGCCATTGGTGTCAGTTGGTTCACCTAAGATGTATACAGGTGCTCATTGGGTTATGAGTACACCGGACAGGACTCGCCGGGAACATGCTAGTTGGTATTATACCTAGCGTCAGATAGCAGTTCCCTGGTGACATGTGTACATGTTAGTTCATCGACCTGAGATCTTCATTTGTCTCGTGTGAGTTCCCACTGTGCTTTGATTACTACCCCACCACGTCTCAAAGGAGGTGTGCAAACAGGTTTTAGTTGGGTACAGTCCCGAGCCACATGGAGGCAGTGAGTGGATCGGCAGGGGTTTCGTCTCTCCCGGTATTGGGGGTGAGATCGCGCTGTATCTAGGAGAGCCATTACACGATGTCCTTGGCCAAGGAAGGAGATTTACTGGTAGGTATTCCAGTAGTATCTCAGGGTGTTCTGGGCTGCACTCTGACACGACTTTTACCGTTTTTGGGGGTCTGACTTTTACCAACCCCCTAGGCCCGACATACGATGCTCATAGACGATCGGACCAGACTGTATGGATATTGTCACAGACAGGCTCGGTAGGGTATCAGGATGAGTTCGCTCATCGACCTCCCTTTTGGTCAATACCTGGTAGCCCGTTACGTACAGCTAGTACCTATGACGTGCTAATGGTTAAATCCACAGCCAATGTATTGACGAGTCTTTAGAGTCCCCCACAGACAGTTTCTCAAGTTTCGGGCGAAACGTTGTAGAGGTCGTATGATATATGGCAGGGTCCGATCATATACGTGCTGTAGTGCACGGATCATGATCGGACGGATCATACTAGTTGGCTTTGGTTTAAGCCGGATCCTAGTATTAGATTTGTTGGATTACTTTAGTCTCATCGTATTCGCATTCAGTCGGAATGCGGATACAGGTATGTATATACAGGTGAGGGGTATCCTTGTGATCCATCACGAGTTTACTTTAGATGTTGCCGTATCCTTTTTATTGTTGCAAACTGTTGCGCCCCGGCAGCGCCCCGGCCGTCTATCCGAGGCCAAAATGCGGAATCAAAATTTTCTTAACTTTTAAACTGGCGCTACCGCGGACAATATACCCGGATCGTAACCATTAACCGATACTAGCAATCAAGAGAAAGGGTGAGAGATATACCGAGTGATCCGAGTCCTCCGGTCTTCTCGTCATCGTCCCGATCTCCCGCAGAAACTCCGGTCGTCGCCTCCTCGCCGGAAGGGCACCACATCGCCTGCGTCTTTTACGGGCTCCCGCCTCAATACCGAGCAACTCGTGCATGAAGCCGGCAAGTCGACATGCCCAAGAAATGCTTTAGAATGTGTAGTGTAGAGCCTATGTCTCATTTGGGGTTTGTTGCCTTTGAAGATGATGGAGGAATCAAGATTAGAAAAATAGTGCTTGCATTTTTCTAGCATGAAAATGAGATCAAGAATGAAACTCTCAAGAATGAAAACCTCTTCTTCTCTTTTCTCAAAATGAAACCCTTATCATGTAAGAATGGTGGAGGAAAGAATGTATGAAACATAACAAGAAGGGAGGTGAGTGTAGGAGAAGAGAATGGGTGACCACAACCAAACATCATCATAACAAAACTCACATCAACTCCAAATCAACCCTAATCACCATTAAAGCAAAAGGTTGATGTAAAGAGAATCAAATGATGGTTGAAAAGAAAAGATGCCATCATAATTAATACATTTGCAAGAAAAACCTCCACAATGTGTTATTTGCAAACTTGCAAATAACCCCCTCGATCGGAAAAGTCCGGCCGGGAAAGAACAAAGGAAAACCGGCCGGAACGGAATGCAAACTGGCAACTCCAGAAAACTGGTCCCGTAATAAATTACAGGAAAACCCCGATACTGTGCATACACACCCGCATCTGTATTCCGACCGGATACAAATGCAATGAGACAAAATCTACACTGTACTAAACTAGGATCCGGCTTAAACCAAAGCCGGCTAGTAATATCCGTCCGATCCTGATCCGTGCAATACCGCACGTATCTGATCGAACCCTGCCATATATCCATACGGCCACTAGTACAAACCGTCCGATCCTGATCCGTGCAATACCGCACGTATCTGATCGGACCCTGCCATATCTCCATACGGCCTCTATAGCGTTTCGCCCGAAAGCTTGAGTAACTAAAAGTGTGGTGGACTCTAAAGACTCGTCAATACTATGGCTGTGGATTTAACCACTAGCACGTCAGAGGTATTAGCCAATACGTGACGGGCCACCAGCTATTGACCAAAAGGGACGTCGATGAGCGAACTCATCCTGACATCCTACTGAGCCTGTCAGTGACAATATCCATACAGTCCAGTCCGTTCGTCTATGAGCATCGCATGTCGGGCCTAGGGGGTTGGTAAAAGTCAGATCCCCAAAAGCGGTACAAGTCGTGTCGGAGTGTAGCCCAGAACGTCCTGAGATACAACTGGAATACCTACCAGTAAATCTCCTGCCTCGGCCGAGGGATTTGCGTAATGGCTCTCCTAGACACAGCGCGACCTCACCCCCAATACCGGAAGAGACGAACCCCTGAAGATCCGCTCACTGCCTCCATGTGGCTCGGGACTGTACCCAACTAAAACCTGTTTGCACGACTCCTTTGAGCCGTGGTTGGGTAGTAATCAAAGTACAGTGGGAACTCACACGAGACAAATGACGATCCCCAGGTCGAAGAACTAACCTGTACACATGTCACCAGGGAACTGCTATCTGACGTCAGGTATAAGACCAACTAGCATGTTCCCGGCGAGTCCTGTCCGGTGTACTCATAACCCAATGAGCACCTGTATACATCTTAGGTGAACCAACTGACACCAGTGGCTTATGAGACCGGCCACCGCCCCTCGTCGGGGTCTCGACTGTATATACTAGTCTACTCTGGAGAATCGATGACCTGTCTCGAAACTCCCACGACTAGGGACCTTTTAAGAATGTGCTTATAGACCACCAGCTCTCACGTATATGATCGCCATCATACTGCCGGCAGTCAAGCAAGAATCCTAGGGGCACTATCAGCGTGTAATAGTGACCTGTAAGGTCACCTGAAGCAGTACACGATGATAAAGGTAAACCAGATAGCATACTATCATCTCGAGTAAGACTGTCCTACCGGGATAGGTCCTCCCTCAATCATTGCAATCACGTGCCTGTGATCCAAACATTGACTCTGAGGGCACTATCTCCAACAATCTCCCACTTGCACTCAAGGCTAATTATTGCGATGCCGCATACTCACAGCCCGTGTGATACCGAACACCCAACTCCTCTACTAGTCAGTCTCACAAAGCTCGTTTGCGAAACTATTGCGTTCGAGGAATAGCCTCAGTGAGTGGATCCGCTGTGATGTTTCTTTCTATGTCTCTCTATATCTCAAGTTCGTGGAGAAAGCCATCTCCCGAAATGAGCAATACCTGTCTTAGAATGTCTGGATGTCTGATGGGACCTAGCTCATAAATGAACTCCAAATCCAAACTTCTTAGACTGTATCGTCAACTGAACTTAATCAGTATCCTGCGCCATGCCACCCTAAGTATTGCCTTGGACCACCTGTCCAAAATACTTCCCCTCGTCAGAAGGAAAACTATAACTCTGACAGCCACTCTGCCATCCATGTCACCTTGGAAGCCTGGAATGATAACCGTCTCCTAAAAGAGGCTGTCGTTATCACATCCCTAGGACACACACTTATGTCCTAAAACTGCTTCCGATTGTTTCTCAAGGATTGGATTAATATCAACTTATTGCATCTACTGCAAGAACAACATCTGGTGTGGTACTTGACATCTCATGATTGACTCAATTGCCTAAGCAAGTGATCTGCCAATCATGAGTATCCCTCTCCCCTTTAGTCTATAAGACACCTTTAGAGAGGGTGACTCCATCAACTGCAGGTGCACTACCGTGCCAGGAGTCGTCCATTCTAAATACTCATAGAATGCTGTCAAGGTACCCAGATTGGGAAACCACCCAAATCTAGATCTAAAACCATAGATCTAGTAACCAGAATGTCTGATATAATATCCAAGTCCTGTATGGAGAAACAACTGTGTGACAACCAAAGTATAACCGATCTTAGTATAGGAATATCACTTCCTACTCTGTGTATGTCATCCAAATACCATGACATCACACCCTACTACCTTCTCAACAGATCCATCCCCTATTCTGATGACGTCAAACCTATGACTGTCATGTCAGAAATAGATGATCTATCTCCGCTATATCTGCTTTAGTCTATAAATAGACATAAGCCACCTGTCCACCAATGCTTCCGCTGTTCCCACTGACTAAGACAACCCTCTGGCAGAGTCATATACACGTACACTTCTGAAGCTAGTTCAGAATGACGCTATACTCATCCTCCTGCCGGGTCTCGCGGCCTGGAACAACAGCAATGGCAAGTGTGGGTAAACAAGAACTTCCCTGTCACCGTCCTTGAGGCTACCGGAGTATCTCTCGGGTGCCTGAAGTTACCCACCGTATCTGCGGAGTGGCCAATGGAATGTCAAACCAGATTGAATCTTTAGGTTCCTTATCAAATCTTCAGTAATCGTTTGCGGTTCTGGAATCACTTCCAGTTCTACCATACTCCCACTACTGTTTTCTAAAAAAAGCCATTTCTTTTAAAAATGTGGCGAGTCAAGAACAATATCTCTATTGATCTTCCAGATGGTAGAAAGTCAACCCTCGTCATAGCCTGGGTCAACCCGCAAACAGCCATTACAGAAACGTGCCTTGAGTTGTCCAGTGTCTGGTTTTAAGCATAAGCCGGACAACTCCCCGTACCTTAACATTGTCAAGATATGAACTGTTCTATATCCAATATAGAAACAGAGGCACTGATTTAATTGAACCAGATTCAAATCATGCAACTGTCACCAGTGCATGTCAACTAAATAGAAGGAGGCCGATCAGCGTTACTCAACTTAGGATTGCTTCCAATTATGAGTAACCTGAAAGAGAAGCAATTTCTCTTTATCATTACTATCAACTGAATACCATACACAAGTATCTACATCTTCGATCACTTTGAAGAATCCCGATACTTGCTATACCTGGTTCTCTACTCTATTCAAATACCTATAACTCCTCAAAACTTAGACCCTGTGTTTCTACGAAACACATGTCTAGGAACAAGAGAAGTTAAAAGTAAACAGAACATAGTATGAGGACCAACCCCTCTGTCCTAATGGACACTGGACAACATACAATACTCTGTATAAGTCCCTTGAGTCAGATAACTCATTCACTGCGTGTAGTAGGTTGAAAACTGTACTTATGGTTAAGAAGAATTACACCGCTGTTTAATGCTCCTTACCTAACCATCCACTGATATAGGTAAATGTCATCTACATAACTTCAAAAGGTATATCTCACTCTATGAAAATAGACGTACAGATATATCAATTTGAAATTGGTGCACAACAGCGGATATTCAAAACCAAATATTTGCCGACCGTCAAACAGCCCAGATGATCTCCTCAAATATCACCGATTACAACGAATCCCGATATAATGAGGATGATCACCCTATTCCCAATAACTTACTCCCACTCATCATCTGTAAAACCATACAGATGCGAGAATCATACCTGGTAAATACATACCCTGGAGTAAGTATCTAATCGGGAAATCAGTTTTCTTTTAACATTACACAGTGAAACTGAAACATTGAAATGTTTCGGTGGGGTATTCCGGTATTCTTAGTAATATGCCTCTTCCATTATCCAGATTCACAACTATAACCGTATAATTCTTTGCCACCTCTCCAAATCTCTTTATATGTCTTTAGTCATTACCTTCTGCACACCCCTTAGGTCAAATGGTTTTCTTCCTTCCCTACCGTTCGGCACCAGCCTATGGTTTGGAAGAAGACTATCCAATAAGCATAAAAGGTGTACTGTCCTAATCCTAGGAGCACTCGCAAAGCGAGAGAAGGTGAAGATAAAAGACAACCGAATAAACCTTATTCCTATTTCTCCTGAACCAGAATCCATCCCCGAACTGGAACAAGTTCCTTTCGAGTTCGTATATAACCATACGATGGAGTATCCAAATAAACTGTGGATCTTCGTAGTGATACGGAATGTCCGGGAGAAATACAAAGGTGATTTAGGATTGGCGAAAAAATACTTGGTTCGGTCGTGAATAGCAGTCGCAATTTACTTTGCCCTCTTACTAATCCCTTGCTTTGTCTTAATCTTAATACCTTCTGCACACCGTTTAGGCTAATTGGTTTTCTTCATTCCCTACCGGTCGGCACCAGCCTAAGGTTTGGAAGAAGACTATCCAATTTGCGTAATAGGTGTGCTATCTCCTAAACCAAGGAGTACTCACAACTTGAGAGAAGGTAAAAGGGAAAAGACAACTGAATAATCCTATCCGTTTTATCCAGAACCGGAAACCATCCTTGAATTCTTTCGAGTTCGTATATAACCATACGATGGTTTTGTCCAATGGAAGTGGACGTTCGTAGTAATACGGGGTGTCCTGGAGAAAAGGGTAAAAGTAGGAGTGGCAATGAGGTTTGCAACTCTGACAATCCAAAAGCCAGTGTTAAGAAAGTTCGGTCAACTTGGTCACTGAGTCATAGTCCAGGGTCGGGTCAATGGTCGCTGCCAAAGAGAGAGAGAAAAGAAACACTCAGCGTGCATTCTAACCTAGATCAGAATGGTTATCACTTTATCTAATCAGGAAACCTCCCACTGTACCTCAAATTCTCCTCCAAACCTGAAAGAAGAATTAGTCGGGGTCACCCGAGGAGTAAACTAACTCATCAGTGGGAATCGGGATCCAACTATCATCGCATGATAACTTGACGGAATCCACTCAAGTCACCACACTCCAGAAGGTATGCGCATGTCTGGCAAGTTTCAGTTCTTTTGAAACTCCCGATGTGATTTTTACCCCTAGGATCCAAGTGACCTTGACTGAGCCAACATATCAAAGGATCCTAGTCAAGTTCAACCCGTCATTATCTTGATTGCATTAGACCCACCAGCACGAATCCTTGACTGTGCCAAAATGACCGCACGACTGTCCTAACCAATCTCATATCCATGCAATAGAAAAGCACTACATAGCTACCGAACACTACGCCTCGGCTAAGCACGACATACGCAGCACGAATACTAAGTAATACTAATCTGAAATGACGGAGGGCTACGAATGGTTTTTGGCGAAAAACCTTTTACCGTAATGAACTTGATATCGTTGAAGGAACTGGATAACTTTTTATAAAAATATAGTGACGAAAACCTTTGCTAAAGGGGTCACTCCCGGTGAAGGGATCTCGGCCCTTGCCTCGTCGACTGAGGAGCAGGATATTCCAAATAAATACCACGATGCAAAACAAAAGTGAACATCATTGCAATAACAGCTTTTTGAAAAGTGTTTCAACAACATCAGAATAGGTTTGTTTATCTTGCATTGATCCGAATCAACGCAGCCCCATCAATTGATCACACCACAAAGAACGAAAATATACTGATGTACGTATATGCCATCCGCATTCGCCACTGGGTCCCGTCATTACCCGTTAGGTTAGCTAACTTTCGACAGAGCGGGGAATGGACTAGCGCGGATGTAAAACATATACAACATCTACTAATATATATACCAATATATTATATTCGCTCAAGGCGTGATAAGAATGCAACATCACAGAAATGTACAGCATCACAGAACAATACAGATATCTGGGATCCCCGGGTTTCACAGAGCCGCTGCTGAAACCCGACGTTCCCCTGGTCGTGTGGATAGCCTGTGCAATGAAATCCTAGACCCCTACGGGCGCGACAAGTCACTCGCCAAAACCTGAAGCGAGGCAGCCCCCTTCAGCACCGTGAATGGACCACCCAGCACTTCACGGAATCCGGTAACTTGGGCACCCCTCCTTGGTCAACCTGTACCCCCTACGAGTGCGGCGAATAGCCCGCCAATCCTAGAGTGAAGCCCCCTCCGTCTCAATGCCATGAGATGCGGGCCCGTTGCCCTCTAGAACCCGGCTATCCGTGCACCCCTCCGCGGGGTAATCTTAGTACAGAAAGTAAAATATACATACAACGGGTACATCGACCGCAACCAGGTCGTGCCCCAAAAGAATAATACAAATAGGCAGTGACGGCAATCCACATGTCGGACGCCCGCCCCGCAATATCAAATGTACATAAAACAACAAAACTGTACTAGCATTGCATCCAGGCTATCCCCCACGACCGATCCACAACAACACAGCATAAACATAGAACATCAACGTGAAAGTCACATTCGCAAATCCGTCTAACCGGGCTATAGCAGTTAGACAGGATTTACCGATCAAGTGACATTCACGGTCGCAGATATAATGTAAATACTGTGAAATAATGTGTTTAAAATATCCGATCGATCAAATTTACCAAGTGGGCCCCACAAGTAATACTGTAGTACTCACAGAAATTCTGGGCCCAAAAATAATATTCCAAAACCCCCAAAAACAGCCCAGAAGCCCACTGGAGAAATTGGACACACTGATCCACCAATACTGCGGCGGAACCGCGGCAACAAGGGTGATTTTGTCGCGGTTCCGCGCTCTCCTTGAAGGATCACTGCCTCGAATTTCTCCTCAATTCTTAGATATTCTTGTACATCAGTTTTATACAACCTGAAAAAAATTTTGACCAAGAAAATAATCAACAGAAAACTGATGTGAAGAAAAACGCGTATTTTTGGAATTTTGGTCGATCGGAAATGTAAAACACATTAGACAAAGCTAGACAAGGTTAATGGCGTGGCTCTGATACCATGTTGCGCCACGGCAGCGCCCCGGCCGTCTATCCGAGGCCAAAATGCGGAATCAAAATTTTCTTATCTTTTAAACTGGCGCTACCGCGGACAATATACCCGGATCGTAACCATTAACCGATACTAGCAATCAAGAGAAAGGGTGAGAGATATACCGAGTGATCCGAGTCCTCCGGTCTTCTCGTCATCGTCCCGATCTCCCGCGGAAACTCCGGTCGTCGCCTTCTCACCGGAAGGGCACCACATCGCCTGCGTCTTTTACGGGCTCCCGCCTCAAACCGAGGCAACTCGTGCATGAAGCCGGCAAGTCGACATGCCCAAGAAATGCTGTAGAATGTGTAGTGTAGAGCCTATGTCTCATTTGGGGTTTGTTGCCTTTGAAGATGTTGGAGGAATCAAGATTAGAAAAATGGTGCTTGCATTTTTCTAGCATGAAAATGAGATCAAGAATGAAACTCTCAAGAATGAAAACCTCTTCTTCTCTTTTCTCAAAATAAAACCCTTATCATGTAAGAATGGTGGAGGAAAGAATGTATGAAACATAACAAGAAGGGAGGTGAGTGTAGGAGAAGAGAATGGGTGACCACAACCAAACATCATCATAACAAAACTCACATCAACTCCAAAGCAACCCTAATCACCATTAAAGCAAAAGGTTGATGTAAAGAGAATCAAATGATGGTTGAAAAGAAAAGATGCCATCATAATTAATACATTTGCAAGAAAAACCTCCACAATGTGTTATTTGCAAACTTGCAAATAACCCCCTCCATCGGAAAAGTCCGGCCGGGAAAGAACAAAGGAAAACCGGCCGGAACGGAATGCAAACTGGCAACTCCAGAAAACTGGTCCCGTAATAAATTACAGGAAAACCCCGATACTATGCATACACACCCGCATCTGTATTCCGACCGGATACAAATGCAATGAGACAAAATCTACACTGTACTAAACTAGGATCCGGCTTAAACCAAAGCCGGCTAGTAATATCCGTCCGATCCTGATCCGTGCAATACCGCACGTATCTGATCGAACCCTGCCATATATCCATACGGCCACTAGTACAAACCGTCCGATCCTGATCCGTGCAATACCGCACGTATCTGATCGGACCCTGCCATATCTCCATACGGCGTCTACAGCGTTTCGCCCGAAAGCTTGAGTAACTGAAAGTGTGGTGGACTCTAAAGACTCGTCAATACAATGGCTGTAGATTTAACCACTAGCACGTCAGAGGTATTAGCCAATACGTGACGGGCCACCAGCTATTGACCAAAAGGGACGTCGATGAGCGAACTCATCCTGACATCCTACTGAGCCTGTCAGTGACAATATCCGTACAGTCCGGTCCGTTCGTCTATGAGCATCGCATGTCGGGCCTAGGGGGTTGGTAAAAGTCAGACCCCCAAAAGCGGTACAAGTCGTGTCGGAGTGTAGCCCAGAACGCCCTGAGATACTACTGGAATACCTACCAGTAAATCTCCTGCCTCGGCCGAGGGCTTTGCGTAATGGCTCTCCTAGACACAGCGCGACCTCACCCCCAATACCGGGAGAGACGAACCCCTGAAGATCCGCTCACTGCTTCCATGTGGCTCGGGACTGTACCAAACTAAAACCTGTTTGCACGACTCCTTTGAGCCGTGGTAGGGTAGTAATCAAAGTACAGTGGGAACTCACACGAGACAAATGACGATCCCCAGGTCGATGAACTAACCTGTACACATGTCACCAGGTAACTGCTATCTGACGTCAGTTATAAGACCAACTAGCATGTTCCCGGCGAGTCCTGTCCGGTGTACTCATAACCCAATGAGCACCTGTATACATCTTAGGTGAACCAACTGACACCAGTGGCTTGTGAGACCGGCCACCGCCCCTCATCGGGGTCTCGACTGTATACACTAGTCTACTCTGGAGAATCGATGCCCTGTCTCGAAACTCCCACGACTAGGGACCTTTTAAGGATGTGCTTATAGACCACCAGCTCTCACGTATATGATCGCCATCATATTGCCGACAGTCAAGCAAGAATCCTAGGGGCTCTATCAGCGTGTAATAGTGACCTGTAAGGTCACCTGAAGCAGTACACGATGATAAAGGTAAACCAGATAGCATACTATCATCTCGAGTAAGACTGTCCTACCGGGATAGGTCCTCCCTCAATCATTGCAATCACGTGCCTGTGATCCAATAATTGACTCTGAGGGCACTATCTCCAACACAAACATTTGGATTAATGTTTGCATATGAAAATTATGAGCTAGAAATCAACATTTTGTGCATTTAATGTGGCATGTGCAAGGTTGGTGACTCATGGTCTCTTTTATTGTGCACGTGTCATATTATATGATGAATTTGAGTGATGAAATGAGAAGGAGAGAGAGGGGGACTGCCATATGAAAGTGTTTTTGGTCTTGTATTTTTCACACAACACTCTCACACTCTCTCTCTCATTATCATTCCATCACAAAAGAAAAGAAAGAGAAAAACTTCTTCCTCCTCCTCTTTCTTCTCTAGCTCATAATCTCCATCAATGGCAACACCTTCAACCTCCATCGATCTCATGGATGCAAGAGACAAAGTGATCACAAACATTCTCTACATCACTTTGGACACGTCGGCTAGCGCACTTCGTGCCCGAGTTGCTTCGAATGAAGCAGGACCTCGTAAAAGGAATCGATGATGTGGTGCCCTTTCCGACGAGGAGATCGAGACCGGAGATGCCGCGAGGAGCTTGGGATGGTGGCCAAAGACCGAAGGACACGGATCGATCGGTATAGCCTTTCTATCCCTTCTCAAGATAGCTAGTTGTAGGTTAATGGTTCGATCCGGGTTTTAAGCATACGATAGCGCCGGTTTCTAGTTTGAAAAAGTTTTTGTTTCCGCATTTTGGCCTCGGAAAGACGGCCGGGGCGCTACCGTAGACTTATATGGTATCAGAGACACGCCATTAACCTTTACTAGCTTTCTCTAACGTATTTAAAACTTCGATCGGCCGAATTTTCCAAAACCGCGATTTCAAAAAGTGCAGTTTCTGTCGAATTTTTTTTTGTCAAAAAATTATTTGGTGTGTTGCCGAAACTCAGGCAGGCTGTTCTAAGAACACTGCAGACAATTGGTGGCATGATAGCACTGTAGCGCCGCGGAACCGCGGCCGTAACCCCGTTTGGGCCGCGGTTCCGCCGCAGCACTGTAGCTGCACAGCACCATTTTTTTCTACAGTGCTCTCTGAAATGGAATTGGGGTTTCTGGTATTTTTTGTTTGGGCCCAGATTATTTTGAGTGCTGGATTTGTGCTTGGGGCCCACTTCAGGAAATTTTGTCAATCGAAAATTTTAAACATGTTAGTTCACAGTATTTACATTATATCTACGACCGTGAATATCATTTGATCGGTAAATCTTGTCTAATTGCTATAGCCCTTTTAGACGGATTTGCGAACGTGACATTCACGTTGATGTTCTGTGTTGTACTGTGGTGTTGCGGATTTGTCGTGGTGGATAGCCTGGATGCAATGGTAGTACAGTTTGATTGTATTTGTACATTTGATATTGCTGTTGGAGATAGTGCCCTCAGAGTCAATTATTGGATCACAGGCACGTGATTGCAATGATTGAGGGAGGACCTATCCCGGTAGGAAAGTCTTACTCGAGATGATAGCATGCTATCTGGTTTACCTTTATCATCGTGTACTGCTTTAGGTGACCTGACATGTCGCTATTGCACGTTGATAGAGCCCTTAGGATTCTTGCTTGACTGCCAGCAGTATGAGGGCGATCATATAAGTGAGAGCTGGAGTCTATAAGCACATCCTTAAAAGGTCCCTAGTCGTAGGAGTCTCGAGACAGGGCATCGATTCTCCAGAGTAGACTAGTGTATACAGTCGAGACCCCGACGAGGGGCGGTGGCCGGTCTCACAAGCCACTGGTGTCAGTTGGTTCACCTAAGATGTATACAGGTGCTCATTGGGTTATGAGTACACCGGACAGGACTCGCCGGGAACATGCTAGTTGGTCTTATACCTGACGTCAGATAGCAGTTCCCAGGTGACATGTGTACAGGTTAGTTCATCGACCTGGGGATCGTCATTTGTCTCGTGTGAGTTCCCACTGTGCTTTGATTACTACCCTACCACGGCTCAAAAGAGTCGTGCAAACAGGTTTTAGTTGGGTACAGTCCCGAGCCACATGGAGGCAGTGAGCGGATCTTCAGGGGTTCGTCTCTCCCGGTATTGGGGGTGAGGTCGCGCTGTGTCTAGGAGAGCCATTACACGAAGTCCTTGGCCAAGGCAGGAGATTTACTGGTAGGTATTCCAGTAGTATCTCAGGGTGTTCTGGGCTACACTCCGACACGACTTGTACCGCTTTTGGGGGTCTGACTTTTACCAACCCCCTAGGCCCGACATGCGATGCTCATAGACGAACGGACCAGACTGTACGGATATTGTCACTGACAGGCTCAGTAGGGTGTCAGGATGAGTTCGCTCATCGACGTCCCTTTTGGTCAATAGCTGGTGGCCCATCACGTATTAGCTTATATCTCTGACGTGCTAGTGGTTAAATCCACAGCCATAGTATTGACGAGTCTTTAGAGTCCACCACAATTTCAGTTACTCAAGCTTTCGGGCGAAACGCTGTAGAGGCCGTATGGAGATATGGCAGGGTCCGATCAGATACGTGCGGTATTGCACGGATCAGGATCGGACGGTTAGTACTAGAGGCCGTATAGATATATGGCAAGGTTCGATCGGATACGCGCGGTATTGCACGGATCAGGATCGAACGGATATTACTAGCCAGCTTTGGTTTAAGCCGGATCCTAGTACAGTACAGTGTAGATTTTGTCTCATTGCATTTGTATCCGGACGGAATACAGATGCGGGTGTGTATGCACAGTATCGGGGTTTTCCTGTAATTTATTACGGGACCAGTTTTCTGGAGTTGCCAGTTTGCATTCCGTTCCGGCTGGTTTTCCTTTGTTCTTTCCCGGCCGGACTTTTCCGATGGAGGGGGTTATTTGCAAGTTTGCAAATAACAATTGTGGAGGGAGTTTCTTGCAAATGTATTGATTATGATGGCATCTTTTCTTTTCCACCATCATTTTGATTCTCTTTACATCAACCTTTTGCTTTAATGGTGATTAGGGTTGATTTGGAGTTGATGTGAGTTTTGTTATGATGATGTTTGGTTGTGGTCACCCATCCTCTTCTCCTACACTCACCTCCCTTCTTGTTATGTTTGATATATTCTTTCCTCCACCATTCTTACATGATAAGGTTTCATTTGAGAAAAGAGAAGAAGAGGTTTTCATTCTTGAGAGTTTCATTTTCTTGATCTTATTTCATGCTAGAAAAATGCAAGCACCATTTTTCTTATATTGATTCCTCCATCATCTTCAAAGGAAACAAAACCCCAAATGAGACATAGCTTCAACCCTACACATTCTACAGCAAATCTTGGACGCGTCGGCTAGCCTACTTCGCGCCCGAGTTGTCTCGGCATTGAGGTGGGAGCCCGTAAAAGATACAGACGATGTGGTGCCCTTCCGGCGAGGAGGCGACGACCGGAGTTTCCGCAAGAGATCGGGACGACGAGGAGAAGACCGGAGGACTCGGATCATTCGGTATATCTCTTCCCCTTCTTGTAGTTTGCTTAGACTAGTTAATGGTTCGATCCGGGTGTTTAGTGCGCGGTGGTGCCGGTTTGCTATGTTTGCAAAATTAAAGTTTATCACCGCTTCCGCATTTGGCCGTCGGATTGACGGCCGGGTCGCCGCCGTGCACTTACAGTGGTATCAGAGCCTCGCCATTAATTTAGTCTAGCTTGCCTTAATGTGTTTTTCAGTTCCGATCGACCAAAATTCGAAAAACCCAATTTTAGTTCACATCAGTTTTCTGTTAAAATTTTTTGGAGTCCAAAAATTTTTCAGGTTATAAAACATTGATGTACTGGAAAATCTAAGAGCTCTGTAAAAATTCGATGAAGTGACTCCAATGTTGGAGCGCGGAACCGCCGTAAATACCCCCTCCTCGCCGCGGTTCCGCCGCACTACTTTGGATTCACTGCACCAATTTTTTACAGAGGCTTTCTAGGTTGAAAATAGGGGTTTTGGAATAATTACATTGGGCCCAGAATTTCTTGATCTGCTACAGTATTGTTTGGGGGCCCACTTGTTAAAATTTTGATTGATCGGATATTTTAAACACATTATTTCACAGTATTTACATTATATCTGCGACCGTGAATGTCACTCGATCGGTAAATCCGGTCTAACTGCTATAGCCCGGTTAGACGGATTTGCGAACGTGACTTTCACGTTGATATTTTGTGTTTTTGCTGTGATGTTGCGGATCGGTCGTGGGGGATAGCTTGGATGCAATGCTAGTACAGTTGTGGTTGTATTATGTACATTCGTTATTGCGGGGCGAGCGTCCGACATGTGGACTGCCGTCACTGCCAGTTTGTATTATTCTTTTGGGGCACGACCTGGTTGCGGTCGATGTACCCGTTGTATGTATATTTTACTTTTTGTACTAGGATTACCCCGCGGAGGGGTGCACGGATAGCCGGGTTCTAGAGGGCAACAAGCCTGCATCTCATGGCATTGAGACGGAGGGGGCTTCACTCTAGGATTGGCGGGCTATTCGCCGCACTCGTAGGGGGTACAGGTTGACCCAGGAGGGGTGCCCAAGTTACCGGATTTCGTGAAGTGCTGGGTGGTCCATTCACGGCGCTGAAGGGGGCTGCCTCGCTTCAGGTTTTGGCGGGTAACTTGCCGCGCCCGTAGGGGTCTAGGATTTCATTGCACAGGCTATCCACACGACCAGGGGAACGTCGGGTTTCAGCAGTGGCTCTGTGAAACCCGGGGATCCCAGATTTCTGTATTGTTCTGTGATGCTGTACATTTCTGTGATGTTGCATTTCTTATCACGCCTTGAGCGAATATAATATATTGGTACATATATTAGTAGATGTTGTATATTTTTTTCATCCGCGCTAGTCCAGTCCCCGCTCTGCCGTTAGTTAGCTAACCTAACGGGTGATGACGGGACCCAATGGCGAATGCGGATGGCATATACGTACGTCAGTATATTTTCGTTCTTTATTGGTGTGATCAATTGATGGGACTGCGTTGATTTGGATCAATGCAAGTTAAAACAAACCTATTCTGATGTTGTTGGAACACTTTTCAAAAAGCTGTTATTGCAAGGACGTTCACTTTTGTTTTGCATCGTGGTATTCATTTGGAATATCCTGCTCCTCAGTCGACGAGGCAAGGGCCGAGATCCCTTCACCGGGAGTGACCCCTTGGACAGAAGTTTGCGTCAGGGCATTAACTTCACTATAGCCGATTGCTTTTGCTTTGCATCGTGGTATTCATTTGGAATATCCTGCACCCCATTCTACGGGAAAAGTGCCGAGATCCCTTCACCGGGAGTGACCTCTTTAGTAAAGGTTTTCGTCACTATATTTTCTAAAAATCTATCCGTTCCTTCAACGATATCAAGTTCATTACGTTAAAAGTTTTCGCCAGAAACCATTCGTAGCCCTCCATCATTTCAGTTAAATATTCGGTAGTATTCAAGCTATGTATTTTGACCTCACGCCAAGGCATAGCGTTTGGTAGCTGCCGGGTATTTATCTGTTGTATAGATAGATGCGTTGGTTTGGGACAGTCGTACTACTATTTTGGCCATAAGTCAAGGGTATGTACGGGTGGGTTCAAATTAACCTGGACAATGATGGGTAGAACTTGACATGTGACTTATGATATTTTGACCTCACGCCAAGGTCATAAGAGCATGGGGTAAAAATCACATCAGGAGTTTCAAAAGAACTGAAACTTGCCAGATATGCGCATACCTTCTGGAGTGTGATACCGTGAGCGGATTCCGTCACGTTATCATGCGATGAGAGTTGGATCCCGATTCCCACTGATGAGTTGGTTTACTCCTCGGGTGACCCCGTCTAATTCTTCTTTCAGGTTTGGAGGAGAATTTGAGGTACAGTGGGAGGTTTCCAGATTAGATAAATTGGTAACCATTCTGATTTAGGATAGAGTGCACGCTGAGTGTTTCTTTTCTCTCTCTCTCTGGCAGCGACCATTGACCCGACCCTAAGACTATGACTCAGTGACCAAGTTGACCGAACCTTCTTAACACTGGCTTTTGGATTGTCAGAGTTGTAGACCTCATTGCCACTCCTACTTTTACCCTTTTCTCCAGGACACCCCGTATTACTGCGAACGTCCACTTCCTTTGGACAAAACCATCGTATGGTTAGATACGAACTCGAAGGAATTCGAGGATGGTTTCCGGTTCTGGAGAAAACGGATAAGATTTATTCAGTTGTCTTTTCCTTTTTGCCTTCTCTCAAGTTGCGAGTACTCCTTAGTTTAGGAGATAGTACACCTATTACGCAAATTGAATAGTCTTCTTCCAAACTTTAGGCTGGTGCCGAACAGTGGGGAATGAAGAAAACCAATTAGCATAACGATGGTGTGCAGAAGGTATTAAGATTAAGACAAAGCAAGGGATTAGTAAGAGGGCAAAGTAAATTGCGACTGATATTCACGACCAAACCAAGTATTTCTTCGCCAATCCTAAATCACCTTTGTATTTCTCCAGGACACTCCGTATCACTACGAAGATCCACAATTTATTTGGATACTCCATCGTATGGTTATATACGAACTCGAAAGGAACTTGTTCCAGTTCGGGGATGGATTCTGGTTCAGGAGAAATAGGAATAAGGTTTATTCAGGTGTCTTTTATCCTCACCTTCTCTCGCATTGCGAGTGCTCCTAGGATTAGGACAGTACACCCATTATGCTTATTGGATAGTCTTCTTCCAAACCATAGGCTGGTGCCGAACGGAAGGGAAGGAAGAAAACCAATTGGCCTAAAGGGGTGTGCAGAAGGTAATGACTAAAGACATATGAAGGGATTTGGAGAGGTGGCAAAGAATTATACGGTTATAGTTGTGAATCTGGATAATGGTAGAGGCATTACTAGGAATACCAGGATACCCCATCGAAACATTTTAATGTTTCAGTTCAGCTGTGTACTGTTAACAGAAAACTGATTTCCCGATTGGACACTTACTCCAGGGTATGTATTTACCAGGTTTGATTCTCACATCTGTATGGTTTTACAGATGATGAGTGGGAGTAAGTTATTGGGAATAGGGTAATCATCCTCATTATATCGGGATTCGTTGCAATCGGTGATATTTGAGGAGATCATCTGGGCTGTTTGCCGGTCGGCAAATATTTGGTTTTGAATATCCGCTGTTGTGCACCAATTTCAAATTGATATATCTGTACGTCTATTTTCATAGAGTGAGATATACCTTTTGATATTATGTCGATGACATTTATATATATCAGTGGATGGTTAGGTAAGGAGCATTAAACAGCGGTGTAATTCTTCTTAACCATAAGTACAGTTTTCAACCTACGACACACAGTGAAAGAGTTGTTAGACTCAGCGGACTTATACAGAGTATTGTATGTTGTCCAGTGTCCATTAGGACAGAGGGGTTGGTCCTCATACTATATTCTGTTTACTTTTAACTTCTCTAGTTCTTAGACATGTGTTTCGTAGAAACAAAGGGTCTAAGTTTTGAGGAGTTATAGGTATTTGAATAGAGTAGAGAACCAGGTGTAGCAAGTATCGGGATTCTTCAAAGTGATTGAAGATGTAGATACTTGTGTATGGTATTCAGTTGATAGTAATGATAAAGAGAAATTGCTTCTCTTTCAGGTTACTCATAATTGGAAGTATTCCTAAGTTGAGTAACGCTGATAGGCCTCTCTTCATTTAGTTGACATGCACTGGAGATAGCTACATGATTTGAATCTGGTTCAATTAAATCAGTGCCTCTGGTTCTATATTGGATATAGAACAGTTCATATCTTAACGTTGTTAAGGTACGGGGAGTTGTCCGGCTTATGATTAAAACCAGACACTGGACAACTCAAGGCACGTTTCTGTAATGACAGTTTGTGGGTTGACCCAGGCTATGACGAGGGTTGATTTTCTACGATCTGGAAGATCAATAGTGATATTGTTCTTGACTCGCCACAGTTTTATTAAAAATGGATTTTTTCAAAAACAGTAGTGGGAGTATGGTAGAACTGGAAGTGATTCCAGAACCGCAAACGATTACTGAAGATTTGATAAGGAACCTAAAGATTCAATCTGATTTGACATTCCATTGGCCACTCCGCAGATAAGGTGGGTAACCTCAGGCACCCGAGAGGTACTCCGGTAGCCTCAAGGACGGTGGCAGGGAGGTTCTTGTTTACCCACACTTGCCATTGCTGTTGTTCCAGGCTGCGAGACCCGGTGGGAGGATGAGTATAGCGTCGTTCTAAACTAGCTTTAGAAGTGCACGTCTATATGACTCTGCCAGAGGGTTGTCGTAGTCAGTGGGAGCAGCGGAAGCATTGGTGGACATCAGGCTTATGTCTATTTATAGACTAAAGCAGATGTAGCGGAGATAGATCATCTGTTTCTGATGTGACAGTCATACGTTTGACGTCATCAGAATAGGGGATGGATCTGTTGAGAAGGTAGTATCCTGGTATTTGGATGACATACACAGAGTAGGAAAAGAAACTCCTATACTACGACCGGTTATACTTTAGTCTTCACACAGTGGTTTCTCCACAAAGGACTTGGACATTATATCAGACATACTGGTTACTAGATCTATGGTTTTAGATCAAGATTTGGGTGGTTTCCCAATCAGGGTACTTAGACAGCATTCTAAGAGTATTTAGAATGGACGACTCCTGGCACGGTTGTGTACCTGCAAGTGATGGAGTCACCCTCTCTAAAGGTGTCTTATAGACTAAAGTAGAGAGGGATGTGCATGATTGGCAGATCACTTGCTTAGGCAATTGAGTCAATCATGAGATGTCAAGTGCCACACCAGATGTTGTTCTTGCACTAGATGCAATAAGTTGACATTGATCCAATCCTGGAGAAACAGTCGGAAGCAGTTTTAGAACATAACTGAATGTTCTAGGGATATGATAACGGCTGCCTCTTTTGGGAGACAGTTATCATTCCAGGCTTCCAAGGTGACATGGACGACAAGGAGGTTGTCAGAGTTATAGTTTTCCTTCTGACGAGGGGCAGTATTTTGGACAGGTGGTCCAAGGCAATACTGAGGGAGGCATGGCGCAGGATACTGATTAAGTTCAGTTGACGATACAGTCTAAGAAGTTTGGATTTAGAGTTCATTTATGAGCTAGGTCCCATCAGACATCCAGACATTCTGAGACAGGTATTGCTCATTTCGGGAGATGGCTTTCTCCGCGAACTTGAGATATAGAGAGACATAGAAAGAAACATCTAGGCGGATCCACTCACTGAGGCTATTCCTCGACCGCAATAGTTTCGCAAACGGATTTTGTGAGACTGACTAGTAGGGGAGTTGGGTGTTCGGTATCACACAGGCTGTGAGTATGCGACATCGCAATAATTAGCCTTGTGTGCAAGTGGGAGATTGTTGGAGATAGTGCCCTCAGAGTCAATTATTGGATCACAGGCACGTGATTGCAATGATTGAGGGAGGACCTATCCCGGTAGGAAAGTCTTACTCGAGATGATAGTATGCTATCTGGTTTACCTTTATCATCGTGTACTGCTTTAGGTGACCTGACATGTCGCTATTGCACGTTGATAGAGCCCCTAGGATTCTTTCTTGACTGCCAGCAGTATGAGGGCGATCATATAAGTGAGAGCTGGAGTCTATAAGCACATCCTTAAAAGGTCCCTAGTCGTAGGAGTCTCGAGACAGGGCATCGATTCTCCAGAGTAGACTAGTGTATACAGTCGAGACCCCGACGAGGGGCGGTGGCCGGTCTCAGAAGCCACTGTTGTCAGTTGGTTCACCTAAGCTGTATACAGGTGCTCATTGGGTTATGAGTACACCGGACAGGACTCGCCGGGAACATGCTAGTTGGTCTTATACCTGACGTCAGATAGCAGTTCCCAGGTGACATGTGTACAGGTTAGTTCATCGACCTAGGGATCGTCATTTGTCTCGTGTGAGTTCCCACTGTGCTTTGATTACTACCCTACCACGGCTCAAAGGAGTCGTGCAAACAGGTTTTAGTTGGGTACAGTCCCGAGCCACATGGAGGCAGTGAGCGGATCTTCAGGGGTTCGTCTCTCCCGATATTGGGGGTGAGGTCGCGCTGTGTCTAGGAGAGCCATTACACGAAGTCCTTAGCCAAGGCAGGAGATTTACTGGTAGGTATTCCAGTAGTATCTCAGGGTGTTCTGGGCTACACTCCGACACGACTTGTACCGCTTTTGGGGGTCTGACTTTTACCAACCCCCTAGGCCCGACATGCGATGCTCATAAACGAACGGACCGGACTGTACGGATATTGTTACTGACAGGCTCAGTAGGGTGTCAGGATGAGTTCGCTCATCGACGTCCCTTTTGGTCAATAGCTGGTGGCCCGTCACGTATTGGCTTATACCTCTAACGTGCTAGTGGTTAAATCCACAGCCATAGTATTGACGAGTCTTTAGAGTCCACCATAATTTCAGTTACTCATGCTTTCGGGCGAAACGCTGTAGAGGCCGTATGGAGATATGGCAGGGTCCGATCAGATACGTGCGGTATTGCACGGATCAGGATCGGACGGTTGGTACTAGAGGCCGTATAGATATATGGCATGGTTCGATCGGATACGTGCAGTATTGCAAGGATCAGGATCGAACGGATATTACTAGCCGGCTTTGGTTTAAGCCGGATCCTAGTACAGTACAGTATAGATTTTGTCTCATTGCATTTGTATCCGGACGGAATACAGATGCGGGTGTGTATGCACAGTATCGGGGTTTTCCTGTAATTTATTACGGGACCAATTTTCTGGAGTTGCCAGTTTGCATTCCGTTCCGGCCGGTTTTCCTTTGTTCTTTCCCGGCCGGACTTTTCCGATGGAGGGGTTGCAAATAACAATTGTGGAGGGAGTTTCTTGCAAATGTATTGATTATGATGGCATCTTTTCTTTTCCACCATCATTTTGATTCTCTTTACATCAACCTTTTGCTTTAATGGTGATTAGGGTTGATTTGGAGTTGATGTGAGTTTTGTTATGATGATATTTGGTTGTGGTCACCCATCTCTTCTCCTACACTCACCTCCCTTCTTGTTATGTTTGATATATTCTTTCCTCCACCATTCTTACATGATAAGGTTTCATTTGAGAAAAGAGAAGAAGAGGTTTTCATTCTTGAGAGTTTCATTTTCTTGATCTCATTTCATGCTAGAAAAATGCAAGCACCATTTTTCTTATATTGATTCCTCCATCATCTGCAAAGGCAACAAAACCCCAAATGAGACATAGCTTCAACCCTACACATTCTACAGCAAATCTTGGACGAGTCGGCTAGCCTACTTCGCGCCCGAGTTGCCTCGGCATTGAGGTGGGAGCCCGTAAAAGATACAGGCGCTGTGGTGCCCTTCCGGCGAGGAGGCGACGACCGGAGTTTCCGCAAGAGATCGGGACGACGAGGAGAAGACCGGAGGACTCGGATCATTCGGTATATCTCTTCCCCTTCTTGTAGTTTCCTTAGACTAGTTAATGGTTCGATCCGGGTGTTTAGTGTGCGGTGGTGCCGGTTTTCTATGTTTGCAAAATTAAAGTTTATCACCGCTTCCGCATTTGGCCGTCGGATTGACGGCCGGGGCGCCGCCGTGCACTTACAATTGCGGGGCGAGCGTCCGACATGTGGACTGCCGTCACTGCCTGTTTGTATATTATTCTTTTAGGGCACGACCGGGCCGAGGTCGATGTACCCGTTGTATATTTTACTTTCTGTACTAGGATTACCCAAGGTGGGGTGCACGGATAGCCGGGTTCTAGAGGGCAACTGGCCCGCATCTCATGGCTTTGAGACGGAGGGGGATTCACTCTAGAATTGGCGGGCTATTCGCCGCACTCGTAGGGGGTACAGGTTGACCCAAGGAGGGGTGCTCAAGTTACCGGATTCCGTGAAGTGCTGGGTGGTCCATTCACGTTGTTGAAGGGAGCTGCCTCGCTTCAGGTTTTGGCGGGTAACTTACCGTGCCCGTAGGGGTCTAGGATTTCATTGCACAGGCTATCCACACGACCAGAAGAACGTCGGGTTTCAGTAGCGGCTCTATGAAACCCGGGGATCCCAGATTATCTTTATTGTTCTGTGATGCTTATTACATTTCTGTGATATTGCATTTTATCACGCCTTGAGCGATTATTATATATTGATATATATACTAGTAGATGTTGTATATATTTTACACCCGCGCTAGTCCAGTCCCCGCTCTGTCGTTAGTTAAGTAACCTAACGGGTGATGACGGGACCCAGTGGCGAATGCGGATGGCATATACGTACATCATATTTTCGTTCTTTTGTGGTGTGATTAATTGATAGGACTACATTGATTCGGATCAATGCAAGCTAAACAAACCTATTCTGATATTGTTGGAACATTTTTCAAAAAGCTGTTATTGCAAGTACGTTCTCTTTTGTTTTGCACAGTGGTATTCAGTTGGAATATCCAGCACCTCAGTCGACGAGGCAAGGGCGGAGATCCCTTCACCGGGAGTGACCTCTTGGACAGAAGTTTGCGTCAGGGTAATAACTTCACTATGGCCGATTGCCTTTTTGCTTTGCATCGTGGTATTCAGTTGGAATATCCTGCACCTCATTCTACGGGGAAATGGCCGAGATCCCTTCACCGGGAGTGACCTCTTTAGCAAAGGTTTTCGCCACTATATTTATAAAAAGCTATGCAGTTCCTTCAATGATATCAAGTTCATTACGTTAAAGGTTTTTCGCCAAAAACCAACCGTAGCCCTCCATCATTTCTTATGGGTATTATTTAGTATTGTGCTGCGTTTGTTGACCTAGTCAAGACGTAGTGTTCGGTAGCTAAGTGGTGCTTGTTTGTTGCATAAATGGGATTGGTTAGGACAGTCGTTCGGCCTTGTTGACCTAGTCAAGGGCACGTACGGGTGGGTTTAATACAGTCCAGAATAATGACGGGTTGAACTTGACTAGCGGTTTATGGTTTGTTGACCTAGTCAAGGTCATAAGCCGCTTGGGGTAAAAACACACATCGGGAGTTCCTAAAGAAACTGAAACTTGCCAGGCATGCGCATACCTTCTGGAGTGTGATAATGTGAATGGATTCCATCACATTATCATGCGATGATAGTTGGATCCCGATTCCCACTGATGAGTTGGTTTACTCCTCGGGTGATCCCAACTAATTCTTCTTTCAGGTTTGAAGAAGAATTTGACGATACAGTGGGAGGTTTCCTGATTAGATAAAGTGATAACCATTCTGATCTAGATTAGAGTGCACGCTGAATGTTTCTTTTCTCTCTTTCTTTGGCAGCGACCATGACCCGACCCTTGACTATGACTCAGTGACCAAGTTAACCGAACTTTCTTAAAACACCGGCTTTTGGATTGTCTGAGTTGCATACCTCATTGCCACTCCTGCTTTTACCCTTTTTCACCAGAACACCCCGTATTACTACGAACATCCACTTCCATTGGATAAAACCATCGTATGGTTATATCCGAACTCTAAGGAAATTGTTATAGATTCGAGGATGGTTTCCGGTTCTGGAGAAAAAGAATAGGACTATTCAGTTGTCTTTTCCTTTTACCTTCTCTCAAGTTGCGAGTGCTCCTTGGATTAGGACAGTACACCTATTACGCTAATTGGATAGTCTTCATCCAAACCATAGGAAGGTGTCGAATGGTAGGGCATGAAGAAAACCAATTAGCCTAACGAAAGTGTACAGAAGGTATTAAGTAAAGACAAATAAAGGGATTAGTAAGAGGGCAAAGTAAACTGCGACTGCTATTCACGACCAAACCAAGTATTTCATCGCCACTCCTACTTCATCTTTGTATTTCTCCAGAACACTCCGTATCACTACGAAGATCCACAGTTTATTGGATACTCCATCGTATGGTTATATACGAACTTGAAGGAACTTGTTCCAGTTCGGGGATGGATTCTGGTTCAGGAGAAATAGGAATAAGGTTTTATTCAGTTTTCTTTTATCTTTACCTTCTCTCGGGTTGCCAGTACTCCTAGGATTAGGGGAGTACACCCATTATGCTTATTGGATAGTCTTCTTCCAAACCATAGGCTGGTGCCGAACGGTAGGGAAGGAAGAAAACCATTTGGCCTAAAGGGGGGTACAGAAGGTAATGACTAAAGACATATAAAAGGATTTGGAGAGATGACAAAGAAATATACGGTTACAGTTGTGAATCTGATAATGGAAGAGGCATTACTAGGAATACCCGGATACCCCTTCAAAACATTTACATGTTTCAGTTTCACTGTGCATTGTTAATAGAAAACTGATTTCCCAATTAGGCACTTGCTTCAGGGTATGTATTTACCAGGTATGATTCTCACATCTGAATGGTTTTTGCAGATGATGAGTGGGAGTAAGTTATTAGGAATTGGGTGATCATCCTCATTATATCGGGATTCATTGTAATTGGTGATATTTGATGAAATCACCTAGGTTGTTTGCTGGACGACAAATATTTGGTTTTGAATATCCGTTGTTATGCACCAATTTCAAATTGATATATCTTTACGTCTATTCTTATAGAGTGAGATATAACTTTTTGAAATTATGTCTATGACATTTACCTATATCAGTGGATGGTTAAGTAAGAAGTATTAAACAGCGGTGTAATTCTTCTTAATTATAAGTACAGTTTTCAACCTACGACACACAGGGTTGAGTTATTAGACTCAGGGGACTTATACAGAGTATTGTAAGTTGTCCAGTGTCCATGAGGACAGAGGGGTTGGTACTCGTACTATATTCTGTTTACTTGTGACTTCTCTAGTTCTTAGACATGTGTTTCGTAGAAATACAAGGTCTAAGTTTTGAGAAGTTATAGGTATAAGAATAAAGTAAAGAACCAGGTGTTGCAAGTATCAGGATTCTTCAAGGAAATCGAATATATAGATACTTGTGTATGGTATTCAGTTGATAGTAATGATTAAGAGAACTTCTTCTCTTTCAGATTACTCATAATTGGAAGCACACCTAAGTTGAGTATTGTTGATCGGCCTCTCTCCATTTAGTTGACATGCACGGGAGACAGCTGCATGATTTGAATCTGATTCTAATTAAATCAGTGCCTCCGTTTCTATATTGGATATAGAACGGTTCATATCTTAACGATGTTAAGGTACGGGGAGTTGTCCGGCTTATGCTTAAAACCAGACTCTGGATAACTCAAGGCACGTTTCTGTAATGGCTGATTGTTAGAGTTTTTACGTGCTTAGTTAATTACCGCAATCAAGACGGTTTCGCTTGTAGCTAGCCGGTTGAGTACGGATCGTCCGCTGGGAGATGCGAATCTTTTTCTATGTGCTTTAACGAGTTAAGTCCAAATGTCCAGGTTTGTTTTGAGATTAACTATGTGCTAAAATTATATATAAAGAGAGCTTGTTAGGGTTAGGATTAGGTTAGTTTGAGTTAGGAGTCGCTCACTTCTTTCGTTGCCACTCTTAATATCGGTATTACGGTAATCGGCAACAACGGGGATTAGCACGACTAGGAAGGAACTTGCGAGTATAAGCTAGGCTTTCCAACGCTTAAGTTCTTCTTTTTGGTGCTTGTCCGTCCGTTCTTGGCTCTTAGACTTAACCTCCGGTTAATTCAACCACAACCGGTCTCACTAAGGAATCACCGCTATCATGTAGAATAGGGTGCCGTAGGGAACGGATTGTGGTTCAATTAACGGGAGTCCGAATTAAGATGTTGGGCAAGGAAAGAGTGAGAGAGATTTTCTTCTCTCAAACTTTTCTTATCCTACCCTAACAAGTAAGAAAACTACTCACCCATTAAAAGAAAAAGAAAATACAACAAAAGGAGGAAGATAGAGAGAAAGAGGTTAGAAGATTACAACTAGCTATTTGAGACCTCACCTTGGCAAGGATCAAGTTTAAGCATCATTGTTGTTAAGGATAAAGAAAAAAGGGAACAAGAAAGAAACAACAACAAATAACAACAACTAGATTAGCAAATGAAAATTACAAGCAATTATAATTAACAAAATAACAAGACAAGCATGATAAGGAAAAGAACTATTTTATTCATCCTTCACTCATAAAAAGCTCACTACAAAGTTTTAATGGAGAAAAAATGAAAAGAGGAAGAAGAACTACAAAATATATCCTAAAATTTTAAACAAGAATAAGCACACCTCACTTGGCATTGTTCTGGGCTATTTATAGGCAGGAACTTGAAAACCTAGGGCAACAATCTGTCCCCGCATGAAATGCCAAAACTGCCCCGAAAAGATTAGATGCTGCCGACTTAGTCAGGCCGCGGATCCGCGGCAATAGACTGCTTGTGCCACGGTTCCGCGGCCATAATGGGGAGTTGGGCCTTCAATTTTTGTCGGTTTCCCTGGTTTGATGTTGTCTGCAGTGTGGTATATGTTTTTTCTCAGAAACTCTTCATAATTTTTCCAGAATTTCAGCGGATCAAAAGGTGATTTGATGTGGATATTTTGCCATGATTTCCTTGAGCTCCGCGTAGATTTCTTGGATTTTGTGTTGCCATTGTGCTTTTTGCATGAAAATGACAATCGATTTTCCATTTTGTCCCTTAACTGGTGTGCGGCAACATACGGATAAAGAGCGGAGACCCGTGTTTTATCTGTGGTTGGCAGTAATCTAGTATTTGTCGTGCTTTTCCATGAATTTCACTGTTTAGAGCTGAGAACCTGTATCCTGCAATTAACTAGCAAACATGGCTCAAGAGTACCTACCGATAAGCAATGTGATAAAAAAATGGGCGGTATAAAAATGCAAAAATCTGATATGAACAAATACTCCCAAACTTATCATTTGCTCGTCCCGAGCAAAGCCAATTTATTCACAAAAATTAGTAACCTCACTTTCGCAGGGAACGCGATTGCACTGAGCATGTGAAACAAGCCGTTAAACCTCTAGGTGTCCCTAGTAGGAGGAGTGTTGTCTCCTAAGGGTTTTCAGCGGATACTACCCACAAAATCCGGTCAAGCTAGTTTTGCAAAATAACTATGATTCAATCCCTAAGGTTTTTGTTTTTTAAAAAATAATAATTCTATTATCCTAAGTCTAGACTATCGAACCTTTATTTTTCACACCTCGCTTCTTATTTAACTTAAGATTTTATATGTCTTTACGTGCAGTGCAAATAGTGTCGTTAAGTTTCAGAAGGACCGATTAAAGTCATCAGATCACAAAATAAAGCCCAGATAAAAATTTAAAAAGGATCACATAAGTTTTATAAAGAGTTAAGCATTTTTCAAGTTTCGTTTTCCAGTAAGGTTTCAATTTCAGAATTTCTATCTTCCTTAACAGGAAACTAGGTCTTATTTTTCACTCCACCTTTTTCTTGTTTTCATTTCATACACACCTCTGTGAACGTGCAATAGTCTTTATCATAGAATAAAACCTTCATATCTCCGCTAGAAATATTTTTTTATAAAAACCTGTCTTTTGTCAAAATTATTCTCACACAAAGAAACGTTAGGAATTTTAACTCGGAGAGAACACTTGCTTGACTTTGTTTTAATCTGGACTTTCTAGGCTTCTTAACGAGCTTTGGGCCAATGCATCCAAATTAGTTGGCTTTAGGGCATTAGGTGTAGAGACACCTTAGCGGACTTAATTACTCAAGTTACCTAGGCCCAAAAACAAAAGACAATTTAGCGTGAAAATCATGATGATTCAATGCGAACGGAGATATAACCGGCAGTTCAGTTATTTTTTGGATAAAAGACGTGTTTAGTGGGTTAGGTGTGTAATCATTCCAATCAAGTTTCAGATGGGTTATTTTTCAGAATTAGTTCCAATTAAGGCATCAATAACATCCCTTCATATTCACTTCACTTCATAAACTATTCTTGATATTACTTATTTCAGAACAAACCTATTTGATCCTCAGAAAATCATTTATCCATTTAAAAGTTTTTAGACATAATAGACTTGTCATCTAATTTCCAAAACTCACGATATGTGTAGTGTGATGTAAAGACGTATATCAGTTATAGTTAACTTCAAAAGAGAGTTATCTTTCAGGTTTTCAAAATCTAAAAATAAGATTTAGTTATTCTTATCTTATCAAACAAAACCGTCGAAATATTGAATCTGAGTTCTCCCACTAGCTAACTTGACAAAAAAGTTTTTATGTTTTTAGAATTTATTTTTATTTTTATGGGTATTATGGATTTTAGTATGCAGATGCAAAATATACATATCAATTCGAAGGTTAGAAATGCGTACCGAGCGTACTCCCAAACTTAAACTGGACAGTGTCCTCACTGTCATTGCATGAAGAAATCATTGAAGGGTCAAAATTGTTGGTTAGATATACACAATTTTATTTTTTTTAAAGAAAAGAAGAATAAAAATGGACAAGAATATCTACAAATATATACAAAATGGTTTATACATACCCCCAAACTTATTTGGAACAGTGTCCACTGTTTTGGCTGGATAACCGAAGTTCGGTGGTAGGCAGAGGAAGATTATGCAGGGTAAACCGGCTTCTGTAAGACCAGGAGCTCCTCTGTTGGTTCGGCGCTAAGGTGCGGTTTTAGTCTGTGTCCGTTTACTTTGAAAAATGAACCGTCCTTTGGATTCTCCAAATCCACAGCGCCATGCGGATACACATTCCGCACAAAATATGGCCATTTCCAGCGAGATCTAAGCTTACCTGGATGGAAATGTAGCCGGGTGTCGTAAAGCAGTACCTGTTGACCAGGTGCAAATGTTTTGCGCAAAAGGTGTTTATCGTGAAACACCTTCGTTCGGTTCTTAACGACAACTGCGTTTTCGTAAGCCTCATCCCGAAGCTCGCTCAATTCGTTCAACTGCAGCTTCCGATGGCTGCCCGCATCTTCGAGAGACAGATTCAGCTCCTTTATCACCCAAAATGCGCGATGCTCTATTTCCACAGGAAGGTGGCAAGCCTTTCCGTACACAAGCTGATAGGGAGACATGCCAAGATTGGTTTTATAAGCCGTTCGAAATGCCCAAAGGGCATCAGTAAGGTTTAACGACCAACCTTTACGGTTCTTGGAAACCGTCTTCTCCAGTATCTGCTTGATTTGCCGATTTGAAACTTCGGCTTGCCCACAGGTTTGGGGGTGGTAGGGCGTAGATAGCTTATGATTAATGGAATATTTTCGCATCAAGGCCTCGAAAGTCTTATTGCAGAAATGAGTTCCATTGTCGCTAATGATCGCTCGGGGGTGCCAAAACCGGGAGAAAATGTTTTCCTTAAGAAATCTAACGACAACCTTATTGTCGTTAGTCCGGCTGGGCACAGCCTCGACCCACTTAGAGATGTAATCAATAGTGAGAAGGATGTACAAGTTCCCAAAAGAGCCGGGAAACGGCCCCATGAAATCTATCCCCTAAACATCGAAAATCTCCACAACCAAGATTGGTTCGAGCGGCATCTCGTTCCTCCTGGATATCCGGCCCAAGTGTTGGCACCGGGAGCAAGTCTTGCAGTAGTCATGAGCGTCTTTGAAGAGTTGTGGCCAGTAGAAACCACACTGCAAGATCTTCTCGGCTGTCTTTCTGGGGCCAAAATGCCCGCCACATGCTTAATCGTGGCAAAACGACAGCACACTCTTGAATTCATCGTCAGGGACACACCGACGAATAATCTGGTCGGGACAGTACTTGAACAGATAGGGTTCGTCCGAGTAAAAGTGTTTTACTTGGGATAAGAATTGAAGTCTGTCCTGACTTGACCATTCAGTCGGTAGTAATCCTGTGGCCAAATAGTTCACAATATCTGCGAACCAGGGTTCGCAAGATACTGTCAAGAGATGTTCATCCGGAAAAGCGTCGTTGATCGGAATTTGAGGCGACGGCGAAGAAGGAAGTCGTGAAAGATGGTCGGCGACTACATTTTCACATCCTCTTTTGTCCTTGATGACAAGGTCAAACTCTTGAAGCAAGAGGATCCAACGTATCAGCCGAGATTTTGCATCTTTCTTCGCAAAAAGATGGCGCAGAGCAGAATGGTCTGTGTAGACAATGACTGGAGAGCCGATGAGGTAGGGCCTGAACTTTTCTAAGGAAAATACAACAGCCAAGAATTCCTTCTCAGTTCTTGTATAATTCAGTTGGGCGTCGTTCAGGGTTCGGCTAGCATAAAAGATTACGTGCGGCATCTTGTTGATGCATTGTCCAAGGACAGCACCGATGGCAAGGTCGGATACATCACACATAATCTCAAATGGGTGCGTCCAGTCAGGAGAAGAAAGAACGGGAGCAGAAGTGAGTGAGCTTTTTAGTGACTCGAACGCAGTCACACAGCTCGAGTTGAAGTCGAATGTCTTGTGCTTGTCCAGCAAAAGAGTCAAGGGCCTAGCAATCTTGCTAAAGTCCTGATGAACCGTCTATAGAAACCGGCATGGCCAAGGAAGGCTCGGATATCTCTGACGCATCAGGGAGGAGGGAGATTGGAAATGACTTCAATCTTTGCTTTATCTACCTCAATGCCATTTTGCGAGATGATATGTCCTAAGACAATACCTTCGCGCACCATGAAGTGGCACTTCTCCCAGTTCAAAGTGAGATTCTTGTCCTTACACCGGGTAAGGACAGCGTCAAGATGCAGCAAACACTCATCAAAGGAATCGCCGATAATGGAGAAATCGTCCATGAAGATCTCCAAGAATTTTTCCACCATGTCTGAGAAGATTCCCATCATGCACCGCTGGAAGGTAGCGGGCGTATTGCATAACCCAAAGGGCATGCGACGATATGCAAACGTGCCGAAAGGACAAGTGAATGTGGTCTTGTCCTGGTCTTTTTCGGCGATGGGAATCTGATTATAGCCGGAGTAGCCATCAAGAAAGAAGTAGTACTCGTGTCCGGACAATCGTTCAAGCATCTGGTCAATGAAAGGTAGCGGAAAGTGGTCCTTCCGCGTTGCGCCGTTGAGTTTTCTGTAATCGATGCATACTCTACCACCCGGTCTGGGAGCGAGTAGGGATTAACTCGTTCGCCTCATTGGTTATGACCGTTATGCCCGACTTCTTGGGGACAACATGAATGGGGCTAACCCACTGGCTATCAGAGATAGGGTAAATGATACCACTATCCAGACACTTTACGATCTCCTTTTTTATAGCCTCCTTCATGACTGGGTTGAGTCGCCTTTGTGGATCCCTGGCTGGTTTGGCATCACCCATCAGATGAATGTGATGTTCAACGATCAGGGGACTAATCCCCTTGATGTCCGCCCTGGACCAGCCAAAAGCTTGCCTATTGCTGTGCAAGACCGCAAGAAGGGCTCTCTCTTGCTCGGGAGCTAGAGAAGCCGAGATGATAACATGGAGGGTCTCGTTCTCACCCAAGTAAGCGTACTTAAGGTAATACGGAAAAGGCTTGAGTTCGAGCGTTGGAGGTGAAACGATTGAAGGCAAGATTGGTGAAAAGGTCTCGAACTCAAAGGATTCCAGCAAAGGTTCGAAACGAGTGTAAGTGACCGAGTTGGAAGGTTCAGGTAACTCATCCGAAAATTCGAAGGATTCAAACTCGAGTGGTGAGTGGCTATGATCGTTCGAGAAAGTGAAACACTCATAGTCATTGTCGGGCGCAGAAACAACAGCAGGTTCGATGAGGAACGCACTAGTGGCGTTAAGGTTGTCGTGATCGAACAAAAACTCCTCGAATTCACACACTTCCGGGGTGATCTCCTGGATTGAGCAAACGTCTAGTATATGAGCATTAGGTTCGGAGGGCTGATTCCCCAACCTAAAAATGTTGAGTTCAATTGTCATATTTCCAAAAGATAGGTTCATCGAACCATTTCGACAATTGATCACAGCATTTGAGGTTGCAAGGAATGGGTGACCGAGTATCACCGGAATTTGATTCCGGGGGTTAGCTACAGGCTGTGTGTCTAATACAATGAAGTCAACGGGGAATATGAAGTCCCCAACCTTGATTAACACATCCTCTAGCTCACCCCTAGGATGGGTGATTGATCGGTCGGCCATTTGGAGAGTGCAGTGTATGGGTTTCAGCTCTCTTACACCTAATTGCTCATATACTGAGTACGGAAGCAAGTTAACACTGGCACCAAGATCTAAAAGTGCGCGGTTGATGTTCTTATCCCCAATGGTAATAGAAATCGTAGGAAAGCCAGGGTCCTTCCGTTTTTGAGGTAAAGATTGGGTAAGAGCATCAGTCACAGCACTAGCCAAGAAAACTTTCTTAGGTACCTGAGATTTCCTCTTTTTCGTGCACAAGTCCTTTAAGATTTTCGCGTAGGACGGGACTTGATAGACAGCTTCTAAAAGGGGAATGTCGATGTTAACCTGCTTAAACAACTCCAGAATCTTCTCCATTTGTGGATTTTGTTTATTGGACCTCAACCGGTTTGGAAATGGAACGTTTTTGAAATTGGTTGAGTCCAATGCTTGTGGAAGAGATTGTGGAGTTGGAACGGATCCCAGAGCTGGTGTTTTCGTGGAGTGAGAAATGGGTCCGTTTAGAGCAGAAGAAGAGGAAGAGCCTTTTGAAGAATGGAGAATAGGCTCAGAAGACGAAGAAGAAAAAGAAGAAGAAGCGGCCGGGGTATCATCGTCGATCTGTGTGCCAATGTTGTTTTGCAGCATCCTTCCAGATCTCAATGTAGTCACGGCACTCACATTATTGTTCTGTTGTTCAAGAGCAACATGTACATTATGTGGGTGACCGGGATTTGGGAGTGGCTGAGATGGAAGCTTCCCCTTCTCTCGATCGCTTAACGCCGCATCCAGCTGTGCAATCTGGGCCTCGATGGTCTTGATGCTTTGCCCGTGTGCAGCAGTGTGTTGCACTAAAGACTGAATAGACGACTGGATGTTTGCGGTGGATTGTGTCGATTGTTTAATGAACGCCTCCAGACATCGTTCTAGCGAGGAAACATTATCGTTGTTTGACGGAACAAAGTTGTTTTGAGGAAAAGAATTGTTGGGTGCAAAGTTGTTCGTCTGATTTTGAAAAGGTTGGGGTTGGAAGGGCTGCTGAAATTGATGTTGAGTTTGTTGTTGAGCTTGTTGTTGCGGCGGAGGAGGCCTTTGGAAATTGTTTCCTTGGAATTGATGCTGGTTCTGATTCCAGGCGATATTGGGGTGGTTCCTCGAACCGGGATTGTAGGTGGAAGAGTATGGATCATTTCTCGTTCTTTGCTGAAATGCAGCATTAACCTGATCCTGTCCTTGAGATGGTGGATTGTAAGGACACTCTTCGGTTAAGTGAGAAGGATCGGAACAACAAGCACAAATGGTACGAAGGGGAAGAACAGGAGCAGGAGATGAAAATTTACTCTCTATCGCTTCAAGTTTTCTCGCTATTGCAGCCATTTCAGCTTTCATTGCAATAGAGACATCGAGTTGGTGAATTCCTACCCTAGACTGACTAGTAGAAGTGGAGGAAGAAGAAGAAAAAGTTGGTCTGGTGCTCTCCCATTGAAGCGTTTGTTCCGCAAGGTCGTCGATGAATTGCCATGCTTCCTCGTTAGATTTCGATAGGAAGTGGCCCTGACAAATGGTTTCCAACAGCTGCTTGGTTGCTGGGTTCAGGCCCTTGTATAAGGTTTGGCAAAGTTGCCATTTCTCAATACCGTGGTGAGGGCACTGAACAAGAAGGTCTTTATACCGGTCAAAGCACTTCCAAAAGGGTTCAGTAGGAATCTGAGAGAATCGGTTGATTTCGTTACGGATCCTCGCGGTTTTATGATTCAGATAGAATTTCTTGAGAAACGCTTTCACAAACTCGTCCCAACTGGTTATGGAGTGGGAATCAGTGCTTTACAGCCACTTTTCAGCAATATCGCACAAAGTGAACGGAATGACCCGTAGCCGTATAGCATCGTCCGACAGCTGGGTCGTTTTCATCATGGCACAAACATTTTTGAACTTGTTGATGAAGATATAGGCATCTTCAGATTCAAGCCCATGAAATTTCGGAAGCATGTTAATGAAGTGGGGCTTAATTTCAAAATTATCCTCATTGGCCGGTGGAAGGGAAAGACAGGTGGGAAGTGCAGAGCGGGTGGGATAGAAACGATCCTGGAGCGCGATTCGCTGTGGCGCTACAACAGGCGGTGGTGGTGGGTTATTCGCATCCATAGGAGGTGGAATCAATCCCGGGGGAGTCAAAAGGATGTTTGGATTAAATCCTGACATCGCGGAAGAAGAGGTTGGTGATGGTGAAGGTGAGGATGTATGAACAGAATTCCGGTCAACGTCAGAGTTGGCCGGCAAATATAAGGGTGAAAGAGGCACGGACAGAGTTTCGACGTCTGAGTCGATCGTATAGTCGGTAGCGACTAACGTAACGCGGACTAGGCGGGCGCTAGTGTCCCGAGTCCAACCGGACATACATTAAACTAGTTTAGTGTAGTCAAAGCGGAGAAGGTGAGGGTAAGAGAACGTCAATGGAGAAATATGATAGGAGGTGGGTGAAAAAATGGATTCTGGCGACAAAGGGCAAGTTTTTATAAAAGTTTTTGGTTTTTGTGTTTTTTTTTTCTTTTTTAGAAAGAGCTTTACAGAAATATGTACGGACTCACGGCTTCAAATAATCACAAACAAAATATACACAATCACACCTAGATCTAGGGTCACCTTGGTCAGCTAGACTGCTCCTAACTGTTCCAAAGGGCTAGAAATAGGACCTCAAACCGCCTCTTTTCGCCAATTGCGGCCAGGTAAGTGCCAGGTAGGTGGGAGGCTCCCCATTACGTAAGTAGTGGTCCTAATTAAGTAACCACTTGACTTGGACACACTTGCCTAGATACCACAAAGTCAGGATAGGATAAACGGCCGATGCCTACAACCTGTCCTCTGTCCTATTGAGCGCGACGTCCTTAAGGCTGAGTCTAGTATTTTTTAATTAAATAATGGTCAATGCATATGCCTTTTGTGATTTCTGGGGTCCTGGGAAGGGTGATGAAATCCCCACCCAATCTGGATTGGTTTCAAGCCCCTTAAAGTCCGATTAAAATATGCAAAGCAGTAACAATCAACTGCAATCAATTTTTTTATTTTTTAGCGCGGCGCAAAGAATCCTGCACAAAAACAATTTATTGGAAGTGGGAAGAGAGTTTGCGTAAAGAATGCTGCAGAAAACACAGTTCAGTGGAGTTCAGAGGAGTAGGGAAGGAGGAAGAAAGACTCACAACAATTTTTGGTCACTGAAGGCAGCATCCAACCGCGGATCCGCGGCCAACAAGCCCTATGGCCGCGGTTTCGCGGCAGAAATGTGGGCTTGGGCCATCAATTTTCTTGAATTTGCTGAGTTGGGTGTCCTCTTCTTGTTTCAATCCCCTGAATCTTGATTTTCTTATTGGATCTGCTCCAGAATCTTTCATTAGACCGTTTGTTCCGTCTTGATCACCCGCTGTGTAGCCGCAAGATATGGGTCTAACTTCCCACGTCTTTGGCACTGAACTCGACCTTCTTTTTATCCTGCACACTTGCATAAAAACTAATCAAAAATAACAAGATGGTTTTTTTTACAATGTATATATTTTTTTTTGTTTTGCGGTTATGTTTATATTCACAAATTAACCCGAAATTACACAAAGAAATAAACTACCGTCTCCCCGGCAACGGCGCCATTTGATTGTTTGAGTTTTTACGTGCTTAGTTAATTACCGCAATCAAGACGGTTTCGCTTGTAGCAAGCCGGTTGAGTACGGGTCGTCCGCAGGGAGATGGGAATCTTTTTCTACGTGCTTTAACGAGTTAAGTCCAAATGTCCAGGTTTGTTTTGAGATTAACTATGTGCTAAAATGTTATATAAAGAGAGCTTATTAGGGTTAGGATTAGGTTAGTTTGAGTTAGGAGTCGCTCACTTCTTTCGTTGCCACTCTTAATATCGGTGTGACGGTAATCGGCAACAACGGGGATTAGCACGACTAGGAAGGAACTTGCGAGTATAAGCTAGGCTTTCCAACGCTTAAATTCTTTCTTTTGGTGCTTGTCCGTCCGTTCTTGGCTCTTAGCCTTAACCTTCGGTTAATTCAACCACAACCGGTCTCACTAAGGAATCACCGCTATCATGTAGGATAGGGTGCCGTAGGGAGCGGATTGTGGTTCAATTAACGGGAGTCCGAATTAAGATGTCGGGCAAGGAAAGAGTGAGAGAGATTTTCTTCTCTCAAACTTTCCTTATCCTACCCTAACAAGTAAGAAAACTACTCACCCATTACAAGAAAAAGAAAATACAACAAAAGGAGGAAGATAGAAAGAAAGAGGTTAGACGATTACAACTAGATATTTGAGACCTCACCTTGGCAAGGATCAAGCTTAAGCATCATTGTTGTTAAGGATAAAGAAAAAAGAGAACAAGAAAGAAACAACAACAAATAACAACAACTAGATTAGCAAATGAAAATTACAATCAATTACAATTAACAAAATAACAAAACAAGCATGATAAGGAAAAGAACTCTTTTATTCATCCTTCACTCATAAAAAGCTCACTACAAAGTTTTAATGGAGAAAAGATGAAAAGAGGAAGAAGAACTACAAAATATATCCTAAAATTTTACACAAGAATAAGCACACCTCACGTGGCATTGTTGTGGGCTATTTATAGGCAGGAACTTGAAAACCTAGGGCAACAATCTGTCCCCACATGAAATGCCAAAACTGCCCCCAAAAGATTAGATGTTGTCGACTTAGTCAGGCCGCGGATCCGCGGCAATAGACTGCTTATGCCGTGGTTCCGCGGCCATAATGGGGAGTTGGGCCTTCAATTTTTGTCGGTTTGCCTGGTTTGATGTTGTCTGCAGTGTGGTATATGTTTTTTCTCAGAAACTCTTCACAATTTTTCCAGAATTTCAGCAGATCAAAAGGTGATTTGATGTGCATCTTTTGCCATGATTTCCTTGAGCTCCGCGTAGATTTCTTGGATTTTGTGTTGCCATTGTGCTTTGTGCATGAAAATGACAATCGATTTGCCATTTTGTCCCTTGACTGGTGTGCGGCAACATACAAATAGAGAGCGGAGACCCGTGTTTTATCTGTGGTTGGCAGTAATCCAGAACACACTAAAAAGAAAGTCTCCAGATTTAAATAAAGCTTTCTTATAGCATTGTAGACTGGGTCACATCAATGAGAGAAGGTTGACTAAGTTGCATAGAGAAGGATATTTGGACTCGTTCGAATATCAAACTTATGACACTTGTCAATCTTGTCTCAAAGGAAAGATGACAAAGACTCCATTTACTGGACATGGAGTAAGAGCGAGCGAGCTCTTAGGACTCATACACGGCGATGTATGCGGTCCAATGTCTACACATGCAAGAGGTGGTTTTTCCTATTTCATTACTTTTACGGATGATTACTTAAGGTACGGATTCATTTATCTGATGAAACATAAATCCGAGGATTTTGAAAAATTCCAAGAGTATAAGAATGAAGTAGAAAACCAAACCGGCAAAAGTATCAAGACACTTAGATCTGATCGAGGTGGTGAATACTTGAGTGCCGAGTTCCTAGGTTACCTAAAAGAGAAGGGAATTCTCTCTCAGCTTACTCCTCTATACACACCGCAGCATAACGGTGTATCGGAGAGACGGAATCGAACCCTATTGGATATGGTACGATCCATGATGAGTAATGCTGAGTTACCACGATCTTTCTGGGGTTATGCGCTAGAATCAGCGGCATATCTTTTGAACAAGGTTCCTACCAAGACTGTGCCTACCACGCCATATCAGATGTGGAGTGAGAAGAAACCCTATCTTCAGTATCTGAAAATATGGGGATGTCCAGCTTTTGTTAAAAAGCAGCATGTGGACAAGCTCAAGGCACGATCAGTAAAGTGTAAGTTTGTGGGATATACAAAGAACTCCAAGGGGTATCTATTCTATTACGCAGAGGAACAAAAGGTGTTTGTTTCTCGTAATGCCCATTTTCTAGAATATCAGTTTTTAGAAAAGGAAATAAGTGGGAGCGAAATTGAACTGGAAGAAATTCCAGAACCACAAACTGCTACTTAAAGATTGGTAGAACCGGTAGTTCAAGATGAACAGGACATTCCCGCACCTCTCCGCAGGAGTAGTAGGCCGTCTCATCCGCCTGAGAGATACTACGGTTTTCTCATAGATGGAGATAGAGAGGATTGCATCATAGATGATGATGAACCTACTAGCTTCCAGCAGGCCATCCAGAGCAGCGACTCGGTACGATGGCTAGATGCAATGCGGACCGAAATAGAGTCCATGTACACCAACAAAGTATGGACTTTGGACTTTGTTCCAGATGGGGTAAAACCCATAGGATGCAATTGGATCTTCAAGAAAAAGATTGGTGTAGATGGACAGGTGGAAACCTATAAGGCTAGACTTGTTGCAAAGGGTTTTCGTCAAAGACCTGGTTTGGACTATGAAGAAACTTTTTCTCCAGTGGTTATGCTCAAATCCATTCGGGTCCTTCTTGCTATTGCTGCCTTCCATGATTATGAAATCTGGCAGATGTACGTAAATACGGCTTTTCTGAATGGAAATTTAGAAGAGTGCGTCTATATGGATCAGCCAGAGGGTTTCAATCAGAGTGGGAGCTGCGGGAAAGTATGCAAGCTGCTTAACTCCATTTATGGACTAAAGCAGGCATCGCGGAGTTGGAACATCTGTTTTGATGAGACAGTCAAAGAATATGACTTTATCAAAAATCCAGATGAACCGTGCTTATATAGTAAAGTTGTAACCAGAAGTGTCGTATTCCTCGTCTTGTATGTGGATGACATTGTACTGATAGGAAATGACATTCCTATGCTACAATCTGTCAAAGGATTCTCGTCACACAGGTTCTCCATGAAAGACCTGGGCGATGCCTCTTATATTCTGGGGATCCGGATCTATCGTGATAGATCCAAAAGGATGTTGGGACTTTCGCAGTCCAGGTATATCGACACTGTACTGAAAAGATTCAGTATGTAAGATTCTAAGCGCGGTAATCTACCGGCTTGTCACGGAATCACCCTCTCCAAAGAGATGTCTCCCAAGACTGATTTGGAAAGGGAACGCATGTCTATTATACCCTACGCTTCTGCGGTAGGCTCTATAATGTATGCGATGTTGTGCACCAGACCAGATGTAGCTTACGCGTTGAGCGTGGTAAGCCGGTATCAGTCAGTCCCAGGGGAGAAGCACTGGATAGCAGTAAAGAACATTCTCAAGTACCTGAGAAGGACTAAGGAGATGTTCTTGGTTTACGGCGGAAAAGACCTCAGGTTGGAGGCCTTTGCTGATTCCGGCTTCCAGAGTGATAAGGACGATTCCAAGTCCATGTCGGGTTATGTCTTTACCCTCAATGGAGGGGCGGTGTGCTGGAAGAGCTCCACGCAGGACACCGTTGCTGACTCGACGATGGAAGCGGAGTATATAGCTGCTTGCGATGCCGGGAAAGAAGCAGTCTGGATGAAGAAGTTCCTAACAGAACTTCAGGTGGTTCCTACCATAGTTGATCCAATACCTCTGTATTGAGACAACAACGGAGCTATAGCTTTAGCGAAGGAACCAAGGTCCCATCAGAACTCCAGACACATCTTAAGGCGGTATCACCTGATCAGGGAGATCATTGATGGTCGGGAGATCGAGGTTCGGCGAGTTGCTTCTGAAGAGAACATTGATGATCCATTCACAAAGGCCCTACCTCAGATTCAGTTCGAGAGGCTACTCGAGATCATCTGTCTTCGATATGCCAGTACATGGCCCTAGTGCAAGTGGGAGATTGTCAGTGTATATGTCCTAGGGGCCATTATTGTATCATACTAGTTTGTATATTACTTAGTGGAAGCTTGGGATATTCACATGTATATAACAATCTTGCTAAACATGGTTGTATGCTATTTGGTTTTTCTATCTTAATATGTGAGTATACGTATTGATAGAGCTCCTAGGATCTTGCTTGACTACCAGCGTTGTGATGGCAGTCACACTAGTGGGGGCTGGGTAGTCTACAAGCACATCCTTATTCAGGTCCCTAGTCGTTGGATTATCGAGACAGGGCAACGATACTCCGGAGTAGACTAGTGTGTACGCTTCTCATTCCAGTTGGGGAGATGGTCTGTCCCACGGCCGTCAGTACGTCGTACTGAAGATAGTATGCAGGTGCTCATTAGGTTACGGGTACACCGGACTGGACTCACAGGGAACTGTTGGTTGGTTTTATACCAGTCGTCAGTGAACAGTTCCCAGGTGACATGAGTACAGCATAGTCCGCAGACTTGACACTGCTACTTCGCCTCGAGTGTGTCCCACTGTTCTTAGATTGCTACCCTACCACGGCTCAAAGGAGTCATGCAAACAGGTAGCAGTTGGGTGCAGTCCCGAGCACTTGGAGGCAGTGGCGGTTAGACAGGATTCGTCTCACCCGGTATTGGGGGTTGATATCGCGCTGTGTCAGAGAGCCATTACGCAAAGTCCCTGTCCAGCGCAAGCGAGATTTGCTGGTAGGTTCCAGTAGTTTCTCAGGGTGTAATGGGCTTCGCTCCGACATGACTTATACCGCTATTAGGGGACTGACGCTTGCCGCCCCCTAGGCCCGATATGCGATAGTCTTAGACGAACAGACCGGACTGTACGGAGATTGTCACATCAGACTCAGTAGGAGTTCGGATGGGTTTCCTCATCGGCCTTCTTATCGACATCTACCTGGGGACCGTTACGTACAGCTAGTGCCGCTTGCGGTCTGTGGTTAAACCCACTGCCACCGTAGTAGTCGAGTCTCTAGAGTCCCACGCAAAGAGTTTCCCTACTCCAGACGAAACGATATAGAGGTCGTATGGTTTTACGACAAGGGTTCGGACGCATACGTGTGTTTACGCACGTACGACTTTCGGACAGTTTTTACTAGTCGGCTTTGGTTTAAGCCAGTTACTAGTATCCGGTTATTGGATTTTTACAGTCTAAAGTTTTTCCGTGTTTTCACGGATAGGAGGGGCGTTCTCGTAATTGCGCGAGAAGCTTCTAGAAGATGGTGACTAAGGAGGTTAAGGTGGCATTTACATTAAATGAGATTAGTGAGTCATATGGATGATCCATCCATGTCATTAATGCATCATAAATGCTTAATGACTCATGGAGATGAATCACCATTAGATATTTATCAAGTATGGTTGTAAATCATTTTCTTTTCTTTTCTTGAAAATCAATAATGCTTGATATATATTATGATAACTCATTTTCTCATTTCATTATTATTCTCACTTTCTCTCTCCTCAAGCTCTCTCTCTTCAAAACCCTAATCCTCCCCTCTCATGTGTTGAGTACAAGGATTAGTTAGACTACTTAATCCATAACCATACTCTATTTCATCTAGGTACTTTGATTAGCACTTAAAGATACCTAGTTGCCTCAAGTTTAGAGGTAAAGCTTGGAGTTTAGCTCTCGTGGTGGATCATCTACTACTTGGAGAAGGCCGAGGAGAAGGTGGAGTTCGTAAAGACGAAGGACATGGTTCTTTAGGTATAATCCCTTCACATAGTAGTTTAGAACTTCTATGTTTGATGTTAGTTATCGTTTAGCTTCGATTCATACGGTTAGTCGATGTTTAAGCAAAGAACAAGATCGTTTTTCATATTTCCGCCTCCCCGCAAGTCGTAGGATGTTGTACATCGACTTACAGTGGTATCAGAGACTCGCTAAACAATAAATAACTCACTTGCAAAATTGTATGAATTTCGAACGGAAAAAACAAAACCGGAAAATCTCGATATCATGAGTTTCTGTCGATTTTTAAATGAGGTCCAAAAATTTTTCAGGGACCTTTAGAAAGCCTTAAATGATAGTATTGGAGCACCCAAGAAAACTGGGATCATGAATCGGCTAAATCGCCGCGGATCCCACCGATCCGCCGTGATTCCGCCGCCGAGTTGCCGATTCATCAGCCCAATTTTCCTGTGTTGGTTCTCTGTGATATTTTGTATTTTCTGGAATTTTTTAATTTTTGCTCAGGTTTCAGATTTACAGAGAAGTATTGGAGCAAAATTAAATGTGTTTAATCGATCGAAATTATACGGTATTTTCTTGTTGGATTATATCTGTGTTTGTTTAATGTGTTCGTAAACCTTCCCTAACTGCTAGTATGTCGGTTGGCAGGGGGTTGCACATTTCTGTAATGGTTTTTACTGTTTGTGGATGTGAACTGTATTGGACTGTTGTGATGATTAGCCGGGGTTATGTGATGGGTTATTATTTGATTCATTTGATGTAAATGTAATTTGTTGTAATATTATTTTTGCGGGGCACATCCAGGTTGCGGTTGTAGCCACCGTTGTATTATTTCATTTTACTGTTTTTGCTCAAAGGACAGACCCAAGGTGGGGTGCATAAACTGCTGGGCGGGTAGTTTGTCGTACCCGTACGGGGTCTTGGGTAGGGTAATGGCTATTCATCACAACTGTGTAATCCGTCTTTTGTTGCAGGCTCTAAACAAACGCGGATTGCTTGCAAATCCAATAAAGTTCATATGAGATCTGGAATGCCTATTATTGCGTCTGACGAATGTACAATATCTATATATGATAGCTATTTAGACGTCACTTCTGTTTTACACCCGTGCTAGCCCAGCCCCCGCTCTGCCATTAGTTAAGTAACCTAACGGGTGATGACGGGACCCCGTGGCGAATGCGGATGGAATAATAGGACGTTGTATTTTCGTTGTTTTCTGCAATGATAGGTTAATGATGGGACGCATTATTTATAATGCAAAGAAAATAAACCAAAAGTTTAATCGTTGGAACAATTTAAAAGAAACCACTCGGTTAATTTTAAAAACAGATATTTTTAAATGCGGAGCTTTAACCACTCCTATTAAAAAGCTATCAGGTTCCTTCGGTTATATCAAGTTCACTACGTTCACGGTTTCGCCAAAACCATTCGTAGCCCTCCGTCATTTCATCAGGGTATTCAGTAGTATTCAAGCTATGTATTTTGACCAACGCCAAGGCATAGTGTTTGGTAGCTGCTGGGTATTCATTTGTTGCATAGATAGATGAGTTAGTTTGGGACAGTCGTATGATCATTTTGGCCAACGTCAAGGATATGTACGGATGAGTTCAAATTAACAAGATAATGATGGGTAGAACTTGACATGTGACTTATGACATTTTGACCAACGCCAAGGTCATAAGAGCATGGGGCAAAAATATATATCGGGAATTTCTAAAGAAACTGAAATTTGCAAAAAGATGCATACCATTTGGAGTTTGATGAATGTTGGTAGGATTCCTTCAACATTATCATACGATGATATTTGGATCCCGATCCTACTGTGAGTATATGCTACTTATCAGGATATTCGTCACTTAACGATCAATGCTATAAACCAAGTAGGTGTCAAGAAAAGTGTCAGCGGGGTTACGCCCCCAGAGAAAAGAGGTTCTTTAATTAAGGAACTTCGCGAAAGCGTTGGAAAACCTCCCTCGAAGTATCGACACTAGCCTGGCTGAACGGTTAAGCAAGGATTGTACAGTGAGAATAGTCCTGGCTAATTCTTCTTTTATGGTTTGAGGAAGGATTCGAGAAACAGTGGGAGCCATCCAGTTTAGATAAACTAAAAACCACTCTAAACGTGCAAGAGCATCATGCTAAAGAGTTTTCTTCTCTCTCTCCTAATTGCAGCGACCCTGAAAATGACTGGACTTAAGTTACTTTTAGAGAAAAATATACTGACAGGGCCAAACTATAAAGATTGGCTGCGGAATGTCAAAATGGCTTTGACCTATGACAAATTAGGGTACGTCCTCACCGCTGCGGCACCTGCTGTCCCTGGTCCCAAATCCAGTAATGCGGATAAGGAAATCCGCAAAACCTGGGATTTCGATTGCGCGAAAGCCAAGTGTATCATGCTTGCCTCGATGAACAATGAACATCAGAGGAGGCGCGAGGATATGGAACTAGATGGCATATTTCTCCATACAAAGGAACTTTATGGAGAGCAATCTCGTATAGCAAGATACGAGACCTCTAAGAACTTGTTTCGAGCGAGGTTGGCTGTCGGGTCATCGGTAGGAGAACATGTCCTAAAGATGATCGGCTATATAGAAGAGCTCGCACACCTTGGGACGACTTTGGATAATGAGCTCTATACAGACCTTATTCTCCAGTCCCTTCCTTCCACCTACGCCCAGTTTATCCTGAACTTCAACATTCAAAGAAAAGAAGTTGAACTTCCGGAACTCCTGAACATGTTAAGGAGTGCAGAGGGCACCTTGCAGAAAGCAAGGGAAACACCCGCTATGTTTGTTAGCGGTACATCTTCTTCCGGGTCCAAGGCTAGGGCCAAAGGAAGGAAGAAGAAGGCCGCCACCAAACCTAGAGGAGGTGTTAGTAAGGTGGGAGGGAAGGGAAAGAAAAAGTTTGCGGTACCAGTAGTGGGCCAGGATGAGTGCTTCCATTGTCACAGGAAAGGGAACTGGAAGAAAGATTGCAAGGCGTGGAACGCCAAGAACCAGGAACCGAAGCAAGCTGTGGCTTCGACTTCAGGTGTGTTTGTAATTGAGAATTGTCTGTCAATTAACTCTACTTCCTGGGTAATGGATACGGGATCAGGATCTCATATTTGCAATTCATTGCAGGCACTGAGAAACCGTAGAGTGCTGAAGAAAGGTGATATGACCCTAAAGGTTGCTAACGGAGCTAGCGTGGGAGCTGCGTCCGTCGGGGATTATCACCTGGGATTGACGAGTGGACACATTTTGGTTTTACATAACTGTTTTTTTATACCAAGCTTAACGTGTAATATCATATCAGTTTCCTTGTTATCAAATAAAGGTTATGATTTCACGTTTGTAAGAGATGTTGTTAACATCCACCTTAATCATGGTTTGATTGGGTCCGGTACACTAAATAACAGTATATATGTTTTAAACCAACTCCAAATTTTCAATGTCCAAAACACACTAAAACGAATGTCTCCAGATTTAAATAAAGCTTTCTTATGGCATTGTAGACTGGGTCACATCAATGAGAGAAGATTGACTAAGTTGCATAGAGAAGGATATTTGGACTCGTTCGAATATCAAACTTATGACACTTGTCAATCTTGTCTCAAAGGAAAGATGACAAAGACTCCATTTACTGGACATGGAGTAAGAGCGAGCGAGCTCTTAGGACTCATACACAGCGATGTATGCGGTCCAATGTTTACACATGCAAGAGGTGGTTTTTCCTATTTCATTACTTTTACGGATGATTACTCAAGGTACGGATTCATTTATCTGATGAAACATAAATCCAAGGCTTTTGAAAAATTCCAAGAGTTTAAGAATGAAGTAGAAAACCAAACCGGCAAAAGTATCAAGACACTTAGATCTGATCGAGGTGGTGAATACTTGAGTGCCGAGTTCCTAGGTTACCTAAAAGAGAAAGGAATTCTCTCTCAGCTTACTCCTCCATACACACCACAGCATAAAGGTGTATCGGAGAGACGGAATCGAACCCTATTGGATATGGTACGATCCATGATGAGTAATGCTGAGTTACCACGATCTTTCTGGGGTTATGCGCTAGAATCAGCGGCATATCTTTTGAACATGGTTCCTACCAAGACTGTGCCTACCACGCCATATCAGATGTGGAGTGGGAAGAAACCCTATCTTCAGTATCTGAAAATATGGGGATGTCCAGCTTTTGTTAAAAAGCAGCATGTGGACAAGCTCGAGGCACGATCAGTAAAGTGTAAGTTTGTGGGATATCCAAAGAACTCCAAGGGGTATCTATTCTATTACGCAGAGGAACAAAAGGTGTTTGTTTCTCGTAATGCCAATTTTCTAGAATATCAGTTTTTAGAAAAGGAAATAAGTGGGAGCGAAATAGAACTGGAAGAAATTCTAGAACCACAAACTGCTACTGAAAGATTGGTAGAACCGGTAGTTCAAGAAGAACAGGACATTCCCACACCCCTCCACAGGAGTATTAGGCCGTCTCATCCGCCTGAGAGATACTACGGTTTTCTCATAGATGGGGATAGAGAGGATTGCATCATAGATGATGATGAACCTACTGACTTCCAGCAGGCCATCCAGAGCGGCGACTCGGTACGATGGCTAGATTCAATGCGGACCGAAATGGAGTCCATGTACACCAACAAAGTATGGACTTTGGACTTTGCTCCAGATGGGGTAAAACACATAGGATGCAAATGGATCTTCAAGAAGAAGATTGGTGTAGATGGACAGGTGGAAACCTATAAGGCTAGACTTGTTGCAAAGGTTTTTCGTCAAAGACCTGGTTTGGACTATGATGAAACTTTTTCTCCAGTGGCTATGCTCAAATCCATTCGGGTCCTTCTTGCTATTGCTGCCTTCTATGATTATGAAATCTGGCAGATGGACGTAAAGACGGCTTTTCTGAATGGAAATTTAGAAGAGTGCGTCTATATGGATCAGCCAGAGGGTTTCAATCAGAGTGGGAGCGGCGAGAAAGTATGCAAGCTGCTTAAGTCCATTTACGGACTAAAGCAGGCATCGCGGAGTTGGAACATCTGTTTTGATGAGACAGTCAAAGAATATGACTTTATCAAAAATCCAGATGAACCGTGCATATATAGTAAAGTTGTAGCCAGAAGTGTCGTATTCCTCGTCTTGTACGTGGATGACATTCTACTGATAGGAAATGACATTCCTATCCTACAATCTGTCAAAGGATTCTTGTCACACAGGTTCTCCATGAAAGACCTGGGTCATGCCTCTTACATTCTGGGGATCCGGATCTATCGTGATAGATCCAAAAGGATGTTGGGACTTTCGCAGTCCAGGTATATCGACACTGTACTGAAAAGATTCAGTATGTAAGATTCTAAGCGCGGTAATCTACCGGCTTGTCACGGAATCACCCTCTCCAAAGAGATGTCTCCCAAGACTGATTTGGAAAGAGAACGCATGTCTATTATACCCTACGCTTCTATGGTAGGCTCTATAATGTATGCGATGTTGTGCACCAGACCTGATGTAGCTTACGCACTGAGCGTGGTAAGCCGGTATCAGTCAGACCCAGGAGAGAAGCACTGGATAGCAGTAAAGAACATTCTCAAGTACCTGAGAAGGACTAAGGAGATGTTCTTGGTTTACGGCGGAAAAGACCTCAGGTTGGAGGCCTTTGCTGAATCCGGCTTCCAGAGTGATAAGGACGATTCTAAGTCCATGTCGGGTTATGTCTTTACCCTCAATGGAGGGGCGGTGTGCTGGAAGAGCTCCAAGCAGGACACCGTTGCTGACTCGACGATGGAAGCGGAGTATATAGCTGCTTGCGATGCCGCAAAAGAAGCAGTCTGGATGATGAAGTTCCTAACAGAACTTCAGGTGGTTCCTACCATAGTTGATCCAATACCTCTGTATTGCGACAACAACGGAGCTATAGCTTTAGCGAAGGAACCAAGGTCCCATCAGAAGTCCAGACACATCTTAAGGCGGTATCACCTGATCAGGGAGATCATTGATCGTCGGGAGATCGAGGTTCGGCGAGTTGCTTCTGAAGAGAACATTGCCGATCCATTCACAAAGGCCCTACCTCAAATTCAGTTCGAGAGGCTACTCGAGATCATCGGTCTTCGATATGCCAGTACATGGCCCTAGTGCAAGTGGGAGATTGTCAGTGTATATGCCCTAGGGGCCATTATTGTATCATACTAGTTTGTATATTAATTAATGGAAGCTTGGGATATTCACATGTATATAACAGTCTTGCTAAACATGGTAGTATGCTGCTTGGTTTTTCTATCTTAATATATGAGTATACATATTGATAGAGCTCTTAGGATCTTTCTTGACTACCAGCGTTGTGATGGCAGTCATACTAGTGGGGGCTGGGAAATCTACAAGCACATCCTTATTCAGGTCCCTAGTCGTTGGATTATCGAGACAGGGCATCGATACTCCGGAGTAGACTAGTGTGTACGCTTCTCATCCCAGTTGGGGAGATGGTCTGTCCCACAGCCGTCAGTACGTCGTACTGGAGATAGTATGCAGGTGCTCGTTAGGTTACGGGTACACCGGACAGGACTCACAGGGAACTGTTGGTTGGTTTTATACCAGTCGTCAGTGAACAGTTCCCAGGTGACATGAGTACAGCATAGTCCGTAGACTTGACACTGCTACTTCGCATCGAGTGTGTCCCACTGTTCTTAGATTGCTACCCTACCACGGCTCAAAGGAGTCGTGCAAACAGGTAGCAGTTGGGTGCAGTCCCGAGCACTTGGAGGTAGTGGCGGTTAGACAGGATTCGTCTCTCCCGGTATTGGGGGTTGATATCGTGCTGTGTGAGAGAGCCATTACGCAAAGTCCCTGGCCAGGGCAAGCGAGATTTGCTGGTAGGTTCCAGTAGTTTCTCATGGTGTAATGGGCTTTGCTCCGACATGACTTATACCGCTATTAGGGGACTGACGCTTGCCGCCCCCCTAGGCCCGATATGCGAAAGTCTTCGACGAACAGACCAGACTGTACGGAGATTGTCACATCAGACTCAGTAGGAGTTCGGATGGGTTTCCTCATCGGCCTTCTTATCGACATCTACCTGGGGACCATTACGTACAGCTAGTGCCGCTTGCGGTCTGTGGTTAAACCTACTGCCAGCGTAGTAGTCGAGTCTCTAGAGTCCCACGCAGAGAGTTTCCCTACTCCAGGCGAAACGATATAGAGGTCGTATGGTTTTACGACAAGGGTTCGGACGCATACGTGTGTTTACGCACGTACGACTTTCGGACAGTTTTTACTAGTCGGCTTTAGTTTAAGCCAGTTACTAGTATCCGGTTATTGGATTTTTACAGTCTAAAGTTTTTTCCGTGTTTTCACGGATAGGAGGGGCGTTCTCGTAATTGCGCGAGAAGCTTCTAGAAAATGGTGACTAAGGAGGTTAAGGTGGCATTTACATTAAATGAGATTAGTGAGTCATATGGATGATCCATCCATGTCATTAATGCATCAAAAATGCTTAATGACTCATGGAGATGAATCACCATTAGATATTTATCAAGCATGGTTGTAAATCATTTTCTTTTCTTTTTTTGAAAAACAATAATGCTTGATATATATTATGATAACTCATTTTCTCATTTCATTATTATTCTCACCTTCTCTCTCCTCAAGCTCTCTCTCTCTTCAAACCCTAATCCTCCCCTCTCATGTGTTGAGTACAAGGATTAGTTAGACTACTTAATCCATAACCATACTCTATTTCATCTAGGTACTTTGATTAGCACTTAAAGATACCTAGTTGCCTCAAGTTTAGAGGCAAAGCTTGGAGTTTAGCTCTCGTGGTGGATCGTCTACTACTTGGAGAAGGCCGAAGAGGAGGTGCAGTTCGTAAAGACGAAGGACACGGTTCTTTAGGTATAATCCCTTCACATAAAAGTTTAGAACTTCTATGTTTGATGTTAGTTATCGTTTAGCTTCGATTCATACGGTTAGTCGATGTTTAAGCAAAGAACAAGATCGTTTTTCATATTTCCCCCTCCCCGCAAGCCGTGGGGTGTTGTACATCGACTTACAGAAAGTAGTAGGGTGTGATGTCCTGGTATTTGGATGACATACACAGAGTGGGATGTGAAATTCCTATACTACAATCGGTTATACTTTGGTTGTCACACAGTGGTTTCTCCACATAGGATATGGATATTATATCAGACATTCTGGTTACTAGGTCTATGGTTTTAGATCTATATTTGGGTAGTTTCCCAATCTGGGTACTTAGACAGCATTCTAAAGGTGTTTTAGAATGGACGACTCAAGGCTTGGTAGTGTACCTGCAGGTAATGGAGTCACCCTCTCTGAAGGTGTCTTACAGAATAAAGGGGAGAGGGATGTGCATGATCGGCAGATCACTTGCTTAGGCAATTGAGTTGATCATGAGATGTCAAGTACCACACCAGATGTTGTTTTTGCACGAGATGCAATAAGTTGATATTAATCCTATCCTGGAGAAACGTTCGGAAGCAGTTTTTGAACATAAGTGGATGTTTTAGTGAAATGATAACGGCAGCCTTCTTCGGGAGACAGTTATCATTCCAGGCTTCCAAGGTGACCTGGATGACAGAGTGACTGTCAGAGTTGTAGTTTTCCCTCTGGCGAGGGGCAGTATTTTGGACAGGTGGTCCAAGCGGATACTGAGGGAGGTGTGGCGCAGGAACTGATTAATTTCAGTTGACGATACAGTCTAAGAAATTTGGATTTGGAGTTCATTTATGAACTAGGTCCTATCAGATATCCAAACATATTCTAACACAGGTATTGCTCATTTCGGGAGATGGCTTTCTCCGCGAACTTGAGAAAAAGAGAGACATAAAAAGAAATATTAGGGCGGATCCACTAACTGAGGCTATTCCTCGAATGCAATAGTTTCGCAAACGGGCTTTGTGAGACTGATTAGTAGAGGAGTTGGGTGTTCGGTATCACACGGGCTGTGAGTATGCGACATCGCAATAATTAGCCTTGAGTGCAAGTGGGAGATTGTTGGATATAGTGCCCTCAAAGACAATTATTGGATCGCAGGCACGCGATTGAAATGATTGAGGGAGGACCTATGCCGGTAGGACAATCTTACTCAGGATGATTGTATGCTATCTGGTTTGTCTTTATCATCGTGTACATGCTTTAGGTGACATTGTAGTTCATTATTGCACGTTGATAGAGAATAGTATGCTACCATGGTTTATCTTTATCATCGTGTACAGCTTTAGGTGACATTACAGGTCACTATTGCACGTTGATAGAGCCCTTAGGATTCTTGCTTGACGGCCAGCAGTATGATGGCGATCATATACGTGGGAGCTGGGGTCTATAAGCACATCCTTAAAAGGTCCCTAGTCGTGGGAGTTTCGAGACTGGGCATCGATACTCCATTAGTAGACTAGTGTATATAGTCGAGACCCCGACGAGGGGCGGTGGCCGGTCTCACAAGCCATTGGTGTCAGTTGGTTCACTTAAGATGTATACAGGTGCTCATTGGGTTATGAGTACACCGGACAGGACTCGCCGGGAACATGCTAGTTGGTATTATACCTAGCATCAGATAGCAGTTCCCTGGTGACATGCGTACAGGTTAGTTCATCGACCTGAGATCGTCATTTGTCTTGTGTGAGTTCCCACTGTGCTTTGATTACTACCCTACCACAGCTCAAAGGAGTCGTGCAAACAGGTTTTAGTTGGGTACAGTCCCGAGCTACATGGAGGCAGTGAGCGGATCGGCAGGGGTTTCGTCTCTTCCGGTATTGGGGGTGAGATCACGCTGTGTCTAGGAGAGCCATTACACGAAGTCCTTAGCCAAGGCAGGAGATTTACTGGTAAGTATTCCAGTAGTATCTCAGGGTGTTCTTGGCTGCACTCCGACACGACTTGTACCGCTTTTGGGGGTCAGACTTTTACCAACCCCCTAGGCCTGACATGCGATGCTCATAGACGAACGGACCGGACTGTACGGATATTGTTACTGATAGGCTCAGTAGGGTGTCGGGATGAGTTCGCTCATCGACCTCCCTTTTGGTCAATACCTGGTAGCCCGTTACGTACAGCTAGTACCTCTAACGTGGCTAATGGTTAAATCTACAGCCAATATATTGATGAGTCTTTAGAGTCCCCCACAGACAGTTTCTCATGTTTCGGGCGAAACGTTGTAGAGTCCGTATGATATATGGCAGGGTCCGATCATATACGTGCAGTAGTGCATGGATCATGATCGGACGGATCATACTAGTGGGCTTTGGTTTAAGCCGGATCCTAGTATTAGATTTGTTGGATTACTTTAGTCTCATCGTATTCGCATTCAGTCGGAATGCAGATGCAGGTATGTATATACAGGTGAGGGGTATCCTTGTGATCCGTCACGAGTTTACTTTAGATGTTGCCGTATCTTTTTTATTGTTGCAAACATTAGGATTAATGTTTGCATATGGAAATTATGAGCTAGAAATCATCATTTTGTGCATTTAATGTGGCATGTGCAAGGTTAGTGACTCATGGTCTCTTTTATTGTGCAAATGTCACATTATATGATGGATTTGAGTGATGAAATGAGAAGGAGAGAGAGGGGGGCTGCTATATGAAAGTGTTTTTGGTCTTGTATTTTTCACACAACACTCTCACACTCTCTCTCTCATTATCATTCCATCACAAAAGAAAAGAAAGAGAAAAACTTCTTCTTCCTCCTCTTTCTTCTCTAGCTCATAATCTCCATCAATGGCAACACCTTCAACCTCCATCCATCTCATAGATGCAAGAGACAAAATGATCACAAACATTCTCTACATCACCTTGGACACGTCGTCTAGCACACTTCGTGCCCGAGTTGCTTCGGATGAAGCGGGAGCCCATAAAAGGAATCGATGATGTGGTGCCCTTTCCGATGAGGAGATCGAGACCGGAGATGCCGCGAGGAACTTGGGATGGTGGCCAAAGACCGAAAGACACGGATCGATCGGTATAGCCTTTCTATCCCTTCTCAAGATAGCTAGTTGTAGGTTAATGGTTCGATCCGGGTTTTAAGCATACGATAGCGCCGGTTTCTAGTTTGAAAAAGTTTTCGTTTTCGCATTTTGGCCTCGGAAAGACGGCCGGGGCGCTACCGTAGACTTACAATAACAGCTTTTGAAAGTTGTTCCAAAAACATCGTATAGGTCTGTTTTCCTTGCATTGATCAGAATCAACGCAGTCCCATCAATTAATCACACCATAAAAGAACGAAAATATGATGTACGTATATGCCATCCGCATTCGCCGCTGGGCCCCATCATTATCCGTTAGGTTACTTAACTAACGACAGAGCGGAGGCTGGACTAGCTCGGGTGCAAAACATATACAGCATCTACTAGTATATATATAACAATATATAATAATCGTTCCAGGCATGATATATGCAACATCTCAGATAAGCGATAAGCATCACAGAACAATACAGATAATCTGGGAGCCCCGGGTTTCCTTTGAGCCGCAAGTGAAACCCGACGTTCCCCTGGTCGTGTGGATAGCCTGTGCAATGAAAATCTAGACCCCTATGAGCGCGGCAAGTTACCCGCCAAAACCAGAAGTGAGGCAACCACCTTCATCAAAGTGAATGGGCCACCCGTCACTTTACGGAATCCGGTAACTTGAGCACCCCTCCTTGGGTCAACCTGTACGCCTACGAGTGCGGCAAATAGCCCGCCAATTCTAGAGTGAGGCCCCCTCTGTCTCAACAGCATGAGATTCGAGCCCGTTGCCCTCTAGAACCCGGCTATCCGTGCACTCTATCGTGGGGTAATTCTAGTACAGAAAAGAAAAATATGTACAACGGTGACATCGACCTCAACCCGGTCGTGCCCCAAATAAATAATATGCAAACAGGAAGTGACAGCAGTCTACATGTCGGATGCTCGCCACACGATATCAAATGTACAAATAAATCCAAACTGTACTACCATTGCTCCCAAGCTATCCACCATGACAAATCAGCCACAACACAGCACAACACATAACATCAACGTGAATGTCACGTTCGCAAACTCGTTTAAAAGAATATATAGAAATTAGACGAGTTTTACTGCTCCAATGACATTCACGGTCGCAAATATTAATGTATGTACTGAAAACTATGACATTAGAATTTTGCACGCAATTAGCAAACTAAACCATTTTCTAAAACCATGAAAAAATCAGTGAGCTAAAGTTCCAAAAACCGACCGTCTAAGCCAATTCGGAAGTCCGAATCAAAACGAAACATGCCCGAACCTTCACGGGGAGTTAAAGAAAGAAATTAACTTCGAGTTAGGGGGCCTAGAAGGGGTACCCCACCCCCGAGGCCACCACGAGGTGGCCAGTGGGTGAGGCAGACCCGAAAATGCCTAAGGTGGGGCAGTTTCGGGTCCCCACCGCCAAGACCACCTTGTGGTCGTCTTAGGTAGTGGGCCCAGCAATTCGATCTCCGCCGGGGGTTCCCCGGGGTACCCATGCACCACCCCGTGGCTTCTCAATTCAATCCGTGAGCTTGCGCGGTGTGCAAACATCTCAAACTTTCAGTTTTCGGAACTGTTTTTGTCGGCGGTTTTTGCACGACAAAAACGGCGGATTTCTAATGTCGCAATGAGTTAACTAAGTCTTATGGAGTGGCTCTGATACTATGTTGGGTTACGGCATCTCCCCGTCCATCAATCCGTGGCCAAATGCGGAACAAAAACTTTTAGAAACCAGCGTTAACGGAACCCGATACTTGGATCGAACCATAAGCCCTAGACTAGTTATCTTAAAAGAAGTTTAGAGAGGCTATAACAAACGATACGTGTGTTGGAGATAGTGCCCTCAGAGTCAATTATTAGGTCACAGGTACGTGATTGCAATGATTGATGGAGGACCTATCCCGGTAGGACAGTCTCACTCGAGATGATAGTATGCTATCTGGTTTACCTTTATCATCGTGTACTGTTTTAGGTGACCTGACACGTCGCTATTACACGTTGATAGAGCCCCTAGGATTCTATGCTTGACCACCAGCAGTATGAGGGCGATCATATACGTGGGAGCTGGTAATCTATAAGCATATCCTTAAATGGTCCCTAGTCGTGTGAGTTTCGAGACAGGGCATCGATACTCCATAGTAGACTAGTGTATACAGTCGAGACCCCGACGAGGGGCGGTGGACGGTCTCACAAGCCACTGGTGTCAGTTGGATCACCTAAGATGTATACAGGTGCTCATTGGGTTATGAGTACACCGGACAGGACTCGCCGGGAACATGCCAGTTGGTCATATACCAGACGTCAGATGGCAGTTCCCTGGTGACATGTGTGCAGGTTAGTTCATCGACCTGGGGATCGTCATTTGTCTTGTGTGAGTTCCCACTGTACTTTGATTACTACCCTACCACGGCTCAAAGGAGTCGTGCAAACTGGTTTTAGTTGGGTACAGTCCCGAGCCACATGGAGGCAGTGAGCGCATCTTCAGGGGTTCGTCTCTCCCGGTATTGGGGGTGAGGTCGTGCTGTGTCTAGGAGAGCCATTACACGAAGCCCTCGGCCGAGGCAAGGAGATTTACTGGTAGGTATTCCAGTAGTATCTCAGGGTGTTCTGGGCTACACTCCGACACGACTTGTACCGCTTTTGGGGGTCTGACTTTTACCAACCCCCTAGGCTCGCCATGCGATGCTCATAGACGAACGGACCGGACTGTACGGATATTGTCACTGACAGGCTCAGTAGGGTTGTCAGGCTGAGTTCACTCACAGACATCCCTTTTAAGTCAGTACCTGGTAACCCGTTACGTATTGGCTTATACCTCTGACGTGCTAGTGGTTAAATCCACAACCAAGGTGTTGACGAGTCTGTAGAGTCCCCCACATTCAGTTACTCAGCTTTCGGGCGAAAGGTTGTAGAGGCCGTATGGAGATATGGCAAGGTCCGATCAGATACGTGCAGTATTGCACGGATCAGGATCTGACAGTTTGTACTATAGGCCGTATGGTTATATGGCAGGGTTCGATCAGATACGTGCGGTATTGCACGGATCAGGATCGAACAGATATTACTAGCCGGTTTTGGTATAAGCCGGATTCTAGTTTAGTACAGTGGAGAATTTTGTCTCATTGCATTTTGTATTTCGGTCGAAATACAGATGCGGGTGTGTATGCACAGTATCGGGGTTTTCCTGTAATTTATTACGGGACCAGTTTTCTGGAGTTACCAGTTTTCTTTCCGTTTCGGCCGATTTCCTTTGTTCCGTTCATTGGCCGAAGATTGGTGGAGGAGGGCTTATTTGCATTGTTGCAAATAAGCATTTGTGGAGGGGGTCTTTGCATATTATCATGTCATGATAATTGTCCCATCATTTGACTTCATATCTTCTTGATGGCTTGACTTTTAGTAACCATCATGGTTGTTGATTACTTGTTTTGGAGTGTGGGTTATGGTTGTGATCATTGGATTCTTTCATCATCTCTTTTCATCATTACTTCCACCCACCCCCTTGACCTTACTCTTTCTCTCTCCAATCACACATGGGTGGGGGGGCGGCCATTCCAAAGGAATGGAAATGGGATTCATTTTTCATGAGGATGAGAGAAAAATGTTACACTCATTCTTTGCATGCTACATTTTTCCCCCACCACTCTCCAAGCTCTCTTTTCCTCCACCAATGGCAATTCCACAATCCCCAAAGTGAGACATGGTTCTATAGATATTCTACAGCATATCTTGGGCACGTCGAGTAGCCGGCTTCGTGCCCGAGTTTCCTCGGCATTGAGGTGGGAGCCCGTAAAAGAAGTAGGCGATGTGGTGCACTTCCGGCGACGAGGAGGAGACGGAACATTCCGCAGGAGATCGGGACGACGACGAGAAGACCGGAGGACTCGGATCTGTCGGTATACTTCTCTTCCCTATCTTGTTAATAGCTTAGACTTGTTAATGGTTACGATCCGGATGTTTAGTGCGCGGTGGCGCCGGTTTGCTAAGTCCGCAAAATTTAAGTTTATCACCGCTTCCGCATTCCGGTGTCGGATTGACGGCCGGGGCGCCGCCGTGCACTTACAGTGGTATCAGAGCCTCGCCAGTAACTTCGTCTAGCTTTGTTTGATGTGTTTTGCGTTTCCGATCGACCAAAATTCCAAAATCTACATATTACCTCACATCAGTTTTCTGTTGAATTTTTTCTTGCTCTAAAAATTTTTCAGATGGTCTCAGAATGATGTGCAGGGTATTCTAAGCATACTGGGAAAATTCGACGCAGTGATCTCTCCCCAAGAGCGCGGAACCGCGGCCTAACCTCTATATTGGGCCGCGGATCCGCCGCAGTGTGGAGAGGTCAGTGGGCCATCTTTTTCCAGTGGGCTTCAGGGTAGTAATTAGGGGTTTTGGAATATTAAAATTGGGCCAATTATTTCTGTCAGTGCTACAGGTTTTCTTGGGGCCCACTTGTTAATTTTTTGGTCAATCGGAAAATTATAAACACATTTTTCACAGTATTTACATTATATCTGGGACCGTGAATGTCACTCGATCGGTAAATCCAGTCTAACTGCTATTGCCCGGTTAGACGGATTTGCGAACGTGACTTTCACGTTGATGTTGTATGTTTATGTTGTGATGTTGCGGATCGGTCATGGGGGATAGCCTGGATGCAATGCTAGTACAGTTGTTGTTGTATTATGTACATTTGATATTGCGGGGCGAGCGTCCGACATGTAGACTGCCGTCACTGCCTGTTTGTATTATTATTTTGGGGCACGGCCAGGTTGCGGTCGTTGTACCCGGTGTATGTATATTTTACTTTCTGTACTAGGATTACCCCGCGGAGGGGTGCACGGATAGCCGGGTTCTAGGGGGCAACAAGCCCGCATCTCATGGCATTGAGACGGAGGGGGCTTCACTCTAGGATTGGCGGGCTATTCGCCGCACTCGTAGGGGGTACAGGTTGACCCAGGAGGGGTGCCCAAGTTGCCGGATTCCGTGAAGTGCTGGGTGGTCCATTCACGGTACTGAAGGGGGCTGCCTCGCTTCAGGTTTTTGCGGGTGACTTGCCGCGCCCGTAGGGGTCTAGGATTTCATTGCGCAGGCTATCCACACGACCAGGGGAACGTCGGGTTTCAGTAGTGGCTCTGTGAAACTCGGGGATCCCAGATAACTGTATTGTTTCTGTGATGCTGTTCATTCTCTGTGATGTTGCATTTCTTTTCACGCCTTGAGCGAAATATAATATATTGGTATATATATTAGTAGATGTTGTATATGTTTTACATCCGCGCTAGTCCAGTCCCCGCTCTGTCGTTAGTTAGCTAACCTAACGGGTAATGACGGGACCCAGTGGCGAATGCGGATGGCATATACGTACATCAGTATATTTTCGTTCTTTTTGGTGTGATCAATTGATGGGACTGCATTGATTCGGATCAATGCAAGTTTAAAAACAAACCTAATCTGATGTTGTTCGAACACTTTTCAAAAAGCTGTTATTGCAAGGACGTTCACTTTTGTTTTGCATCGTGATATTCAGTTGGAATATCCTGCTCCTCAGTCGACGAGGCAAGGGCCGAGATCCCTTCACCGGGAGTGACCCCTTGGACAGAAGTTTGCGTCAGGGCATTAACTTCACTATAGCCGATTACTTTCGCTTTGCACCGTGGTATTCAGTTGGAATATCCTGCACCCCATTCTACGGGGAAAGAGCCGAGATCCCTTCACCGGGAGTGACCTCTTTAGCAACGGTTTTCGTCACTACATTTTTAAAAGCTATCCGTTCCTTCAACGATATCAAGTTCTTTACGTTAAAGGTTTTCGCCAGAAACCATTCGTAGCCCTCCGTCGTTTCAGAAGGGTAGCACGTAGTATTCATGCTATGTTTGTTGACCTTCGTCAAGGCATAGTGTATGGTAGCTGCTTGTTACCTTTCTGCAGCATAGATAGATGCGTTGGTTTGGGACAGTCGTATAGCCTTGTTGACCTTCGTCAAGGGCTTGTACGGGTGGATTCAGATTAACCCTGGATAATGACGGGTAGAACTTGACATGTGACTTATGATTTGTTGACCTTCACCAAGGTCATAAGAGCATGGGGCAGAAATCACATCGGGAGTTTCAAAAGAACTGAAACTTGCCAGATATGCGCATACCTTCTGGAGTGTGATACCGTGAGCGGATTCCGTCACGTTGTCATGCGATGAGAGTTGGATCCCGATTCCCACTGATGAGTTAGTTTACTCCTCGGATGACCCCGACTAATTCTTCTTTCAGGTTTGGAGGAGAATTTGAGGTACAGTGGGAGGATTCCAGATTAGATAAATTGGTAACCATTCTGATCTAGGTTAGAGTGCACGCTGAGTGTTTCTTTTCACTCTCTCTTTGGTAGCGATCTTTGACCCGACCCTAAGACTTTGACTCAGTGACCAAGTTGACCGAACCTTCTTAAACACTGGCTTTTGGATTGTCAGAGTTGCGAACCTCATTGCCACTCCTACTTTTACCCTTTTCTCTAGGACACCCCGTATTGCTACGAACGTCCACTTCCATTGGACAAAACCATCGTATGGTTAGATACGAACTCGAAAGAATTTATTCGAGGATGGTTTCAGGTTCTGGAGAAAACGGATAGAATTATTCAGTTGTCTTTTCCTTTTACCCTCTCTCCGGTTACGAGTACTCCTTGGTTTAGGGGTAGTACACCTATTACGCAAATTGGATTGTCTTCTTCCAAACCTTAGGCTGGTGCTGACCGGTAGGGAATGAGGAAAACCAATTAGCATAATGATGGTGTGCAGAAGGTATTAAGTTAAGACAAAACAAGGGATTAGTAAGAGGGCAAAGTAAATTGCAACAGATATTCACGAACAAACCAAGTATTCCTTCGCCAATCCTAAATCACCTTTGTATTTCTCCAGGACGCTCCGTATCACTACGAAGATCCACAGTTTATTGGATACTCCATCATATGGTTATATACGAACTCGAAAGGAACTTGTTCCTGTTCGGGGATGGATTCTGGTTCAGGAGAAATAGGAATAAGAGTTATTCAGGTGTCTTTTATCTTCACCTTCTCTCGCATTGCGAGTGTTCCTAGGATTAGGACAGTACACCCATTATGCTTATTGGATAGTCTTCTTCCAAACCATAGGCTGGTGCCGAACGGTAGGGAAGGAAGAAAACCATTTGGCCTAAAGGGGTGTGCAGAAGGTAAAGACTAAAGAAAAATGAAGGGATTTGGAGAGGTAGCAAAGAATTACACGGTTACAGTTGTGAATCTGGATAATGGAAGAGGCATTACTAGGAATACCAGGATACCCCATCGAAACATTTCAATGTTTCAGCTTCACTGTGTACTGTTAAAGGAAAACTGATTTCCCAGTTAGACACTTGCTCCAGGGTATGTATTTACCAGGTATGCTTCTCACATCTGTATGGTTTTACAGATGATGAGTGGGAGTAAGTTATTGGGAATTAGGTGATCGTCCTCATTATATCAGGATTCGTTGTAATCGGTGATATTTGAGGAAATCACCTGGGCTGTTTGCCGGTCGGCAAATATTTGGTTTTGAATATCCGCAGTTATGCACCAATTTCAAATTGATATATCTGTACGTCTATTTTCATAGAGTGAGATATACCTTTCTGAAATTATGTCTACGACATTTACCTATATCAGTGGATGGTTAGGTAAGGAGCATTGAACAACGGTGTAATTCTTCTTAACCATAAGTACAGTTTTCAACCTACGACACACAGTGAATGAGTTATCAGACTCAAGGGACTTATATAGAGTATTGTATGTTGTCCAGGGTCCATCAGGACAGAGGGGTTGGTCCTCGTACTATATTCGGTTTACTTATGACTTCTCTAGTTTTTAGACAGGTGTTTCGTGAAAACACATGGTCCGAATTTTGAAAAGTTATAGGTATTTGAATAGAGTAGAGAACCAGGTGTAGCAAGTATCGGGATTCTTCAAAGAGATCGAAGATGTAGATACTTGTGTATGGTATTCGGTTGGTAGTAGTGACTAAGAGAACTTGCTTCTCTTTCTGGTTACTCATAATTGGAAACATTCCTAATTTGAGTAACGCTGATCGGCCTCCTTCCATTTAGTTGACATGCACTGGAGACAGTTGCATGATTTGGATCTGGTTCAGTTAAATCAGTGCCTCTGGTCCTATATGGGATATAGAACAGTTCGTATCTTGACGTTGTCAAGGTACGGGGAGTTGTCCAGCTTATGATTAAAACCAGACTCTGGATAACTCAAGGCACGTTTCTGTAATGGCTGTTTGTGGGTTGACCCAGGCTATGACGAGGGTTGATTTTCTACCATCTGGATGAACAATAGCGATATTGTTCTAGACTCGCGACAGTTTTATTAAAAATGAATTTTTTCAGAAAACAGTAGTGGGAGTATGGTAGAACTGGAAGTGATTCCAGAACCACAAACGATTACAAAAGATTTGATAAGGAACCTAAAGATTCAATCTGGATTGACATTCCATTGACCACTCCGCAGATAAGGTGGGTAACTTCAGGCACCCGAGAGGTACTCCGGTAGCCTCAAGGACGGTGATAGGGAAGTTCTTGTTTACCCACAATTACCATTGCTGTTGTTCCAGGTTACGAGACCCGGCAGGAGGATGAGTATAGCGTCGTTCTGAACTCGCTTCAGAAGTGTACCTGTATATGATTCTGCCAGAGGGTTGTCGTAGACAGTGGGAGCAGCGGAAGCATTGGTGGACAGGTAGCTTATGTCTATTTATAGACTATAGCAGATATAGCGGAGATAGATCATCAATTTCTGATGTGACTGTCATAGGTTTGACTTCATCAGAATAGGGGATGGATCTGTTGAGAAGGTAGTAGGGTGTGATGTCATGGTATTTGGATGACATACACAAAGTAGGAAAGGAAACTCCTATACTACGATCGGTTATACTTTGGTCGTCACACAGTGGTTTCTCCACAAAGGAAATGGATTTCATATCAGACATATTGGTTACTAGATCTATGGTTTTAGATCTAGATTTGGGTGGTTTCCCAATCAGGGTACTTTGACAGCATTCTAAGAGTATTTAGAATGGATGACTCTTGGCATGGTAGTGTACCTGCAGGTGATGGAGTCACCCTCTCCAAAGGTGTCTTACAGACTAAAGGGGAGAGGGACGTGCATGATTGGCAGATCACTTGCTCAGGCAATTGAGTCAATCATGAGATGTCAAGTACCACACCAGATGTTGTTCTTGCACTAGATGCAATAAGTTGACTTTGATCCAATCCTGGAGAAACAGTCGGAAGCAGTTTTAGAACATAAGTGGATGTTCTAGGGATATGATAACGACAGCCTTATTCAGGAGACATTTATCATTCCAGGCTTCCAAGGTGACAGGGACGACAAGGAGGTTGTCAGAGTTATATTTTTCCTTCTGACGAGGGGCAGTATTTTGGACAGGTGATCCAAGGCAATACTGAGGGTGGCATGGCGCAGGATACTGATTAAGTTCAGTTGACGATACAGTCTAAGAAGTTTGGATTTGGAGTTCATTTATGAGCTATGTCCCATCAGACATCCAGACACATTCTAAGACAGGTATTGCTCTTTTCGGGAGATGGGTTTCTCCGCGAACTTGAGATGTAGAAAGACATAGAAAGAGACATCAAGGCGGATCCACTCACTGAGGCTATTCCTCGAACGCAATAGTTTCGCAAACGAGCTTTGTGAGACTGACTAGTAGAGGAGTTGGGTGTTCGGTATCACACGGGCTGTGAGTATGCGACATCGCAATAATTAGCCTTGAGTGCAAGTGGGAGATTGTTGGAGATAGTGCCCTCAGAGTCAATTATTAGGTCACAGGTACGTGATTGCAATGATTGATGGAGGACCTATCCCGGTAGGACAGTCTCACTCGAGATGATAGTATGCTATCTGGTTTACCTTTATCATCGTGTACTGTTTTAGGTGACCTGACACGTCGCTATTACACGTTGATAGAGCCCCTAGGATTCTATGCTTGACCACCAGCAGTATGAGGGCGATCATATACGTGGGAGCTGGTAATCTATAAGCATATCCTTAAATGGTCCCTAGTCGTGTGAGTTTCGAGACAGGGCATCGATACTCCATAGTAGACTAGTGTATACAATCGAGACCCCGACGAGGGGCGGTGGCCGGTCTCACAAGCCACTGGTGTCAGTTGGATCACCTAAGATGTATACAGGTGCTCATTGGATTATGAGTACACCGGACAGGACTCGCCGGGAACATGCCAGTTGGTCATATACCAGACGTCAGATGGCAGTTCCCTGGTGACATGTGTGCAGGTTAGTTCATCGACCTGGGGATCGTCATTTGTCTTGTGTGAGTTCCCACTGTACTTTGATTACTACCCTACCACGGCTCAAAGGAGTCGTGCAAACAGGTTTTAGTTGGGTACAGTCCCGAGCCACATGGAGGCAGTGAGCGCATCTTCAGGGGTTCGTCTCTCCCGGTATTGGGGGTGAGGTCGTGCTGTGTCTAGGAGAGCCATTACACGAAGCCCTTGGCCGAGGCAAGCAGATTTACTGGTAGGTATTCCAGTAGTATCTCAGGGTGTTCTGGGCTACACACCGACACGACTTGTACCGCTTTTGGGGGTCTGACTTTTACCAACCCCCTAGGCCCGCCATGCGATGCTCATAGACGAACGGACCGGACTGTACGGATATTGTCACTGACAGGCTCAGTAGGTTTGTCAGGCTGAGTTCACTTACAGACATCCCTTTTAAGTCAGTACCAGGTAGCCCGTTACGTATTGGCTTATACCTCTGACGTGCTAGTGGTTAAATCCACAACCAAGGTGTTGACGAGTCTTTAGAGTCCCCCACATTCAGTTACTCAGCTTTCGGGCGAAAGGTTGTAGAGGCCGTATGGAGATATGGCAAGGTCCGATCAGATACGTGCGGTATTGCACGGATCAGGATCTGACAGTTTGTACTATAGGCCATATGGTTATATAGCAGGGTTCGATCAGATACGTGCGGTATTGCACGGATCAGGATCGAACAGATATTACTAGCCGGTTTTGGTATAAGCCGGATTCTAGTATAGTACAGTGGAGAATTTTGTCTCATTGCATTTTGTATTTCGGTCGAAATACAGATGCGGGTGTGTATGCACAGTATCGGGGTTTTCCTGTAATTTATTACGGGACTAGTTTTCTGGAGTTGCCAGTTTGCTTTCCGTTTCGGCCGATTTCCTTTGTTCCGTTCATTGGCCGAAGATTGGTGGAGGAGGGCTTATTTGCATTGTTGCAAATAAGCATTTGTGGAGGGGGTCTTTGCATATTATCATGTCATGATAATTGTCCCATCATTTGACTTCATATCTTCTTGATGGCTTGACTTTTAGTAACCATCATGGTTGTTGATTACTTGTTTTGGAGTGTGGGTTATGGTTGTGATCATTGGATTCTTTCATCATCTCTTTTCATCATTACTTCCACCCACCCCCTTGACCTTACTCTTTCTCTCTCCAATCACACATGGGTGGGGGGGGGGGGGCCATTCCAAAGGAATGGAAATGGGATTCATTTTTCATGAGGATGAGAGAAAAATGTTACACTCATTCTTTGAATGCTACATTTTTCCCCCACCACTCTCCAAGCTCTCTTTTCCTCCACCAATGGCAATTCCACAATCCCCAAAGTGAGACATGGTTCTATAGATATTCTACAGCATATCTTGGGCACGTCGAGTAGCCGGCTTCGTGCCCGAGTTTCCTCGGCATTGAGGTGGGAGCCCGTAAAAGAAGTAGGCGATGTGGTGCACTTCCGGCGACGAGGAGGAGACGGAACATTCCGCAGGAGATGGGGACGACGACGAGAAGACCGGAGGACTCGGATCTGTCGGTATACTTCTCTTCCCTATCTTGTTAATAGCTTAGACTTGTTAATGGTTACGATCCGGATGTTTAGTGCGCGGTGGTGCCGGTTTGCTAAGTCCGCAAAATTTAAGTTTATCACCGCTTCCGCATTCCGGCGTCGGATTGACGGCCGGGGCGCCGCCGTGCACTTACAACGTGTCCTTCGGTCTTCAACCTCTATCCCAATCTCCTCACGGCTTCCTTGATAACCTTTGATCTCCGATCTCCCTACATCAAAGAAGATCCACGCCGACGGTTAGTAATGTTGCGCCACGGCAGCGCCCCAACCGTCTATCCGAGGCCAAAATGCGGAATCAAAATTTTCTTAACTTTTAAACTGGCGCTACCGCGGACAATATACCCGGATCGTAACCATTAACCGATACTAGCAATCAAGAGAAAGGGTGAGAGATGTACCGAGTGATCCGAGACCTCCGGTCTTCTCGTCATCGTCCCGATCTCCCGCGGAAACTCCGGTCGTCGCCTCCTTGCCGGAAGGGCACCACATCGTCTGCATCTTTTACGGGCTCCCACCTCAATACCGAGGCAACTCGGGCGCGAAGTTGGCTGGCCGACGCGCCCAAGATTTGCTGTAGAAGTAGTGTAGAAGCTCTTTGCCTCATGGGGTTTGTGAAGTTGCCTTGATGGAGGAATCAACAAGATATAAACTTGGGGATTTTTGTGGCAATGGAAAAATGATATGAATGAATATTTTTCCCACACCCTCACAAAATGAGAACTCTCTCATTTTCCTCTCCTCTCTCCAAATGTGGCCGGCCAAGCTTGCTAGGAAATGGTGGAGGGAAAAACAACAAGTATAAGGGAGGTGAGTGTAGTAAAAGCAAGTGGTGACCACACCCCAAAAGCAAACCTCACATCCAAAACACTTAATCAACTCTAATCAATCCTTTCTCAAAAAGTAAATGAAAAGACTTAGAAAGCATCTCATCATGAGAAACTATCATGATGCCACCAATATGCAAGATACCCCCTCCACAAATGTTATTTGCAAACTTGCAAATAACCCCCTCCATCGGAAAAGTCCGGCCGGGAAAGAACAAAGGAAAACCGGCCGGAACAGAATGCAAACTGGCAACTCTAGAAAACTGGTCCCGTAATAAATTACAGGAAAACCCCGATACAGTGCATACACACCCGCATCTGTATTCTGACCGGATACAAATGCAATGAGACAAAATCTACACTGTACTAAATTAGGACCGGCTTTAACCAAAACCGGCTAGTAATATCCGTTCGATCCTGATCCGTACAATACCGCACGTATCTGATCGAACTCTGCCATATATCCATATGGCCACTAGTAAAAACCGTCTGATCCTGATCCGTGCAATACCGCACGTATCTGATCGGACCCTGCCATATCTCCATACAGCCTCTACAGCGTTTCGCCCGAAAGCTTGAGTAACTGAAAGTGTGGTGGACTCTAAAGACTCGTCAATACTATGGCTGTGGATCTAACCACTAGCACGTCAGAGGTATTAGCCAATACGTGACGGGCCACCAGCTATTGACCAAAAGGGACGTCGATGAGCGAACTCATCCTGACACCCTACTGAGCCTGTCAGTGACAATATCCATACAGTCCGGTCCGTTCGTCTATGAGTATCGCATGTCGGGCCTAGGGGGTTGGTAAAAGTTAGACCCCCCAAAAGCGGTACAAGTCGTGTCGGAGCGTAGCCCAGAACACCCTAAGATACTACCGGAATACCTACCAGTAAATCTCCTGCCTCGGCCGAGGGCTTTGTGTAATGGCTCTCCTAGACACAGCGCGACCTCACCCCCAATACCGGGAGAGACGAACCCCTGCAGATCCGCTCACTGCCTCCATGTGTCTCGGGACTGTACCCAACTAAAACCTGTTTGCACGACTCCTTTGAGCCGTGGTAGGGTAGTAATCAAAGCACAGTGGGAACTCACACGAGACAAATGACGATCTCAGGTCGATGAACTAACCTGTACACATGTCACCAGGGAACTGCTATCTGACGTCAGGTATAAGACCAACTAGCATGTTCCCGGCGAGTCCTGTCCGGTGTACTCATAACCCAATGAGCACCTGTATACATCTTAGGTGAACCAACTGACACCAGTGGCTTGTGAGACCGGCCATCGCCCCTCGTCGGGGTCTCGACTGTATACACTAGTCTACTTTGGAGAATCGATGCCCTGTCTCGAAACTCCCACGACTAGGGACCTTTTAAGGATGTGCTTATAGACCACCAGCTCTCACGTATATGATCGCCATCATACTGCTGGCAGTCAAGCAACAATCCTAGGGGCTCTATCAGCGTGTAATAGTGACCTGTAAGGTCACCTGAAGCAGTACACGATGATAAAGGTAAACCAGATAGCATACTATCATCTCGAGTAAGACTGTCCTACCGGGATAGGTCCTCCCTCAATCATTGCAATCACGTGCCTGTGATCCAATAATTGACTCTGAGGGCACTATCTCCAACAATCGCCCACTTGCACTCAAGGCTAATTATTGCGATGTTGCATACTCACAGCCCGTGTGATACCGAACACCCAACTGCTCTACTAGTTAGTCTCACAAAGCTCATTTGCGAAACTATTGCGTTCGAGGAATAGCCTCAGTGAGTGGATCCGCAGAGAAAGTTTCTTTCTATGCCTCTCTATATCTCAAGTTCGCGGAGAAAGCCATCTCCCGAAATGAGCAATACCTGTCTTGGAACGTCTGGATGTCTGATGGGACCTAGTTCATAAATGAACTCCAAATCCAGACTTCTTAGACTGTATCGTCAACTGAACTTAATCAGTATCCTGCGCCATGCCTTTCCCTCAGTATCCACCTGGACCACATGTCCAATATGCTGCCCCTCATCGGAGGGAAAACTATAACTCTGACAGCCACTCTGCCATCCATGTCACCTTGGAAGCCTGGAGTGATAACCGTCTCCTAAAAGAGGCTGTCGTTATCACATCCCTAGAACACGCACTTATGTCCTAAAACTGCTTCCGATTGTTTCTCCAGGATTGGATTAATATCAACTTATTGCATCTACTGCAAGAACAACATCTGGTGTGGTACTTGACATCTCATGATTGACTCAATTGCCTAAGCAAGTGATCTGTCAATCATGCGTATCCCTCTCCCCTTTAGTCTGTAAGACACCTTTAGAGAGGGTGACTCCATTACCTGCAGGTGTACTACCGTGCCAGGAGTCGTCCATTCTAAATACTCATAGAATGCTGTCAAGGTACCCAGATTAGGAAACCACCCAAATCTAGATCTAAAACCATAGATCTAGTAACCAGAATGTCTGATATAATATCCAAGTCCTGTGTGGAGAAACCACTGTATGACAACCAAAGTATAACCGATCGTAGTATAGGAGTTTCCTTTCCTACTCTGTGTATGTCATCCAAAACCAGGACATCACACCCTACTACTTTCTTAACAGATCCATCCCCTATTCTGATGACGTCAAACCTATGACTGTCACATCAGAAATAGATGATCTATCTCCGCTATATCTGCTTAAGTCTATAAATAGACATAAGCCTGATGTCCACCAATGCTTCCGCTGCTCCCACTGACTACGACAACCCTCTGCTAGAGTCATATAGACGTGCACTTCTAAAGCTAGTTCAGAACGACGCTATACTCATCCTCCTGCCGGGTCTCGCGGCCTGGAACAACAGCAATGGCAAGTGTGGGTAGACGAGAATTTCCCTGTCACCGTCCTTGAGGCTACCGGAGTACCTCTCATTTGCCTGAAGTTACTCACCTTATCTGCGGAGTGGCCAATAGAATGTCAAATCAGATTGAATCTTTAGGTTCCTTATCAAATCTTCAGTAATCGTTTGCGGTTCTGGAATCACTTCCAGTTCTACCATACTCCCACTACTGTTTTTGAAAAAATCCATTTTTAATAAAACTGTGGCGAGTCTAGAACAATATTCTATTGATCTCCCAGATGGTAGAAAGTCAACCCTCGCCATAGCCTGGGTCAACCCACAAACAGCCATTACAGAAACGTGCCTTGAGTTGTCCAGTGTGTGGTTTTAAGCATAAGCCGGACAACTCCCCGTATCTTAATAATGTCAAGATATGAACTGTTCTATATCCAATATAGAAACAGAGGCACTGATTTAATTGAACCAGATTCAAATCATGCAGCTGTCTCCAGTGCATGTCAACTAAATGGAAGGAGGTCGATCAGCGTTACTCAACTTAGGAATGTTTCCAATTATGAGTAACCTGAAAGAGAAGCTAGTTCTCTTAATCATTACTATCAACTGAACACCATACACAAGTATCTACATCTTCGATCACTTTGAAGAATCCCGATACTTGCTACACCTGGTTCTCTACTCTATTCAAATACCTATAACTCCTCAAAACTTAGACCCTGTGTTCCTACGAAACACATGTCTAAGAACTAGAGAAGTTAAAAGTAAACAGAATATAGTATGAGGACCAACCCCTCTGTCCTAATGGACACTGGACAACATACAATACTCTGTATAAGTCCGCTGAGTCTAACAACTCTTTCACTGTGCGTCGTAGATTGAAAACTGTACTTATGGTTAAGAAGAATTACACCGCTGTTTGATGCTCCTTACCTAACCATCCACTGATATAGGTAAATGTCATCGACATAATATCAAAAGGTATATCTCACTCTATGAAAATACACGTACAGATATATCAATTTGAAATTGGTGCACAACAGCGGATATTCAAAACCAAATATTTGCCGACCGGCAAACAGCCCAGGTGATTTCCTCAAATATCACCAATTCCAACGAATCCCGATATAATGAGGATGGTCACCTAATTCCCAATAACTTACTCCCACTCATCATCTGTAAAACCATACAGATGTGAGAATCATACCTGGTAAATACATACCCTGGAGCAAGTGTCTAACTGGGAAATCAGTTTTCCTTTAACAGTACACAGTGAAATTGAAACATTGAAATGTTTCGGTGGGGTATTCCGGTATTTTTAGTAATGCCTCTTCCATTATCCAGATTCACAACTGTAACCATATATCTCTTTGCCATCTGTCCAAATCCTTTTATATGTCTTTAGTCATTACCGTCTGCACACCCCTTTAGGCCAAATGGTTTTCTTCCTTCCCTACCGTTCGGCACCAGCTTATGGTTTGGAAGAAGACTATCCAATAAGCATAAAAGGTGTACTGTCCTAATCCTAGGAGCACTCGCAAAGCGAGAGAAGGTGAAGATAAAAGACAACCGAATAGACCTTATTCCTATTTCTCCTGAACCAGAATCCATCCCCGAACTGGAACAAGTTCCTTTCGAGTTCGTATATAACCATACGATGGAGTATCCAATAAACTGTGGATCTTCATAGTGATACGGAGTGCCCTGGAGAAATACAAAGGTGATTTAGGATTGGCGAAGAAATACTTGGTTTGGTCGTGAATATCAGTCGCAATTTACTTTGCCCTCTTACTAATCCCTTGCTTTGTCTTAATCTTAATACCTTCTGCACACCGTTTAGGCTAATTGGTTTTCTTCATTCCCTACCGGTCGGCACCAGCCTAAGGTTTGGAAGAAGACTATCCAATTTGCGTAATAAGTGTACTATCTCCTAAACCAAGGAGTACTCACAACTTGAGAGAAGGTAAAAGGGAAAAGACAACTGAATAATCCTATCCGTTTTCTCCAGAACCGGAAAACATCCTCGAATTCCTTCGAGTTCGTATCTAACCATACGATGGTTTTGTCCAATGGAAGTGGACGTTCACAGTAATACGGGGTGTCCTGGAGAAATGGGTAAAAGTAGGAGTGGCAATGAGGTCTGCAACTCTGACAATCCAAAAGCCAGTGTTAAGAAGGTTCGGTCAACTTGGTTACTGAGTCATAGTCTTAGGGTCGGGTCAATGGTCGCTGCCAGAGAGAGAGAAAAGAAACACTCAGCGTGCACTATAACCTAGATCAGAATGGTTACCAATTTATCTAATCAGGAAACCTCCCACTGTACCTCAAATTCTCCTCCAAACCTGAAAGAAGAATTAGTCGGGGTCACCCGAGGAGTAAACTAACTCATCAGTAGGAATCGGGATCCAACTATCATCGCATGATAACTTGACGGAATCCACTCAAGTCACCACACTCCAGAAGGTATGCGCATGCCTGGCAAGTTTCAGTTCTGTTGAAACTCCCGATGTGATTTTTACCCCTAGGACCCAAGTGACCTTGACGAATAATCAACAAATCAAAAGGTCCTTGTCAAGTTCAACCCGTCATTATCTTGATTGCATTAAACCCACCCGCACGACCCTTGACGAATAATCAACAAAGTCGTACGACTGTCCTAACCAATCCACATATCCATACGACAGAAAGCATTACAGAGCTACCGCACACTACGCCTCGGCGAATAGCAACGACAAACGTAGCGCGAATACTAAGCAATACTGATCTGAAATGACGGAGGGCTACGGCTGGTTTTTTGCGAAAAACCATTAACGTAATGAACTTGATATCGTTGAAGGAACCGGATAACTTTTTATAAAAATATAGTGACGAAAACCTTTGCTAAAGAGGTCACTCCCGGTGAAGGGATCTCGGCTCTTTCCCCGTAGAATGAGGTGCAGGATATTCCAACTGAATACCACGATGCAAAGCAAAAGTAATCGGCTATAGTGAAGTTAATGCCCTGACGCAAACTTCTGTCCAAGGGGTCACTCCCGGTGAAGGGATCTCGGCCCTTGCCTCGTCGACTGAGGAGCAGAATATTCCAAATGAATACCACGATGCAAAACAAAAGTGAACGTCCTTGCAATAACACCTTTTTGAAAAGTTCCAACAACATCATAATAGGTTTGTTTATCTTGCATTGATCCGAATCAACGCAGTCCCATCAATTGATCACACCACAAAGAACGAAAATATACTGATGTACGTATATGCCATCCGCATTCGCCACTGGGTCCCGTCATTACCCTTTAGGTTAGCTAACTAACGACAGAGCGGGGACTGGACTAGCGCGGATGTAAAACATATACAACATCTACTAATATATATACCAATATATTATATTCGCTCAAGGCGTGATAAAATGCAACATCACAGAAATGTACAGCATCACAGAACAATACAGATATCTGGGATCCCCGGGTTTCACAGAGCCGCTGCTGAAACCCGACGTTCCCCTGGTCGTGTGGATAGCCTGTGCAATGAAATCCTAGACCCCTATGGGCGCGGCAAGTCACCCGCCAAAACCTGAAGCGAGGCAGCCTCCTTCAGCATCGTGAATGGACCACCCAGCACTTCATGGAATCCGGTAACTTAGGCACCCCTTCTGGGTCAACCTGTACCCCCTACGAGTGCGGCGAATAGCCCGCCAATCCTAGAGTGAAGCCCCCTCCGTCTCAATGCCATGAGATGCGGGCCCGTTGCCCTCTAGAACCCGGCTATCCGTGCACCCCTCCGCGGGGTAATCCTAGTACGGAAAGTAAAATATACATACACCGGGTACATCGACCGCAACCAGGTCGTGCCCCAAAAGAATAATACAAACAGGCAGTGACGGCAGTCCACATGTCGGACGCTCGCCCCGCAATATAAAATGTACATAAAACAACAAAACTGTACTAGCATTGCATCCAGGCTATCCCCCACGACCGATCCGCAACAACACAGCATAAACATAGAACATCAACGTGAAAGTCACGTTCGCAAATCCGTCTAACTGGGCTATAGCAGTTAGACGGGATTTACCGATCAAGTGACATTCACGGTCGCAGATATAATGTAAATACTGTGAAATAATGTGTTTAAAATATCCGATCGATCAAACAATTAACAAGTGGCCCCCCAAGCAATACTGTAGCACTCACAGAAAATCTGTGCCCAAATTTAATATCCCAAAACCCCCAAAATCAGCCCACAAGCCCACTGGAAAAATTGGACACAGTGAAGACACCAATGTGCGGCGGAACCGCGGCCCAAGGGGGGTTTGGCCGAGGTTCCGCGCTACAGTGATCGACTGAATGTGTCGAATTTTTACAGAAGTCTTAGAATTTCCAGTACATTAGTTTTTTACAACCTGAAAAATTTTTAGTGCTCGGAAAAAATCGACAGAAAACTGATGCACACGAAATGTGATTTTGGGATTTTGTTCGATCGGAAATGTAAAACACACTAGAACAAGCTAGGCAAGGTTAATGACGTGGCTCTGATACCATGTTGCGCCACGGCAGTGCCCCGGCCGTCTATCCGAGGCCAAAATGCGGAATCAAAATTTTCTTAACTTTTAAACTGGCGCTACCGCGGACAATATACCCGGATCGTAACCATTAACCGATACTAGCAATCAAGAGAAAAGGTGAGAGCTGTATCGAGTGATCCGAGTCCTCCGGTCTTCTCGTCATCGTCCCGATCTCCCGCGGAAACTCCGGTCGTCGCCTCCTTGCCGGAAGGGCACCACATCGTCTGCATCTTTTACGGGCTCCCACCTCAATACCGAGGCAACTCGGGCGCGAAGTTGGCTGGCCGACGCGCCCAAGATTTGCTGTAGAAGTAGTGTAGAAGCTCTTTGCCTCATGGGGTTTGTGAAGTTGCCTTGATGGAGGAATCAACAAGATATAAACTTGGGGATTTTTGTGGCAATGGAAAAATGATATGAATGAATAATTTTTCCCACACCCTCACAAAATGAGAACTCTCTCATTTTCCTCTCCTCTCTCCAAATGTGGCCGGCCAAGCTTGCTAGGAAATGGTGGAGGGAAAAACAACAAGTATAAGGGAGGTGAGTGTAGTAAAAGCAAGTGGTGACCACACCCCAAAAGCAAACCTCACATCCAAAACACTTAATCAACTCTAATCAATCCTTTCTCAAAAAGCAAATGAAAAGACTTAGAAAGCATCTCATCATGAGAAACTATCATGATGCCACCAATATGCAAGATACCCCCTCCACAAATGTTATTTGCAAACTTGCAAATAACCCCCTCCATCGGAAAAGTCCGGCCGAGAAAGAACAAAGGAAAACCGGCCGGAACAGAATGCAAACTGGCAACTCTAAAAAACTGGTCCCGTAATAAATTACAGGAAAACCCCGATACAGTGCATACACACCCGCATCTGTATTCTGACCGGATACAAATGCAATGAGACAAAATCTACACTGTACTAAATTAGGACCGACTTTAACCAAAACCGGCTAGTAATATCCGTTCGATCCTGATCCGTGCAATACCGCACGTATCTGATCGAACTCTGCCATATATCCATACGGCCACTAGTACAAACCGTCTGATCCTGATCCGTGCAATACCGCACGTATCTGATCGGACCGTGCTATATCTCCATACGGCCTCTATAGCGTTTCGCCCGAAAGCTTGAGTAACTGAAAGTGTGGTGGACTCTAAAGACTCGTCAATACTATGGCTGTGGATCTAACCACTAGGACGTCAGAGGTATTAGCCAATACGTGACGGGCCACCAGCTATTGACCAAAAGGGACGTCGATGAGCGAACTCATCCTGACACCCTACTGAGCCTGTCAGTGACAATATCCGTACAGTCCGGTCCGTTCGTCTATGAGTATCGCATGTCGGGCCTAGGGGGTTGGTAAAAGTCAGACCCCCAAAAGCGGTACAAGTCATGTCGGAGCGTAGCCCAGAACACCCTGAGATACTACCGGAATACCTACCAGTAAATCTCCTGCCTCGGCCGAGGGCTTTGTGTAATGGCTCTCCTAGACACAGCGCGACCTCACCCCCAATACCGGGAGAGACGAACCCCTGCAGATCCGCTCATTGCCTCCATGTGGCTCGGGACTGTACCCAACTAAAACCTGTTTGCACGACTCCTTTGAGCCGTGGTAGGGTAGTAATCAAAGCACAGTGGGAACTCACATGAGACAAATGACGATCTCAGGTCGATGAACTAACCTGTACACATGTCACCAGGGAACTGCTATCTGACGTCAGGTATAAGACCAACTAGCATGTTCCCGGCGAGTCCTGTCCGGTGTACTCATAACCCAATGAGCACCTGTATACATCTTAGGTGAACCAACTGAAACCAGTGGCTTGTGAGACCGGCCACCGCCCCTCGTCGGGGTCTCGACTGTATACACTAGTCTACTATGGAGAATCGATGCCCTGTCTCGAAACTCCCACGACTAGGGACCTTTTAAGGATGTGCTTATAGACCACCAGCTCTCACGTTTATGATCGCCATCATACTGCTGGCAGTCAAGCAACAATCCTAGGGGCTCTATTAGCGTGTAATAGCGACCTGTATGGTCACCTGAAGCAGTACACGATGATAAAGGTAAACCAGATAGCATACTATCATCTCGAGTAAGACTGTCCTACCGGGATAGGTCCTCCCTCAATCATTGCAATCACGTGCCTGTGATCCAATAATTGACTATGAGGGTACTATCTCCAACAAGTAATACGGGATCCGACCTCAAAACCGAAGCAACTCGGGTATCTAGTTTGCTATCCTAGATACCCAAGATGAAGTATAGAGTGTGTGTGAATACTTTGTCTCAATACACCCTAGGCTTCTCAATACAAGATACATGTAGGGTGGAGGTTGAAGAAGATGCCAATGGAGAAGAGAGTGAGCTCAAGAGTAAGGCAAGTGAAGAAATGGCTTGCTGCCCTTTTTCTAGTGTGCGGGTGTTGTGAGATATTAGTGAGCAACTAAAGAAAATCCCACACCAAGAAAAAAGATCTGCCTCACCACAATAATATCTCACAAATATCTCACACAAAACAAAATCAAGTGCACATACCACAATCAATGTAAACCATGACTCACAATGCCAAAACTTACACTCACACTTTCCACCATTATCAAACATTTAAAATAAATGTTTAATAAAGAAAAATAAATGGCATCAACTAAAGTAATCTTGTAACGAATTACAAGAATACCCCTCATCTGTATATACATACCCGCATCCATATTCCGACAGAATACGAATACAACGAGATGAAAATAATCCAATATTATAATACTAAGATCCGGCTTAAACCAAAACCCACTAGTATTATCCGTCTGATCATGATCCGTGCACAAGTGCTCGTATATGATCGAACCCTGCCATAAAACCATACGGCCTCTACAACATTTCGCCCGAAGCAGGGAAACCCTCTGTGTGGGACTCTAAAGACTCGTCAATACGCTGGCAAGTGGGTTTAACCACAAGCACGTCAGCGGCACTAGCTGTACGTAACGGCTACCCAGGTATTGAGAGAAAGGGAGACCGACGAGCAAAGTCATCCTGAAACCCCTACTGAGCCTGATAGTGACAATATCCATACAGTCCGGTCCATTAATCTATGAGTATCGCATATCGAGTTTAGGGGGGTGGATAAAGTCAGACCGCTAATAACGCGACATTTAGTATCGGTATGAAGCCCATCACCACCGGAGAAACTACTGATCCGAATCAGTAATTCTCGACTATCTTGGCCAAGGATTTCTGGTGATGGCCACCCGTGCACTCTGCGACATCAAACCCTAATACCGGGAGAGACGAATCCCCTGACGATTCGCTCACTGCCTCCATGTGGCTCGAGACTGTACCCAACAAAAACCTGTTTGCACGACTCCTTTGAGCCGTGGTAGGGTAGTAATCAAAGCACAGTGGGAACTCACACGAGACAAATGACGATCTCAATTCGATAGACTAACCTGTACACATGTCATCAGGAAACTGCTATCTGACAATAGGTATAATACCAACTAGCATATTCCCGGCGAGTCCGTCCGGTGTACTCATAACCCAATGAGCACATGTATACATCTTAGGTGAACCAACTAACACCAATGGCTTGTGAGACCGGCCATCGTCCCTTGTCGGGTTCTCGATCCGTATACACTAGTCTACTCTTTGAGTATCGATGCCCAGTATCGAAACTCCCACGACTAGCGACATTTTAAGGATATGCTTATAGACCACCCAACTCTCACATATATGATCGCCATCATACTGTTGGTAGTCAAGAAAGAATCCTATGGGATCTATCTACATGTAATAGTGATCTGTAATTTAACCTGAAGAATGTACACGATGATAAAGACAAACCAGATAGTATACTATCATCTCGAGTAAGACTGTCCTACCGGTATAGGTCATCCCTCAATCATTGCAATCACGTGTATACGGTCCAATAATTGACTTGAGGGCACTATAGCCAACAATATACATATACAATAATGGCCTCTAGGGCATACATATCCAACAATCTCCCACTTGCATTAAGGCCATATATATTGGCGTACCGAATACCCAACTTCTTCTCTAAGGCCAGCTATTGGCGCACCGCATACCCAACATCTCAAAAAGTCTCTTGAACTGTGCTTGAGGAAGGGCCTTGGTGAATGGATCCGTAGTGTTGTCTTTTGTGTCCACTCTCCGCACCTTGATCTACTGGCGATCAATGATCTCCCAAATCAGGTGATACCGCCTCAAGATGTGCCTGGATTTCTGATGGGACCGTGGTTCCCTTGCTAAAGCCATAGCTCCATTGTTGTCGCAACATAAAGGTATTGGGTTAACAATGGATGGAACCACCTAAAGTTCAGTAATGAACTTCTTAATCCAGACAGCTTCTTTTGCAGCATCGTTGGCAGCAATGTATTCAGCCTCCATCGTCGAGTCTGTGACGGTGTCTTGTTTGGAACTCTTCCAACAGACCGCCCCTCCATTGAGGGTAAACACAAAAACCGAGACAGATTTGTTGTCATCCTTGTCACTCTGGAAGCTTGAATCGGTAAAAGACTCCACCTGGAGGTCCCCACTACCGTATACCAGGAACAGTTCTTTAGTTCTACTCAGGTACTTCAAATTGTTCTTAACAGCTGTCCAGTAGTTATCACCTGGGTTAGACTGATACCAGCTCACCACGCTAAGCGCGTAAGCTACATCTGGTCGGGTACATAGTATCGCGTACATTATAGATCCTACCGCCGAAGTGTAGGGTATAGTGCTCATGCGAACCCTCTCCTCATCATTCTTGGGAGTCAATTCTTTAGAGAGGGTGATTCTGTGCAATGTGGATATGTTACCGTGGTTGGAATCTTCCATACTAAATCTCTTTAGTACGGTCTCTATGTACATGGACTGTGAAATTCCTAGTAATCTCTTGGATCTATCTCTGTAGATCTTAATCCCCAGAATGAACGAGGCATCACCCAGGTCCTTCATGGAGAACCTTTGTGACAAGAATAGCTTGACCGATTGTAATATAGGAATATCATTTCCTATCAAAAGAATATCGTCCACGTACAAGACTAGGAACACGACAGTTCGGCCTACAATCTTCTTATATATACAAGGCTCATCCTCGTTCTTGATGAAGTCAAATCGCTTGACTGTTTCATCAAAACGGATGTTCCAACTCCGCGATGCCTGCTTTAATCCATAAATGGATTTAAGCAACTTGCACACCTTCCCGCTGCTCCCACTTTCTACAAAACCTTTTGGCTGATCTATATAAGCGCACTCTTCCAAACTTCCGTTTAGAAAAGCCGTTTTTACGTCCATCTGCCAGATCTTATAGTCATGGATGGCAGCAATGGAAAGTAGGATCTGACTGGATTTGTGCATAGCCGCTGGAGAAAAGGTTTCTTCATAGTCCACACCTGGTCTTTGACGAAAACCTTTTGCAACAAGTCTAGCCTTATAGGTTTCCACCTGCCCATCTACACCAAATTTCCTTTTGCAGATCCATTTGCATCCAACGGGTTTTACCCCAGGTGGAGCAATATCCAAGGTCCACACTTTATTGGTGTACATAGACTCCATTTCGGATCGCATGGTATCCATCCACTTATCAGAGTCTCTACTGATAATGGCCTGCTTGAAACTAGTAGGATCATCTTCTTCCAAGATGCAATCTTCTCGATCCCTATCTATGATAAAACCGTAGTATCTCTCAGGAGGATGAGAAATCCTACTAGATCTGCGGAGTGGCTGAGGTTCATCTGGGACTATTGAATCCTCGGGTTCTACTAAATCTTCAGTTGTAGTTTTTCCTTCTGGAATTTCTTCCAATTCTACCGTGCTCCCACTTGTTTCTTTTTCAAGAAACAATCTTTCAAGAAAGGTGGCATGTCAAGAAACAAATACATTTTGTTCTTCGACATGGTAGAATAGATATCTATTCGAATGCCTGGGATATCCTAAAAATTTACATAAAACTGACCGTGCCTGAAGTTTGTCCGGATTCTGGTTTTTCACATAGGCCGGACAACCCAATATCTTAACCCGTTTAAGACATGCTCTTTTACCACTCTATATTTCGTATGGAGTCTTAGGCACAGATTTAGACGGAACCTGATTTAATAGGTACGCAGTTGTTTCGAGTGCAAGACCCCAGAAAGAAAGAGGCAACTCGGCGTTACTCATCATGGAGCGAACCATATCCAATAGGGTACGGTTCCTCCGCTCCGATACACTGTTGTTCTGTGGTGTATACGGAGGAGTAAGCTGAAAGAGAATACCATTCTCTTTTAGAATGTCCCGGAATTCCGTACTCAAGTACTCCCCTCCTCTATCAGATCGGAGGATCTTGATACTTTTGCCAGTCTGGATCTCTACTTTGTTATTATATTCTTTGAATTTCTCAAAAGCTTCGGATTTTTGTTTCAAAAGGTACACATATCCGAACCTAAAGAGATCGTCAGTGAATGTGATGAAGTACGAGAACCCACCCCTTGCATGTATAGACATTGGACCACACACATCACTGTGTATGAGTCCCAAGAGCTCTGCTGCTCTTTCTCCGTGTCCGGTGACCGGAGATTTAGTTATTTTTCCTTTGAGACAAGACCGACAAGTTTCATAAGATGAAAATTCAAACGTATTCAGATATCCATCTTTATGCAACTTACTTAGTCTTTTCTTTCCGATATGACCAAGTCTATAATACAACAAGTAGGATTCGTTCACTTCTGACTCTTTCTCTTCCGTGTGTTTTGAATATTGAGAACTGTGTTTTGATTTAGAATATAGATACCATTACACAGTGTACCTTCTGCAACCAATACCTGATTAAGGTAAATGTTCATGATATTTCCATCAAGAACAAAATTATATCCATTGATCAGTCGAAAATACTGCATTTTTAACACGGCAATTTCCCTATCATTTGCACTCATCTAGAAGTGTTCGGTATTCATATTGCACATATTAGAAAAACATCTCTGAAATACCAGATTGCATGTGTTAGACTTTAAAATCGGCACTTTTAGGGAAATTGTGTGTTTATCATGGCATCGCATCATCCTTGTATTGCGCAACTCTTGTCCCGAGAAATTGTGCAGGAAATTCCAGAAACCGAGCCAAAAATTGTGAAACAGTGCTGATAAAATACGCCAACTCAAATGCTAGAGATCTGGCAGAGATCAGGGATTCAATTGGAAAATCAACATATCACAAAAAGGCCCAAATATCAGCATAAGAAAAGCCCAGAAGTTTCAGGCTCTAAAGCTTCAAATGAGCCGCGTTTCCGCGGCGGGAGCTGGCTTAAGCCGCGGAACCGCGGCGGCGTGACGTCATCAGAAGCTCAAATTTCCTCACGTGGCTAATTATAATGGCCCAAGCTTCCAGAACATTGTAGAAATGCCATGTGTCTCATCTAGAAGGCTCGACTTAACAAACTATTTCTAGAAGGCTCTCTTAACAAACTTTTAGAGGGAAAATTCAAATTTGAAATCCTAGATCTAGGGTTTTGAGATCTATAAAAAGGAGCCTAGATCTAGGGTTGAGGTTGTTCAATTTCTCATCATTCTCTCTTCATCTTCCATCCACAAGTTGAGTGACACGACTTGTGCCAAACCCTAACCCTAATTCCAATCCAAATTCAAGATCCCGAGTACCATTCAAGCAAGAAGCCTTCAACCTTTTAGGAGCGGAGCCGATCTTCAATCGAGCAAGTGATCCAAGCCGATCCGCGACTCAAGGAGACGAGCGAAGCCAAATCGATGATCGAGTTATTCCTTTTGTAGTTCTTGAGTGATTGTAACGGAATTGTTGATATAAATAAAAGGTGAAATTCTTTAATCTTGCTTTCTTTAAATTCTTGCATCATGATTCGATCTCAATTTGTGATTGTGATTCTTGTTATGATGTTTGAGTAAAACTCCGCTCGTAAAGGAGTCGAGACGATCAATAGAATGATGATGTAACAAATCTTAAAACGATTCTTAAGTCCTATGAGTTTTGTAGACCCTAGTAAATTGAAGAATCGACGACCTAGTTTCGTTGCGATGCTTTCTTGATTGTGATCGCTCGAAATTAGGGATCCACGATCGATTCTTGAATTTGGTAGAGGCTAGAATGTGAATGATATCGACGAAGGAACAAGGGATAAATGTTGAAACCCTAGTTTCACTAGAAATCCCTAATTCTCGTCGATAATCAACGATCTAGTATCACTTCATAGAAGGATAGGAATACGTAATCGCTAGATTTCATCACATTTATAGATCTGATCGATTCGTACGTGCCTCACTTCGATTCTTGATATTTGGTTTGGAAAATCATCACACATCTCAATTCTTGATTTTAATGTTTCTCTTAGATCTAGATTTTTCTCATTCTTGAACTTCAATTACAAATCATGAATTGTTTTCTTTTCTTTTCTTTAAAGTTTCAACTCATCTAATTCAAAACAGGAACGATTACACTTTCCCTGTGGACGATCCGCACTTACTAACATGCTACAATCGACACCGTTATTGATTGCGGTCAAATAATTCTTTGATTGTGATTTCTACTCATTTTCTAAACCGACACACAAAGAAAAGATCAATCAAATGGCGCCGTTGCCGGGGATTGTGAGCTAATTGTTCGTATTTTGAAATCTGAATTGAAAGATTTATTCCATTACATTGTTTGTGGTCAAAATTCGCACAAAATCTAAAAAATTTGTTGTGGTGTATTGCAAGGAAAATCTGGAGCTTGCTGTGCAATTCAAACAATTTTTGAAAATTTCCAGAGAGCTGGAGGAATCAACAGCAAGCTGCTGTTGAATTTAGGTACAGAGAGCAGTACCTACGACCGCGCACCCGCGGTCTAAGCCACCTCCTGCGGCGGTTCCGCGGCTGGGGAGAATTCGTCAAAGCATTCCTTAAGAAATTCTACCCATACCAAAAGACAGCACGAGTCCGTAGCGAAATATATCAATTCTCCCAGCTTCCAAATGAAACATTTTCACAATGTCTTGAACGCTTTAAGGATCTGTTAGTCCAATGTCCTCATCACGGAATCCCCAAATGGGAACTGTGCCGAATCATTTATGAGGGCATTAATCCTAACACAAGACAGACCCTTAAATAATGTGTCAAGGCAATTTCATGACCAAAGATGATGGGGAAGCCTGGAAATTTTTAGAAGATTTCGCTGAAAAATCTTTACAGTGGGAGGGTGTGAGTCAATCGTCTAGGGATTGCAATGATATTTCTGTAAGCCCGCGGGGGCGCCCCGGCCGTCGATCCGACGCCGGAAATGCGGAAAAAAACTATGCGAACTTTGCAAACCGGCACCACCACGCACTTTTCACCCGGATCGGGCCGTTAACCTAGCAACTAGCAAAATAGAAAAGAGTAGAGATGCAATACCAAGCGATCCGTGTCCTTCGGTCTTCGTCTCCACTCCGATCTCCTGCGGAATCTACGTCCATCATCGTCTCGTAGGAAAGGACACTACGTAGCCGGAATCTTTTACGGGCTCCCACCTCTTGACCGAGGCAACTGGGGCGCGAAGTTGGCTAGCCGACGCGTCCAAGGCTTGCTATAGAATAGTGTAGTAAACTTGTCTCTTGGAATTTAGTAGTTGCCATGGATGGAGGGAATGAGCATAGGAATTTTGAAGCAAGCAAAGCTAAAATGAGAATGAATCATTTTCCCTCATCTCAAAATGAACCCCCTCTCTCTCTCTCATGAAGTGGCCGGCCCTCCATGGAATGGTGGAGATAATGAAAAAATCAAAGAGGAAAAATGAGAGATAAGCATGGAAAAAGGGTCACTCTTCATTCTCATCAAAGTCCACTCACAAGATAAGCAAATGAAATGACCATAATAGAATATCATCATGAAGCAAGTCTCATCAAATAGCCACAAATGCAAGAAAACCCTCCACTAAATGTTAATTGTAAACTTGCAATTAACACCCTCCATCAAGAAAGTCCGACCGAGAAGGAATGAAGGAAAACCGGCCGGAACGGAATGCAAACTGTCAACTACAGAAAACTGTTCCTGTAATAAATTACAGGAAAACCCCACTACTGCAAATACATGCCCGCATTTGTATTCCCACTGAACACAAATGCAAAGAGACAAAACTACACTATCAAATACTAGGATCCGGCTTAAGCCAAAGCCGGCTAGTAAAAACCGTCCGATCACGATCCGTGCAATACCGCACGTATCTGATCGAACCCTGCCATATCTCCAAACGGCCTCTACAGCGTTTCGCCCGAAATCTGAGTAACTGGGTGTGGTGGACTCTAAAGACTCGTCAATACCATGGCTGTCGATTTAACCACTAGCACGTCAGAGGTATAAGCCAATACGTGACGGGCCACCAGCTATTGACCAAAAGGGACGTCGATAAGCGAACTCATCCTGACACCCTACTGAGCCTGTCAGTGACAATATCCCTACAGTCCGGTCCGTTCGTCTATGAGCATCGCATGGCAGGCATAGGGGGTTGGTAAAAGTCAGACCCTCCAAAGCGGTACAAGTCGTGTCGAAGTGCAGCCCAGAACACCCTGAGATACTACTAGAATACCTACCAGCAAATCTCCTGCCTTGGCCAAGGACTTTTCATGTTCTGGCTCTTCTCGACACAGCGTGACCTCACCCCCAATACCGGGAGAGACGAACCCCTGCAGATCCGCTCACTGCCTCCATGTGGCTCGGGACTGTACCCAACTAAAACCTGTTTGCACGACTCCTTTGAGCCGTGGTAGGGTAGTAATCAAAGCACAGTGGGAACTCACACGAGACAAATGACGATCCCAGGTCGATGAACTAACCTGTACACATGTCACCTGGGAATTGCTATCTGACATCTGGTATAAAACCCAACTAGCAGGTTCCCGGCGAGTCCTGTCCGGTGTACTCATAACCCAATGAGCACCTGTATACATCTTAGGTGAACCAACTGACACCAGTGGCTTGTGAGACAGGCCACCGCCCCTCGTCGGGGTCTCGACTGTATACACTAGTCTACTCTGGAGTATCGATGCCCTGTCTCGAAACTCCCACGACTAGGGACCATTTAAGGATGTGCTTATAGACTACCAGCTCCCACGTATATGATCGCCCTCATACTGCCGGTAGTCAAGCAAGAATCCTAGGGGCTCTATCAACGTGCAATAGTGACCTGTAAGGTCACCTAAAGCAGTACACGATGATAAAGGTAAACCAGATAGCATACTATCATCTTGAGTAAGACTGTCCTACCGGGACAGGTCCTCCCCTCAATCATTGCAATCACGTGCCTGTGATCCAATAATTGACTCTGAGGGCACTATCTCCAACAATCTCCCACTTGCACTCAAGGCTAATTATTGCGATGTCGCATACTCACAGCCCGTGTGATACCGAACACCCAACTCCTCTACTAGTCCGTCTCACAAAGCTCGTTTGCGAAACTTTTGCGTTCGAAGAATAGCCTCAGTGAGTGGATCCGCTCTGATGTTTCTTTATATGTCTCTCTCTATCTCAAGTTCGCGGAGAAAACTATCTCCCGAAATGAGCAATACATGTCTTAGAATGTGTCTAGATGTCTGATGGGACCTAGCTCATAAATGAACTCCAAATCCAAACTTCTTAGACTGTATCGTCAACTGAACTTAATCAGTATCCTGCGCCATGCCTTCCCTCAGTATCCACCTGGACCACCTGTCCAAAATACTGCCCCTCGTCAGAAGGAAAACTATAACTCTGACAGCCACTCTGCCATCCATGTCACCTTGGAAGCCTGGAATGATAACTGTCTCCCGAAGGAGAATGCTGATATCATATCCCTAGAACATCAACTTATGTTCTAAAACTGCTTCCGACTGTTTCCCCAGGATTGGATCAATATCAACTTATTGCACCTACTGCAAGAACAACATCTGGTGTGATACTTGACATCTCATGATTGACTCAATTGCCTAAGCAAGTGATCTGTCAATCATGCGTATCCCTCTCCCCTTTAGTCTGTAAGACACCTTTAGAGAGGGTGACTCCATTACCTGCAAGTACACCACCATGCCAGGAGTCGTCCATTCTAAATACTCATAGAATGCTGTCAAGGTACCTAGATTAGGAAACCACCCAAATCTAGATCTAAAACCATAGATCTAGTAACCAGAATGTCTGATGTAAGATCCAAGTCCTATGAGGAGAAACAACTGTGTGACGACCAAAGTATAACCGATCGTAGTATAGGAAGATCACTTCCTACTCTGTGTATGTCATCAAATACCAGGACATCACACCCTACTACCTTCTCAACAGATCCATCCCCTATTCTGATGAAGTCAAACCTATGACTGTCACATCAGAAATAGATGATCTATCTCCGCTATATCTACTTTAGTCTATAAATAGACATAAGCCTGATGTCCACCAATGCTTCCGCTGCTCCCACTGACTACGACAACCCTCTGGCAGAGTCATATACACGTACGCTTCTAAAACCAGTTTAGAACGACGCTATACTCATCCTCCTACCGGGTCTCATAGTCTGGAACAACAGCAATGGCAAGTCTGGGTAAACAAGAACCTCCCTGCCACCGTCCTTGAGCATACCGAAATACCTCTCGAGCGCCTGAGGTTACCCACCATATCTGCGGAGTGGCCAATGGAATGTCAAACCAGATTGAATCTTTAGGTTCTTATCAAATCTTCAGTAATTGTTTGCGGTACTGGAATCACTTCCAGTTCTACCATACTCCCACTACTGTTTTCTTGAAAAAAAAATCCATTTTTATTAAAACTGTGGCGAGTCAAGAACAATATCACTATTGATCTTCCAGATGGTAGAATATCAACCCACGTCATAGCCCGGGTCAACCCACAAGCAGCCATTACAGTAACGTGCCTTGAGTTATCCAGAGTCTGGTTTTAAGCATAAGCCGGACAACTCCCCGTATCTTAACAATGTCAAGATATGAACTGTTCTATATCCAATATAGAAACAGAGGCACTGATTTAATTGAACCAGATTCAAATCATGCAATTGTCTCCAGTGCATGTCAACAAAATGGAAGGAGGCCGATCAGCGTTACTCAACTTAGGAATGCTTCCAATTATGAGTAACCTGAAAGAGAAGCAAGTTCTCTTAACCACTACTATCAACTGAATACCATGAACAAGTATCTACATCTTCGATCACTCTGAAGAATCCTGATGCTTGCAACACCTGGTTCTCTACTTTATTCTTATACCTATAACTTCTCAAAACTTAGACCCTGTGCTTCTACGAAACACCTGTCTAAGAACCACAGAAGTCATAAGTAAACAGAATATAGTACGAGGACCAACCCCTCTGTCCTAATGGACACTGGACAATATACAATACTCTGTATAAGTCCCCTGAGTCTAGTGACTCATTCACTGTGTGTCGTAAGTTGAAAACTGTACTTATGGTTAAGAAGAATTACACCGCTGTTCACTGCTCCTTACCTAACTATATCTGGTATAGGTAAATGTCAAAGACATAATTTCAAAAAGTATATCTCACTCTATAAAAATAGACGTACAGATATATCAATTTGAAATTGGCGCACAACAACGGATATTCAAAACCAAATATTTGCCGACCGGCAAACAAGCCAGGTGGCTTTCTCAAATATCACCAATTCCAACGAATCCCGATATAATGAGGATGGTCACCTAATTCCCAATAATTTACTCCCACTCATCATCTGTAAAACCATACAGATGTGAGAATCCAACCTGGTAAATACATACCCTGGAGCAAGTGTCTAATTGGGAAATCAGTTTTCTATTAACAGTACACAGTGAAACTGAAACATTGAAACGTTTCGACGGGGTTTCCTGGTATTCCTAGTAATGCCTCTTCCATTATCCAGATTCACAACTATAACCGTATAATTCTTTGCCACTTCTCCAAATCCCCTTTATCTGTCTTTAGTCATTACCTTCTGTACACCCCTTTAGGCCAAATGGTTTTCTTCATTCCCTATCGTTCGGCACCAGCCTATAGTTTGGAAGAAGACTATCCAATAAGCATAAAGGGTGTACTGTCCTAATCCTAGGAGCACTCGCAACGCGAGAGAAGGTGAAGATAAAAGACACCTGAATGTACTTTATTCCTATTTCTCCTGAACCAGGATCCATCCCCGAACTGGAACAAGTTCCTTTCGAGTTCGTATATAACCATACGATGGATTATCCAATAAACTGGTATCTTCGTAGTAATACGGAGTGTCCTGGAGAAATACAAAGGTGATTTAGGATTGGCGAAGAAATACTTAGTTTGTTCATGAATAGCAGTCGCACTTTACTTTGCCCTCTTACTAATCCCTTGCTTTGTCTGAACTTAATACCTTCTGTACACCGCTTAGGCTTATTGGCTTTCTTCATTCCCTACCGGTCGGCACCAGCCTATGGTTTGGAAGAAGACTATCCAATTTGCGTAATAGGTGTACTACTCCTAAACCAAGGAGTACTCGCAACCTGAGAGAAGGTGAAAAGAAAAGACAACTGAATAGTCCTATCCGTTTTCTCCAGAACCAGAAACCATCCTCGAAGTCCTTCGAGTTCGTATATAACCATACGATGGTTTTGTCTAATGGAAGTGGGCGTTCGTAGTAATACGGGGTATCCCGGAGAAAAGGGTAAAAGTAGGAGTGGCAAAGAGGTTTGCAACTCTGACAATCCAAAAGCCAGTGTTAAGTAGGTTCGGTCAACTTGGTCACTGAGTCATAGTCCAGGGTCGGGTCAATGGTCGCTGCCAAAGAGAGAGAGAAAAGAAACACTCAGCGTGCACTCTAACCTAGATCAGAATGGTTATCACTTTATCTAATCAGGAAACCTCCCACTGTAACGTCAAATTCTTCCCCAAACCTGAAAGAAGAATTAGCCGGGATCACCCGAGGAGTAAACCAACTCATCAGTGGGAATCGGGATCCAACCATCATCGCATGATAACGTGACGGAATCCGCTCACGCTATCATACTCCAGAAGGTATGCGCATATCTGGTAAGTTTCAGTTCTTTTGAAACTCCCGATGTGGATTTCTACCCCATGCTCTTATGACCTTGACTTTGGCCAACATATCATAAGTCACATGTCAAGTTCTACCCGTCATTTTCCTGGTTAATTTGAACCCACCCGTACCTACCCTTGACTTTGGCCAAAATGGCAGTACGACTGTCCCAAACCAACGCATCTATCTATGCTACATATGAATACCCAACAGCTACCAAACACTGTGCCTTGACTTTGGCCAACATACACAGCTTGAATACTATTAACTATCCATATGAAACGACGGTGGGCTACGAATGGTTTCTGGCGAAAACCTTTAACATAATGAACTTGATATCGTTGAAGGAACTGATAGCTTTTAAAAATATAGTGACGAAAACCTTGGCTAAAGAGGTCACTCCCGGTGAAGGGATCTCAGCTCTTTCCGCGTAGAATGAGGTGCAGGATATTCCAACTGAATACCACGATGCAAAGCAAAAGTAATCGGCTATAGTGAAGTTATTTCCCTGACGCAAACTTCTGTCCAAGGGGTCACTCCCGGTGAAGGGATCTCGGCCCTTGCCTCGTCGACTGAGGAGCAGGATATTCCAACTGAATACCACGATGCAAAACAAAAGAGAACGCCCTTGCAATAACAGCTTTTTGAAAAGTGTTCCAACAACATCAGAATAGGTTTGTTTATATTGCATTGATCCGAATCAACGCAGTCCCAACAATTGATCACACTAATAAAGAACGAAAATATACTGATGTACGTATATGCCATCCGCATTCGCCATTGGGTCCCGTCATCACCCGTTAGGTTAGCTAACTAACGGCAGAGCGGGGACTGGACTTGCGCGGATGAAAAACATATACAACTTCTACTAGTATATATATACAATATATAATTTTCGCTCAAGGCGTGAAAAAAATGCAGCAACACAGAAAAGTATAGCAACACAGATCAATACAGATATCTGGGATCCCCGGGTTTCACAGAGCCGCTACTGAAACACGACATTCCCCTGGTCGTGTGGATAGCCTGTGCAATGAAATCCTAGACCCCTACGGGCGCGGCAAGTTACCCGCTAAAACCTGAAGCGAGGCAGCCCCCTTCAGCGACGTGAATGGACCACCCAGCACTTCACGGAATCCGGTAACTTGGGCACCCCTCCGGGGTCAACCTGTACCCCCTACGAGTGCGGCGAATAGCCCGCCAATTCTAGAGTGAAGCCCCCTCCGTCTCAAAGCCATGAGATGCGGGCTTATTGACCTCTAGAACCCGGCTATCCGTGCACCCCTCCTGGGGTAATCCTAGTACAGAAAGTAAAATATACATACAACGGGTACATCGACCGCAACCTGGTCGTGCCCCAAAAGAATAATACAACAAGGCAGTGGCGGCAGTCCACATGTCGGACGCTCGCCCCGCAATACCAAATGTACATATAAAATAGAACTGTACTAAATTGCATCCAGGCTATCCCCCACGACCGATCCGCAACAACACAGCAAAACACAGAACATCAACGTGAATGTCACGTTCGCAAATCCGTCTAAAAGGGCTATAGCAGATAGACTGGATTTACCGATCAAGTGACATTCACGGTCGCAGATATAATGTAAATACTGTGAACTGGCATGTTTAGAATATCCGATCGAACAAATTTATCAAAGTGGGCCCCAAGCAGTACTGTAGCACTTACAGAAAATCTGGGCCCAAAATTAATATCCCAAAACCCCTATTTCATATTCAGAAGCCTTCTGGAAAAATTTGCCACGATGAACAGTTAAAAGCGCGGCGGAACCGCGGCCCAAGCATGGGTTTGGACGCGGTTCCGCGGCGGTATGGAGTGATCTCGCGACCAAATTTTGACCAGAATTCTTAGAATTTCTTGCACTGTATTCTGAGATGACCTGAAAAATTTTTGGAGCAGAAAAAATTTCGACAGAAAACACATGCATAGGAAAATACGGTTTTTGGGGATTTTTGTTCGATCGAGTTCTAAACACACTAGAGCAAGCTAGGCTAAGTTAATGGCGTGGCTCTGATACCATTGTAAGCCCGCGGGGGCGCCCCGGCCGTCGATCCGACGCCGAAAACGCGGAAACAAAAACTTTGCGAACTTTGCAAACCGGCACCACAGCGCACTTTTCACCCGGATCGGACCATTAACCTAGCAACTAGCAAAATAGAAAAGAGTAGAGATGCAATACCAAGCGATCCGTGTCCTTCGGTCTTCGTCTCAACTCCGATCTCCTGCGGAATCTACGTCCATCATCGTCTCGTCGGAAAGGACACCACATAGCCGGAATCTTTTACGGGCTCCCGCCTCTTGACCGAGGTAACTCGGGCGCGAAGTTGGATAGCCGACGCGTCCAAGGCTTGCTATAGAATAGTGTAGTAAACTTGTCTCTTGGGGTTTAGTAGTTGCCATGGATGGAGGGAATGAGCATAGGAATTTTGAAGCAAGCAAAGCTAAAATGAGAATGAATCATTTTCCCTCATCTCAAAATGAACCCCCTCTCTCTCTCTCATGAAGTGGCCGGCCCTCCATGGAATGGTGGAGATAATGAAAAAATCAAAAAGGAAAAATGAGAGATATGCATGGAAAAAGGGTCACTCTTCATTCTCATCAAAGTCCACTCACAAGATAAGCAAATGAAATGACCATAATAGAATATCATCATGAAGCAAGTCTCATCAAATAGCCACAAATGCAAGAAAACCCTCCACTAAATGTTAATTGTAAACTTGCAATTAACACCCTTCATCAAGAAAGTCCGACCGAGAAGGAATGAAGGAAAACCGGCCGGAACGGAATGCAAACTGGCAACTACAGAAAACTGTTCCTGTAATAAATTACAGGAAAACCCCACTACTGCAAATACATGCCCGCATTTGTATTCCCACTGAACACAAATGCAAAGAGACGAAACTACACTATCAAATACTACGATCCGGCTTAAGCCAAAGCCGGCTAGTAAAAACCGTCCGATCACGATCCGTGCAATACCGCACGTATCTGATCGAACCCTGCCATATCTCCATACGGCCTCTACAGCGTTTCGCCCGAAACCTGAGTAACTGAGTGTGGTGGACTCTAAAGACTCGTCAATACCATGGCTGTGGATTTAACCACTAGCACGTCAGAGGTATAAGCCAATACGTGACGGGCCACCAGCTATTGACCAAAAGGGACGTCGATGAGCGAACTCATCCTGACACCCTACTGTGCCTGTCAGTGACAATATCCGTACAGTCCGGTCCGTTCGTCTATGAGCATCGCATGGCGGGCCTAGGGGGTTGGTAAAAGTCAGACCCCCAAAAGCGGTACAAGTCGTGTCGGAATGCAACCCAGTATACCCTGAGATACTACTGGAATACCTACCAGCAAATCTCCTGCCTTGGCCAAGGACTTTTCATGTTCTGGCTCTCCTCGACACAGCGCGACCTCACCCCTAATACCGGGAGAGACGAACCCCTGCAGATCTGCTCACTGCCTCCATGTAGCTCGGGACTGTACCCAACTAAAACATGTTTGCACGACTCCTTTGAGCCGTGGTAGGGTAGTAATCAAAGCACAGTGGGAACTCACACGAGACAAATGACGATCCCAGGTCGATGAACTAACCTGTACACATGTCACCTGGGAACTGCTATCTGACGTCTGGTATAAAACCCAACTAGCAGGTTCCCGGCGAGTCCTGTCCGGTGTACTCATACCTCAATGAGCACCTGTATACATCTTAGGTGAACCAACTGACACCAGTGGCTTGTGAGACCGGCCACCGCCCCTCGTCGGGGTCTCGACTGTATACACTAGTCTACTCTGGAGTATCGATGCCCTGTCTCGAAACTCCCACGACTAGGGACCATTTAAGGATGTGCTTATAGACTACCAGCTCCCACGTATATGATCGCCCTCATACTGCCGGAAGTCAAGCTAGAATCCTAGGGGCTCTATCAACGTGCAATAGTGACCTGTAAGGTCACCTAAAGCAGTACACGATGATAAAGGTAAACCAGATAGCATACTATCATCTTGAGTAAGACTGTCCTATTGGGACTGGTCCTCCCCTCAATCATTGCAATCACGTGCCTGTGATCCAATAATTGACTCTGAGGGCACTATCTCCAACAATTTCCATAGGAATTAGAGCTGACATTTCAGCTATACACAAGAAACTCGAGACTATGGAAAACAAATTTTTAGCTGCCGCCCTAAATCAAATGTCACTCTCCAAAACTGTATGTGGATGCTGTTCTGATCCTTCTCATTTGACGGAAGAATGTCCACGAAATTCTCCTTTTCAAGGTCCCGAGCATACCAATGCCGCATTTCAAAGACCTAGAAACGATCCATTTTCTTCCACATCTAATCAGGGTTGGAGGAATCACCCTAACTTTGCTTGGAACCAATCACAATCTCAAAACACGGTTCCAAACCAACACAATTTCCAAAGGGTCCCTCCACCACAACAGCAACCACTTCAATTGAGTCAGCACCCCTTCCAATCACAAAACTTCCAAAATCCGGCCAACACTTTTGCACCACATGAAAACTCTTTGCAATTGACCGGTACAGATAATACCTCTGCACTAGCACAAATCTTGGATACTTTCATGAAACAATCCATCCAAGGGATGGCAAGTTTGCAATCTTCCGTCGAGAATGTGATGACGATCATTGTCTCTCAAAATGAGAATATCAAATCGATGGAAGCACAAATTGCACAACTAAAAGCCGAAATGAGTGCAAGAGAGAAAGGGAAACTTCCAGCTCAACCTTTGCCCAATCCTGGCTATTCACATCATGTGAATGCAATCACGTTGAGATCTGGAAGAGTGCTTGACGATCATGTTGGGGAAGAGATTGATGACACTGAAAAATCTATCGATGATACCCCGGCTGAGACCTTTCCCTCCACTTCTACTTCTAATTCTAACCCCAGTTTTTCTACCCCACCACCTTCTCACGAGCCTATTCTTCGTTTCTCATAAGGCTCACCACCTCAGCCCACCTCTTCTAGTTCTCCACGGACGATCCCCACTTCTATTCTGGGATCGGGTCCACACACACTTCCTTCTCCTATGATGGACCCAGCGCTTATTGCTAAAGCACCTTATCCTAATCGGTTACGGGCTAACAAATCTAGTCCACATATGGAGAAGATTATGGACATGTTTAAGCAAGTTAACATCAACATCCCTCTCCTAGATACTATCCAACAAGTTCTGTCCTATGCGAAAACCCTTAAGAACTTGTGCACTAGGAAGAGGAAGACTCAAGTGCCCAAGAAGATATTCATGGAAAAGACTTTAGACACGGCTTTCCCCCAACAAGTACCGAGGAAACGTAAGGACCCTGGCTGTCCTACTATTTCCATTTCTATCGGGGAAAAACACATCAACCGTGCTATACTAGACCTCGGGGCTAGTGTTAACTTGCTTCCATACTCGGTTTATGAGCAACTAGGTATCGGAGTGTCAAAGCCCTCGAGCATAACTCTCCAAATGGCTGACCGATCAAGCACTAAACCTAGGGGTGAACTGGAGGATGTATTAATAAAAATCGGGGAATTTGTATTCCCTGTGGATTTTATTTTAATTGATACACAGCCTGTAGCGAATCCACGGAATCAAATTCCGGTGATTTTAGGTCGCCCCTTTTTGGCCACTTCCAATGCTATCATCAACTGTCGTAATGGTTCTATGACCCTATCCTTCGGCAATAGGTCAATTGAGCTGAACATTTACAAGTTGGGAAGTGTACCCTCCGAACCTACTGCTCAGGTCTGTTCTGTCGACTTAATGGATGTCGACAGCAGCGAATTTGATGATCCTCATGATACTGATCTTGACTCTTTTCATACGTTGTTGTTTGACCCAACTATGTATCATACATATACGGACTCTTCCACCGAGATGTCCGGGTCAACAACTAACACTGATTATGAACTGCTTTTAGAGTCTGAAGGTCACCCCGCACTTTGTGATGACATTATTCATCGGGGTATTGATGGAACTTTTGAGGAGATCTTCGCTGATGAACTCGCATTTTTGAATGACACGGGTGTTGAGATGAATCATCTCCCAAACATTGAAATTGAACCTCCACCCCTTTTTCTGAATTGTAAAAAGAATGCGAGCAATCCATCACATTCACTGCATCGTCTCTCCAAAATGAGACGCACACACATTCTAATCCACCACTTACCCTTTCCCCACTTCTTCTTCCACCAACCAGAGCACTGCTTTGATAAAAAATTTGAATAGTTGGTGTTAACCTTCGGTCTTTGCAAAGATTGGCACCGACCAATGATTTTTGACCACCTCATGTGATTTTCAAAGATTAACATTGCATAACTCAAGTTTGGGGAGGCATTTTTTCTGGCTCTTGAAAAGAAAATTTTTACAAAATGATGAGCCAAGAATAAGTTTGGGGGAGGTTCTTCACTTAAATATTTTGCCCCCGTTAATAAATTTCCTCCCAAGCTTACAGGTTTTTCGAGATTTAGCAGAAAGCAACAGTGAGGACACTGTTGAAAACAAATTTGGGGGAGGTTTGTGCTTATTTTCGCATCATTTGCATCATACTTTGCATAAGCACAAAACAATTTTGAAAACCTATAAAAATTTAAAAATTTCGAAAAATAAAAATATTTTGTACATAAATAAGATAATAAAAGATTAGATAGTGAAAAATTGCATCAATGAGATTAGAAAAATTTAAGAAAACTAAGAAAATTAGAAGTTTTCTTATACGAACTAGTAATAAGTAGTTATGAGCCGTTGTCCCAAGGGTTGTAAGATGAAGGAAGTCACTAATCTGGGGATAAAAATAAGTCTGAAAAATAGTTCCTATTCTGGAAGCCAAACATTTTGAACGTTGATACCCTACTATACGCACTTACACACGTCTTGAAACTCGGGATAGTAGAGGATACCTTGAAATGCTCTTGTCTAAAAGCCAAAGTATGAAGGAAATAAAAAAATGAATGAAGAAAATATAAAGTGGTGAGAAAAATGGACACTGGTTTTGTTATCACCAAGGGCAATAAAAAATATATAGCGAGGGTGCCTCTTCACCTAGTGCCCTAAGGCCAACTGGTCTGGGAGTCACTGCTATACCTGAGGTGGTGCAAGACGAGGAAAATACATCAAATAAGTAAGCACATGAGTAATCGGTCGGTTAGTACTTCAAGAAGTATTAACGGTCGCATGAAAATGTGTGAGCACATCTAAATATTCAGTAATCAAAAAGTACTTAGGCTGACGGGCAAGAGTATGATAGCTTGAATTGAATTCTCCGGGTGTAGGGATGTCCTTTTACACACACGCAGGGTGATATGATCGATGTTTGGAAAAAAGATAGGAATGAAGAATAAGACGATGTTTTTAATGAGGGAGGACGTGATTTCTGACATTTTTTCATAACTATTAAGATAGGGCTCATGACAACTGAAAAGCTAGCTTAGTTGGAAACCCTAATTTTCAAGGCTTTTCTTTTACAATTCTTTTCTATAAATGTAATATTCATGATCATCCTTTTATTATTGAATTTTGTTGGTGCAATCCGCTGAAAACCCTGAGAAGACAACACTCCTCCTACTAGGGACACCTAGAAGTTTAAAGGCTTGTTGCACATGCTCGGTGCAATCGTGTTGCCTACGAAAGTGTGCTAATTAGTTTTTCCCTTTCTTTATTTTCTCCTTCTCTTTTTAATAAAATAATTCGCTCGAGACGACCGAAAATAAGTTTGGGGGAATTTGATCAGTCGAAAATACTGCATTTTTAACATGGCAATTTCCCTATCATTTGCACTCATCTAGAAGTGTTCGGTATTCATATAGCACATATTAGCAAAACATCTCTGAAATACCAGATTGCATGTGTTAGACTTTAAAACCGGCACTTTTAGGGAAATTGTGTGTGTATCATGGCATCGCATCATCCTTGTATTACGCAACTCTTGTCCTGAGAAATTGTGCAGGAAATTCCAGAAACCGAGCCAAAAATTGTGAAACAGTGCTGATAAAATACACCAACTCAAAGGCTAGAGATCTGGCAGAGATCAGGGATTCAATTGGAAAATCAACATATCACAAAAAGGCCCAAATATCAGTATAAGAAAAGCCCAGAAGTTTCAGGCTCTAAAGCTTCAAATGAACCGCGATTCCGCGGCGGGAGATGGCTTAAGCCGCGGAACCGCGGCGGCGTGACGTCATCAGAAGCTCAAATTTCCTCACGTGGCTAATTATAACGGCCCAAGCCTCCAGAACATTGTAGAAATGCCATGTGTCTCATCTAGAAGGCTCGGCTTAACAAACTATTTCTAGAAGGGTCTCTTAACAAACTTTTGGAGGGAAAATTCAAATTTGAAATCCTAGATCTAGGGTTTTGAGATCTATAAAAAGGAGCCTAGATCTAGGGTTGAGGTTGTTCAATTTCTCATCATTCTCTGTTCATCTTCCATCCACAAGTTGAGTGACACGACTTGTGCCAAACGCTAACCCTAATTCCAATCCAAATTCAAGATCCCGAGTACCATTCAAGCAAGAAGCCTTCAACCTTTTAGGAGCGGAGCCGATCTTCAATCGAGCAAGTGACCCAAGCCGATCCGCGACTCAAGGAGACGAGCGAAGCCAAATCGACGATCGAGTTCTTTCTCTTGTAGTTCTTGAGTGATTGTAATGGAATTGTTGATATAAATAAAAGGTGAAATTCTTTAATCTTGCTTTTTTTAAATTCTTGCATCATGATTCGATCTCAATTTGTGATTGTGATTCTTGTTGTGATGTTTGAGTAAAACTCCGCTCGTAAAGGAGTCGAGACGATCAATAGATTGATGATGTAACAAATCTTAAAACGATTCTTAAGTCCTACGAGTTTTGTAGACCCTAGTAAATTGAAGAATCGACGACCTAGTTTCGTTGCGATGCTTTCTTGATTGTGATCGCTCGAAATTAGCGATCCACGATCGATTCTTGAATTTGGTAGAGGCTAGAATGTGAATGATATCGACGAAGGAACAAGGGATAAATGTTGAAACCCTAGTTTCACTAGAAATCCCTAATTCTCTTCGATAATCAACGATCTAGTATCAATTCATCGAAGGATAGGAATACGTAATCGCTATATTTCATCACATCTATAGATCCGATCGATTCCTACGAGCCTCACTTTGATTCTTGATATTTGGTTTGGAAAATCATCACACATCTCAATTCTTGATTTTAATGTTTCTCTTAGATCTAGATTTTTCTCATTCTTGAACTTCAATTACAAATCATGAATTGTTTTGTTTCCTTTTCTTTAAAGTTTCAATTCATCTAATTCGAAACACGAACGATTACACTTTCCCTGTGGACGATCCGCACTTACTAACGCGCTACAATCGACACCGTTATTGATTGCGGTCAAATAATTCTTTGATTGTGATTTCTACTCATTTTCTAAACCGACACACAAAGAAAAGATCAATCATCCATCTTTATTAAGTAAAGAAATTAATATGATGTTGCATACCATGGAAGGTACATAGTAGCAATTGTTCAAAATCATAGTATTGCCATTTGGCAATACTAGGTGATATTCACCGACGGGAGAAGCATCAACTTTTGCTCCGTTCCCTACTCTGAGGGGCATATCACCAAGTCCAACCATCCTACTTTTTCTCAGTCTCCGTAATAAATTGTAGATATGAGATCCTGATCCGGTATCGAGTATCCAGGAGGTAAGACTGATCGTAAAACAATTCTCAATAACAAGAACACCTGAAGAAGACGCAATAGTATGTTTTTTCTTCGATGGAGTAATCAAGGAATTCATGAAATCCTCTTTCCCTTGCTCATACTCATGACTGTTGTCATAAGTTAGACCCAAACCGACGTTCCGCGGCCCCGAATAAGAATTTGGATCGGTCAAGCGATACATTTTATTATCTTGTTTAAGGCATGAAGTGGTTGCTACCTAGAGAGAGAGAAAAGAAACACTCAGCATGCACTCTTGCAAGATTAGATTGGTTATTAGTTTATCTAATCAGGATGGCTCCTACTGTTTCCTCGAATTCTTCTTCAAATCTTAAAAGAAGAATAAGTTGGGATTAATTGGACATCACAATACTTGCTTAACCTTTCGGCCAGGCTAGTGTCGGTACTTCGAGGGAGGTTTTACAATGCTTTCGCGAAGTTCCTTAATTACATAACCTCTTTTCCCTGGAGGCGTAGCCCGGCTAACACCGTTCTAGACACCTACTTAGTTTATAGCATTGATTGTTAAGTGAAAAATTTCCCAGGAGTAATCCTACTCATTAGGGGATCGGGATCCAACTATCATTGCATGATAAACTAAATGGAAGCCACTCTAGTCACCACACTCCAGAAGGTATGCAGCACTAGCAATTTTCCTGTATTTTTGAAACTCTCGATGTGGTTTTTGCCCCAAGCGTCATATGGTCTTGATAGAGACCAACGTACCATAAGTCGCAAGTCAAGTTCAACCCATCATTGTCCTGGATTAACTTAAACCCACCCACATAAGTCCTTGATAGAGACCAACGTGGCTATGCGACTGTTCTAAATGCAACAGATAAGTAAAATTTAGCTACCGTTCACTATGCCTTGATAGAGACTAACGTACATAGCACGAATACTAAGTGCTACTTATCTGAAATGACGGAGGGCTACGGCTGGGTTTTTGGCGAAAAACCATTTAACGTAATGAACTTGATATCGTTGAAGGAACCGAGCAATTTTGAAAAGGAGTGGTTTAGGCTCCGCTTTTGAAAAGGAGTGGTTTAGGCTCCGCTTTTGAAAAGTTGTGGTTTTGAAAATAAAAACCGAGTAATTTACAGTATAAGCTTTTGCTCAAGAGGTCACTCCCTGCGAAGGGATCTCGGCTCTTGCCTCGTGGAATGAGGTGCTAGATGTTCATGACCGAACACCACTATACAAAGCGAAAGAATATAACTATAGTTTTTCGAAATTTTTTCCAACAACTTTTGTAAGGTTTATTATCTTACATTAATCAAAATTAATGCGGTCTCATCATTTAATCTTATCACACCATAAAAGAACGAAAATACAATGTACGTATATGCCATCCGCATTCGCCACTGGGCCCGTCATCACCCATTGGGTTACTTAACTAACGACAGAGCGGGGGCTGGACTAGCACGGGTTCAAAACAAATACAACATCTACTAGTATATATATCAATATATATATATAACATTCATCCCAGGCATGATAATAAGCAACGACACAGAATCTCAGCAAGTATCACAAAATGGTGCATAATCTTGGAGCCCCGGGTTTCATTTGAGCCGCAAATGAGACCCAAAGTTCCTGGTCGTGCGGATAGCCCATGCAATGGAAACCTGGACCCCTACAAGCGCGGCGAGTTACCCGCCAATCTCAGAAGTGAGGCAATCCCAATCAACAAAGTGAACGGGCCACCCAGCACTTCACGGGCCCCGGTAACTTGAGCGCCCCTCCGTGGGTCATACCTATACCCCTACGAGTGCGGCGAATAGCCCGCCAATTCTAGAGTGAAGCCCCCTCCATCTCAACGCCATGAGATGCGGGCTTGTTGCCCTCTAGAACCTGGCTATTCATGCACTCCACCGTGGGGTGGTCCTAGTACATAAAATAAAAATATATGTATAAAGGTGACATCGACCTCAACCTGGTTATGCCCCAATAAAATAATATACAACACGGCAGAAACGGCTGTCCACCTGTCGGACGCTTGCGCCGCAAAAAAAATGTCCAAATGAATATAAACTGTACTAAACCATTGCACCACCAGCTATCCACCACGACAATCCAAGTACAATATCAACACAATCACAGAACATCAACGTGAATGTCATGTTCGCAAACTCGTATAAAAGAACATATAGCAGTTAGACGGGTTATACCAATCAAATGACATTCAAAGTCGCAAATGCTAATCTAAGTACTGATAATCACACGTATTAAAAAATTTCGATCGACTAAACTTTTCCAAATAGGCCCTAAGAGCTAATCCAGTACTCAAATAAATCTGGGCCCAATAACTAAATAGTCCAGAAACCATAATACCAAATATAAGAACCGGAGAAGAAAAATTGTGAACAAAGGCCCCAAAATGGCAGTGGAACCGTGGCAAACATGGATGTTAAGCCGCAGTTCCGTGGCGTTATAGTGGGTTCATGGGCCCAATTTTCATCTGTAGTCTTATAAAAGCCTGCGCGAAGTTTTGATATACTGAAAAAGATTTTTAGACCACTTTAAAAAATCGACAGAAAGTATGATTTCAGAATAGCGGTTTCAAAAATTTTGGTCGATCGATATTTTAAACACGTTAGAACTAGCTAGTGTAGGTTTTATGGGGTGTCTCTGATACCATGTTGAGTTACCCTAAAGCCCAAGTCATCAAAGGTGGTGGTTTGTGGAACAAAATTTTTCTAGGAGTTTCAAAACGGCACTAGAATAACCCAATTAAAACGGATCTTTTCATAAACCTAACTAGCTAAACAAAGAAAGCTAACTACTATGAAAAAAGTCTCACCAAACGATCCAAGTCCTTCGGTCTTCTTTCCTCATCGTTCGCTCCAAGTGGCCACCATGGTCGCGCTTGATCTCCTTTGCTCGCTCCATCGGTACTCCGAGATCGAGCTTGCTCTTCGGTCCTCCTCTGTCGAAAATGATCCTCCCGAGGTACGTGATCCATGGCTCTAGCTCCTTGCTAAGTAACAAAATGAGCAACTAGAGAACTTGGTATGCTAATCTAAGATCTCTAAAATGTAGTGTGAAGTTCTAAATGTTCTACTATCTCTATCTTAGCTCCTCTCTTGTTTCTCAATACATGAGAGTGTAAAGAGGAGGAAGATGATGAAAGTGGAAGAACTCAAGAGAAGGAGAAGGAGGTGAAGCAAAAATTGTGAGATGCAAAAATAATGAGTAAGCATGTGAGAGAAAATAGATGGGAATGGTTTTTTAAAACAATTCCCATAATAAAAAACAATCAACCATGCTTCAATAATTACAACAAATGAATTAATAATTCATTTGTCAACTATTTAAGCCATGGCTCTCACCATACCTCCCTCTCCTTCAATACACACCTCATTTCCATTTATGAATAAATGGAAAAATCCATGATAAGATGTCCACCTTCTAGAATGTTATCCGTAATAAAATACGGATTACAGTCTACTGTATATACATACCTGCATTCGAATAAAAACACGAATGCCCAAAGAGATAGAATAACACGAAGAACGTAATACTAGAATATACATATCGAAATACATATATATAAATTACCAAATCAACACCTGATTTAATAATCCGGCTCAAACCCGAGCCGGCTGGTATTACCAACTGTCCGATCGAAAGTCCGGGTAGAAAGTACATCAATCGATCGGAACCCTGCACGCATCCAATACGGCTACTACATCATTTCTCCTGAACCAGGAAAAACCTCTGTGTTGGACTCTAAAGACCCGACAGTACGCCGGCAGTGAGTTATTAGATAAATCCATAACCAAAAGCACGTCAGCGGCACTAGCTGTACGTAACGGCTACCCGGGTACCTGTCGAAAAAGAAGGCCGACGAGCAAACTCATCTGGATCCCTACTGAGCCTATCTGTGACAATCTCCGTACAGTCCGGTCTCTTCGTCTAAGAATATCGCATACCGGATCTAGGGGTGGTAAACGTCAGACCCCAATAACCCGATAATTCGTGCTGATGCGGCTCAGGACCAATCCGGGAAACTACTGATCATCCTATCAGTAAATCCCAACTACCTTAGTCAAGGTCTTATGGTCCTGACCAATCAAACATAGTACGATATCGACTCCCTATACCGAGACGAATCCCCGACAATCGCTCACCGCCTCCATGTGGCTCGGGACTGTACCCAACCAAAACCTATTTGTATGACTCAGTAGAGCCGTGGTAGGGTAGTGATCAAAGCACAGTGGGAACTCACACGAGGAAAATGACGATCTCAGGTCTAAAGACTAACCTGTACTCATGTCACCTGAGAACTTCTACCTGACGATAGATATAGTACCATCTGAAAGTTCTCAGTGAGTCCGTCCGGTGTACTCACACCCAGTGAGCACCTGTATACGATCTTAGGTGTAAAAGACCAATGGTTGTGGGACCATACCATCACCCCTCGTCGGGATCTAGAAACGTATACACTAGTCTACTCCGGAATATCGATGCCTAGTCTTGATACTCCCACGACTAGGGACCTTTTAAGGATGTGCGTACCGACTACCCAGCTCCCACAAGTATGATCACCATCACAACGCAGGTAGTCTAGCAATGATCCTATGGGATTTATCAACATGTATGAATGATACGTAATAGCAAGTAAAACATATGCACATGTTATGATAAAGACAAACCAGATAGCATACTATCATATCGAGCAAGACTGTCTTGTATATATATATATATATGTCCAAGCATCCACATGTATACATATACAATAATGGCCTCTAGGGCATACATATCCAACAACGGGTTGTGAAAAAGTTGGTATCAGAGCGTTAGGTTTAACCTTAGTTTGAGTCTATGTTTGACTATGCGAAGTTTAGGACATAATATATTTCGGAACCTAGGCTTGACCTTACTGAACTTAGACTTGATTGGGGGTATTAGACCCGAACTTTCGTTACATAGATTGACCTTGGTTGATGGAGTAGGTAACTTGTCACACCCTGCTTCCCAATATACGGGGAGAGGATGCGACGAGGCCGCTACGTATTTAGTCTGAAGTAAACACGCTAAGCGTATCTAAGCAATATAAAAGAAATATACACAAGAGACAAATGTAATGAACAGCAACTTTATTTATCAACATTCATTTTACAATACATGGAAAAGTAAATACATCTGAATGAAAGCAATGCCTAACGACAGAAAAAGTACAAGTGAAAAAGTACAAGTGAAACTACAGCTCGGGATCTTCAGTATACTGGTCTAAGTCTTCGGCAATGTGCTCGATCTCTTGAAATTCCGAAACACCTGACGACATTCAAAAAAGAAGAAAGAGAATGTCGTCAGCAAACAAATCGCTCGGTAAGTCCCAAAGATAAGGGAGAAGTAGAATAGACAGAGAGTAAGAGAGAGAGTGTAACTTTTAAAGTTGTATTTAGTGTTAACGCTGTTGTTTGTAGCTTGGTACAGAAGGATGCCAGTGTATACGAGAGGAGTCTCACTAGACCAGAGACTACGGTATATAGAGTACAAGGCTCCGTTAGAATGCCCGGAACAACGGCGATTGAATTCAGGTTAGGTGTCTTAATGGTTGCAGTCTCGTGCCACTTCTAACACCTTCCGTACCAATCTACCCCTTAAAACCCCGCGATGTCTTGATTGTATTGCTTGTGTTGTATTGCAACTTGTATTGTCTTATAATATAGATTATATAATTGGATGACTTGCCGAAACAATGATATCAGTAAATGGATGTAACTGGAGAATCATGGATATGGCTGGAGAATCATGTAAATGGAAGTATATCCATTGTTCGGTTCGGTCAATACAGATTAAATAGATTGAACATATTGATTATATAGATTCATGGATTCATATTGAATTGTATTTTGTACTTGAATCATATTAATGTCAGATTATTATAATGAGACTCAGTCTGAGTCATACAATTAGAAAAGAAATTGAATCTTGAATTGAGTTTTGATGTTATCGGTAACCGCTGCACATGGGCGGCAGGGTTTGTGTCTTTTTCAAAGACGATTACTGTGTTGATAACACCGTTTGTTAAGTTGTCTACCATAGATAGGAAAGCACCCACTTCTCCGGCTCCCAGAGGCTCAAGATATTTGTCCCGCTTAAACCTATGTTTACTAGGGTCCTTATTGTAATTTATAGAACTTGAGGGTGTTTTATGTAAAAATAATTTTGTATAATTTTCAAAATATACCCCAAGTATGTAATTATCGTCTTTAGAGTTCTCATAGATGTAGATTTTATGTATGTGACATTTCTAGTGAATAAAACCTAATTTCATAATATATGGTGGTTAATTGTAAAGTGTTGAACTTGTATGGAGTTGCATGGTATTTTCATGTAAAGTGATTCTTGTGATTTAGAAAAGTTGGAATATTTAAATTATCACAAAAATAGATATTTTGATGATATATATATATATGAAAATAATTTTAATTTATTATATTTCTAGAAATCTCATTTTCTTAAGATATTTGTATTTTTAAATCTCTCGAGACCAAATGCTCCTTGCGGAGGTCTGTATCTCGCACTACTAAGCCCGAGGATGTGCGATAATCCGAAACATCCCGAACGGGTTTCCTAAATTGGTTGTAGCGGATCTTTGCAAAGATTTGCTTAAAAAATACGTAATCTTGTAGAAAATGGTTTTTATAAGTAAAAGGTATTTAAGTGTAAAATTCGTATTCCCGTATTCTATATTCCTGAAAGACATCGTGCTATATTGCATATGAGTGTTTTGAGGAGGTAGGTCATTATCTCGTGATCTATTTAAAAGTATAGCAAGATATATGATGTTTAATGTCAAAACTGAACCATATAGTATTTTACTGAAAAAGTACGATAAAAATTACAATATGAAATATTTTTCTATGAAACATGTTCACGATGTTTTGTTAATGATTAGTAGTCAAGATGTAAGAGTTTGGTATGGTTGTGTTTAATGAAAATTGCACTTTTTAAAGAAAACCAAATCGGAAGTCGGATTAACTCCGCTTCCGTCGGGTTTTAGAAATTCGAGTTTTAAGAATAGAATAGTGAAGGGGGAGGTGGGACTTACTGGATTAGAGCTTAGAAAAGAGGAAGGGGGAGTGGAAGTAGGTTCCGGTACGTCGTTTCATTGCCGGGTGTTCCTAGGGTCGTCGTCGGAAGATCGCCGGATATTCGCCCTTTACTAACTCCACTTGTACACAAAAATTCTAGAGAGTTTTCTTGAGAGTTTGGACAGAATTTATGAGTGGGGGGGGGTGTTTAGGTGTGGTATTTATAGGGAAATTCTAGGGTTTAGGATAGATGAAAGGTTGTATGTATTAAAAATTGTATTTAAAATAGAGTAAATAGGTGTTTTTATTGACTCTGTAAATGTCAAGGGTATTTAAAGTGTACAGGGGTTATAAGGAGGTCAAGAGGCATAGAAGTCATGAAAGGAATCGGCCGATCCGACTCAGTTCGGCCAGCGGCGTCGGCCGAGTTAGCCGCGCCGCCGGCCCGATCCGGCCGAGTCAGGTCGGATCTGGGGCCACGTGTCCGTCATCGTTTGGTCTACCCCCTGGGCCAGTTTGTTTTTAGTATGACCTTTGGTTTTACATGTTTAGCACGTGTAGACTCTTAGGATTCTAAAAATATTAAAAGAAAACAATATTAAAAATAATGTGGGGGATGAGATTTGAACTCTGGTGCTTTGGTTCAGCAATGCAAGGTCTTACCAATGAGCTACAAGTACTTTCTTGCTATTAAAATGCAAAACAAACTTATAACTTGTGCTCAGGCAAAAGTACCCCTTTATGTATTTTTGAAAAAATTGTACATAAAGTTTAGGGTTGTTACATAACTTAAGTAGAGTAACATCATGCGTATGTTCCGCGGCATACTTACGATACGATGCTCCACTTAAGTAACCTTAGGATGTAAATATCTTGAGATCTGTGATTCTATTCCTTCTTGTGACCTATCCTCATCGATGTCTGTCACGGTTCCTGTCACCATGGCTACGCGAGCTGAGAGAACTGCTGCTAGAGATGCGGTCAGAGCGGGCTCGTCACAGACAAGGAATAGCTATGATGTTTTTCTTGTGACATAAGAACGAATCGGTATAGTGTTTGTGTTGAGATCTCTCGTTGAGGCAAGTGTTCGGATCTGTACTGCATGATCGGGCCATTGATAAAAGCTGCCAGATTGAGAGGACTGCTGATGTACAGCCTACCTCAGAGATCGTGATGTTGTCTACCGTGTAGACAGATGATCTAGCTGTTGCTCAGATTGATGGGATGTCGCCACCAGAGTTTATGACCTGCAACCAGTGGAGCTTTCAGACAGAGATGTGACAGAAGATAGCTAGTCTATCTTGAGTTGAACGACTGAGATGATTCGTCTGATCAGATGCGCCGATGCAGGCTCGGTTGAGTTGAAGAATTCCAGTTTGGAGAATCTTACTCAGATCTAGAGTAAATCGATCAAGAGAGGATGTTATTCGTTGGATGCTCCGATGTGAAATCGGTAAGTTAACCAGCTTCGGATAGAAAGACCTCACCCAGATGCGTTGTTAGTTGATCAAAAACGGATGAATGAAGCGTATTCCTCCGATAAATTGGACGAGTTCCCGAAGATATAATCGACTAGATATCTTCCACAGAGTGGTAAAGATATTTGAGTTCGTAGTTTCGAGTCCTTGTGAGAGACTCCGGATTAACCGTAGCCGAGAACGAATTGCAGAACACAGCTAGCAAGACGTGATTTTGATGTGGATGATAATGAAATAGGTGGAACAATAAGTTCTTGCGAGATATTAACAAGTTGTTGTTACTCCCCGTTGATGCCAGAGGATTGCTATGCATGCAGAAGCGTTGGATATGGCCAAATTCTAGAGGAAAGCTGTGCTGAGGAAGCAGCCGTTCGGATGAGAAAAAGATTTAAGTAAAGAGTGCCAACCTCCGTATAGTTCGGCATAGGTGAGATCGGAAGAGACCTAAGCAGGTTCGTTTCAGGACACCGCAGCGATAAGATTTGCACCCAGGATCGGTTGTTTCGCGCGTATTCAAGGGCCAGATGCCGACACCAGTGACGTACTATTTTACGAGTGGTCATACTAATTGGCCGAGAGATGACCAGAGGAGTGCCAAAGAGAAACTGTTTCGCCATTATACCTAACCGGGCTGACGAGCAGAAAGATTGTGGAATTGGTGATCTACAGAGTAAAACAGGGACCCAGAGACAGAGGACGCCAGACTGTGAACAGAAGGAAAGTGGATGTTCTTGCTCTCCCAGATTTTGGCGCACCGGCATTTTTCGACATTGAAGGCGGTGTATCTTAATGTCATTTATTACGATTTGTGTTTCGTGATCCGAGTTTCACACTTTTATCGCTTGGATTTTGAGTTTCGATGATTTGGTTTCGCGATATTTGTTTTCGTGCACCATGGCTGCACCTACTGGATATTTTCATTTGTGCACAGTTGTTGCACTTGATTAATTTTTTATACACCGTTACATCGGTTTGCGATTTGTGCATATCTGTTGTACTTGATATTGATTTTGTGCCTTGGCTGCACGTATTTATGATTCCGTGGATTTTGATACTGTCGATTTGATTTATGCACTCGGTGTAGCTCACTTGTGCTTGTGGTGTATTGTTACGTGTTTTGTGCACGCAGTTGCACACGTTTGTGATTTTATACACCTTGGTACGCTCGGTGTTGTTTTTGTGCGCATTTGAGATATTGATGAGTTTCGTGCATTGGTTGCAGCAGATTTGCATTCCGTGCATTTGTTGCACCAGATTTGTATTTCGTGCATTTGATGCACCAAATTTGTATTTCATGCATTTGTTGCACCAGAGTTGTATTTTTTGCATTTGTTGCACCAGATTTATGTTTTCATGTGCGTCAGCACTTGACGTTCGTTATCGTGTATACTACTGCACTAGATATTTTGTATGGACCTGACACACTTGATTGAGATTTTATTCGTGCATGTTGGATGCACTTGATTGATATTTTATTCGAGCATGTTGGTTGCACTTGATTGAGATTTTATTCGTGCATGATTGTTGTGCTTGATTTAGATTTTCGTGCACTCTAGATGCACTTGATGTTATTGTCGTGCACACATGTAGCACTTGACAGATGCTTTCGTGCACACCCGTTGCACTAAGTTTTTACTTTTGTCCACATTCGTGACACTTGTATTAGACTTGGATTTCTGTGCGCACCAAACGCACGTGATATTGGATACGCTTTTTGAGGCTGATTTATTTCTGAGCATTATATTTTCATGGTGGGCACTATATTATATAGTAGCCGAGCAAGACAGTACCTGAGTATTTTTGCATGCATCAGTAATTACCAAGAGGTTTTCAAAAACGAGCTATAGTCTCGCTATTTCCTACGTGTCCGCGAGTGACACGAAATTTTACAAGGAGAACGTTTTGGGATAATTCATAAAGGCGGAACATATATTTTGAGCAAAACATATATGAAAATATAATTACTACTTTACAAATGATTGTCGGCCACTTGTACCGTAAGTTACGCATCACACGACAATTCGGAAGAGATTTTGCATGTGTTTTATTCAGTTTTTAGAGGATTTTACGAGGATGCGTACTATATACGTATTATGATTTTGATTATAATATATTTAAGAATGGCATTGGATTTCGAGATTTGCATCTCCTTTATAACTCCTATAATTGCGTGATACTTGATGGAGTTTCAATTTTGAGTTATGCACTCGTTTTCATGCGCACACGATGCGCTGAGATGTGTTTGAGTTTTCCGTGATTTCAGAGCCCCATTGAGTTAAAAGGATTGTTGAAATGTTTTAGTATTATGGGGTTTAAATTTAAATTCAGGGACCGGATTTATTTAAGGGGGGATGATTGTAATATTTCAGAAAGATAAAATATTATTTTTGGAATCTAAAAATTAAAATATTATATTTCACGAAAATTATTCGATTTGCGAATTGGGGTTTTCGTATAATGGTATAATTATATACCAATATTTGGAGATTAAGATGTATTATTTAATAAAATGGTATTTATTGGATTTGGGCATTTTATAATTTATTATATGCAAGTTTAAATTAAACTTGATTAGTGCACTACTAATCACGATTAAGCCAAATCCGTATTTTTAATTAGCCATGATTAGTGCACCATGACATGTTGCATATTGTTTTATTTGTGTTTGTGGTATTGGTTTTATTTGGTTTAGATAAGAGAGAGAAAAAGAAAAGAAAAGAGAACAAATGATTGAGAGAGGGGGGACAACCTGATGAAGCATGGCATGAGAGAGAGAGAGAGTGTGTGTGTGTGTGGCTCTACCCTTGACCAATTCCTTCATCTTATTCTTACCTCATTCTTCAACTCCTCCTTCATATTCTTCTCCTCCTCCTCCTTCACCCTCCTCCACCTTCATGAATCACCTCCAAAGCCTTACCAAAACACCACTCCACCTTCATTAAAAATGTACAAAACCTCATCCTAAACCCTATAGACCAATCAAGTGGAGATTTTGAGCACTTTGGGCAACCCAAAATTTTTCTTGAGTTGCCAAATGAGGTAATTCCTATACTTTTAGTTAAGTGTTTGTATTTAATATATCCTATTGTAGTTTAGAGTTAAACTATTGTGGTTTTGTGATCTTAGAATTTTCCAAGTTGATGTTTAGTGGGAGACTGTAGGGTTGCTAGGCACGCGCACAAGGGTCCACGAGGCATCAACCATGCCCGATTTAAAAATTAGCCGTGCCGAAAAACCCGAAGCCGGATCTTTAAACTAGGGTTTAGGCGAAAACAAGCATGTTAAACTGTTTAACACTAAGTGAGAGGGATTACAACCTTTGTAGATCCGGTCCATCACTTCTAAAGCTCCGTGTTGAAGTCCCTTCGCTGCGATCATCGTGTTCCGGACTCTCGAGAGGTTCCACGAAGAGAAAGATGTAGTCTTGCTTCCGATTTTCGATACAAAGATGATCTACCTTGAAGTTTCGTTAACACAAGCTAACACTCATAATATGAAGTGAACACCCTCATCTAAATGGCAATGATAGATGAGGATTGTTAGTTATATGTGTGCCCTAGAGGCCATTACTGTATATAGGATGTATATTGTAGTGGATGCTGGGACATATATAGGGAGGACTTTCTTGCTCGACATGATAGTATGCTATCTGGTTACTCTTTACCTTAACGTGTATACTGATTGTCTCTCTGTTACATGTTGGTAAAACCCTTAGGATGTGTACTTGACTACCTGGAAAATGATGCGGATCATACTAGTGGGGACATGGTAGTCTATAAGTACATCCTTCAAGGTCCCTAGTCGTGGGTGTATCGAGACGGGGCATCGATATACCAGAGTAGACTAGCGTATACCTTCTCGACCCATACAGATGGGCGATGGATGATCCCATATCCATTGGTGTTTGACATCAGAGATGATATACGGGTGCTCAGTAGAGACTGGGTACACTGGACGGACTCGCCGAGAACTCCCAGATGGTAATATACCTTACGTCGGATGGCAGTTCTCTGGTGACACTGGTACAGTGTAGTCTGTTGACCCGAGATCGTCATAGAGTATTGTGTGATTCCCACTGTGCTTTGAATTCCACCTTACCACGTCCAAGAGGGCGTGCAAAACGGTGGTTTTTGGGTACAGTCCCGAGTCACATGGAGGCAATGAGCGATAGGAGGGGATTCGTCTCTCCCGGTATAGGGAGTTGATGTTGTGCTGTGTTCGATTGGCTATAACCTGAAATCCCTGGCCAGGGTTGCTGAGATTTACTGGTACCTGTAGTATCTCGAACTGTTATAGACCTCACATCGACACGACTTATCGAGCTATTGGGGTCTGACGTTTACCACGCTTAGGCAAGATATGCGACATATCAGACGATCAGACCGGACTGTACGGTAAGTGTTACTGGTTGGATTCACAGGAGTGTGAGCGGGCTTGCTCGTCGATCTTCTGATCGCTCAATACCCGGATGGACGTTACGTTTAGCAGACCGCTTGCGGCTTGTGGGTGTTTGATATGATCATCACCTGCTGCCGGCGTATTGACGAGTCTTTAGAGTCCTACACAGAGGTTTCCTGGCTCAAGCGAAACGAAATAGGAGCGCATATGAGATATGTGCGGGACCGAGAATAATGCGTGTATGTGATACCGTATTCTATTCTCGCGATGAATGTATCGAATGGTTGTATGTGATATGACCTAGTTATCAATTCAAGGATTGATTCGATAAGCCGATACATTTGATATTAGTCGGTTATATGCGATATGACCGGATCGTTAAATCAAGTGTTGATTTAATGTATAATTATGTACTTGATATATTACTTTACATTAACTAGTATTGGTTCACTTAAGATGGATTTTCTCACTTGATTGTGCACATTGTATATATGATATATTTTTGTGCACAAGATTGTATCATGTTTGATGATGCATGCAAACTTGGGTTAGTGTTTGATTTAAACCTTGGTTAAGTAAATGGTTAGGGTTTTTATTTATTTATTCATTTATTTATTTATTTATTTTTGGCAAAAGAAAAGAAAATGGTGGCTTATTTTGTATTATAGTTGAAGCTTCATGAAGCTTTGAAAAAGTCTACCATTTTTGTTTCATGCCTAACCTAACCATTCACCTAACCTTAGTTTACTCTCTACACATAACCATGGTTGCAAGATGATAGATATCATTTCATTTTCTTTTTCTAAAATAATACTTATTATATTCTTTTTCTTCTTCTTTTTCTTCAAAGCTTGCAACCATTAATGGCATCTTGAGAAAAAGAGTGAGAAATCCAATTCTAAAGTGAGCCCACTTTCTATTTCTTCATCCTCTACCTCTTGCCAAGTAGTATAGGGTGTTTTCTTCACAAGTTTCATGACTTGGTGAAGTGGGAGCTTGATCTTGTGTTGCCTCGACGTAGATCATCTTCGGTATCGAAGTCGACGACCTAGCCCGATCATTCTTCCGATGAAGACGACGCTAGAGCCCGGGATCCGATGATCACAGCGAAGAGACTTCATCACGGAGCTATGGAGGTGGAGGACCGGATCTACAAAAGTCGTATTTCCGTTCACTTCTTAGTAATGTAGTTTACTAGTTGTAGTTATTGTCTAAACTCTAGTCAACGATCCGTATTAGGGTTTCTCGGCACTTGTAAAATTTGAAATTGGCATGGTTCATGCCTTGTGAGACCTCATTAGTGTGCCTAGGAACCCTACAGTGGTATCAGAGCATAGCTAGAACCTTAGGCGATGCATAGACGATGTTAGAAATCCGAACGAACATCGAAACCCTAACTCAAATTGCTCTCTGGACAATTTTCAAAAATGTGGATTTTTGTGAATTAAAAATATGCAAAAATATCAGCAGGAATTTCTAAGAATTACAGTGAAGTTCGATCACCTGATTCCATCAAAGTGCGGCGGAACAGCGGCATTAGCATGTATAATGCGGCGGTTCCGCGGCCAATTTGTCTCTTCTCCCATTGATATTTGCACAGTAATTCTTATATTTTGGTGCTGTATTTTCTGGGAATTTTTAATATGCACTCAAGAGTAGAGTTTTCTGGGTTGTATTAGGAGTTCGTAGATTCGATCGGATTATCAAATTTTGTCTATGTGTTTTCCGGATAATTTGTTGAATATGTTAAAAAGTTCGACCGGATATAAATACCCAATTTTTCCCATGTTGGGAAATTTCCAAGTGTTGGATCTTTCCGTGGTTTAACAACGTTCTAAGTAGTGCAAGTAACGCGATGGACCCTCTAGAAGACAACAAACCTTAACTCGATTATTTGACCGTCTTGAACTGCCCTTTGAACCTTCGGGTTTGGGGCAGTACGGCGTGCCACATCTGAGGCGTTGGCTTGACCCTTCTACGGCTGGACCGTTGGTACTGAGGCATGAACTGGATGTTTTTTTAAACCTATTTCATGTGTTGATTTGTTTCGGGAAAACTTGGGTGTTTGAATGTTCGATCGGAAAGTTTAACATTTTCTATTTATCTGGAATGGGATACAATATTTGGAATCCACAAGCAGTTATGCGATAACTGATTTGAATGTTATAAACATAGCACTTTAGTCTCACTTGATCGGTTGCCACAGAATTTTGATGCGATCAAAAGTCCGTCGCAATCACGTAGCGTACGCGGATACTCGCCGGATAAACTTAATAGACAGCTACACCCTATATCCCTGACCAAGTGACTGTAGGAGAACCCCGTCGCCGAAAGCATCCGTTCGGGTGCTCGCGCGCAGCGGTGTTCCGCCTTGGTGCACTTCGTCGATGGTATCGGGGGTGCGGCCGTCTACTGAAGTTTGCGACGAGCATTCGATCAGAATGTCGGGAATCCTGTTGAATTGCCCGACTTGATATCGAAAAGAGTTTTCGATAATGAGACTAAAATGCGGGGTTTATAAATGTTAGGCATGCGATGTCTAAGTATTTCATTTGATTAGGCATGCAATGTCTAAAGAGGTTGCGGATTCCAACTGTTGTACTTTTACACTTTCTTTTCTGTGACCGTATGTGTAATGTGTGATATCGCCGGTTTCGTTGCTATATGTCAACGACAATTGGGATACGCATGTTTACTTACGTTGATGACATGTGATGTTATGTGTTGCTGGATATGTTATATTGGATCGTCGTGTTCGAATAGCCAGGGGTTTTTTATGTGAGATGAGTGTTTTTCATTTTCATTCATGTAAAAACTTGTATGTAATATTCTTTTATTGGGGCACTTCCAGGTTGCGGAAGATGTCACCTTTTGTATATTATTTACTTTTCCGCACTAGGATAGACCCAAGGAGGGGAGCACAAGTAACCGGGTTCTAGGGTCCAGTGGGAGACCATCTCGAGGAGTCGAGTCCGGGTCTCCTAACCCTAGAATTGGTAGGGTTGCTTGCCGCTCTCGTAGGGGTCTAGGGGTGTGGGTTTGGCTATTCATCGCGACCGTGGAATCCGTGTTTTATACTGGCTCGTATTGAAAAAATGGACGTCCTAGTATATCCAATGTTTCATTTGATTCTTCTGCTGCGATATCTTTGATGTGATCATGTGATGTTCTGTGATAGATACTGTATATGTTAGTTCTATGTATGCCCTAGAGGCCATTACTGTACATAGGATGTACATTGTAGTGGATGCTGGGACATATATAGGGAGGACTTTCTTGCTCGACATGATAGTATGCTATCTGGTTACTCTTTACCTTAACGTGTACATTGATTGTCTCTCTGTTACATGTTGGTAAAGCCCTTAGGATGTGTACTTGACTACCTGGACTATTATGCGGATCATACTAGTGGGGACATGGTAGTCCATAAGTACATCCTTCAAAGTCCCTAGTCGTGGGTGTATCGAGATGGGGCATCGATATACCAGAGTAGACTAGCGTGTACCTTCTCGACCCATACAGATGGGCGATGGATGATCCCATATCCATCGGTGTTTGACATCAGAGATGATATACGGGTGCTCAGTAGAGACTGGGTACACTGGACGGACTCGCCGAGAACTCCCAGATGGTATTATACCTCACGTCAGATGGCAGTTCTCTGGTGACACTGGTACAGAGTAGTCTGTTGACCCGAGATCGTCATAGAGTCTTGTGTGGTTCCCACTGTGCTTTGATTTCCATCTTACCACGTCCAAGAGGGCGTGCAAAACGGTGGTTTTTGGGTACAGTCCCGAGTCACATGGAGGCAATGAGCGATAGGAGGGGATTCGTCTCTCCCGGTATAGGGGGTTGATTTTGCGCTGTGTTCGATTGGCTATAACAGGAAATCCCTTGCCAGGGTTGCTGAGATTTACTGGTAAGTGTTACCAGTAGTTTCTCGAATTGTTATAGACCTCGTATCGACACGACTTATCGAGCGATTGGGGTCTGACGTTTACCATCCCTAGGCGAGATATGCGACATATCAGACGACGAGACCGGACTGTACGGTAGTGTTACTGGTTGGATTCACTGGAGTGTGAGCGGGCTTGCTCGTCGATCTTCTGATCGCTCAATACCCAGGTGGCCGTTACGTTTAGCAGACCGCTTGCGGCTTGTGGGTGTTTGATATGATCATCATCTGCTGCCGGCGTATTGACGAGTCTTTAGAGTCCTACACAGAGGTTTCCTGGCTCAAGCAAAACGAAATAGGAGCGCATATGAGATATGTGCGGGACCGAGAATAATACCAGTATGTGATACTGTATTCGATTCTCGCGATGTGACATTGATCGGTTATATGCGATATAGCCGAGTTATCGGATCAAGTGTTGATTCGATAAGTTGTTACTGATGATACCAGTCGGTTATGTGCGACATGACCGGATCATTGAATCAAGTGTTGATTTAATGATTTAATGCATAATTATATATTTGATATATTACTTTGCATTAACTAGTATCGGTTCACTTTAAATGGATTTTCTCGCTCGGGTGTGCACATTGTATATATGATATAGTTTTGTGCACTTGTATCATGTTTGATGATACATGGTTTTTGGTTAAGTGTATAGAATAAAACTATGGTCAAGATGATGATTAGGGTTTTGCATATTCTTTTAATTATTTGCTTATTCATTTTGGAAAATAATTAAAGCATAAAAGAAGAAAAACAAAATGGTTTTCTTTCTTTATTCTTCATGAAGCTTATTGAAGCTTCATGAAACTTTGACCACTTAACCATTTTGTCTTCTTCTTTTGACCCTAACCATTGATCTAACCTAAGTTAATTCTCTACACCTAACCATGGTGAAAATTATGATAAGATTATGATTCTTTTCTATTCTAAATGAACTTATCATAATTTTTATCTTCTTCTTGCTCTTCTTCTTCTTCATGAAGAAGCTTGTCTTCATCAATGGCATATTGAGCATATGAGTGTGAAATCCAATTCTAAAGTAAACCCACTTCCTATTTCTTCATCCTCTACCTCTTGCCAAGTAGTAGAGTGTGTTTCCTTCACAAGTTTTCATGGCAAGGTGAAGGTGGAGCTTGATCTAGCGATGCCTCGACGTAGATCATCTTCGGCATGGACATCGACGACCTAGCTCGCTTATTCTTCGACGAAGCCGACGCTAGAGCCCGGGAGTTCACTTGGACAGCGAAGGCACTTCGTTGCGGAGCTATGGAGGTGGACAAACGGATCTACAAAGGTTGTATTTCCGTATTCCCTTAGTTAATTGTTAACTAGTTATCTTTTCGCCTAAAATTCTAGCCGACGATCCGTTGTCGGGTTTCTCGGCACCGTTAAAATTTTAATATGGTATGATCGATGCCTTGTGAGACATCATTAGGGTGCCCAGGAACCCTACAGTGGTATCAGAGCTACTAGGCATTGGATGTCGACCTATGGGGGGTTCTCACTGTGTGACAGTGTGGCGAAGCATAGGTTCTTACCCCCAGGGTGTCCCGAGACCGGAAGGTGTTCCGGCGGGTTGTAGTCCTCGCGAGGGGGCATGCATAAAAAGTAGCGGCTGAGGGACCCGTTGGTGCCACGGCGACCCTATTGGATGGGGTGGCTGCCTGACCAACACTGGTATCAGAGCTACTAGGCATTGGATGTCGACCTATGGGGGGTTCTCACTGTGTGACAGTGTGGCGAAGCTAGGATCTTACCCCCAGGGTGTTCCGGCGGGTTGTAGTCCTCGCGAGGGGGCAAGCGTAAAAAGTAGCGGCTGAGGGACCCGTTGGTGCCACGGCGAACCCATTGGATGGGGTCGCTGCCTGACCTACAGTGGTATCAGAGCCTAGCTAGAGCCTTAGGCGAAATCCAGAAGGAATTTGATACCGGAACGAACCCGAAACCAACTCCAAAATAGCTCTCTGTCATTTTTTCAAAAACTAGGATTTTTCCAAAGTAAAAATATCCAGAAAACCCAGCAGGAAATTGTAAGAATTACTGTGCAAATACGAGATTATTTGGATTTTAAACAGGCGCGGAACCGCGCCACGAGCATGCCTCGTGCGGCGGTTCCGCCGCCACTTGGTGACGTCACAGTTCCAGTTTTGCACAGTAATTCAATATTTCCAGTGTTGAGTTCTCTGGGTACTTTTTAAATTTATTCAAGAGTTGAATAATCTGGAGTTGTTTTGGGGATTCGGTATTTCGGTATCAAATTTCGTCTATTTGGCTTTCCGGATAAATTTTAGAATATGTTAAAAAGTTCGACCGGATATAAATACCCAATTTTTCCCCTGTCGGGAAATTTCCAAGTGTTGGATTTTTCCGTAGTTTAACGACGTTCTAAGTAGTGCAAGTAACTCGATGGTCCCTATAGAAGACAACAAACCTTAACTCGATTATGTGACCGTCTTGAACTGCCCTTTGAACCTTCGGGTTTGGGGCAGTACGGTGTGCCACATGTGAGGCGTTGGCTTGACCCTTCTACGGCTGGACCGTTGGTACTGAGGCACGAACTGAATGTTGTTAGACTTATTTCATGTGTTGACCTGTTTCGGGAAAACTTGGGTGTTCGATTGTTCGATCGGAAAGTTTGACATTTTCTATTTATCCGGAATGGGATACAATAATTGGAATTCACAAATTGTTATGAGATAACTGAATGAATGTTATAAACGTAGCACTTTAGTCTCACTTGATCGGTTGCCACGGAATTTTGATGTGATCAAAAGTCCGTCGCAATCGCGTAGCATACGCGGATACTCGCCGGGTAAACTTAAATAGACAGCTTCACTCCATATCCCCGACCAAGTGACTGTAGGAGAACCCCGTCGCCGAAAGCATCCGTTCGGGTGCTCGTGGTAGCGGTGTTCCGCCTTGGTGCACTTCGTCGACGGTATCAGGGGTGTAGCCGTCTTCTGAAGTTTGCGCCGAGCATTCGATCAGGGTGTCGGGAATCTTGTTGAATTGCCCGACTTGGTATTGAAAAGTGTTTTCGATAATGAGACTAAAATGCGGGGTTTATAATTGTTAGGCATGCGATGTCTAAGTAATTCATTTGATTAGGCATGCGATGTCTAAAGAAATTGCGGATTCCAACTGTTGTAGTTTTACACTTTCTTTACTGTGACCGTAAGTGTAATATGTGATATCGCCGGTTTCGTTGCTATATGTCAATGACAATTGGGATGCGCATATTTACTTACGTTGATGACATGTGATGTTATGTGTTGCTGGATATGTTATATTGGATCGTCGTGTTTGAATAGCCGGGGGTTTTTATGTGAGATGAGTGTTTTTCATTTTCATTCATGTAAAAAACTTGTATGTAATATTCTTTTATTTGGGGCGCTTCCGGGTTGCGGAAGTTGTCACCGTTTGTATATTATTTACTTTTCTGCACTAGGATAGACCCAAGGAGGAGGGCACAAGTAACCGGGTTCTGGAGTCCAGTGGGAGACCAACTCGAGGAGTCGAGGTCGGGTCTCCTAACTCTAGAATTGGTAGGGTTGCTTGCCGCTCTCGTAGGGGTCTAGGGGTGTGGGTTTGGCTATCATCACGACCGTGGAATCCGTGTTTTATACTGGCTCGTTTTGAAAACACGGACATTCTAGTATATCCAATATTTCATATGATTCTTCTGCTGCAATACCTTTGATGTGTTTCTGTGATGGATATAGAATATAGTATATATGATATATTATATAGACGTTACTTATGTTTTACACCCGCGCTAGCCCTGCCCTGCTCTGTCGTTAGTTACCTAACCTAACGGTGCACGAGGGGACATCGAGGCGAATGCGGATGGCATAAGTGTACGTCATATCTATCTGTGATGTTTAGGTACTTAAATGATGGGACTTCATTAATGTGATTAATGAAATAAAAGAAACCTAAGATGTTGTAGAATCGAATTTCAAAATAAAACAGGTAGCTACAGTTCTTGCTTTGCACAGCGGTATATACGATATATCCTGCACCTTATTCGATAAGGAAAGGACCGAGATCCCTTCACCGGGAGTGACTCCTTTAGCAATAACTGGCAGATGCTACACACTCGGTTTGTCTTTTGATAGCTTTTAAGTGTTTTTGCTTTGCACAGTGATATATATGATATATCCCGCACCTCATTCGACGAGGAAAGGACCGACGATCCCTTCACCGGGAGTGACTCCTTTAGCAAAACTAGAAAAGCCTAAAAAACACTCCATTTCAAAATTCATTCGATCCTACAACGATATCAAGTTCATTACGCAATAGGTTTTCAGAAAAACCTGTCGTAGCCCTCCGTCATTTCAGATATGTACTGGTTAGTATTCGTGCTACGTTTGTTGACCTCTGTCAAGGCGTAGTGTGCTGTAGCTGATTAGCGCTTATCTGCATAAGCATATGATGTGATTGATTTAGGATAGTCGTGCGACCTTGTTGGCCTCTGTCAAGGGTCGTGCGGGTGGGTTTACTTCAATCAAGAAATGACGGGTTGAACTTGACTAGCAGCCTATGGTTTGTTGACCTCTGTCAAGGTCATAGGACGCTAGGGGCAAAACATTATCGGGAATTTCAAGTGTTGAAATTTGCAATGAGATTGCATACCTTCTATGAGATAGTTGGATCCCGATACCCGCTGCGAGTAAGAGTTACTCCTGGGAGAGTTTTATACATTACAATTAGCCAATCAAGTAGGTGTCTAGAAAGGTGTCAACGGGGTTACACCTCTGGGAAAACGAGGTTTACATTAATTAGGTTCGTGCGAAAGCATGGGGGACCTCCCTCAAAGTACCGACACTGGCCTGGCTGAAAGATTGGCGAACTTGTAGTGTGTAATTAATCCCGGCTAGTCTTTCCTTTTAGGGTTTGAAGGAAGATTTGATAAAAAGCAGTGGGAGCCATCCTGATTAAATAAAATAATAACCAATCTATTCTTGCAAGAGCGCACGCTGAGTGTTTTCTTCTCTCTCTCCTGGTAGCGACCATATCACGTCCTAATCAAGATAATAAAACGGAATATTGACCGAACCAGCTTGTTATACTGAGCTGGGGAACGTTGGTCCCGCTCCAATTTATAATTGTTATAAGACAGAGCAGGAAATTGGGGGATACCAGAATTCCCGTGCCGCCCAAACGAAGAGAGTGCATGCTGATGCATCATCTTCGGGTGTGTTCATTATACAGAACTGTTTCTCAGTATCCTCCGCATCCTTGGTATATGATACCGGATCAGGATCCCAGATATGTAATATGTTACATAGGGCTACAAAAGGGTAGAAAAACTGAGAATGGGTGATAAGTTTCATGAGGCAGAAAACGGGGCAAGTGTTGCAGCCAAGTCTGTTGGTCACTGTCACCCTGTATTGTAATACATTGATTATGAACGTATGTTATTAGATACCGAACCTGATATACAAAATCATATCTGTCTCTTTATTAGTAAAGAAACGATAATATTCTGTATTGTTGGATAATGTTTTGAACATTTCCTATATCAAAAGTTGATCGGTTCAGGCACGTTATCTAAAAGCATTGATGTTCTAAATCAAGTTACAGTTCTTAGTATACAGAACACACATAAGAGGAAAAGTTCAGAAATGAACGAATTCTTCTTGAGGTATTGTAGACTAGGTCATATCAATGCGACCCGACTGGCTAGAGTTACATAAAGATGCATATTTAAATTAGTTTGAACTTACATCTTGTGAAACTCGCCAGTCATGTCACAAAGATAAGATGACCATACCTCCGTTTACTGGAAACAGAGAAAGAGTTAATGAACTCTTGGGACTGATACATGTTGATGTATGTAGGTCCCCAGTCTACAAATGCCAGGACTGGTTCTTTATACTTCATTACGTTCTCTGATGATCTGTTTAGATTCAGACATATGTTCTTGTTGAAACACAAGTCCGAACCTTTTGAGATATTCACAGAATACAAGTTAGAAGTAGAGAACCAAAATACGGGTATAAGTATTATGTCCTTTGATGTGATCGAGGAAGAGAATACTTGAGCAAGGAAATCCTGGACTATTCTAAAGGAGAATAAGATTCTCTCTCAGCATTACTCCTCCATATACACCATAGCACGATGGTATATCGGGGCGGAGCAGATACACCCTATTTGATATGGTGTGCTCTATGATGAGTACTACTGAGTTACCTTTTTCCTATTGGGTGTTATGCACTTGTGAAGTTGCATACCTATTGAATAGGGTTTGAATCAAATCAGTGCCTACCACTTTAAATGAGATATGGAAAGGGAAGAGCCCATATCTTAAGTTAGTTAAGATTTGGGGTTGACCGGCCTATGTCTAAAAGCAAAATCCGGACAAGCTCGAGGCAAAGTTAGTTATGTAGAACTGGAAGTGTTCCAACTATACAAACTACAGCAGATGATTTGGTACAACCAGAGGATTCAGTAGATACCAACGAACCTCAGCCTCTCCGCCGATCTAGTAGGGTTCCTCACCCACCTGAGAGATACTTTGGTTTCTCTATGACAGTGGGAGCTAGGATTGCATCATGAGATGATGACCCAACTAGTTTTCGAGCTGGCCATCGAGAGTAGGACTCTGTAAGAATGGCTGGATGCTTAGCGATCTGAGATGGAATCCATATACACCAACAAAGTATGGACTTTGGTTGCTATATCTGAAGGGTTAAATCCCCATCAGGAGCAAGTATATCTTGAGAAGATTACTTGGTGTACATGGAAGAGTTGAGACTTTCAAAGCTAGACTTGTTAAAGGTCTACATCATTGACCAGGTATGGATGATGATGAAACCTTTTCTAAGTAGCTATGCTTAAGTCCATCCAGATCCTACTTGCCATGGCTACATACCATGACTACGATATCTGGTGTCATGACTGCTTTTCTAAATGATGTTTTAGAAGAGTGCGTCTATAAGTACACAGCCAGAGGGCTTCGTAGACAGTGGGAGCAGCGGAAACGTGTGCAAGATGCTTCAAAAGGATTAAAGCAGGCATCGCGGAGTTGGAACATCTGTTTTGATGAGTTAGTCAAAGAGTTTGACATCATCAAAATGGTAGATGAACCTTGTATAAACAAAAAGGTAGTAGGGAGTATGGTGGTGATCCTCGTAGAGTACGTGGATGACATACTCTTGATAAGAAAGGAGTTTCTTATGCTACGCTCGATCAATCTCCGCTTGTCACTATGATTCTCCATATAGGATCAAGATGATACCTCCTAAATCCTGGATTTTGGATCTATGAGATAGATCTAAGTGGATGTTAGAATTCTCACTAGCTGTAGTGAGATGGTATCAATCGATCCTGGGGAGAATCACTGGAAGTGTTCCAGGGTGATAAAGACGACTGAATGTCAGTCGCAGGCATTGTCTTTACCCTCAGTAAAGGGACGGTATGTTGGAAGAGTTCCAAGCTAGATACCGTGGCATACTAGACGATAAAGGCTGGATACATCACTACTTGAGATGCTACCAAAGAGGAAGTCTGGGTGTATATTAGTTCATGAGATGAACTTAGTTCCTCCCATTGTGTGACAATGGAGTTGTGGCTTATGCCAAGGAACGCATGTCCCATCAGTGATCCAGACTTATTCTAAGGCAGTATCACCTGATCATGGAGATGGTTGATCTCCAGGTTGATCGAGGCAAGGAGAGCAGACTTAGAGGATAACACGGCCGATCCACTCACGAAGGCCTATTCCCAGAGAGAGACTTTTATGGGATGGTTGAGTATGAGATACTACAACCACTGCTACAGATGGCCCTAGTGCAAGTGGGAGATTGTTAGTTATATGTATGCCCTAGAGGCCATTATTGTACATAGGATGTACATTGTAGTGGATGCTGGGACATATATAGGGAGGACTTTCTTGCTCGACATGATAGTATGCTATCTGGTTACTCTTTACCTTAACGTGTACATTGATTGTCTCTCTGTTACATGTTGGTAAAGCCCTTAGGATGAGTACTTGACTACCTGGACTATGATGCGGATCATACTAGTAGGGACATGGTAGTCCATAAGTACATCCTTCAAAGTCCCTAGTCGTGGGTGTATTGAGATGGGGCATCGATATACCAGAGTAGACTAGCGTGTACCTTCTCGACCCATACAGATGGGCGATGGATGATCCCATATCCATCGGTGTTTGACATCAGAGATGATATACGGGTGCTCAGTAGAGACTGGGTACACTGGACGGACTCGCCGAGAACTCCCAGATGGTATTATACCTCACGTCAGATGGCAGTTCTCTGGTGACACTGGTACAGAGTAGTCTGTTGACCCGAGATCGTCATAGAGTCTTGTGTGGTTCCCACTGTTCTTTGATTTCCATCTTACCACGTCCAAGAGGGCGTGCAAAACGGTGGGTTTTGGGTACAGTCCCGAGTCACATGGAGGCAATGAGCGATAGGAGGGGATTCGTCTCTCCCGGTATAGGGGGTTGATGTTGCGCTGTGTTCGATTGGCTATAACAGGAAATCCCTGGCCAGGGTTGCTGAGATTTACTGGTAAGTGTTACCAGTAGTTTCTCGAATTGTTATAGACCTCGTATCGACACGACTTATCGAGCTATTGGGGTCTGACGTTTACCACCCCTAGGCGAGATATGCGATATATCAGACGACGAGACCGGACTGTACGGTAGTGTTACTGGTTGGATTCACTGGAGTGTGAGCGGGATTGCTCGTCGATCTTCTGATCGCTCAATACCCGGGTGGCCGTTATGTTTAGCAGACCGCTTGCGGCTTGTGGGTGTTTGATATGATCATCATCTGCTGCCGGCGTATTGACGAGTCTTTAGAGTCCTACACAGAGGTTTCCTGGCTCAAGCAAAACGAAATAGGAGCGCATATGAGATATGTGCGGGACCGAGAATAATACTAGTATGTGATACTGTATTCGATTCTCGCGATGTGACATTGATCGGTTATATGCGATATAGCCGAGTTATCGGATCAAGTGTTGATTCGATAAGTTGTTACTGATGATACCAGTCGGTTATGTGCGACATGACCGGATCATTGAATCAAGTGTTGATTTAATGATTTAATGCATAATTATATATTTGATATATTACTTTGCATTAACTAGTATCGGTTCACTTTAAATGGATTTTCTCGCTCGGGTGTGCACATTGTATATACGATATAGTTTTGTGCACTTACTTGTATCATGTTTGATGATACATGGTTTTTGGTTAAGTGTATAGAATAAAACTATGGTCAAGATGATGATTAGGGTTTTGCATATTCTTTTAATTATTTGCTTATTCATTTTGGAAAATAATTAAAGCATAAAAGAAGAAAAACAAAATGGTTTTCTTTCTTTATTCTTCATGAAGCTTATTGAAGCTTCATGAAACTTTGACCACTTAACCATTTTGTCTTCTTCTTTTGACCCTAACCATTGATCTAACCTAAGTTAATTCTCTACACCTAACCATGGTGAAAATTATGATAAGATTATGATTCTTTTCTATTCTAAATGAACTTATCATAATTTTTATCTTCTTCTTGCTCTTCTTCTTCTTCATGAAGAAGCTTGTCTTCATCAATGGCATATTGAGCATATGAGTGTGAAATCCAATTCTAAAGTAAACCCACTTCCTATTTCTTCATCCTCTACCTCTTGCCAAGTAGTAGAGTGTGTTTCCTTCACAAGTTTTCATGGCAAGGTGAAGGTGGAGCTTGATCTAGCGATGCCTCGACGTAGATCATCTTCGGCATGGACATCGACGACCTAGCTCGCTTATTCTTCGACGAAGCCGACGCTAGAGCCCGGGAGTTCACTTGGACAGCGAAGGCACTTCGTTGCGGAGATATGGAGGTGGACAAACGGATCTACAAAGGTTGTATTTCCGTATTCCCTTAGTTAATTGTTAACTAGTTATCTTTTCGCCTAAACTTCTAGCCGACGATCCGTTGTCGGGTTTCTCGGCACCGTTAAAATTTTAATATGGCATGATCGATGCCTTGTGAGACCTCATTAGGGTGCCCAGGAACCCTACAGTATATAGTATATATGATATATTATATAGACGTTACTTATGTCTTACACCCGCGCTAGCCCCGCCCCGCTCTGCCGTTAGTTACCTAACCTAACGGTGCACGAGGGGACATCGAGGCGAATGCGGATGGCATAAGTGTACGTCGTATTTATCTGTGATGTTTAGGTAACTTAAATGATGGGACTTCATTAATTTGATTAATGAAAATAAAAGAAACCTAAGATGTTGTTGAATCGAATTTCAAAATAAAACAGGTAGCTACAGTTCTTGGTTTGCATCGCGGTGTTCCTTGTAGAACATCCTGCACTTTATTCGATAAGGAAAGGACCGAGATCCCTTCACCGGGAGTGACTCCTTTAGAAATAACTGGCAGATGCTACAAACTCGGTTTGTTTTTGATTGCTTCTATAGTTTCTGCTTTGCACATTGATATATATGATATATCCCGCACCTCATTCGACGAGGAAAGGGCCGACGATCCCTTCACCGGGAGTGACCCCTTTAGCAAAACTAGAAAAGCCTAAAAAAGACTCCATTTTAAATTCATTCGATCCTACAACGATATCAAGTTCATTAAGCAATAGGTTTTCAGAAAAACCTGTCGTAGCCCTCCGTCATTTCAGATAAGTGGTAGTTAGTATTCGTGCTGCGTTTGTTGGCCTGCGTCAAGGCGTAGTGTGCGGTAGCTAACTAGTATTTATCTGCTTATGCATATGATGCAGATTGGATTAGGGTAGTCGTGCGACTTTGTTGGCCTGCGTCAAGGGTCGTGCGGGTGGGTTTAATTCAATCAGGAAATGACGGGTTGAACTTGACTAGCGCACTATGGTTTGTTGGCCTGCGTCAAGGTCATAGGACACTAGGGGCAAAATTATCGAGAATTTCAAGTGTTGAAATTTGCAATGAGATTGCATACCTTCTATGTGATAGTTGGATCCCGATACCCGCTGCGAGTAAGAGTTACTCCTGGGAGAGTTTTACACATTATAATTAGCCGATCAAGTAGGTGTCTAGAAAGGTGTCAATGGGGTTACGCCTCTGGGAAAACGAGGTTTACTTTAATTAGGTCCGTGCAAAAGCACGGGGAACCTCCCTCAAAGTACCGACACTGGCCTGGCTGAAAGATTGGCGAACTTGTAGCGTGTAATTAATCCCGACTAGTCTTTCCTTTTAGGGTTTGGAGGAAGGTTTGATAAAAACAGTGGGAGCCATCCTGATTAGATAAAATAATAACCAATCTGATCTTGCAAGAGCGCACGCAGAGTGTTTTCTTCTCTCTCTCTCTCCAGGTAGCGACCATATCACGCCTTAATCAAGATAATAAAACAGATATATTGACTGAACCCGCTTGTTATACTGAGCTGGGGAACGTTGGTCCCGCTCCAACTTATAAATGTTATAAGATAGAGCAGGAAATTGGGGAATACCAGATTTCCCGTGCCGCCCAAACGAAGAAAGTACATGATGATGCATCTTCTTCGGGTGTGTTCGTTACACAGAACTGTTTCTCAATGTCCTCTACGTAATGGGTATTTGATACCGGATCAGGAACCCAGATATGTAATCTATTATATTGGGCTACAGAAAGGTAGAGAACTGAGAACGGGTGATAAGTTTCATGAGGCAGAAAACGGGGCAAGTGTTGCAGCCAAGTCTGTTAGTCACTGTCACCCTGTATTACAAATACATTGATTCTGAACGAATGTTATTAGATACCGAACCTGATATACAAAATCATATCAGTCTCTTTATAAATAAAGAAATGATAAAATTTTGTATTGTTGGATAATGTTTTGAACATTTCCTATATCAAAAGTTGATCGGTTCGGGCACGTTATCTAAAAGCATTGATGTTCTAAATCAAACTACAGTTCTTAGTATACGGAACACACACAAGAGAAAGAGTTCAGAAATGAACGAATACTTCTTGAGGTATTGTAGACTAGGTCATATCAATGTGACCCGACTAGCTGAAGTTACATTAAGATGCATATTTACATTTGTTTGAATTTACATCTTGTGAAACTTGCCGGGTATGTCACAAAGATAAGATGACCATAGCTCTGTTTATTGGAAACAGAGAAAGAGTTAGTGAACTCTTAGGATTGATACATGCTGATGTATGAAGGTCCCCTGTCTACACATGCCATTACCGGTTCTTTGTACTTCATTACATTCTCTGACGATCTCTCAAGATTCAGACACATGTTCCTGTTGAAACACAAGTCCGAAGCTTTTGAGATATTCACAGAATATAAGTTAGAAGTAGAGAACCAAAAACGGGTATAAGTATTATGTCCTTTGATGAGATCAAGGAGGAGAATACTTGAGCACGGAATTCCTGGACTATTCTAAAGGAGAATGAGATTCTCTCTGAGCATTACTCCTTCGTATACACCATAGCACGATGGTATATCGGGGCGGAGCAATAGCACCCTATGTGATAAGGTGTGCTCTATGATGAGTACTACTGAGTTACCTGTTTCCTTTTGGGAGTTATGCACTTGAGAAGTTGCATACCTATTGAATAGGGTTTCAATCAAATCAGTTGCCTACCACTTCATATGTGATATGGAAAGGGAAGAGCCCATATCTTAAGTCAGTTAAGATTTGGGGTTGTCTGGCCTATGTCTAAAAAGAAAAATCCGGACAAGCTCGAGGCAAGGTCAGTTATGTAGAACTGGAAGTGTTTCAGCTATACAAACTGCAGCTGATGATTTGGTAGAACCGAAAGATTCAATAGTAACCAACGAACCTCAGCCTCTCCGCCGATCTAGTAGGGTTCCTCACCCACCTGAGAGATACTTCTGTTTCTCTATGACAGTGGGAGCGAGGATTGCATCATGAGATGATGACCCAACTAGTTTTGACCTGGCCATCAAGTGTGGGACTCTGTAAGAATGGCTGGATACTTAGCGATCTGAGATGGAATCCTTATACACCAACAAAGTATGGACTTTAGTTGCTATATCTGAAGGGTTAAATCCCCATCAGGAGCAAGTATATCTTAAGAAGATTACTTGGTGTACATGGAAAAGTTGAGACTTTCAAAGCTAGACTTGTTAAAGGTTTGCATCATTGACCAGGTATGGATTATGTTGAAACCTTTTCTAAGGATCTATGCTTAAGTCCATCCAGATCCTACTTGCCACGGCTACATACCATGACTACGATATCTGGTGGTTGGGTGTCATGACAGCTCTTCTAAAATGATGTTTTGGAAGAGAGCATCTATAAGTACACAGCCAGAGGGCTTCGTAGAAAGTGGGAGCAGCGAAAACGTGTGCAAGATGTTTTATGTGATGAAGCAGGCATCGCGGAGTTGGAACATCTGTTCTGATGAGTTAGTCAAACAGTTTGACATCATTAAAATGGTAGATGAACCTTGTATATACAAAAAGGTAGTAGGGAGTATGGTAGTGATCCTCGTAGAGTACGTGGATGACATACTCTTGATAAGAAAGGAGTTTCCTATGCTACGCTCGGTCAATCTCCGCTTATCACAAGGATTCTCCATATAGGATCAAAGTAATACCTACTAAATCCTAGGTTTTGGATCTATGAGATAGATCTAAATGGATGTTAGGATTCTCATTAGTTGTAGTGAGATGGTATCAGTTCATCCTGGGGAGAATCACTGGAAGGGTTCAAGGGTGATAAAGACGACTGAATATCAGTCACAGGCATTGTCTTTACCCTCAGTAAAGGGACGGTATGTTGGAAGAGTTCCAAGCTAGATACCGTTGCATACTAGACGATAAAGGCTGGATACATCGCTACTTAAGATGCTACCAAAGAGGCAGTTTGGGTGTATATAGGTTCATGAGATGAACTAGGTTCCTACCATTGTGTGACAATGGAAGTGTGGTTTTAGCCCAGGAACCCCGGTCCCATCAGTGACCCAGACGTATTCTGAGGCAGCATCACCTGATCATGGAGATAGTTGATCTCCAGGGTGATCGAGGTTAGGAGAACAGACTCAGAGGATAACACGGCGAATCCACTCACGAAGGCCTATTCCCAGAGATAGACTTTTATGGGATGGTTGAGTATGAGATACTGCAACCACTGCTACAGATGGCCCTAGTGCAAGTGGGAGATTGTTAGTTATATGTATGCCCTAGAGGCCATTATTGTACATAGGATGTATATTGTAGTGGATGCTGGGACATATATAGGGAGGACTTTCTTGCTCGACATGATAGTATGCTATCTGGTTACTCTTTACCTTAACGTGTATACTGATTGTCTCTCTGTTACATGTTGGTAAAGCCCTTAGGATGTGTACTTGACTACCTGGACTATGATGCGGATCATACTAGTGGGGACATGGTAGTCTATAAGTACATCCTTCAAGGTCCCTAGTCGTGGGTGTATCGAGACGGGGCATCAATATACCAGAGTAGACTAGCGTATACCTTCTCGACCCATACAGATGGGCGATGGATGATCCTATATCCATTGGTGTTTGACATCAGAGATGATATACGGGTGCTCAGTAGAGACTGGGTACACTGGACAGACTCGCCGAGAACTCCCAGATGGTATTATACCTTACGTCGGATGGCAGTTCTCTGGTGATACTGGTACAGAGTAGTCTGTTGACCCGAGATCGTCATAGAGTCTTATGTGATTCCCACCGTGCTTTGATTTCCACCTTACCACGTCCAAGAGGGCGTGCAAAACGGTGGTTTTTGGGTACAGTCCCGAGTTACATGGAGGCAATGAGCGATAGGAGGGGATTCGTCTCTCCCGGTATAGGGAGTTGATGTTGTGCTGTGTTCGATTGGCTATAACCGGAAATCCCTGGCCAGGGTTGCTGAGATTTACTGGTAAGTGTTACCTGTAGTATCTCGAACTGTTATAGACCTCACATCGACACGACTTATTGAGCTATTGGGGTCTGACGTTTATCACCCCTAGGCAAGATATGCGACATATCAGACGATCAGACCGGACTGTACGGTAAGTGTTACTGGTTGGATTCACAGGAGTGTGAGCGGGCTTGCTCGTCGATCTTCTGATCTCTCAATACCCGGGTGGCCGTTACGTTTAGCAGACCTCTTGTGGCTTGTGGGTGCTTGATATGATCATCACCTGCTGCCGGCGTATTGACGAGTCTTTAGAGTCCGACACAAAGGTTTCTTGGCTCAAGCGAAAAGAAATAGGAGCGCATATGAGATATGTGCGGGACCGAGAATAATGCGTGTATGTGATACCGTATTCTATTCTCGCGATGAATGTATCGAATGGTTGTATGTGATATGACCTAGTTATCGATTCAAGGATTGATTCGATAAGCCGATACATTTGATATTAGTCGGTTATATGCGATATGACCGGATCGTTAAATCAAGTGTTGATTTAATTATTTAATGTATAATTATATATTTGATATATTACTTTACATTAACTAGTATTGGTTCACTTAAAATGGATTTTCTCACTTGATTGTGCACATTGTATATATGATATATTTTTGTGCACATGATTGTATCATGTTTGATGATGCATGCAAACTTGGGTTAGTGTTTGATTTAAACCTTGGTTAAGTAAATGGTTAGGGTTTTTATTTATTTATTCATTTATTTATTTATTTATTTTTGGCAAAAGAAAAGAAAATGGTGGCTTATTTTGTATTATAGTTGAAGCTTTATGAAGCTTTGAAAAAGTCTACCATTTTTGTTTCATGCCTAACCTAATCATTCACCTAACCTTAGTTTACTCTCTACACATAACCATGGTTGCAAGATGTTAGATATCACTTCATTTTATTTTTATAAAATAATACTTATCATATTCTTTTTCTTCTTCTTCTTTTTCAAAATGAAGAAGCTTGCAACCATTAATGGCATCTTGAGAAAAAGAGTGAGAAATCCAATTCTAAAGTGAACCCACTTCCTATTTCTTCATCCTATACCTCTTGCCAAGTAGTATAGGGTGTTTTCTTCACAAGTTTCATGACTTGGTGAAGTGGGAGCTTGATCTTGTGTTGCCTCGACGTAGATCATCTTCGGCATCGAAGTCGACGACCTAGCCCGATCATTCTTCCGATGAAGCCGACGCTAGAGCCCGGGATCCGATGATCACAGCGAGGAGACTTCATTACGGAGCTATGGAGGTGGAGGACCGGATCTACAAAGGTCGTATTTCCGTTCACTTCTTAGTAAAGTAGTTTACTAGTTGTAGTTATCGTCTAAACTCTAGTCAACGATCCGTATTAGGGTTTCTCGGCACATGTAAAATTTGAAATTGGCATGGTTGATGCCTTGTGAGACCTCATTAGTGTTCCTAGGAACCCTACAAGGATAGTGAAGTAGGATTATTGCTCTCTTTTATTTTCTTATTCTCACTCATTTTTCATCACAAATAAAAAGCGAGAAAGCTTTGCAAAAGGAGGAAGAAGAAGAAGAATAGTGATCAATCCTTTTGTGATGAATAATGCAAGGATTAATATGATGAATAATGAAACCATGGTTGACTAAACCTTTGTAGAGATTTAACTAGGGCTAGGGTTTGGGTTGGGTTAAGAATGAGTCATAACAAAATATCTTTCACAAAACAAAACTAAACCTTCTAGAATCATCTAGAAAGAATTAACCCAAATCAAACCCTAATCTTGTTTAATCTCTACTAAACATATTGCATTAGTTATCATATCATGTTACAATATTATATATCATATAAATAATATTTATTGTAACCAAATAAAATAATACATTAAACATATATCGCATATATATCAATGTATTACCCGAGTAAGAAAAAGAATCTTTTAGTGAGCTAATATTAGTTAATGTAATATAATATATCACATATATTATTATATATTAAATTATCTAATCAACACTTGATCCGACAATCCGGCTATATCGCATATAACCGACTAATATTTATCCGTACCGATTCATCGAATCAACACTTGATCCGATGACCCGGCTGATATCAAATATCGCGAGGATAGAATACGGTATCTCATATCGTATTATCCTCGGTCCCGCACATATCAAATATGTGCTCCTACTCCGTTTTGCCTGAGTCAAGAAACCTCTGTGTAGGACTCTAAAGAATCGTCAATACGCCGGCAGTAGGTGATGATCATATCAAACACCCATAAGCTGCAAGCGGTCAGCTAAACGTAACAGCCACCCATGTATTGAACGCTCAGAAGATCAACAAGCAAGCCTGTACATTCTCCTGTGAATCCAATCAGTAACACTCCCGTACAGTCCGGTCTCGTCGTCTGATATGTCGCATATCTCACCTAGGGGTGGTAAACGTCAGACCCCAGTAGCTCGATAAGTCATGCCGATATGAGGTCTATAACAGTTCGAGAAACTACTGTTAATACTTACCAGTAAATCTCAGCAACCCTAGCCAGGGATTTCCGGTTAAAACCAATCGAACACAGCACAACATCAACTCCCTATACCGGGAGAGACGAATCCCCTCCTATCGCTCATTGCCTCCATGTGATTCGGGACTGTACCCAAAAGCCACCTTTTTGCACGCACTCTTGGACGTGGTATGATGGAAATTAAAGCACAGTGGGAATCACACAAGACTCTATGACGATCTCGGGTCAACAGACTACTCTGTACCAGTGTCACCGGAGAACTGCCATCTGACGTGAGGTAGAATACCATCTGGGAGTTCTCGTCGAGTCCGTCCAGTATACCCAGTCTCTACTGAGCACCCGTACACCATCCTTGATGTCAAACACCGATGGATATGGGATCATCCATCGCCCATCATATGGGTCAAAATGCGTATACGCTAGTCTACTCTAGTGTCTCGATGCCCTGTCTCGATACACCCTCGACTAGGAACAGTTATAGGATGTACTCGTCGACTACCGTGGCCCCACTAGTATGATCTTAACATAGTCCCAGTAGTCGAATACATATCCTAAGGGCTTTATCAACATGTAATATAGAGACAATCAGAGTACATGTTAAGATAAAGTACAACCAGATAGCATACTATCATGTCGAGCAAGAATGTCCTCCCTATATATGTCCAAGCATCCATTACAATGTACATCATATGCACTGTAATAGCCTCTAGGGCATACATATAACTAACAATCTCCCACTTGCACTAGGGCCATCTGTTGTGGTATCACATACCAAACAATTAGCTGCGGTTGAAGTATCTCATACTCAACCATCCCATAAAAGTCTCGACTGGAAAAAAGCATTTGTGAGTGGATCCGCGCTGTTGTCCTCTGTATCTACTCTCCTAACCTCGATCTCCCTAAAGATCAACCATCTCCATGATCAGACGATACTGCCTAAGAATTATATCTGAATTTCTGATGGGACGGTAGTTCCTTGGCTAAAGCCATAACTCCATTGTCATACAATGGTAGGAACGAAGTTCATCTCATGAACTTAAAATATATCCAGACTGCCTCTTTGGTAGCATCCTTGGTAACGATGTATCTTGCCTTTAATCATATAGTAAGTCACGGTATCTAGCTTGGAACTCCACTGAGGGTAAAGACAATGCCTGCGACTGACATTCAGTCGTCCTTATCACCCTGGAACTTTTCCAGTGATTCTCCCCAGGATCGATTGATACCATTTCACTACAACTAGTGAGTATCCTAACATCCAATTAGAACTATCTTATAGATCTAAAACCCAGGATTTAGGAGGTATCACTTTGATCCTATATGGAGAATCCTTGTGATAAGCGGAGATTGACCGAGCGTAGCAAAGGAAACTCCTTCCCTATCAAGAGTATGTCATCCACGTACTCTATGAGGATCAAAACCATACTCCCTACTACCTTTTTGTATATACAAGGTTCATCTACATTTTGATGAAGTCAAACTCTTTGACTACCATATCAAAACAGATGTTCCAACTCCGCGATGCCTGCTTTATCAATATAAAACATCTTGCACACGTTTCCGCTGCTCCCACTGTCTACGAAGCCCTCTGGCTGTGTACTTATAGACGCTATCTTCTAAAATATCATTTAGAAATGCAGTCATGACACCCAACCACCAGATATCGTAGTCGTGGTAAGTAGCAGTGGCAAGTAGGATCTGGATGGACTTAAGCATAGCTTTGAAAGTCTCAACTTTTCCATGTACACCAAGTAATCTTCTCAAGATATACTCGCTTCTGATGGGGATTTAACCCTTCAGATAAAGCAACCAAAGTCCATACTTTGTTGGTGCATAAGGATTCCATCTCAGATCACTAAGCATCCAGCCATTCTTACAGAGTCCCACTCCTGATGGCCAGCTCGAAACTAGTTGGGTCATCATCTCATGATGCAATCCTCGCTCCCACCGTCATAGAGAAACCGAAGTATCTCTCAGGTGGGTGAGGAACCCTACTAGATCGGCGGAGTGGCTGAGGTTCGTTGGTTAATATTGAATCCTTTGGTTCTACCAAATCATCAGTTGCAGTTTGTATAGCTGGAACCTTTCCGGTTCTACATAACAGACCTTGCCTCGAGCTTGTCCGGATTTTGCTTTTAGACATAGTCCGAACAACCCCAAATATTAACAAACTTAAGATATAGGCTCTTCCCTTTCCATATCATATATGAAGTGGTAGGCAACTGAATTGATTTGAACCCTATTCAATAGGTATGTAGCTTCTCAAGCGCATAAAACCCAAAAGGAAATAGGAAACTCAGTAGTACTCATCATAGAGCACACCATATCACATAGGGTGCTATTGCTCCGCCCCGATATACCATCGTGCTATGGTGTATACGAAGGAGTAATGCTAAGAGAGAATCTCATTCTCCTTTAGAATAGTCCAGGAATTCCGTTCTCAAGTATTCTCCTACTTGATCTCATCAAAGGACATAATACTTATACCCGTTTTTGGTTCTCTACTTCTAACTTATATTCTGTGAATATCTCAAAAGCTTCAGACTTGTGTTTCAACAGGAACATATGTCTGAATCTTGAGGGATCATCAGAGAATGTAATGAAGTACAAAGAACCGGTATTGGCATGTGTAGACAGGGGACCTTCATACATCAGCATGTATCAATCCCAAGAGTTCACTAACTCTTTCTCTGTTTCCAATAAACAGAGCTATGGTCATCTTATCTTTGTGACATACCCGGCAAGTTTCACAAGATGAAAATTCAAACAAATTTAAATATGCATCTTAATGTAACTTCAGCTAGTCGGGTCACATTGATATGACCTAGTCTACAATACCTCAAGAAGTATTCGTTCATTTCTGAACTCTTCCTCTCTTGTGTGTTCTGTATACTAAGAACTGTAGTTTGATTTAGAACGTCAATGCTTTTAGATAAGGTACCTGAACCGATCAACTCTTGATATAGGAAATGTTCAAAACATTATCTAACAATACAAAATTATATCCTTTCTTTACTAATAAAGAGACTGATATGATGTTGTATATCAGGTTCGGTATCTAATAACATTCGTTCAGAATCAATGTATTCTGGTAATACATGGTGATAGTGACCAACAGACTTGGTTACAACACTTGCACCGTTTCTATCTCATGAAACTTATCATCCGTTCTCAGTTCTCTACCTATCTGTATCCTATGTAACCAATTACATATGTGAGATCCTGATTCGGTATCAAATACCCAGGATGTAAAGGATACTGAGAAACAGTTCTCTGTAATGAACACACCCGAAGAAGATGTATCAGCATGCACTTTCTTCGTTTGGGCGGCACGGGAAATCTGGTATTCCCCAATTTCCTGCTCTGTCTTAAAACAATTATAAGTTGGAGTGGGACCAACGTTCCCCAGCTCAGTATAACAAGCGGGTTCGGTCAATACATCCGTATTATTATCTTTATTAAGGCGTGATATGGTCGCTACCTGGAGAGAGAGAGAAGAAAACACTCAGCGTATGCTTTTGCAAGATTAGATTGGTTATCTAATATATCTAATCAGGATGTCTCCCACTGTTTTAATTAAATCTTCCTTCAAACCCTAAAAGGAAAGACTAGCAGGGATTAATTACACGCTACAAGTTCGCTAATCTTTCAGCCAGGCCAGTGTCGGTACTTTGAAGGAGGTCCCCCGTGCTTTCGCACGAACCTAATTAAAGTAAACCTCGTTTTCCCAGGGGCGTAACCCCGTCAACACCTTTCTAGACACCTACTTGATCGGCTAATTGTAATGTGTAAAACTCTCCCAGGAGTAACTCTTACTCGCAGCGGGTATCGGGATCCAACTATCTCATAGAAGGTATGCAATCTCATTGTAAATTTCAACACTTGAAATTCCCAATAATATTTTATCCTTAGCGTCCTATGACCTTGACAAAGGCCAAACTACCCATAGTCCGCTAGTCAAGTTCAACCCGTTCATTTCTTGATTGAATTAAACCCACCCGCACGACCCTTGACGAAGGCCAAACTATGTCGTACGAATACCCTAATCCAATCGCATCGTATGCTAGCAGATAAGCACTAGTTAGCTACCGTACACTATGCCTTGACGAAGGCCAAACTACCGCAGCACGAATACTAATTAGTACTTATCTGAAATGACGGAGGGCTACAACAGGTTTTTAAGAAAACTCTTTGCGTAATGAACTTGATATCGTTGTAGAATCGAGTGATTTTAAATGGAGTGTTTTTGAGGCTTTTCTAGTTTTTGCTAAAGGGGTCACTCCCGGTGAAGGGATCGTCGGCCCTTTCCTCATCGAATAAGGTGCAGGATATTTCACAAATATCACTATGCAAAGCAAGAACTATAGAAGCAATCAAAAGACAAACCGAGTTTGTAGCATCTGCTAGTTTCACTAAAGAGGTCACTCCCGGTGAAGGGATCTCGGCTCTTTCCTTATCGAATAAGGTGTTGTATGTTCTACAAGGAAGACCGCTATGCAAAGTAAGAACTAGAGCTACCAGTTTTTAAACAAGTTTCTACAACATCTTTGGTTTCTTTTAGTTTCATTAATCTCATTAATGAAGTCCCATTTTATTATGCTTCACAAGCATCACATTTGAAACGAAATCTGCAATATAACATATATCTCATATATATATAATATAAACATTCGTCTCAGGCAGTAATATGATCTCATCACAGAACTTTGCAGCAGAAGAACATATATGAAATATTGGATATACTAGGACGTCCGTGTTTTCAATACGAGCCTGTATAAAACACGGATTCCACGGTCGCGATGAATAGCCAAACCCACATCCCTAGACCCCTACGAGAGCGGCAAGCAACACTGCCAATTCTAGGGTTAGGAGACCCGGTCTCGACTCCTCGAGATGGTCTCCTACTGGACCCTAGAACCCGGTTACTTGTGCTCCCCGCCTTGGGTCTACCTAATGCGGAAAAGTAAATAATATACAACGGTGACATCATCCTCAGCCCGGAAGTGCCCCAATAAAAGAATATTACATACAAATGAATTTTACATGAATGAAAAAGAAAAAACCCTCATCTCACATAAAACCCCGGCTATTCAAACGCGAAGATCCAATACAACATATCACAACAACACATAATATCTCATATCATCAACGTAGGCAAGTATGCGTATCCCGATTGTCGTTGATGTATAGCAACGAAGCCGGCGATACACCACATACTACGCTTACGGTCACAGAAAAGAAAGTGTAAAACTACAACAGTTGGAATCCGCAACCTTCTCAGATATTGTAGGGTTCCTAGGCACTCTAGTGAGGTTTCACAAGGCATCAACCATGCCAATTTCAAAAATTAGAGGTGCCGAGAAACCTTAATACGGACCGTTGGCTAGAAGTTTAGGCGACAAAAGAAACTAGTTAACAACTTAACTACAAGAACGGAAATACAACCTTTGTAGATCCGGTTCTCCACCTCCATAGCTCCGCGATGGTGTCCCTCCGCTGTCCAAATCGAACCATGGCTCTGACGGTGGTTTCATCGGAGAAAAGACCGGGCTAGGTCGCCGACTACGATGCCGAAGATGATCTACGTCGAGGCATCACTAGATCAAGCTCCAACTTCACAAAGTCAAGAAACTTGTGAAGAAAACACACTCTACTACTTGGCAAGAGGTAGAGGATGAAGAAATAGGAAGTGGGTAGACTTTAGAATTGGATTTCTCACTCTTATTCATCAATCACTATTGACGGTCAAGCTTTTTCTTCTTGTGAAAAAGAAGAAGAAGATGAAGAAAGAATTATGATAAGTTATTAAAATGAAAAGGAAAATGAATACTTATCATAATATTAACCTTAGTTTAGTGTAGATAATGGACCATGGTTAGATATGATGGTTAGGGTTAAGCAAGAGACAAGAATGGTGGACTAGGTCAAAGTTTCATGAAGTTTCAACTAAACTACAAAACTAGCAACCATTATTTTCTCATCTTTTCAAAATAAATAAGTAAGAAAAGAAAACCCTAATCATTAGTTTAACCATGGTTTATTTCTTTACACTTAACCAAGTAAACATGTATCATCAAACATGATACAATCAAGTGCACAAAAGTATATCATATATACAACTTGCACAATTCAAGTGAGAAAATCCATTTAAAGTAAACCAAAACTAGTTAATGCAAAGTAATATATCAAATATATAATTATACATTAAATCATTAAATCAACACTTGATTCAATGATCCGGTCATGTCGCACACAACCGACTAGTATACAATGTATCGGCTTATCGAATCAATCCTTGATTCGATAACCAGGTTATATCGCATACAACCATTCGACACATTCGTCGCGAGAATGGAATACGGTATCACATACACGCATTATTCTCGGTCCCGCACATATCTCATATGCGCTCCTATTTCGTTTCGCTTGAGCTAGGAAACCTCTGTGTAGGACTCTAAAGACTCGTCAATATGCCGGTAGCAGATGATGATCATATCAAGCATCCACAAGCCGCAAGCGGTCTGCTAAACGTAACGGCCACCCGGGTATTGAGCGATCAGAAGATCGACGAGCAAGCCCGCTCACACTCCAGTGAATCCAACCAGTAACACTACCGTACAGTCCGGTCTATTCGTCTGATATGTTGCATATCTCGCCTAGGGGTGGAAAACGTCAGACCCCAATAGCTCAATAAGTCGTGTCGATATGAGGTCTATAACAGTTCGAGAAACTACTGGTAACACTTACCAGTAAATCTCAGCAACCCTGGCCAGGGATTTTCGGTTATAGCCAATCGAACACAGCGCAACATCAACTCCCTATACCGGGAGAGACGAATCCCCTCCTATCGCTCATTGCCTCCATGTGATTCGGGACTGTACCCAAAAGCCACCGTTTTGCACGCCCTCTTGGACGTGGTAAGGTGGAAATCAAAGCACAGTGGGAACCACACAAGACTCTATGACGATCTCGGGTCAACAGACTACTCTGTACCAGTGTCACCAGAGAACTGCCATCTGACGTGAGGTATAATACCATCTGGGAGTTCTCGGCGAGTCAGTCAAGTGTACCCAGTCTCTACTGAGCACCCATATATCATCTCCGATGTCAAACACCAATGGATATGGTATCATCCATCGCCCATCTGTATGGGTCGAGAAGGTATACGCTAGTCTACTCTGGTATATCGATGCCCCGTCTCGATACACCCACGACTAGGGACCTTGAAGGATGTACTTATGGACTACCATGTCCCCACTAGTATGATCCGCATCATAGTCCAGGTAGTCAAGTACACATCCTAAGGGCTTTACTAACATGTAACAGAGAGACAATCAGTGTACACGTTAAGGTAAAGATCAACAGATAGCATACTATCATGTCGAGCAAGAAAGTCCTCCCTATATATGTCCAAGCATCCACTACAATATACATCCTATGTACAGTAATGGCCTCTAGGGCATACATATAACTAACAGATATCGCATGCCTAACAAAATGAATTCCTTAGACATCGCATGCCTAACAATTATAAACCCCGTATTTTAGTCTCATTATCGAAAATTCTTTTCAATATCAAGTCGGGCAATTCAACAAGATTCCCGACGTCCTGATCGAATGCACTTCGCAAACTTTAGTAGACGGCCGCACCCCCGATGCCGTCAACGAAGTGCACTAAGGCGGAACACCGCTGCCGTGAGCACCCGAACGGATGCTTTTGGCGACGGGGTTCTCCTACAGTCACTTGGTCGGGGCTATGGGGCGTGGCTGTCTGTTAAGTTTACCCGACGAGTATCCGTGTATGCTACGCGATTGCGATGGACTTTTGATCACATCAAAATTCCGTGGCAACCGATCATCTGAGACTGAACTGCTAGATTTATAACATTCAAATTAGTTATCTCATAACTAGCTGTGGATTCCAAATATTGTATCACAATCCAGATAAATAGACATTGTTAAACTTTCCGATCGAATAATCAAACACCCAAGATTTCCTCAATATATCTCAACACTTGAAATCAGTTTAAAAACATCCATCACATGCCACAGTACCAATGGTCCAGCCGTAGAAGGGTCAAGCCAACGCCTCACATGTGGCACGCCGTACAGCCGCAAACCCTAAGGTTTAGAGGCAGTTCAAGACGGTCACATAATCGAGTTAAGTTTTGTTGTCTTCTAGAGGGTCCACCGCGTTACTTGCATGACTTAGAAAGTTTCAAACTCGAGAAAAAATCCAACTTTTGAAAATTTTCCGACAGGGGAAAATGTGAGTTATTGATATTCGTTCGAACTTTTTAACAGTTTCTAAAAATTATCTTAAATTATCTGATTGAATCAACGATTCCCCAGTACAACCCTAGAAAACTCAACACTTGAGTGGAATTAAACAATTCCCAGAAAAAAATAACAAGAAAGGACCTAAGAATAATTACATGAAATTCCAAGGACTAAGTCAAAATTTGGGCCGCGGAACCGTCGCCAAACCCTTGGTTTGAACACGGTTCCGCGGTCAAATAATTGACTTAGACGACCGTACTTCACAGTAATTCTTAGTTTTTCCTGCTTGTTTTTCTAAGAATTTTTAATTCAGAAAAAACCACATTTTTGAAAAATGTTCAGAGAAGGGTAAACATCGGGGTTTCCGGGTTCGATCGGACTTTAAATTTCTTCTAGACTTCGCCTAAAGCTCTAGCTTGGCTCTGATACCACTGTAGGGTTGCTAGGCACGCGCAAAAGGGTCCACGAGGCATCAACCATGCCCGATTTAAAAATTAACCGTGCCGAACAACCCGAAGCCGGATCTTTAAACTAGGGTTTAGGCGAAAACAAGCATGTTAAACTGTTTAACACTAAGTGAGAGGGATTACAACCTTTGTAGATCTGGTCCATCACTTCTAAAGCTCCGTGTTGAAGTCCCTTCGCTGCGATCATCGTGTTCCGGACTCTCGAGAGGTTCCACGAAGAGAAAGATGCAGTCTTGCTTCCGATCATCGATACAAAGATGATCTACCATGAAGTTTCGTTAACACAAGCTAACACTCATAATATGAAGTGAACACCCTCATCAAAATGGTAAAGATAGATGAGGATGGTGAAGTAGGATTATTTCTCTCTTTTATTTTCTTATTCTCACTCATTTTTCATTATAAATAAAAAGCAAGAAAGCTTTGCAAAAGGAGGAAGAAGAAGAAGAATAGTGATCAATCCTTTTGTGATGAATAATGCAAGGATTAATATGATGAATAATGCAACCATGGTTGACTAAACCTTTGTAGAGATTTAACTAGGGCTAGGGTTTGGGTTGGGTTAAGAATGAGTCATAACAAAATATCTTTCACAAAACAAAACTAAACCTTCTAGAATCATCTAGAAAGCATTAACTCAAATCAAACTCTAATCTTGTTTAATCTCTACTAAACATGTTGCATTAGTTATCATATCATGTTACAATATTATATATCACATATATAATATTTATTGTAACCAAATAAAATAATACATTTAACAGATATCGCATATATATCAATGTATTACCCGAGTGAGAAAAAGAATCTTTTAGTGAGCTAATATTAGTTAATGTAATTTAATATATCACATATATTATTATACATTAAATTATCTAATCAACACATGTCCGACAATCCGGCTATATCACATATAACCGACTAATATTTATCCGTACCGATTCATCGAATCAACACTTGATCCGATGACCCGGCTGATATCAAATATCGCGAGAATAGAATACGGTATCTCATATCGTATTATCCTCGGTCCCGCACATATCACATATGTGCTACTACTCCGTTTTGCCTGAGTCAAGAAACCTCTGTGTAGGACTCTAAAGAATCGTCAATACGCCGGCATTAGGTGATGATCATATCAAACACCCACAAGCTGCAAGCGGTCAGCTAAACGTAACAGCCACCCAGGTATTGAACGCTCAGAAGATCAACAAGCAAGACTGTACATTCTCCTGTGAATCCAATCAGTAACATTCCCGTACAGTCCGATCTCGTCGTCTGATATGTCGCATATCTCGCCTAGGGGTGGTAAACATCAGACCCCAGTAGCTCGATAAGTCGTGTCGATATGAGGTCTATAACAGTTCGAGAAACAACTGATAACACTTACTAGTAAATCTCAGCAACCCTGGCCAGGGATTTCCGGTTATAGCCAATCGAACACAGCACAACATCAACTCCCTATACCGGGAGCGACGAATCCCCTCCTATCGCTCATTGCCTCCATGTGATTCGGGACTGTACCCAAAAGCCACCTTTTTGCACGCCCTCTTGGACGTGGTATGATGGAAATCAAAGCACAGTGGGAATCACACAAGTCTCTATGACGATCTCGGGTCAACAGACTACTCTGTACCAGTGTCACCGGAGAACTGCCATCTGACGTGAGGTACAATAACATCTGGGAGTTCTCGGCGAGTCCGTCCAGTGTACCCAGTCTCTACTGAGCACCCGTACACCATCCTTGATTTCAAACACCGATGGATATGGGATCATCCATCGCCCATCATATCGGTCAAAATGCGTATACGCTAGTCTACTCTGGTGTATCGATTCCCTGTCTCGATACACCCTCGACTAGGAACAGTTATAGGATGTACTCGTCGACTACCGTGGCCCCACTAGTATGATCTCATCATAGTCCCAGTAGTCGAGTACATATCCTAAGGGATTTATCAACATGTAATATAGAGACAATCAGAGTACATGTTAAGATAAAGTACAACCAGATAGCATACTATCATGTCGAGCAAGAATGTCCTCCCTATATATGTCCAAGCATCCATTACAATATACATCATATGCACAGTAATGGCCTCTAGGGCATACATATAACTAACAGAGACTTGACTTGTAAATGGTAAATTGAGGTGTAGTGATTGTTTGTAAGACCTTGGTGATGATTTTACTGGCCAAGACCAGAGACTAGAAACCAAACTACGAACTTAGAATTTCCCAACATCGATTATTTGACAGATTGTGATGGTATTTTGAAATCTGGGATGACCCGAGAGACCCATAAAATAAGTTCCCATTACAGAGAGACGTGCAGGCTACGTAAAGTTTTCCCTAGAAACCCGAGCCCCTCCTCTTCAAAAGTTGATGCAGATTTATTCCATGTGGCCGCAAATTGCGGCCACATCAGAGTGGAATCTTGTGATTTTTGTTCAGTGGCTTACTTATGTGATATCTAGAGCAACCTTATATGCAAAATCTCCTAGTTTGACTTAGGGTAGAATCTAGGAGTGATTTTCTCTTTTGCTGAATTTTGTTTTCCGATTTCTGAAACTTGAGTTTTGGTATTTGATATTGTATTTTGTCGTTGGACGTTTGTACGTCAACGATGAGGGTTATTTGGTTGTTTTTGCATGCGTAGGCTATAGGTTCTAACCTATGAGCACATTGTGTGCGGTATCGGTTTTCCAGACTTGGTTTTAGTAGCATTACGATGTGTTTTGATTGTAGGTACCTTTGTGTGGACTTTCGAGTTGACGAAGCGCATCGACTTCGGATAAGCAAGGAGTTTAGCAGGTGAGTAGATTTATATCTACGGGGGATGTCGGGTGGATGGCGTATAACACCCCCGCAACCGTAGTGCTAGGGTTGTGTATATATATATAGTCCACAGGGTTATTAGATTACCATATGAGATAGTAGTGGACATGGTAGAAAGATATATCCCTAGTTATATTTCTTAACCTTTGAGTTATATATACACATATATGGGAAAAAGGAAAGTTATGATATTATGATACGAGTCATTATGATACGACAAAATGATATAAGGAGATATGATATGAATACGAGATGACATGAGATGATTTATGACGATAAGAGATGAGATGATGTACGTGACTATAGATCCGTACTAGTGATTTGATGATATCGTATGATGGGTATTCCGTACATGATATAATAAAGATGAATCGCCGATATTTATTTTCGACTTGAGAACATTTTATTGTATATCACGAAGTGGATATTGTGATATGTTTGGAGTCATAGCTATTTCAAAACTAATGAATCGTTACGCCCTTTGAAATGATGATTTCAATGAGACGCTACAAACCTTTCAAATGGTATCTATACTCAAAAATATCATAGTCCCATATTTTCTAAAACAACGATTCGTACTATTTTAAACTATAACTGTATGACTCATATGTAGTGTCACGACCCGTAGGGTACGGAACATGACTGGCACTTAAGTTACGAAACGTCTCAAGGCGTCCGTAACATACGTAAGCCAAAGCCCAGAAATCAAAACCAAATAAGCAGAAGAGTGAAGGAAAACCAATCAATTGAAAGCGAGTTTATCAAATGAGTCATATCAAGCCTTTTTAAAAACAATATCAATTTTTCCGAAAATTTCGGCAGAGTCTCCTTTGTAAATACTGGCCCCCAAAATGGGTACACCAAGAATATATATAAATACAACAAAAAAGGCATCCCCAAGCGGGAGCTAGCTCTTCGCCACAAGGCGGTCACAAATCCCACGCAATATAAATCAGCAATATGAAAAATAAGCATAGAAAGGAATAAGTAAGAAGCAATATGTCGGCTCAAGTGAGCTCGACCCCAAAATACAGCATAAAAAGCCCACAAATCTCACTGTCTCGTCTCTAGGTCAATATACAACAATACTGGAAGATACAGTAGATGGAGTACTCTAGATACAAAGGATATACATGGTGGTACAAAATAATAATACAACCCACCTATGAGCAAAAGCCTCGAGTCCAGGCAAAAGAGGCAAAAGAAGCGGTGTGCCCGCCGCTACTGTGCTGACGGAGCGGACCTGCAAAAGACTGTGGCACAACGGGGGTGAGTTGCCAACTCGTGAGTAATAAACAACATCTATATAGGCCATCGCAAGCATGCACACAAGCATCCTAGCATCTATAATACAGGTATGGCAGGATATACTAGCAGGTATGTATGCAACATGAATGTACTAGCAGGTATGAATGCAATATGAATCAACTCGTGATCTGAATATATAGGTACAAGAAGTAATATTTTTCATTTAGGAATCTCTTTTCTTTTAAATATCAGCACAATACCAATAGAATCAACAAGAATCCGTGCCCAGCATCAACACCTCAAAACTGTCTCAATCTCATGTATCCATATCATAGTATCTCTGGCCCCAGCCGTCCGGCTGACCCCTCTCAAATATCAATATCTCATCATCTCGCGGCCACGGTCGGTATCCTCTGGATATCCGTCGTGCCAAAAAGTCACCGGTAGGTAGTCTATCCCCTGCCAGGCTCAACGTCAACAACACGACCTTCTCGCCCTGGGGTACCTTACCGGGCCCACCATATACCCGAGATGGTTCATCCAACTCCTCAAAACGGGTCTCGAAAACCACAGCAAACTCATGGTGGACGACACTCACATCACTATAAAACCGCAATTTTGCATATTTTAAAAAGATTATAATAAGTTTTAGAAATTTTGCGGCTTTCCCCCGAAATACAGAAATATCATAAATCTCAAGAAATCATCATGAATGCATACGTCAATGATAATGAATGCATATGGTATTAATGTTCAAGTTACAATGTATGATTAATAGACTAGGTATGAGCAAATGATATAATGATATACATGCACATGAATAGCAATTCTATGATGTTATTTTAAGAATTTATTGCAATAGTACGGGTTTAGATATTAAATAAGGTGACAATATTCTAGATTATAAGTTATCTAGTGTCTTGGAATGGCAATTTCCAGGGCGTGTGTGTACGCATGAATAGTTCTCGTGCTGTATATAAAAACCCTGGCAATGGTGCAGGTGTCCTATAGAATGGGTTCGCATATGTATGACAATATAAAGCATGGATGTAGCAAGATATTACGCAAGCATTTACTCCTAATTACTAATATCACTAAAAATCTTTAAACAACTTAAACTATCGGGCGACTTGCGCCATCCAAACGATAGTCACCCGTAGATGTTATATCTACTCACCGGAATCCCCAGCTAGCTACGTCCAACCACCGCTTTCCCTTTCCGTGCCGCGTCCGAAGTCTCCGCGACCGAACCTGGAATTTGCATCAATACAAAACATAAGGTTACATATCATGAAACGACGCAAATCCCAAACGAAAATATCCACGTTCACAAGCTAGGCACAAGGTGCGCGGAACACACACGAAAATCGCAAAACTAACTAGAATCGTTGTTTTGGGTGCCCGACAAGGCTAAAACCCGATAAAACCAAAAATCCGCATTCATACATCCTAAAAGTCGTAGGAGATGCCAATACAATCATCAAGATATCACAAATAATTCATCACATAATTTCATAAAAAAACTAGTAAGCATTTGCATTCCAAAATCGGTGCAAACATCGCCGATTTGCGACAAAAAAGACTACAATCTAGCATAATCACCCAAGTCACACCATTAGATAGCCACTATACAAATTTTCAACACATTAAACATGCTTCAAAACCTATTTTCTACAAGCAAACCCTTTCTTGATTTTTCTTATTAGCAATAGCAATCAAAATTTCACACTAGATTAACTTAGATTAGCACTAATTTGAAACCCAATAGCAAGCTAACCTCTTAGATTTAGGTTAACAAAACACTAGATAGAAAAATAAATTAATTAACCTAATAATGGTTTTCTAAACCCTAATTAAAATTCAAGCCATGAACTAAAAAAACTAGATTAGAAATTAACACTAAAACAATTTAATTTAAGGAATTTAGCCACAAGAATTTAAATGGGTCAAGATTATACCTCAATTTCTATGGATCTAGCATGGTTATTAGCCTCTAAAAATGCCTCCTTTCCACATGTTTTCAACTAAATTAGGCTTGAGAAGAGATAGCACAAGGATTTTCTAGAGTTTTGTGATGAAATTTGTGGATTTTGATGGTTTTTAATGGATTTTGATGGAAATTTTGAAGCAAAAGAGAAGGGAAATTTTGGAGGCTGTTTCCTGTAGGTGTCTCGGCTGAGGAGGAGTGGGAAGAGGTGTGGGGAGTTGTGGAAAAATTTTCAAGGTCAAAAGACCAATCAATCAACAAAAAACCCATACTCCAATTACTATATTTTAATCCCATCTCACAAAGTTTCATTCAAATGAGTTAAAGAAAATTTTTGAGGGAAAAAGTGGCTACTGCAGGTGGTGGGGCCGGCCAAATATGTGAGGATGAGTGAGAGAGATTTTACAATGAAATTTTATGCAAAAAGACCCCCTACAAGCTCAAAATTGCAAGTTTTAGTCAAAATAATTATTTTTTTGTTTTCCATAATAAAAACCCATTAAAACTTGAAATAAAATACTAAAAAATTATATTACAACTAGATTTTAATTAAAATGATTTTAAAGATTAAAATTAGCCCATTTAAATTTGTATTTATTGCTAATTTAATGTATTTTTTTACCGGCTTAAAATAATATTAAAAAAATTGAAAAATTATGGAAATTTTTTAAATGACCAGAAATTTATAAGTAACTCATTAGCTACTAAACACTAGCAATTACCTATCCAAATTAGGTATAATTAGGCCTAAACTGTAAAATAACAAAAATGACGATTTACGGAAAAATACCAAATTTTCACCGATTTTCAGGAAAACACCAAAATGACTTTTCAAGGCGCTACAGTCTTCCCCCCTTAAAGAAATTCGGTCCGCGAATTAAAAAATATAACTACGCGTACCTTCAAAGAGATGGGGATATTTCTTCCTCATCTCGTCCTCGGTCTCCCAGGTGACCTCCTCGCTACTCGGGCCACGCCAAAGGACCTTGACGGTCGGTATAACTTTCGATCTCAATTTCTTCACCTATCGATCCAGGACGACCACCGGCTGCTCTGCAAAAGAAAGGTCGCACTCTAGCTGGACTGTCGGGTGCTGAATCGCATGCGAAGGGTCATGAAGGTACTTGCGGAGCATCGAAACATGGAAGACAGGGTGAACATCGGGAAAGTTGGGTGGAAAAGCCAAACGATATGAAACTGCGCCGACACGCTCGAGAATCTCGAAGGGACCCATAAATCTGGGACTAAGCTTTCCTTTTCGCCCAAATCGCATCACGCCCTTCATCGGAGAGACCCTCAGAAAAACATGATCACCAACAGCGAACTCTAGCCTGCGACGACGCCTATCTGCATACGATTTCTGCCTACTCTGAGCCGCTCTCATCCGGTCTCGGATCAACTGTATCTTCGCTGTCGTCTCCTCAACAAGCTGCGGCCCCAAAATACTGCTCTCGCTGAGCTCTGTCCAACAGACGGGCGATCTGCATCTCCTCCCATACAATGCCTCGAAAGGTGCCATCTGAATAGTATCCTGGAAGTTGTTGTTGTAGGAGAACTCCAATAAGGGTAAATGATGATCCCAGCTACCTCCGAAATCTAAAACGCACGCTCGGAGCATGTCCTCAAGAGTCTGAATGGTCCGCTCTGACTGGCCGTCGGTCTGCGGATGAAATGCTGTGCTGAAACTCAAACGGGTGCCCAATGCCTCCTGAAGTCGCTGCCATAGTCGGCTAGTAAACTGGGTGCCTCGGTCTGACACGATACAAGTCGGTACGCCATGCAACCGTACGATCTCGTCGTTGTATATCTGGGCATACTGAGCAAAACCGAAAGTCGTCTTCACTGACAGGAAGTGAGCCGTTTTTGTCATCGATCCACGATCACCCAAATGGAGCCGTACCCTCGTCTGGTCCTGGGTAGACCCACAATGAAGTCCATAGAAATCTGCTCCCATTTCCACTCCGGAATGGGCAAAGGCTGCAACTCTCCCGCGGGCCTCTGGTGCTCAGCCTTGACTTGCTGACAAGTCAGGCATCTCGACACAAAATCAGTGACGTCCCTCTTCATCCCGTCCCACCAGTAAACATCTAACAAATCGTGGTACATCTTGGTGGAACCCGGATGAACGCTGTATGTGGATCTATGCGCCTCCTTAAGAATCTCACGCCGCAGTTCCTCAGAATCTGGTACGCACAGTCGAGTCCCAAATCGCAATACTTCCTGATCATCGATCACGAACACGGAATCTCTGCCCTGCCTAATCTACTCCATGATCTCTGAAAGACGGTCATCGCTGGGCTGTGCCTCTCGAATACGGTCAAGTAACTGCAGACGTGCACGAACATGCGCAAGCTATCCCCCTGTCGGAGTGAACTCGAACTCAACCCGGCTGTCGCATAAAGTCTGCCAATCTGCCGACGACTGCCTCTGTACTGCGTGCAAACAAGATAGACTACCCCCGGGCCTCCTGCTCGAAGCATCCGCTACTATATTAGCCTTGCTCAGGTGATACAAAATCTCGCAATCGTAGTCCTTTACTAGTTCCATCCAACGGCGCTGTCTGAGATTCAGGTCTCACTGCTGAAATATACACTTTAAGCTCTTGTGATCGGTGAATATCTGGAAAGACTTGCCGTATAGGTAATGTCGCCAGATCTTAAGTGCAAAGACCACTGCGGCCATCTCCAAATCATGAGTGGGGTAGTTCTGTTCATGTTTCTTCAACTGCCACGAAGCATACGCGATCACCCTGTCATGCTGCATCAATACGCACCTTAGCCCCACTCGTGAAGCGTCACAATAAACCACGAATCCGCCTGATCCTGAAGGCAAAGATAATACCGGCGCTGTAGTCAAACAAGTCCGTAGCTGCTGAAAACTGTGCTCGCACTCCACCGTCCAAAAAATAGGAACTCCCTTCCGGGTCAATCCGGTCAAAGGTGCAGCAATACGGGAGAAGTCCTGAACGAATCGCCTGTAGTAGCCAGCCAGGCCTAGGAAACTGTGGATTTCCGTAACTAATGTCGGTCTGGGCCACTCCTGAACAGCCTCGATCTTCTTTGGGTCCACACATATGCCATCTCTCGTAATCGCGTGACCCAAGAAACCAACGCTATCCAGCCAGAATGCACACTTGGAAATTTTGCGAAAAGCTGGTGCTCCCTCAAAGTCTGCAACGTAATCCGCAAGTGCTGCTCGTGCTCCTCTCGGCTCCGAGAATACACCAAAATATCTTCGATGAAAACGATGATGAACAAGTCGAGATACGACCTGAATATATGGTTCATCAAATCCATGAATGCTGCCGGGGCGTTGGTGAGTCCGAACGACATCACCAAAAACTCATAGTGGCCGTAGCACGTGCGGAAAGCTGTCCTCGGTATATCCTCCTGTCGAACTCATAGCTGATGGTATCCTGATCGCAAATCGATCCTCGAAAAATATCCCGCACCCTGAAGCTGGTCGAACAAATCGTCAATGCGTGGTAAGGGATACCTGTTTCGCACGGTAACTTTGTTCAGCTGGCGATAGTCAATACATAAACGCAAACTGCCGTCCTTCTTCTTGACAAACAGGACCGGAGCACCCCACGGAGAAACGCTAGGTCGAATAAGCCCTTTATCTAACAAATCCTGCAACTGATCCTTCAGCTCTCTAAGCTCTGCCGGGACCATCCGATAAGGTGGTATAGAAATAGGCCCCGAGCCAGGAATCAAATCAATGCAGAACTCAATATCGCGCTCAGGCGGTAACCCAGGCAGCTCATCAGGGAAAACATCAGGGAACTCACAAACAACAGGGACCAGGTCCAACGGAACCTCTGCAGCTCAAGTATCATAGACATAAGCTAAGAATCCCTGACTTCCCCTCCGTAGTAGCTGACCAGCACGAAGAGACGAAATCAAGCTGGGAAGGGTGACACTGCGGTCTCCCTGAATAATAAGGACTGGCTCTCCCGGAAAGCTAAATCTGACTGCCTTTTCACGGCAGTCCACAAAAGCATAACAAGTGGCTAGCCAATCCATGCCCAGAAGCACATCAAAGTCCAACATATCGAGGAGAATCAAATCAACCGGCGAATCCCTCTCCCCGATACGAACGGAACACAATCGAAACACAAAACGAGCGACAAACGACTCGCCTACCGGGGTAATAACAACAAGCGGCTGATCTAACGACGACGACTCACGGCCCAACATCGGTGCAATGTGTGTAGATACATACGAATGTGTGGAACCTGGGTCGAATAATACCCGTGCGTCGAAAGAGCAAACTGGTAAGGTACCTGTCACAACGATGTTGGATGCCTGCGCATACTGTGGCGTTAAAGCAAAAACTCGGGCCTGACCCCCACCAATAACTGGATGTCCTCGGCCTCGGCCTCCTCGTCCTCTCTGGATCGGACTGCCACGTCCACGGCCTCTGGGTGCATCAAACTGTCGTGGAGCATCGCCAGTGGTAGGAAGTAGGGCTCTCTGGGGAGGAGGTGGTGATGGTGGTAGGGTCACATGTGGAACTGTCGGCGCTCCCTGTCGTCTCACCGGACAGTCTCTGATACGGTGGTGCGGACTCCCGCACCCAAAACATCCTGGCGACGGCTGTTGTCCCTATGGATATGAACCATATAACTGACCCCGTCCAATTCCTCTGCCAGGCCCATCTCTCGGAAAGAATCTGGCGTGCTGCCTCTGCGAAGGCACATCGGTGTGAATCCTCTTCGGCCCAGAATCGGCCGAAGTCTGTGATATGCGTGCCTCCATCCGTAATGCCGTATCTATAGCAGCTGAATAAGTGTCGAAGTGCTGGGCGCCAATAGCAAGAAATAGCTGGGTGTCAAGTCCCTGCACGAACCTCTTCACTATCTTTTCTTCAGTATCCACCAGATACGGAGCATATCTGGACAACTGCGTAAACTGGACATCGTACTCAGACACCGTCATCCCTGGAGTCTTGATCAAGGCCTCAAAACTACGAGCTCTGGCGTCACGAACGCTCTCTGGGAGGAAACGAGCTAGAAAGACTGCTGTAAACTCGGCCCAAGTCATAGGCGGTAGACCTGCAGCTCGACCTCTCAAGACTGACTCCCATCATGTCTGCGTAAGGCCCTCTAGACAGAAACACGCGAGCTCCACCTATCGATCGTCAGAACATCTGACCGAACGGCAGATCCTGGCTAAACTGTCAAGAAATGTCTGTGGATCCTCTGCTGTATCGGTGCCCGTAAAGACTGGAGGTCTCAGCCTCATGAAATCATGTAGCGATACTGGGATAGCCACGGTAGTAGTAGTAGCAAATGTCTGGGCAGCAAGTACCAGGGTAGTCTGTGATGTGGTAGGTACGTCCTCCGATCTCGGTGCACGACTGGCCGCTACTAAGGATCCTACCATCTGTCGTAACTCCTGCATACCTCCCATCATCTGTCGTAGCTCCTCCATTCTAGACTCTAGCCTGTCCATGCGGCCTGGGGAATGCGGATCAGTCTGTCCCTGAGGCGTAGGTACGCCACCCTGCTCGGTCCCCTTCTCGGACGAACCTGCTCGGATCTCATCTCGGGCGGCAGCCCTCTGCGCTCTCGTAGCCTTCGGCGGCATAGTGGCTGCTACAAGAACAGGATAATAAGAATAGAATCATAGGATACACGGAATTGAAGAAGGTATTTCAAGCAAGTATATCCTAAAGTCACCTAGGAGGAGTACCGTATCGCAAGTATGCCGCGGACATACGCACGCTTCGTTACCCTGTTTAAGTCACTTACTCCATCTACCAAGGGCCATCCTACACTCAAAAAGGTAAAACCTATCGCTCTGATACCAACTTTGTCACGACCCGCAGGGTACGGAACGTGACTGGCACTTAAGTTAAGAAACATCTCAAGGCGTCCGTAACAAAAGTAAGCCAAAGCCTAGAAATCAAAACCAAATAAGCAGAAGAGTGAAGGAAAACCAATCAATTGAAAGCGAGTTTATCAAATGAGTCATATCAAGCCTTTTTAAAAACAATATCAATTTTTCTGAAAATTTCGGCAGAGTCTCCTTTGTAAATACTGGCCCCCAAAATGGGTACAACAAGAATATATATAAATACAACAAAAAGGGCATCCCCAAGCGGGAGCTAGCTCTTCGCCACAAGGCGGTCATAAATCCCACGCAATATAAATCAGCAATATGCAAAATAAGCATAAAAAGGCATAAGTAAGAAGCAACATGTCGGCTCAAGTGAGCTCGACCCCAAAATACAGCATAAAAAGCCCACAAATCTCACAGTCTCGTCTCTAGGTCAATATACAACGATACTGGTAGATACAGTAGATGGAGTACTCTAGATACAAAGGATATACAAGGTGGTACAAAATAATAATACAACCCACCTACGAGCAAAAGCCTCGAGTCCAAGCAAAAGAGGCAAAAGAAGCGGTGCGCCCGCCGCTACTATGCTGACGGAGCGGACCTGCAAAAGACTGTGGCACAACGGGGCTGAGTTGCCAACTCGTGAGTAATAAATAACATCTATATAGGCTATCGCAAGCATGCACACAAGCATCTTAGCATCTATAATACAGGTATAGCAGGATATACTAGCAGGTATGTATGCAACATGAATGTACTAGCAGGTATGAATGCAATATGAATTAACTCGTGATCTGAATATATAGGTTCAAGAAGTCATATTTTTCATTTAGGAATCTCTTTTCTTTTAAATATCAGCACAATATTGTAGGGTTACTAGGCACACTAACGAGGCTCTATAAGGCATCGACCATGCCAAAATTTAATTTTTATGTGCCGAATAACACTAAGCAAGATCGTTAACTAGAGTTTAAGCGAAACTATTAGCAAGTAAACATCTTTACTCTAAAGGGAATACGAAATACAACCTTTGTAGATCGGTCCTTCGCTTCAAAAGCTCCTTGATGAAGTCCCTTCGCTGCGATCAAGCTTCTCCCGGACTCTTGCATGGCTTCACGGCGCGAAGGAAGCGACCTTGCTTGAAATCTCCGAGGCCGAAGATAATCTACGTCGAGGGAATTCCGACTCAAGCTCCTACTTCACTAACTAGAGAAATAGTGAAGTAAACACCCTATACTAAAGTGCTAATCTAGTAGAGGATGGAGAAATAGGAAGTGGGTTCTCTTTAGATTTTTGTTTCTCACAACCTTTCTCACTTTGGATCAAACCCTAGTTTATCTTTTCTCTTGCTCAAATGAAGAAGAAGATGATGAACCAAAAGAAAAGATATGAGGATAATGATTAAGTGAGTAGTGTAACCATGGTGAGTGAGTATCATATACTAACCCTTGTAGAGCCATAACCATAGCTAATTGATTATGGTTGGGTTAAAAAGAATCTAAGGTAAAGACAAACTTAGTAGACTTTGTCAAAGCAAGTTAAGCTTCTACAAGCTTCATGCTCATTCCAAAACTCCACTAATTTTGTAATTATCTTAAATAATCTTAACCCATCATAATACATAGAATGGTGTATGTCTCATACACACAAGTCATGTGTATCATCAACCATGATACAATATGATAACACATTTTAACATATATCATATACATGTTAAAATAGTGGGCATGTGAGAAAAACCCTAAATTGAACAAGTATTAGCAAATGTAAATTAGTATATCTAGTATACAATTATACACTTAATTATTAAATCAACACTTGACTTAATAATCCAGTCATATATCATATAACCGGCTAACATCCATCGTATCGACTTATCGAATCAACACTTGATTCGATAACCCGGTCGTATCATATATAACCGACCGATATAAAATGTCGCGAGAATAGAATACTGTATCACATACTCGCATTTATTCTCGGTCTTGCACACATCACATACGTGCTCCTATTTCGTTTCGCCTGAGCCAGTAAAACCTCTGTGTAGGACTCAAAAGACTCGTTAATACGCCGGCAGTAGGTGATGATCACATCACACACCCACAAGCCGTCAGCGGTACTAGCTGGACGTAACGGCTACCCGGGTATTGAGCGATCATAAGATCAGCAAGCAAGCCCGCTCCAACTCCTGTAAAAGCCTGCCGGTAACACTTCCCGTACAGTCCAGTCTCCTCGTCTGATATGTCGCATATCAAGTCTAGGGGTGGTTAACGTCAGACCCTAATAACCGATAATTCGTGCCGATATGAGGCTCATAACGGGTCGAGAAACTACTGGTAACACTTACCAGTAAATCTCTAATCAGCCCTGGCCAGGGACTTCCCTGTCACGGCCAATCGAGCACAGCGCAACATCAACCCCCAATACCGGGAGAGACGAAACCCCTCCTATCACTCATTGCCTCCATGTGACTCGGGACTGTACCCAAAATCCACCGTTTTGCACGCCCTCATGGACGTGGTAAGGTGGAAATCAAAGCACAGTGGGAATCACACAAGAATCTATGACGATCTCGGGTCTACAGACTAACCTGCACAAGTGTTACCAGAGAACTGCCATCTGACGTAAGGTATAATACCATCTGGGAGTTCTCGGCGAGTCCGTCCAGTGTACCCAGTCTCCACTGAGCACCCGTATACCATCTTTGATATCAAACACCAATGGATATTAAATCATCCATCGCCCATCTAATGGGTCGAGATGCGTATACGCTAGTCTACTCTGGTGTATCGATGCCCCATCTCGATACACCCACGACTAGGGACCTTGAAGGATGTACTTATGGACTACCATGTCCCCACTAGTATGATTCGTATCATAGTCCAGGTAGTCAAGTACACATCCTAAGGGCTTTACCAACATGTAATGATAAGACAGTACAAAGAGACAAGTATACATGTTAAAGTAAAGAGCAACCAGATAGCATACTATCATGACGAGCAAGAAAGTCCTCTCTATATATGTCCAAGCATCCAATATAATATACATCACCTGTACAATACTGGCCTCTAGGGCATACATACAACTAACAATCTCCCACTTGCACTAGGGCCAGCTACTGTAGTATCGCATACCGAGCATCCCGAAGAGTCTCTCAAACTGTATCTGGGGAATAGCCTTCGTGAGTGGATCTGCTGTGTTATTCTTCGTGTCAACCCTCCTGACCTCGATCTCCCGGCGATCAACTATCTCCCGGATCAGGTGATACCGCCTCAGAATATGCCTGGATCGCTGATGGGAGCTGGGTTCCTTGGCCAAAGCCACCGCTCCATTTTTATCGCAATACAAAGGTATTGGATGCTCAATGGATGGAACCACTCCAAGTTCAGTAATGAACTTCTTGATCCAGACAGCCTCTTTGGCAGCATCGTTGGCAGCGATGTATTCAGCCTCCATCGTCGAGTTTGCCACAGTTTCCTGCTTGGAACTCTTCCAGCTAACCGCCCTTCCGTAAAGGGTAAAGAAAAATCCCGACTGCGACTTAGAGTCGTCCTTATCACTCTGGAAGCTCGAATCGGTAAAGGACTCCACTTGGAGTTCTCCGTTACCATACACCAAGAGCATCTCTTTAGTCCTTCGTAAATACTTGAGAATGCTTTTCACAGCTGTCCAGTGACTCTCTCCAGGATCAGCTTGATACCTACTCACTACACTTAGTGAGTATGCTACATCGGGTCTGGTACATAGCATCGCGTACATGATAGAGCCTACTGCCGAAGCATAGGGTATCCTTTGCATGCGAGCTCTCTCCAAATCAGTCTTGGGAGACATCTCTTTGGAGAGAGTGAGCCCTGAGATCGTGGGTAAAAGCCCACGTTTGGACTCTTCCATACTAAACCTCTTTAGTATGGTGTCAATATACCTGGATTGGGACAATCCCAATATCCGTTTAGATCTATCTCTATAGATCATAATTCCCAATATGCAGGAGGCATCACCAAGATCTTTCATTGAGAATCTTTGTGATAAGAAGAGCTTCACCGATTGCAGCATAGGAATGTCATTTCCTATCAAGAGTATGTCATCCACGTACAATACGACGAAGACAACCTTACTCTCTGCAACCTTCTTGTAGATACAAGGTTCATCTACGTTTTTGACGAAATCAAACTCTTTGATAACGACGTCAAAGCAGATGTTCCAACTCCGCGATGCTTGCTTCAATCCATAAATGGATTTAAACAGCTTGCACACCTTCCCGCTGCTCCCACTATCTACGAAGCCCTCTGGCTGAGTCATGTACACGCACTCTTCTAAATCACCATTTAGAAAGGCGGTCTTAACATCCATTTGCCAGATTTCGTAGTCATGATATGCAGCGATGGCAAGCATGATCCGGATGGATTTAAGCATAGCCACTGGAGAAAAGGTTTCATCATTGTCCATACCTCGTCTTTGACGAAAACCCTTTGCAACAAGTCTAGCTTTGAAAGTCTCCACTTTCCCATCTACACCAAGTTTTTTCTTGAAGATCCACTTGCTCCCAATGGGTTTTACCCCTTCAGGAGCAACTTCCAAAGTCCACACTTTGTTGGTGTACATGGATTCCATCTCGGACCGGATTGCATCCAGCCATTTCACTGGGTCCCCACTCGTGATGGCCTGCTCGAAGCTAGTTGGGTCATCATCAACCATGATGCAATCCTCGCTCCCACCATCAATGAGAAAACCGTAGTATCTCTCAGGTGGGTGAGGAACCCTACCAGATCGGCGGAGAGGCTGAGGTTCGTAGGGAACTACCGAATCCTCTGGTTCTACTAAATCTTCAGTTGCAGTTTGTGTATCTGGAACCTCTTCCAGCTCTACCACTTTGCCACTAATTTCTTTTACAAGAAATTCCTTTTCTAAAAAGGTAGCATGTTGAGCAGCAAACACTTTTTGTTCCTTACTGTGGTAGAAAAAATACCCATATGAGTTCTTTGGATATCCCACAAACTTGCAAAGAACTGACTGTGTCTCGAGTTTGTTCGGATTTTGTCTTTTGACATAGGCCGGACAACCCCATATCTTAACTCGTTTAAGATATGGTCTCTTCCCACTCCATATCTCATATGGTGTGGTAGGTACAGATTTAGATGGAACTTGATTCAATAGGTATGCTGCTGTCTCCAGCGCATACACCTAGAAGGAAATAGGTAACTCAGCTGTGCTCATCATAGAGCGCACCATATCTAATAGGGTGCGGTTCCTTCGTTCAGATACACCGTTGTGTTGTGGTGTATATGGAGGAGTCAGCTGAGAGAGAATCCCATTCTCTTTTAGGAAGTCTAGGAATTCATTGCTCAAGTATTCACCTCCTCGATCAGATCGTAGGATTTTAATACTTTTTCCGGTTTGGTTCTCGACTTCTTGTTTATATTCTCTAAATTTCTCAAAAGCTTCTGATTTGTGTTTCATTAGGAACACATATCCGAATCTAGAGAGATCGTCAGTGAATATAATGAAGTACGAAGAACCATCCCTGGCATGTGTAGACATGGGACCGTATACATCACTATGTATCAGTCCCAAGAGTTCGGTAACTCTTTCTCCGTGTCCCGTAAACGGAGTTTTGGTCATCTTGCCTTTGAGACATGACTGGCAAGTGTCATAAGATGAAAATTCAAACGGATTCAAATATCCATCCTTATGCAACTTGGCGAGTCATGTCGCTTTGATGTGACCCAGTCTACAATACCACAAGAAAGATTCGTTCAGTTCTGAACTCTTCCTCTTGTTTGTGTTTGTTATGCTCAGAACTGTTGATTGATTTAGAACATAAATGCCATTGCACATCGTGCCTGATCCGACCAACTTTTGGTTTAGGAAAATGTTCATAACATTATGCTGTAATACAAAATTGTATCCCTCTTTACTCAACAAAGAAACCGATATAATGTTGCATATCAGGTTCGGCATGTAATAGCATTCGTTTAGAATCAATGTATTACCAGTTAGCAATACAAGGTGATATTCCCCGACGGTTTTACCTGCAACAATTGCACCATTTCCAACCCTTATGTCTTTATCACCTTCTCCAAGTTCTCTACCTTTTCTAAGCCCATGTAACTGATTACATATATGGGATCCTGACCCGGTATCTAATACCCAGGACGTAGAGGAAATGGAGAAACAGTTCTCTGTAACGAACACACCCGAAGAAAATGCATCAACATGTACTTTCTTCATTCGGGTGGCATGAGAATCCTGGTATTCCCCTATATCCTGTTCAGTCTTATAACTCTTATAAAAAAGAACGGAACCAACGTTCCCCAGCACAGTATAACATGCGGGTTCGGTCAATACATCCATTTTATTATCTTTAGTAAGGCATGATATGGTCGCTACCTGGAGAGAGAGAAGAAAACACTTTAGCGTATGCTCTTGCAAGATCAGATTAGTTATTATCTTATCTAATCAGGATGGCTCCCACTATTTTTTATCAAATCTTCCTTCAAACCCTAAAAGGAAAGACTAGCCGGGATTAATTACACCCTACAACTTCGCCGATCTTTCAGCCAGGCCAGTGTCGGTACTTTGAGGGAGGTTCCCCATGCTTTCGCACAGACCTAATTAAAGTAAACCTCGTTTTCCCAGAGGCGTAACCCCGTTGACAACTTTCTAGACACCTACTTGATCGGCTAATTGTCCTGTGTAAAACTCTCCCGGGAGTAACAATTACTCGCAGTGGGTATCGGGTTCCAACTATCTCATAGAAGGTATGCAATCTCATTGCGAATTTCAACACTTGAAATTCCCGATAATATTTTGCCCCAAACGATCTATGACCTTGACAAGGTCAACAAACCATAGACCGTAAGTCAAGTTCAACCCGTCATTTCTTGATTGAATTAAACCCACCCGCACGACCCTTGACAAGGTCAACAAGGCCGTACGACTACCTGTTCACACCATAATATTGTATTATTTTATTCCCCATTCTTATTTTTTTTACAAATAAACAAGTGCTTTTGACGCATGTCTGCTACATATTACAGGTTACAGGTTCTTGGAGCGAAAACAGTGAAAAAGACAAAAGACGACACAAAAAGGGACTTTGACCAACAAATAGAAGGATCTTAATCAAGCCTACACAAAAGATCAGTACAAGGCAACGCAAGGTCCAAGATTATAAAGCAAACGGTTAAAAGTCCACTGCAATTGTTCACTGGAGATCTGGAAGAAATAGAGAAGCCAAATTGAATAAAATCCAAAGAAATAAAAAGCCCAAGAAGCCCAGAATCAGTTCCAAAATTTCCAGACATAAAATTTTACCAAAGCTTGGAAGTTTACTTTGACTAGGTCTTCCTAAGGATATTTTGGTAAATGTAGACATGCGAATCAATTGTAACCTAGGGTTTCTATCACCTATAAATAGAAGCCCAAATCATTGTATTCTTTTCATGCCTCCCTATGCCTCTTTTTATGAATAAAATTTAGAATTCTTTTAGAGAGCATCGATGCCTCTTTTCATATCATCTATTCAGATCTGACAACCTGTGTAAATGTTTGGAGAGAGCCATCTATAAAGTTAGTAGATTTATTTAATTGCCCTAGTTTAGATTTCAATTCTTGCCCTAGGTAATTTTCATTCTCTGCCCTAAATAAATGTTTTTAAATTCCCTAATGAGTGAGTAGTCTCCTCGCTTGTTAGGGTTAGATCTGGGGAAGGTTTGAGAGACAAAGATCTCTCATCCCCTTTCTTGCCCATCATATATTTTCATAGGACTCTATGCATACATGCACATACCGCTCCCTACGGCGCCCTATCCATTGAGGTAGCGGTGATACCGTAGTATAAAGGCCCGGTTGTGATGATTTTCCATGGAGGTTAGGGTAAGGATTTCTAAAGGAAGGACAAGAACCTAGAGGAAGAAAACATCTTTCCAAATGGTTCTAATCCCTTTTATTAATAATTACCATAACATCTAATTAGATCTTCATATGGGTATAGAAAGCGGTGAGATTTATTGACTTTCCAAACTTAACCTAGACCTAACCCTAGCAAGATTTAGATATAGATTAATTCAGTTTTAAGATTTAATAATCAATCCGGCTCCCATCGGAATTAACTCGTTTGAGCGAATAGGAAATTCACAACATCCCTGTGGACCGACCCGTACTCACCGGCTAGCTATCAAGCGACGCCGTTCTTGATTGCGGTAAATATTTTTGATCGACAAAATCTCTTTAAATCAAATGGCGCCGTTGCCGGGGATGGCGTGTTAAATTCCTTTTTGCAATTTCGGGTTAATCAAAATTAAAAAATCAGAAAAATCAGAAAAATCAAAAAAATATAAAAATATATCATCTGTTATTTTTGGGAAGGGTATTTTTGTGTGAATTTTGCAGGATCTACGAACAAATTCGGATCTGGAAATCTACAGAGATCAAAACAGCAAATATCAAATCCGAACAAACAGAGGAATATCACAATAGACAACAGAAGAAATTTGGAGGACCGAGTCAAATAAGAAGAATCGTGGTGCTCTGGTCCTAATAATAATAAAAAAACAGTTGCGCCACTGCAAATCTTTGTGAGTTTTCTCTCTCCTCCTCTACAAATCTCCGATATATCTTCTGAAAAATCTCCTGCAGGATTCTTTGCGCTTAAAAAAATCTTTTCTTTTCCAAATAACAAATCTTATGCAGGATTCGTTGCACTATGCTTAAAATAATAATTGATTGCAAGTGATCTTTTCTGATTTGCATATCCTTAATCATTTTGTTAAAAATATCTTTTCAAATAAAGAGCAAGAGAAAAAAGGAAAATTTTAATTAGAAAACTTGCAAACTTTGAAATTCACAAAAAAAAGATTTGATTGCAAGTGATTTACTGTTTTGCATATCTTTAATCGGATTTTAAGGGGCTTTTGACCAATTCAGATTGGGTGGGGATTTCATCACCCTTCCCAGGACCCCAGAAATCACATAAAGCATTTGCATTGACCAATCTTTAATTAAAAAATACTAGACTCAGCCCTAAGGACTTCGAGCTCAATAGGACAGAGGACTAGTTATAGGCATCGACCATTTATCCTAACCTGACTTTGCGGTGTCTAGGCAAGTGTGTCTAAGGCAAGTGGTTACTTAATTAGGACCGCTACTTGTAGCGGATCCTCCCACTTACCTGGCACTTACCTGGACGCAATTGGCGGTGAAGAGGCGGTTTGAGGTCCTATTTCTAGCCCTTTGGAACAGTTAGGAGCTGTCTAGCTGACCTAGGTGACCCTAGATCTAGGCCTGATTGTGCATTTTTGGTTGATGAAAAGTGTGTCTTAGCTCTTTTCTCGAAAATCTTTTTGCAAACAGTTCTAAATAAAGAGAAACAAGAATTTTTTTTATAAAAACTTGCAAAATTTTGTCACAAATAAATCCTTGCACCACCACCCAACTCTCTTTCTTTCACCCTTTCTTCTAACATGGGTACCCCACATCATAAATCTCTTGCCGAACTTTGGTATCCCGAACCTAATTTTGCGTCGTTCGTCAATTTGTTCGATCAATTTAAAGACGATCTTTCCATGCCTAAAATATCTTTGAAAGATCAAATAGAGGCATCTAAGAGAAACAATTCGACTTTTCAACCCACTTTGTGTCAACCAAGTCAACCTTTACCACTTCCATATGTTGATACCACTTTTTCAAGTCCTTCTGTCACTCTTAAGCCGATGTCCATTGCTGAGCATATTGCTCAATCTTGCAGCCGATCTTTCACCCCTCTCCACTCATCTAGTTCTAGGGATCCGCACGATTATTCACCGTTTTATCCACATGTTGACCCTACACCTGCCCAACCACCCACTTCCTACCAGTCCTACCCGACCTTCCCACCTTCACTAGACACTGCTTCTACACAGCCTTTTGGGAGTTTCACATACCCAAACAATTTCGAATCTTTTGCCGAAACCCCCTTACCACCAAAGTCTAGTTTGGAAGAGTCGTTGAAAGCTTATATTGCTGCAACAAACAAAATGGTTAGGAATGTGGAAGCGTCCGTGGCCGCCCTTATGCAACCTGCTGAACCGGTAGCTAGTTTCCAACTAGCTCCAAATTTTCCAATGTATGAGGAGGCGGTTGGACAGAGTGAGAATTTGAGAGGATTTCCAAATCAAACCTATCCATACCCAATTCCAGCCCACAACTCCGGTTTAACATCGATTGTCCAAAATAGTTCACCAGTTGAAAATAAAAATAAGTTGTGTGAATTTGTAGTTCTTGATTTGCCAGATTGTGAAGAACCCCTTTCGAATGAAACCACACTTAATCATTTCGATCTTTACACCTCCACTCTAGGACCTAAATCGATAAATATCCATGCTTTTGATGAGGTGTCAGAAAAAATTGATTTTCACTTGATTGAGGATATAGACGCCGGGAATATTTCGGATGATGAACCCGTTGATTTAATTGAAATTTTATGTCCAATTCATCATCCCGAGTCATTAAATGTTTTTCCCGAACTTCATATGCGTCTTGATTTTGATGATATTGGCATGGATAAGCAAATTTTTGAGGAAAATATTGAGGAGAATTATGAGGATAGTACTGAGAATAATATTGAGGTTGAACCATTTTCGTTTGATGTGTCGAATTTTCCAATACACCCTCCTGAATCCTTAACTGATACCCTTCCTCACTCACTTCCTTCCGTCCTTCCTATCGTTCTGACTGTGCAAGAGACCGTTACGGTTTCATCTCCAATACCAAGTTCGGCGTACCCATGCTTTCTTGCGGATCTTGAGGGATTTGATCCCATTTCTCGACGGGTTGATAGGTTAGCACAATCGCTTTTAACACATCAGTCCTCACAAATTGTGCTAATTTATTCACTCGATTTACACCCTCAAGATCGTACTCTACTTCTTTCTCTTTTCCGCCATTCTTCTCCCCCACCGAGACCGTATCCCGTTTCTACCTCCACACGGTCTCGTGTGCTTCTCATCTCTTTTCTTTCCACTCCATTCTTTCACCAACTCGACCATTACCACGATATGATTTTTGAATGGTTGGTGCTAACTTTTGGCTTGTGTAAGGCCAAGCTTAAGTTTGGGGGGAACCTTTGTATATATGTATATATTTTTATTTTTGTTTTCTTTTTCTATAAAAAAAATAAAAAAAATTCAAAACATTAAAAAATATAAAAAAATTTATAAATAAATAAACAGGGGAGTGCCGGCATTTTGACCCTCTTGGTGTGGCATGACAGTGAGGACACTGTCAAGTTTAAGTTTGGGGGTATGCTCGGTATGTCTTCTTCCTTCGCATTCATATATATATATTTGCATTTGCATACTTATTTTAAAACCCATAAAAATTGAAAAATTATAAAAATTAATGTATTCAATTTGGTCTAATTGATTTGAGTTTGACAAAAAGGTTAACTGGCTAGGAACAACTAGATCTTAGACTTAGTAAATTAAAAACCCTAAAAATAACCTTCCTTAAAAGTTTAACGGTAGAAAGTATATGTTTTTGTAGTTTATTTAGAAATAGGCAAATTTTGAGTTCACTTCTTGGGCTAAGTTAAAACAAAGGAAAAGTATTGATATTTTTATTAGAGTATAAGTTTGAAAAATAATTCCTAGCTTAAGTCTAGATTCTGAAAATGTATACCCTACAATTTGCACAATCACGCACCTTGAAACTTGGAATAGTAGAAGAGACCTTGAAATGCTCTTGTCTAAAGTCCTTAGTACGAAGAAAATAAAAGAAAAAAAAGTGAATAAAGAAAAAAAATGAACACTGGTTTTTGTGATTACTTAAGGCTGTAAAAATAGAAAAATATTTAGCGAGGGTGCTTCATCACCTATTGCCTAAGACCAACTGGTTTGGGAGTCACTGCTAAAGCCTTGGGTGTTACAAGACTAGGAAGTATGCTTTAAAGTGCAAACGCATCTTGTAATCGGTTGTTGGCACCTCAAGAAGTATTAACGGTCGCATGAAGGATGTGTATGCAAAATTCAATTAAAAATTCACCAATTAATAAGTGCTTTAGTCAACGGACAAGGGTATGATTGCTTGATTTGAATTTCAAAGTGTAGGGGTGACTTATACACACACGTAGGGATATGTGATTGGAGTTTAGATGAGAGAAAGGAGTGAAGAATAGAACTTGTATCTTTAGTAGAGTTGATAGAAATTCCTAAGTGGAGATAAAACCCTAGAAGGAAAACTTAAGAGATGCCGAAAGTTAGGTAGATCTGCAGAACATATATAATCTTAAGTTAAATGATGAGGAAATGTGAAGAATATGGGTGGATAATTTACGGGTCGACGATAATAGAATTCCTTGTTAGAAAACCCTAATTGAAGAATTAAAGTTAATGGGCCGAATTGATAGGATTTTATGGGTAGTATCCGCTGAAAACCCTCAGGAGACAACACTCCTCCTACTAGGGACACCTAGAGGTTTAACGGCTTGTTGCACGAGCTCAGTGCAATCGCGTTTCCCTGCGAAAGTGCGGTTAGGTTTTTTGTAGAGAATAAAAAAATAAGTTTGCTCGAGGACGAGCAAAAGATAAGTTTGGGGGTATTTGTTCACACCATAATATTGTATTATTATATTCCCCATTCTTATTTTTTTTACAAATAAATAAGTGCTTTTGACGCATGTCTGCTACATATTACAGGTTACAGGTTCTTGGAGCGAAAACAGTGAAAAAGACAAAAGACGACACAAAAAGGGACTTTGACCAACAAATAGAAGGATCTTAATCAAGCCTACACAAAAGATCAGTACAAGGCAACGCAAGGTCCAAGATTATAAAGCAAACGGTTAAAAGTCCACTGCAATTGTTCACTGGAGATCTGGAAGAAATAGAGAAGCCAAATTGAATAAAGATCAAAGAAATAAAAAGCCCAAGAAGCCCAGAATCAGTTCCAAAATTTCCAGACATAAAATTTTACCAAAGCTTGGAAGTCTACTTTGACTAGGTCTTCCTAAGAATATTTTGGTAAATGTAGACATGCGAATCAATTGTAACCTAGGGTTTCTATCTCCTATAAATAGAAGCCCAAATCATTGTATTCTTTTCATGCCTCCCTGTGCCTCTTTTTATGAATAAAATTTAGAATTCTTTTGGAGAGCATCGATGCCTCTTTTCATATCATCTATTCAGATCTGATAACCCTGTGTAAATGTTTGGAGAGAGCCATCTGTAAAGTAAGTAGATTTATTTAATTGCCCTAGTTTAGATTTCAATTCTTGCCCTAGGTAATTTTCATTCTCTGCCCTAGATAAATATTTTTAAATTCCCTAATGAGTGAGTAGTCTCCTCGCTTGTTAGGGTTAGATCTTGGGAAGGTTTGAGAGACAAAGATCTCTCATCCCCTTTCTTGCCCATCACATATTTTCATAGGACTCTATGCATACATGCACATACCTCTCCTTACGGCGCCCTATCCATCGAGGTAGCGGTGATACCGTAGTATAAAGGCCCGGTTGTGATGATTTTCCATGGAGGTTAGGGTAAGGATTTCTAAAGGAAGGACAAGAACCTAGAGGAAGAAAACATCTTTCCAAATGGTTCTAATACCTTTTATTAATAATTACCATAACATCTAATTAGATCTTCATATGGGTATAGAAAGCGGTGAGATTTATTGACTTTCCAAACTTAACCTAGACCTAACCCTAGCAAGATTTAGATATAGATTAATTCAGTTTTAAGATTTAATAATCAATCCGGCTCCCATCGGAATTAACTCGTTTGAGCGAATAGGAAATTCACAACATCCCTGTGGACCGACCCGTACTCACCGGCTAGCTACCAAGCGACGCCGTTCTTGATTGCGGTAAATATTTTTGATCGACACAATCTCTTTAAATCACTACCCTAAAACAATCTGCATCATATGCATAAACAGATAAATACAGATCAGCTACCGCACACTACGCTTTGACAAGGTCAACAAACACAGCATCAATACTAAGCAGGACTTATCTAAAATGACGGAGGGCTACGACAGGTTTTTCTGAAAACCTATTGCGTAATGAACTTGATATCGTCGTAGAATCGCATGAATTTTGAAATGGAGTGATTTTGAGGCTTTCATTAGTTTTGCTAAAGAGGTCACTCCCGGTGAAGGGATCTCGGCTCTTTCCTTATGGAATAAGGTGCAGGATATATCATATACATCACTATGCAAAGCAAAACTCCAAAAGCAGTCAAAAGTCAAACCGAGTGTTGTAGCATCTGCCAGTTTTGCTAAAGAGGTCACTCCCGGTGAAGGGATCTCGGCTCTTTCCCCATCGAATAAGGTGCAGGGTATATCATATATACCTCTATGCAAAGCAAAACTGTAGCTACCGCTTTTATTTGAAAATTTGATTCTACAATATCTTTTAGGTTTCTTTTCTTTCATTAATCACATTAATGAAGTCCCATCATTTAAGTCACCTAAACATCACAGATAAATACGACGTACACTTATGCTATCCGCATTCGCCTCGATGTCCCCTCGTGCACCGTTAGGTTAGGTAACTAACGGCAGAGCAGGGCAGGGCTAGCGCGGGTGTAAAACATAAGTAACGCCTATATAATATATCATATATACTATATACAGTATTTATCACAGAACATTAAATGATCACATCATAGATATCGCAGCAGAAGAAACATATGAAACATTGGATATACTAGGACGTCCGTGTTTTATTTTGAGCCTCTATAAAACACGTATTCCACGGTCGCGATGAATAGCCAAACCCACACCCCTAGACCCCTACGAGAGCGGCAAGCTGCTAGTTGTATGTATGCCCTAGAGGCCAGTATTGTACAGATGATGTATATTATATTGGATGCTTGGACATATATAGAGATGACTTTCTTGCTCGATATGATAGTATGCTATCTGGTTACTCTTTATCTTAACATGTATACTAGTCTCTTTATACTGTCTTATGGTAACATGTTGGTAAAGCCCTTAGAATGTGTACTTGACTACCTGGACTATGATGCAGATCATACTAGTGGGGACATGGTAGTCCAAAAGTACATCCTTCAAGGTCCCTAGTCATGGGTGTATCGAGACGGGGCATCGATATACCAGAGTAGACTAGCGTATACGCTTCTCGACCCATGAGATTGGCGATGGATGATCCCATATCCATTGGTGTTTGACATCAGAGATGGTATACGGGTGCTAAGTGGAGACTGGGTACACTTGACGGACTTGCCGAGAACTCCCAGATGGTATTATACCTCACGTCAGATGGCAGTTCTCAGGTGACACTTATACAGGTTAGTCTGTAGACCCGAGATCGTCATAGAGTCTTGTGTGATTTCCACTGTGCTTTGATCTCCACCTTACCACGTCCATGAGGGCGTGCAAAATGGTGGTCTTTGGGTACAGTCCCGAGTCACATGGAGGCAATGAGCGATAGGAGGGGTTTCGTCTCTCCCGGTATTGGGGGTTGATGTTGCGCTGTGCTCGATTGGCCATAACAGGGAAGTCCCTGGCCAGGGCTGATCAGAGATTTGCTGGTAAGTGTTACCAGTAGTTTCTCAACCCGTTATGAGCCTCATATCGGCACGACTTATCGGTTATTGGGGTCTGACGTTAACCACCCCTAGACTTGATATGCGACATATCAGACGAACAGACCGGACTGTACGGTAAATGTTACTGGTTGGATTCACAGGAGTGTGAGCGGGCTAGCTCGTCGATCTTCTGATCGTTCAATACCCGGATGGCCGTTACGTTTAGCAGACCGCTTGCGGCTTGTGGGTGATTGATATGATCATCATCTGCTACCGGCGTATTGACGAGTCTTTAGAGTCCTACACAGAGGTTTCCTGGCTCAAGCGAAACGAAATAGGAGCGAATATGAGATATGTGCGGGACCGAGAATAATGCGTGTATGTGATACCGTATTTCATTCTCGCGATGAATGTTTCGATTGGTTATATGTGATATAACCTAGTTATCGAATCATAGATTGATTCGATAAGTCGATACATTGGATACTAGTCGGTTATGTGCGACATGACCGGATTATTGAATCAAGTGTTGATTTAATGATTTAATGTATAATTATATATTTGATATATTACTTTTCATTAACTAGTGTTGGTTCACTTTAAAAGGATTTTCTCACTTGTAGTTTACAAGTTGTATATGTGATATACTTTTGTGCACTACAATGTGTCATGTTTGATGATGCATGTAAATTGGTTTTGTGTTAAGACTTAAACCATGGTTATGATAATAGTTAGGGTTTTGATTTATTTACTTATATATTTATCTATTCTTTCTTGATAAATAAATAAAAGAAAAAAAAATGGTTTCATTCTAACATGAAGCTTGTTGAAGTTTCAGGAAGGTTTGACTAATGTGACCATTTTGTTTTCATGCTTAACCCTAACCATTCCAAAATAACTATGGTCTATTCTCTACACTTAACCAAGGTTAGAAGATGATAAGTATTGATTTTTATTATTCTTTTAAAAAAACTTATCATATTCTTTCTTCTTCTTGATCATCTTCTTCTTCAAGAAAAGCTTAAGTCCATCACTGGCAACTTGAGCAAAAGTGAGTGAAATCCAATTCTAAAGTGAACCCACCTCCTATTTCTTCACCCTCTACCTCTTGCCAAGTTGTTTTGGGTGTTTTCTTCACAAGTTTCACAAATTTGTGAAGTTGGAGCTTGAACTTGTGATGCCTCGACGTAGATCATCTTCGGCACGAAGCCGACGACCTAGTCCGCCCAATTCTCCGATGAAGCCGACGTTTGCCTTCGGGATTCGAGACAGACAGCGAGAGGACGCCTACGTGGAGCTTAGGAAGTGGATATCCTGATCTACAAAGGTTGTAGCTTCTTATCTTTAGTTAAGTTGTTAACTAGATTCGAATTTCGCCTAGAATTCTAGCCGACGATCCGTATTAGGGTTTCTCGGCATCCATAAAATTTTAAATTGGCATGGTTGATGCCTTGTGAGACCATTTGAGAGTGCCCAGGAACCTTTTACTGGTATCAGAGCCTAGCTAGAGCCTTAGGCGAATTCTAGACGACGTTTGAAACCCGAACGAACCCGAAACCCTAAAACCCAAGTGCTCTCTGGACTTTTTCTAAAATCTAGGATTTTTCCATATTAAAAATGCTTAAAAAATTCGGCAGGGAAATCTAAGAATTACGATGCAAAATTTATCCCATGAACAGTAAATAGTGCGGCGGAACCGCGGCAGAAGCCTGGCTTCTGCGGCAAAATGATGACATCATCACTCAAGTTTTGCACAGTAATTACTATTTTATTATGCTTAATTTTCTGGGAATTTTTATTTTGACTCTAGAGTTGAGTGTTCTGGGGTTGTATTGGGAATTGACAATTCGATCGGATTATCAAATCTTCTCTATGTGGCTTTCCGGATAACTTTAGAATATGTTAAAAGGTTCGACCGGATAAAAATACCCAACTTTTCCCCTGCCGGAAAATATCCAAGTGTTAGATTTTTGTGTGGTTTAAGGACGTTCTAAGTAGTGCAAGTAACGCGATGGTCCCTCTAGAAGACAACAAACCTTAACTCGATTATGTGACCGTCTTGAACTGCCCTTTGAACCTTCGGGTTTGGGGCAGTACGGCGTGCCACATGTGAGGCGTTGGCTTGACCCTTCTACGGCTGGACCGTTGGTACTGAGGCATGAAGTGAATGTCTTTGAACCTATTTCATGTGTTGAACGGTTTCGGGAAAACTTGGGTGTTCGAATGTTCGATCGGAAAATTTAATATATTCTATTTATCCGGAATGGGATACAATAATTGGAATTCACAAACAGTTATGAAATAACTGAATGAATGTTATAAATCTAGAGGTTTAGTTTCACTTGATATTGAAAAGAGTTTTCGATAATGAGACTAAAATGCGGGGTTTATAACTGTTAGGCATGTGATGTTTAAGTATTTCATTTGATTAGGCATGTGATGTCTAAAAGGATTGTGGATTCCAACTGTTGTAGTTTTACACTTTCTTTTCTGTGACCGTAAATGTAATATGTGATATCGCCGGTTTCGTTGCTATATGTCAACGACAACTGGGATGCACATATATACTTACGTTGATGACATGTGATGTTATGTGTTGCTGGATATGTTATATTGGATCGTCGTGTTTGAATAGCCGGGGGTTTTTATGTGAGATGAGTGTTTTTCATTTTCATTCATGTAAAAACTTGTATGTAATATTCTTTTATTTGGGGCACTTCCAGGTTGCGGAAGTTGTCACCTTTTGTATATTATTTACTTTTCCGCATTAGGATAGACCCAAGAAGGTGAGCACAAGTAACCGGGTTCTGGGGTCCAGTGGGAGACCAACTCGAGGAGTCGAGTCCGGGTCTCCAAACCCTAGAATTGGCAGGGTTGCTTGCCGCTCTCGTAGGGGTCTAGGGTGTGGGATTGGCTATTCATCACGACCGTGGAATCCGTGTTTTATACTGGCTCGTATTGAAAACACGGACGTCCTAGTATATCCAATATTTCATATGATATTTTCTGCTGCGATATCTGTGATGTGATCATGTGATGTTCTTTGATAGATACTTAATATAGTATATATGATATATTATATAGACGTTACTTATGTTTTGCACCCGCACTAGCCCTGCCCTGCTCTGTCGTTAGTTACCTAACCTAACGGTGCACGAGGGGACATCGAGGCGAATGCGGATGGCATAAGTGTACATCGTATTTATCTGTGATGTTTTGGTATTTAAATGATGGTACTTCATTAATGTGATTAATGAATGGAAAGAAACCTAAGATGTTGTAGAATCAAATTTTAAATAAAACAGGTAGCTACAGTTATTGCTTTGCATAGCGGTATATATGATATACCCTGCACCTTATTCGATGAGGAAAGGACCGAGATCCCTTCACCGGGAGTGACTCCTTTAGCAACAACTGGCAGATGCTACACACTCGGTTTGATTTTTGATTGCTTCTATAGTTTCTGCTTTGCACAGTGATATTATGATATATCCCGCACCTCATTCCACGAGGAAAGGGCCGACGATCCCTTCACCGGGAGTGACCCCTTTAGCAAATCTAGAAAAGCCTCAAAATCACTCCATTTCAAAACTTCATTTGATTCTACAACGATATCAAGTTCATTACGCAATAGGTTTTCAGAAAAACCTGTCTAGCCCTCCGTCATTTCAGATAAATCCTACTTAGTATTCGTGCTACGTTTGTTGATCTCCGTCAAGTCGTAGTGTGCGGTAGCTAACTAGTATTTATCTGCTTATGCATGAGATGCAGATTGGATTAGGGTAGTCGTACGACCTTGTTGACCTCCGTCAAGGGTCGTGCGGGTGGGTTTGATTCAATCAAGAAATGACGGGTTGAACTTGACTTGCACCCTGTGGTTTGTTGACCTCCGTCAAGGTCATAGGATTCTTGGGGCAAAATATTATCGGGAATTTCAAGTGTTGAAATTTGCAATGAGATTGCATACCTTCTATGAGATAGTTGGATCCCGATACCCGCTGCGAGTAAGAGTTACTCCTGGGAGAGTTTTACACATTACAATTAGCCGATCAAGTAGGTGTCTAGAAAGGTGTCAACGGGGTTACGCCTCTGGGAAAACGAGGTTTACATTAATTAGGTTCGTGCGAAAGCACGGGGGACCTCCCTCAAAGTACCGACACTGGCCTGGCTGAAAGATTGGCGAACTTGTAGTGTGTAATTAATCCCGGCTAGTCTTTCCTTTTAAGGTTTGAAGGAAGATTTGTTAAAAAGCAGTGGGAGCCATCCTGATTAGATAAGATAATAACCAATCTGATCTTGCACAAGCATACGCTAAAGTGTTTTCTTCTCTCTCTCTCCAGGTAGCGACCATTTCATGCCTTAATCAAGATAATAATATGGATGTATTGACCGAACCCGCATGTTATACTGTGCTGGGGAACGTTGGTTCCGTTCTTTCTTATAAGAGTTATAGGAATGAACAGGATATAGGGGAATACCAGGATTCCCATGCCGCCCGAATGAAGAAAGTACATGTTGATGCATTTTCTTCGGGTGTGTTCGTTACAGAGAACTGTTTCTCCATTTGCTCTACGTCCTGGGTATTAGATACCGGGTCAGGATCCCATACATGTAATCAGTTACATGGGCTAAGGAAAGGTAAAGAACTTGGAGAAGGTGATAAAGACATTAGAGTTGGAAATGGAGCAATTGTTGTAGCTAAGACTGTCGGGGAATATCACCCTGTATTACCGACTGGTAATACATTGATTCTGAACGAATGCTATTACATGCCAAACCTGATATGCAACATTATATCGGTTTCTTTAATAAGTAAAGAGGGATATAATTTTGTATTACAGGACAATGTTATGAACATTTTCCGTAACCAAAAGTTGGTTGGATCAGGCACGTTGTGCAATGGCATTTATGTTCTAAATCAATCAACAGTTCTGAGCATAACAAACACACACAAGAGAAAGAGTTCTGAACTGAACGAATCCTTCTTGTGGCATTGTAGACTGGGTCACATCAATGCGACAAGACTGGCTAAGTTGCATAAGGATGGATATTTAAATCCGTTTGAATTTTCATCTTATGACACTTGCCAGTCATGTCTCAAAGGCAAGATGACCAAAACTCCGTTTACGGGACATGGAGAAAGAGTTACCGAACTCTTGGGACTAATACATAGTGATGTATGCGGTCCCATGTCTACACATGCCAGGGATGGTTCTTCGTACTTCATTACATTCAATGACAATCTCTCTAGATTCGGATATGTGTTCCTGATGAAACACAAATCAGAAGCTTTTGAGAAATTTAGAGAATATAAACAAGAAGTCGAGAACTAAACCGGAAAAAGTATTAAAATCCTTCGATCTGATCGAGGAGGTGAATACTTGAGCAATGAATTCCTGGACTTCCTAAAAGAGAATGGGATTCTCTCTCAGCTAACTCCTCCATATACAACACAGCACAACGGTGTATCAGAACGGAGGAACCGCACCCTATTAGATATGGTGCGATCTATGATGAGTGTAGCTGAGTTACCTGTTTCCTTCTGGGGATATGCACTGGAAACAGCAGCATACCTACTGAATAGGGTTCCAACCAAATCTGTGCCTACCACACCATATCTGATATGGGAGGGGAAGAGACCATATCTTAATTTTATAAAGATATGGGGTTGCCCGGCCTATGTCAAAAGACAAAAACCGGACAAACTCGAGGCAAGGTCTGTTTTGTGTAAATTTGTTGGATATCCCAAACATTCGCGAGGGTATATCTTCTACCATAGTGAGGAACAAAGAGTATTTGTTGCTCAACATGCCACCTTTTTAGGAAAGGAATTTCTTGCAAAAGAGATTAGTGGCTCTGAGGTAGAACTGGAAGAGGTTCCAGCTGAACAAAACACAACAGAAGATTTAGTGGAACCAGAGGATTCAGTAGTACCCGACGAACCCCAGCCTCTCCGCCGAACTAGTAGGGTTCCTCGCCAACCTGAGAGATACTACGGTTTTCTCATGGATGGTGGGAGCGAGGATTGCATCATGGAGGATGATGACCCAACTAGCTTCGAGCAGGCCATCATGAGTAGGGACTCAGTGAAATGGCTGGATGCTATGCGGTCCGAGATGGAATCCATGTACACCAACAAAGTATGGACTTTGGAAGTTGCTCCTGAAGGGGTAAAACCCATTGGGAGCAAGTGGATCTTCAAGAAAAAAACTTGGTGTAGATGGGAAAGTGGAGACTTTCAAAGCTAGACTTTTTGCAAAAGGTTTTCGTCAAAGACCAGGTGTGAACTATGACGAAACCTTTTCTCCAGTGGCTATGTTTAAATCCATCCGAATCATGCTTGCCATTGCTGCATATCATGACTACGAAATCTAGCAAATGGATGTTAAGACCGCCTTTCTAAATGGTGATTTAGAAGAGTGCGTGTACATGACTCAGCCAGAGGGCTTCGTAGACAGTGGGAGCAGCGGGAAGGTGTGCAAGCTGCTTAAATCCATTTATGGATTAAAGCAAGCATCGCGGAGTTGGAACATCTGCTTTGACGTCGTTATCAAAGAGTTTGATTTCGTCAAAAATCCAGATGAACCTTGTATCTACAAGAAGGTGGCAGAGAGTAAGATTGTCTTCCTCGTATTGTACGTGGATGACATACTCTTGATAGGAAATGATATTCCTATGCTGCAATCAGTCATGCTCTTCTTATCACAAAGATTCTCAATGAAAGATCTTGGTGATGCCTCCTGCATATTGGGGATAAGGATCTATAGAGATAGATCCAAACGGATTTTGGGATTGTCCCAATCCAGGTACATTGACACCATACTAAAGAGGTTTAGTATGGAGGAATCCAAGCGTGGGAACTTGCCCACGATCTCTGGAATCACTCTCTCCAAAGAGATGCCTCCCAAGACTGATTTGGAGAGAGCTCGCATGCAAGGGATACCCTATGCTTCGGCTGTAGGTTCTATCATGTACGCGATGCTATGTACCAGACCCGATGTAGCATACTCACTAAGTGTAGTGAGCAGGTATCAAGCTGATCCTGGAGAGAGTCACTGGACAGCTGTGAAGAGCATTCTCAAGTACTTGCGAAGGACTAAAGAGATGCTCTTGGTGTATGGTAACGAAGAACTCCAAGTGGAGTCCTTTACCGATTCGAGCTTCCAGAGTGATAAGGACGACTCTAAGTCGCAGTCGGGATTTGTCTTTACCCTTTACGGAGGGGCGGTTAGCTGGAAGAGTTCCAAGCAGGAAACCGTGGCAGACTCGACGATGGAGGCTGAATACATCGCTGCCAACGATGCTGCTAAAGAGGCTGTCTGGATCAAGAAGTTCATTACTGAACTTGGAGTGGTTCCATCCATTGAGCATCCAATACCTTTGTATTGCGATAACAATGGAGCGGTGGCTTTGGCCAAGGAACCCAGGTCCCATCAGCGATCCAGGCATATTCTGAGGCGGTATCACCTGATCCGGGAGATAGTTGATCGTCGGGAGATCGAGGTCAGGAGGGTTGACACGAAGAACAACAAGGCGGATCCACTCACGAAGGCCATTCCCCTGATACAGTTTGAGAGACTCTTCGGGATGCTCGATATGCGATACTAGCAGCTGGCCCTAGTGCAAGTGGGAGATTGTTAGTTGTATGTATGCCCTAGAGGCAAGTATTGTACAGATGATGTATATTATATTGGATGCTTGGACATATATAGAGATGACTTTCTTGCCCGATATGATAGTATGCTATCTGGTTACTCTTTATCTTAACATGTATACTAGTCTCTTTATACTGTCTTATGGTAACATGTTGGTAAAGCCCTTAGGATGTGTACTTGACTACCTGGACTATGATGCAGATCATACTAGTGGGGACATGGTAGTCCGTAAGTACATCCTTCAAGGTCCCTAGTCGTGGGTGTATCGAGACGGGGCATCGATATACCAGAGTAGACTAGCGTATACGCTTCTCGACCCATGAGATGGGCGATGGATGATCCCATATCCATTGGTGTTTGACATCAGAGATGGTATACGGGTGCTCAGTGGAGACTGGGTACACTGGACGGACTCGCCGAGAACTCCCAGATGGTATTATACCTCACGTCAGATGGCAGTTCTCAGGTGACACTTGTACAGGTTAGTCTGTAGACCCGAGATCGTCATAGAGTCTTGTGTGATTCCCACTGTGCTTTGATCTCCACCTTACCACGTCCATGAGGGCGTGCAAAACGGTGGTCTTTGGGTACAGTCCCGAGTCACATGGAGGCAATGAGCGATAGGAGGGGTTTCGTCTCTCCCGGTATTGGGGGTTGATGTTGCGCTGTGCTCGATTGGCCGTAACAGGGAAGTCCCTGGCCAGGGCTGATCAGAGATTTGCTGGTAAGTGTTACCAGTAGTTTCTCAACCCGTTATGAGCCTCATATCGGCACGACTTATCGGTTATTGGGGTCTGACGTTAACCACCCCTCGACTTGATATGCGACATATCAGACGAACAGACCGGACTGTACGGTAAGTGTTACTGGTTGGATTCACAGGAGTGTGAGCGGGCTAGCTCGTCGATCTTTTGATCGTTCAATACCCGGATGGCCGTTACGTTTAGCAGACCGCTTGCGGCTTGTGGGTGATTGATATGATCATCATCTGCTACCGGCGTATTGACGAGTCTTTAGAGTTCTACACAGAGGTTTCCTGGCTCAAGCGAAATGAAATAGGAGCGCATATGAGATATGTGCGGGACCAAGAATAATGCGTGTATGTGATACCGTATTTCATTCTCGCGATGAATGTTTCGATTGGTTATATGCGATATAACCTAGTTATCGAATCATAGATTGATTCGATAAGTCGATACATTGGATACTAGTCGGTTATGTGCGACATGACCGGATCATTGAATCAAGTGTTGATTTAATGATTTAATGTATAATTATATATTTGATATATTACTTTGCATTAACTAGTGTTGGTTCACTTTAAAAGGATTTTCTCACTTGTAGTTCACAAGTTGTATATGTGATATACTTTTGTGCACTACAATGTGTCATGTTTGATGATGCATGTAAATTGGTTTTGTGTTAAGACTTAAACCATGGTTATGATAATAGTTAGGGTTTTGATTTATTTACTTATTTATTTATCTATTCTTTCTTGATAAATAAATAAAAGAAAACAAATTGGTTTCATTCTAACATGAAGCTTGTTGAAGCTTCAAGAAGGTTTGACTAATGTGACCATTTTGTCTTCATGCTTAACCCTAACCATTCCAAAATAACTATGGTCTATTCTCTACACTTAACCAAGGTTAGAAGATGATAAGTATTGATTTTTATTATTCTTTTAAAAAAACTTATCATATTCTTTCTTCTTCTTGATCATCTTCTTCTTCAAGAAAAGCTTAAGTCCATCAATGGCAACTTGAGCAAAAGTGAGTGAAATCCAATTCTAAAGTGAACCCACCTCCTATTTCTTCACCCTCTACCTCTTGCCAAGTTGTTTTGGGTGTTTTCTTCACAAGTTTCACAAATTTGTGAAGTTGGAGCTTGAACTTGTGATGCCTCGACGTAGATCATCTTCGGCACGAAGCCGACGACCTAGTCCGCCCAATTCTCCGATGAAGCCGACGTTTGCCTTCGGGATTCGACACAGACAGCGAGAGGACGCCTACGTGGAGCTTAGGAAGTGGATATCCGGATCTACAAAGGTTGTAGCTTCATATCTTTAGTTAAGTTGTTAACTAGATTCGAATTTCGCCTAGAATTCTAGCCGACGATCCGTATTAGGGTTTCTCGGCACCCATAAAATTTTAAATTGGCATGGTTGATGCCTTGTGAGACCACTTGAGAGTGCCTAGGAACCTTACACAAGCAACCCTGCCAATTCTAGGGTTAGCAGACCTGGCCCCGACTCCTCGAGTTGGTCTCCCACTGTACCCTAGAACCCGGTTACTTATGCTCCCCTCCTTGGGTCTATCCTAGTGCGGAAAAGTAAATAATATACAAAAGGTGACATCAACCTCGACCCGGAAGTGCCCCAATAAAAGAATATTACATACATTTAAATTTTACACGAATGAAAATAAAAACTCTCATCTCACATAAAACCCCCCGGCTATTCAGAATGCGACGATCCAATATAACATATCCAGCAACACATAACATCCCATGTCATCAACGTAAGTAAATATGTGCATCCCAATTGTCGTTGACATATAGCAACAAAACCGGTGATATCACAAATTACACTTGCGGTCACAGAAAAGAAAGTGTAAAACTACAACATTTGGAATCCACAATCTCTTTAGACATCGTAAATCCGAAATATCACATATTTCGCATTTTATGCCTAACTTCATAAATTCCACATATTGTTGTAGGGTTCCTAGGCACACTAAAGAGGTTCCACAAGGCATCAACCATGCCAAACAAAAATTTTCCGGTGCCAAGAAACCCTAAAGAAGATCGTTAACTAGATGTAAAGGCAAAAAGCTAGCAAGCAAACGACTTTGCTACTAAGTGAAAGGGATTACAACCTTTGTAGATCCGCTCCACCATTTCTTTAGCTCCGTGTTGACGTCTCTCCGCTGCGATCATCGGATCCTGGACTCTTGCGATGGTTTCATCGGAGAAATGATCGGGCTAGGTCATTGACTTCGAGGCCGAAGATGATCTACGTCGGGGAGACTCAAACTCAAGCTATTCCTTCACTTGGTCGAAAAATTTGTGAAGAGAACACCCTATACTACTTGGCAAGTGGTAGAGTATGAAGAAATAGGAAGTGGGTTCACTTTAGAATTGGATTTCTCACTCTTTTTCTCATGATGCCATTGGAGCTAGCAAGCTTTTTCAAGCTTGATGAAGATGAAGAAGAAGAAAGAATCATATGAATTATGAAAACTTATCCAATATATGATGGCACCATGGTTGAGTTAAGCCCTCATGCTTAACTCATGTAGAGAATTAACCATAGCATAAGATTAAGGGTTGGGTTAGCTAATATCTTGAACAAATGACAAAAGAGTTGACTTTGTCAATCTTCATCAAGCTTCATGAAGCTTGATGACTTTGACCAAAGTCACACTCTTTTGTTATATGCTAAGTTAAATAGTAAACCCTAATCTAACCTTGATATGGTTCAAGTCTCATACACACAACTTGTTTGTATCATCAAGCATTATACAAACATGTACACTTGCATATATCACATATAAACAATGTGCACATTCAAGTGAGAAAACAAATCTTAAGTGATCCAATAATAGTTAATGTAAAATAATATATCAAATATATAATTATACATTAAATCATTAAATCAACACTTGATTTAACGATCCGGTCATATCGCATATAACCGACTAATATCAATAGTAACAACTTATTGAATCAACACTTGATCCGATAACCCGGCTATATCGCATACAACCGATCAATGTCACAAATCGCGAGAATAGAATACAGTATCACATACTGGTATTATCCTCGGTCCCGCACATATCTCATATGCGCTCCTATTTCGTTTCGCTTGAGCCAGGAAACCCCTGTGTAGGACTCTAAAGACTCATCAATACGCCGGCAGCAGGTGATGATCATATCAAACACCCACAAGCCGCAAGCGGTCTGCTAAACGTAATGGCCACCAGGGTATTGAGCGATCAGAAGATCAACGAACAAGCCCGCTCACACTCTAGTGAATCCAACGAGTAACACTACAGTACAGTCCGGTCTGTTCGTCTGATATGTCGCATATCTCGTCTAGGGGTGGTAAATGTCAGACCCCAATAACTTGATAAGTCATGTCGATATGAGGCTCATAACGGGTCGAGAAACTACTGTTAACACTTACCAGTAAATCCCTAAAACAGCCTTGGCCAAGGACTTCCTGTTATAGCCAATCGAGCACTGCGCAACATCAACTCTCTATACCGGGAGAGACGAAACCCTTCCTATCGCTCATTGCCTCCATGTGATTCGGGACTGTACCCAAAAGCCACCTTTTTGCACGCCCTCTTGGACGTGGTATGATGGAAATCAAAGCACAGTGGGAATCACACAAGACTCTATGACGATCTCGGGTCTACAAACTAACCTGCACCAGTGTCACCAGAGAACTGCCATCTGACGTAAGGTATAATACCATCTGGGAGTTCTCCGCAAGTCCGTCCAGTGTACCCAGTCTCTACTGAGCACCCGTATATCATCTCTGATGTCAAACACCAATGGATATGGGATCATCCATCGCCCATCTGTATGGGTCGAGAAGCTACACGCTAGTCTACTCTGGTATATCGATGCCCCGTCTCGATACACCCACGACAAGGGACCTTGAAGGATGTACTTATGGACTACCATGTCCTTACTAGTATGATCCGCATCATAGTCCAGGTAGTCAAGTACACATCCTAAGGGCTTTACCAACATGTAACAGAGAGACAATCAGTGTACACGTTAAGTAATGGCCTCTAGGGCATACATATAACTAACAATCTGCCACTTGCACTAGGGCCATCTGATAGCAGTGGTTGTAGTATCTCATACTCAACCATCCCACAATAGTCTCTCTCTGGGAGAAGGCCTTTCGTGAGTGGATCCGCCGTGTTGTCCTCTGAGTGTACTCTCCTTACCTCGATCCCCTGGAGATCAACTATCTCCACGATCAGGTGATACTGCCTAAGAATATTTCTGGATCACTGATGGGACGGGCGTTCCTTGGCATAAGCCACAACTCCATTGTCACACAATGGAAGGAACGAAGTTCATCTCATGAACTAATATGCATCCAGACTGCCTCTTTGGTAGCATCATTAGTAGCGATGTATCCATCCTTTATCGTCTAGTTTGCCACGATATCTAGCTTGGAACTCTTCCAACATACCGTCCCTCCACTGAGGGTAAAGACAATGCCTGCGACTGACATTCAGTCGACCTTATCACCCTGGAACATTTCCAGTGATTCTCCCCAGGATCAATTGATACCATCTCACTACAACTAGTGAGTATCCTAATATCCAATTAGATCTATCTCATAGATCCAAAAACCCAGGATCTAGTAGGTATCACTTTGATCCTATATGGAGAATCTTCGTGATAAACGGAGATTGACCGAGCGTAGCATAGGAAACTTCTTCCCTATCAAGAGTATGTCATCCACGTACTCTACGAGGATCACCACCATACTCCCTACTACCTTTTTGTATATACAAGGTTCATCTACCATTTTGATGATGTCAAACTCTTTGACTAACTCATCAAAACAGATGTTCCAACTCCGCGATGCCTGCTTCATCACATAAAACATCTTGCATACGTTTCCGCTGCTCCTACTTTCTACGAAGCCCTCTGACTGTGTACTTATAGACGCTTTCTTCCAAATCATCATTTAGAAAAGCAGTCAAGACACCCAACCGCCAGATATCGTAGTCATGGTATGTAGGCGTGGCAAGTAGGATATGGATGGACTTAAGCATAGCTACTTAGAAAAGGTTTCATCATAACCCATACTTGGTCAATGATGCAAACCTTTAACAAGTCTAGCTTTGAAAGTCTCAACCTTTCCATGCACACCAAGTAATCTTCTCAAGATATACTTGCTCCTGATGGGGATTTAACCCTTCAGATAAAGCAACCAAAGTCCATACTTTGTTGGTGTATAAGGATTCCATCTCAGATCGCTAAGCATCCAGCCATTCTTACAGAGTCCTACTCCTGATGGCCAGCCCGAAACTAGTTGGGTGATCATCTCATGATGCAATCCTCGCTCCCACTGTCATAGAGAAACCGAGATACTCAGGTGGGTGAGGAACCCTACTAGATCGGCGAAGAGGCTGAGGTTCGTTGGTTGCTATTGAATCCTTTGGTTCTATCAAATTATCTGCTTCAGTTTGTATAGCTGGAACCTTTCCAGATCTACATAACAGACCTTGCCTCGAGCTTGTCCGGATTATGCTTTTAGACATAGCCCGGACAACCCCAAATCATAACTGACTTAAGAGATGGGCTCTTCCCTTTCCATATCTCATATGAAATGGTAGGCATCTGATTTGATCGGAACCCTATTCAATAGGTATGCAACTTCTTAAGTGCATAACTCCCAAAAGGAAATAGGAAACTCAGTAGTACTCATCATAGAGCACACCATATCACATAGGGTGTTTTTTCTCCGCCCCGATACACCGACGTACTGTGGTGTATTCGGAGGAGTAATGCTGAGAGAGAATCTCATTCTCCTTTAGAATAATCCAGGAATTCCGTGCTCAAGTATTCTCCTCCTTGATCACAACAAAGGACATAATACTTATACCCGTATTTTGGTTCTCTACTTCTAACTTATATTCTATGAATATCTCAAAAGGTTCGGACTTGTGTTTCAACAGGAACATATGTCTGAATCTTAAGAGATTACCAAAGAATGTAATGAAGTACAAAGAACCGGTCTTGGCATGTGTAGACCGGGGACCTACATACATCAACATGTATCATCCCAAGAGTTCACTAACGCTTTCTATGTTTCAAATAAACGGAGCTATGGTCATCTTATCTCTGTGACATGACTGGCAAATTTCACAAGATGTAAATTCAAACTAATTTAAATATGCATCTTAATGTAACTTCAGCTAGCCGGGTCGCATTGATATGACCTAGTCTATAATGCCTCAAGAAGGAATCGTTCATTTCTGAACTCTTCCTCTTGTGTGTGTTCTGTATACTAAGAACTGTAGTTTGATTTAGAACATCAATGCTTTTAGATAATGTGCCTGAACCGATCAACTTTTGATATAGGAAATGTTCAAAACATTATCCAGTCAATACAAAATTATATCCTTTCTTAATAAAGAGACTGATATGATTTTATATATCAGGTTCGGTATCTAATAGAATTTGTTCAGAATCAATGTATTGGTAATACATGGTGACAGTGACCAACAGACTTGGCTGCAACACTTGCACCGTTTTCTGTCTCATGAAACTTATCACCCGTTCTCAGTTCTTTACCTTTCTGTAGACCATGTAACAAATTACATATGCGGGATCCTGATCTGGCATCACATACCCAGGACGTAAAGGATACTGAGAAACAATTCTCAGTAATGAACACACCCGAAGGAGATGCATCATATGCACTTTCTTCGTTTGGGCGGCACGGGAATTCTGGTAATCCCTTAATTCCTGCTCTGTCTTATAACAATTATAAGTTGGAGCGGGACCAACGTTCCCCAGCTCAGCATAACAAGCGGGTTTGGTCAATATATCCGTTTTATTATCTTGATTAAGGCGTGACATGGTCGCTACTAGGAGAGAGAGAGAAGAAAACACTCTGCGTGCGCTCTTGCAAGATCAGATTGGTTATTATTTTATCTAATCAGGATGGCTTCCAATGTTTTTATCAAATCTTCCTTCAAACCCTAAAAGGAAAGACTAGCCGGGATTAATTACACGCTACAAGTTCGCCAATCTTTCAGCCAGGCCAGTGTCGGTATTTTGAGGGAGGTGCCCCGTGCTTTCGCACGGACCTAATTAATGTAAACCTCGTTTTCCCAGATTCGTAACCCCGTTAACACCTTTCTAGACACCTACTTGATCGGCTAATTGTAATGTGTAAAACTCTCCCAGGAGTAACAATTACTCGCAGTGGGTATCGGGATCCAACTATCTCATAGAAGGTATGCAATCTCATTGCAAATTTCAACACTTGAAATTCTCGATAATATTTTGCCCCCAGCGTCCTATGACCTTGATAGAGGTCAACAAACCATAGGCTGCTAGTCAAGTTCAACCCGTCATTTCTTGATTGAAGTAAACCCACCCGCACGACCCTTGACAGAGGTCAACAAGGTCGCACGACTACCCTAAATCAATCACATCATATGCTTATGCAGATAAGCGCTAATCAGCTACCGCACACTACGCCTTGACAGAGGTCAACAAATGCAGCACGAATACTAACCAGTACATATCTGAAATGACAGAGGGCTACGACAGGTTTTTCTGAAAACCTTTTGCGTAATGAACTTGATATCGTTGTAGAATCAAATGATTTTAAATGGGGTGTTTTGAGGCTTTTCTAGTTTTGCTAAAGGGGTCACTCCCGGTGAAGGGATCGTCGGCCCTTTCCTCGTCGAATGAGGTGCAGGATATATCATATACATCACTGTGCAAAGAAGAAACTATAGAAGCAATCAAAAGACAAACCTAGAGTTGTAGCATCTGCCAGTTATTGCTAAAGGAGTCACTCCCGGTGAAGGGATCTCGGTCCTTTCCTTATCGAATAAGGTGCAAGATGTTCTACAAGGAACACCGCTATGCAAAGCAAGAACTGTAGCTACCTGTTTTCGAAAATTCGATTCCACAACATCTTTAGGTTTCTTTTTCTTTCATTAATCATATTAATGAAGTCCCATCATTCAAGTCACCTAAACATCACAGATAAATACGACGTAACTTATGCCATCCGCATTCGCCTCGATGTCCCCTCGTGCACCGTTAGGTTAGGAAACTAACGGCAGAGCGGGGCAGGGCTAGCGCGAGTGCAAAACATAAGTAACGTCTATATAATATATCATATATACTATATACAGTATTTATCACAGAACATCAAATGATCACATCACAGATATCGCAGCAGAAGAATCATATGAAATATTGGATATACTAGGACGTCCTTGTTTTCAATACGAGCCAGTATAAAACACGGATTCCACGGTCGCAATGAATAGCCAAACCCACACCCCTAGACCCCTACGAGAGCGGCAAGCAACCCTACCAATTATAGAGTTAGGAGACCCGGACTCGACTCCTCGAGTTGGTCTCCCACTGGACTCCAGAACCCGGTTACTTGTGCCCTCCTCCTTGGGTCTATCCAAGTGCGGAAAAGTAAATAATATACAATGGGTGACATCTTCCGCTACCTGGAAGTTCCCCAATAAAAGAATATTACATACAATAAATTTTACATGAATGAAAATAAAAACTCTTATCTCACATAAAACCCCCGGCTATTCAAAACGCGACGATCCAACATAACATATCTAGCAACACATAACATCACATGTCATCAACGTAAGTAAATGTGCGCACCCCAATTGTCGTTGACATATAGCAATGAAACCGGCGATATCACATATTACACTTACGGTCACAGAAAAGAATGTGTAAAACTACAACAGTTGGAATCCGCAACCTCTTTAGACATCGCATGCCTAATCAAATGAATTTCTTAGACATCACATGCCTAACAATTATAAACCCCGCATTTTAGTCTCTATATCGAAAACACTTTTCAATATCAAGTCGGGCAATTCAACAAGATTCCCAGCATTTTGATCAAATGCTCGTCGCAAACTTTAGTAGACTGCCGCACGCCCGATACCGTCGACTAAGTGCACCAAGGCGGAATACCGCTACCGCAAGCACCCGAACGGATGCTTTCGGCGACGGGGTTCTCATACAGTCACTTGGTCGGGGCTAAGGGGTGTAGCTGTCTATTAAGTTTACCCGGCGAGTATCCGCGTACGCTACGTGATTGCAACGGACTTTTGATCACATCAAAATTCCGCGGCAACCAATCAATCGAGACTAAATTGCTATGTTTATAACATTCATATTAGTTATCTCATAACTATTTGTGAATTCCAAATATTGTATCACATTCCAGATAAATAAAAAATGTTAAACTTTCCGCTCGAACAATCAAACACCCAAGTTTTCCCGAAACAAATCAACACATGAAATAGGTTTAAAAAACATCCAGTTCATGCCTCAGTACCAACGGTCCATCCGTAGAACGGTCAAGCCAACGCCTCACATGTGGCACGCCGTACTGCCCCAAACCCTAAGGTTCAAAGGGCGGTTCAAGACGGTCACATAATCGAGTTAAGGTTTGTTGTCTTCTAGAGGGTCCATCGCGTTACTTGCACTACTTAGAACGTCTTTAAACCACGGAAAAATCAAACACTTGGAAATTTCCCGGCAGGGGAAAAATTAGGTATTTTTATCCGGTCAAACTTTTTAACATATTCTAAAATTATCTGGAAAAACTTATAGACAAAGCTAAACAATCCGATCGAATCATAGATTCCACAAAGCAACCCAGAAAACTCAACTCTTGAGTGCAAATTAAAAATTCCCAGAAAATACAGCATTAAAATATAGGAATTACTGTGCAGATTTCAAGTGCTGACGTCACTATATGGCCGCGGAACAGCCGCACAAACCATGCTTATGCCGCGGTTCCGCCGCTCTTTGGTTGAATCACGCGCACGTGCTTCATAGTAATTCATCAAAAAGCCTGCTGAGTTTTCTGCATATTTTTAATTCACAAAAAGCCCAGTTTTTAAAAAATGTACAGAGAAGGGTTTCGGATTAGGGTTTCGGGTTCGATCGGGTTTCTAACATCGTCTACACTTCGTCTAAGGCTCTAGCTAGTCTCTGATACCACTGTAGGGTTTCTAGACACACTAAGGAGGTTCCACAAGGCATCAACCATGCCAAAAAAAAATTTTCCGGTGCCAAGAAACCCTAAAGATGATCGTTAACTAGATGTAAAGGAGAAAAGCTAGCAAGCAAACGACTTTGCTACTAAGTGAAAGGGATTACAACCTTTGTAGATCCGCTCCACCATTTCTTTAGCTCCGTGTTGACATCCCTCCGCTGCGACCAACGGATCCTGGACTCTTGCGATGGTTTCATCGGAGAAATGATCGGGCTAGGTCATTGACTTCAAGGCCGAAGATGATCTACGTCGGGGAGACTCAAACTCAAGCTATTCCTTCACTTGGTCGAAAACTTTGTGAAGAGAACACCCTATACTACTTGGCAAGTGGTAGAGGATGAAGAAATAGGAAGTGGGTTCACTTTAGAATTTGATTTCACACTCTTTTTCTCATGATGCTATTGGAGCTAGCAAGCTTTTTCAAGCTTGATGAAGATGAAGAAGAAGAAAGAATCATATGAATTATGAAAACTTATCCAATATATGATGGCACCATGGTTGAGTTAAGCCCTCATGCTTAACTCACGTAGAGAATTAACCATAGCATAAGGTTAAGGGTTGGGTTAGCTAATATCTTGAACAAATGACAAAAGAGTTGACTTTGTCAATGTTCATCAAGTTTCATGAAGCTTGATAACTTTGACCAAAGTCACACTCTTTTGTTATATGCTAAGTTAAATAGTAAACCCTAATCTAACCTTGATATGGTTCAAGTCTCATACACACAACTTGTTTGTATCATCAAGCATGATACAAACATGTACACTTGCAAATATCACATATAAACAATGTGCACATTCAAGTGAGAAAACAAATCTTAAGTAAACCAATACTAGTTAATGTAAAGTAATATATCAAATATATAATTATATATTAAATCATTAAATCAACACTTGATTTAACGATCTGGTCATAACGCATATAACCGACTAATATCAATAGTAAAACCTTATCGAATCAACACTTGATCCGATAACCCGGCTATATCGCATACAACCGATCAATGTCACAAATCGCGAGAATAGAATACAGTATCACATACTGGTATTATCCTCGGTCCCGCACATATCTCATATGCGCTCCTATTTCGTTTCGCTTGAGCCAGGAAACCCCTATGTAGGACGCTAAAGACTCGTCAATACGCCGGCAGAAGGTGATGATCATATCAAACACCCACAAGCCGCAAGCGGTCTGCTAAACGTAACGGCCACCCGGGTATTGAGGGATCATAAGATCAACGAGCAAGCCCGCTCACACTCCAGTGAATCCAACGAGTAACACTACCGTACAGTCCGGTCTGTTCGTCTGATATGTCGCATATCTCGTCTAGGGGTGGTAAACGTCAGACCCCAATAACTTGATAAGTCGTGTCGATATGAGGCTCATAACGGGTCGAGAAACTACTGGTAACACTTACCAGTAAATCCCTAAAACAGCCTTGGCCAAGGACTTCCTGTTATAGCCAATCGAGCACTGGGCAACATCAACTCTCTATACCGGGAGAGACGAAACCCCTCCTATCGCTCATTGCCTCCATGTGATTCGGGACTGTACCCAAAAGCCACCTTTTTGCACGCCCTCTTGGACGTGGTATGATGGAAATCAAAGCACAGTGGGAATCACACAAGACTCTATGACGATCTCGGGTCTACAGACTAACCTGCACCAGTGTCACCAGAGAACTGACATCTGACGTAAGGTATAATACCATCTGGGAGTTCTCGGCGAGTCCGTCCAGGGTACCCAGTCTCTACTGAGAACCCGTATATCATCTCTGATGTCAAACACCAATGGATATAGGATCATCCATCGCCTATCTGTAAGGGTCGAGAAGCTACACGCTAGTCTACTCTGGTATATCGATGCCCCGTCTCGATACACCCATGACTAGGGACCTTGAAGGATGTACTTATGGACTACCATATCCCCATTAGTATGATCCGCATCATAGTCCAGGTAGTCAAGTACACATCCTAAGGGCTTTACCAACATGTAACAGAGAGACAATCAGTGTACACGTTAAGGTAAAGAGTAACCAGATAGCATAGTATCATATCGAGCAAAAAAGTCATTCCTATATATGTCCAAGCATCCACTACATTATACATCCTATGTATAGTAATGGCCTCTAAGGCATACATATAACAAACAATTGTATCACATTCCAGATAAATAGACAGTATTAAACTTTCCGATTGAATAATCAAATACTCAAGATTTCCATAATAGCTCAACACTTGAGCGGAGTTCAAAAATTCCAGAATACGTCACAGTAGCAACGGTCCAGCTGTAGAAGGGTCAAGCCAACGCCTCACATGTGGCACGCCGTACTGCCCCAAACCCTAAGGTTCAAAGGGCAGTTCAAGACGGTCACATAATCGAGTTAAGGTTTGTTGTCTTCTAGAGGGTCCGTCACATTTCTTGCACGTTTTTCTGAAATAATTAAACCCAAGAAAAATTCAACACTTGAAACTTTTTCGTGCCGGGAAAAATTGAGTTAGTGATATCCGTACGAACATTTTAATACTTACTAAATTATCCGGAATAACAATAACGAATTTAAGATTCCCGATCGAATCGACGATTACAAAATAAACCCCAGATTACTCAACACTTGAGTTAAAATAAAAATACCCAGAAAATACTAATAACAGAAATAGAAATAACAGTGCAAAAACGAGCACATAAGTCCACTATACTGCCGCGGTTCCGCGGCCCAAGCGCGGTACGGCCGCGGTTCCGCGGCGGTTTGGACGTATTATGTGTTCGTTTTTCACCACATTTCTTAGAAAACCCTGCTGAATATTTTAGGTATTTTTAATTCAGAAAAAACCCAGTTTTTAAAATTTGACCAGAGAGGGGCATATTTCATCGATTTCGGGTTCGATCGGGGTTTTAACTTCGTTAACACTTCGCCTGATGCTCTAGCTAGTCTCTGATACCGCTGTAGGGTTACTAGGCACACTAATGAGGCTCTATAAGGCATCGACTATGCCAAAATTTAATTTTTATGTGCCGAATAACACTAAGCAAGATCGTTAACTAGAGTTTAGGCAAAACTATTAGCATGTAAACATCTTTACTCTAAAGTGAATACGAAATACAACCTTTGTAGATCGGTCCTTCGCTTCTAAAGCTCCTTGATGAAGTCCCTTCGCTGCGATCAAGCTTCTCCCAGACTCTTGCATGGCTTCACGGCGCGAAGGAAGCGACCTTGCTTGAAATCTCTGAGGCCGAAGATGATCTACGTCGAGAGAATTCCGACTCAAGCTCCTGCTTCACTAACTAGAGAAATAGTGAAGTAAACACCCTATACTAAAGTGCTAATCTAGTAGAGGATGGAGAAATAGGAAATGGGTTCTCTTTGGATTTTTGTTTCTCACAACCTTTCTCACTTTGGATCAAACCCTAGTTTATCTTTTCTCTTGCTCAAATGAAGAAGATGATGATGAACCAAAAGAAAAGATATGAGGATAATGATTAAGTGAGTAGTGTAACCATGGTGAGTGAGTATCATATACTAACCCTTGTAGAGCCATAACCATAGCTAATTGATTATGGTTGGGTTAAAAGGAATCTAAGGTAAAGACAAACTTAGTAGACTTTGTCAAAGCAAGTTAAGCTTCTACAAGCCTCATGCTCATTCCAAAACTCCACTAATTTTGTAATTATCTTAAATAATCTTAACCCATCATAATACATAGAATGGTGTATGTCTCATACACACAAGTCATGTGTATCATCAACCATGATACAATATGATAACACATTTTAACATATATCATATACATGTTAAAATAGTGTGCATGTGAGAAAAACCCTAAAGTGAACAAGTGTTAGCAAATGTAAATTAGTATATCTAGTATACAATTATACACTTAATTATTAAATCAACACTTGACTTAATAATCCGGTCATATATCATATAACCGGCTAACATCCATCTTATCGACTTGTCGAATCAACACTTGATTCGATAACCCGGTCATATCATATATAACCGACCGATACAAAAAGTCACGAGAATAGAATACGGTATCACATACTCGCATTTATTCTCGGTCTCGCACATATCACATACGTGCTCTTATTTCGTTTCGCCTGAGCCAGTAAAACCTCTGTGTAGGACACTAAAGACTCGTCAATACGCCGGCAGTAGATGATGATCACATCACACACCCACAAGCCATCAGCGGTACTAGCTGGACGTAACGGCTACCCGGGTATTGAGTGATCATAAGATCAGCAAGCAAGCCCGCTCCAACTCCTGTGAAAGCCTGCCGGTAACACTTCCCGTACAGTCCGGTCTCCTCGTCTGATATGTCGCATATCAAGTCTAGGGGTGGTTAACGTCAGACCCCAATAACCGATAAGTCATGCCAATATGAGGCTCATAACGGGTCGAGAAACTACTGGTAACACTTACTAGTAAATCTCTAATCAGCCCTGGCCAGGGACTTCCCTGTCACGGCCAATCTAGCACAGCGCAACATCAACCCCTAATACCGGGAGAGACGAAACCCCTCCTATCGCTCATTGCCTCCATGCGATTCGGGACTGTACCCAAAAACCACCGTTTTGCACGCCCTCATGGACGTGGTAAGGTGGAAATCAAAGCACAGTGGGAATCACACAAGAATCTATGAAGATCTCGGGTCTACAGACTAACCTGCACAAGTGTCACCAGAGAACTGCCATCTGACGTAAGGTATAATACCATCTGGGAGTTCTCGGCGAGTCCGTCCAGGGTACCCAGTCTCCACTGAGCACCCGTATACCATCTCTGATGTCAAACACCAATGGTTATGGGATCATCCATCGCCCATCTCATGGGTCGAGATGCGTATACGCTAGTCTACTCTGGTGTATCGATGCCCCATCTCGATACACCCACGACTAGGGACCTTGAAGGATGTACTTATGGACTACCATGTCCTCACTAGTATGATCTGTATCATAGTCCAGGTAGTCAAGTACACATCTTAAGGGCTTTACCAACATGTAATGATAAGACAGTACAAAGAGACAAGTATACATGTTAAAGTAAAGAGCAACCAGATAGCATACTATCATGAAGAGCAAGAAAGTCATCTCTATATATGTCCAAGCATCCAATATAATATACATCATCTGTACAATACTGGCCTCTAGGGCATACATACAACTAACAATCTCCCACTTGCACTTGGGCCAGCTGCTGTAGTATCGCATACCGAGCATCCCGAAGAGTCTCTCAAACTGTATCTGGGGAATAGCCTTCGTGAGTGGATCTACTGTGTTATTCTTCGTGTCAACCCTCCTGACCTTGATCTCCCGGCGATCAACTATCTCCCGGATCAGGTGATACCGCCTCAGAATATTCCTGGATCGCTGATGGGACCTGGGTTCCTTGGCCAAAGCCACCGCTCCATTGTTATCGCAATACAATGGTATTGGATGCTCAATGGATGGAACCACTCCAAGTTCAGTAATGAACTTCTTGATCCAGACAGCCTCTTTGGCAGCATCGTTGGCAGCAATGTATTCAGCCTCCATCGTCGAGTCTGCCACGGTTTCCTGCTTGGAACTCTTCCAGCTAACCGCCCCTCCGTAAAAGTAAAGACAAACCCCGACTGCGACTTAGAGTCATCCTTATCACTCTGGAAGCTCGAATCGGTAAAGGACTCCACTTGGAGTTCTCCGTTACCATACACCAAGAGCATCTCTTTAGTCCTTCGTAAGTACTTGAGAATTCTTTTCACAGTTGTCCAGTGACTCTCTCCAGGATCAGCTTGATACCTACTCACTATACTTAGTGAGTATGCTACATCGGGTCTGGTACATAGCATCGCGTACATGATAGAGCCTACTGCCGAAGCATAGGGTATCCCTTGCATGCGAGCTCTCTCCAAATCAGTCTTGGGAGACATCTCTTTGGAGAGAGTGAGCCCTGAGATCGTGGGTAAAAACCCATGTTTGGACTCTTCCATACTAAACCTCTTTAGTATGGTGTCAATATACCTGGATTGCGACAATCCCAATATCCGTTTAGATCATCTCTATAGATCATAATTCTCAATATGCAGGAGGCATCACCAAGATCTTTCGTTGAGAATCTTTGTGATAAGAAGAGCTTCACCGATTGCAGCATAGGAATGTCATTTCCTATCAAGAGTATGTCATCCACGTACAATACGAGGAAGACAACCTTACTCTCTGCCACATTCTTGTAGATACAAGGTTCATCTACGTTTTTGACGAAATCAAACTCTTTGATAACGACGTCAAAGCAGATGTTCCAACTCCGCGATGCTTTCTTCAATCCATAAATGGATTTAAGCAGCTTGCACACCTTCCCGCTGCTCCCACTATCTACGAAGCCCTCTGGCTGAGTCATGTACACGCACTCTTCTAAATCACCGTTTAGAAAGGCGGTCTTAACATCCATTTGCCAGATTTCGTAGTCATGATATGCAGCGATGGCAAATTGATCCGGATGGATTTAAGCTTAGCCACTGGAGAAAAGGTTTCGTCATAGTCCACACCTGGTCTTTGATGAAAACCCTTTGCAACAAGTCTAGCTTTGAAAGTATCCACTTTCTCATCTACACCAAGTTTTTTCTTGAAGATCCACTTGCTCCCAATGGGTTTTACCCCTTCAGGAGCAACTTCCAAAGTCCACACTTTGTTGGTGTACATGGATTGCATCTCGGACCGCATTGCATCCAGCCATTTCACTGAGTCCCCACTCGTGATGGCCTGCTCGAAGCTAGTTGGGTCATCATCAACCATGATGCAATCCTCGCTCCCACCATCAATGAGAAAACCGTAGTATCTCTCAGGTGGGTGAGGAACCCTACTAGATCGGCGGAGAGGCTGAGGTTCGTTGGGAACTACCGAATCCTCTGGTTCCACTAAATCTTCAGTTGCAGTTTGTGTATCTGGAACCTCTTCCAGCTCTACCACTTTGCCACTAATTTCTTTTACAAGAAATTCCTTTTCTAAAAAGGTGGCATGTTGAGCAACAAACACATTTTGTTCCTCACTGTGGTAGAAAAAATACCCATATGAGTTCTTTGGATATCCCACAAACTTGCAAAGAACTGACTGTGCCTCGAGTTTGTCCGAATTTTGTCTTTAGACATAGGCCGGACAACCCCATATCTTAACTCGTTTAAGATATGGTCTCTTTCCACTCCATATCTTATATGGTGTGGTAGGTACAGATTTAGATGGAACTTGATTCAATAGGTATGCTGCTGTCTCCAGCGCATACCCCCAGAAGGAAATAGGTAACTCAGCTGTGCTCATCATAGAGCGCACCATATCTAATAGGGTGCAGTTCCTTCGTTCAGATACATCGTTGTGCTGTGGTGTATATGGCGGAGTCAGCTGAGAGAGAATCCCATTCTCTTTTAGGAAGTCCAGGAATTCATTGCTCAAGTATTCACCTCCTCGATCAGATCGTAGGATTTTAATACTTTTTCCGGTTTGGTTCTCGACTTCTTGTTTATATTCTCTAAATTTCTCAAAAGTTTCTGATTTGTGTTTCATTAGGAACACATATCCGAATCTAGAGAGATCGTCAGTGGATGTAATGAAGTACGAAGAACCATCCCTGGAATGTGAAGACATGGGACCGCATAAATCACTATGTATCAGTCCCAAGAGTTCGGTAACTCTTTCTCTGTGTCCCGTAAATGGAGTTTTGGTCATCTTGCCTTTGAGACAAGACTGGCAAGTGTCATAAGATGAAAATTCAAACCGATTCAAATATCCATCCTTATGCAACTTGGCGAGTCGTGTCGCATTGATGTGACCTAGTCTACAATGCCACAAGAAGGATTCGTTCAGTTCTGAACTCTTCCTCTTGTGTGTGTTTGTTATGCTCAGAACTGTTGATTGATTTAGAACATAAATGCCATTGCACATCGTGCCTGATCCGACCAATGAATCCGCCTGATCCTGAAGGGAAAGATAATACCGGCGCCGTAGTCAAACAAGTCCGTAGCTGCTGAAAACTGTGCTCGCACTCCTACGTCCAAACGAAAGGAACTCCCTTCCGGGTCAATCCGGTCAAAGGTGCCGCAATACGGGAGAAGTCCTGAACGAATCGCCTGTCGTAGCCAGCCAGGCCTTGGAAACTGCGGATCTCCGTAACTGATGTCGGTCTGGGCCACTGCTGAACAGCCTAGATCTTCTTCGGGTCCACACATATGCCATCTCTCGTAATCACGTGACCAAAGAAACCAACGCTATCCATCCATAATGCACACTTGGAAAATTTTGCGAAAAGATGGTGCTCCCTCAAAGTCTGCAATGTAATCCGCAAGTGCTGCTCGTGCTCCTCTCGGCTCCGGGAATACACCAAAATATTGTCGATGAACACGATGATGAACAAGTCGAGATACGGCCTGAATATACGGTTCATCAAATCCATGAATGCTGCCGGGGCTGTTTACCCCAATCAGAGCAAAGCTCTGTTCAAATTCCAAGGCGGGAGATGAAGCAACGCTTCATCTTCCCCTAATCAGAAGCAAAATCTTTGCTTTGAAAATTTAAAATTTAATAAATGAAGCAACGCTTTAGATCCTCTGCGCTGTGCGCAATGCGCCACGTGTCAGAAGTTGGTGCGTCAGCACAACGCCCAAGGCGGCACGACCAATCAGAGCAAGGCTCTTTAAAAAACATAAGTAACACTTAACTGCGCAAGCGCACGGCAGCGCGACACGTGTCTGCGCAGTTGCGCAAACGCAGCTGCGCAAGCGCACGACAGAGCGACACGTGTCTGCGCAGTTGCGTAAACGCAGCTGCGCAAGCGCACGGCAGCGCGACACGTGTCTGCGCAGTTGCGCAAACGCAGCTGCGCAAGCGTACGGCTGTGCGACACGTGTCACGCGCTGGTGAGTTGCGCAGCAACAGAATGAAAATTTAAGTAAATCTTTTCTGTTCTTGTTAAAACAAGAAGATTTCTTCTGTAAAACAGGGGCCTTTGGATCAAAGATCCAACGGTGGGAAAATTCCCAAAATCACTCAGAAAAGATCTTGTTAACAAATTCAACAAATTTGTGAGCACTATAAATAGGACCCCAGACCTCATTCGATTGGGATCAACTTCAAGAATCAACTTCTGGCATAAAAAAAAGAGAAGAGAAAGAACTCTTGAAGATTAATCAAGAACATAAAAAAAAGGTAAAAACTTCTTTTGAAGAAGAGAAAAATCTCTGAAGAACAGAGGATTAAAAAGTGAATAATTCAATAAAAATATATAAATAGTGCCTTGCACTTGTTGTGAACCCTTGGTTCTGTAAAATCAGAGAAAACAAGAAGAAAAACTTGTTTTTCTTTGATCCAAATTTAGATCAAAAGTGCTATGCACTTTTCTGAAAAATTCTTGGGGTTCTACACAAATGCAACCCATTATTTAAAAGGGCCTGGCGCAAATCAAATTGCAAAATAATAAAGGGGCAGAGCCCTGTTTGGATTGATTTTTTAGTCGGGCAAAGCCCAAAATAAATAAAAAATTGGACTTAACCCAATCCTGGTTGTAAGTCCTTAAATTAAATTGATTGAGCAAAATAGCTCTCCTAAACCAATTCATGACCGGTTCGAGGGTACATCTCCGAACTCCTTTGACATCTATCGTTGTAATTTCTCAACGAAATCAAAGAGGTGACGGGTCCCAACGACCATATATACCCATACGGACCGAGACGTCCCTAAACTAATATCGGACCGAGACGTCCCTAAACTAATATCGGACCGAGACGTCCCTAAACTAATAATGACTGAGATGTCCCTAAACTAATATTGGACCACCACGTCCTTAAACTGGCGCAATAAAGCCCGAAAGCCCCTTTTGCCGGATCTAAACGGTCCCGTCTAAGTTGATCTTAGCCCTAAATACGGTTAACGTGTCCTTAGATATTTAAATAAACAATAAAAATCCAAATCAACTCTGGCTCGAGGGTACATCTCCGAGTTCCTCTGATACATGTCGTTGTAATCCTTCAACGACATCAGAGAGGTGACAAGTCCCGATGGCCATACATTGAATCAATCACTACGTCGAGTCGATCTTAGTCCAAAACAGGACAAACGTATCCTTGATGAACGTTTAAGTCGATCTTAGCCGCAACGCGACTAATGCATCCTTAAACTAAAAACACCAAACCCAAATCTAAGTAAATACGGATTTGGACTAATCCACGTCCTACGGGCGACGGCATTACTCAGTCTCCGTATACAATCCACGGGCAACCACAAACAAAACAAACACACACGACACGAGGTGAAATTCTGGAGAAGGAGAAAGTTGTTACCGCGATGCGGTAGCGTAATTAACTGCAGGGGCTTACGCCTGCAGGGAAGAGCGTCCCCACAATCAAAAACCCCTCACCCTGAGGGGGAATCTGACGAAGTCTCCTACATCGGCCGCATCCGTCTAAACCTCCGATACACGGTGCCATAAATCAACTTGGCATCTTCGGAGAGGTAGACGGATAAAACCAAATAGCATCTGCCCCGAATCTCAGCGCCAGGACCAAGCAGTCCTGTGCGGCCGCCTTTCGGAGGGGAACAGATTCTGGCACGCCTGGTGGGACCTCTTCCTCTTTCCACTCCACACTTCGTGTGTCGTGTTCGCGAACAAATCGCGGTTTGCTGTGATTGCCTGTGGATTCAAGGTACTAAGATTTGGTGTCTTGCTCCGTGCAGAAAACAGAAGATCAATGGTTTCGAACTGCATCGTCCGCAGCGATAACTCTCGCTCCGTCATTGCTGGAGGAGTGACTTATGGGCCCCAAGCGGCCTCCCTTTTCAAAATGCCGGTGGAGCAGGTGGCTCAAGCCACCACTGGACTATTTTTTGGGACCATGCTCCCATCAATGAGCTTCAACGCCCCAATGACATTGCAAGAAGATCCAAAGAAGTCGGTCTTCGATCGACTCACCACTGCCGCGACCCCTCTCAACAGGTCACCCAACTCCACTGCTTCAGGTTTTAATGGATTAGGCCAGAGCTCCATCGGGCCCATGAAGAAGCCTGCCATACCAGAAGGCGTTATCCCGAAGCGGATAGCCATCCCAACTCCCGTTCCTGGCAAAATCACCAAGGTTGCTTCCCATGTTCAGAAATCCGCTTCTGACAAGTTGGCCGTCCCCGTTCAACGGACGTCGATCTTTAAAAAGCTGGTACCGGTATATTCTGACCAACACAGGGGGCATGAGGAGGTCACCCCTATAGCTGAAACAACTCCATCAGCACGACATGCCCGACGTCGCTACTGGCGCTGAGTGAAGAAGGTTGGGTCAACTCCCCCTCTGGACTTACTCCTCCAACTCTAATGGTGGAGATCGATATTGCTGTTCCAACCAGGAACAACTTTGAATTGCTGAACTCGGTGCGCAGAAACTCTCCTACTACGGTGCTAAAGCGAACTCATTCATCTGTGAAGAATATTCCAGAGAAGAAGCTAGAGCAGCCCCTTCAACGGCTGTCCTCTAAAATTTACAAAGTCTGGCGAAAAGTTCAAGAGTCGGTGATCGATCAAGACTGCCTCCGACGACAGAAAAAGATGAAGGTTCGGCAGGGGAAGGATTACTCTGTCAAACCACAAAAAGCAAAAACTACTTGGGTGCCCACTGCAACGGCTCCCTTAACTCCAATCACACAAAAAAGGAGGCCGCAAAAAGCCCCTGTGTCTTCGGCAAATCGCAAAGACACCGAACACAAACGCCCCAAGTCTGGGGGCATGGTGGTGCACACTGTTTATATGGCTTCTGGAAAGGAGGAAAGCCTCACTTCTACGGGCCACCGACCGCTCACCCGATCCGTGACGAAAGCCCAGGAGCAACAACAAAAGCTTCAGGAAATGATGACTACAATGGCTGCACTCACTGAGCCAAAAGAAAGCTCTGAAACGTCTTCGGATGAGCGTCAAGAACAAGAAACCGACGCTGACTTTTTACGCAGAGTCCTCGAAAAGAGGGACAAAGAAGCTGCAGAGCAAGCGGCTAACATAAAACATTTGCTCTCCTCTTCCAAGATATGGTAGGGATGATGTTACAGCCGGACCCTCCTGCTGAAGATCCTCCGATCATCCTTGAAGACGACAGGGGAGAAACGTCAAATCCTCCGCCGGCTCTATCAACAGCCAAGGAGGAGGCAATCTCCAAAGTTGACCTAGACGAATATATAGCCCAGCAGATCCGGGTTCATCAGGCGAATGAAGCGGCTGGGCAAATTGTTAGAACCGGACGACCGTATCCGAGCTGGTATGACCAAATCAGTTACCCGCCAGGATATACGATCCCTAAATTCCACGTATATAAAGGGACAGGGAATCCGCATCAGCATGTCGCTCAATTCAGGGCCTTATGCGGCAATACTGGAGGCGATGACAAATTGTTGCTACGTCAATTCGTCGGCAGCTTAGCAGAAATAGCCTTTGAATGGTATTCGGAGCTACCTAACGACTCTGTCAAAATATTTGCAGAGATGGAACTGCTGTTTACACAAAGATTCGCAAGTGCTAGTGAACGCACCCCGATTACAGCAATGATAAATGCCAGGATAAGGCCCGACGAAACGTGGGTCCAATACGCAACACGATGGCGAAACCTATGGTCGAAATGCGAACAACGCATAGAAGAGGCACCTGCGGTAGGCATGTTTGTGGGCACTCTCGATCCGCAGGCGACCATCTCGCAATTCATGATGTTCTTCAGGCCGACCACCTTCCAGGCCTTCATCGACAAATTAGCCCAAATGGACCAGATGGGCCATAGACCGTCTCCTCCAAGACCCGATCCCCGAAATGAAAAAGGAAAAGCGATCATCGTCGCCAACGCTCAGCAACAGTCGAGCAACTCAAAGCTGGTCGCTCGCCAAAACAACGTGCGTCCACGCCCATCCCTCGAAGAGAGGCTAGGACGTCATTACTAGTTTCCTCAGAATAAAACGAGAAGACTGTTCGAGCTGGCAGTGTGCAACAGACTCATTAATCTGCTGAATCCAAAACGTCCGTTTCAGCCAGGCGATCTTAATAATCCCAATTATTGCCCTTACCAGCAAACGGTAAGTCACCCAATTAAGGATTGTTTCGTCTTTAAGGGATGGATCGAGGATCAATACCTGCAAGGCAAGTTCACGCTGTCTGAAAGCTGGAAGGTAAACCCACCACAGCCGCACTCTCCAAGGAAGACGGACACGCCGGGGGCAACTTGTTCTTTCGTCGAGGATGAAAACGATGGAGAAAACTTATCGGATAAATCCTAAGACTACGTAGCGACTTGTCATTTGATTTCTCATTCACTGACGGATGATGAGGAGGATCCTTGCGCTGAGAAATCAACGGCGGACCCTGAAACAGAAATTCCGCGGCCGTCAGACAAATTGATCGATGCCTTCCTAAATGAAATTCGTCTGAAAGCAAAAGCCAATCAAGAGCATGAAATGGCCATACTGGAAAGAACCAAGGTATTCCCGTCAAATCAAAAGCCATACACTGCGGGTAAAAACAAATTCAAGACGAGGAAACGGTTCGCCAAAGCTCTATCAGTAGGAATGAAGCTACCGCCCTCTGAAGAAAATTCTTTCTCTGAGGTAGAGATGCACCCTAACTTCTGTTTATATCATCAGAAGATCATACATCCTACCGAAGACTGCGAATCCTTTAACTGTTGGTGGCAAGGGTATGTCGCTCAAAAGCGACACTTCGACAGGAAAAAGTGTGAAGCTTATGGACATCGGAAAAATGCGATAGATGAGCGCAAAAGAGCCGCCGCCGACTGTCATATAGCCGACTCCAAGGGATCACAAATTATCACCTTTGGAAGCGACTCTGACGAAGAACCTACCCCCAACTCTTCCCTCGGGGAATCTATTTCAAAAATAAAGGAATTGAGAAGCTGCGAGAACGTTCAGCCATGCAATCGCATGCTACTCGGAAAGAATCCCGGCCCTGCAAACAACGGAGCGAACAAAAAGGATAAAAGAAAAGAAAAAAAGGCCCTCGTCGCCAGCGCTCACCAACAATCAGGTGACCCTAGACCGGTTGCTTGCCAAAGAAACAAGCGGCAATCCCTCCAGGAAAAGTTGAAACGTCCTTACTCGTTTCCGCAAGATAAAACAAGGGGACTCTTCGAGCTGGCAGTGTGCGACAGACTCATCAATCTGCCGAGTCCAAAACGTCCGTTGCGGCCAGGCGATGTTAATAATCCTAATTATTGCCCTTACCACCAAACAGTAGGTTACCTGATCGAGGACTGCTACGTCTTCAAAAACTGGGTTGAAGACCAATACCAACAGGGCAAGTTCGCGTTGTCCGAGATTTGGAAGGTGAACCCGCCACAACCGCATGCTCCGAAAAATATGGACACGCCGGGGGCATCATGCTCATTCATAGAGAAAGCCTAACGGACCACTACATCCTAAAACTGGATAACGGACCGAAACGTCCTTAAACTAACAACGGACCGAGATGTCCTTAAACTAATGATGGACCGCAATGTCCTAAAACTTGCAAATGACCAAAATGTTTTTAAACTACTACCGCAGCATTCTCAGGCTGACAAGAATATAAAAAAATAAATAAAAAAAAAGATAAATGGTATGTCCATAAGCAAAACGGGCATGGATGAAAACCCGAAAGGGCTCCATGAGTAAAAACAGCAGGGCTACCGGCGAGTGTTCGTGAAAAACCGAAAGGGCGCGACCTCGTAAAAAAAAAAGAAAAAAGAAAAAAGAAAAAAAAGAAAAAGAAAGAAAAAAAAAGAATAATAAAAAAAAACGGTATGTCCATAACCAAAATGGGCACGGATGAAAACCCGAAAGGGCTCCGTGAGTAAAAACAGCAGGACTATCGGCGAGTGTTTGTGAAAACCCGAAAGGGCGCAACCTCGTTGAGAAACACTTATAGGGTCCTCTCGACCCTGTAAGGAGAAACCACCTGCGTGAGATCCTTACGACTCACAAAGGAACAACACACTTAGGGATCCCCACGATTCCTAAGGAGAAAATACACTTGCGAGATCCTCACGACTCGTAAGGAGAACTCTCTTGTGGGACCCTTACGGCTCATAAGATTTGAAGGTCTTAAGTTGCAGAAACCTTAACCTGTGCTTAAGAAAACCCCTACAAACTTCCAATATTGCCCTACGAGTGGTCCTATATTGTCCCTTGTATACAATCCACGGGCGTGAATAAACATTTCCCTAACAAAGTCTCATCCGTTGCTAGGGATATGCTCGTACAGCAAATAACACTTGTAAGTCCTCTCGATTTATAAGGAGAAAACCCTCTTGTAGGATCCTTACGACTTACAAGAGAACATGCACTTAGGAATCCTCACGATTCCCAAGGAGAAAACATACCTACAAGATCCTCACGACTTGTAGGGAGAAATACCTTTGTGAGATCCTTACGGCTTATGAAGTCAAAAGCCTTAGCCGACAGGACCCTTAACCCTGTTTACTAAGCCACCTTTGTTCAACATCGACAGAGGCAAATAATGATTCGCTCCTGGCAATATCCCAGTTGCAGCGATGCTGATGCCTAAATCGGTATCAAATTCCAAGTCCTTTCACGGAAAATGATGATTCGCTCCTGGCAATATTCCAGTCGCAGCGATGCTGATGCCAAGATTGGTATCAGACCCCAAATTCCCTACTCGCAAAAAAAAAAATCAGCGAGCCCAAAAGAAAATGCATACGAAATAGCCGAAATGATGGGGCAACTTGCAAACAGAATCAGCAAGTAAAAATGTATGCATACGAAATAGCCGAAATGATTGGGCAACTCGCAATAAAAAAAACAGCGAGTAAAAATAAAATAAATAGCCGAAATGATTGGGCACCACGAAAAATAGCCGAAATGATTGGGCAATCGCGACCTTCGCGATATAAAAGCTGAAATGATAGAGCATCGCGGAAATAAAATGATAATATGAAAATGAATGAAACTTTTGCCCTACAGGTGAAATCACATCGATCCCTGTATACAATCCAGGGGCACAGATAAAAAGGGAACAATACCTTCCCAACAGGCTCCATCAGAAAGCGAAGCCAAATCTCGACGGTTCATAGACAACCTAGAGACAATCTCGACATTTGTCGCAATATTACAGACACGATGTCAACAAATGAAGAAAACGAAGATCCCGAGCTTCAGGGTCTCAACGTCAACATCGACAACTTAGATATCACCAACGGCGTTTCTCCTCACTCCAACTAGATGCAGACATGACGTCAACAACCGACCTCAGAATCGCAACAAAACGGAACCATGGCAAAGTCTCTAGTTCCAAATCTCAATGGCCACATCTACAGCCTGGAGACCAACAACGGTGTGCCTCCTCATTCCAGCAGGACACAGATATTACACCATCAAGCGGAGCGATGGCAAAATCCAAGCTTCACCTCAGCATTCGTCTCGATACAGTAGACGAAATGTCAACAGCACCGTTCCTCCGCAGTCCGGCTGGAGGCAGATGCAACGTCAACAAAAGACCTCACGGTCGAAACAAAGCGGAGTAACGGCAAAATCCCAACTTCACCTTAGCATTCGTCTCGTTACAACAGACGCAATGTCAACAACGGCGTTCCGTCGCAGCCCAGCAAGGTGTACATGCAAAGTTAACAAAAGACCCCATGGTCGAAACAAAGCGGAGTGATGGCAAAATCCCAGCTCCACCTCAGCATTCGTCTCAATACACCAGACACAGTATGAGCGAATGAAGCGAAGGCCAAATTCCTAGCTTCAAGATCTTAACGGCAAGTCATATAAGGCCTGAAAGACCACCGGAGATCAACTCACATAAAGTGGTCACCTCCTCGACGTTCGTCTCGATACAGCAGACAAAATGTCAACCCTAGCATTCTTCTTCCAGCAAGGATTCAGACATGACAAAGCAAACGAAGCGAAGGCCACATTCCTAGCTTCAACGTCTTTACGGTAACTCACATAAAACCGGAAAGACAATCGGAGATCATCTCGCACCAGCACAGAGTGGTCACCACCTCGATGTCCGTCTCTATACAGCAGACGAGATGTCGACCCCAACGTTCTTCCTCCAGTAGGGATTTGGACGTGACAAAGCAAACGAAGCGAAGGCCACATTTCTAGCTTCAACGTCTTTACGGTAACTCACATAAAACCGGAAAGACAATCGGAGATCATCTCGCACCAGCACAGAGTGGTCACTACCTCGACGTCCGTCTCGATACAGCAGACGAGATGTCGACCCCAGCGTTCTTCCTCCAGTAGGGATTCGGACGTGACAAAGCAAACGAAGCGAAGGCCACATTCCTAGCTTCAACGTCTTTACGGTAACTCACATAAAACCGGAAAGACAATCGGAGATCATCTCGCACCAGCACAGAGTGGTCACCACCTCGACGTCCGTCTCGATACAGCAGACGAGATGTCGACCCCAGCGTTCTTCCTCCAGCAGGGATTCGGACGTGACAAAGCAAGCGAAGCGAATGCCACATTCCTAGCTTCAACGTCTTTACGGTAACTCACATAAAACCGGAAAGACAATCGGAGATCATCTCGCACCAGCACAGAGTGGTCACCACCTTGACGTTCGTCTCGATACAGCAGACGAAATGTTAACCCCAGCGTTCGTCCTCCAACAGGATTTGGACACACCAAAGCAAACGAAGCGAAGGCCACATTCCTAGCTTCGACGTCTTGACGGTAACTCATATAAAACCGGAAAGACAACCGGAGATCATCTCGCACCAGCACAGAATGGTCACCACCTCGACGTCCGTCTCAATACAGCAGACGAGATGTCACCCCAACGTTCGTCTCGACACAGCAGACGCAACGCCATTAAACGAATGGAGCCACGGCAAAATCCCTAGTTCCAAACCTCGACGGTTCACCAGCAACCTAGAGACAACCTCGACGTCCGTCTCGATACAGTAGATGAGATTTCACCCCAACGTTCGTCTCGACACAGCAGGCGCAACGTCATTAAACGAATGGAGCCACGGCAAAATCCCTAGTTCCAAACCTCGGCGGTTCACCAGCAACCTAGAGACAACCTCGACGTCCGTCTCGATACAGCAGACGAGATGTTACCCCAACGTTCGTCTCGATACAGCAGACGCAACGTCATCAAACAAACGGAGCCACGGCAAAATCCCTAGTTCCCACCATGACATTCGTCTCGATACAGAGGACGCAATGCCAGCAAACGAAGCAAAGGCCAAATTCCTAGCTTCAGGGTCTTAACGGCAAGTCATATAAAGCCTGAAAGACTATCGGAGATCATCCCACACCAGCGCGGAGTGGTTATGACTCATCGGGGCTCTCCAAAATGAGCCTAACCTCAAGTAAAAAGCGCCATGGCAAATTCCTAGCGCTTGCTCTTTCGACGGTCAAATTGCCAAGGAGGATTGCTTGAAGACGTCTTGTCCAGCCCCCGAAGGGATCAGAGACACGGCAGTCGCAGGGCTACTCGAACAGCACGATTGCCTATCGAGGACTATATCAGCTTATGCGACGGTACGATGGCCAAAACCCTATGTACCACCAACCTTAACGGGCTTCTGTCGTAAAGAGCAGAGGTTAAATGCGACGTTAAGATGTTCTTGTGAGAAACGTTCGATTCGTCTCGACTTGTGAAAAATTGTCGAGGCGGCTCGACTCGTGAGATAAAGCCTTAGGCAGTGGGCATAAAAGAAGCCTGTTTCCTAAGCATTGGGACCCCGTAAGTTGGCCCAAAACGGTCTCTTACATACCATCCACGGGTCTCACTCTCCAACGTCGAACTTCGACAAGGAGGGAAACAACCGCTTACAAGTCCTCTCGACTCGTAAGAGGGAAAAATTCTCTTGTAGGATCCTTACGACTTACAAGAGAAAACCACACTTAGGAATCCTCACGATTTTTAAGGAGAAAAACCCGCCTACGAGATCCTCTCGATCCGTAGGGAGAAAAGTCTCTATGAGACCCTCACGGCTCATAGACTTGAAAAGTCTTAGGCAGCAGATCTGAACCTGTGGCCTAAGCCCTCGCTATCTCATGAAGAAATCAAGAAGCTTACTCTATTACCTGCTAATTGTGACGACATGGTGAGAAAGAGGAAAAGCAACAGAAAGAGCACCCGATTTACGTTTGATCAAGCGTCCAAGACGTATTCATTCATGCATGGGCAAAAAGACTTAGGACAAAGATATATAATAAAGATAAGCTGTGATAAAAAAAAATTCCATTAATATTGCCCGAAGTTCTTACAGTCATAAAAATAATAAACGAAAGTTACAATGGAATAACCTCAGATCCAGGGCATGGATTGAGGAATTCAAAAGCGATCCTATCTATGACTTTCCAAGCCTCGCAGACCATCCTAGTGTGCTTCCTTTCGCGAGCACAAGCGTCAGGGTCCCTCCCGATGTATTCCACCCTCCGATAAGCAGCGAGTATGGCAGACTGTTGAAAGATCTCGTGTAAGAGGTCAATAAGACTGTCTCGCCGTCCCTTCGAGATAAAGTTCAATAGGTACACAGAGTGCACCTTGTCCTCAGCGGCATCCAACGCCCTAAGCGGCACGCCGGAACAGAATAGGGGAAGCGCTTCCCAGATAGCTCCCACGATAAGTTTAAGAAGGGAGGAACGCCGGGGAAGCAGGGGACCGTTGTATGCGTCGAAGCGGCTCATGATTTCAGTACACTCCGCGTCTGTGAACTCTCGATTTTGAGAGCGGCCAAGTCGGCGGATGTCCCCATAAGAGATGATCTCGTTAAGAGCATACATATGGGCGTCCATTGTTCCTGTAAAAGAGGATCGACAATAATCAGCCACCTTTAAAAGTTATGTTATATAATTTAAAAGGAGCAAAGCTCCATTAATGAATCAAGAAATTATAAATGAAAATCTTTCGGAGAGCAAAGCTCTATTAATGGAACCCTAACAGGGTTATCCTTAATCCTCTTTAGACCCCTTTAGAGCAAAGCTCTGCTAAATGAAACCCTAAATGGGTCTTCTTTAGATCAGGGATCTACTGAGAGCAAGGCTCTGTCAATGAAAATTAATCTAATTTAATTTAATTCAAATTAAAATTTTCACCTAAAAGTTTTAAGAGTCTAACTTTTGAAGTTCTTGAAAATAAAGAGCAGGGCTCTGAGGTTCTGAAAATAAAATTTTTGGAGATGATGATCATCTGTGAAGGACCAAAGGTCCTATTTATAGGCACTAAGTGCCCTTCCAACTTCCAAAGGCTGCCGCGACGGTTGGGATTCTGCCACCGCTGCGCTCGCGTTTGGAGGCCACGTAAGCGCAATGGTGGGGGGCATTTGTTTACCCCAATCAGAGCAAAGCTCTGTTCAAATTCCAAGGCGGGAGATGAAGCAACGCTTCATCTTCCCCCAATCAGAAGCAAAAGCTTTGCTTTGAAAATTTAAACTTTGATAAATGAAGCAACGCTTCAGATCCTCTGCGCTGTGCGCAATGCGCCACGTGTCAGAAGTTGGTGCATCAGCACAACGCCCAAGGCGGCACGACCAATCAGAGCAAGGCTCTTTAAAAAACATAAGTAACACTTAACTGCGCAAGCGCACGGCAGCGCGACACGTGTCTGCGCAGTTGCGCAAGCACAACTGCGCAAACGCACCGCAGCGCGACACGTGTCTGCGCAGCTGCGCAAGCGCACGGCAGCGCGACACGTGTCTGCGCAGTTGCGCAAACGCAGCTGCGCAAACGCAGCTGCGCAAGCGCAGCTGCGCAAGCGCACGGCTGCGCGACACATATCACGCGCTGGTGAGTTGCGCAGCAACAGAATGAAAATTTAAGTAAATCTTTTCTGTTCTTGTTAAAACAAGAAGATTTCTTCTGTGAAACAGGGGCCTTTGGATCAAAGATCCAACGGTGGGAAAATTCCCAAAATCACTCAGAAAAGATCTTGTTAACAAATTCAACAAATTTGTGAGCACTATAAATAGGACCCCAGACCTCATTCGATTGGGATCAACTTCAAGAATCAACTTCTGGCATAAAAAAAAATAGAAGAGAAAGAACTCTTGAAGATTAATCAAGAACATAAAAAAAAAGGTAAAAACTTCTTTTGAAGAAGAGAAAAATCTCTGAAGAACAGAGGATTAAAAAGTGAATAATTCAATAAAAATAAATAAATAGTGCCTTGCACTTGTTGTGAACTCTTGGTTCTGTAAAATCAGAGAAAACAAGAAGAAAAACTTGTTTTCCTTTGATCCAAATTTAGATCAAAAGTGCTATGCATTTTTCTGAAAAATTCTTGGGGTTCTGCACAAATGCAACCCATTATTTAAAAGGGCCAGGCCCAAATCAAATTGCAAAATAATAAAGGGGCAGAGCCCTGTTTGGATTGATTTTCTAGTCGGGCAAAGCCCAAAATAAATAAAAAATTGGACTTAACCCAATCCTAGCTGTAAGTCCTTAAATTAAATTGATTGAGCAAAATGGTTCTCCTAAACCAATTCACGACCGGTTCGAGGGTACATCTCCGAACTCCTTTGACATCTATCGTTGTAATTTCTCAACGACGTCAAAGAGGTGACGGGTCCCAACGACCATATATACCCATACGGACCGAGACGTCCCTAAACTAATATCGGACCGAGACGTCCCTAAACTAATATCGGACCGAGACGTCCCTAAACTAATATCGGACCGAAACGTCCTTAAACTAATAATGGACTGAGATGTCCCTAAACTAATATTGGACCACCATGTCCTTAAACTGGCGCAATAAAGCCCGAAAGCCCCTTTTGCCGGATCTAAACGGTCCCGTCTAAGTTGATCTTAGCCCCAAATACGGTTAACGTGTCCTTAGATATTTAAATAAACAATAAAAATCCAAATCAACTCTGGCTCGAGGGTACATCTCCGAGTTCCTCTGATACATGTCGTTGTAATCCTTCAACGACATCAGAGAGGTGACGAGTCCCGATGGCCATACATTGAATCAATCACTACGTCGAGTCGATCTTAGTCCAAAACAGGACTAACGTATCCTTGACAAACGTTTAAGTCGATCTTAGCCGCAACGCGACTAATGCATCCTTAAACTAAAAACACCAAACCTAAATCTAAGTAAATACGGATTTGGACTAATCCACGTCCTACGGGCGACGGCATTACTCAGTCTCCGTATACAATCCACAGGCAACCACAAACAAAACAAACACATACGACACGAGGTGAAATTCTGGAGAAGGAGAAAGTTGTTACCGCGATGCGGTAGCGTAATTAACTGCAGGCGCTTGCGCCTGCAGGAAAGAGCGTCCCCACAATCAAAAACCCCTCACCCTGAGGGGGAATCTGACGAAGTCTCCTACATCGGCCGCATCCGTCTAAACCTCCGATACACGGTGCCATAAATCAACTTGGCATCTTCGGAGAGGTAGACGGATAAAACCAAATAGCATCTGCCCCGAATCTCAGCGCCAGGACCAAGCAGTCCTGTGCGGCCGCCTTTCGGAGGGGAAGAGGGGCGTTGGTGAGTCCGGACGACATCACCAAAAACTCATAGTGGCCGTAGCGCGTGCGGAAAGCTGTTCTCGGTATATCCTCCTGTCGAACTCATAGCTGATGGTATCCTGATCGCAAATCGATCCTCGAAAAATATCCCGCACCCTGAAGCTGGTCGAACAAATCATCAATGCGGGGTAAAGGATACATGTTCCACACGATAACTTTCTTCAGCTGGCGGTTGTCAATACACAAACGCAAACTGCCGTCCTTCTTCTTGACAAATAGGACCGGAGCACCCCACGGAGAAACGATAGGTCAAATAAGCCCTTTATCTGACAAATCCTGCAACTGATCCTTCAGCTCTCTAAGCTCTGCCGGGGCCATCCGATAAGGCGGTGTAGAAATTGGCCCCAAGCCAGGAATCAAATCAATGCAGAACTCAATATCGCGCTCAGACGGTAACCAAGGCAGCTCATCAGGGAAAACATCAGGGAACTCACAAACAACCGGGATCTAGTCCAACGGAACCTATGCAGCTCGAGTATCATAGACATAAGTTAAGAATCCCTGACATCCCCTCCGTAGTAGCTGACCAGCGCGAAGAGACGAAATCAAGCTGGGAAGGGTGACAGTGCGGTCTCCCTGAATAACAAGGACTGGCTCTCCCGGAAAGCTAAATCTGACTGCCTTCTGACGGCAGTCCACAGAAGCATAACAAGTGGCTAGCCAATCCATGCCCAGAAGCACATCAAAGTCCAACATATCGAGGAGAATCAAATCAACCGACGAATCCCTCTCCCCGATACGAACGGAACACAATCGAAACACAAAACGATCGACAAACGACTCGCCTACCGGGGTAATAACAACAAGCGGCTGATCTAACGCCGACGACTCACGGCCCAACATCGGTGCAAAGTGTGTAGATACATACGAATGTGTGGAACCTGGGTCGAATAATACCCGTGCGTCGAAAGAGCAAACTGGAAAGGTACCTGTCACAACGGCGTTGGATGCCTGCGCATCCTACGGCGTCAAAGGAAAAACTCGGGCCTGACCCCCACTAATAACTGGCTGTCCTCGGCCTCTGCCTCGACCTCCTCATCCTCTCTGGATCGGACCGCCACGTCCACGGCCTCTTGGTGCATCAAACTGTCATGGAGCATCGCCAGTGGTAGGAAGTAGGGCTCTCTGGGCAGGAGGTGGTGATGGTGGTAGGGTCACATGTGGAACTGTCGGCACTCCCTGTCGTCTCACTGGACAGTCTCTGATACGGTGGTGCGGACTCCCGCACCCAAAACATCCTGGCGACGGCTGCTGTCCCTATTGATATGAACCATATAACTGACCCCGTCCAATTCCTCTACCAGGCCCATCTCTCGGAAAGAATCTGGCGCGCTGCCTCTGCGACGGCACTGTTCCCCTCCGAACGGCGGCCAGGACATGGGCGACTTGCCTGAAATTTGGGGCAGATGCTATTTGGTTTTACCCGTCCACCTCTCCAAAGATGCCAAGTTGATTTATGCCACCGTGTATCGGAGGTTTAGACGGATGCGGCCGATGTAGCAGACTTCGTCAGATTCCCCCTCGCTTGAGGGGTTTTTGATTATGGGGACGCTCTTCCCTGCAGGCGCAAGCCCCTGCAGTTAATTACGCTACCGCATCGTGATAACAACTTTCTCCTTCTCCAGCTAATCACTTCGTGTCGTGGGTGTTTGTTTTGTTTGTGCTTGCCCATGGATTGTGTACGGAGACAAATTTATGTTGTCGCCCGTAGGACGTGGATTAGTCCAAATCCGTATTTTCTTAGATTTGGGTTTGGGGTTTGGTTTAAGGACAAGTTAGCCATATTTGAGGCTAAGATCAACTTAAATGTTTGTTAAGGATACGTTGGTCCAATTTGAGACTAAGATCAACTTAACGGGATCGTTTAGATCAGACAAAAGAGCATTTGGGCTCTATTGTTCCAGTTTAGGGACATAGTGGTCCATTAAATGTATGGCCGCCGGGACCCGTCACCTCTTTGACGACGTTGAAGGATTACAACGACAGGTGTCAGAGGAGTTCGGAGATGTAACCTTGAACCAAAGTCGATTGGGGGATCTATAGTCCAATTTGGGACTAAAGTCTGTTTGAAGGTGTAAGGATACGTTAGCCATATTTGAGGCTAAGATCAACTTAAATGGGATCGTTTAGATCCGACAAAAGAGCGTTTGGGCTCTATTGTTCCAGTTTAGGGACATGGTGGTCCATCTCCAGTTTAGGGACATGGTGGTCCATGTTCCAGTTTAGGGACATAGTGGTCCATTGGTAGTTTAAGGACATTGCGGTCCATAGGTAGTTTAAGGACGCATAAGTCCATGGGTTTAAGGACCCCACAGTCCATATGGGCGTGTTAAAGGACGCATTAGTCCGTTAGTTTAAGGACGCATAAGTCCGCGGGTTTAAGGACCCCACAGTCCGTATCTTGGTTTAAGGACGCATAAGTCCATGAGTTTAAGGACCCCACAGTCCGTGTTGATGTGTGGTCATCGAGACCCGTCACCTCTTTGAAGACGTTGAGGAATTACAACGCCACGTATCAAAGGAGTGAAGAGATGTACCCTTGAACCGGGGTGGATTAAATAGTCTTTGGCCCAATTTGGGATCAAGACCAATTAATTATATTATGAGCCCATTAGCCCAGTTAAATCTGAATTGAGGACTTATGGCAATCTTGGGCTAAGTCCAATCATGTTTGAAATATTGGCTTCCTGTTGGTCCATTGAAGGAGAGGCTTTGCCTCTGGCCATTTAGCCAATTGGGCTAACGTTAATTCAGCAGTGTTGAACACTGGGATCAAGTTAGTGTTTTAACACTAAAAGACAGTTGGTGTTAAACACCAGCAACAGGGGGTTCAAATTAGTGCTAAACACTAGAGCAAATCAGTGTCAAACACTAGCAGCAGAGGCTTCAAATTAGTGTTAAACACTAAGAAAATTAATGTTAAACTCTATCAACAGAGATTTAATTTAGTGTTAAACACTAAGAAATTCAGTGTTAAACACTGCAAGAAAGCTCTTTAATTAGTGTTGAACACTAAGGCAAAACAGTGTTTAACATGGGCTCAGGGGTTCCAATTTAGTGTTAAACACAGAGGCAAGAGGGGTCACGTGTGGACATGTGAGAGCGCCCTGATTTCCCTTATTTTATTCTGCGGATCAGTGTTTAACTCTTTTAATTCTGACGGCCATCACGTGTGAGCACGTGATGGAGGCCCTCGCCCTGGTCTGTTAGAATGCTCATTAGGGGTCACGTGATGACACGTGAGGGCGCCCTAAGGGGGGACCAGATCCCTTTTATTTTGTTCTGCAATTAAGTGTTAAACACTTTTCATTTCCTGGCCATCACGTGTGGACACGTGATAGGCATTTATCCATTGGATATTAAAGGGATTTGTTAGGGGTCACGTGAGGGCGCCCTAAATGTGGAGCCAGCTCTCTTTTGTTTTATCCTCAAATCTGTGAATAAGTGTTAAACACTTTTGTTTTTATTTTAGAGCATCACGTGTTGGCACGTGATGGGGATTTATGCATTGATAATTACAGCACTTGCTGAGGGGTCACGTGGGGACACGTGAGAGCGCCCAAAGCTTCTTTTCTTTTGTTTTGCCATTAAGTGTTAAACACTTTCGTTTTTATTTTAGAGCATCACGTGTTGGCACGTGATGGGGATCTGTGCGCCAATTTTTAAAGCATTTGCTGAGGGGTCACGTGATAACACGTGAGAGCGCCCAAAGCTTTCATTTCCTTCGCTTTTTCTTTCTGCGTTTTGGGAGTCACGTGGGAGCACGTGAGGCAGCGCCTCAGTGATTTTTCCTTCTCATTTCTGGGGATCTTTCTAGGGGTCACGTGGGGACACGTGACCCTAGTTCTTTTCATGAACAGAGATCTTTTAAGAATTGAATTCTCTATAGGGTTAAACCCTAATTTTGTTTTGGAGGAATTAAATTCCTATTGTGAAAGAATTAAATTCTTATTTAGGATGAAACCTTGATTTCTTTTCAAAGGAATTAAATTTCCAGATATGTAAAAGAATTAAATTCTTGATTAGGGTTAAACCCTAGTTTTGTTTTAGGAGAATTAAATTCTCAAAACTCAATTCCCCTTCTAAGTTTAGGATCTGCATGGCAGGATCTCGACCCGATGAGAATTAAATTCTCAACTTACGGGGAGATGTGCTCTGTGCAGATCTTCAACCAAAAGAAGAACTAAGTTATTTTTTATATATATATAAGAGTTAAACTCTTGGATTTTGAGAATTAAATTCTCTTTTGAAGCATCTCTTTTCTTACCTAGGGTTTTCTTTGTTGAGAATTAAATTCTCCTTTCTTTTCTTCCCTCTTGAGAATTAAATTCTCCTCTCTCTGTTTTTCTCTCAAAAAAGTAGATCCCCCTCTCTTCTCTTCTTGGCTCCTATTTATAGGAGAAGGAAGAGAATCAATTTGTTTAGCAAATCTCTCATTGAGAGATTTGATTTGTATGTTGAGAGATTTAATTTATATTTATCATTAATCTGGGCCTTTAGATTGTTAAGTGAATTTTATTCACCATTGGATTTTAAATCCAAAGATATCTCTTTGTTATCTCGGTCAGATTTAGGGGGGAAATCTTTCCAAGTCCAAGATCTTTCCATAAATTGGTGATATTTAATCACCCTTGGATCTTTAATCCAACGGTCCCCATAATCCTTTTCCATTTGGAAAGATTTAGAGACTTTTAGAATTTAATTCTATTAACTGTAGGGCTTTCGGAACCAGTCACGTGCTGACACGTGACCCTTGGTCACGTGTGAGCACGTGACCCCCAATTGAGTTCTTTAACGACCGCTTGTTTATATTGTTGTTTTAACCATCACGTGTCAACACGTGACCATTGGTCACGTGTAAGCACGTGATACCTCGTTGAGGTATTTTCTGACTTTTAGAATTAAATTCTATTCATTATTTTAGAGGCTTTAAAAGCCCATCACGTGTCTGCACGTGACCCATGGTCACGTGTGAGCACGTGATGCCACATTTGGGTCTTTTCTGAGTTTTTATTATATCTTTTAGCTCCTCCAGCGGGTTCTTAAAGGTCCATCACGTGTGGACACGTGATGCCTCATAACTTTTGATCCAGGATGAATTACGAGGCCCATAATATATCAAATCGAAGGGTTTTTCGAGATGCTTCCAATACCATCAGAATTTAATAGTTCCTCCTTAGGGAACTTATAAAAATACAGGCCGGAAGATATTGGTTCACATTTCCTTAAGCGTATCGTTTCCATTTGATACCTTGGACTCTTCTGCGCAGAAATTTTCGGCGGGAACAGGCACATCGGTGCGAATCCTCTTCGGCCCAGAAACGGCCGAAGTCTGTGATATGCGTGCCTCCATCCGTAATGTCGTATCCATAGCAGCTGAATAAGTGTCGAAGTGCTGGGCGCCAATAGCAAGAAATAGCTGGGTGTCAAGTCCCTGCACGAACCTCTTCACTATCTTTTCTTCAGTATCCACCAGATACGGAGCATATCTGGACAACTGCGTAAACTGGACATGGTACTCAGACACCGTCATCCCTGGAGTCTTGACCAAGGCCTCAAAACTACGAGCTCTGGCGTCACGAATGCTCTCTGGGAGGAAACGAGCTAGAAAGACTGCTGTAAACTCGGCCCAAGTCATAGGCGGTAGACCTGCAGCTCGACCTCTCAAGACTGACTCCCACCATGTCAGCGCGAGGCCCTCTAGACGGAAACTAGCGAGCTCCACCCATCGATCGTCAGAACATCTGAGCGAACGGCAGATCCTGGCTAAACTGTCAAGAAATGTCTGCGGATCCTCTGCTGCATCGGTGCCCGTAAAGACTGGAGGTCTCAGCCTCATGAAATCCTGTAGCGATACTGGGATAGCTACGGTGGTAGTAGTAGAAAATGTCTGGGCAGCAGGTACCAGGGTAGTCATATGATGTGGTAGATACGTCCTCCGATCTTGGTGCACGACTGGCCGCTACTAAGGATCCTACCATCTGTCGTAACTCCTGCATACCTCCCATCATCTATCGTAGCTCCTCCATACCAGACTCTAGCCTGTCCATGCGGCCTGGGGAATGCGGATCAGTCTGTCCCTGAGGCGTAGGTACGCCACCCTGCTCGGTCCTCGTCTCGGACGAGCCTGCTCAGATCTCATCTCGGGCGGCAGCCCTCTGCGCTCTCGTAGCCTTCGGCGGCATAGTGGCTGTTATAAGAACAGGATAATAAGAATAGAATCATAGGATACACGGAATTGAAGAAGGTGTTTCAAGCAAGTATATCCTTAAGTCACCTAGGCGGAGTACCGTATCGCAAGTATGCCGCGGACATACGCACGCTACGTTACCCTGCTTAAGTCACTTACTTCATCTACCAAGGGTCATCCTACACTCAAAAAGGTAAAACATATCGCTCTGATACCAAATTTGTCACGACCCGCAGGGTACGGAACGTGACTGGCACTTAAGTTACGAAACGCCTCAAGGCGTCCGTAACATAAGTAAGCCAAAGCCCAGAAATCAAAACCAAATAAGCAGAAGAGTGAAGGAAAACCAATCAATTGAAAGCGAGTTTATCAAATGAGTCATATCAAGCCTTTTTAAAAATAATATCAATATTTCCGAAAATTTCGGCAGAGTCTCCTTTGTAAATACTGGCCCCCAAAATGGGTACAACAAGAATATATATAAATACAACAAAAAGGGCATCCCCAAGCGGGAGCTAGCTCTTCGCCACAAGGCGGTCACAAATCCCATGCAATATAAATCAGCAATATGCAAAATAAGCATAAAAAGGAATAAGTAAGAAGCAACATGTCGGCTCAAGTGTGCTCGACCCTAAAATACAGCATAAAAAGCCCATAAATCTCACAGTCTCGTCTTTACGTCAATATACAACAATACTGGTAGATACAGTAGATGGAGTACTCTAGATATAAAGGATATACAAGGTGGTACAAAATAATAATACAACCCACCTACGAGCAAAAGCCTCGAGTCCAGGCAAAAGAGGCAAAAGAAGCGGTGCGCCCGCCGCTACTGTGCTGACGGAGCGGACCTGCAAAAGACTGTGGCACAACGGGGCTGAGTTGCCAACTCGTGAGTAATAAATAACATCTATATAGGCTATCTCAAGCATGCACACAAGCATCGTAGCATCTATAATACAGGTATGGCAGGATATACTAGCAGGAATGTACGCAACATGAATGTACTAGCAAGTATGAATGCAATATGAACCAACTCGTGATCTGAATATATAGGTACAAGAAGTCATATTTTTCATTTAAGAATCTCTTTTCTTTTAAATATCAGCACAATACCAATAGAATCAACAAGAATCCGTGCCCAGCATCGACACCTCAAAACAGTCTCAATCTCATGTATCCATATCACAGTATCTCTGGCCCCAGCCGTTCGGCTAACCCCTCTCAAATATCAATATCTCATCATCTCGCGGCCACGGTCGGTATCCTCTGGATATCCGCCATGCCAAAAAGTCTCCGGTAGGTAGTCTATCCCCTGCCAGGCTCAACGTCAACAACACGACCTTCTCGCCCCGGGGTACCTTACCGGGCCCACCATGTACCTGAGACGATTCATCCAACTCCTCGAAACGAGTCTCGAAAACCACAGCAAACTCATGGTGGACGACACTCACATCACTAGAAAACCGTAATTTTTGCATATTTTAAAAAGGGTAATAAGTTTTAGAAATTTTGCGGCTTTCCTCCGAAATACAGAAATATCATAAATCTCAAGAAATCATCATGAATGCATACGTCAATGATAATGAATGCTTATGGTATTAATGTTCAAGTTACAATGTATGATTAATAGACTAGGCATGAGAAAATGATATAATGATATACATGCTCATGAATAGTAATTCTACGATGTTATTTTAAGGATTTATTGCAATAGTACATGTTTAGATATCAAATATGGTGACAATATTCTAGATTATAAGTTATCCAGTGTCGTGGCATGGCAATTACCAGGGCGTGTGTGTACGCATGAATAGTGCTCGTGCTGTATATAAAAACCGTATTAATGGTGCAGGTGTCCTATAGAATGGGTTCGCATATGTATGACAATATAAAGCATGGATGTAGCAAGATGTTACGCAAGCATTTACTCCTAATTACTAATATCACTAAAAATCTTTAAACAACTTAAACTATTGGGCGACTTGCGCCATCCAAACGATAGTCCCCCGTAGATGTTATATCTACTCACCGGAATCCCCAGCTAGCTACGTCCAACCACCGCTTTCCCTTTCCGTGCCGCGTCCGAAGTCTCCGCGGCCGAACCTGGAATTTTCATCAATACAAAACATAAGCTTACATATCATGAAACGATGCAAATCCCAAAAGAAAATATCCACTTTCATAAGCTAGGCACAACGTGCACAAGGTGCGCGAAACACACATGAAAATCGCAAAACTAACTAGAATCGTCGTTTTGGGCGCCCGGCAAGGCTAAAACCCGATAAAACCAAAAATCCGCATTCACACACCCTAAAAGTCGTAGGAGATGCCAATACAATCATCAAGATATCACAAATAATTCATCACATAATTTCATAAAAAAAACTAGTAAGCATTTGCATTCCAAAATCGGTGCAAACATCGCCGATTTGCGACAAAAAAGACTACAATCTAGCATAATCACCCAAGTCACACCATTAGATATCCACTACACAAATTTTCAACACATTAACCATGCTTCAAAACCTATTTTCCACAAGCAAAACCTTTCTTGATTTTTCTTATTAGCAATATCAATCAAAATTTCACACTAGATTAACTTAGATTAGCACTAATTTGAAACCCAATAGCAAGCTAACCTCTTAGATTTAGGTTAACAAAACACTAGATAGCAAAATAAATTAATTAACCTAATAATGGTTTTCTAAACCCTAATTAAAATTCAAGCCATGAACTAAAAAAACTAGATTAGAAATTAACACTAAATTAACACTAAAACAATTTAATTTAAGGAATTTAGCCACAAGAATTTAAATGGGTCAAGATTATACCTCAATTTCTATGGATCTAGCATGGTGATTTGCCTCTAAAAATGCCTCCTTTCCACATGTTTTCAACTAAATTAGGCTTGAAAAGAGATAGCACAAGTATTTGTTAGAGTTTTGTGATGAAATTTGTGGATTTTGATGGTTTTTAATGGATTTTGAAGCAAAAGAGAAGGGAAATTTTGGGGGCTATTTCCTGCAGGTGTCTCGACTGAGGTGGAGTGGGAAGAGGTGTGGGGAGTTATGGAAAAATTTTCAAGGTCAAAAGACCAATCAATCAACAAAAAACCCATACTCTAATTACTATATTTTAATCCCATCTCACAAAGTTTCATTCAAATGAGTTAAAGAAAATTTTTGAGGGGAAAGGTGGCTACTTCAGGTGGTGGGGCCGACCAAATATGTGAGGATGAGTGAGAGAGATTTTACAATGAAATTTTATGCAAAAAGACCCCCTACAAGCTCAAAATTGTAAGTTTTAGTTCAAAATAATTATTTTTTTGTTTTCCACAATAAAAACCCATTAAAACTTGAAATAAAATACTCAAAAATTATATTACAACTAGATTTTAATTAACATGATTTTAAAGATTAAAATTAGCCCATTTAAATTTGTATTTATCGCTAATTTAATGTATTTTTTTACCGGCTTAAAATAATATTAAAAAAATTGAAAAATTAGGGAAATTTTTTAAATGACCAGAAATTTATAAGTAACTCATTAGCTACTAAAAACTAGCAATTACTTATCCAAATTAGGTATAATTAGTCCTAAACTGCAAAATAACAAAAAAGACGATTTACGGAACAATATCAAATTTTCACCGATTTTAGGGAAAACACCAAAATGACTTTTCAATGCGCTACACGTAGTTGCATACTTTTCGCGCTTATGATTCCTTTATTCTGTTTACGCTCGCGTTACGATTTCTTATTTCTACATACGCTCACATTTCTTTCATTACGATATATATACGACGTTTCATACCTTTTTGTTTACATAACTTTGTCTGCTAGTACATCTGCATTATTACCGATGATGCGCATGTTACTCTTACACAAATTTGCCGGCTCACACATTCATCATTGGTAATTGCTATGCCACTTACACAGTAGAATTTCTATATCAGGATATTATTCTTAATTGTAAAGTACATTTATTATTCAGCAATATCATATAACACGTTTGCATGATATACTTGATATACTCACATTGCTATTCTATGTTTGCATACATCGTACTTTATGGTTATATGCATTGAGATGTTGTTTTCATGAGATTTCTGGATTTGAGAACCGAGGATATATTTCAAAGGAAATTATAAATTGTTTTAAAAATGCGGTTTCTCGTGATATGATTTCGAGGCGTCCACCATGAGTTTTCTCGGTTCTGAGATTGTTTTCGAGACCCGATTCGAAGAGTTGGATGAGCCATCTGCAGGCACATGGTGGACCCGGTAAGGTATCCTAGGAAAAGAAGCTCGAGATGTAGACGATAAGCCTGGAAAGAGGGAGCACTACCTACCAATGATAGTTTGGACCCGGCGGTTATCCGGAGGATACCGGCCGGAGTCGTGAGATAGATATGAAGGCCGATCAAAGGATGCGGCGCCTGAGATATGAGGATTTACGTGTTGATGTTGGACACGGGTTTTCATGATATTTCGAGTGTCAGTGTTGGACACGCAAGTTCCATGATATTGATGTGTCATTGATGGACACACGTTGGTTGATATCCTCATATATACAGGCATATGTTTTCATGATGATTCGAGTGTCGATGTTGGACACTCGGGTTCCATGATTTTGATTGTGCCGTTGATGGAAACATGTGGATAATATCAACATTCATACATGCATATGAGTTTAGATGTTTATTTGTATATGTCATTTGCATTGACTCTATTGTCGACATATATGCATGCATGGTCACCCTAGATATCATAGTACTACTTTCATAATATAGTATGACCTAGGAATCGTTGTTTATTCGATTTCTACGTGCTGATGTTTTCTACTCACGAATTGGCAACTCACCCCCGTTGTGCCACAGTTTCTTGCAAGTTTGACCGCTTTAGATCAGTAGCGGTATCGCTGGCACACAGCTTCATCCAAGGTGTTTTACTATAGTAAGTGGGATACACATTCGATCGTGCCCACTCTTGTACTTATTATTTCTATTATATCTATATAAACACCATCAATCAGAAAGTAGAATTTGTATATTGGTAGACCTAGTCAGACTTGTGTATTTGTGAGACTTAGAGCAATGGGTGTGTGTTCGCTTCTTTGAGATGATGATGTCTTGCTTTATTTATTCTTTCTTTGGTTGATCTTCGCCGTAGGATGTCGTATATATGTTTTTTCGTGGTTGTGATTCCGCCAATTGGCGAAGAGGTAGCTCCCGCTTGTGGATGCCTATATATTGTTATGTATATGGTTTTGGATTAAAATATATAAGGGAGATGCTGCCCAAAATTTCAAGGACGAAAATGTTTTCAAAGATAGTATACATTCATTGCTTTTTTATATTATATGACTTATACTTTTAAAAATGAAGGCTTGAATTTCTAATGACGATGTTTCAAAACTGCACCCCCCACTATTTTCCGCAAAAGGTTTAGATTTACCGGACTTCGGCTTATTTGAATTACATTACGCCTTTAGACGTGGCGTGATTTAAGTGCCAGTCGCGTGCTAAATTACGGGTCGTGACAGTCCACCTTCTAGCTGTCGGTCAACATGAACCTGCCTTCTTATACTGCTCTTTGACTCAATTTTTGAATACAAAGCGGTCTTCAATCGGGTGACTTATAACCCGATGGTATAGGCAATAGTCAGGTTCATTGACCGCATTTGATTGCGCGGGTCGTCGAGGTTCAGGAAGCGACAATATGCCATTCTTCATGGTAAGGTCGAACAACTTCTTCGTCTTATCATGAGGAAAAGAGTATCCGCACCCTATATTTTCTTCAAGAGTAAGACACAAACGGTTATTATTCTGACGGTTAGGTGCTTTGGAGCTGCCCTGCTGTTGTTGGGTATTGGCAAAAAACATCGCCTTGTTCTTGCCCTTGTGGCCCCCTGTAGCTTTGAGATTCCACTCTTGCAGAGGAGGACGGAGACAGATGCAGTTGGGGAGTATTATTTCTCTTCTCTTCTGCGGATTGTTTTCTTAGACACAGTCGTTTGGCCCTTTCGTAGGTGGCTATCTCGCGCCTTATGATATCCTCTCCCTTTAGAATAGCTTCTTTTATTAGACTGTCAATTGCATCCTCTTGTAGAAGATTTGAAGCACTTGGTATAAGCCTTACCCCCGGCTCAGCTATGTTTCCCAGCGAAGTGTCTTCTTCTTCATTTGATACAAAAAAAATAGGAGACCATACGACGACTTTCCACACGCTCTTCTTCTTTTGCTGTGTCTTCTTCTTCAGCATCGCTGTCCTCAAAGTGATGCTAGAGAAATTCTTCGAGTGTGATAGGAGTGCGCGCCTTCTGATTGTACTTTTCCAGCACATCTATATATTTCTGAAGGTCCGTACACTTGTCAACATATTCGTCAGGTGATACGGGCCTCTTGTCCCTCTTCTTTTTCTTGGATGAGTGTATCGGGAAGCTTTTCTCTTTGCTCTCAACCTTTGGAGTGTGATGAGGTATTAACATCCCTTCGATGATTTGTGGCTAAAGAGGACTTTTAAACTTGATTACGAAGCATGCACCCATTTATTTTAGCGTTCTCTTAGTTTTTGACGAGAGGACCATTTCCCATGGGCTTTCCGCTATCATCGAACAAGAGGCCCCTGCCATGTCAGCTTTTTTTGGGATATGCTTTTGCGGCAGATCCGTATTCCAGCTGTTCGTCAGCAAGAATTTTCCCTGCTTGTACTGATCTTCGACTCAATTTTTGAAAACGAAGAAGTCTTCAATCGAGTGACTTATAACCCGATGGTATGGGCAATAGTCGGGGTCATTGTGTAAGGCTACGTTAGGGCCCCGGCCATCAATCCAAGGCCAAACGCGGAACAAAAACTTTTGTAAACTGGCGCTAACGCATACTTTCACCCGGATCGTTCCATTAACCATATAGTAGCAACTACAAAGAAGTTAGAATGGCTATACCGATCGATCCGTGTCCTTCGGTCTTTAGCCACCATCCTTATCTCCTCACGGCATCTCTGATCAAGCTCGATCTCCGGTCTCATCGTCGAAGTGGCACCACGTCAAGGAATCTTTTTATGGGCTCCCGCTTCAAAACCGAAGCAACTCGGACATGAAGTTTGCTAACCGACATGTCCAAGGTGAAGTATATAATGTGTGTGATTACTTTATCTCATGATATCCATGGATTCTCAACACATGAGATGGTATGGATGGAAGTTGAAGAAGAAGCCATTAATGGAAGTTGTGAGCACAAGAAGAAAACTAGTGAAGAAGAAGAACAGTTTGTTTATTGTGTGTGATGAAAAATGTGAGAGCTCTCTCTTTTAATCTCAAGACCAAGCCCCACTATTAGTGGCTGCCCTCTCTCTCTCCACATATCAATTCCACACAATAATCAATCATGAAAATGGACATGGCACAAAAAATAACACCATGAGTCATCAACAAAACACATGCCACATTCAATGCTCTTCATCATGACTTGCACTCACAATTTCCACCTAATAAACTTTAAACCAAAAGTTTAAATCAATAAATAGAATGGAATCTTCTAAAGTAAACTCGTGACGGATCACAAGAATACCCCTCATCTGTATATACATACCTGCATCCGCATTCCGACTGAATACGAATACAACGAGATTAAAGTAATCCAACAAATCTAATACTAAGATTCGGCTTAAACCAAATCCTACTAGTATGATCCGTCCGATCATGATCCGTGCACAAGTGCACGTATATAATCGAACATTTCCATAAAACCATACGGCTTCTACATTGTTTTGCCCGAACTTGGGAAACTTTCTGTAGGGGACTCTAAAGACTCGTCAATACGCTAACAGTGGGTTTAACCACAAGCACGTCAGTGGTACTAGCTGTACGTAACGGCTGCCCATGTATTGAGCAAAAGGGAGGCCGATGAGCGAACTCATCCCGAAACCCTACTGAGCTTATCTGTGATAATCTCCATACAGTCCGGTCTGTTCTTCTGTGAGTATCGCATATCAGGCATAGAGGCATGGTAAACGTCAGACCCCCAATAGCGGTATAAGTCGTGTCGGAGTGTAGCCCAGAACACCTTGAGAAACTACTGGAATACCTACCAGTAAATCTCACTTGCCTTGGCCAAGGACTATGTGTAACGGCTCTCCTAAATACAGCGCGATATCAACCCCTAATACCGGGAGAGACGAATCCTATCTAACTGCCACTGCCTCCAAGTGCTTCGAGACTGCACCCAACTACTACCTGTTTGCACGACTCCTTTGAGCCGTGGTAGGGTAGCAATCAAAGAACAGTAGGAACACACTTGAGGCAAAGTAGCAGTGTCAAATCAACGAACTAAGCTGTACTCATGTCACCTGGGAACTGCTCCTGACGATAGGTATAGTACCAATCAACAATGCCCCTGCGAGTCCGTCCGGTGTACTCATAACCCAATGAGCACCTGTATACATCTTAGGTGAACCAACTGACACCAATGGCTTGTGAGACCAGCCACCGACCCTCGTCGGGGTCTCGATCCGTATACACTAGTCTACTCATGAAGTATCGATGCCCAGTCTCGAAACCCCACGACTAGGGACACTTTAAGGATGTGCTTATAGACTACCCAACTCTCACGTATATGATCTCCATCATACTGCTGTTAGTCAAGCAAGAATCCTATGGGCTCTATCAACGTGTAATAGTGATCTATAATGTCACCTGAAGCATATACACGATGATAAAGACAAACCAGATAGCATACTATCATCTCGAGTAAGAATTTCCTACCGGTATAGGTCATCCCTCAATCATTGCAATCACGTGCCTGCGATCCAATAATTGACTAGAGGGCACTATAGCCAACAATCTCCCACTTGCACTTAAGGCTAATTATTGCGGTGTCGCATACTCACAGCCCGTGTGATACCGAACACCCAACTCCTCTACTAATCAGTTTCACAAACCTCGTTTGTAAAACTAATGCATTCGAGAAATAGCCTCAGTGAGTGGATCCGCTCTGATGTTTCTTTCTATGTATCTCTTTATCTCAAGTTCGCGGAGAAATCCATCTCCCGAAATGAGTAATACCTGTCTTAGAATATGTCTGGATATCTGATGCGACCCAGTTCAAAAATGAACTCCAAATCCAGTTTACATCTTGGAGATAGATTTCTCCAATTTAATCAGTATCCCGTACCAAGCCTCCCTCGGTATCCGCTTGGACCATCTATCCAAACTACTTCCCCTCACAGAGGAAAGTCTATAACTCTGACAGTCACTCTGTCATCCAGGTCACCTTGGAAGCCTGAAATGATAACCGTCTCCCGAAGGAGCCTGCCGTTATCATATCCCTAGAACATCCACTTATGTTCATAAACAGCTTCCGAACGTTTCTCCAGGATTGGATTAATATATCTAAACTTATTGCATCTTGTGCAAAAACAACATCTGGTGTGGTACTTGACATCTCATGATTGACTCAATTGCCTAAGCAAGCGATATGCCAACATGCACATCCCTCTCCGCTTTAGTCTGTAAGACACCTTTAGAGAGGGTGACTCCTTCACCTGCAGGTACACAACCATGCGAGGAGCCATCCATTCTAAAATACTTTTAGAATACTGTCTAAGTACCCAGATTGGGACACTACCCAAATCTAGATCTAAAACCATAGATCTAGTTACCAGAATGCCTAATATAATATCCATATCTTATGTGGAGAAACCACTGTGTGACAACCACAGTATAACCGATTGTAGGATAGGAATTTTACTTCCTATAAAGTGTATGTCATCCAAATACAAGGACATCACACCTTACAACCTTCTTAACAGATCCATCTTCTATTCTGATGAAGTCAAAGCCTATGACTGTCACATCAAAAATAGATGATCTATCTCCGCTATATTTGCTTCAGTCTTTAAATAGATATAATCTACTTGTCCACTATGCTTTCCCTACTCCCACTGACTACAACAACCCTCTGGCAGAGTCATATAAACGTGCACTTCTAAAGCTAGTTTAGAATGATGTTATACTCATCCTCCTGCCGGGTCTCATAGTCTGGAACAACAGTAGTGTCAAGTCTGGGTAAACAAGAACCTTCTTGCCACCGTCTTTGAGGATACTGAAGTATCTCTCGGGCGCCTGAGGTTACCCACCATATTTGCGGAGTGGCTAATGGAATGTCAAACCTGATTGAATCTTTTGGTCCTATTAAATTTTCAGTAATCGTTTGCGGTTCTGGAATCACTTCCAGTTCTACCATACTCCCACTACTGTTTTCTAAAAAAAGTCCATTTTACTAAAACTGTAGCGAGTCAAGAATAATATCACTATTGGTCTTCCAGATGGTAGAAAGTTAACCTTCGTTATAGCTCGGGTTAACCCACAAACTGCCATTACAGAAACGTGCCTTGAGTTATCCAGAGTCTGGTTTTAAGCATAAGCCGGACAACTCCATATACATTAACATCGTTAAGATATGATCCATTCTATATAAAATATAGAAACAGAGGCACTAATTTAATTGGAACCAGATTCAAATCATGCAGCTGTCTCCAGTGCATGTCAACTAACTGGAGAGAGGCTGATCAGCATTACTCAACTTAGGAGTGCATCCAATTATGAGTAACCTAAAATAGAAACAAGTTTACCAACACCATTACTATCAACTGAATACCATACACAAGTATTTACATCTTCGATCACCTTGAAGAATCCTAATACTTACATCACGTGGTTCTCTACATTATTCTTGAACCTATAACTTCTCAAAACTTGGAGCTTGTATTTCTACGAAACACTTGTCTAAAATCTAGAGAAGTCATAAGTAAACAGAATATAGTACGAGGACCAACCCTTTTGTCCTAATGGATACCGGACAACATACAATACTTTGTATAAGTCCCTGAGTTGAATAACTCAAACCCTGTGCGTCGTAGGTTGAAAACTGTACTTATGGTTAAGAAGAATTACACCGTTGTTTAATGCTCCTTACCTAACCATCAACTGATATAGGTAAATGTCATGGACATAATTTCAAAAGGTTATATCTCACTTTATAAAATAAACGTACAGATATATCAATTTGAAACTGGTGCATAACAGCGGATATTCAAAACCAAATATTTGTCGTCCGGAAAAAACCCAGGTGATTTCCTCAAATATCACCAATTATAACGAATCCCGATATAATGAGGATGATCACCCAATTCCCAATAACTTACTCCCACTCATCATCTGTAAAACCATACAGATGTGAGAATCATACCTGGTAAATACATACCCTGGAGTAAGGATCTAATTGGGAAATCGGTTTTCTATTAACAACGTATAGCGAAACTGAAACATGAATATGTTTCAAAGGAGTATTCGAGTATTCCTAGTAATGCCTCTTCCATTATCAGATTCATGAATGTAACCGTATATTTCTTTGCCATCTTTCTAAATCCCTTTATCTGTCTTTACTCATCACCTTATGTACACCATCGTTAGGCTAAATGGTTTTCTTCCTTCTCTATCGTTCGGCACCAGCCTATGGTTTGGAAGAAGATTATCCAATAAGCGTAATAGGTGTACTATCCTAATCCTAGGAGCACCCGCAACCTGAGAGAAGGTAAAGATAAAAGACAACTGAATAAACCTTATTCCTATTTCTCCTGAACCAGAATCCATCCTCGAACTGGAACAAGTTCCTTCGAGTTCGTATATAACCATACGATGGATTTATCCAATGGAAGTGGATGTTCATAGTGATACGGGGTGTTCTGGATAAATACAAAGGTGAAGTAGGAGTGGCAATGAAATATGTAGTTTTGGTCGTGAATGATAGCAGTCGCAATTTACTTTGCCCTTTTTCTAATCCCTTTATTTGTCGTTACTTATTACCTTCTGTACACCACACTTAGGCTAATTGGTTTTCTTCTTTCCCTACCTTTTGGCACCTGCCTATGGTTTGGAAGAAGACTATCCAATAAGCGTAATAGGTATACCATCTCCTAAACCTAGGAGCCCTCACAACCTGAGAGAAGGTAAAAGGAAAAGACAACTGAATAGTCCTATTCAATCTCTCCAGAACCAGAATCCATCCTTGAATCTGGAACAAGTTCCTTCGAGTTCGTATGTAACTATACGATGGATTTATCCAATGGAAGTGGATGTTCGTAATGATACGGGGTGTTCTGGAGAAATGCAAAGAGTAAAAGAAGGAGTGGCAATGATGTATGCAACTCAGACAATCCAAAAGCCAGTGTTTTAAGAAAGTTCGGTTAACTTGGTCACTGAGTCATAGTCTAGGGTCGGGTCATGATCGCTGCCAAAGAGAGAGAGAGGAAAGAAACACTCCGCGTGCACTCTAACCTAGATTAGAATGGTTATCAATTTATCTAATCAGAATGTCTCCCACTGTATCCTCAAATTCTCCTCCAAACCTGAAAGAAGAATTAGTCGGGATCACCCAAGGAGTAAACCAACTCATCTGCGGGAATCGGGATCCAACTATCATCGTATGATAACGTGAAAGAATCCACTAACGTTATCACACTCCTGAAGGTATGCACATGCCTGGCAAGTTTCAATTTCTTTAGAAACTCCCAATGTGATTTTTACCCTATGCTCTTATGACCTTGACGAAGGCCAACATATTATAAGTCGCATGTCAAGTTCTACCCGTCATTATCCAGGTTAATTTGAACACACCCGTACATACCCTTGACGAAGGCCAAAATAGTAGTACGACTGTCCCAAACTAACGCATCTATCTATGCAACAGAAAAATAAAAAATAGCTACCATACACTATGCCATGACGAAGGCCAACAAACATAGCATGAATACTAAGTGCTACCAGTCTGAAATGACGGAAGGCTACGAATGTTTTTTAGCGAAAAATCTTTAACGTAATGAACTTTATATCGTTGAAGGAACCAGATAGTTTTTTAAATATATAGTGACGAAAACTTTTGCTAAAGAGGTCACTCCCGGTGAAGGGATCTTGGCTCTTTGCTCGTCGAATGAGGTGCAGGATATTCTAACTGATTACTGCGCTGCAAAGCAAAAAGTAATCGACTATAGTGAAGTTATTACCCGGACGCAAACCTCTGCCCAAGGGGTCACTCCCGATGAAGGGATCTCCGCCCTTGCCTCATCGAATGAGGTGCTGAATATTCATAACCGAATACCTCTGTGCAAAACAAAAGAGAACGTCCTTGTAATAACAGCTTTATGAAAATTGTTCCAACAACATCGAATAGGTTTGTTTTCCTTGCATTGATCTGAATCAATGCAATCCCATCATTTAATCACACCAGAAAAGAACAAAAATATGATGTATGTATATACCATCCGCATTCGCTACTGGGTCCCGTCATCACCCGTTAGGTTACTTAACTAACGACAAAGCGAGGACTGGGCTAGCGCGGGTGTAAAACATATACAACATCTACTAGTATATATATCAATATATAATAATCGCTCCAGGCGTGATAAATGCAACATCACAGATAAGTAATAAGCATCACAGAACAATATAGATAATCTGGGAGCCCCGGGTTTCCTTTGAGCTTCAAGTGAAACCCGACGTTCCCTTGGTTATGTGGATAGCTTGTGCAATGAAAACCTAGACCCCTACGAGTGCGGCAAGTTACCCTCCAAAATCTGAAGCGAGGCAGCTCCCTTCAGCAAAGTGAATGGACCACCCAGCACTTCACGGAATCCGGTAACTTGAGCACCCCTCCTTGGGTCAACCTGTACCCCCTACGAGTGCGGCGAATAGCCCGCCAATTCTAGAGTGAAGCCCCCTCCATCTCAAAGCCATGAGATGCGGGCCCATTGCCCTCCAGAACCCAGCTATCCGTGCACTCCACCGCGGGGTAATCCTAGTACAGAAAAGAAAATATGTACAACGGTGACATCAACCTCAACCCGGTCGTGCCCCAAAAGAATAATATACAAACAGGCAGTGACGACAGTCCATATGTCGGACGCTCGCCCCGCGATATCAAATGTACAAATAAAACTAAACCGTACTATCATTTCACCCAAGCTATCCACCACGAAAATCCGCAACATCACAGCACAACACAGAATATCAACGTGAATGTCACGTTCGCAAACTCGTCTAAAAGGACATATAGCAATGAGACGAGTTATACCGCTCTAATGAAATTCACGGTCGTAGATAGAAATGTATGTACTGTAAACTAACGTATTTAAAATTTCGATCGACAAAACATCCCAAACTGGGCCCCAAGTTCTAATCCAGTACTCAAAAAAATCTGGGCTCAAACACAAAATATTCCAGAAACCATAGTTCCATAATTAAGAGCCCCAGAAGAAAGATTGCACACATTGGCCCCAAAATGGGGGCGGAACCGCGGCCAACATGTAGGTTATGCGGCGGTTCCGCGGCGCTTTGGTGGGTTCAGTTGCTCAATTTTCTTCTGAAGTCTTAAAAAAGCCTGCACGATTTACTGATACACTGAAATTGATTTTTCGACCACATTAAAATTTCGACAGAAACTTCAAGAATGGAATTGCGGTTTTAGAGAATTCGTTCGATCGATGTTTTAAACATGTTAGAACAAGCTAGTATGGGTTAATGGCGTGGCTCTGATACCATGTAAGGCTACGGTGGCGCCCCGGCCGTCAATCCAAGGCCAAACGCGGAACAAAACCTTTTGTAAACTGGCGCTAAAGCAGACTTTCACCCGGATCGTTCCATTAACCCTATACTAGCAACTACAAAGAAGTTAGAATGGCTATACCGATCGATCCATGCCCTTCGGTCTTTAACCACCATCCTTATCTCCTCGAGGCATTGTTGGAGATAGTGCCCTCAGAGTCAATTATTGGATCACAGGCACGTGATTGCAATGATTGAGGGAGGACCTATTCCAGTAGGACAGTCTTACTCAAGATGATAATATGCTATCTGGTTTATTTTTATCATCGTGTACTTCTTTAGGTGACCTGATAGGTCGCTATTACACATTGATAGAGCCCCTAGGATTCTTGCTTGACTGCCAGCAGTATGAGGGCGATCATATACGTGGGAGCTGGTAGTCTATAAGCACATCCTTAAAAGGTCCTTAGTCGTGGGAGTTTCAAGACAGGGCATCGATACTCCAGAGTAGACTAGTGTATACAGTCGAGACCCCGACGAGGGGCGGTGGCCGGTCTCACAAGCCACTGGTGTTAGTTGGTTCACCTAAGATGTATACAGGTGCTCATTAGGTTATGAGTACACCGGACAGGACTCGCCGGGAACATGCTAGTTGGTCTTATACCTGACGTCAGATAGCAGTTCTCTGGTGACATGTGTACAGGTTAGTTCATCGACCTGAGGATCGTCATTTGTCTCGTGTGAGTTCCTACTGTACTTTGATTACTACCCTACCACGCTCAAAGGAGACGTGCAAACAGGTTTTAGTTGGGTACAGTCCCGAGCCACATGGAGGCAGTGAGCGGATCTTCAGGGGTTCGTCTCTCCCGGTATTGGGGGTGAGGTCGCGCTGTGTCTAGGAGAGCCTTACACAAAGCCCTCGGCCGAGGCAGGAGATTTACTGGTAGGTATTCCAGTAGTATCTCAGGGTATTCTGGGCTACACTATGACACGACTTGTACCGCTTTTGGGGGTCTGACTTTTACCAACCCCCTAGGCCCGCCATGCGATGCTCATAGACGAACGGACCAGACTGTACGGATATTGTCACTGACAGGCTCAGTAAGGTGTTAGGATGAGTTCTCTCATCGACGTCCCGTTTGATCAATAGCTGGTAGCCCGTTACGTATGGATAATACCTCTGACGTGCTAGTGGTTAAATCCACAGCCATAGTATTGACGAGTCTTTAGAGTCCCCCACAGACAGTTGCTCAACTTTCGGGCGAAACGCTGTAGAGGCCGTATGGAGATATGGCAGGGTTCGATCAGATACGTGCGGTATTGCACGGATCATGATCGGACGGATAATACTAGCGGGCTTTGGTTTAAGCCGGATCCTAGTATTGCACAGTGTAGATTTTGTCTCATTGCATTTGTATTTCGGTCGGAATACAAATGCGGGTATGTATATACAGTAGCGGGGTTTTCCTGTAATTTATTACGGGATCAGTTTTCCGAAGTTGCCAGTTTGTTTTCCGTTTCGGCCATATTTCTTTGTATCTTTCATTGGCTGAAGATTGGTGGAGGAGGGCTTATTTGCATTTGTGCAAATTAGCAATTTGGAGGGTTGTCTTTGCATATTATTGCTTCATGATGGTTGCACCCTCATTTGACTTTCCTTGGATAATCATTGCTTGACTTTCTTATTCATCATGGTTTACTTTTGGAGTCATCATGCTTGATGATGATGTTTGGTGATGATGGAGGGTTATGGTTGATGGAGTGTTTGGATTAGTTTGTGATCATTTCTTTTGTTAATAATAACCCTTTCTCTCTCTTGATTATTGGAGACACCCATATTCATTTGGCCACTCACACTCCTCTCATTCTCACCTGGCCATGGCCGGCCATTCCCTAGTAAGGGCTATCCAAAATTTGTGTGGGGAATTTTTGTTCTTTTCATGCTACAAAAATTCCCAAGTTCATCTCCAAAAAGGTTTAGTTCATTTTCTCTACCAAATGGCAACTTCTAATACCCCAAATGAGACATGAGTTCTACAGTCAACCTATAGCATCCTTGGGCACGTCGACTCGCCAACTTCGTGCCCGAGTTGCCTCGGTCAAGAGGCGGGAGCCCGTAAAAGAAGCCGGCGACGTGGTTCCCTTCCAGCGAGGTGGTGAAGACCGGAGATTCCGCGGGGAGATCGGGACGACGACGAGAAGACCGAAGGACACGGATCACTTGGTATATCTCTCTACCCGTTCTTTTATTAGCTAGAATTAGTTTAATGGCCCGATCCGGGATTTTTGTGCGCGGTGGTGCCGGTTCAAAAGTTAAAGTAAATCATCGTTTCCGCATTTTGGCCTCGGATTGACGGCCGGGACGCCGCCGTGCACTTACACTGGTATCAGAGCCACGGCATTAACCTAGTCTAGCTTGCACTAGTATGTTTAAAGCTTCGATCGAACAAATATTCCAAAACCGCATTTTCATGTACATCTGTTCTCTGTCGATTTTGTTTTGGCTCAGAAAATTTTTCAGTGTGTTGCAGAATGACATGCAGGGAGTTCTAAGAGCTCTGTAAAAATTTGGTCACCTTTTGTTACTGTTCAGCCATGCTTGGGCCGCGGTTCCGCCGCCACTTAGCCTCCTCACTGGACCAATTTTTTACAGAGGGTCTTGGACAGAGAAATTGGGGTTTTGGGATATTCTTTTTGGGCCCAGATTTTCTGTGAGTGCTACAGTAGTGCTTGGAGGCCTACTTGGGTAAATTTGATCGATCGAATATTTTAAACATGTTAGTTCACAGTATTTACATTATATCTGCGACCGTGAATGTCACTTGATCAGTAAATCCTGTCTAACAGCTATAGCCCGATTAGACGGATTTGCGAACGTGACATTCACGTTGATGTTTTGTGTTGTGCTGTGATGTTGCAGATTGGTCGTGGGGGATAGCCTGGATGCAATATTAGTACAGTTTCGTTTTATATGTACATTTGATATTGCGGGGCGAGCGTCCTACATGTGGACTATCGTCACTGCCTGTTGTATATTATTCTTTTGGGGCACGACCGGGGTGAGGTCAATGTACCCGTTGTATGAATATTTTACTTTCTGTACTAGGATTACCCCGTGGAGGGGTGCACGGGTAGCCGGGTTCTAGATGGAAACGAGCCCGCATCTTATGGCATTGAGACGGAGGGGGCTTCACTCTAGAATTGGCGGGCTATTCGTCGCACTCGTAGAGGATACAGGTTGACCCAGGAGGGGTGCCCAAGTTACCGGATTCCGTGAAGTGCTGGGTAGTCCATTCACGTTGCTGAAGTGGGCTGCCTCGCTTCAGGTTTTGGCGGGTAACTTGCCGCGCCCGTAGGGGTCTAGGATTTCATTGCACAGGCTATCCACACGACCAGGGGAACGTCGGGTTTCAGTAGCGGCTCTGTGAAACCCGGGGATCCCAGATATCTGTATTGTTCTGTGATGCTTATTACATTTCTGTGATGTTGCATATTATTACGCCTTGAGCGAAATATTATATATTGATATATATATATATATATATATACTAGTGGATGTTGTATATGTTTTGCATCCGCACTAGTCCAGTCCCCGCTCTGTCGTTAGTTAACTAACCTAACGGGTAATGACGGGACCCAGTGGCGAATGCGGATGGCATATACGTACGTCATTATTTTCGTTCTTTATTGGTGTGATCAATTGATGGGACTGCATTGATTCGGATCAACGCAAGTTAAACAAACCTATTCTGATTTTGTTGGAACACTTTTCAAAAAAGCAGTTATTGCAAGGGCGTTCTCTTTTGTTTTGCACAGTGGTATTCAGTTGGAATATCCTGCACCTCAGTCGACGAGGAAAGGGCCGAGATCCCTTCACCGGGAGTGACCCCTTGGACAGAAGTTTGCGTCAGGGCGATAACTTCACTATAGCCGATTACTTTTGCTTTGCACCGTGGTATTCAGTTGGAATATCCTGCACCTCATTCTACAGGGAAAGAGCCGAGATACCTTCACCAGGAGTGACCTCTTTAGCAAAGGTTTTCGCCACTATATTTTTATAAAAGCTATCCGGTTCCTTCAACGATATCAAGTTCATTACATTAAAGGTTTTTCGCCAGAAACCATTTGTAGCCCTCCGTCGTTTCATATGAATAGTCAATAAGTATTCAAGCTGTGTATGTTGGCCAAAGTCAAGGCACAATGATTGGTAGCTATTGGGTATTCATATGCAACATAGATAGATGCATTGGTTTGGGACAGTCATACTACTATTTTGGCCAAAGTCAAGGGTATGTACGGGTGGGTTCAAATTAACCTGGAGAATGACGGGTAGAACTTGACATGTGACTTATGATATGTTGGCCAAAGTCAAGGTCATAAGAGCATAGGGCAAAAATCACATCGGGAGTTTCTAAAGAAACTGAAACTTGCCAGATATGCGCATACCTTCTGGAGTGTGATAACGTGAGCGAAGTCCGTCACGTTATCATGCGATGATAGTTGGATCCCGATTCCCACTGATGAGTTGGTTTACTCCTCGGGTGATCCCGACTAATTCTTCTTTCAGGTTTGGAGGAGAATTTGACGGTACAGTGGGAGGTTTTCTGATTAAATAAATTGGTAACCATTCTGATCTAGGTTAGAGTGCACGCTGAGTGTTTCTTTTCTCTCTCTCTTTGGCAGCGACCATTGACCCGGCCCTAGACTATGACTCAGTGACCATATTAACCGAACCTTCTTAAACACTGGCTTTTGGATTGTCAGAGTTGCAAACCTCATTGCCACTCCTACTTTTACCCTTTTCTCCAGAACACCCCGTATTACTACGAACGTCCACTTCCATTGGACAAAACCATTGTATGGTTATATACGAACTCGAAGGAATTTATTCGAGGATGGTTTCCGGTTCTGGAGAAAATGAATAGGACTATTCAGTTGTCTTTTCCTTTTACCTTCTCTCAGATTGCGAGTACTCCTTGGCTTAGGAGATAGTACACCTATTATGCAAATTGGATAGTCTTCTTCCAAACCTTAGGCCGGTGCCGAACGGTAGGGAATGAAGAAAACTAATTAGCATAACGATGGTGTGCAGAAGGTATTAAGTAAAGACATATCAAGGGATTAGTAAGAGGGAAAAGTAAATTGCGACTGCTATTCACGACCAAACCAAGTATTTCTTCGCCAATCCTAAATCACCTTTGTATTTCTCCAAAACACTCCGTATCACTACGAAGATCCATAGTTTATTGGATACTCCATCGTATGGTTATATACGAACTCGAAAGGAACTTGTTCCAGTTCGGGGATGGATTCTGGTTCAGGAGAAATAGGAATAAGGTTTATTCAGGTGTCTTTTATCTTCACCTTCTCTCGCATTGCGAGTGCTCCTAGGATTATGACAGTACACCCATTATGCTTATTGGATAGTCTTCTTCCAAACCATAGGCTGGTGCCGAACGGTAGGGAAGGAAGAAAACCATTTGGCCTAAAGGGGTGTGCAGAAGATAATGACTAAAGACATATGAAGGGATTTGGAGAGATGGCAAAGAAGTATACGGTTATAGTTGTGAATCTGGATAATGGAAGTGGCATTACTAGGAACACCCGGATACCCCATCGAAACGTTTCAATGTTTCAGTTTCACTGTGTACTGTTAAAAGAAAACTGATTTCCCAATTAGACACTTGTTCCAGGGTATGTATTTACCAGGTTTGATTCTCACATCTGTATGATTTTACAGATGATGAGTGGGAGTAAGTTATTGGGGATTAGGTGATCGTCCTCATTATATCGGGATTCGTTGTAATCGGTGATATTTGAGGAAGTCACCTGGGTTGTTTGCCGAACGGCAAATATTTGGTTTTGAATATTTGCTGTTATGCACCAATTTCAAATTGATATATCTGTATGTCTATTTTTATAGAGTGAGATATACCTTTTTGAAATTATGTCCATGACATTTACCTATATCAGTGGATGGTTAGGTAAGGAGCATTAAACAGCGGTGTAATTCTTCATAACCATAGTACAGTTTTCAACCTACGACACGCAGGGATTGATTTATTAGACTCAGGGGACTTATACAGAGTATTGTATGTTGTCCAGTGTCCATGAGGACAGAGGGATTGGTCCTCGTACTATATTCGGTTTACTTATGACTTCTCTAGTTCTTAGACAAGTGTTTCGTAGAAACACAAGGTCTGAGTTATGAGAAGTTATAGGTATATGGATAAAGTAGAGGACCAGGTGTTGCAGGTATCGGGATTCTTCAAGGTGATCGAAGATATAGATACTTGAGTATGGTATTCAGTTGATAGTAATGATTGAGAGAACTTGCTTCTCTTTCAGATTACTCATTATTGGAAGCACTCCTAAGTTGAGTAATACTGATCGGCCTCTTTCCATTTAGTTGACATGCACTGGAGACAGCTGCATGATTTGAATCTGGTTCAATTAAATCAGTACCTCTGTTTCTATTTTGGATATAGAACAGTTCATAACGTAACGATGTTAAAGTACGGGGAGTTGTCCTTCTTATGCTTAAAACCAGACTCTGGATAACTCAAGGCACGTTTCTGTAATGGCTGTTTATGGGTTGACCCAGGCTATGACGGGGGTTGACTTTCTACCATCTGGAAAATCAATAGTGATATTGTTCTTGACTCGCCACAATTTTAATAAAAATGGATTTTTTCAGAAAACACTAGTGGGAGTATGGTAGAACTGGAAGTGATTCCAGAACCGCAAACGATTACTGAAGATTTGATAAGAACCTAAAGATTCAATCAGTTTTGACATTCCATTAGCCACTCCGCAGACACGGTGGGTAACCTCAGGCACCCGAGAGGTACTCCGGTAGCCTCAAGGACGGTGACTGGGAGGTTCTTGTTTACCCGGACTTGCCATTGCTGTTGTTCCAGACTGTGAGACCCGGCAGGAGGATGAGTATAGCGTCGTTCTGAACAAGCTTTAGAAGTGTACGTCTATATGACTCTGCCAGAGGGTTGTCGTAGTCAATGGGAGCAGCGGAAGCATAGTGGACAAGTGGCTTATGTCTATTTATAGACTAAAGCAGATATAGCGGAGATAGATCATCTATTTCTGATGTGACAGTCATAGGTTTGACTTCATCAGAATAGGGGATGGATCTGTTAAGAAGGTAGTAGCGTGTGATGTCCTGGTATTTGGATGACATACACAAAGTAGGAAGTGAAATTCCTATACTACGGTCGGTTATACTTTGGTTGTCACACAGTAATTTCTCCTCATGGGACTTGGATATAATATCAAGACATTCTGGTTACTGGATATATGGTTTTAGATCTAGATTTGGGTAGTTTCCCAATCAGGGTACTTAGACAGCATTCTAAAGGTATTTTAGAATGGACGACTCCTGGCTCGGTAGTGTACCTGCAGGTGATGGAGTCACCCTCTCTAAAGGTGTCTTACAAACTAAAGGGGAGAGGGATGTGCATGATTGGCAGATCACTTGCTTAAGCAATTGAGTCAATCATGAGATGTCAAGTACCACACCAGAGATTGTTTTTGCACGAGATGCAATAAGTTGATATTAATCCAATCCTGGAGAAACGATTGGAAGATGTTTTAGGACATAAGTGGATGTTCTAGGGATATGATAACAACAGCCTCCTTTAGGAGACAGTTATCATTCCAGGCTTCCAAGGTGACCTGGACGGCAGAGTGGCTGTCAGAGTTGTAGTTTTCCCTCTGACGAGGGGCAGTATTTTGGACAGGTGGTCCAAGGCGATACTGACGGAGGCATGACGCAGGATACTGATTAAGTTCAGTTGACGATACAGTCTAAGATATTTGGATTTGGAGTTCATTTATGAGCTAGGTCCCATCAGATATCCAGACACATTCTAAGACAGGTATTGCTCATTTCGGGAGATAGGTTTCTCCGCGAACTTGAGATAAAAAGAGACATAGAAAGAAACATTAGAGCGGATCCACTCACTGAGGCTACTCCTCGAACGCATTAGTTTCGCAAACGAGCTTAGTGAGACTGACTAGTAGAGGAGTCGGGTGTTCGGTATGGGCTGTGAGTATGCGACATCGCAATAATTAGCCTTGAGTGCAAGTGGGAGATTGTTGGAGATAGTGCCCTCAGAGTCAATTATTGGATCACAGGCACGTGATTGCAATGATTGAGGGAGGACCTATTCCGGTAGGACAGTCTTACTCAAGATGATAGTATGCTATCTGGTTTATCTTTATCATCGTGTACTGCTTTAGGTGACATGATAGGTCGCTATTACACGTTGATAGTGCCCCTAGGATTCTTGCTTGACTGCCAGCAGTATGAGGGCGATCATATACGTGGGAGCTGGTAGTCTATAAGCACATCCTTAAAAGGTCCCTAGTCGTGGGAGTTTCGAGACAGGGCATCGATACTCCAGAGTAGACTAGTGTATACAGTAGAGACCCCGACGAGGGGAGGTGGCCGGTCTCACAAGCCACTGGTGTCAGTTGGTTCACCTAAGATGTATACAGGTGCTCATTGAGTTATGAGTACACCGGACAGGACTCGCCGGGAACATACTAGTTGGTCTTATACCTGACGTCAGATAGCAGTTCCCTGGTGACATGTGTACAGGTTAGTTCATCGACCTGAGGATCGTCATTTATCTCGTGTGAGTTCCCACTGTACTTTGATTACTACCCTACCACGCTCAAAGGAGACGTGCAAACAGGTTTTAGTTGGGTACAGTCCCGAGCCACATGGAGGCAGTGAGCGGATCTTCAGGGGTTTGTCTCTCCCGGTATTGGGGGTGAGGTCACGTTGTGTCTAGGAGAGCCATTACACAAAGCCCTCGGCCGAGGCAGGAGATTTACTGGTAGGTATTCCAGTAGTATCTCAGGGTGTTCTGGGCTACACTCCGACACGACTTGTACCGCTTTTGGGGGTCTGACTTTTACCAACCCCCTAGGCCCTCCATGCGATGCTCATAGACGAACGGACCGGACTGTACGGATATTGTCACTGACAGGCTCAGTAGGGTGTCAGGATGAGTTCTCTCATCGACGTCCCTATTGGTCAATAGCCGGTAGCCCGTTACGTATGGCTAATACCTCTGACGTGCTAGTAGTTAAATCCACAGCCATAGTATTGACGAGTCTTTAGAGTCCCTCACAGACAGTTGCTCAACTTTCGGGCGAAACGCTGTAGAGGCCATATAGAGATATGGCAGGGTTCGATCAGATACGTGCGGTATTGCACGGATCATGATCGGACGGATAATACTAGCGGGCTTTGGTTTAAGCTGGATCCTAGTATTGCACAGTGTAGATTTTGTCTCATTGCATTTGTATTTCGGTCGGAATACAAATGCGGGTATGTATATACAGTAGCGGGGTTTTCCTGTAATTTATTACGGGATCAGTTTTCCGAAGTTGCCAGTTTGTTTTCCGTTTCGGCCATATTTCTTTGTATCTTTCATTGGCTGAAGATTAGTGGAGGAGGGCTTATATGCATTTGTGCAAATTAGCAATTTGGAGGGTTGTCTTTGCATATTATTGCTTCATGATGGTTGCACCCTCATTTGACTTTCCTTGGATAATCATTGCTTGACTTTCTTATTCATCATGGTTTACTTTTAGAGTCATCATGCTTGATGATGATGTTTGGTGATGATGGAGGGTTATGGTTGATGGAGTGTTTGGATTAGTTTGTGATCATTTCTTTTGTTAATAATAACCCTTTCTCTCTCTTGATTATTGGAGACACACATATTCATTTGGCCACTCACACTCCTCTCATTCTCACCTGGCCATGGCCGGCCATTCCCTAGTAAGGGCTGTCCAAAATTTGAGTGGGGAATTTTTGTTCTTTTCATGCTACAAAAATTCCCAAGTTTATCTCCAAAAAGGTTTAGTTCATTTCCTCTACCAAATGGCAACTTCTAATACCCCAAATGAGACATGAGTTCTACAGTCAACCTACAGCATCCTTGGGCACGTCAACTCGCCAACTTCGTGCCCGAGTTGCCTCGGTCAAGAGGCGGGAGCCCGTAAAGGAAGCCGGCGACGTGGTGCCCTTCCGGCGAGGAGGTGAAGACCGGAGATTCCGCGGGGAGATCGGGACGACGACGAGAAGACCGAAGGGCACGGATCGCTCGGTATATCTCTCTACCCGTTCTTTTGTTAGCTAGAATTAGTTTAATGGCCCGATCCGGGATTTTTGTGCACGGTCGTGCCGGTTCAAAAGTTAAAGTAAATCATCGTTTCCGCATTTTGGCCTCGAATTGACGGCCGGGGCGCCGCCGTACACTTACATGCATTTTCGATCAAGCTCAATCTCCGGTCTCCTCGTCGAAGTGGAACCATGTCAAGGAATCTTTTTACGGGCTCCCGCTTCAAAACCGAAGAAACTCGGACATAAAGTTTGCTAGCCAACATGTCCAAGGTTAAGTATAGAATGTGTGTGATTACTTTGTCTCATGACATCCATGGATTCTCAACACATGAGATGGTATGGATGGAGGTTGAAGAAGAAGCCATTAATGGAAGTTGTGAGCACAAGAAGAAAACTAGTGAAGAAGAAGAAGAGCTTGTTTATTGTGTGTGATGAAAAATGTGAGAGCTCTCTCTTTTAATCTCAAGCCTAAGCCCCACTATTAGTGGCTGCCCTCTCTCTCTCCACATATCAATTCCACACAATAATCAATCATGAAAATGGACATGGCACAAAAAATTACACCATGAGTCATCAACAAAACACATGCCACATTTAATGCTCTTCATCATGACTTGTACTCACAATTTCCACCGAATAAACTTTAAACCAAAAGTTTAAATCAATAAATAGAATGGCATCTTCTAAAGTAAACTCGTGACGGATTACAAGAATACCCCTCATCTGTATATACATACCTGCATCCGCATTCCGGCTGAATACGAAAACAACGAGACTAAAGTAATCCAACAAATCTAATACTAGGATCCGGCTTAAACCAAAGCCCACTACTATGATCCGTCCGATCATGATCCATGCACAAGTGCACGTATATAATCCAACCCTGCCATAAAACCATACGGCTTCTATAACGTTTCGTCCGAACATGGCAAAATTTCTGTGGGGGACTCTAAAGACTCGTCAATATGCTGGCAGTGGGTTTAACCACAAGCACATCAGTCGTACTAGCTGTACGTAACGGCTAACCATGTATTGAGCAAAAGGGAGGCAAATGAGCGAACTCATCCTGAAACTCTACTGAGCTTATCTATGACAATCTCCGTACAGTCCGGTATGTTCGTCTATGAGTATCGCATATCGGACCTAGGGGGATGGTAAACGTCGGACCCCCAATAGCGGTATAAGTCTTGTCGGAGTGTAGCTCAAAACACCTTGAGAAACAACTGGAATACCTACCAGTAAATCTCACTTGCCTTGGCCAAGAACTTTGTATAATGGCTCTCCTAAACACAGCGTGATATCAACCCTCAATACCAGGAGAGACGAATCCTATCTAACCGCCACTGCCACCAAGTGCTTCGGGACTGCACCCAACTACTACCTGTTTGCACGACTCCTTTGAGTCGTGGTAGGGTAGCAATCAAAGAATAATGGGAACACACTTGAGGCAAAGTAGCAGTGTCAAGTCAACGGACTAAGCTGTACTCATGTCACCTGGGAACTGCTCCTGACGATAGGTATAGTACCAATCAACAGTGCCTTTGCGAGTCCGTCCGGTGTACTCATAACCCAATGAGCACCTATATACATCTTAGGTGAACCAAATGACACCAATGGCTTGTGAGACCAGCCGCCGCCCCTCGTCGGGGTCTCGATCCGTATACACTAGTCTACTCATGGAGTATCGATGCCCAGTCTCGAAACTTCCACGGCTAGGGACACTTTAAGGATGTGCTTATAGACTATCCAACTCTCACGTATATGATCGCCATCATACTGCTGGTAGTCAAGCAAGAATCTTATGGGCTCTATCAACGTGTAATAGTGATCTGTAATGTCACCTGAAGTATGTACACGATGATAAAGACAAACCAGATAGCATACTATCATCTCGAGTAAGAATGTCCAACCGGTATAGGTCCTCCCACAATCATTGCAATCACGTGCCTGCGATCCAATAATTGACTTGAGGGCACTATAACCAACACATTGACCGTATTTGCTTGCGCAGGTCATCGGGGTTCAGGCAGCGACAACATGCTATTCTTCATGAAAAAGTTGAATAACTTCTTCGTCTTGTCATGAGGAAATGAGTATTCACGCCCCCAACTTTTCTTCAAGAGTAGGACCGGAATGACAAGGTAAACCTTCGACCGTAGATCAAGGTTGCCTACGAACATACCAATGGCTGGAGCTTCGAAGATGGGCTGCTCACACTTTGAAGCAAGATTTCTTCACCGTATGGTATATTGCACCAACATTTCATTTTATCTCATCTTTTCATTAATCAGAGCAGAGATGGTAGTGCGTTGTAACGCCTTAGGATTTCGATTAGTGTTAATTAAGCGATAGTGGGGGTTTTCTGTAAAAAGTTTACCAATTCGGTTTCCTCACTTTTTTATAACATTTAATTAATAATTTATTGTTATTTGTTATGGCTTACACACACATGTTCATGTTAATGTGAGGGTGTGTTTGTTTTAATCTAGTTTAGCAACCATGACAACTTAATCCAAATCCTAATCCTTGTTTAACCTTAACCCTAACCCTTGATATTTTGTGTGAGATATTTGTTTTGGATGAGGAGGTTGCAAGGTGACTCATGGTGAGAGTCATGGTTTGCATTAATGAGGAGAGTGATTGCAAGGTGCACTTACCCTCTCATCTCATTATACTCACCTCACTCTCTTTATCTTTTCTTCTCTCATTCTCTATCTCTTTCTCATTTATATTTTCAGCTCCTCATTACCTCAACTGAACACTCACCTCTTCATCACCAATCCTTCACAAAACTTCATCAAATCTCACCCAAATCCCTTTTCAAGACTTGTTTTGCCTCTAGAATCCATTGGAGCTTGGAAAGCTAGGATCTTTGAGCTTGTGGGAGTAGGTAATGATCTCTATCTGTTATATATGTTGTTATAGTGTTGTGTAGCCTTTTGGTTTTAGTTTAGAACACTTAACGTATCGTTTCGTGTACATATGGAATTTTTAGTGTCATTATATGATATCTGTGATCTTCTGTGACCCAGTGTGTATACTAGAAAATCTAGCAGTGCAGTTGTGTTGTACTAGACACCCTGAGCTTTCACCTAAAGCACGAGACCCATCTGCTCGGATTTGGCCGGCGACACATAGGCAAATTCGGGCGACCTCGGCCAATTGGTGGAGTTTTGGTTTGGGTTTTTCAGGGTAGCTGTCTGCAGTTGTTTAAAAGTGTTTGGTACTGTTTGATTTTTCTGTTTTGACTGTATACAAAAGCTGGGATCACTTTGCTAGTTTCTTGTGTTACGTATACGTGTGTTACATAATCCGACACGGTGCGTGTACTTTGTGTAGCTTTTGCTCTTGAGTTGGTTTCGTAGTGTCGCTACACACGTTAGCCACTAAACGAACACTTGTTTGGAGTTGATGCGTCGGTCAAACGTAGTTTTTACGAGTTATTGGTCAATTGCTAATGTACACTTGTTATTATGGCTTTATGATCTTAGGGTCGCAGGCGAGGACTTCAGACGCTGCGAAGAAGGGAAAGCGAGTGGTTTGCTTTACTTAGCCCCAGGATCATCAGTGAGTAGATTTAACATCTACAGGGGAATCGCCCGCATGGCGTTATGCGTCAGGGATAGATATGATATGATATTAGCCGCATGTTTATATTGCACGTATAGATTGTGCATAAAACATCATTGCATATTATTACTTGTTTTGCTTGGACTTGTACCCATTGGACACTGCACTATTATTGACGGCTCATGTTGCACGAGCACTAATTGTATGCCACTCAAACCGTCAATAATTGCCATGACATGCACAACACTTATGCATACGTGAGATTGTATTGGTTATGGACATTGAGACATGATCCTTATATTCCATTGTGCATATGACATATAGCATACCTGTATACCTACATGCTTACACATATGCCTTGACATGCCTACATGCTAGTTTCCCATATACCTATATAGTATTGTACCATTAGAGATAGGTATATAACATTTGAGACATAGCTACTTGTACATCTTGCATACATACTTACATGTACACCAGTATACTTTGATATAGCTACGCATATACCTGGAGGGTATTACATCATTACTGATAGGTAGATACACATATCTTGCTATACCGACAAGGTTACGCATACCTGGCTATCGCTATATGTTCACCTTTATATGATGTTGCGTTTGGTTTCGGAGAAATTAGGAACCGCATGATAGATTTAATAACTTGTTGCAGCTAAATAGCGGTTTTTCTTTTATATGCTCATATTACTGTTTCATGTTGCATATATTATATAGATTTCGCATTGAGATATGGATTTCATATGATTTTTTCTGGATGTTTTACTCCTAAGTATATATATATATATATCTATATATATATATATATATATATATATATATATATATATTAGTGGTATGGGACGTTGTTATATATGTGTGTGTGTCATCCTGATCTATGCAAGTATTCTTATTCTTTACTTAATATTTGGATGCATCCAGTCAGAGATTTGTTATAAACCGATACGGGGATCGAGAGTGTCGATGTTGGGCACTTAAGATTCGAAGGACATATAAATCTGATTGGATCATGAGTATCGGTGTTTGACACTTAGGATTCGCTGAGACTTACAGGTTATGAGGGCCGATATTATGGTCGATATGAGGGCCGATATTATGGTCAATATGAGGGCCGATATGGGGCCGATATTAGGGTCGATATGAGAGCCGATCTAAAGCCGATTTGAGGAATTTGGGATTTAGATTGTCTTGATGGACACTGGTCCTTCCACGATGATGATTCCGTGAGGATGACATGTTTTATCCCATACTCCGCATTTATTGATATGCATTGCTTCATGTATTAGTAGTACTTGATAGAGTACCTTTCATGACTGTTGCATATACATATTGCCATTTATTGCTATTAGGTTGAATGTGTTAGATTCGCGCATACTTGCGATTACCTGCATATGTTATTTACTATTCACGAGTTGGCAACTCACCCCCGTTGTGACACAGGGTTGTACAGGTTGTCCCTCAGAGAAGTCAGAAGCAGGGCTTTCTTCCATCGTATCATCTTTTGCAGCGGATACCGTCACGGCTGACTGGGTGCAGTTTTGCTATAGGTGGGTTTTGCGGTTATCCGACGTTGCTCATTGTATATTCGTTGTATCCAGTACTCTCCATCTACCATTTTCATGTATTGACTTAGAGACGAGTTGTGAGGATGATATTGTGTATTATTTGTGACTTGGAGGTCCTTTATGCAGTTTTATTTATATCGTCTTTTATTTCTTCGCTACGGTGTCGTAAACCTGTTGTGGTGGTTGTTTTCCGCTGTTGGGCGTGGATTTGCTCCCGTTTGGGGATGCTTTTACTTATATTTATGTTGTACCCTTTTTGGGGGCTTGTTTTACAAAGGAGGTGCTGCCAAATTTTAAAGGAAGTAAATTTGGACTTTAAAAAACTTGATTGGGATTTCAAAAGTTTTAACAATGTTATTATCACTTACTACTTTTGATGGTTTAGATTTGCTGGGTTTTTGGCTTACTTGAATTACGTTACGCCTGGAGACGTTACGTAGTTTAAGGGCCGTCACGTGCTAAATTTCGGGTCGTGACAAAGTTGGTATCAGAGAGCTAGGTTTTACCTTTCGGAGTGTAGGATAACCTTGGTATGATGGAGTAGGTAGCTTAAGCAGAGTGACGTAGTGTGTGTATGTCCGCGGCATACTTATGACACGGTACTCCACCTAAGTGACCTAAGTACTAATTGCTTGAAATTCCTTCCTTGATGATACATATCCTTGCGATTCGATTTCCGTGTTCATATCGAATCCTATTTCTATTTATAGCCTTTGCCGCCGATGACTATGAGGGCTCAGAGTGATGCAGCGAGAGTCGAGGTCAGAGTTGACTCGTTTGGGGCGAGGACTGACAAGGATGGTAGGCTCGTTGCATAGGAGCAGATTGATCCGCCTTCGATAGATCGTATCGCTAGGCTTGAGGCAGTTATGCAGGACTTGCGCCAGATGATGAGGTCAGTCGAGCTTAGCGACAGGAGGTTGCCACCCCTATTACCCATTTATTCCTTGCTATCAGCACACAGCATTGTGTCACGTATACAGCAGCAGTGGATGCAGCCCGTTTAGCTGAGGAGCGTCTTCCCGAGACTTTAGGAGTTCTGAGACCAAGGAGGGCAGCAGTATCATATGTTACTTTACCGCCTTCACCTCAGAGAGAGTCGTCTTTTGCTCCTGTTGATTGATCTGCGTCAGACTTATGTTCAAAGAGGTCGTGGTCACGGAGGATTTGTTCCGAGTGTACATGATGGCAAAGGAGGAGGGCTGCCTGTTGCAGGTAGAGGACAGGCATGAGCTTTTGTTTCGACTCATCGGGACGCGCGGGCGTCCAATGCAGAGTTTTCAGGTAATCTTTTCTGCATGTTCTTTTGATGCGCATGTTTGTTTAATTCGGGATCTATGCACTCGTTTGTTCTACACACTTCATGCCGAGGTTGGGCCGAGAGTCGTGTATGCTAGATCAGCCGTTGGTTGTGTTTACTCCTGTTAGCAATCCTTTGGTTGCGCGACACGTGTTTCGGTCAGGTGCCAATTGGGTTGGAGATAGAGATTCGTCCGTCGATTTGATCCTTCTAGAGATGTTGGACTTTGACGTTCTCCTGGGCACGGACTGGCTAGCTACGTGCTATGCTTCTGTGAACTGCCGTGAGAAGACAGTCAGGATTTTTCTTCCCGGCGAGTCAGTTCTTGTTGTGCAGGGGGACAGTGGTGCCGCCCCTCACAGCTTGAATTCAGCCTTTTTCCGCTAGTCGGATTTTGAGGAGAGGATGTCGAGGATTCATGGCTTTCATTCATGATACTGGAGCCACAGTGGGTTTGTTGGACCGGGTTCCTATCGTGCGAGAGTTTCCCGACGTTGTTCCAGATGAGCCGGCGGAGCTTATGGAGCTTAAGGATCTGCTGCAGAGTTGCTAGATAGGGGGAGTTGTGCGTCTGAGTGTTTCTCTTTGGGGAGCTCCTATTCTATTTGTCAAAAAGAAGGATGGAAGTTTGAGGTTGTGTATTGATTGATCGTCAATTGAACCGAGTTACAGTGCGGATAGGCATCCTTTACCTCGCCTTGACGATTTCTTTGATCAGCTCCAGGGTGCAAGACATTTTTCTAAGTTGCTTTGGGATCGGGTCATCATTGGTTGCGGATTCGGAGTGATGACATTCCGAAGACTGCTTTTATGCGATGTATGGGCTTTATGAGTTTTGGTGGTGTCGTTGGACTCACCGATGCCCTAGCAGCATTCATGGATGTGATGAACCAGATTTCTTCAGGACGTTCCTCGACCAGCTTATTGTTGTGTTATTGATGACATTCTGGTCTATACCAAGAGTCGTGAGGAACGTGAACAACACTTGAGGATTTGCTTTGCAGACATTGGGAGAGCGCCAGCTGTTTGCTAAATTCTCGGAGTGTTCCTTCAGTCTTGATAGTGTTGACTTCCTAGGTCATGGGATTACGGGAGACGGTATTCGTATGGACCCGAGGGAGATCGAGACCGTACAGCTTTGGACCAGACTTGTAGCAGGGACTGAGGTCCGCAGCCTTTTGGGCTTAGCCGGTTTTTACCGCCGTTTCGTGCAGGATTTCTTGTGTATTCGCTGCACCGTTGACCGGACTGACCAAATAGGAAGGGGGTTCCTTTATCTTTAGATTGAGGCATGCATGCTGAGTATTTCAGTGGTTGAAGACTTGGTAGACGACTGCACCAGATCTATCTTTTCTTTCTGGATCGGGCGACTTTGTCGATTATTGTGATGTTTCACGAGTGGGGATCGATTGTGTACTAATGTAGCATGATAGAATTATCGCTTATGCTTCCCGACAGTTGGAGAAAGTACGAGCAGGATTTATCCCACTCATGATCTGGAGATGGCCGCGGTGGTCTTGCGCTGGAGATTTGAGGACACTACTTGGACGGAGAGTCGTGTCAGATTTTCACGGACCACCAGAGCTTTGTGTACATCTTCCTGCAGCGGCTTTTGATTGTTGAGACAGCGCCGTTGGATGGATCTTGTGAAGGATTGTGATTGTGAGATCCTTCATTTCCCTTGGCAAGGCGATTGTGTTAGCTGATGCTTGAGTCGTAGGCCTGGGGGTAGTTGTTCCATTTGTGCACAGTTCGGAGACAGTCTTTTGCAGATTTTACAGTTCTTGTGCGACCGTTGAGTACAGCTTAAGTTCGCCTCTACTGAGGGGACAAATTGCTCATGTCCGCGCCCGTCCACTTTTACTTAATCATTTTCGTGAGGCGCAGCCTGCCGATGCTCATTTGTTGAGATTCTTGAGCATGTTCGGCTGGGTAAAGATTCGGAGTTCTTGATTTATGACCAGGGTGTGCTATGTTAGGGACTCGATGGCGTGAACCCGATACTGATGGGTAGAGATGCGAGGTCCTAGAGCAGGCACATCAGTCAGCTTTCAGTGTTCATCCAAGTGCCACCGAGATGTAACATGACTTGAGAGTTGGTTACTGGTGGGCAGGGGTGAAGAGTGAAGTTTCAGATTTCGTTTTGAGGTGCTTGGTTTGTCTGCGATCTAAGGTTGAGGATTTAAGGCCAGCTGGAGAGTTGCAACCTTTTTACCGTTCCAGAGTGGGAATGGGAGCAGAGCTCCATGAAATTCGTTGTGGGTCTACCCAGGTCTAGGCAGGGTGTGACTCCATTTGGGTGATTGTTGTCTGGTTATGCTCAGTTTGCTCTGTTGTTCTTAGTTAAGTTTGTGCGTTTGCACGGAGTTCCTTCATGCGTTGTATCCGATAAAGGCACCCAGTTCGCTATCCATCTTTGGCAGAAGCTTCAGGAAGCCTTGGGTACTGGTTGAGCATTAGCTCCGCTTTTCCAGCTGTAGGCTGATGGTCAGACAGAGCGGACTATACAGACTCTGGAGGATATGATTATGCGTACGTACTAATTGTTTGTTGGTTGTGGGATCGTCACTTGCCATTGATGGAGTTCTCCTACGATGATGGTTATCAGGAGACTTTTCAATTGGAAACTTTTAGGCCTTATGTGAAGGTTGTGTCGATCGCCAGACTGTTTTACTGACTCCGCGAGAGCAGGATTTTGGACCCCAGCTAGTCGAGAGGCTTCGGAGGAGATCCAGTTGATTCAGGTCAGGATGAGAGCAGCCCAGTGCAGACAGAAGTCTTATGCCGACCGTAGTTGTCGCAGACTTGAGTTCGCAGTGGAAGATCATGTATTCCTACGGATTTTTCCGATGATTGGCGTGTTGAGTTTTGGGAAGCAGTCCCAGATTGTAGGTCCTTTTGAAATCCTTTAGCGAGTTAGTACCGTTGCCTATAAGTTGGCACTTCCGCCCAGATTTTTGAGTATTCATCCCGTATTCCTTGTGTTGATACTTTTCAAATACCTTCATGACCTTTCGCACATGATTCAGCATCAGACCATTTAGCTTGGACGCGATCTTTTCGTTCACCGGAAGCCGATAGTGTTAGTGGATCGGCAGGTGGAGAAACTTTGATCTTGGGTCTTGCCATCTGTGGAGGTTTTCTTTGGCGTAGCCGTATAATGAGATGATCACTTGGGAGGTTGCGAGCGAGATTTAGGAGTTTTTGCACTCATCTCTTTGAAGGTATGCATAGTACGAATTTTAAATTCGAGGAAGAATTTTAAATTCGGGGACGAATTTTCTATAAGGGGGGAGATTGTAACGAGGATTTCGATTAGTGTTAATTAAGAGATAGTGCGGGTTTTCTGTAAAAATTTTACCGATTCGGTTTCCTCGCTTTTTTATAACATTTAATTAATAATTTATTGTTATTTGTTATGGCCTGCATACACATCTGCATGTTAATATAGGGGTGTGTTTGTGTTAATCTAGTATAGCCACCATGACAACTTAATCCAAATCCTAATCCTTGTTTAACCTTAACCCTAACCCTTGATATTTTGTGTGAGATATTTGTTTTGGATGAGGAGGTGGCAAGGTGACTCATGGTGAGAGTCATGGCTTGCATTAATGAGAAGAGTGATTGCAAGGTGCACTTACCCTCTCATCTCTTTATCTTCAGCTCTCTCTTTATCTTTTCTTCTCTCATTCTCTATCTCTTTCTCATTTATATTTTCATCTTCTCATTACATCAACTGAACACTCACCTCTTCATCACCAATCCTTCACAAAACTTCATCAAATCTCACCCAAATCCCTTTTCAAGACTTGTTTTGCCTCTAGGATCTAATGGAGCTTGGAAAGATAGAATCTTTAAGCTTGTGGGAGTAGGTAATGATCACTATCTGTTCTATATGTTGTTATAGTATTGTGTAGCCTTTTGGTTTTAGTTTAGAACACTTAACGTATCGTTTCGTGCACATATCATATTTTTTGTGTCATTATATGATATTTATGATCTGCTGTGACCCAGTGTGTATACTAGAAAATCTAGCAGTGCAGTTGTGTTGTACTAGAGACCCTGAGCTTTCACCTGAAGCACGAGACCCATCTGCTCGGATTTGGCCGGCGACACATAGGCAAATTCCGGCGACCTCGGCCAATTGGTGGAGTTTTGGTTTGGGTTTTTCAGGGTAGCTGTCTGCAGTTGTTTAAAAGTGTTTGGTACTGTTTGATTTTTGAGTTTTGACTGTATACAAAATCTGGGATCACTTTGCTAGTTTCTTGTGTTACGTATACGTGTGTTACGTAATCCGACACGGTGCGTGTACTTTGTGTAGCTTTTGCTCTTGAGTTGGTTTCGTAGTGTCTCTATACACGTTAGCCACTAAACGAACATTTGAGAGTATGTTTGGAGTTGATGCGTCGGTCAAACGTAGTTTGTACGTGTTATTGGTCGATTGCTAATATACACTTGTTATTATGGTTTTATGATATTAGGGTTGCAGGCGAGGACTTCAGACGCTGCGAAGAAGGGAAATCGAGTGATTGGCTTTACTTAGCCCCAGGATCATCAGTGAGTAGATTTAACATCTACAGGGGAATCGCCCGCATGGCGTTATGCGTCAGGGCTAGATATGATATGATATTAGACGCATGTTTATATTGCACGTATAGATTGTGCATAAAACATCATTGCATATTATTACTTGTTTTGCTTGGACTTGTACCCATTGGACACTGCACTATTATTGACGGCTCATGTTGCAAGAGCACTAATTGTATGCCACTCACACCGTCAATAATTACCATGACACGCACAACACTTATGCATACGTGAGATTGTATTGGTTAGGGACATTGAGACATGATCCTTATATTCCATTGTGCATTTGACATATAGCATACCTGTATACCTACATGCTTACACATATGCCTTGACATGCCTACATGCTAGTTACCCATATACATATATGGTATTGTACCATTAGAGATAGGTATATACACATTTGAGACATAGCTACATGTACATCTTGCATACATACTTACATGTATACCCATATACCTTGATATAGCTATACATAGACCTGGAGGGTATTACATCATTACTGATAGGTAGATACACATATCTTGCTATACCGACATGGTTACGCATACCTGGCTATAGCTACATGTTCACCTTTATATGATGTTGCGTTTGGTTTCGGTGAAATTAGGAACCGCATGATATATTTAATAACTTGTTGCAGTTAAATAGCAGTTTTTCCTTTATATGCTCATATTACTGTTTCATGTTGCACATATTATATGCATTTCGCATTGAGATATGGATTTCATATGTTATTTTCTGGATGTTTTACTCCTAAGTATATATATATATCAGTAGTATGGGAAGCTGTTATATATGTATATATATTTATATCATCATGATCTATGCAAGTATTCTTATTCTTTACTTGATATTTGGATGCATCCACTCAGAGATTTTCTATAAACCGATACGTAGATCGAGAGTGTCGATGTTGGGCACTTAAGATTCGAAGGACGTATAAACCGATACGGGGATCGAGAGTGTCAATGTTGGGCACTTAAGATTCGAAGGACGTATAAACCGATACGGGGATCGTGAGTGTCGATGTTGGGCACTTAAGATTCGAAGGACGTATAAATCTGATTTGGATCATGAGTGTCGGTGTTTGACACTTAGGATTTTCTGAGACTTACAGGTTATGAGGGCCGATATTATGGTCGATTTGAAGGCCGATATTATGGTCGATATGGAGCCGATATTAGGGTCGATATGAGAGCTGATCTAAGGCCTATTTGAGGAATTTGGGATTTAGATTATCTTGATGGACACTGGTCCTACCACGATGAGAATTCCATGAGGATGATATGTTTTATCCCATACTCCACATTTATTGATATGCATTGATTCATGTATTAGTAGTACCTGATAGAGTACCTTTCATGACGTTGCATATACATATTACCATTTATTGCTATTAGGTTGCATGTGATAGATTCACGCAGTACGTGTATACTTGCGATTACCTGCATATGTTATTTACTATTCACTAGTTGGCAACTCACCCCCGTTGTGCCACAGGGTTGTACAGGTTGTCACTCAGAGCAGTTAGAGGCAGGGCTTTCTTCCATCGTATCATCTTTTGCAGCAGATACCGCCACGGCTGACTGGGTGTTGTTTTGCTATAGGTGGGTTTTACGGTTATCCGATGTTGCTCATTGTATATTCGTTGTATCCAGTACTCTCCATCTACCATTTTCATGTATTGACTTAGAGACGAGTTGTAAGGACGATATTGTGTATTTTTTGTGACTTGGAGGTCCTTTATGCAGTTTTATTTATATCGTATTTTATTTCTTCGCTACGGCGTCGTATATCTGTTGTGGTGGTTATTTTCCGCCGTTGGGCATGGATTTGCTCCCGTTTGGGGATGCTTTTGCTTATATTTATGGCGTACCCTTTTTGGGGGCTTGTTTTATAAAGGAGGTGCTGCCAAATTTTAAAGGAAGTAAATTTGGACTTTAAAGAATTTGATTAGGATTTCAAAAGTTTTAACAATGTTATTATCACTTACTACTTTTGATGGTTTAGATTTGCTGGGTTTTTGGCTTACTTGAATTACGTTACGCCTGGAGACGTTACGTAGTTTAAGGGCCGTCACATGCTAAATTTCGGGTCGTGACATGCGTTCGCTTGCATTGGAGAACCTCTATATAAACAGCAGCTCCATATCTGCGAAGCTCTCTACGGATTCATTCAGGAGCTCCGAGTACCATTCGAAAGCTGTATCTTCGGAGCTGCTGACGAACTGTCAGAGGAGCAATTTATCGTCACCTTCGGTGTTACCGCACATTGCTTTAAACTGTGCAATATGCTGATGGGGATTCCCGGTTCCTCTGAATATGTTGAACTTCAGGATTGTATATCTTGACGGATACTGCTTTTGGTTGTAGCAGCTGGATATGGTCGACCTGTTTTGACCATCTTGGCGGCTGCTTCGCTGGCGGTGTCGACTTTGATCTGCTGGGTGATGTACTCATTGAGCCGCGTCTTCAAGATCATATCATCCTTCATGGCTGAAAGGGCTTGGAAAAGACTTGTAGCATCCCCTTTCTCATTATCGGGGACCATTGGAGGTTCTTCGGCTGGTGGTTCTGACGGCTGAGTCATCATCTTACACATCTTCTGTAGGAGGAGTGACATCTTGTTCACGTTGGCGGTCATTTTTTCCTCTTATTTCTCATTTTCGTCGAGAGCGCATTTCAGAGAGTCAACATTAGGCTCTTGGCCTTCAAGATCTTCTTGTTCATCCTTAAGACGTGCTTGAGGTGGTAGGCTGACAAGTGCCGCTACTTGGATGGATAATTATTGCAGCTCCTTCTGCCTCTGTTGTGATGCAGTCAGGACCGAGTTTGAGGTCAATGACTGGTAGAAGCACTGTTTTCTCTTCCATTCAGGTGTATCATACACACGGTATGAGTCACCTCAGTCCTATGCTTAGAGCTTTTGATACTTCGCCTTTTAGGATTTACCCTGGGCGATGGGGATCTTTCTGGCCTTTAACTTTTGGGAAGAAATGCTTTGGAGCTAGAAGCCGAGTTATCATTCTTTGACTGATTCCTGAGCTTCAGGGATGGTTTGTCCTTAACGTGTATCATGCACACGATATGAGTCTCATCGGTCCTATGCTTAGAGCTTTTGATATTTCACCTTTTGGGATTTACCTTGGGCGATAGGGATCTCTCCAGGCTTTGCCATTTTGGGAGAACCGCTTCAGACTTAGGAGCTGAGTTATCAGCCTTTGGATGATTCTTGAACTTCTCCATTTTCGGAGATGGGGCTTGGTATTAACGACAGAGCCACGTACTTCCTTCCAGACTTTGTAGATGCTTGAGGAAAGCTACGGCGATAGCACTTTCTTCTGTTCATTCACTGCCTCCACAGGTGGTGGAGACTTATTCAAGACGGCGGTAAGAGTGTTTCGCTTGACCCTTCCCAGTGGCTCAAACCTGTTTTCAGTCGAGACAGCCTATTGATAGTTGAGCCTAGCATTAATGGAGTTAGTCCTGATGGGGAGATGCACAAGCCTGCCTTTGTCGATGCCAGTAATGGCATAGATACCTCCTTGAAGTAGGAACCTCTTCAGCTTTAGGAGCCTCATAATCATGCCCCTATATGGACCTTGACCCTGGACGGGTGTTAGTCGCTTCAACACTGACTCTCCGGGGAGTATAAGTGCTTGGAGAGTCGGCCTATCAAAGGCGGACATCGTGGGAGCATCGTTTGGTGCTCCGGTAACAGTAGGAGCCAGCCTCTTGAAGGATGAGTTCTTTGGCATTGCAAGCTTTTTTGATGGGCTTGCGGAGCTTGATGTCAGCCACTTGAAGATTGAGCTTTGAGGTTTCACAGGCTTCTTGGTTGTGCCTGCGGAGCTTGTTACTAGCCTATCAAAGACTTACTTCTTTGAGACATCTTCCTTTAGCATTTAGGCATCAATGGTTGGGAGGAGTGGATGCATTTGGCCGAATTGGTGCCCATTTTATTCTTGCATGAGTTGGGCTGTTGGGATGCTGAGCAATGGGGCCATGATCTGCCCAGACAGGATCAGCTGAGGTGAAGAAGTTTTAAAACCGGAGTTGGTATTGAATTCCATTGAAGTCTACATAGGAAATACATCACCATGTTCAGTATACCCCGAAATCCAAGAGCAATCATAAAACTGCGATTTTGTTTGCAAAAACACAACATAAAAGTGTGGAGTAGAAAGTGAAAATTGGTCCCACCGGGTGTGCTAGACTCCGTTGACTGCCGAAAACCAAAATGACCGATGTCGGATCGTCTTGCCTGAATTTAGGGGCAGATGCATTAGTATGATCCATCCACCTCTCCGAAGATACTAAGTTGATTTATAGCACCATATGTCAGAGGTTTGGATAGATGTGACCAATGTAGCTGGCTTCGTATTCCCTCTCGGGGTGAGAGATTTATTAATTGTGGGGACACATTTTTCCTATAGGCGCAAGCCCTTGTAGTTAATTACGTTGTCACGAACGATAGCCACTTTCTCCACTCCAGGTTGTTTTCTTTGTGTGTCGTATCTTTTGGTTTATTTGGGTTTGCCCTTAGATTGTATACGGAGACTAATTTTTCCTTCGCTCGTAAAGCATGAATTAGTCCAAATTCGTACTTATATTATATTTTGGTCAAGCGTTGCTTGACAGGGTCCACGTTGGTGTCTTGGTTATCCTACGGGAGAGAACTTAGGTTCCTTCTTATATTTGTGAGTTCCATGGGTTCACACGAGAGCTTAATCTCTAACTAAGGACACGTTAGTCTCATTTGAGAACTAAGGTCGACTTAGATGATTTGGGATATTTAAGGTTCTCCTAGGGATATGTAGTCCCGTTTGAGAACTAGATCGGCCTAGGTGTATATAGGCATTGCCTAGGGATACATATCTCATTTGAGAACTAGATTGACCTAAGTGTATATAGGCTTTGCTTAGGGATACATAGTCTCATTTAAGAACTAGATTGACCTAAATGGCATGAGAATTTTTTTCTCAGAAAATCATTAGATAACATGGAAGCTTAATCTTCAAGACTTCGCTAACTTGCTAAGCCAAGAGTCAGTTTGGCGCTCATATATATTTGGCGCTAGCGTTGCTTTAGCACAAATGCGTTGCATATGGCACTGGTGCTGCCATTCTCTATTTGGCGCATGGTGCTTGGTACGACATGATATAGGATTTGCTCTTGGCACTTGGTGCACGTATATTGCACTTGGCACAGCACAATATTGAAAGCATAAACTCTGGCGCAATCTTTGGAAGATCAACTTTGTCGAGAACTCGTGCATTGCACGTGGCGCAGCGCTAAGGTTTTGGGAGCTTAAGCTCCATCTTCTTCGAAACAGAAAGGTTAACCTTTTAGAACTTGACTTTCATAAAGCTTAAGCTTCTGTAAAATGATCTTTTGATCATTAAAATCATCAAGATTGAATTTTTCATGATCTTGGGTCTTATTTGTTGTTTATACAGTCATAGTCTTGATGACTGGTATGGTTCTTGGTGGAGACTCGGATCTTATGAAGCTTAAGCTTCGGTTTTCTCCGATCTTGATGATTTTTATCTTATGGTGGAGTAATGCCAAAGTTCTTCCTGCAAGATCTTAGATCTTAAGATTGGATCTCTCATAAAAGGTTAACCTCTCAGCCAGGGAAGATTTATCTCATGGATCTTTGATCCGAAGGAAAAACCTAGGGTTCTTGTGAAGCTTAAGCTTTGTGGATAGGAAAAAGGAGAGATTTTTCTCTATTTCTTTACCTAGGGTTTGAGGAAGATGAAGAATTTTCTTCAGCAGAGGCTTAAGTCTCTTGTGCACCTTATGGGGATTTTTGTGTATATAGAGATTAATCTCCTATGCTCCTATTTATAGGAGAGGAGAATGGTTGAGAAAGTTGGGTGAACTCTCATTTGAGAGATCTCAATTGATCACATGATCAACAGATGGTGCTTAAGCACCAGTGAATCTTTGATACAAGGGTTCTATTTTTGAAAAGAAAATATCCTTTTGTTTTAGAAAGATATAAGAAAATATTTTCCCAAATAGAGCATTTTCTCTACCCTGAAGTATGCGCTTGAATAAAAAATGTGCCTGCGTCACTTGCACTGCACGTGTGGTACTTGGCCTAAAGGATTGGTGCTTGTACTACGTTCCTTGCATGTGGTGCGCTTGCACATAGGTGGTGCGCTTGTGCAGACAGGGTTGACGCTTTTTGCCTTAGCACTTTTTCCTTGGTGGAGCTTAAATTTCGAGCGCCAAATTTTGGCGAGAACAAATCTGAACTAAACGAAACACATCAACATAGCAAACGCACAATATGCAATCTCGTCTAATTGATCACACATCAATTAGGCGACGTTAACCAACAGATGTGTTCATATCAGATTTTTGCATTTTTATACCACCCATTCTTAATCACATTGCATATAAGTAGGTACTTTTGATCCATGTCTGCTAAATAGTTGCAGGTTACGGGTTCTCAGCTATTTACAGTGAAATTCATGAAAAGTCGCAACAAATGTGGGACTACGACCAACAAACAGAGAAATACGGGTTTCCGCACACTATCCGTATAATGCCACCTACCAGTTCAAGGAACAAATGGAAAATCATTGGGCATTTCAATGCACAAAACACAAAGACAGCATAAGATCTAAGACTTCAACGCGGAGCTCAAAGCAAGACTCCATATCATTCTGCACTGTGGGAAATTTGGAAGGAGATTGAAGAGATTCTGAGAAAACAAGTGAATAAAACAGAAGATGAAAGCAACATGGAGAAACCCTGAAGAGATGGCCCCATGATTCCACCAAACGGCCGCGGAACCGCAGCCAAACAGGGACTTCTGCCGCGGAACAGCGTCCGTGTTATGCACGTATCGGTGGCAATGTCGGTGCTTTGACTCGGCTCTCTTGGGGCAGTTTTGTAAATTAGTGATTGGATCAGAATGTAAACCTAGGGTTTCTTATCTATAAATAAGAGAGCTCAAAGCCAAATTGTCATGTCTCTTTTTATTTTTAGATTTAGAATTTTAATTTTGTTCTTTATCTTTATTAATTATCCATTGTAATGAACTTTTAAGAGGTATCAATAAAAGTAAGTTCTTTTTATCTTTCTCGCATTTTTTTATCGCATTTTATTATCTGCAATTTCTATTTGTAAACTTAGTCGTAGAATTTAATCTGCATTTTTCTTATCCCGAATTTTACTTTTATCTTTTTAATGGGTGAGTAATTCCTCACTTGTTAGGGCAGGAGAAGGAAGGTTTGAGAGAAGGAAATCTCTCTCACTCATTTCTTTGCCCAACCCCTTAAAATTCGGACTCCAATTAATTTAACCATAATCCGCTCATTACGGCACCCTATCCTATATGATAGCGGTGATTCCCTAGTTAGACCGGTTGTGGTTGAATTAATTGGAAGTTAGGGCTAAGAGACAAGAACGGACGGACAAGGACCAAAAGGAAGAAACTAAGCAGGGAAAGCCTAGCATAGACTTGTAAGTTTCTTCCTAGTCGTCATAATCCCCGTTGTTGCCGATTACCATAACACCGATATTCATAACTAAGGCATTGAAAGAAGTTCGAATTTCCTAAACTCAAATTAACCTAATCCTAACCCTAGCAAGCATTTTATCATCTTTTATCTCATTCGTAGATCTTAAAACAAAACCCGACTTAATCCGATTTAACTCGTTGAAACATAAAGAAAAGGATTCCATCTCCCTGTGGATCGACCCGTACTTAACCGGCTAGATACCAAGCGACACCGTCTTGATTGCGGTAAATTTAAACACAGAAAATTTGAACCCAGCAACTAAGCAGTTGTTGGAAACCATTTGTCAAGGCCACTTCTTTTCCAAATCTGACGAGGAAGCTTGGCAATTTCTCGACGATCTTGCTGAACAAACGCTTCAGTGGGAAAGCACTAGACCGAACACTTCGTCCACTTCGTCTACTTCTTCCGGTCTATCTACGGCGGGCGTTCATCAACTTGATATGTCAATTGCAATGAAAGCCGAAATGACAGCGATTACACGAAAACAAGAAGAAATTGAGAGAAAATTCTCATCGCCTTCTCCTGCCACAGCTCTTCCCCCTCGCACTATATGCGCTTGTTGTTCGGATCCATCCCATTTGACCGAATAGTGTCCTTACTACCCACCTGCTCAAGGACAAGATCAAGTCAATGCTGCATTTCAGCAAAGACAAAAAAATGATCCATACTCTTCAACTTACAATCCTGGTTGGTGGAACCACCCTAATTTCACCTGGAATCAAAATCAGCAACAATTCCAAGGCAACACCAATTTTCAAAGGCCTCCTCCTTAACAACAAACACAGCCACAAACTCAGCATCAATATCAGCAGCCTTTCCAACCCCAACCTTACCAAAATCAAACGAACAATTTTGTACCCAACAATTCTTTTCCTCAAAAAAATTTTGTTCCGCCGAATAATGATAAGGTTTCCTCGTTAGAACGAAGTCTGGAGGCGTTTTTAAAGCAATCAACTCAATCCTCCGCCAACATCCAGTTTTCCATTCAGTCTTTGGTGCAACACACTGCTTCACACGGGCAAAGCATCAAAACCATCAAAGCCCAGATTGCACAACTGAATGCAGCTTTAAGCGAGCGAGAGAGGGGGAAGCTTCCATCTCAACCACTGCCAAATCCTGGTCACCCACAAAATGCACATGTTGCTCTTGAACAACAAAACCATAATGTGAGTGCCGTGACGACGTTGAGATCTGGAAGGGTGCTGCAAAACAACGTTGGCACAGATGATGACACTCCGGCTGCTTCTTCTTCTTCTTCTTCTTCTTTTTCGTCTTCTGAGCATGTTCTTCATTCTTCAAAAGGCTCTACTTCTTCTGCTATTCCGAACGGACCCACTTCTCACTCCACGAAAATACCAGCACTGGGGTCCGTTCCTGCTCCACAATCTCCTCCACAAACATTGGACTCAACTAATTTTCAAATGCTCCATTTCCAAACCGGTTGAGGTCCAATAAACAAAATCCACAAATGGAGAAGATTGTGGAGTTATTTAAACAGGTTAACATTAATATTCCCCTCTTGGATGCAATCCAACAAGTCCCTTCCTACGCAAAAATCTTGAAGGACTTATGCACTAAGAAGATAAAATCTCAGGTACCTAAGAAAGTTTTCTTAGCTAGTGCCGTGATTGATGCCCTTACCCAACCTTTACCTCAAAAACGAAAGGACCCTGGCTGTCCTACGATTTCAATAACTATTAGGGATAAGAACATCAACCACGTACTTTTGGATCTTGGTGCCAGTGTTAACCTACTTCCTTATTTGGTATATGAGCAATTAGATGTAGGAGAGCTGAAACCTACACATTGTACTATCTAAATGGCCGACCGATCAATAACCCATTCTAGGGGTGAGCTAGAGGATGTATTGATCAAAGTAGGGGACTTCATATTCCCCGTTGATTTCATTGTTTTAGATACACAGCCTGTGGCTAACACACGGAATCAAATTCCGGTGATACTCGGTCGACCATTCCTTGCAACCTCTAATGTTGTGATCAATTGTCGAAATGGTTCGATAAACTTATCTTTTGGAAATATGACAATTGAACTCAACATTTTTAAGTTAGGGAATCATCCCTCTGAACCTAACGCTAATATACTAGACATTTGCTCGATCGAAGAGATCACCCCGGAGGACTGTGAATTAGAAAAAATTTTGTTCGATCACAGCAATCTTAACGCCACTAGTGCATTCCTACTTGAACCTGGTACTGTTTTTACTCCCGATAATGACTACGAGTGTTTCACTTTATCGAACGAACTTGACCAGTCACCACCCGAGTTTGAATCCTTTGAGTTCTCGGATGAGTTAGCTGAACCATCCGACTTGGTTGCTTACACTCATTTTGAACCTCTGCTGGAATCATTTGAGTTTGAGACATTTTCGCCGATTTTACCTTCAATTGTTTCATCTACGACGCTCGAACTCAAGATGTTGCGGTCTCACCTTAAATACACTTACTTAGGTGAGAATGAGACCCTCCCTATTATCATCTCGGCTTCTCTAGTCTCAGAGCAAGAGAAAGCCCTTCTGACGGTCTTGCAGAGCAATCGGCAAGCCTTTGGCTGGACTATGGCGGACATCAAGGGGATTAGTCCCCTGATAGTTGAACATCATATTCATATGATGGATGATGCCAAACCAGCCAGGGATCCAAAGAGACGACTCAACCCAGTCATGAAGGAGGCTGTTAAAAAGGAGATCGTAAAGTGTCTTGATAGTGGTATCATTTAGCCTATCTCTGATAGTCAGTGGGTTAGCCCCATTCACGTTGTCCCCAAGAAATCAGGCATAACGGTCATAACAAATGAGGCGAATGAGTTAATTCCTACTCACACCCAAACTGAGTGGCGAGTATGCATCGATTATAGGAAACTCAATGCCGCGACACGAAAAGACCACTTTCCATTACCTTTCATTGACCAAATGCTTGAACGATTGGCTGGGCATGAATACTACTGCTTTTTGGATGGCTACTCCGGCTATAATCAAATTCCCATCGCCGAAAAAGATCGGGACAAGACCACATTCACTTGTCTTTTCAACACGTTTACATATCGTCGCATGCCCTTTGGGTTATGCAATGCGCCTGCTACTTTCCAGCGGTGGATGATGGGAATTTTTTCAGACATGGTGGAAAAATTCTTGGAGATATTCATGGATGACTTTTCCATTTTCGGCGACTCCTTTGATGACTGTTTGCTACATTTAGACGCTGTCCTTACCCGGTGTAAGGATAAAAACCTAACTTTGAATTGGGAGAAATGCCATTTCATGGTGCGCGAGGGTATTGTCTTAGGACATATCATCTCGCAAAATGGCATTGAGGTAGATAAAGCGAAGATTGAAGTCATTTCCAATCTCCCTCCTCCCAAATGCGTCCGAGACATTCGAGCCTTCCTTGGCCATGCCGGTTTCTATAGATGGTTCATCAAGGACTTTAGAAAGATTGCAAGGCCCTTGACTCTTTTGTTGTCCAAGGACACCACATTCGATTTCGACTCGAGCTGTATGAATGCGTTCGAGTCATTAAAAAACTCACTTACTTCTGCTCCCGTTCTTTCTTCTCCTGACTAGACATATCCATTTGAGATTATATGTGATGCATCTGATTTTGCCATCGGTGTTGTCCCTGGACAGCACATTGATAAGAAGCCACATGTAATCTATTATGCTAGCCGACCCTTGAACGATGCACAACTAAATTACACAACAACCGAGAAAGAATTCTTGGTTGTTGTGTTTGCCTTAGAAAAGTTCAGGCTTTATTTAATCGGCTCTCCAGTCATCATTTACACAGACCATTCAACTCTTCGCCATCTTTTGCCAAGAAGGACGCTAAATCTCGATTGATACGTTGGATCCTCATACTCCAAGAGTTTGACCTTGTCATCAAAGACAAAAGAGGATGCGAAAACGTAGTCGCCGGCCATCTTTCACGCCTCCCTTCTTCGCCGACACTTCAATTTCCGATAAATGACGTTTTTCCGGATGAGCAGCTCTTGACAGTATCATGCGAACCTTGGTTCGTAGATATTGTGAACTATTTAGCCACCGGACTACTGCCGAATGAATGGTCAAATCAGGACAGACTCTGATTCCTATCCCAGGTAAAACACTTTTACTGGGACGAACCTTATCTGTTCAACTACTGTCTCGACCAGATTATTCGTCGGTGTGTCCCCGACAATGAATTCAAGAGCGTACTGTCATTTTTCCACGATAAAGCATGTGGCGGGCATTTTGGCCCTAGAAAGACAGCCGAAAAGATCTTGCAGTGTGGTTTCTACTGGCCACAACTCTTTAAAGACGCACATGATTACTGCAAGATGTGCTCCCGGTGCCAACATTTGGGCCGGATATCCAGGAGAAACGAAATGCCGCTCCAACCAATCTTGGTTGTGGAAATTTTTTATGTTTGGGGGATTGATTTTATAGGGCCGTTTCCCAATTCTTTTAGGAACTTGTATATTCTTCTCGCTGTTGATTATGTTTCTAAGTGGGTCGTGGCTGTGCCCGGCCGGACTAATGACAACAAGGTTGTCGTTAGATTCCTCAAGGAAAACATTTTCTTCCAGTTTGGGCACCCCCGAGCAATCATTAGCAACAATGGAACTCATTTCTGTAATAGGACTTTCGAGTCCTTGATGCGGAAATATTCCATTACTCATAAGCTATCGATGCCCTATCACCCCCAAACATGTGGGCAGGCCGAGGTTTCAAATCGGTAAATCAAACAGATTTTGGAGAAAACGGTTTCCAAAAACCGTAAGGATTGGTCTTTAAAACTAACTAATACCCTTTGGGCATTTCGAACTGCCTATAAGACCGATCTTGGCATGTCTCCTTATCGGCTTATTTACGGAAAGGCTTGCCGCCTTCTAGTAGAAATAGAGCATCGTGCATTTTGGGCGATAAAAGAGCTGAATCTATCTATCGAAGATGCGAGCAGCCATAGAAGACTGCAGTTAAATGAATTGAACGAGCTTCGGGATGAAGCTTACAAGAATGCGGTTGTCGTAAAAAACCGAACGAAGGTGTTTCACGATAAACACCTTATGCGCAAAACATTCACACCTGGTCAACCGGTATTACTTTACGACACCCGGCTACATTTCCATCCCGGCAAGCTCGGATCTCGATGGAAAGGGTCATTTTTGGTACATACCGTATATCCGCACGGTGCGGTCGACTTAGAAAATCCGGAGGACGGTTCACTATTTAAAGTGAACGGACACAGGCTTAAACCGTTCCTCACCGCGGACCCTTTGGAGGAGCTCCTGATGTTGCAGGAACCGATTTACATTGACTGATCTTCCTCCATCTACCCCCAAATTTCGGTTATACAGCCATAAACAGTGGAAACACTGTTTCAAATAAGTTTGGGGGTATGTTTGTACCAAAATTGTTATTTCCCACTTGTAATAATGTAAATATATATATATAACAATTAAAAAAAATTCAAATTTTCGGGGGTGTTTTTGTAAATTTTCAGTTTTAATAAATAATAAATAAAAAAAATATTTTTTTACAAATAAATTCCTCTTTTTAATGAGGGCTTTTTGCAAATAACCAAAACACTCTCTATAAAAACACCCCGACCCCCTGCTGAGTTTCCTGTGCCTCAGAAACCCTAAATTCCAAAACCCTAGCCGCCGCTCCAAGTTCTGCAGAGAGATCTCCCCACGCAGCCGCCAACCGCCGCCTAATTGCTCCTACTACCGCGCTTCCGCCGCCGCTTGGTGTCATTGCCCTCTGAAATCTTCAGAGGAGGTTTGCAACTCTCTGATCTTCTCTGTAAAGTTCATATTTTTTCATTTGCTCTCTGCAATAGCACCTACACTGCAATATGAAAGAGATTTTTCCCAAATGTTTGCATACACTGTTTATGGTAGTTACTTCGGTGATGAGATCCGAAGGTGCGGATGGAACTTTTTACTATTTAACCATCCGAATGCCTTCGCGCTTCTGGATCTTGTCACCCATTTTAATGAATGCATGGAGGAGGGTTGTCTTGCACAATATGGGTAGATTAGATTAATGTGGGGGGATAGGGAAATAATAATTGATAGGGATTTCATCCTGTAGGGTTCCTAGGCACTCTAACAAGGTTCTAAAAGGCATCAACCATACCCGATTCAAATAATTAGACGTGCCGAACAACCCTAATCTAAATCGTTTACTAGAGATAAGGCGAAAACTAGCAAGTTAACAACTTTAACAATAAGTGAAAGGGATTACAACCTTTGTAGATCTGGTCCTTCACTTCTAAAGCTCTGTGTTGACGTCCCTTCGCTGCGATCATCGCGATCCCGGACTTTAGTGACGGTTTCCTCGGAGAAATGAACGGGCTAGGTCGTTGACTTCGAGGCCGAAGATGATCTACGTCGAGGAGACTCAAACTCAAGCTCCATCTTCACTAGGTCAAGAACTTTGTGAAGAGAACACCATAAACTAAATGGCAAGTAGTAGAGGATGATGAAATAGGAAGTGGGTTCACTTTGGATTTGGATTTCTCACTCTAATTCTTCACTTGAAAATTTCTAGCAAGGTTTTTCTTCTTCTTGAAGAAGAAGAAGAAGAAAGAAAAGAATATCAATTAATTAAAAGGAATAATCAAGTGAAGTCTATCATAATGCAACCATGGGTGAGTTAAACTTTGTAGAGACTAAACTAGAGTTTAAGTTAATGGTTAGGTTAATGAAACTCTCATGCAAAACAAAATGGTTAGACTTTCTCAAAGATGCTTGAAAGCTTCATGAAGCTTCAAGCAAAGACAAAGAAAACAACCATTTTGTTTTACCAAAACAAATAAAAACCTTAACCATTAACCTAAACATGGTGTAAGTCATACACACACCCAAGTTTGCATGTATCATCAATCATGATACAAACTAGCGCACAAACATATATCATATATACAACTTGTGCACATCAAGTGAGAAAATCAATTTTAAGTGAACCAATACTAGTTAATGTAAAGTAATATATCAAATATATAATTATACATTAAATCATTAAAACAATACTTGATTTAATGATCCGGTCATATCGCGTATAACCGACTAATATCTAGTGTATCAATATATCGAATCAACACTTGATTCGGTAACCCGGCTATATCACATATAACCGACCGATGATACAAATCGCGAGAATAGAACACAGTATCACATACTGGTATTATTCTCGGTCCCGCACATATCTCATATGCGCTCCTATTTCGTTTCGCTTGAGCCAGGAAACCTATGTGTAGGACTCTAAAGACTCGTCAATACGCCGGCAGTAGGTGGTGATCATATCAATCACCCACAAGCCGCAAGCGGTCTGCTAAACGTAACGGCCACCCGGGTATTGAGTGATTAGAAGATCAACGAGCAAGCCTACTCACACTCCTGCGAATCAATCAGTAACACTTACCGCACAGTCCGGTCTGTTCGTCTGATATGTCGCATATCTTGCCTAGGGGTGGTAAACGTCAGACCCCAGCAGCTTGATAAGTCATGCCGATATAAGGTCCATAACAAGCATGAAACTACTGATAACACTTACCAGTAAATCAGTGCAACCCTCACCAGGGATTTCCAGTTATGGCCAGTCGAGCATAGCGCAACATCAACCCCCAATACCGGGAGAGACGAATCCCCTCCTATCGCTCATTGCCTCCATGTGAATCGGGACTGTACTCAAAAACCACCTGTTTGCATGACTCAGTAGAGCCGTGGTAGGGTGGAAATCAAAGCACAGTGGGAGACACACAAGACTCTATGACGATCTCGGTTCAACAGACTAAGCTGTACCAGTGTCACCAGAGAATTGCCATCTGACGTGAGGTATAATACCATCTGGAGTTCTCGGCGAGTCCGTCCAGTGTACCCAGTCTCCACTGAGCACCCGCATACCGTATCTGATGTCAAACACCAATGGATATGGGATCATCCATCGCCTATCACATGGGTCGAGAAGATATACGCTAGTCTACTCTGGAATATCGATGCCCCGTCTCGATATTCCTACGACTAGGAACATTGAAGGATGTACTCATGGACTACCCAGGCCCCACTAGTATGATCTACATCATAGTCCTAGAAGTCAAGTACACATCCTAAGGACTTTATCAACATGTAACAGAGAGACAATAAGTATACATGTTAAGCTAAAGAGCAACCAGATAGCGTACTATCATGTCGAGCAAGAATGTCCTCCCTATATATGTCCCAGCATCCACTACATTATACATCTCATATACAGTAATGGCCTCTAGGGCATACATATAACTAACAATATCCCACTTGCACTAGGGCCATCTGTAGCAGTGGTTGCAGTATCTCATACTCAACCATCCCATATAAGTCTCTCTCTGGGAAAAAGCCTTTGTGAGTGGATCCGCCGTGTTGTCCTCTGAGTCTACTCTCCTAACCTTGATCACCCTGGAGATCAACTATCTCCATGATCAGGTGATGTTGCCTCAGAATATGTCTGGGTCACTGATGGGACCGGGGTTCCTGGGCCAAAGCCACACTTCCATTGTCATACAATGGTAGGAACCTAGTTCATCTCATGAACTAATATACATCCAAACAGCCTCTTTGGTAGCATCTTACGTAGCGATGTATCGTGCCTTTATCGTCTAGTTTGCCACGGTATCTCTCTTGGAACTCTTCCAACATACCGTCCCTCCACTGAGGGTAAAGACAATGCCTGCGACTGACATTCAGTCGTCCTTATCTCCCTGGAACTTTTCCATTGATTCTCCCCAGGATCGATTGATACCATCTCACTACAACTAGTGAGAATCCTAACATCCAATTAGATCTATCTTATAGATCCAAAACCCAGTATTTAGGAGGTATCACTTTGATCCTATATGGAGAATCCATGTGATAAGAGGAGATTGACCTAGCGTAGCATAGGAAACTCTTTTCCTATCAAGAGTATGTTGTCCACGTACAATACGAGGATCACCACCTTACTCTCTACTACCTTTTGTATGTACAAGGTTCATCTACTATTTTGATGAAGTCAAACTCTTTGACTACCACATCAAAACAGACGTTCCAACTCCGCGATGCCTGCTTTATTCTGTAAAGCAACGTGCACACGTTTTCGCTTCTCTCACTGTCTACGAAGCCCTTTGGCTGTGTACTTATAGACGCTCTCTTCTAAATCAATATTTAGAAAAGCAGTCATGACACCCAACCACCAGATATCGTAATCATGGTATATAACAATGGCAAGTAGGATCCGGATGGACTTAAGCACAGCCACTGGAAAAGGTTTCATCATTATCCACGCCTGGTCGATGACGAAAACCTTTAACAAGTCTAGCTTTGAAAGTCTCAACTTTTCCATCTACACCAAGTAATCTTCTCAAGATATACTTGCTCCTGATGGGGATATAACCCTTCAGATATAGCATCCAAAGTCCATACTTTGTTTGTGTACATGGATTCCATCTCAGATTGCTAAGCACCCAGCCATTCTTACAGAGTCCCCACTCTTGATGGCCTGCTCGAAACTAGTTGGGTCATCATCTCATGATGAAATTCTCGCTCCCACTGTCATCGAGAAACCGAAGTAACTCTCAGGCGGATGAGGAATCCTTCTAGATCGGCGGAGAGGCTGAGGTTCGTCGGAGACTATTGAATCCTTTGGTTCTATCAAATCATCAGCTGTAGTTTGTATAGCTGGAAATCCTTCCAGTTCTACAGAACTGACCTTGCCTCGATCTTGTCCGGATTTTGCTTTTGACATAGGCCGGACAACCCCAAATCTTAACTTGCTTAAGAGATGGGTTCTTCCCATGCCATATCTCATATGGAGTGGTAGGCACTGATTTGATTCGAACCCAATTCAATAGGTATGCAGCTTCTCAAGTGCATAACCCCCAAAAGGAAACAGGTAACTCAGTAATACTCATCATAGAGCACACCATATCCAATATGGTGCGATTGCTCCACCCCGATACGCCTACGTGTTGTGGTGTATACGGAGGAGTAATGCTGAGAGAGAATCTCATTCTCCTTTAGAATAGTCCAAGAATTCCATGCACAAGTATTCTCCTCCCTGATCTCATCATAGGACATAATACTTATACCTGTATTGGTTCTCTACTTCTGACTTATATTCTTTGAATTTTTCAAAAGCTTCAGACATGTGTTTCGACAGGAACATTTTTCTGAATCTTGAGAGATCATCAGTGAATGTAAGGAAGTACAAAGAACCAGTCCTGGCATATGTAGACTGGGGACCTTTATACATCACTATGTATCAGTCCCAAGAGTTTACTAACTCTTTCTCTGTTTCAAGTAAACAGAGCTATGGTCATCCTATCTTTGTGACATGACTGGCAAGTTTCACAAGATGTAAATTCAAACTGATTTAAATATGCATCTAAATGTAACTTTAGCCAGTCGGGTCACATTGATATGACCTAGTCTACAATACCTCAAGAAGGATTCGTTCATTTCTGAACTCTTCCTCTTGTGCGTGTTCTGTATGTTAAGAACTATGGTCTGATTTAGAATGTATATGCTTTTAGATAACGTGCCTGAACCGATCAACTCTTGATATAGAAAATGTGCAAAACATTATCCAACAATACAAAATTATATCCTTCTTTAGTAAATAAAGAGACTGATATGATGTTGTATATCAGGTTCGGTATCTAATAACATTCGTTCAGAATCAGTGTATTCTGGTAATACAGAGTGATAACTGCCAACACTTTGGTTGCAACAATTGCACTATTTCCAATTCTTGAAATTTATCACCCGTTCTCAGTTCTCTACCTATCTGTAGCCCATGTAGAATATTACATATACGGGATCCTGATCCGGTATCTCATACCCAGGATGTAAAGGATACTGAGAAACAGTTCTATATAATGAACACACCCGAAGAAGATGCATCATCATGCACTTTCTTCGTTTGGGCGGCACGGGAATTCTTGTAATCCCCAATTTCCTGCTCTGTCTTATAACAATTATAAGTTGGAGCGGGACCAACGTTCCCCAGCTCAGTATAACAAGCGGGTTCGGTCAATACATCCATATTATTATCTTGATTAAGGCGTGACATGGTTGCTATCTGTAGAGAGAGAGAAGAAAACACTCTGCGTGCGCTCTTGCAAGATTAGATTGGTTATATATTTTATCTAATCAGGATGGCTCCCACTATTTTTATCAAATCTTCCTTCAAACCTTAAAAGGAAAGACTAGCCGGGATTAATTACACTCTACAAGTTCGCCAATCGTTCAGCCAGGCCAGTGCCGGTACTTTGAGGGAGGTTCCCCGTGCTTTCGCACGGACCTAATTAAAATAAACCTCGTTTTCCCAGGGGCGTAACCCCGTTGACACCTTTCTAGACACCTACTTGATCGGCTAATTGTAAAGTGCAAAATTCTCCCAGGAGTAACAATTACTCGCAGTGGGTATCAGGATCCAACTATCATATAGAAGGTATGCAATCTTATTGCAAATTTCAACACTTGAAACTCCTGATAATGGTTTTTACCACTACTACAAATAAGGGTTGCCCGTACGGATTTATCCGTAGGGGCAAACTACTGCCCCTACGGATATATCCGTAGGGGCTAAAAAACACCCCGTAGGTGCAAAGGCCGCAGGTGCAAGTTGAAGCCCTGAACTTGCCCCTACGGGCAAAATCTTGCCCCTACGGAGTTCTGTGTAGGTCCAGTTTCACCTACGGAGTAGGTCGTAGGGTAAAAAAAAGCTATATTATTTACGGGTTTTTTAAATATATTAACTGTACCTACGGAGATATCCGTAGGGCCAAGTACTATCCCCTACGGATATCTGCGTAGGTACTTATCCGTAGGGGCAAAATATCAGGATTTCTGATATTTTGCCCCTACGGATAACTCCGTAGGGGCCTTTGTTTGCCCCTATGGATATGCCCGTAGGGGCACTCCCAACCCCCTGGTACTGAGATCAGGGGGGAAATATCAGTTACTGCGGATATTTTGCCCCTACGGTTTAAACCGTAGGGGCAACATGTGTACCTACGGATTAATCCGTAGGTACACATTATCTGTATTTTTTTTAAAAAAAGAGATGCCTGATTTTTTCCCGTCCTGTGCACAATAATATATATCAATAAAATATAAAATTAATCATCACACAACATATATCGCAGTATTCACATCTCACGCATATAATATACAAAAGAAACCCAAAAAATGAATATGATATAAATATAAACCAATATCAATATCAATATCAATATCAATATCATTTCAAAATGTAGTACAATATGTATGATATAAATAAATACATGTTTCAAAAAATATGAATCAAAAAGCTACCCTAGCTCGGTCCAGCTCCACCTCTGATAAACGATAGAATCAAGCGCGCCTGCTCCTCGGTCAATAAACCATGCAATTCAGCGCGTGCGGGAGTCTGAGCGGCCTGTAGAGCTGGCGATGTGGTCTGCGCAGCCGCCGTCGAGATAGTCTCTTGCGGAGCCGCGGCTGCGGGAGTCTGAGCGGGCGGTGGAGCTATAGGAGCTGTCTGCGGAACCGCAGCCGATGTAGTGGCTTGCGGAGCCGCAGCCGAAGGAGATGCATGTGGAGGCTCGGCCGATGTACCCTGTCGCGTCTGGACCTAACGTGTGTAAGAAGCGTCTAAGAACTGTGTATTATTCGAATTCGTATCATTATCAAGTTATTTCGAAACCCTATTTGGATATCTAGTTTGGAAAACCGTTGTTTATTTTAATTACATATGTATATATGATTAATCAAACCTAAGTCTAAAACCAAATAAGCTCTAGCTACTTACTAATTATGGATATGTTGATATCTATAATATGACATGATATTTTATTATAAAGTAGTATACATACCAGCATCTCCTTCAACTCCTGAACGGTGGCCCTCAAGCTCTCCAGTTCCTGCTGGACACGTCGCTCACTGGAGACGGAGGAAGTAACCGCCGGGGTGGAGTCCAACCTCATATGGGCCCTGCTAGGGCCCAGTCCCCGGCCTCTCTCCCAATCTCCGTGGTGCCCTCCGTGTGCGGCGTCCAGAACTGGGGTCAGCAGCCTCGGATTGCTCTGTCCGGTAAAATCGATCCCCGAGGCCTCGGCCTGCTCAACCACCCGCTCCTACACCCACATTAAGCAGTAAAGTATAAGTATAAAATTTAAACATGAACCTTCCAAAACTAAAATTTCAAATATGGGTAGAATAAATATTAACACTTACGCAATACTCCTGGATAGCGACGTCGGGATATCGAAGCTCGCCCGTGGCGGGATCTGTCGAGGTGCCGTGGACGGCAAGATATGCGGACAGCACGCTCGGTGTACCACCTGACGCCACGGTCCGAGCTGCCTGCAATATTAGAAAATAACTCTTAATATTAGAAATATTAGAAAATAACTCTTAATATTGCAGAATATCACAAAGGTCGGTCTATTGTAATTTACCGATAACTCCATGCCTCGAGTAATATTCCTCGAGCCACCTGTGTAAGTAGGGCGACCCCTCTTCGCCGACTTCCTGTTCTCTGTATTCTGAGCGGCTTGTTTCTACACAACGCATTAACATTTAGTTTTCTAATTAAGGAACACAAAAAAATAAATTATATCCTAAACAATGAATTACATTTAAAATACATACATGTTTGCGTTGGGAGTCGAAATATTCGCACAATAGAGGCCATGTCTCTACGTCGACTCTCGCAAACGCCGGAGTAGATAGGAGGGCCGCTCTCTCTGCCTCGGGGGTCGCCATCCACAGGGAGTAGCAGTCGGCCATCAGCTCATTCCTGTTGTATCGGACCTTGGTGTAGGGTTCCTAGGCACCCTAGTGAGGTCTCTAAAGGCGTCGAACATGCCAATTTCAAAAAATTCGGTGCCGAGAAACCCGACTACGGATCGTCGACTAGAAGTTTAGGCGAAAAGATAACTAGTTAACATTTAACTAAAGGAATACGGAAATACAACCTTTGTAGATCCGTTTGTCCACCTCCATAGCTCCGCAAAGAAGTGCCTTCGCTGTCCAAGTGAACTCCCGGGCTCTAGCGTCGGCTTCGTCGAAGAATAAGCGAGCTAGGTCGTCGATGTCCATGCCGAAGATGATCTACGTCGAGGCATCGCTAGATCAAGCTCCACCTTCACCTTGCCATGAAAACTTGTGAAGTAAACACACTCTACTACTTGGCAAGAGGTAGAGGATGAAGAAATAGGAAGTGGGTTCACTTTAGAATTGGATTTCACACTCATATGCTCAATATGCCATTGATGAAGACAAGCTTCTTCATGAAGAAGAAGAAGAGCAAGAAGAAGATAAAAGTTATGATAAGTTCATTTAGAATAGAAAAGAATAATAAACTTATCATAATTTTCACCATGGTTAGGTGTAGAGAATTATCTTAGGTTAGATCAATGGTTAGGGTCAAAAGAAGAAGACAAAATGGTTAAGTGGTCAAAGTTTCATGAAGCTTCAATAAGCTTCATGAAGAATAAAGAAAGAAAACCATTTTGTTTTTCTTCTTTTATGCTTTAATTATTTTCCAAAATGAATAAGCAAATAATTAAAAGAATATGCAAAACCCTAATCATCATCTTGACCATAGTTTTATTCTATGCACTTAACCAAAAACCATGTATCATCAAACATGATACAAGTAAGTGCACAAAACTATATCGTATATACAATGTGCACACCCGAGCGAGAAAATCCATTTAAAGTGAACCGATACTAGTTAATGCAAAGTAATATATCAAATATATAATTATGCATTAAATCATTAAACCAACACTTGATTCAATGATCCGGTCATGTCGCACATAACCGACTGGTATCATCAGTAACAACTTATCGAATCAACACTTGATCCGATAACTCGGCTATAACGCATATAACCGATCAATGTCACATCGCGAGAATCGAATACAGTATCACATACTGGTATTATTCTCGGTCCCGCACATATCTCATATGCGCTCCTATTTCGTTTTGCTTGAGCCAGGAAACCTCTGTGTAGGACTCTAAAGACTCGTCAATACGCCGGCAGCAGGTGATGATCATATCAAACACCCACAAGCCGCAAGCGGTCTGCTAAACGTAACGGCCACCCGGGTATTGAGCGATCTGAAGATCGACGAGCAAGCCCGCTCACACTCCAGTGAATCCAACCAGTAACACTACCGTACAGTCCGGTCTGATCGTCTGATATGTCGCATATCTCGCCTAGGGGTGGTAAACGTCAGACCCCAATAGCTCGATAAGTCGTGTCGATATTAGGTCTATAACAATTCGAGAAACTACTGGTAACACTTACCAGTAAATCTCAGCAACCCTGGCCAGGGATTTCCTGTTATAGCCAATCGAACACAGCGCAACATCAACCCCCTATACCGGAAGAGACGAATCCCCTCCTATCGCTCATTGCCTCCATGTGATTCGGGACTGTACCCAAAAACCACCGTTTTGCACGCCCTCTTGGACATGGTAAGATGGAAATCAAAGCACAGTGGGAACCACACAAGACTCTATGACGATCTCGGGTCAACAGACTACTCTGTACCAGTGTCACCAGAGAACTGCCATCTGACATGAGGTATAATACCATCTGGGAGTTCTCGGCGAGTCCGTCCAGTGTACCCAGTCTCTACTGAGCACCCGTATATCATCTCTGATGTCAAACACCAATGGATATGGGATCATCCATCGCCCATCTGTATGGGTCGAGAAGGTATACGCTAGTCTACTCTGGTATATCGATGCCCCGTCTCGATACACCCACGACTAGGGACTTTGAAGGATGTACTTATGGACTACCATGTCCCCACTAGTATGATCCGCATCATAGTCCAGGTAGTCAAGTATACATCCTAAGGGCTTTACCAACATGTAACAGAGAGACAATTAGTGTACACGTTAAGGTAAAGAGCAACCAGATAGCATACTATCATGTCGAGCAAGAAAGTCCTCCCTATATATGTCCCAGCATCCACTACAATATACATCCTATGTACAGTAATGGCCTCTAGGGCATACATATAACTAACAATCTCCCACTTGCACTAGGGCCATCTGTAGCAGTGGTCGAAGTATCTCATACTCAACCATCCCATAAAAGTCTCTCTCTGGGAATAGGCCTTCGTGAGTGGATCCGCCGTGTTGTCCTCTGAGACTACTCTCCTAACCTCGATCACCCTGGAGATCAACCATCTCCATGATCAGGTGATACTGCCTTAGAATATGTCTGGATCACTGATGGGACCAGCGTTCCTTGGCATAAGCCACAACTCCATTGTCACACAATGGAAGGAACTAAGTTCATCTCATGAACTATTATACATCCAAACAGCCTCTTTGGTAGCATCTTAAGTAGCGATGTATCGTGCCTTCATCGTCTAGTATGTCACGGTATCTAGCTCGGAACTCTTCCAACATACCGTCCCTTTACTGAGGGTAAAGACAATGCCTGCGACTGACATTCAGTCGTCTTTATCACCCTGGAACCCTTCCAGCGATTCTCCCCAGGATCTATTGATATCATCTCACTACAACTAGTGAGAATCCTAACATCCAATTGAATCTATCTCATAGATCCAAAACTCAGGATTTAGGAGGTATCATTTTGATCCTACACGGAGAATCTTTGTGATAAACGGAGATTGACCGAGCATAGCATAGGAAACTCCTTTCTTATCAAGAGTATGTCATCCACGTACTCTACGAGGATCGTCACCATACTCCCTACTACCTTTTTGTTTATACAAGGTTCATCTACCATTTTGATGATGTCAACTTTTTTGACTAATACATCAAAACAGATGTTCCAACTCCGCGATGCCTGCTTTATCATATAAAGCATCTTACACACGTTTCCGCTGCTCCCACTGTCTACGAATCCCTCTGGCCGTGTACTTATAGACGCACTATTCTAAAACATCATTTAGAAAAGCAGTCATGGCACCCAACCGCCAGATATCGTAGTTATGGTATGTAGCCGTGGCAAGTAGGATCTGGATGGACTTAAGCATAGCTACTTAGAAAAGGTTTCATCATCATCCATACCTGGTCAATGATGTAGACCTTTAACAAGTCTAGCTTTGAAAGTCTCAACTCTTCCATGTACACCAAGTAATCTTCTCAAGATATATTTGCTCCTGATGGGGATTTAACCCTTCAGATATAGCAACCAAAGTCCATACTTAATTGGTGTATATGGATTCCATCTCAGATCGCTAAGCATCCAGCCATTCTTACAGAGTCTTACTCCTGATGGCCAGCTCGAAACTAGTTGGGTCATCATCTCATGATGCAATCCTCGCTCCCACTGTCATAGAGAAACCGAAGTATCTCTCAGGTGGGTGAGGAACCCTACTAGATCGACGGAGAGGATGAGGTTCGTTGGAATCTACTGAATCCTTTGGTTCTATTAAATCATCAGCTGCAGTCTGTATAGCTGGAACATTTCCAGTTCTACATAACAGATCTTGCCTCGAGCTTGTCCGGATTTTGCTTTTCAGACATAGGCCGGACAACCCCAAATCTTAACTAACTTAAGATATGGGCTCTTCCCTTTCCATATCACATATGAAGTGGTAGGCAACTGATTTGATTGGAACCCTATTCAATATGTATGCAACTTCTCAAGTGCATAACCCCTTACGGAAAAAGGTAACTCAGTATTACTCATCATAGAGCACACCATATCAAATAGGGTGTATCTGCTCCGCCCCGACATACCATCGTGCTATGGTGTATACGGAGGAGTAATGCCGAAAGAGAATCTTATTCTCCTTTAGAATAGTCCAGGATTTCCGTGCTCAAGTATTCTCCTCCTTGATCTCATCAAAGGACATAATACTTATACCCATATTTTGGTTCTCTACTTCTAACTTATATTCTGTGAATATCTTAAAAGGTTCGGACTTGTGTTTCAACAGGAACATAGGTCTGAATCTCGAAAGATTATCAGAGAATGTAATGAAGTAAAAAGAACCGGTCTTGGTATGTGTAGACAGGGGACTTACATACATCAACATGTATCATCCCAAGAGTTCACTAACTCTTTCTCTGTTTCCAATAAACAGAGATATGGTCATCTTATCTTTGTGACATGACTGGCGAGTTTCACAAGATGTAAATTCAAACTAATTTAAATATGCATCTTTATGTAACTCCAGCTAGTCGGGTCGCATTGATATGACCTAGTCTACAATACCTCAAGAAGGATCCGTCCATTTCTGAACTCTTCCTCTTGTGTGTGTTCTGTATACATAAAACTGTAGTTTGATTTAGAACGTCAATGCTTTTAGACAACGTGCCTGAACCGATCAACTTTTGATATAGGAAATGTTCAAAACATTATCCAACAATACGAAATTTTATCGTTTCTTTACTAATAAAGAGACAGATATGATTTTGTATATCAGGTTCGGTATCTAATAACATTCGTTCAGAATCAATGTATTACAATACAGGGTGACAGTGACCAACAGACTTGGCTGCAACACTTGCCCCGTTTTCTGCCTCATGAAACTTATCACCCGTTCTCAGTTTTTCTACCCTTTTGTAGCCTTATGTAACAGATTACATATCTGGGATCCTGATCCGGTATCATATACCCAGGATGCGGAGGATACTGAGAAACAGTTCTTTGTAATGAACACACCCGAAGATGATGCATCAGCAGGCACTCTCTTCGTTTGGGCGGCACGGGAAATCTGGTATTCCCGAATTTCCTGCTCTGTCTTATAACAATTATAAGTTGGAGCGGGACCAACGTTCCCCAGCTCAGTATAACAAGCGGGTTTGTTCAATAATCCGTATTATTATCTTGATTAAGACGTGATATGGTCGCTACCAGGAGAGAGAGAGAAGAAAACACTCAGCGTGCGCTCTTGCAAGAATAGATTGGTTTTATTTTATCTAATCAGGATGGCTCCCACTGCTTTTTATCAAATCTTTCTTCAAACCCTAAAAGGAAAGACTAGCCGGGATTAATTACACACTACAAGTTCGCCAATCTTTCAGCCAGGCCAGTGTCGGTACTTTGAGGGAGGTCCCCCGTGCTTTCGCACGAACCTAATTAATGTAAACCTCGTTTTCCCAGAGGCGTAACCTCGTTGACACCTATCTAGACACCTACTTGATCGGCTAATTGTAATGTATAAAACTCTCTCAGGAGTAACAATTACTCGCAGTGGGTATCGGGATCCAACTATCTCATAGAAGGTATGCAATCTCATTGCAAATTTCAACACTTGAAATTCCCGATAATCTTTTGCCCCTAACGTGCTATGACCTTGACGAAAGCCAACAAACCATAGCCCGCTAGTCAAGTTCAACCCGTACATTTCTTGATCGAATTAAACCCACCCGCACGACCCTTGACGAATGTCAACAAAGCCGCACGACTACCCTAATCCAATCGCATCGTATGCTAGCAGATAAGCAGCATATAGCTACCGCACACTGCACCTTGACGAAAGCCAACAAATGCAGCACGAATACTATATACAACTTATCTGAAATGACGGAGGGCTACGACAGGTTTTTCTGAAAACCTATTGCGTAATGAACTTGATATCGTTGTAGGATCGAATGAATTTTGAAATGGAGTGTTTTTGAGGCTTTTCTAGTTTTGCTAAAGGAGTCACTCCCGGTGAAGGGATCGTCGGTCCTTTCCTCGTCGAATGAGGTGCGGGATATATCATATATATCACTGTGCAAAGCAAAAACAGTTAAAAGCAATCAAAAGACAAACCGAGGATGTAGCATCTGCCAGTTATTGCTAAAGGAGTCACTCCCGGTGAAGGGATCTCGGTCCTTTCCTTATCGAATAAGGTGCAGGATATATCATATATACCGCTATGCAAAGCAAGAACTGTAGCTACCTGTTTTATTTTGAAATTCGATTCTACAACATCTTAGGTTTCTTTTATTTCATTAATCACATTAATGAAGTCCCATCATTTAAATACCTAAACATCACAGATAAATACGACGTACACTTATGCCATCCGCATTCGCCTCGATGTCCCCTCGTGCACCGTTAGGTTAGGTAACTAACGGCAGAGTGGGGCAGGGCTAGCGCGGGTGTAAAACATAAGTAACGTCTATATAATATATCATATATACTATATACTGTATCTATCATAGAACATCACATGATCACATCACAGATATCGCAGCAGAAGAATCATAAGAAATATTGGATATACTAGGACGTCCGCGTTTTTAATACGAGTCAGTATAAAACACGGATTCCACGGTCGTGATGAATAGCCAAACCCACACCCCTAGACCCCTACGAGAGCGGCAAGCAACCCTACCAATTCTGGAGTTAGGAGACCCGGACTCGACTCCTCGAGTTGGTCTCCCACTGGACTCCAGAACCCGGTTACTTGTGCTCCCCTCCTTGGGTCTATCCTAGTGCGGAAAAGTAAATAATATACTAAAGGTGACTACTTCCGCAACCTGGAAGCGCCCCAATAAAAGAATATTACATACAAGTTTTTACATGAATGAAAATGAAAAACACTCATCTCACATAAAAACCCCCGGCTATTCATACATGACGATCCAATATAACATATCCAGCAACACATAACATCACATGTCATCAACGTAAGTAAATATGTCCATCCCAATTGTCGTTGACATATAGCAACGAAACCGGCGATATCACATATTACACTTACGGTCACAGAAAAGAAACTGTAAAACTACAACAGTTGGAATCCGCAACCACCTCAGACATCGCATGCCTGACCAAATGAATTCCTTAGACATCGCATGCCTAACAATTATAAACCCCGCATTTTAGTCTCATAATCGAAAACACTTTTCAATATCAAGTCGGGCAATTCAACAAGATTCCCGACATCCTGATCGAATGCTCGTCGCAAACTTCAGTAGGCGGCCGCACCCCCGATACCGTCGACGAAGTTCACCAAGGCGGAACACCGCTACCGCGAGCACCCGAACGGATGCTTTCGGCGACGGGGTTCTCCTACAGTCACTTGGTCGGGGCTATGGAGTGAGGCTGTCTATTAAGTTTACCCGGCGAGTATCCGCGTACGCTACGTGATTGCGACGGACTTTTGATCACATCAAAATTCCGTGGCAACCGATCAAGTGAGACTAAATTGCTATGTTTATAACATTCATCCAGTTATCACATAACTTATTGTGAATTCCAATTATTGTATCCCATTCCGGACAAACAGAAAATGTTAAACTTTTCGATCGAACAGTCAAACACCCAAGTTTTCCCGATACAGATCAACACATGAATTAAGTCTAACAACATTCAGTTCGTGCCTCAGTACCAACGGTCCAGCCGTAGAAGGGTCAAGCCAACGCCTCACATGTGGCACGCCGTACTGCCCCAAACCCGAAGGTTCAAAGGACAGTTCAAGACGGTCACATAATCGAGTTAAGGTTTGTTGTCTTCTAGAGGGTCCATCGCGTTACTTGCACTACTTAGAACGTCGTTAAACTACGGAAAGATCCAACACTTGGAAATTTCCCGACAGGGAAAAAATTGGGTATTTATATCCGGTCGAACTTTTTAACATATTCTAAAATTTACCCGGAAAGCCACACAGACAAAATTTGATAATCCGATCGAATATACCAAGTCCCTAAAACAACCCAGAAAATTCAACTCTTGAAAAATTATTAAAAATTCCCAGAAGACTCAGCACTACAAGACATGAGTTACTGTGGAAGACACGTGCTGTAATTCAATACAGTGGCCGCGGAACCACCGCGCATCCCATGGTGGGGGCCGCGGTTCCGCGTCTCTGTTGACGAATTACCATCACGTGCTTCACAGTAAATCATGAAATTCCCTGCTTAATTTTTTGGAAATTTTTAATCTGGAAAAATCCACGTTTTTAGAAAAAGGACAGAGAGCTATTTTGGGTTCTCAATTTCGGTTCGATCGGACTTCAAATTGCGTCTAGACTTCGCCTAAGGCTCTAGCTAGGCTCTGATACCACTGTAGGGTTCCTAGGCACCCTAGTGAGGTCTCTAAAGGCATCGAACATTCCAATTTCAAAAAATTCGGTGCCGAGAAACCCGACTACGGATCGTCGACTAGAAGTTTAGGCGAAAAGATAACTAGTTAACATTTAACTAAAGGAATACGGAAATACAACCTTTGTAGATCCGTTTGCCCACCTCCATAGCTCCGCAACGAAGTGCCTTCGCTGTCCAAGTGAACTCCCGGGCTCTAGCGTCGGCTTCGTCGAAGAATAAGCGAGCTAGGTCGTCGATGTCCATGCCGAAGATGATCTACGTCGAGGCATCGCTAGATCAAGCTCCACCTTCACCTTGCCATGAAAACTTGTGAAGTAAACACACTCTACTACTTGGCAAGAGGTAGAGGATGAAGAAATAGGAAGTGGGTTCACTTTAGAATTGGATTTCACACTCATATGCTCAATATGCCATTGATGAAGACAAGCTTCTTCATGAAGAAGAAGAAGAGCAAGAAGAAGATAAAAGTTATAATAATTTCATTTAGAATAGAAAAGAATAATAAACTTATCATAATTTTCACCATGGTTAGGTGTAGAGAATTAACTTAGGTTAGATCAATGGTTAGGGTCAAAAGAAGAAGACAAAATGATTAAGTGGTCAAAGTTTCATGAAGCTTCAATAAGCTTCATGAAGAATAAAGAAAGAAAACCATTTTGTTTTTCTTCTTTTATGCTTTAATTATTTTCCAAAATGAATAAGCAAATAATTAAAAGAATATGCAAAACCCTAATCATCATCTTGACCATAGTTTTATTCTATGCACTTAACCATAAACCATGTATCATCAAACATGATACAAGTAAGTGCACAAAACTATATCGTATATACAATGTGCACACCCGAGCGAGAAAATCCATTTAAAGTGAACCGATACTAGTTAATGCAAAGTAATATATCAAATATATAATTATGCATTAAATCATTAAATCAACACTTGATTCAATGATCCGGTCATGTCGCACATAACCGACTGGTATCATCAGTAACAACTTATCGAATCAACACTTGATCCGATAACTCGGCTATAACGCATATAACCGATCAATGTCACATCGCGAGAATCGAATACAGTATCACATACTGGTATTATTCTCGGTCCCGCACATATCTCATATGCGCTCCTATTTCGTTTTGCTTGAGCCAGGAAACCTCTGTGTAGGACTCTAAAGACTCGTCAATACGCCGGCAGCAGGTGATGATCATATCAAACACCCACAAGCCGCAAGCGGTCTGCTAAACGTAACGGCCACCCGGGTATTGAGCGATCTGAAGATCGACGAGCAAGCCCGCTCATACTCCAGTGAATCCAACCAGTAACACTACCGTACAGTCCGGTCTGATCGTCTGATATGTCGCATATCTCGCCTAGGGGTGGTAAACGTCAGAACCCAATAGCTCGATAAGTCGTGTCGATATTAGGTCTATAACAATTCGAGAAACTACTAGTAACACTTACCAGTAAATCTCAGCAACCCTGGCCAGGGATTTCCTGTTATAGCCAATCGAACACAGCGCAACATCAACCCCCTATACCGGGAGAGACGAATCCCCTCCTATCGCTCATTGCCTCCATGTGATTCGGGACTGTACCCAAAAACCACCGTTTTGCACGCCCTCTTGGACGTGGTAAGATGGAAATCAAAGCACAGTGGGAACCACACAAGACTCTATGACGATCTCGGGTCAACAGACTACTCTGTACCAGTGTCACCAGAGAACTGCCATCTGACATGAGGTATAATACCATCTGGGAGTTCTCGGCGAGTCCGTCCAGTGTACCCAGTCTCTACTGAGCACCCGTATATCATCTCTGATGTCAAACACCAATGGATATGGGATCATCCATCGCCCATCTGTATGGATCGAGAAGGTATACGCTAGTCTACTCTGGTATATCGATGCCCCGTCTCGATACACCCACGACTAGGGACTTTGAAGGATGTACTTATGAACTACCATGTCCCCACTAGTATGATCCGCATCATAGTCCAGGTAGTCAAGTACACATCCTAAGGGCTTTACCAACATGTAACAGAGAGACAATTAGTGTACACGTTAAGGTAAAGAGCAACCAGATAGCATACTATCATGTCGAGCAAGAAAGTCCTCCCTATATATGTCCCAGCATCCACTACAATATACATCCTATGTACAGTAATGGCCTCTAGGGCATACATATAACTAACATTTGGCCTGCATGTTCTTCATCAGGCCATTGTACAGAGCATGAAGGTCGAGCACCTTCCCCGGATGATCAGGGTCGGCTACAGGCTGAAAATCGTAATCCAACTGAAAATACAAAAAAAAAATTGTTATTAGATTGCAAGTGTTAATAATAAATATATTGGATAGATCAAATGAAAATATATATTAATACGTACCTGAGCCTGATCAAAGAAGAGGGCGAATGAGCGCTGGTGCTGCTCGCCCCACTCAACGTGAAGTGGATAGTTCTTCACGAGCCGGCTCTCGTCCCCTATATACCGGCCGAAGCTCTCGGCATGAGGACCGGTATAGCGATAGTCAAGGGTAAAAAAGAGCGGGAATGCTGCCTCCCCCTAGCTCTGTCAGGCCTCAGCCTATGGGACTGATTCGGGCCTCGAGTCCCCCTCTGGGGATGGGGAGGCCATGCGTCTGCACGAAATATCAAGACAATCAATATTAAGACAAAGTTGAATTAAGAAATCAAGGTTAAACGAAAATTGAAGTGTGATATATACCTCCGGTGACTATCGCACGAGCCTGGGCCCGGGCAGCAGCACGAGCGGGACGATAGTTCCTCCGTTGAGGAACAACCGGGGTCCCGGATGCGGAGGCATCCCCTCCAACTAGAAAATAAACATTGACGCTAAATTTCCATGAAGTTCATATTTATTCTATAGAGCATATGTAAAATGAATAAATATTTTATATTTATTCATACTAACCTGCAGACGATGCAGAGGGTATGGAAACGGCAGGAGTGGCCCCTGCGGAAGATGTGGACGTACCACCTATAATTAGACAATTAAAAATAGATTATATAAGTAAGGAATGTGTAGATCAATAATATAACATTCTAAATCAATATGCATGCATATATATAAACATACCCGTAGGTGCGGTGGTATTACCACCTACAGCTAGACAATAATAAAAAATGCTAAGTAAGACCAAAAGGAATGTGTGTATATTTATGATATAGCATTCTAAATCAATATACATGCACTATATGATATATAAACATACCTGGAGGAGCGGGAGTGGCCTCTGTCCCAGATGTGGACGCATCACCAACAACTAGACAATCAAACATTGACAATATAAGTAATTTTGACATAAACAGGCATGCATATCTGTAATATTACATTCAAAATGGATATGCGTGCAGTATATTTGGAGTTGTGGCAAAATCCACACGGAAGGAGGCATCCAAAGGGGTCTCCAATCTGGGTGCAAGACCGGCCCTCTGAAGCACCCTACGAAGCTCTCCGGGCGGCAGAACCGCTCTGCCTCTGCCGCGGATGGAGCTCCTGCCGCCCCTCGCTGCTCCCGACATCGTCATCAAATCTAGATAAACGGTTCCTGGACGCATTAGACAATCATTAAAAGTATTGACTATATATGTAGAGAGCATAAAATGTGAAGTAATAATATAACATTACAGATAACCTTTTTCGTTTCGTAGGCGCATTATACATATCTACTTGGATTTCATCGTCGATGTCATTTCTAACCGACGTAACTTCATGATCGGTCGAAGACAACCCGTCCTTCGAAACAGACGGTCGGAGCACTTTAAACCTTCTCTCTTCTTCGTCCTCATTGCTGTCCTCGTATTCTGGGACATCGTAGACATCTCTGGGTTTCCATCGGTATACAACACTCCACCCCGGATGCTTCAAACACTGTGAGTAGTATACTTGGAACGCTTGGTTCGGAAGATAAACGGATCTTCCTGACCTTAAAATCGAAGTGTGTTCACACTGGTCAATCCATATTCATCTTTCCAAGTCCCAAGATTGCTTCTCCACATGTCCGTATCGGTTCGCGTATCGTACCAAGTACACTGGAATATATAAAAGGGTTCTGATCGTCCGGGATAGTGGATGCCGAGTATACAATTTAAGTACCCATAATAAATCACACCGTCTGATCCTATCGTCGCAATCCCACTATTCTGAGTGGTTCTAGATGTTTCTATGTCCTTAACTTTGAATTTGTATCCAAGGACACCAAATCCTTTGTAATATGCAACCTCCGTACTAGGAAATTGAGCTAAACATCTTGAATCACTCTCAAATGATGCAGACAAGTTCGGATCGTGGATCTAACAAAACAAATTTTACGACAAATACATAACGATACAAGTTTAGATTAAAACTGCTAGCAATAAAATGTTATTCGAATAACTTACATGATCTGTGACCCAATCACGAAAATTATCCTGATGATATTTTTCCAATAGTTCTTCATTCCAATCAGGATGCCCCTCACGTATCTCGTTAAAATGAATTCTGTTTTCGACAAATAATGGTGACATTAATATTATATCATTTCATACACACACAAACACAGATATAACAATTAATCCAAAAAAACTTACTCTCTAATTTGTTCAAGACATGCGCAATTAAGCAAGATAAACCGGTATATCTTGTTGATAAACATAGTGTCTACCCTCTTATACTCGGCTTTACCATATGGCCCGTCTTGAATTCTTCGTGGTCGGTTAAGCCTTGTCTCAATGTTCTCGTCCAGATAGCGGGAACAAAATGTGGTTGCTTCATCAAGAAGATAACCTTGCATGATAGAACCCTCTGGTCGATTTTTATTGCGTATATACTTCTTAAGAGTGTAGAGGTACCTAATGAAAATATGTTGAATAAATAAATACGGGCATACAGGACAACAATAAATTTATAAATTGCGCGAAATGAAAAATTACACGTACCTCTCGACGGGATCCATCCATTGATATTATACCGGTCCGGCTAACTTCGCCTCAGTTGCAAGATGAACCGTCAAGTTTATTATGATATCAAAGAATGACGGTGGGAAAATACGCTCAAACTTGCAAAGTATCAACGCAATAGAATTTTCTAGTTTATCCAGCGTCACAACCTCCAGTGATTTAGCACACAACTCCCTGAAAAAACAACATAGCTCGTTGATTACTAGACCAACCGAGTCGGGGAGAGAAGTCCCGAGGGCAAATGGAAGAAGGTGCTCCACGATAACATGGTGATCATGACTTTTCAGCCCATCGATCTTGCCCTTCACAATTTTTATTTTCTTGCTGAATGATCCTGAGAAACCTGTGGGGACTTTCAAATCATGCAACACCTGCAGGAATCTTTTCTTCTCCGGTTGTGACATATGATAAGCTGCATTGGGAAGTACAAACTTGCCCGGTTTACCTGCTACCGGTCTATGGTGCAATTCACTTCTTATTCCCCACTCTTGTAGATCCATCCGAGCATTCATGTTGTCTTTCGATTTCCCATCTTTACAAAGAAGCAAGTTAAGTATATCCTCTGATACTCCCTTCTCTATATGCATGACGTCCAGACAATGACGCACTGAATTTGTAGACCGGTACAGAAGCTCGAAGAAAATGCTTAACTTGTTCCAATATGGTGGTTTGACCTGTTTCGTCGGATCCATCCCGAAGGTCACGTTATTGTAACCATCCCATTTAGCAGTCACGTCCTCTCCGGACAATGGGGATGGAGGTCCAAGAAGCTCCTAATGACCATCAAAGTGAACCGTGTCTAACCTATAGGGGTGGTCTGGAGGCAGGAAACGTCGATGGCCGCAATAACAAACCTTCCTGCTAAAATTCAAGAATTTCGATGTTGTATGTTCATGGCAATGAGGACATGCTTTGTGACCATGTACGGACCAACCTGATAGCATTCCATACGCAGGAAAGTCATTAATTGTCCACATTAAAGCCGCACGCAGTATGAAGGTTGTATTTGTGTTTGCATCATATGTCTCTACACCATCAATGAATAAAGATTTCAACTCATCGATCAGAGGTCGGAGATAGACGTCGATATTGTTCCCCGGTGAGTTTGGTCCGTCGATAAGAAGAGGCATCATAAAGTATGATTGGTCCATAGCCAACCAAGGCGACAGATTATAAATTATCATTACAACGGGCCATGTGCTGTGACTTCCAGCCATATAGTTGAATGGACAGAAGCCATCAGTAGCCAGTCCGAGCCGGACATTGCGAGGATCGCTACTGAATATTGCGTGCCTCCTATCGAAATTCTTCCATGCTGGTGAATCTCTTGGATGGCTCATTTTTCCATCTTCACTTGGAGGAGCACGGTGATGCCAAATCATTGCCTCGGCTGTTTTCTTGCACCTGAATAGCCTCTTTAGCCTCTGTGTTATAGGAAAGTATCGTGCTATCTTCACATGTATATCAGGCCTCTTATCAGAATCTTTCGGCTTATACCTGGCCTCTCCGCATGTTGGACACTCTTTCAAATCTGAATTCTCTTTCCGGTACAACACGCAATTTTTAGGACATGCTTGAATCTTCTCGCACTTTAGACCCAAATCAGACATCGTCTTCTGGGCTTCGTACCAGCTGTCGGGCACATTATTTCCCGGAGGCATAGAATCTTTCAAGAACGAAAGAAGCATTGTGAATGACTTGTTGCTCCATCCATTTAGGCACTTAATCTGGAAAAGTTGGACGAACCATGAGAGGGTGGAATACTTCGCATTCTCATAAATTGGTTTCCTAGCATCATTCAAGAAATTTTCATATTTATCCGCACGCGGTCCTTGACCGGAAGGAATGTCATCTTCGGTACGAATAGATTCACCTAGGGCAGCCTCTACCATATCCTCCATTTCTTCTGATGGAAATAAATTACCGTCTTCTCCTTCTGCCGCATTACCGAATTCTTCTTCTTCTCCTGCCGCATTATTGTGTTCTCCTTCTTCTTCTGCCGCAGTACTGCATTCTTCTCCTTCCCCGTGATATTTCCAAGTTGTATAAAGTCTAGTAAACCCATGTTTTACAATATGAAGCTCTGCCAATTCTACCTTCTGCCAGTACTTATTACCACATCTATCGCACGGACAGAGAATCTTCTCTATTATGATCTTATTATGTGCGCGTGCAAATTCAAGGAAAGCAGCAACTCCTGCGACAAACTTAGGTTGCATACGTTGTTTCCAATCCACATACATCCAGTCCTTAACTCTGACGTACTCATGGGCCATGTTAGACTGTATAACATATAAATTGTAGGTTATGCTGACTATATTGAGAAATATAAGAACGGGATAGTTACTGACAAAGGAGAAAATCCGTGTATATGCTTTGTGTGTGCTTTTCTCGTTGAAAAGAATAAATTATCGCACGTATGTTAACCGGTAGACGGGGACTAAATGGCGCTTTTAGTTTCATATATGAGTATCGATGAAAATATGAAGGTTTCATATTATCATATATTGGTTTTAACTTGAACATCTCGAATCACTCTCTAATTATGCGTTTGTTGTGTATTCTTGATGTATGTGTGTGTTTCGGCTGTCGGGGGTAGGCTTCTATCCCATTAAGAATGTATAGAGCGAACACCCATCACTTATGCTTTCAACCGTTTTGAGTAAATTTCGGCAGCACCTCCCCGCTGTTCTCCGAGTACACTGTAATAGAATAGATAATCATTTCAAATCTGTGAAACAACGTTGAAATGAACATCTAATCTATCTTTGTACACGGAGAACCAGCGGAAAGGTACCGACGAAATATCTCGAAATGGATGAAAACACAAGTGAATGAAGGCGTTTGCTTTATACATTCTTAACTTGTCCACACGGGAAAAATCTATGGGTTACCATACGATTGAATTTTCTCGTCACGTAGACTATACGACAGTTGTTAGTATCGAGCTATATTGTCCGATATTTAACAACCTTCATATAGTTCTATGTCACGACGAGCATCGCACGTATGTTAACCGATAGACGGGGACTAAGTGGCGCTTTTAGTTTCATATATGAGTATCGATGAGAATATGAAGGTTTCATATTATCATATATTGGTTTTAACTTGAACATCTCGAATCACTCTCTAATTATGCGTTTGTTGTGTATTCTTGATGTATGTGTGTGTTCCGGCTGTCGGGGGTAGGGTTCTATCCTATTAAGAATGTATAGAGCGAACACCCATCACTTGTGCTTTCAACCGTTTCGAGTAAATTTTGGCAGCACCTCCCCGCTGTTCTCCGAGTACACTGTAATAGAATAGATAATCATTTCAAAGCTGTGAAACAACGTTGGAATGAACATCTAATCTATCTTTGTACACGGAGAACCAGCGGAAAGGTACCGACGAAATATCTCGAATCGGATGAAAACACAAGTGAATGAAAGCGTTTGCTTTATACATTCTTAACATGTCCACACGGGAAAAATCTATCGGTTACCATACGATTGAATTTTCTCTTCGCGTAGACAACTTTCGTATAGTTCTATGTCACGACGAGCATCGCACGTATGTTAACCGATAGACGGGGACTAAGTGGCGCTTTTAGTTTCATATATGAGTATCGAGGAGAATATGAAGGTTTCATATTACCATCGAGTATCATATATTGGTTTTAACTTGAACATCTCGAATCACTCTCTAATGATGCGTTTGTGTGTATTCTTGTTATATGTGTAACATGATTTTAAACCATTGAGATCAAGATTGATAGAACTGATCATCCTACATTGCAATAGCATTCATCAACCAAAAACTATTATTGCAATGGCATTCATCTATAACAATCAACAATTAAAACTACAAATGTAGGATACTGATATCATAAAGCGTTATACGCAACATATGAATTCACATGACTGAAACATGCATCAAAAAAACATGTTCATCCAAAACAAAGGCCACTGTCAACAAATATAGACAAATATGTTATAAAAACAGTAACTAATTAACAAGTTGATTAGCATCTGGATCAAGAAAATGATAGGAAAAACAATTGACTATGATCTATAATGACAAGTCTATTACCATGACTCTCGACTAACAAAGGTAGCTTTTCGTCCTCGGTAGCTTGATAATTGGGATTTCATGGCGAATAAAAATATGCATATGCCGTTTGACCGGGAACTTCAATAGGAAACTCAATGAGGTCGGGTGTATTGAAGTACGCTTTGTATTTCGCTATATCAGGTGATGAAGCCCAAGCCCTAGCTAGCCCCAGCCCACCCCAACCGAACCCTATCGAAGGTAAAGAACATCCTTACACTTTCATATTTCTATTAATGATGCAAGTCTCCACCAAGTCAAATTCTTGCAATATCATTCTTTTTAGAGTATGTCTAATTTAATAGATAGAATTTTCAAAGTTGGGCAACCAAGAAAAAGTAACAAGGGATTTTACATACATGCCAAAGCTTTGATTATTTATTTATTTATTTTCCATTTCATATTAGTACTTTTATATGTTTGATGATGGAAAGAAATACAAATTATATTAGAACATTGTACATACCTAATTTCCACTTGAAATCGGTTTTTTCTTTTATCAGTGCTCGTTGACATATAGTAACAAACAATGTTTGATTAGAAGGACCCAAGATTTTCTTGATCAACAATAATTTTAGTAATCAAACTAGGCTAAAATTGCTGGAAATTCCTCTCAGGTTTGCCAAATTCAGCAAACCCCAACCCCAACCTAACCCTAACCCCAGACCCAGCCCCAGCCCAGCCCTACCACAACCCCAACCTAACCCTAGCCCCAGCCCCAGCCCCAGCCCAGCCCAGCCCCAACCTAACCCTAACCCCAGCCCCAGCTAAACCCCAACCCTAAGCCAAACCCAGCCCCACCCCAACCCCAACCTAACCCTAGCCCAGGCCCCAGCCCCAGCCCAGCCCAGCCCCAACCTAACCCTAACCCCAGCCCCAGCTAAACCCCAACCCCAACCCGTAGCCAAACCCTAACCCCAGCCCCAGCCCCAGCCGAACCCCAACCTAACCCTAACCCCAACCCCAACTCCAACCGCAACCCCTGCCGAACCCCAACTCCAACCGCAACCCCAGCCCCAGCCATGAACCCTAGCCCTAAATAATCAAAAATTTATTTAATTTAGTTGAAGATTTACTAACCTGAACGGCGGCGGCGACGACGAGAACGGCGGCGGCGATGACGAGAACGGCTGCGGCGACGACGAGAATGGCGGGAATGATTTGGGGATTTTGGTTCCCGCGCGATCGAGAGAGAGAGAAAGAGATAAGAGGCGTAGGCGATCGATCTGTGCCCTTTATTAAATCGCTATTTAGTTGCCCCTACGGATTTTCCGTAAGTCCTTTGTTTGTGGCTCCGTAGGGGAAAACACCAAATTAAGAATTAATATTTTTATTCTTGAACGTCTTGGCCCGTAGGGGCAACTTTCTAGCCCTACGGATTAATCCGTAGGGCCAACATAAATCTGCCCCTACGGATTTCAATATCCGTAGGGGCAACCCCCTATTTTACTTGATTAATTAGACCCACTCACATGACCCTTGGCTAAGGTCAACAAATTCACGTGACCGTCCTAACTAATCGCATCATATGCTGTGTAGGAAGACATCACTTAGCTACCGTACACTACGCCTCGGCTATGGTCGACAAACGCATCACGAATACTAAGTACTCTACTTCCTAAAATGACAGAGGGTTGCGGATGGTTTTTAAGAAAAACTTTAACGCTTTGAACTTGATCTCGTTGTAGAATCAAATGGTTTTAAAATGGAGCGCTTTTGAGGCTTTTACTAGTTTCGCTAAAGAGGTCACTCCCGGTGAAGGGATCTCGGCTCTTTCCTCGTCGAATGAAGTGCAGGATATTTACAATACCACTATGCAAAGCAAGAACTAGAAAAAGCAGTCAAAAGAAAAACCGAAGGTTCCAGCATCGACTAATTATTGCTAAAAAGGTCACTCACGGTGAAGGGATCTCGGCTCTTTCCTTATCGAATAAGGTGCTGGATGTTCTACAAGGAACACCGCTATGCAAAGCAACAACTAGAGCTACCTAATTTTTGAAATTCGATTCCACAACATCTTTTAGGTTTATTTTCATTCATTAATCTCATTAATGAATGTCCCATCATGTAAGTCCACCTAAACATCACAGATAAATACAACGTACACTTATGCCATCCGCATTCGCCTCGATGTCCCGTCTGCACCGTTAGGTTAAGTAACTAACGGCAGAGCGGGGCAGGGCTAGCGCGGGTGTAACATATAAGCAACGTCTATATAATATATCATAAATACTATATACAGTATCTATCTGAACATATCACATGATCACATTACAGATAACGCGGCAGAAAACAACATATGAAATATTGAATATTCTAGGACGTCCGTATTTTATTTTGAGCCCCAATAAAACACGGATTCCACGGTCGTGATGAATAGCCAATCCCACACCCGTAGACCCCTACGAGAGCGGCAAGAAACCCTACCAATTCTATAGTTAGGAGACCTGGACTCGACTCCTCGAGGTGGTCTCCCACTGGACCCTAGAACCCGGTTACTTGTGCTCCCCTCCTTGGGTCTATCCTAATGCAGAAAAGTAAATAATATACAATGGTGACATCATCCTCAGCCCGGTAGTGCCCCAATAAAGAATATTACATACAAGTTTTTTACATGAATGAAAATGAAAAACACTCTTCTCACATAAAAACCCCCGGCTATTCAAACACGACGATCCAATATAACATATCCAGCAACACATAACATCACATGTCATCAACGTAAGTAAATATGCGTATCCTAATTGTCGTTGATGTATAGCAACGAAACCGGCGATACTCCACATATTACACTTACGGTCGCTAAAAAGAAAGTGTAAAACTACAACAGTTGGAATCCGCAAACTTTTTAGACATCGGATGCCTAACCAAATGAATTCCTTAGACATCGCATGCCTAACTATTATAAACCCCGCATTTTATTCTCATTATCAAAAACTCTTTTCAATATCAAGTCGGGAAATTCAACATGATTCCCGACATCCTGATCGTATGCTCGTCGCAAACTTTAGTAGACGGCCGCACCCCCGGATGCCGTCGACGAAGTGCACTAAGGCGGAACACCGCTGCCGCGAGCACCCGAACGGATGCTTTTGGCTACGGGGTTCTCCTACAGTCACTTGGTCGGGGCTATGGGGCGTGGCTGTCTATTAAGTTTACCCGGCGAGTATCCGCGTACGCTACGTGATTGCGACGGACTTTTGATCGCATCAAAATTCCGTGGCAACCGATCAATTGAGACTAAAGTGCTATGTTTATAATATTCAAATCGGTTATCTCATAACTATTTGTGGATTCCAAATATTGTATCACATTCCAGATAAATAGATAATGTTAAACTTTTCGATTGAATAATCAAACACCCAAGTTTACCCAAATAGCTCAACACTTGAGGGGAGTTTAAAAACATCCATTTCATGCCACAGTACCAACAGTCCAGCCGTAGAAGGGTCAAGCCAACGCCTCACATGTGGCATGCCGTACTGCCCCAAACCCTAAGGTTCAAAAGGCAGTTCAAGACGGTCACATAATCGAATTAAGGTTTGTTGTCTTCTAGAGGGTCCATCGAGTTACTTGCACGATTTAGACGTTCTTAAACAACGAAAAAATCCAACACTTGGAAATTTTCCGGGTCGGGAAAAAGTGAGTTATTGATATCCGGTCGAACTTTTTAACACTTTCTAAAATTACCCGGAAAAACACATAGACGAAGTTAAACTTTCCGATCGAATCATCGAGTCCCCAATACAACCCAGAAAACTCAACTCTTGAGTATAAATTAAAAATACCCAGAAAACACAGGAATTAAATAAAAAACATTACTGTGCAAATAGTGAAGCAAGAGGCTACAGTGTGGCCGCGGAACCGCCGCGCAACCTAGTGTACGGCCGCGGTTCCGCGGCGCTTTGATGGAGTTAGGATCACATGCTGCACAGTAATTCCTAGAAAACCCTGTTGATATTTTTGAACATTTTTAATTCACAAAAAATCACAATTTCAAAAAATGTACAGAGAAGGGTATAGATTAGGGTTTCGGGGTTCGATCGGATTTCTAACTTCGTCTAGACTTCGCCTAAAGCTCTAGCTAGGCTCTGATACCACTGTAGGGTTCCTAAGCACTCTAACAAGGTTCTACAAGGCATCAACCATGCACGATTCAAATAATTAGACGTGCCGAACAACCCTAATCTAGATCGTTTACTAGAGATAAGGCGAAAACTAGCAAGTTAACAACTTTAACAATAAGTTAAAGGGATTACAACCTTTGTAGATCCGGTCCTTCACTTCTAAAGCTCTGTGTTGACATCCCTTCGCTGTGATCATCGCGATCCCGGACTCTAGTGACGGTTTCCTCGGAGAAATGAACGGGCTAGGTCGTTGACTTCGAGGCCGAAGATGATCTACTTCGAGGAGGCTCAAACTCAAGCTCCATCTTCACTAGGTCAAGAACTTTGTGAAGAGAACACCCTAAACTAAATGGCAAGTAGTAAAGGATGATGAAATAGGAAGTTGGTACACTTTGGATTCGGATTTCTCACTCTAATTCTTCACTTGAAAATTTCTAGCAAGGTTTTTCTTCTTCTTGAAGAATAAGAAGAAGAAAGAAAAGAATATCAATTAATTAAAAGGAATAATCAAGTGAAGTCTATCATAATGCAACCATGGGTGAGTTAAACTTTGTAGAGACTAAACTAGAGTTTAAGTTAATGGTTAGGTTAATGAAAATCTCATGCAAAACAAAATGGTTAGACTTTGTCAAAAATGCTTGAAAGCTTCATGAAGCTTCAAGCAAAGACAAAGAAAACCACCATTTTGTTTTACCAAAACAAATAAAAACCTAAACATGGTGTAAGTCATACACACACCCAAGTTTGCATGTATCATCAATCATGATACAAACTAGTGCACAAACGTATATCATATATGCAACTTGTGCACATCAAGTGAGAAAATCAATTTAAAGTGAACTAATACTAGTTAATATAAAGTAATATATCAAATATATAATTATACATTAAATTATTAAATCAATACTTGATTTAATGATCCGGTCATATCGCATATAACCGACTAATATCTTGTGTATCAATATATTGAATCAACACTTGATTCGGTAACCCGGCTATATCACATATAACCGACCGATGATACAAATCGCAAGAATAGAACACAGTATCACATAATGGTATTATTCTCGGTCCCGCACATATCTCATATGCGCTCCTATTTCGTTTCGCTTGAGCCAGGAAACCTCTGTGTAGGACTCTAAAGACTCGTCAATACGCCGGCAGTAGGTGGTGATCATATCAATCACCAACAAGCCGCAAGCGGTCTGCTAAACGTAACGGCCACCCGGGTATTGAGCGATCAGAAGATCAATGAGCAAGCCTGCTCACACTCTTGCGAATCCAACCAGTAACACTTACCACACAGTCCGGTCTGTTCGTCTAATATGTCACATATCTCGCCTAGGGGTGGTAAACGTCAGACCCCAGCAGCTTGATAAGTCATGCCGATGTAAGGTCCATAACAAGCATGAAATTACTGATAACACTTACCAGTAAATCAGTGCAACCCTGGCCAGGGATTTCCAGTTATGGCCAGTCGAGCATAGCGCAACATCAACCCCCAATACCGGGAGAGACGAATCCCCTCCTATCGCTCATTGCCTCCATATGAATCGGGACTGTACCCAAAAACCACATGTTTGCACGACTAAGTAGAGCCGTGGTAGGGTGGAAATCAAAGCACAGTAGGAGACACACAAGACTCTATGACGATCTCCGGTCAACAGACTAAGCTGTACCAGTGTCACCAGAGAACTGCCATCTGACGTGAGGTATAATACTATCTGGGAGTTCTCGGCGAGTCCGTCCAGTGTACCCAGTCTCCACTGAGCACCTGCATACCCTCTCTGATGTCAAACACCAATGGATATGGGATCATCCATCGCCCATCACATGGGTCGAGAAGATATACGCTAGTCTACTCTGGAATATCGATGCCCCGTCTCGATATCCCTACGACTAGGAACATTGAAGGATGTACTCATGGACTACCCAGGCCCCACTAGTATGTGTAAGTCCATGCTACCCTTCCCCGGTTCTTACGGGGTTGCGGAAGTGGTGAAAAACGATTTTCAAGAGGATGGTAACATGGACTACCAATACGGATCTTTGTTAAACTACTAACTAACAACCTAACAAGAGTTTACCTACTCGGTTAGGGGGCTATACCTTTCTTGAACTCCTTCGTCTTTGACTCCTCCCGGTGTACGGATCGGCCTCACCTCGTCGTCTCCTTGCGCCGAATATGGATCCACCCGAAAGCTTCTACCTTTGGCTTCTTCTTCGAACTTTGAAGAAACTAGATCACTTGACTTGCTAGGCCTTGTGAACTAGAATGAGTAGAGGAATGTTTTGGTGTCTTTTTATCTCTAAGGCAATGAGTCTCAACACATGAGAATGGTTTGCCTTGAGGTAGAGAGAGCAAGAGGAAGAGGGAGAGCTTGAGAATGAGAGAGCTCAAGAGAGAGAAAGCCAAATGAAAAGTGAGCCCCTCTTTTCTCATCCAACCTCTCATAATCCAAAAGCTTCATGAGCCATAATGGTAATCAAGTATTATGTGATGGTTCATATCATATCAAAGGCAATATCATTTTCATGCACTCATTTTGCAAACCACAACAAGCAAGCAAAAGTCTTTGTATGAAAGATGACAACCATTGTAATGATGATGGTCAACTAGTCCAACCTAGTCAACCGGTCAACAAAGTCAACCCCTCAACAACCATGTCACTATAATACTTAATTAATATTATTGCTAATCATATTTCTTATTCTCATTAGGGTTTAGCTAAAAGTCAATGGTCAACAGTCAACAGTCAACAATCCCAATGAGAATCCTCTGCTTCTGTCACTCTGTCAACTGTGCATACACACATGCATCCGCGTTCCGAGGAACACGAATACATACGAGATAAAACCAATCCCAAAATATACACTAGGATCTGGCTTAAACCAAAGCCCGCTAGTGTTAACTGTCCGGACACCAAACGTGCACAAGTGCACGGATGTGACCGAACCCTGTCGCAAAACCATGCGACCTCTACTCTTTTGCCTAAAGGCGAATAGTTTTCTGTGTGGGACTCTAAAGACTCGACACTACGCTGGCAGTGGGTTTAACCACAGACTGCAAGCGGCACTAGCTGTGCGTAACGGTCCCCAGGTAGATGCCGACAAGAAGACGGACGAGGTGAAACCCATCTGAACTCCGACTGAGCCTGAATGTGACAATCTATGTACAGTCCGGTCTGTTCATCTGATACATCGCATGGCGGGCCTAGGGGGCGGTAAACGTCAGTCCCCTAATAGTGGTACAAGTCGTGTCGGAGTGAAACCCAGAACACCCTGAGATAGCACTGGAAACCTACCAGTATATCTCGCTTGCCCAGGCCAGGGACTACTCGTGTAATGGCTCTCCTAGACACTGCGCGATGTCAACCCCCAATACCGGGAGAGACAAATCCTGTCTAACTGTCACTGCCTCCAAGTGCTTCGGGACTGCACCCAAAAACTACATGTTTGCACGACTCCTTTGAGCCGTGGTAGGGTAGTAATCAAAGTACAGTGGGAACACACTCGAGGCGAAGTGACAGTGTCAAGTCAGCGGACTAAGCTGTACTCATGTCACCTGGGAACTGATAACTGACGATAGGTATAGTACCAACCAACAGTTCCCGACAAGTCCTGTCCAGTGTACTCGTAACCCAACGAGCACCCGCATACTATCTCCAGTATGACGTACTGATGGCTGTGGGACAGACCATCTCCCCTGCTGGGATGAGAAGCGCATACGCTAGTCTATTCCGGAGTATCGATGCCCTGTCTCGATAGTCCTGCGACTAGGGACCAGTATAAGGATGTGCTTATAGATTACCCAGCCCCCACGAGTGTGACTGCCATCACAACGCTGGTATCAAGCAAAGATCCTAAGGGCTCTACTAATATGTATAAGCGATATGCTAAAAGAAACACATGCACATATTGAAGTAGAAACAAACCAAGTAGCATACTGCCATTTTGAGCAAGATTGTATTTACAACTGTGAATATCCCAAGCTTCCATTAAGTAATATACAAGCTAGTATGATACTGTAATGGCCTCTAGGGCATATACACTAACAATCTCCCACTTGCACTAAGGCCATGAACTGGCGTATCGAAGACCTATCATCTCGATCAGCCGCTCGAACTGAGTCTGGGGTAAGGCCTTCGTGAGTGGGTCAGCAGTGTAATCTTTTGTATTTACTCTCTTTACCTCGATCTCCCGGCAATCTACGATCTCCCTGATCAGGTGGTACCGCCTCAAAATGTGCCTGGACTTCTGATGGGACCTGGGTTCCTTCGCTAAAGCTATAGTGCCGTTGTTGTCACAATACAGCGGTATGATTAATCCAAAATTTCGTAATTACCGCAATCAGAAACGGCGTCGCTTCGCAGCTAGCCGGTGAGTACGGGTCGATCCACAGAGACGGGTAAATTCCTTTTATGTGTTTTAACGAGTTGATTCAATTTGTCGTTTTCATTGGTTTATAAAAATCTATAAAAACTAGATCTAATTAATCTAATTAGAAGTCTTGCTAAGGTTAGGCTTAGGGGAAGTTTTGGAGATTAACGTTTCCTTCACCGTTTTCAATGCCTTCTTTTTTTAGATCTATTAGGTGTTATGTTAATTATCAATAAAGTGGATACGAATCTTTTGGGAAGATGTTTCTTCCTCTAGATTCGTATCCTTCCTTTGTTGATAATTACCCTAACCCCCATTGAAAACGCGCGCAACCGGCCCTTTATACTACGGTTCACCGTTACCTCGATGGGTAGGATGCCGCAGGGAGCGGATGTGTGCGTATGCATGGAGTTCTAACTCTAAAGTGAAGATGACATTGAAAGGGGTGAGAGATCTCATCTCTCAACCCTTTCGCTAAGGCTAACCCTAACAAGCGAGGAGACTACTCGCTCATTAGGGGATGATAAATTATACTAGAAAATAAAAGCAAGGAAATAAATTACCTACAGATTTGATGGCTCCCTCCAAGTAGAAGACAGAATAGATCTGAATGTCACTCCCAGAAATTCTGAATTTCATTTATTGAAAAGAGGCATACATTTTTCAGATCTAAGATTACAATTTATAGGAAAATAGGAAACCTAGGGTTACAGACTCTCGCACTTGCGCAATTACAGATTTGCCCACGTAAAATCCCAACATCCGAACCGTCGCACCGACCCAGAGATTTTCCACCGACACGGGCGCTTGATGGCCGCGGATCCGCGGCGCCAGGCTGGGTTTGGCCGCGGATCCACGGCCAAACTGTGGACTTGGGCTGTCAAACTTTGGGGTTATTTCTTGGTATCTTGGGCTTCTTAGTTTTATACTTCTTTTTCACTGTTGGCTTCTCACTCTTCTCCAGATCTTCAGTGAAGACTTGTATTGGGCTTTTTAACCGTTTCACCTTGACATTCGTTGCCTTGCACCTATGTGAACTGGGCTTGACTAGGATCCGTCTAATAGTTGGTTAAAAGTCCCTTTTCTGTTGTTTTGTGTCTTTTTCACTGTATTTGCTCCAGAAACCTGTATCTTGTAATTGCAACAAACGTGCGTCAAGAGTACCTGTTTATTTATAAAAAGGATAAGAATAGGGGAGTGATAAATGCAATATTATAGTCTGAACAAATACCCCCAAACTTACCTTTTGCTCGTCCTCGAGCAAACTTATTATTTTATTCTCTAAAATCCTAACCACACTTTCGCAGGGAAACGCGATTGCACTGAGCACGTGCAACAAGCCGTTAAACCTCTAGGTGTCCCTAGTAGGAGGAGTGTTGTCTCCTGAGGGTTTTCAGCGGATACTACCCACAAAATCCTATCAATTCAGCCCATTAACTTTTGTTCTCCAATTAGGTCTTCTAATAAGGAATTCTATTATCTTCTACTTGTAAATTGTCCACCCATATTCTTCACGCTTCCTCATTATTTAACTTAAGATTATATATGTTATGTAGACCTACTTAGCTTTCGGCATCTCTTAAATCTTCCTTCTAGGGTTTCATCTCCACTTAGGAATTTCTATCAACTCTATTAAAGATACAAGTTCTATTCTTCATTCCTTTCTCTTATCTAGATTCCAATCACATACCCCTACGTGTGTGTATAGATCACCCCTACACTTGGAGATTCAAATCAAGCAATCATGCCCTTCGTCCGTTGTCCAAAGTACTAATTAGTTGGTGAATTTAAATGGAATTTGCTTACACATCCTTCATGCGACCGTTAATACTTCTTGAGGTACCAACGATCGATTACAAAATGCGTTTGCAATTTAAAGCGTACTTCCTAGTTCTTGCAATACCCAAGGCTTTAGCAGTGACTCCCAAACCAGTTGGTCTAAGGCACTAGGTGATGAAGCACCCTCGCTAAATATTTTTCTATTTTTGCAGCCTTAAGTGATCACAAAAACCAGTGTCCATTTTTTTATTCTTTATTCACCCTTTTTCTTTTATTTTCTTCGTACTAAGGACTTTAGACAAGAGCATTTCAAGGTCTCTTCTACTATTCCAAGTTTCAAGGTGCGTGATTGTGCCATTTGTAGGGTATACGTTTTCAGAATCTAGACTTAAGCTAGGAACTATTTTTCAAACTTATACTTTAATAAGAACATCAATACTCTTCCCTTGTTTCGACTTAGCCTAGGAAGTGAACCCAAAATATGCCTATTTCTAAATAAACTACAAGGCATATACTTTCTACCGTTAAACTTTAAGGAAGGTTATTTTTAGGGTTTTTAATTTACTAAGTCTAAGATCTAGTTGTTCCTAACCAGTTAACCTATTTGTCAAACTCAAGTCAATTATAGCCAAGATTGAATACAATAATTTTTATAATTTTTGAAATTTTTCAATTTTTATGGGTTTTCAAATAAATATGCAAATGCAAAAAATATGTACACATGAATGCGAAGGAAGAAGACGTACCGAGCATACCCCCAAACTTGAACTTGACAGTGTCCTCACTGTCATGCTAAACCAAGAGGGTCAAAATACCGATACTCCCCTGTTTATTTATTTATAGTTTTTTTTTATTTGTTAACAAAAATATATACAAAAAGACCCTCCCCCAAACTCATTTAAACTATGTTAGACATTACTGCCAAACTTTGCATCGCCCAAACGTCAACACCAACAATTTGAAAAATTTATCAGTAAAGGATATTGGTTGGTGGAAAAATAAGTTGTGGTGGTTCGCAAAGAATTGGGGAAGATAGAAGTAGTGGTATGGGAGGTGTGGAGGTAAATATACAGGTGATGGTGATGCATCGAAACGAGAATGTAAATGATCAGCAATCAGTGGAGTGTTGGCATTCTCATACCTTATTAAAAGAAATGGGGGTATTTCAACTTCTAAGGGAGGAAGTTGGCTCACCACAATACCCCCAAGATGTTCCTGTGGGTCCTCTATTGACATGGCATCATCCATCAATCGTGTATGATATTCAATTATCTCCTCGATGTCCACCATAGTCCAACTGAAAACTTGCCGCCTATCTTGTAAGACTTTTAAAATAGCGTTCTCTTGCTCGAAGGCTAGAGAGGCTGATATGATAATGGGAAAAGTCTCATTCTCACTTATGTAAGCACATTTAAGGTGAGGCGGTAAGGATACTAGTTCGAGTTTCGGAGGCGAAAGAATCATTGCGGAATCTACCTCGAACTCAAAGGACTCTAACACAGGTTCGAAATCACTGCAAACAGCCGATTCGGATGGTTCGACTGACTCATCCAAAAATTCAAACGACTCATATTCGGGCTGTGAGTCGTCATCATCCAAAAAAGTGAAACATTCATAATCAACATCGGTTGTGTCAACGGTAGTAGGCTCAAAGAGGGACGCACTAGTGGCGTCAAAACTGTTTTCATCAAATAGAAATCTTTCAAGCTCGCAGTCCTCCTGCGTGATTTCGTGAATAGAGCAAACTTCTCGTGTACTAGTTTTAGGCACGGGGGGCAGACTTCCCATCTTATAAATATTGAACTCACTAGACCTCTTTCCGAAGGATAGAGTCATGGAGCCATTGCGACAATTTATTACAGCATTGGAAGTGGCCAAAAATGGTCGACCAAGAATCACCGGAATTTGGTTTCTTGGGTTAGCAACAGGTTGTGTATCCATAACGATAAAATCAATGGGGAATATGAATTCCCCGACTTTGATCAACACATCCTCTAGTTGACCCCTTGGATAGGTGATTGATCGATCAGCCATTTGGAGAGTGCAATGAGTGGGTTTCAACTCTCCAACCCCTAATTGTTCATACACGGAGTAAGGAATCAGGTTAACACTAGACCCAAGATCTAAAAGTGCTCGATTAATTTTCTTATCCCCAATTGTGATTGAAATAGTAGGACAGCCGGGTCCTTTCGTTTTTGGGGTAAGGTTTGATAGTGGTTAATAGCATTGCTCACTGCACTAGCCACTAGCACTTTCTTGGGTACTTGAGACGCCTTTCTCTTCGAGGTGCACAAGCCCTTTAAGATTTTCGCGTATGAAGGGACTTGTTGAATAGCATCCAAGAGAGGTATATTTATGCTAACCTGCTTAAATATTTCCACAATCTTCTCCACTTGTGTATTTGGTTTATTAGGACTCAACCAGTTTGGGAATGGAGCGTTCTGAAAATTTGTTGAGTCAAAAGTCTGTGGAGTAGAATGTGGAGTAGGAACGGATCCCGGTGTGGATATGTTCGTGTTGTGAGAAATGGGTCCGTTCGAGTCAGGAGAAGTAGAGCCGTGTGAAGGGTGGAGAATAGGCTCTAAAGAAAAAGGTGAAGAAGGAAGTGAAGAAAATGAAGAAGGTGAAGAAGAACCACCGGCGGGGATGTCATCACTAGTTCCCACATTATTTTGCAACTCTCTTCCGGATCTCAACGTGGTCACCGCATTGACATTGTGATTGTTATATGCGTTTTGTGGGTGACCGGGATTGGGCAATGGTTGAGATGGAAGCTTTCCCTTTTCTCTCTCGCTCAACGCAGCAGTTAATTGTGCAATTTGTGCCTCAATAGATTTGATACTTTGATCGTGTGAGGCATTGTTATTCATTAAAGATTGAACATAACTTTCAAATCTTGCTGCGGATTCTGTAGTTTGCTTAAGAAATGCATCTAGACTTTTTTCGAGCGAGGTAACCTTATCATCATTTGGTTGAACCAAATTGTTCATTTGATTTGTATAAGGTTGTTGTTGGAAAGGTTGCTGGTTTTGAGTTTGTGAAGGTGCTTGTTGTTGTTGTGGAGGAGGTCTTTGAAAATTGTTATTTCCTTGGACTTGTTGATTTTGGTTCCAAGCGAAATTTGGGTGACTCCTCCACCCCTGATTGTATGTCGAAGAGTACGGATCATTTCTTTGTCTTTGCTGGAATGCAGCATTGACTTGATCCTGCCCTTGAATAGGTGTATTATAAGGACACTCTTCGGTTAAATGCGATGGGTTCGAACAACAAGCACAAACAGTTCGTGTGGGTAGAGTAGGGGCAGGAGAAGTCGATGAGATTTTTGTCTCAATGGCTTCTAGCTTTTTCATAAGTGAGGCCATCTCGGCCTTCATAGCAATCGACATATCTATTTGATGTATGCCTACCCTAGATTGACCAACTGAAGAAGATGATGTGGTCTTGGTACTCTCCCACTGAATTGTTTGCTCACTTAGGTCCTCAAGAAACTGCCAAGCTTCGTCGCTAGACTTGGAGAGAAAATGACCTTGACATATTGTTTCTAGCAACTGCTTCGTTGCTGCGTTCAATCCCTCGTATAATGTTTGGCAAAGTTGCCAATTTTCTATCCCATGATGAGGGCATTGAAAAAGTAGGTCTTTAAATCTCTCGAAGCACTTCCAGAATGGTTCGGACGGAAGCTGTGAAAATTGTATAATCTCGTTTCGGATTCTAGCAGTTTTATGATGAGGATAGAATTTTTTTAGAAAAGCTCTTACAAACTCGTCCCAATTTCTAATGGAGTGTGATGCGGTGAGCCACTTCTCGGCTAGGTCACATAAGGTAAAAGGAATGACCCTTAGCCTTATTGCGTCATCACTTAATTGGGTTGTCTTCATCATGCTGCAAACGTTTTGGAATTTATTAATGAAAATATATGCATCTTCGGATTCCAAACCATGAAACTTAGGCAGCATATTGATGAAGTGTGGTTTTATTTCAAAGTTGTCCCCATTCGCCGGTAGGGGTGAAAGACATGTAGGTAAGGAAGTGCGGACGGGGTAGAAGAGATCCTAGAGCGCGACTCGTGCGGGCGCTACAACAGGCGGAAGATTCGGGTTATTCGCACCTGGCGGAGGTGGAAACATTCCCGTCGGTAAGGTATCGTTGGGGTTGAATCCCGACATACCTTCGAAAGAAGAATTTGAGGTTGGAGGTAAGGAAATGGACGGAAGTTCGTCGAAGGGTTCGTCGAAGGGTTCGTTGAGGTTGGATCTAATTAATCTAATTAGAAGTCTTGCTAGGGTTAGGCTTAGGGGAAGTTTTGGAGATTAACGTTTCCTTCACCGCTTTCAATGCCTTATTTTTTTAGATCTATTAGGTGTTATGTTAATTATCAATAAAGTGGATACGAATCTTTTGGGAAGATGTTTCTTCCTCTAGATTCGTATCCTTCCTTTGTTGATAATTACCCTAACCCCCATGGAAAACGCGCGCAACCGGCCCTTTATACTACGGTTCACCGTTACCTCGATGGGTAGGATGCCGCAGGGAGCGGATGTGTGCGTATGCATGGAGTTCTAACTCTGAAGTGAAGATGACATTGAAAGGGGTGAGAGATCTCATCTCTCAACCCTTTCGCTAAGGCTAACCCTAACAAGCGAGGAGACTACTCGCTCATTAGGGGATGATAAATTATACTAGAAAATAAAATCAAGGAAATAAATTACCTACAGATTTGATGGCTCCCTCTAAGTAGAAGACAGAATAGATCTGAATGTCACTCCCAGAAATTCTGAATTTCATTTATTGAAAAGAGGCATACATTTTTCAGATCTAAGATTACAATTTATAGGAAAATAGGAAACCTAGGGTTACAGACTCTCGCACTTGCGCAATTACAGATTTGCCCACGTAAAATCCCAACATCCGAACCGTCGCACCGACCCAGAGATTTTCCACCGACACGGGCGCTTGATGGCCGCGGATCCGCGGCGCCAGGCTGGGTTTGGCCGCGGATCCGCGGCCAAACTGTGGACTTGGGCTGTCAAACTTTTGGGTTACTTTCTTGGTATCTTGGGCTTCTTAGTTTTATACTTCTTTTTCTCTGTTGGCTTCTCAATCTTCTCCAGATCTTCAGTGAAGACTTGTATTGGGCTTTTTAACCATTTCACCTTGACATTCGTTGCCTTGCACCTATGTGAACTGGGCTTGACTAGGATCCGTCTAATAGTTGGTTAAAAGTCCCTTTTCTGTTGTTTTGTGTCTTTTTCACTGTATTTGCTCCAGAAACCTGTATCCTGTAATATGCAACAAACGTGCGTCAAGAGTACCAGTTTATTTATAAAAAGGATAAGAATAGGGGAGTGATGAATGCAATATTATAGTCTGAACACGGTATTGGATCAACACTGGGAGGAACCACCTGAAGCTCCATGAGGAACTTCTTCATCCATACAACTTCCTTTGCGGCATCGCATGCAGCTATGTACTCCGCTTCCATAGTAGAGTCGGCAACGGTTTCCTGCTTGGAACTCTTCCAGCAAACTGCCCCTCCATTGAGGGTAAAGACATAACCCGACATGGACTTGGAGTCATCCCTGTCACTCTGGAAGCTGGAGTCAGCAAAGGCCTCGATCTGGAGGTCTTTTCCGCCATACACCAAGAACATCTCCTTAGTCCTTCTCAGGTACTTGAGAATGTTCTTTACTGCTATCCAGTGTTTCTCCCCTGGGTTCGACTGATACCGTCTTACAACGCTCAATGCGTATGCTACATCTGGTCTGGTACACAACATCGCATACATAATAGATCCTACCGCAGATGCGTAGGGTATTGATGACATGCGAGCCCTTTCCAAATCAGTCTTGGGAGACATCTCTTTGGAGAGGGTGATTCCGTGACAAGCCGGTAGATTACCGCGCTTGGAATCTTCCATACTGAATCGTTTCAGTATGGTGTTGATGTACCTTGACTATGAAAGTCCCAACATCCTTTTAGATCTATCACGATAGATCTGGATCCCCAAAATTTAGTTGGCATCGCCCAGGTCCTTCATGGAGAACCTATGTTACAAGAATCATTTGACTGACTGTAACATAGGAATATCATTTCCTATTAGGAGAATGTCATCGACGTACAAGACGAGGAATACCACATTACTCCCTACAATCTTACTGTAAACGCATGGTTCATCTGGGTTTTTGATAAAGTCGAATTCTTTGACAGTATCATCAAAGCAGATGTTCCAACTCCGCGATGCCTGTTTGAGTCCATAGATGGACTTGAGCAACTTGCACACTTTACCGCTGCTCCCACTCTGAATGAATCCCTCTGGCTGATCCATATAGACGCACTCTTCCAAATATCCATTTAGGAAAGCCGTCTTTACGTCCATCTGCCAGATTTCATAATCGTGGAAGGCAGCAATGGCAAGAAGGACCCGAATGGATTTCAGCATAGCTACTGGAGAAAAGGTTTCGTCATAGTCCAAACCAGGTCTTTGACGAAAACCCTTTGCAACAAGTCTAGCCTTATAGATCTCAACCTGTCCATCTACACCAATCTTCCTTTTGAAGATCCACTTGCATCCTATGGGTTTTACCCCGTCTGGAGCAACGTCCAACGTCCATACTTTGTTGGTGTACATGGACTCCATTTCGTTCCGCATTGCATCCAGCCATTTTATCGAGTCACCGCTCTGAATGGCTTGCTGGAAGCTAGTAGGCTCATCATAATCGATAGTGCAATCCTCTCTATCCCCATCTATGAGAAAACCGTAGTATCTCTCGGACGGATGAGACTGCCTACTACTCCTGCGGAGCGGCGCAGGAATGTCCAGTTCTCCTGAAACTTCTGGTTCATCCAAGCTTTCAGTAACAGCTTGTGGTTCTGGAATTTCTTCCAGTTCTATTGTGCTCCCACTTATCTGATTTTCCAAAAATTCAGTTTCTAAGAAGTAGGCATGCGGAGAAACAAAAACTTTTTGTTCTTCTGCGGAATAGAAAAGATACCCCCTGGAGTTCTTTGGGTATCCCATAAACATACACAGTACTGAGCGTGCCTCGAGCTTGTCCGCATGCTGCTTTTTTACAAAAGCTGGACATCCCCAAACCTTAAGATACTTAAGACAGGGTTTCTTCCCACTCCACATCTGATATGGGATGGTAGGCACAGTCTTGGTTGGATCCTTGTTCAAGAGATATGCAGCTGCTTCTAGTGCATAACCCCAGAAAGATTGCGGCAACTCATCCTTACTCATCATGGAACGAACCATATCCAATAGGGTTCGATTCCGCCTTTCAGATACACCGTTGTGTTGTGGTGTGTATGGAGGAGTACGCTGAGAGAGAATTCCATTCTCGTTTAAGTAGTCCAGAAACTCAGCACTCAAGTATTCACCACCTCGATCAGATCTCAGTGTCTTTATACTTTTGCATGTTTGTTTTTCAACTTCATTCTTGTATTCCCGAAATTTCCCAAAGGCCTCAGATTTGTGCTTCATTAAGAAGACATGTCCATACCTAGAGAAATCATCTGTGAAAGTAATGAAGTATGAATAACCACTTCGCGCATGTGTAGACATTGGACCATACACATCACTATGTATGAGTCCCAAGAGCTCGCTCGCTCTTACTCCGTGTCCAGTGAACGGAGTCTTTGTCATCTTTCCCATGAGACAAGATTCACAAGTGGCATAAGACTGATACTCGAACGGATTCAAGTATCCCTCTTTATGTAACTTAGCTAATCGTGTCTCATTGATGTGACCCTGTCTACAATGCCATAAGAAAGCCTGATTTGTTTCCGGAGACTTTCTTTTAAGTGTGTTCTGGACACTGAATATCTGAGCTTGATTTAATACGTATATCCCGTTATTTAATGTACCTGACCCAATCATAACTTGATTTAGGTGGATGTTTACTACATCGCTTACAAAAGTAAATTCATATCCTTCCTTAGAAAGTAAGGATACAGATATGATATTACAAGTCGCATCTGGTACATACAAACAGTTACGTAAAATCAATATCTGCCCAGTTGTCAGTCCAAGATGATATTCCCCTACGGATTCAGCATCCATGCTCATTCCGTTAGCAACCCTGAGAGTCATATCACCTTTCCTGATAACCCTACGGTTTCTCAGAGCCTGTAATGAATTACAGATGTGAGATCATGATCCGGTATCCAATACCCAGGAAGTAGGGTTAACTGACATACAGTTCTCTATCACAAACACGCCCGAAGCCAAAGCCACAACATGCTTCGAATTCTGGCTACTGGCTTTACTAGCCCTGCAATCCTTCTGCCAATGTTCATTCCCGTTACAATAGGAACGTCCTTCTTTTACTACATCCAGTCCTGAAACTTTTGCCCTTGCTTTTCCTTCTTCTTCCCTGGTTTCCTTCAGGGTATAAGCAGAGCGCAGGGACTGTAGAATTAAGTCAGTACTTGACCCATTCTCCAACGTATTCTTCAGGTCCGTGAGCTCAAAATAGCTGGTCTCTGTAAGGACGTTGCCCCTTACAGATGACCCGACAGCCAATCTCGCTTGAAGCAATTCGTTCGAGGTCTCATATCTTGCGATACGAGATTGCTCTCCATATAAATCTTTGTTATGGAGGAAGATAGAAACTGAGTCCATCTTCTCGTGCTGCCTCTGGTTTGCACCATTAACTGAGGCTAACACGAGGCACTTGGCTTTTGCACAGTCTTTTTCCGATGTCCTACGGATGTAAATATCCGTGACAGGGGAAACTGGACCTGAGACGGTAGGGGTTTGATTAGTTAAGAGGTGTCCTAGCTTGTCATGGGCAATGGACATCTAGACAGACCTTTGCCAGTCAAAACAGTCAGATTCAGTCATTTTATTATCTAGATGTAACCTATGTCTGGTCACTGGGTCGCTGCAATTAAGAGAGAGAGAAGACAACACTCAGCATGATGCTTCTTGCAAGTTTAGATTGGTTTTTAATTTATCTAAACAGGATGGCTCCCACTGTCTCTCAAATCCCTCCTCAAACCATAAAGGAAGAATTAGTCGGGATAAGTCTCACCATACAATACTTGCTTAACCGTTCAGCCAGGCTGGTGTCGGTACTTCGAGGGAGGCTTTCCAACGCTTTCGCGAAGTTCCTTAATTAAATAACCTCTTTTCCCTGTCGGCGTAGCCCCGCTAACACCTTTCTAGGCACCTACTTGGTTTATAGCATTGATCGTTAAGTGAGAAAGTTCCGGAGGAGTAGCATATACTCACAGTAGGATCGGGATCCAAATATCATCATGTGATAAACTGAAGGAATCCTACCAGAATCATCGCACTCCAAATGGTATGCAACGCTCACAAGTTTCAGTTCTTTTGAAACTCCCGATGTGGATTTTTGCCCCATGCTCTTATGACCTTGACGAAGGTCAACAAATCATAAGTCACATGTCAAGTTCTACCCGTCATTGTCCAGGTTAATTTGAACCCACCCGTATATACCCTTGACGAAGGTCAACAAGGTAATACGACTGTCCCAAACCAACGCATCTATCTATGCTACATACGAACACCCAACAGCTACCAATCACTATGCCTTGACGAAGGTCAACAAACATAGCTTGAATACTATTGAACATTCATATGAAACGACGGAGGGCTACGAATGGTTTTGGCGAAACCTTGAACGTAGTGAACTTGATATAATCGAAGGAACTTTGATAGCTTTTAAAAAGAGTGGCTTAAGCTCCGCGTTTAAAAGTTATTTTTGAAAAGAAACCGAGTGGGTTTTTGAAAGTGTTCCAATGACTTTTACATGGTTTATTTTTCTTGCATTAGTTCTTTTAATGCGTATTTTTCTTGCATTAGTTCTTTTAATGCATCCCATCATTTAATCCTACCCTTGCAGAAAACAACCAAAATATGACGTACGCTTATGCCATTCGCATTCGCCACGAGGCCCCGTCATTACCCGTTAGGTTACTTAACTAACGACAGAGCGGGGGCTGGGCTAGCGCGGCTGCAAAACATAAGCAACGCCTAAATAATATCATACTTAGATACATTGCAATGATAGCCATTTCAGATCACAGATGAATACATTGGATATACTAGGAATCCGCAATTCGTACGAGCCTGTAACGAAAAGCGGATTACACGGTCGCGATGAATAGCCAAAACCCCACCCTAGACCCCTACGGGTGCGGCAAACTACCCGCCAAATATCCGAAGTGGAGCAACCTCCCTCAACGACGTGAGTAGGCCACTCGGCACTTCGAGATACCCGGTAGTTTGTGCACCCCACCTTAGGTCTATCCTAGGAGCAAAAACAGTAAAAAGAAATTATACAATGACAGCTACAACCCCGACCCGGTTGTGCGGCCAAAAATAATATTACATCAATTTACATATTACATGAATTGAAAGATAAAAGAAAACTCTCATCTCACAACCCCCCGGCTATTCATCCGCGACAATCCAATGAATTCATATACACATACCATCAACATTACAGATCACAGATATGTATAACTCCCACTAATCGACGTATAGCGATTAGCGGACGTTCAATACATATATCACATCACAGATATAAACCCGTTAGCCTTAGTCTTTAGAAGTTCGATAAAAATACGGATTTTCAAGCCCCAAAAACAAATTTTTCTTTCTGGAAAATCTGGGCTGAAAAGACATGCTCCAAAAATCCCAAAATACCCCTATGAACAAACTGCAAAATTAAAACCCCACGGCCGAGTCAACTCGGCCGCGGATCCGCGGCGGGAGCAAGCTCCTGCCGTGGATCCACGGCGCGTTGATCGATTCAGTGGGCCAATTTTTTGCGGTTTCTTCTAAAAACCCAGAGTCGATTTTTGGTATATCTCAAATAATTTTTACAGCACTTTGAAAATCGACAGAAAGTTTGAGTTCTGGGTGTATTTCGCGACTTTTTCTCCGATCGAACTTCTACTTACATTGCTAACATGTTAGATAATGTTTAACTAGGCTCTGATACCACTGTAAGTCCATGCTACCCTTCCCCGGTTCTTACGGGGTTGCGGAAGTGGTGAAAAACGATTTTCAAGAGGGTGGTAACATGGACTACCAATACGGATCTTTGTTAAACTATTAACTAACAACCTAACAAGAGTTTACCTACTCGGTTAGGGGGGCATACCTTTCTTGAACTCCTTCATCTTCGACTCCTCCCGGTGTACGGATCGGCCTCACCTCGTCGTCTCCTTACGCCGAAGATGGATCCACCCGAAAGCTTCTACCTTTGGCTTCTTCTTCGAACTTTGAAGAAACTAGATCACTTGGCTTGCTAGGCCTTGTGAACTAGAATGAGTAGAGGAATGTTACGGTGTCTTTTTATCTCTAAGGCAATGAGTCTCAACACATGAGAATGGTTTGCCTTGAGGTAGAGAGAGCAAGAGGAAGAGGGAGAGCTTGAGAATGAGAGAGCTCAAGAGAGAGAAAGCCAAATGAAAAGTGAGCCCCTCTTTTCTCATCCAACTTCTTATAATCCAAAAGCATCACGAGCCATAATGATAATCAAGTATTATGTGATGGTTCATATCATATCAAAGGCAATATCATATTCATGCACTCATTTTGCAAACCACAACAAGCAAGCAAAAGTCTTTGCATGAAAGATGACAACCATTGTAATGATGATGGTCAACTAGTCCAACCTAGTCAACCGGTCAACAAAGTCAACAAGTAAACAAAGTCAACCCCTCAACAACCATGTCACTATAATACTTAATTAATATTATTGCTAATCATATTTCTTATTCTCATTAGGGTTTAGCAAAAAGTCAATGGTCAACAGTCAACAGTCAACAACCCCAATGAGAATCCTCTGCCTCTGTCACTCTGTCAACTGTGCATACACGCCTGCATCCGCGTTCCGAGGAACACGAATACATACGAGATAAAACCAATCCCAAAATGTACACTAGGATCTGGCATAAACCAAAGCCCGCTAGTGTTAACTGTCCGGACACCAAACGTGCACAAGTGCACGGATGTGACCGAACCCTGTCACAAAACCATGCGACCTGTCGCAAAACCATGCGACCTCTACTCTTTTGCCTAAAGGCGAATAGCTTTCTGTGTGGGACTCTAAAGACTCGACACTACGCTGGCAGTGGGTTTAACCACAGACCGCAAGCGGCACTAGCTGTGCGTAACGGTCCCCAGGTAGATGCCGACAAGAAGACGGACGAGGTGAAACCCATCTGAACTCCTACTAAGCCTGAATGTGACAATCTCTGTACAGTCCGGTCTGTTCGTCTGATACATCACATGGCGGGCCTAGGGGGCGGTAAACGTCAGTCCCCTAATAACGGTACAAGTCGTGTCGGAGTGAAGCCCAGAACACCCTGAGATAGCACTGGAAACCTACCAGTATATCTCGCTTGCCCTGGCCAGGGACTACTCGTGTAATGGCTCTCCTAGACACAGCGTGATGTCAACCCCCAATATCGGGAGAGACGAATCCTGTCTAACCGTCACTGCCTCCAAGTGCTTCGGGACTACACCCAAAAACTACCTGTTTGCACGACTCCTTTGAGCCGTGGTAAGGTAGTAATCAAAGTACAGTGGGAACACACTCGAGGCTAAGTGACAGTGTCAAGTCAGCGGACTAAGCTGTACTCATGTCACCTGGGAACTGATAACTGATGATAGGTATAGTACCAACCAACAGTTCCCGACGAGTCCTGTCCAGTGTACTCGTAACCCAACGAGCACCCGCATACTATCTCCAGTACGACGTACTGATGGCAGTGGGACAGACCATCTCCCCTGTTGGGATGAGAAGCGCATACACTAGTCTACTCCGGAGTATCGATGCCATGTCTCGATAGTCCTACGACTAGGGACCTGTATAAGGATGTGCTTATAGATTACCCAGCCCCCACGAGTGTGACTGCCATCACAACGCTGGTAATCAAGCAAAGATCCTAAGGGCTCTACTAATATGTATAAACGATATGCTAAAAGAAACACATGCACATATTGAAGTAGAAACAAACCAAGTAGCATACTACCATTTTAAGAAAGATTGTATTTACAACTGTGAATATCCCAAGCTTCCATTAAGTAATATACAAGCTAGTATGATACAGTAATGGCCTCTAGGGCATATACACTAACAGTATGATCTACATCATAGTCCTGGAAGTCGAGTACACATCCTAAGGGCTTTATAAGCATGTAACAGAGAGACAATAAGTATACATGTTAAGATAATGAGCAACCAGATAGTGTACTATCATGTCGAGCAAGAAAGTCCTCCCTATATATGTCGCAGCATCCACTACATTATACATCTCATGTACAGTAACGGCCTCTAGGGCATACATATAACTAACACATCCATGAAGTCACCTTAATACCTAGACTCCCCATTCATGACCAACCCCTCCGATTTGAGGACTATCTACCCTTGATGGGAAACGACTGTTCTAGGGAGCCACGAAAAGGCATCCAAGCTCGCACGCTGTTTGCGAACGTTTTAACTGTGTGTCATTGGGCACAAAATAATATTTTTGGAAGTTCGCACAACACAACTTTTTTCACCCATCCCTACACATAGTGCACACACTTATGACTCGAAACCCTAGTTACGATATGTGCACTGTGTTGCTTCACTCGATTGGCGCCGGAAAAAGGGCGGCCAATTATCCATGCCCTATGTTGGTGACACAACTGTGTTGCCATTTCCTCCTTGTTGAGGAATTTGAATTTTATATGCATTGTGGGATTCCCATTAGATCTCTTCTTGAGGGCGTCTCCACGTCCTACACACGATTACATAATGTATGGTCGCGCACCGAGCCGGCCGAGGACGTAATGGCGAAGACCCCTAGCTCAAGCTCCACAGCGAGAGACAAAAAGCTTACCCCCGCTACGCAAGCGCGCTTGATGCGACGTATCAATAGGGGGTAGAACGATTGATAGGGATGATGACCAACTTGGATCAGCGAGTAACCGGTCTGGAACAGGGAATGACAACCCTACTGACTAGAGAGGAACAATCCCGCTCAAGATCGAGGGGACGGAGAGGCTATGACCAGTGAGGCCGCGTCAAGTAGACACCGCAGGGAGCAGTGAGGACACTGCTATTAATAAGTTTGGGGGTGAGGGTATTGTAAATAGTTGCATTACATCTGCATATTTTTATTTTTGTACATATTTGGTTTTCTTTCTTTGCATATTTAATTCCGCATTGCATCTTTATAAAAAAAATATATATATATACATAAATAAAATCAATAAAAATTGAAAAATTTTTAAAAAAAATTATAAAAATTGAAAAGTTCAATTTTGGCCATATTTGACTTAAGTTTAAAATGACGGTTGACTAGTTAGGAAAAACTAGATCCTAAACTTAGTGAATTAAAAACCCTAAAAATAACCTTTTTAAAAATTTAACTGGAGAAAATATACGTCCTTGTAGTTTCTCTAGAAATAGGCAAATTTTGAGTTCAGTTTTTGGGCTAAATCGAAATAAGGGAAGAGTATTGAAACTCTATTTGAAGTATAAGTCTGAAAGATAATTCTGAACCTTAAGTCCAAATTCAGAAAGTATATACCCTATTTTACACACTCACACGCATCTTGAAACTTGGGATAGTAGAGGATACCTTGAAATGCTCTTGTTTAAAATCCTTAGTATGAAGGAAAATAAAATAAAAGTATAAGAGGTGAATAAAGAGATAAAAAATGAACACTGGTTTTGTAATTACTTAAGGCAGCATAAATAAAAAATATAGCGAGGGTGCTTTATCACCTTGTGCCTTAGACCAACTGGTTTGGGAGTAACTGCTAAGCCTTAGGTATTGCAAGACGAGGAATTACGCCTAAATGCGCAAGCACATTTTGTAATCGGTCGCTTAGTATCTCAAGAAGTATTAACGATCGCATGAAGGATGTGTGAGCAATTTCGTCTAAAAATTCACCAACTAAAAGTATTTTCGAAGATGGACAAGAGTATGATAGCTTGAATTGAATTTCCAAGTGTAGGGGTGATAATTACACACACGTAGGGGTATATAATTGGAGTTTGGAGGAGAGATAGGAATAAAAGATAGGTCTTATATCTTCAGTAGAGATGATAAAAATTCCTAAGTTAAGATTGCACCTTAGAAGGTAGGAGATGCTGAAAGCTTTATAAACTGGCAAAACGTATATGATCTTAAGATAAATAAAAAGGAAGTGTGAAAAATACGGGTTGATGATTTCTAAGTTGAAGATAATAGAATTTCTTGCTAGAATACTGAATTGAAGAATTAGAGTCAACCGCCAAATTGATCGGATTTTGTGGGTAGTATCCGCTGAAAACCCTCAGGAGACAACACTCCTCCTGCTAGGGACACCTAGAGGTTTAACGGCTTGTTGCACGAGCTCAGTGCAATCGCGTTCCCTATGAAAGTGAGGTTAGGACTTTTTGAGAATAAAATCGGCTTTGCTCGGGACGAGAAAAAGATAAGTTTGGGAGTATTTGTTCGTATCAGATTTTTGCATTTTTATACCGTCCATTCTTAATCATATTGCATATAAGTAGGTACTTTTGATCCATGTCTGCTAAATAGTTGCAGGTTACATGTTCTCAGCTCTTTACAGTGAAATTCATGAAAAGTCGCAACAAATGTGGGACTGCGACCACAAACAGAGAAATACGGGTTTCCGCACACTATCCGTATAATGCCGCCTACCAGTTTAAGGAACAAATGGAATATCATTGGGCATTTCAATGCACAAAACACAAAGGCAGCACAAGATCCAAGACTTCAACGCGAAGCTCAAGGCAAGAGTCCATATCATTCTGCACTGTGGGAAATCTGGAAGGAGATTGAAGAGATTCTGAGAAAACAACTGAATAAAACAGAAGATGAAAGCAACATGGAGAAACCCTGAAGAGATGGTCCTATGATTCCACCAAACGGCCGCAGAACCGCCGCCAAGCAGGGACTTCTTCCGCGGAACCGCGGCCGTGTTATGCACGTGTCGGTAGCAGTGTCGATGCTTTGACTAGGCTCTCTTGGGGTAGTTTTGTAAATTAGTGATTGGATCAGAATGTAAACCTAGGGTTTATTATCTATAAATAAGAGAGCTCAAAGCCAAATTGTCATGCCTCTTTTTATTTTTAGATTTAGAATTTTAATTTTGTTCTTTATCTTTATTAATTATCCATTGTAATGAGCTTTTAACGGGTATCAATAAAAGTAAGTTCTTTTTATCTTTCTCGCATTTTTTATCGCATTTTATTATCTGCAATTTCTATTTGTAAACTTAGTCGTAGAATTTAATCTGTATTTTTCTTATCCCGAATTTTACTTTTATCTTTTTAGTGGGTCAGTAATTCCTCACTTGTTAGGGCAGAAGAAGAAAGGTTTGAGAGAAGGAAATCTCTCTCACTCCTTTCTTTGCCTAACACCTTAAAATTCGGACTCCAATTAATTGAACTATAATCCGCTCACTACGGCATCCTATCCTACATGATAGAGGTGATTTCCTAGTTAGACCGGTTGTGGTTGAATTAATTGGAGTTAGGGCTAAGAGACAAGAATGGACGGACAAGGACCAAAAGGAAGAAACTAAGCATGGAAAGCCTAGCTTAGACTTGTAAGTTTCTTCCTAGTCATCCTAATCCCCGTTGTTGCCGATTACCTTAACACTGATATTCATAACTAAAGCATTGAAAAAAGTACGAATTTCCTAAACTCAAATTAACCTAATTCTAACCCTAGCAAGCATTTTATCATCTTTTATCTCATTCGTAGATCTTAAAACAAAACCCGACTTAATCGGATTTAACTCGTTAAAACATAAAGAAAAGGATTCCATCTCCCTGTGGATCGACCCGTACTGAACCGGCTAACTACCAAGCGACACTGTCTTGATTGCTGTAAATTTAAACACAGAAAATCTCTAACAATCAACATGCAATCAAACCAACTCAATCGAACACTTCATCAAGTTAATTTGAAGCCGCGGCAAACGATTCCATAACCTACGGAATCGCAAACTCGAAAGTCCAATACTGAATTTCAAGTCCATTCCGGTGGTCCAGAATCCCTCATTTTTTTTTACATATTTTTGAATCCCGAAAGACCCAAAAAGTGCCAGAGACCCCGGGGGGACCATGGGAACGACCCATGGGTCCCCTAGGGGTTTAGGTGGGGCCATCTACCCAAGGCCTGTTGGTAGACGCTCATGCCTATGCCGCAAACTAGCGGCCAATGCAGAATACAAAACGAAAATTTTCGAAACAAGAGCACGAACTTTATGTAACATTTCCAAAATAATAAAATATTATTTTTAGGAATTTTTATAATTTAATATTATTTTATTGATTATTTTAATATTAAATTAATAATTAAATGCAAATAAATGGGGAAAAATTATGGAAAATTCTAAATTGGGGTATTTATTGGAATTATGCCATTTTTAAGTGTTTGTGATCAATTATATGCTAATTTAGTGCTAATCGCGATTAAAAATCGCTAATCGGATCTTTGGCTTTTTGTGCAAAATGTGCACATATCATCTTTGAACTTGTGTTACATTTTCTTGCCATGGTTTTATTTTGGGATCGCTATTGGTGTGAGAAGGAATTGGATTAAAAGAAAAAGGAAAAGAAAAGAAAAAGAGAAAAGAGAAAAGAATGGGGTTGGTGAGAGAGAGGTATGGGTTGCACTTTGACTAGAACCTTAGCCATTTCCCTCATTTCCCCCCCCCCCCCTCTTCACTCTCCTTCTGCTGCTGCTCCTGCACCACATCTCCTCTCTTCAAAGCCCTAAATCATCTCACAAATCACTCCAAAACCCTACCCTCATTTCATTAAACAACACCAGGGACCCAATTGAGACCATAGGAGGCCACCCTGACCAGACGGACCCCATTGGGCATAGGGGGGCCGGCCAGGCCGGTTTTGGGAAGGTTGTGGCCGGCCAAGTAGTGATGGAATGCTTCGGGGTTGGTCCAGTAGCTCAAATATATCATATACATCACCCTGGACTTGTTTAATTGGCTAAATTTGACCCGAGGTGAAATCTGGGATCATTTTCTTGGGTTGCTGCCTTACTTTCAGTATTTGGTTTTACGCATTTTGATTTCCATAATTTGGTGTTTGTACGTTATCTCGATCGTGTGACGTTTGTACGACTGCATCGAGTGATTTCGGGTTGTTTTGCGAAGGCTAACCGTAGGTTCTAACCTATAGGCCTTTTAGCGAATCGTATTGGTTTTAGCGTGTCGTTTCAAGTTTTGATTTGGTTTTGATGCGATGCGATACGTGTGATATGTGTAGGTACCCCGCGACGATCCGAGGCGATGCAGAAGATGACGGTGATATCGACACCGACACGCAGGATTCAGGTGAGTAGATTTATATCTACGGGGAGAAGTCGGGTGGATGGCGTATAGCACCCCCGCAGTCCGTGGTGTTGTATACGAATACGTATACACACGTATATTTATTATGTGTGGTCTAGATTAGTGGTGGTAATAATGGTATTATTGATGATCGGAATGTATTGGTTTAGTATAGTGCGAACCCTAGAGTAGTGGTTGCACCCACACATACACTTACACACATACTTGCATACATTCTTTCATTTGTTTATGTGCATATGATGATGTGTATATCTACACATGGGTATGGGACTATGTGTTTATATACAGGAATTGAGGATGATACGTGGGTTTGAGATGATACTTGATGTGAAGCCGTGAGATCGGCGATGTGACATAGCTTGTCTTTGAGGTGCGAGATGATAGTTTTAGCGGGCCTTTGGACATGTGCTTTACCCGCATTCATATTCTTATAGATGGTATCGTTTTGTACTAGACTTGGAGTAGTACCCCAGATTATGCGATCTGATGATAGTGATACCTGATATGTGATGAGATAGTGTGATATTGACCCCTACCAAGCTATTGGGATGCTGTACGACGATTTACCGTACGAGCCGATATTGATGATAGATCCGCACTCATGACTCGAGGATATCTTACGATATGTTATTGAGGCGGGATCACCGACTATTATATCTATATATATGGACTCAGATGTAGGTGGTTTCATATCCCTCCTGTCTAGATTACTTAGTAGACCTTAGACTGAGCCGAGATATACCTATTTCAAAACTAACGAATCGGGGATATTTTTAAGATAGACAGAAGGGTTATACGGATATTTCCAAATGATGCATCTTTTCCTAAAACACCGTAGCCCTTGTTTTACTAAAAACCCGATTCGTCTTATTTCAAATGGCACCACTGCATGACATGTACATATTGGTGTAGATTCTGTACTTTTGCGTTGATTATTCGATTCCGCATATTCATGCTATCTGCATTGCATCGCTTGTACTGTGGTTATATTTCAGTCATGCTGCTAGGACACCAGCACCATTATCGATGATGCATATGTTCCACGTACACTTATTGCCGGCTCACACACTCATCATCAATAATTGCCATGCCACTACACTGTAGTACTATTACATTCAGTATATAATCCTTGCATGACATGATGATGTGCATACCTTCCTTTACATGTCGCATACTTCATGCTTTTGATTATACGCATTGAGATATGTTGTTTCTATGATATTTCTGGATTTGGGAACCGAGGGTGTTTCAAAAGAGGATATGTCATTTCTTAAAAAACCCGGTTACCCTTGATATGATATTTCAGTGCGTCCACCATGTGTTTTCTCGGTGCTGAGAGCGACATGTGAAACCCGAATCGAGGAGGCGGATGAGACCGATTGCGGGTACATGGTGGATCCGGTAAGGTACCCCGGGGCAAGAAGCTCGTGGTGATGACGATGAGCCTGGCAGAGGGAGACTACCTACCGGTGATATTACCCGACACGTCGGATATCCGGAGGATACCGTCGTAGTCATGAGATGGATGGTAGGGGCCGATCTGGACTGACGGCGCCCTAGATTTTGTGATTGAGACATTGAGATTTCGAGATACAGAGGTATCGAGATACTGAGACTTATGTTTTGTGCCGATGCTGGGCACAGTTTTCATAATGTTTTCGAGTGCCGATGCTGGGCACTCCGGTTCCATGATATTGATGTGTCGCGAGGGACACGGGTGGATTATATCCTCATATTTCCATGCACAGGTTTTATGATATATACTTGCATGATGGTTATTGTCAGTGGGTGACGAGTGGACGGGATCCACGTGTGTGCAGATTTGATGACATTGTTTATACCTCATATTCATGACATGCTATTACCTGAGGCACTAGCACGAGCACTTTGCACTACACTCATGTATAGAGATTACATTGCCAGTTTAGCATGCTTCAGCTTTATTCATATTGAGGTTCATTTATATCTGATCGTATTGACCTAGGATGGTCATGCATTCGATCTCTGCTTGTAGATATCTTTCTATTCACGAGTTGGCAACTCACCCCCGTTGTGCCCCAGTTCTTGCAGGTTTTTGCCGTACAGATTCCATAGCGGCATTTCTGGCACACTGCTTCCATATGGGTGACTTGCGTTGGTAGGTGGGTTCTTTTGTATCAGAACCGCCATTGTTCATGTATTATCTATTGTATCTAGAATTTCCATCAACCAAAACTTGTATATTGTTTCAGACTTAGACATTGTGTTGTATTATTCGACCATAGAGTCGCGCTTGGTAGTATTGCGGTTTTCTTGTTTTTGGAGCTTTCTTTTGAGTTTGATCCTCGCCATTCGGCGTTGTATATTATTATTTCTTGTGTGGTTGTGACCGTCGATTGACGAAGAGCTAGCTCCCGCTTGGGGATGCCTTTTATCATTGCATATTTATGTTATTATTGTTGTACCCCGTTCGGGGCCAGTTTTTACAAAGGAAACTCTGCCGAAATTTTCAGGAAAGGTTACACATTTTAAAAATGCATATTCGGCTTAGTTATTTAAAAACCTTGATTTTCAAACACGTTTCCTTCACTTCTTTAAACCAGTTTTCTTTACTTATTCTTAAAAATGGTTTTAGATTTCTGGGCTTTTGGCTTACTTGGATCAGATGGAGTCCTATAGACTTCATATGTTTCAAGGGCCAGTCACGTGCTCTTTCGGGTCGTGACAAAGTTGGTATCAGAGCGCTAGGTTGACCTTGGTTCGAGTCTGCGTTTGACTATGTGGAGCCTAGGGCGTTATCTATATATGGAACTTAGGCTTGACCTTACGGAACTTAGACTTGGTCGAGGGGGTATTAGACCCGAACTTTCGTCGTGTAGGATGACCCTTGGTTGTTGGAATAGGTGACTAAAGTAGAGTGACGTACCGTTGGTATGTTCCGCGGCATACTTACGACACGCCACTCCGCTTAAGAAACCTTAGGTTGTACATTTCCTTGCACTGTATTATATTCCTTCCTATGATCTATCCTCATCGATACTGGTTATGGTTTTGCTGCCGCGATTGCACGGGCAGGGTGAGCTACGGCTCGAGTTGTCAGCATGAGCTCGTCGTGTACGAGGACTGACCAGGGCATGATTTCCGAGACATACGGTTGCATTGAGGCTTCGTATTTTGTGTTTCCGCACTTTGAGCGTTTGACAGATCGCTGTTGCGAGATTTCTAGGACGTACCGGTCGATACCAGAGGATTGAGCCACTGATGGAGGCCAGCCAGGATGTGATGACTGTTGATATATCGCTTATTCATGATGGTTGAGGCGCTGCTTAGCGTACCGACGAATGAGCCAGTTGTCGCTGCGAATGATGAGATATCGCCCAGATGATTGTAGCTACTGCAGCATGAGCATATTCATAGAGATATGATAACGAGTCGCTAGTCACCGAGGAGTAATGACTAGGACATGTGGTTCGTTCGCTTACCCCGATGCAAGGTCATCAGATAGATTGATTCCAGCTAGAGACGACTTCACGCAGATTTGTTGAGAGTCGATAGAGACGATCGAAGGTCAGGAACCCATTTTCCAAGTTTAAAGTATTCTGAAAGACATGTAGGTGATTCTATGGACCCTCTAGAAGAATGAAACCCTAACTCGACTTAATGACCGTGTGGAAGCCTTTGAACCTTAGGGTTTGCGGCAGTTCCACGGCGCCATTAGTGAGGCTTGGGTTTGCCCTTCTACGGCTGGACCACCGATGCTGTGGTATGTACTCGATACTATTAAACTGTACCCGAGGTGTTGAGCTCTTGGGGATTTGTGAGGTTCTGACGAGTCGATCGGATGATTCGACATCATTCGGATATCATGTGATGGGACACTACTTGGGAGACTCCAGATACGAGCATAGTCGTCGGAGCGCAGTCCGTGTAGCCATGATGAGATGAGTCCGAATCAGTCGATATTGAAGCAAGGTGGAGTAAAGAGTTCGCATGAGATTTCGACGAGATGACGTTCCACTCCGCTGACATCAGAGATGTGATATGCACGCTGAGGGACTTCGGATGGACCGTAGCCGAAGGCATTGCAGTGCGCAGATAGAGACGCGATGTCGAAATGGACGATGATACAGACAAGCGGAACCAGAGGTTCGTGCGAGACGCTGGCGAGCTGTCATTACTTTCCGTCGAGACCAGAGGTCAGATATGCTTACAGAGGCGTAGGGATGCGATCAATTTCCGAGGAAATGCTGTGCTGAGGACACAGATGTCCATTGGACGAGAAGAGACTATGCAAGAGTACCAGCCTCCGTACAGATCGGCATAGGCAAGATCGGCAGAGACTTTGAGCAGGATTCCTTCCAGGACATTGCTGCCATGATGTTTGCACCCAGGATCAGATGTGTAATGAGCATTTAGAGAGCCAGAGGCCGACGCCAGTGACATATTGCTTTACGAGCAGTCGTGAGGATTGACCGAGAGATTTCCAAAGAAGTGCCAGAACGGAATCGTTCCTGTCAGCACTCCTGACCGGGCCGGTGAGCCGATGGATTGCGAGATTGGTAATCTACAGGAAAGATCAGGAACCAGAGGCAGAGGACACCAGCCGCGAGCAAGAGACAAGTGGAGATCTTGCACCGCTAGAGTTTGATGTACCGACACCTTCTTGACTTCGAGGGAGGATGTACCGACGACAGTATTTATGATTTGTGATTTTGTGATTCGACTATCACGTATCTGTCAGTTTGGGATTTCGGTATTTTGGCGATCCGTTTTCATGATTTGGTTTCGATGACTGAGTTCTATGATTTCTTTCTTCGTGCACCATGATTGCACTTATTGGGCATTTATACCTGGCGCATCATTATTATTCTTGAGGTATTGATTGTGATTTCGTGCCTATTATATGCCGGTGATTTGATTTATGCTTCCAGCATAGTTTTCATGCATTTTAGTGTTTTGATTTGATTTGTGCACGCTGATGCACACGGTTGTGAGATTTTCCTTTGCGGTACACTTGATTTTGGTTTGAGCCGCATTATATCGTTGATTTTGACCCTGATAGTGATGGTTGATTCTTGCACTCCGTGCTTTTGGGTTTGACTTACGCATGTTCGGCGTTTGCTATTGGATTTCGTGATTCCGTGCATGTTGAGTGCGCAGGGTTTAGATTTTCATTCGTGCACGATGGATGCACCGATTTGGATTTTCGCGCATGTTGGGCGCTTGTTTTGAGATACGATTTTGGTGCACACCCGATGCACTAAATCGAGATTTCTTCGTGCATGTCAGATGCACCGGATTTTTGGCTGTCAGGCACATACGTTGCCTATGACAGATGCTTCGTGCACACCCGTTGCACCTAGATGCTGTTTTGTGCACCTGTTTAGCACATATATGGATTTTTGATTTCCGTGCGCACCAGACGCACAGGATTGTGTTATGTGTATTTTTTGGATTTATTCCCTTTGGAGCAGTACATTTTTATGATATTGGATATTTGTTTTCATACTGAGCAGGACTAGTCAGAGAACGGTACTTGGATATATATTTTGCATGCATTGATAGTCGAAGGGATTTCCAAAGCGTGAGCTATAGTTTCAGTATATACCTACGTGTTCGGTATGACATGAAACATTTTAAAAACAAGGAAACCCTTCTAAATTGCTTTTAAAACGGCGGAACGTACCTATTAAACAAAGGATATATGTATACGTATATAGTTATTTTCTTATGAAAAACGTCCGCCATTGTGCAGTGTTACGCGCATCGCACAGCGACTTAAAAAGATTTGGCATGCTTTTACATCAGCTATTCACATGTATGGGTTGGATGTCTACGTGTATAGTTCTGATCCATATCATATCGGTTTTGTATTGGATTTGACATTGTGACTTTACCTCGACTCCGATGATTGCGAGATGCTTGACGGAGTTTTGCTTTTGAGTTATCTGCTCATTACTCCTGCGCATGCATTGCGCTGTGACGTTTTATGTATTGATGATTTCGGAGCCCCGACGACTTGGAAATTTGTATTGAAATGTTTTAGTACTTGGGGATTTTAAATTTAAATTCGGGGACCGAATTTCTTTAAGGGGGGTAGATTGTAACATTTCCAAAATAATAAAATATTATTTTTAGGAATTTTTATAATTTAATATTATTTTATTGATTATTTTAATATTAAATTAATAATTAAATGCAAATAAATGGAGAAAAATTATGGAAAATTCTAAATTGGGGTATTTATTGGAATTATGCCATTTTTAAGTGTTTGTGATCAATTATATGCTAATTTAGTGCTAATCGCGATTAAAAATCGCTAATCGGATCTTTGGCTTTTTGTGCAAAATGTGCACATATCATCTTTGAACTTGTGTTACATTTTCTTGCCATGGTTTTATTTTGGGATCACTATTGGTGTGAGAAGGAATTGGATTAAAAGAAAAAGGAAAAGAAAAGAAAAAGAAAAAGAGAAAAGAATGGGGTTGGTGAGAGAGAGGTATGGGTTGCACTTTGACTAGAACCTTAGCCATTTCCCTCATTTCCCCCCCCCCTCTTCACTCTCTTTCTGCTGCTGCTCCTGCACCACATCTCCTCCTCTCTTCAAAGCCCTAAATCATCTCACAAATCACTCCAAAACCCTACCCTCATTTCATTAAACAACACCAGGGACCCAATTGAGACCATAGGAGGCCACCCTGACCAGACGGACCCCATTGGGCATAGGGGGGCCGGCCAGGCCGGTTTTGGGAAGGTTGTGGCCGGCCAAGTAGTGATGGAATGCTTCGGGGTTGGTCCAGTAGCTCAAATATATCATATACATCACCCTGGACTTGTTTAATTGGCTAAATTTGACCCGAGGTGAAATCTGGGATCGTTTTCTTGGGTTGCTGCCTTACTTTCAGTATTTGGTTTTACGCATTTTGATTTCCATAATTTGGTGTTTGTACGTTATCTCGATCGTGTGACGTTTGTACGACTGCATCGAGTGATTTCGGGTTGTTTTGCGAAGGCTAACCGTAGGTTCTAACCTATAGGCCTTTTAGCGAATCGTATTGGTTTTAGCGTGTCGTTTCAAGTTTTGATTTGGTTTTGATGCGATGCGATACGTGTGATATGTGTAGGTACCCCGCGACGATCCGAGGCAATGCAGAAGATGACGGTGATATCGACACCGACACGCAGGATTCAGGTGAGTAGATTTATATCTACGGGGAGAAGTCGGGTGGATGGCGTATAGCACCCCCGCAGTCCGTGGTGTTGTATACGAATACGTATACACACGTATATTTATTATGTGTGGTTTAGATTAGTGGTGGTAATAATGGTATTATTGATGATCGGAATGTATTGGTTTAGTATAGTGCGAACCCTAGAGTAGTGGTTGCACCCACACATACACTTACACACATACTTGCATACATTCTTTCATTTGTTTATGTGCATATGATGATGCGTATATCTACACATGGGTATGGGACTATGTGTTTATATACGGGAATTGAGGATGATACGTGGGTTTGAGATGATACTTGATGTGAGGCCGTGAGATCGGCGATGTGACATAGCTTTTCTTTGAGGTGCGAGATGATAGTTTTAGCGGGCCTTTAGACATGTGCTTTACCCGCATTCATATTCTTATAGATGGTATCGTTTTGTACTAGACTTGGAGTAGTACCCCAGATTATGCGATCTGATGATAGTGATACCTGATATGTGATGAGATAGTGTGATATTGACCCCTACCCAGCTATTGGGATGCCGTACGACGATTTACCGTACGAGCCGATATTGATGATAGATCCGCACTCATGACTCGAGGATATCTTACGATATGTTATTGAGGCGGGATCACCGACTATTATATCTATATATATGGACTCAGATGTAGGTGGTTTCATATCCCTCCTGTCTAGATTACTTAGTAGACCTTAGACTGAGCCGAGATATACCTATTTCAAAACTAACGAATCGGGGATATTTTTAAGATAGGCAGAAGGGTTATACGGATATTTCCAAATGATGCATCTTTTCCTAAAACACCGTAGCCCATGTTTTACTAAAAACCCGATTCGTCTTATTTCAAATGGCACCACTGCATGACATGTACATATTGGTGTAGATTCTGTACTTTTGCGTTGATTATTCGATTCCGCATATTCATGCTATCTGCATTGCATCGCTTGTATTGTGGTTATATTTCAGTCATGCTGCTAGGACACCAGCACCATTATCGATGATGCATATGTTCCACGTACACTTATTGCCGGCTCACACACTCATCATCGATAATTGCCATGCCACTACACTGTAGTACTATTACATTCAGTATATGATCCTTGCATGACATGATGATGTGCATACCTTCCTTTACATGTCGCATACTTCATGCTTTTGATTATACGCATTGAGATATGTTGTTTCTATGATTTTTCTGGATTTTGGAACCGAGGGTGTTTCAAAAGAGGATATGTCATTTCTTTAAAAACCCGGTTACCCTTGAAATGATATTTCAGTGCGTCCACCATGTGTTTTCTCGGTGCTGAGAGCGACATGTGAAACCCGAATCGAGGAGGCGGATGAGACCGATTGCGGGTACATGGTGGATCCGGTAAGGTACCCCGGGGCAAGAAGCTCGTGGTGATGACGATGAGCCTGGCAGGGGGAGACTACCTACCGGTGATATTACCCGACACGTCGGATATCCGGAGGATACCGTCGTAGTCATGAGATGGATGGCAGGGGCCGATCTGGACTGACGGCGCCCTAGATTTTGTGATTGAGATTTCGAGATACAGAGGTATCGAGATACTGAGACTTATGTTTTGTGCCGATGCTGGGCACAGTTTTCATAATGTTTTCGAGTGCCGATGCTGGGCACTCCGGTTCCATGATATTGATGTGTCGCGAGGGACACGGGTGGATTATATCCTCATATTTCCATGCACAGGTTTTATGATATATACTTGCATGATGGTTATTGTCAGTGGGTGACGAGTGGACGGGATCCACGTGTGTGCAGATTTGATGACATTGTTTATACCTCATATTCATGACATGCTATTACCTGAGGCACTAGCACGAGCACTTGGCACTACACTCATGTTTAGAGATTACATTGCCAGTTTAGCATGCTTCAGCTTTATTCATATTGAGGTTCATTTATATCTGATCGTATTGACCTAGGATGGTCATGCATTCGATCTCTGCTTGTAGATATCTTTCTATTCACGAGTTGACAACTCACCCCCGTTGTGCCCCAGTTCTTGCAGGTTTTTGCCGTACAGATTCCATAGCGGCATTTCTGGCACACTGCTTCCATATGGGTGACTTGCATTGGTAGGTGGGTTCTTTTGTATCAGAACCGCCATTGTTCATGTATTATCTATTGTATCTAGAATTTCCATCAACCAAAACTTGTATATTGTTTCAGACTTAGACATTGTGTTGTATTATTCGACCATAGAGTCGCGCTTGGTAGTATTGCGGTTTTCTTGTTTTTGGAGCTTTCTTTTGAGTTTGATCCTCGCCATTCGGCGTTGTATATTATTATTGCTTGTGTGGTTGTGACCGTCGATTGACGAAGAGCTAGCTCCCGCTTGGGGATGCCTTTTATCATTGCATATTTATGTTATTATTGTTGTACCCCGTTCGGGGCCAGTTTTTATAAAGGAAACTCTGCCGAACTTTTCAGGAAAGGTTACACATTTTAAAAATGCATATTCGGCTTAGTTATTTAAAAACCTTGATTTTCAAACACGTTTCCTTCACTTCTTTAAACCAGTTTTCTTTACTTATTCTTAAAAATGGTTTTAGATTTCTGGGCTTTTGGCTTACTTGGATCATATGGAGTCCTATAGACTTCTTATGTTTCAAGGGCCAGTCACGTGCTCTTTCGGGTCGTGACACTTTACAACCTATAATCGAATCCAAACACTAAACTAGAAAATCAATAGAAGGAGTTAACTACTCGGTTAGTAATTACAACCTTTGTAGTCGTGTCCTTCATCTTCAAATCCACTTTCTATGCTCTTAGGTTGTTAGGAACGAGCTTGGGAGTCGGTCTTCCTCATCGAAGATGATCTACCTGAAGAAACCCTAACCTGGGCTCTAGCTTGACACAAATAGCAAAGTGAAGCTGCTAGTAATCAAAACGTGCTAAGGATTGATCACTAGGATATAGTAATGGCTAATCACTAATTATTTTCACTTTTTCTCTATCCTTTCTCAATAACCAAAACTTAAGAGAGAGGAAGAAGCTAAGGGTGAGTATCATGGAAAAATGCAAGCATGGCTACTAAAATTCTTCCCTCACTCCTTTTATTCTTTCTTTTTAGAATAATGAGTGGATTTGTCACTCACCATGGTAAGTCACAAGTCCACACCTTCTAAAGAGAACTTGAAGAAAAGAGAAGAGAAGAGAATGCCACCTCATGAGTGTGTGTGTGTAGACATGCACACACATACATACACTAATACAAATATATACTACAAATACATACGCCCGTATTCGTATCAAAATACGAATACCGTATTCGTATCAAATACGAATACTCGTATTTATATTAAGACACAAATACATATATTTATAAAAATACACATATTTATACAAATAATCGTATTCATATAATATCGTATTCTGTCAAAATACGAATACCGAAAAGAGAGATACCAATATGTGTGTGTGTTATATATATAATACTAACTCACATTTTATCCAAATGTGATAATGTGGCTATCTTTCAAACCGGTTAGTATTAACAAAACATCTGATTAAAAGTACGTGTACAAAAACATGTGATTTAATCGAACGTAAGTACGTATCAAAATACGTACACTACATCGTTTCGCCTGAGCTGGGAAACCCTCTGTGTGGGACTCTAAAGACTCGATAATATACTGGTAGTAGGTTTAATCATAAGCACGTCAGCGGCACTAGCTATACGTAACGGCTATTCAGCTATTGAACGAAAGGAAGGTCGACAAGTAAACTCGTCCGTGTCCCTACAGAGCCTGAAAGTGACAGTCTCCGTACAGTCCGGTCTGTTTGTCTAAGAGTATATCATATCGTGTCTAGAGGTGGATAAATTCAGACCCCTAATAACGCGATAAGTCGTGTCAGTGTGAAGCCCATCACCCACTTAGAAACTACTGATCCAAATCAGTATGTCCCGTCCACCTTGGCCAAAGATTTCTGGTGATGGTCACCCGTGCATCGTACGACATCTACCCCTAATACCGAAATAGACGAATCCCTGACGATCCGCTCAATGCCTCCATGTGGCTCGGGACTGTACCCAACTAAAACCTGTTTGCACGACTCAGTAGAGACGTAGTAAGGTAGTAATCAAAGAACAGTGGGAACTCACATGAGATAAATGACGATCTCAAGTCGATAGACTAATGTTTACTCATGTTACCAGAGAACTGCTACCTGATAATAGGTATAATACCATATAGCATGTTCCCGGTGAGTCCGTCCATTGTAACTTGATTGATAAGATTTTTTGCGTGTGCGTTTTAAAATTAAGAATACCGCAATCGAGACGGTGTCGCTTGGTAGCTAGCCGGTTGAGTACGGGTCGATCCACAGGGAGATGGTGTTCTTTCTTTATGTTCTAACGAGTTAGGTCCTATTTTTGGTAGATTTTGTTTTTAGATCTAAGAATGAGATTAAATTGATTTAAAGTCTTGCTAGGGTTAGGATTAGGTTAGTTTGAAATATGGAATCTTCTCACTGCTAACAATGCCCTAGTTAAGAATATAGGAGTTAGGGTAATAGTCAATAACGAGGATTAGCACGACTAGGAAGAAACGTAGTTTCATCCTTTTGGTTCTTGTCCGTCCGTTCTTAACTCTTAGCCCTAACCTCTATTTAAATCAACCACAACCGGTCTAATTAGGGAATCACCGCTATCTTGTAGGATAGGGTGCCGTAGTGAGCGGTGTGTGGTTAATTTAAATAGAGTTCTAATTAATTAAAAATTATATTGGAAAAGAAAGGAGTGAGAGAGATTTCCTTCTCTCAAACCTTCCCTATCCAAACCCTAACAAGTGAGGAATTACTCACTCATTAGGAAAATGACGATAAAAATCATTTTTATATTTTCTTTTTGAATGATAAACTAATTTGCAAATAATAAAAGAACAGACAAGAAATTGTAGGTAATAAATTGCAGATAAAAAAAACAATGCAAGATAAAAGAAAATCTTACTTTTATTGATGACCTCTCAATGATTACAACTGAATTAAAATTTTAATATAGAAATTAAAAAAAGGCATGCCTAATTAGGCTTTCGGCTTTCCTATTTATTGATAGGAGAAACCCTAGGTTTTGCATCTGATCCATATTTGAATTTACAAAACTACCCTAAGAAAGCCGGGTCAAAGCACCGACACCAGCACCGACACGTGCATTGCACGGCCGAGGTTCCGCGATAGAAAGCCATGTTTGGCCGCGGTTCCGCGGCCATATAGTGGGATCTTAATCTCCATCTTTCAGGGTTGCTTCATGTTTCTTTTTCCTTCTGTTTTCATCACTTGGTTTCTCAGAATCTTTTCCACTTTCTTCCAGATTTTTAACAGTGCAGAATTATGTGGACTTTTACTATGAGCTTCGCGTTGAAGTCTTGAATCTTGTGCTGCCTTTGTACTTTGTGCCTTGAACTGTCTCATGATTTTCATTTGTTCCTTGAACTGGTAGGCGGCATCATACGGATTCATCTATTGTTGGTCGTAGTCTCACATTTGTAGCATCTTTTCATGAATTTCACTGTAATGATCTGAGAACCTGTAACCTGCAACTATTTAGCAGACATGGATCAAAAGCACATATTTATTTGTAATGTGATTAAGAATGGGCGATATAATAATGCAAAATTCTGATATGAACAAATACCCCCAAACGTATCTTTTGCTCGTCGCGAGCAAAACCAATTTTATTCTCGAAATATCCTAACCTCACTTTCGCAGGGAAACGCGATTGCATTGAGCTCGTGCAACAAGCCGTTAAACCTCTAGGTGTCCCTAATAGGAGGAGTGTTGTCTCCTAAGGGTTTTCAGCGGAAACTACCCACAAAATCCAATCAATTTAGCCTGTTGACTCTCATTCTTCAATTCAGTATTCTAGTAAGAAATTCTATTATCTTCAACTTAGAAATTATCAACCCATATTTTTCACTCACTTTTCATTTAAATTAAGATCGTATATGTTCTGCAAATTTATTAAGCTTTCAGCATTTTTTGAATTTTCCTTCTAAGGCTCCATCTCAACTTAGGAATTTTTATTATCTCTACTGAAGGTATAAGCTCTATTTTTCATTCCTATCTCTCATCCAAACCCCAATCATATACCCCTACATGTGTGTGATTATCACCCCTACACTTAGAAATTCAATTCAAGCTATCATACTCTTGTCCATCGTCCAAAGTTTATGAATTTTAGATGAAATAGCTCACCCATTCTTCATGCGACCATTAATACTTCTTGAGGTACTAATGACCGATTACAAAATGTGTTCGCTCATTTAGGCGTAATTCCTCGTCTTGCAATACCTTAGGCTTAGCAGTGACTCCCAAACCACTTGGTCTAAGGCACTAGGTGATAAAGCACTCTCGCTATATTTTTTATTTATGCAGCCTTAAGTAATTACAAAACCAGTGTTCACTTTTTTTATTTTATCTCTTTATTCACACTTGTACTTTTATTTTATTTTCCTTCATACCGAGGATTTTAGACAAGAGCATTTCAAGGTATTCTCTACTATCCCAAGTTTCAAGGTGCGTGTATGTGCAAGTTGTAGGGTATACATTTTCAGAATTTAGACTTCAAGTTCAGAATTATTTTTCAGACTTACACTTCAAATAAAAATTCAATACTCTTCCCTTATTTTTGACTTAGCCCAAGGACTGAACTCAAAATTTGCCTATTTCTAAATAAACTATAAGGATATATATTTTCTACCGTTAAACTTTAAGAAAGGTTGTTTTTAGAGTTTTTAATTTACTAAGTTTAGGATCTAGTTTTTCCTAGCTAGTCAACCGTCTTGTCGAACTTAAATCAAATATGGCCAAAATTGAAATTTTAAATTTTTATAATTTTTTCAATTTTTATTTGATTTTATTTTTATATTTTATATTTTATTTTTCTAATTTTTTAATTTTTATATTTTTTTTATAAAGATGCAATGCGGAATTAAATATGCAAAGAAAGAAGAAACAAATAGGAACAAAAAATTAAAATATGCAATGCAATGATAACTATTTACAACCCACCTCCACCCCCAAACTTATCAAAAGCAGTGCCCTCACGGCTCATGGCCTCGTCGTCCCCTCGAACGTGAACGAGAACGTTCCTCTCTCGCCAGCAGGGTGGTCATGCCGTGCTCTATACCTGTAACTCGCTGATCCAGGTTGTTCATCATCCCTATCAATCTGTGTATCTCCCTAGTGGCTCTCCTAAGTAAACGTGCATGTGCCGCGGGGGTAAGCTCTTCCTCGCTCGCGGTCTAGCTAGAGCTGGGTGTCTTGGCGGGTACGTCCTCGGCCATCTCGGTGCGCGACCATACATCTTTTAAGCGTGTGTAGGATGTGGATACGCCCTCAAGAAGTGGTCTAATGGGGATACCTCCATGCATATCAAACTCAAATTCCTCCACAGGGAGGAAATGGCGGCACAGTTGTGTCACCAATATAGGGCATGGATATTTGGCAGCCCTTTTGCCCGCACCAATCGAATGAAGTAATACCGTGCGCATATCATAGCTGGGGTTCCTAGTCATCAAGGTGTGCACGATATGAAGGGATGGTGTGAAAAATGTCGTATTGTGCGAACTACCAAAAATATTATTTTGTGCCCAACGGCACACAGTTAGTACGTTCGCAAAGAGGGTTCTAGATTGGATGCCCTTGCGTGGCTCTCTCGAACAATCATTACCCATTAAGGGTAGATAATCCTCAAATTGGAGGGGTTGGACATGAGTAGGTTGTTGGTGTGTAATAGCGCCTCTAGTAAGGTTGTAACAGCATATAGTAGTGAACTTTTAAATTTTAGAGCGCTATTACAAACGAACTACGAATCGTAACTAGAGATTAGGGTAATAACATCATTATATGAAGTCTAAACTAAAGGAAAAGGAAATACAACCTTTGTAGCCAACTCCTTCGGTCTTTAAGACTCCTACGGCTTTGCACAAGGTTTGGAACGACTCCGCTCGAGGTCCTTCGTCGTCTACGATGATCCACCCGGAGATTCCTAGAACAAGCTCTTAGCTTCACAAAATGAAGAAAACACTCTACACTAAAGGGCTAGGGTAGTGTAGAATGGTTGTGTGGTTTGTAAACTCACTTAAAAACCCTTTCTTTTTAATTTCCTCACTCAAAACAAAACTCAAAAGAGCTTGGAAAAGGAGGAAGGTGAAGATGGCAAAAGCTTTTGTGTAAATAATGAAAACTTATTTTCAAAAATGAAAATGAAAATATTATATATGAGACACTCTCACATATAACTATGGTTGGCTAAATATCTAGATATTATTTGGATGAGTTAAAGAACAAAAGGAAATTAAACCATGGTTAAAGTCAATGGTCAAATAAGAAGTGTGTAGAAAATGAGTCATTATGCTAATTTCCTTTTTCCTTTAATCCATTAACAAAAATCTAGATATTTATCAACCTTGTGAGTCTTATATTGCCATCTAATTTGTATCATCAACCATGACACATATGTATGTGTGTATGTGTCACGACCCGCAGGGTACGGAACGTGACTGGCACTTAGGTTACGAAACGTCTCAAGACGTCCGTAAAATAAGTAATCCAAAGCCCAGAAACCAAAACCAAATAAGCAAAAGAATGAAGGAAAACCAATCCATTGAAAGCGAGTTTATCAAATAAGTCATGTAAAACCCTTTTTAAAAACAATACCAATTTTTCCGAAAATTTCGGCAGAGTCTCCTTAGTAAATACTGGCCCCCAAAATGGGTACCACAAGAATATATATAAATCCAACAAATAAGGTATCCCCAAGCGGGAGCTAGCTCTTCGCCACAAGGCGGTCATAAATCCCACGCAATATAAAGCAACAACATGCGAAATAATCATAATGAAGCATAAGAAAACAACATGTCGACTCAAGTGAGCTCGACCCCAAAATACAGCATAAAAGTCCACAAACCTCACAGTCTCATCTCTAGGTCAATATACAACAATACTGGTAGATACAGTAGATGGAGTAAACTAGATACAAAGAATATACAAGGTGGTACAAAAATAATGATATAACCCACCTAAGAGCAAAACCTCGAGTCCAGGCAAAGGAGGCAAAAGAACAAGTGCACCCGCCGCTACCGTACTGACGGAGCGGACCTGCAAAAGGCTGTGGCACAACGGGGGTGAGTTGCCAACTCGTGAGTAATAAATAACATCTACAAAGGCTATCGTATGCATGCACACAAGCATCCTAGCATCTAAAATACAGGTATGACTGGATGCACTAGCAGGTGTGTAAACAACATCAGTGTACTAATATATATGCAACATGAATATCTGAGGTCTCAATAGGAATATATAAGAAACATTTTATCTCTTTTTGTTTTTGAAACTCTTTTAGAATGCCAGCATAATACTCAAAGAATCGACGAGAACCGGTGTCCAGCAACGACACCTAAAAGCTGTCTCAAATCTCATAAATCCATGTCATAGTGTCCCTGGCCTCAGCCATCCGGCTGACCCACCTCAATATCACTATCTCATCCTCTCGCGGCCCCGGTTGGTATCCTCTGGATATCCGCCGTGCCCAATGAAGTCACCGGTAGGTAATCCGTCCCCTGCCAGGCTCAACGTCAACACCACATTCCTCTTGCCCCGGGGTACCTTACCGGGCCCACCATGTACCCGTGCCGGTTCCTCCACTCCTCGACACGAATTTCCAAAACCACAGCAAACTCATGGTGGACGACACTTACATCACTAGAAAACCGCAATTTACATATTTTAAAACTATAATAAGTTTAGAAATTTTGCGGCTTTCCCCCGAAATCCAGCAATATCATAAAATCTCAAGAAATCCTCATAAGTGCATATATCAATGATAATGAATGCATATGGTATCAATAATCAAGTTGCGATGTGTGATTAATAGATTAAGCATGAACAATTAATATGATGAAGTACATGCACATGAATAGCAATCCTACGGTTTCATTTTAAGGAATTAAAGGCAATAGCACAAGTTTAAGTATCAATTAGTAAAAGGTTTAAATTTAAAGGTTATCTAGTGTGGTGGCATGGCAATTACCAGGGTGTGTGTGTAAGCATGAATAGTGCTCGTGCTGCATATAAAAACCTGGCAATGGTGCCGGTGTCCTATAAAATGGTTTCGCATAGGTATGTCAATATAATGCATGGATGCAGCAAATAATCATAAACGTATTTCACCCCTAATTACTAACATCACTAAGAATCTTGTAAGTTACTAAAACTATCGGGCGGCTTGCGCCATCCAACGATAGTCTCCCGTAGATGTTACATCTACTCACCGGAATCCCTGGCTAGCTGTGTCCAATCACCGCTTTCCCCTTTCGCGCCGCGTCTGACGTCTCCGCCACCGAACCTGGAATTTACATCAATACCAAACATAAGGTTACATATCAAGAACGACGCAAAACCCCAACTAAACTACTAATGTTCGCTAGCTAGGTACAACGTGCACAAAGTGCGCGGAACACACGCGAAAATCGTAAAAACTGCCAAAAAACGCCGATTTGGTCGCCCGGCAAAACTAATACCCGACTACTCAAAAATCCGCACTCACGCATCCTAAACGTCATAGGAGATGCTAAAAACATCCCTAAGGTATCACAAATAATTCACCAATTAATTTTTAACAAAAACCTAGTAAGCACAAAACTAGCAATTTTGGTGCAAATATCGAAAATTAGCGATACGGTTATCACAATCCAACACAATATCCAACCACACAACAAGCAATCTACAAACACTATAATTACAACACATTTATCATGCTTCACAACCCATTTTCCATACATAAACCCTTTCTTGAATTTCCTAAAACAACAATTTACAACCAAAATCACACTTTTAAAATTAACTAAATTAGCATAATTTGAAGACCACATAAACAAGGTAACTTCTTTGATTTGGTTGTGTAGGAACTAGCAAGCAAAATAAATTTAATTAACCAAATAATGGTGTGCGAAAAAAACCCTAGTTTAAAACAAACTACTCTTTTATAAACTAGATTAGAAATTAGTTAAACTTTTAACACTAAAACCATATAAATAAAGGAATTTAGCCAAAAGAAATTAACTTGATGGAAATTATACCTTAATTTGAGATCTAGCAAGAATAAATTTGCTCCAAATGATGGCCTCAAGCATCAAGATCCAAGCTAGGGAGGTGAAGGAAAAGAAAGATGAAGGATGGGTTTAATTTGTAAGCTTGAAATTGCAATTTTGTTGAATTAAACATGAAGAATTTTGAAGAAATGAAAAGAAAAGAGATGAAGAGGAGAGGGTGCAGGTTTCGGCCAGAGGAGGTAAGGGGAGGGTGTGGGTGTGTGGGGAAAAGTCATTGGTCAACTCCCCAAAAGTCAATGCACCATACTTTAACAACTATATTTAAAATAAACTCATAAACAACCCAATACAACTCAAGAAAGAAAACCAAAATGAGGCCAGAAATTTCTGGACCTGAACAAGGTGGGGCTGTCCTAGGGCTGAGGGAAGAGAGAGAGGGGTTTTACAAAAGAAATTTTATGCAAAAAGACCCCCTACAAGTCAAAAATTGCAAGTTTTAGCTTAAAAGTCAATAAATTCGTTTCCTATCATAAAAATTTGATAAAAATCAAAATAAAATACTAAAAATTTATGTTACAACTAGATTTTAATTATCATAATTTTAAAGATTAAAATTAGCCCGGAAAAATTTGTATTTATCGCTAATTTAATGTATTTCTTTACCGGCTTAAAATAATATTAAAAAATTGAAAAATAGGGAAAAAATTTTAAATGACCAAAATTTCATAAGTAACTCATTAGCTACTAAAAACAAGCAATTACCTATCCATTTTAGGTATAATTAGCCCTAAACTGCAAAATAACGAGAAAGACGGTTTTCGGAAAAATACCGAATTTTCACCGATTTTCAGGAAAACACCAAAACGACTTTTCAAGACGCTACAATCTTCCCCCTTAAAGAAATTCGGTCCCCGAATTTAAAAATATAACTACGCGTACCTTCAAAGAGATGGGGATATTTCTTCCTCATCTCGCCCTCGGTCTCCCAGGTAACCTCCTCGCTGCTCGGGCTACGCCAAAGGACCTTGACGGTTGGTATAATCTTCGACCTCAACTTCTTCACCTGCCGATCCAGGATGGCCACCGGCTGCTCTGCAAAAGAAAGGTCGCGCTCTAGCTGGACTGTCGGGTGCTGAATCGCATGCGAAGGGTCGTGAAGGTACTTGCGGAGCATCGAAACATGGAAGACGGGGTGAACATCGGGAAAGCTGGGTGGAAGGGCCAAACGATATGCAACAGCGCCGACACGCTCGAGGATCTCGAAGGGACCTACGAATCTAGGGCTAAGCTTCCCCTTTTGCCCAAAACGCATCACGCCCTTCATCGGAGAGACTTTCAGAAAAACATGGTCGCCAACTGCGAACTCTAATCTGCGACGGCGCCTGTCTGCATAGGATTTCTGTCTGCTCTGAGCTGCCCTCATCCGGTCTCGAATCAACTGTATCTTTGCTGTCGTCTCCTCAACAAGCTGCGGCCCCAAAATACTGCTCTCGCTGAGCTCTGTCCAACAAACGGGCGATCTGCATCTCCTCCCATACAATGCCTCGAAAGGTGCCATCTGAATAGTATCCTGGAAGCTGTTGTTGTAAGAGAACTCCACTAGAGGTAAATGACGATCCCAGCTACCACCAAAGTCTAAAACGCACGCTCTGAGCATGTCCTCGAGAGTCTGAATGGTCCGCTCTGACTGTCCGTCGGTCTGCGGATGAAATGCTGTGCTGAAGCTCAAACGAGTGCCCAAAGCCTCCTGGAGTCTCTGCCAAAGTCGGCTGGTGAACTGAGTGCCTCGATCTGACACGATACAAGTCGGTACGCCATGTAGTCGCACGATCTCGTCAATATAGAGCTGAGCATACTGAGCGAAGCTGAAAGTGGTCTTCACCGGTAGGAAGTGAGCCGCTTTCGTCAATCTATCCACGATCACCCAGATGGAGTCGTACCCTCGACTGGTCCTGGGTAGACCCACAACGAAGTCCATCGAAATCTGTTCCCATTTCCACTCTGGAATGGGTAACGGCTGTAGCTCTCCTGCGGGCCTCTGGTGCTCGGCCTTGACTTGCTGACAAGTCAGGCATCTCGAAACGAACTCCGCAATGTCCCTCTTCATCCCGTCCCACCAGTAGGTCTCTCTCATATCATGGTACATCTTGGTGGAACCGGGGTGGACACTATACACTGATCGGTGTGCCTCCTCAAGAATATCGCGCCGCAATCCATCAGCATCTGGTACGTACAGTCTAGATCCATATCGTAAAATCCCCTGATCGTCAATCACGAACTCGGAAAATCTGCCATGTCCCATCTGTGCCATGATCTCTGAGCAACGGTCGTCCCTACGTTGTGCCTCATATATACGGTCAAGCAACTGTGGGCGTGCACGAACATGCGCGAGCTGCCCCCCTGTCTGAGTGAACTCGAACTCAACTCGGCTGTCGCATAACATCTGCCAATCTGCTGACGACTGCCTCTGCACTGCGCGCAAAAAGGATAGACTACCCCCGGGCCTCCTACTTAACGCATCTGCCACCACATTCGCCTTGCCTGGGTGATATAAGATCTCACAGTCGTAGTCTTTCACCAACTCCATCCAACGACGCTGTCTGAGGTTCAGGTCTCGCTGCTGAAATATGTACTTTAAGCTCTTGTGATCGGTGAATATCTGACACGACTCGCCGTATAGGTAATGTCGCCAAATCTTCAGTGCAAAGACCACTGCAGCCATCTCCAAATCATGAGTGGGGTAGTTCTGTTCATGCTTCTTCAACTGCCGAGAAGCATAAGCGATCACCCGGCCATGCTGCATCAATACGCATCCTAATCCCACCCGCGAAGCATCACAGTAGACCACAAATCCGCCTGATCCCGAAGGCAAAGATAATACCGGCGCCGTAGTCAAACAAGTCCGTAGCTGCTGAAAACTGCGCTCGCACTCCTCCGTCCAGACGAAAGGAACTCCCTTCCGGGTCAAACCGGTCAAAGGTGCAGCTATACGGGAGAAGTCCTGAACAAAACGCCTGTAGTAGCCTGCCAGGCCTAGAAAACTATGGATCTCAGTAACTGATGTAGGTCGGGGCCACTGCTGAACAGCCTCAATCTTCTTCGGGTCCACACAAATGCCGTCTCTCGTAACCACGTGACCCAAGAATCCAACGTTGTCCAGCCAGAATGCACACTTGGAGAACTTTGTGAACAGCTGGTGCTCCCTCAGAGTCTGTAACGTAATCCGCAAGTGCTGCTCGAGCTCCTCTCTGCTCCGGGAGTACACCAAGATATCGTCGATAAACACGATGATGAACAAGTCAAGATACGGCCTGAACGTACGGTTCATCAAATCCATGAATGTTGTTGGGGCGTTGGTGAGTCCGAACGACATCACCAAAAACTCGTAGTGGCCATAGCGCGTGCGGAAAGCTGTCCTCGTTATATCCTCCTGTCGAATCCGCAGCTGATGGTATCCTGATCGCAAGTCAATCCTCGAAAAATACCCCGCACCCTGAAGCTGGTCGAACAAATCATCAATGCGCGGCAACGGATACCTGTTCCGAACGGTAACTTTGTTCAGCTGGCGGTAGTCGATACATAAGCGCAAACTTCCATCCTTCTTCTTGACAAACAGGACCGGAGCACCCCACGGAGAAACACTAGGTCGAATAAGCCCCTCATCTAACAAATCCTGCAACTGATCCTTCAGCTCTCGAAGCTCTGCCGGGGCCATCCGATAAAGCGGTATAGAAATAGGCCTCGAGCCGGGAATCAAATCAATGCAGAACTCCACATCGCGCTCAGGCGGTAGCCCAGGTAGCTCATCAGGGAAAACATCAGGGAACTCACAAACTACCGGGACCCGGTCCAACGGAACCTCTGCACCTCGAGTATCACAAATATACGCTAAGAATCCCCGACATCCCTTCCGCAAGAGCTGACCAGCGCGAAGAGACGAAATTAAGCTGGGAAGGGTGACACTGCGGTCTCCCCGAATAACAAGGACTGGCTCTCCCGGAAATCTAAATATGACTGCCTTCTCACGGCAGTCCACCGAAGCATAACAAGTGGCTAACCAATCCATGCCCAGAAGCACATCAAAGTCCAACATATCGAGGAGTATCAAATCAACTGATGAATCCCTCTCCCCGATACGAACGGAACACAAACGAAATACAAACCGAGCGACAAACGACTCGCCTACCGGAGTAACAACAACAAGCGGATGATCTAACGACGATGACTCACGGCCCAACATCGGTGCAAAGTGTGTAGAGACGTACGAATGTGTGGAACCCGGGTCAAATAATACCCGGGCGTCGAAAGAACAAACTGGCAAGGTACCTGTCACAACGGCATTGGATGCCTGCGCATCCTGCGGTGTCAAAGCAAATACTCGGGCCTGTCCTCCACCGATAGCGGGCTGACCTCGACCTCAGCCTCTGCCTCCTCGTCCTCTCTGAACAGGACCGCCGTGTCCACGGCCTCTGGGTGCACCTAACTGGCGTGGAGCATCGCCGGTGGTAGGAAGTAGGGCTCTCTGAGGAGGGGGTGGTGATGGTGGTAGGGTCACATGCGGAACTGTCGCTGCTCCCTGTCATCTTACCGGACAGTCTCTGACAAGATGGTGCGGACTCCCGCACCCAAAACACCCTGGAGACGGCTGCTGCCCCTGGGGATAAGAACCATATAACTGTCCCCGCCCAAATCCTTTGCCAGGCCTATCTCTCGGTAAGAATCTGGCGCGCTGCCTCTGAGACGGTACATCGGTGCGAATCCTCTTCGGCCCAGAAACGGTCAAAGTCTGTGATATGCGTGCCTCCATCCGCAATGCCGTATCCATAGCAGCTGAATAAGTGTCGTAGTGCTGGGCGCCAATGGCAAGATATAGCTGGGCATCAAGTCCCTGTACGAACCTCTTCACCATCTTCTCCTCGGTATCCACCAAATACTGAGCATATCAGGATAACTGTGTAAACTGGATGTCATACTCAGACACCGTCATCTCAGGTGTCTTTACTAAGGCCTCGAAGCTGCGAGCTCTGGCGTCACGAACGCTCTCTGGGAGGAAACGAGCTAGAAAGACCGCTGTAAACTTTACCCAAGTCATAGGCGGTAGACCTGCAGCTCGACCTCTCAAGACTGACTCCCACCATGTCTACGCAAGACCCTCTAGTCGGAAACTCGCAAGCTCTACCTATCGATCATCCGAACATCTCAGAGAACGGCAGATCCTGGCTAAAATGTCAAGGAACGTCTGTGGGTCCTCCGCTGCCTCGGTGCCGGTGAATACTGGAGGTCTCAGCCTCATGAAATCCTGTAGCAAAACCGGAATGGCCACGGTGGTAGTAGTAGGAGCAGGTATCATGGTCGTCTGTGATATAGTAGGTACGTCATCCGGCCTCGGTGTACGACTGACTGCAACTAGGGATCCTACCATCTGACGTAGCTCCTGCATGCCCCCCATCATCTGTCGCAACTCCTCCATACCAGTCTCGAGCCTATCCATACGGCCTGGGGAAGGTGGATCGGTCTGTCCCTGCGGCGTAGGCATACCACCCTGCTTAGTCCTAGTCTCGGACGAGCCAGCTCGAATCTCGTCTCTGGCGGCAGCCCTCTGTGCCCTCGTAGCCTTCGGCGGCATAGTGGCTGTTACAGGAAAACAGATAGTAAGAACAGTGCAATAGGTTCATAGGATACACGGAATTGAAGAAGGAATTTTCAAGCAAGTATATCCTAAAGTCACTTAGGCGGAGTACCGTATCGTAAGTATGCCGCGGACATACACACGCTACGTTACCCTACTTAAGTCACTTACTCCATCTACCAAGGGTCATCATACACTCAAAAAGGTAAAACCTCGCTCTGATACCAACTTTGTCACGACCCGCAGGGTACGGAACGTGACTGGCACTTAGGTTACGAAACGTCTCAAGACGTCCGTAAAATAAGTAAGCAAAAGCCCAAAAACCAAAACCAAATAAGCAAAAGAATGAAGGAAAACCAATCCATTGAAAGCGAGTTTATCAAATAAGTCATGTAAAACCCTTTTTAAAAACAATACCAATTTTTCCGAAAATTTCGGCAGAGTCTCCTTTGTAAATACTGGCCCCCAAAATGGGTACAACAAGAATATATATAAATCCAACAAATAAGGCATCCCCAAGCGGGAGCTAGCTCTTCGCCACAAGGCGGTCACAAATCCCACGCAATATAAAGCAACAACATGCGAAATAATCATAATGAAGCATAAGAAAACAACATGTCGACTCAAGTGAGCTCGACCCCAAAATACAGCATAAAAGTCCACAAACCTCACAGTCTCATCTCTAGGTCAATATACAACAATACTGGTAGATACAGTAGATGGAGTAAACTAGATACAAAGAATATACAAGGTGGTACAAAAATAATGATATAACCCACCTAAGAGCAAAACCTCGAGTCCAGGTAAAGGAGGCAAAAGAACAAGTGCACCCGCCGCTACTGTACTGACGGAGCGGACCTGCAAAAGGCTGTGGCACAACGGGGGTGAGTTGCCAACTCGTGAGTAATAAATAACATCTACAAAGGCTATCGTATGCATGCACACAAGCATCCTAGCATCTAAAATACAGGTATGACTGGATGCACTAGCAGGTGTGTAAACAACATCAGTGTACTAATATGTATGCAACATGAATATCTGAGGTCTCAATAGGTATATATAAGAAACATTTTATCTCTTTTTTGTTTTTGAAACTCTTTTAGAATGCCAGCATAATACTCAAAGAATCGACGAGAACCGGTGTCCAGCAACGACACCTAAAAGCTGTCTCAAATCTCATAAATCCATGTCATAGTGTCCCTGGCCTCAGCCATCCGGCTGACCCACCTCAATATCACTATCTCATCCTCTCGCGGCCCCAGTCGGTATCCTCTGGATATCCGCCGTGCCCAATGAAGTCACCGGTAGGTAATCCGTCCCCTGCCAGGCTCAACGTCAACACCACATTCCTCTTGCCCCGGGGTACCTTACCGGGCCCACCATGTACCCGTGCCGGTTCCTCCACTCCTCGACACGGATTTCCAAAACCACAGCAAACTCATGGTGGACGACACTTACATCACTAGAAAACCGCAATTTACATATTTTAAAACTATAATAAGTTTAGAAATTTTGCGGCTTTCCCCCGAAATCCAGCAATATCATAAAATCTCAAGAAATCCTCATAAGTGCATATATCAATGGTAATGAATGCATATGGTATCAATAATCAAGTTGCGATGTGTGATTAATAGATTAAGCATGAACAATTAATATGATGAAGTACATGCACATGAATAGCAATCCTACGGTTTCATTTTAAGAAATTAAAGGCAATAGCAGAAGTTTAAGTATTAATTAGTAAAAGGTTTAAATTTAAAGGTTATCTAGTGTGGTGGCATGGCAATTACCAGGGTGTGTGTGTAAGCATGAATAGTGCTCGTGCTGCATATAAAAACCTGGCAATGGTGCAGGTGTCCTATAAAATGGTTTCGCATAGGTATGTCAATATAATGCATGGATGCAGCAAATAATCATAAACGTATTTCACCCCTAATTACTAACATCACTAAGAATCTTGTAAGTTACTAAAACTATCGGGCGGCTTGCGCCATCCAACGATAGTCCCCCGTAGATGTTACATCTACTCACCGGAATCCCTGGCTAGCTGTGTCCAATCACCGCTTTCCCCTTTCGCGCCGCGTCTGACGTCTCCGCGACCGAACCTGGAATTTACATCAATACCAAACATAAGGTTACATATCAAGAACGACGCAAAACCCCAACGAAACTACTAATGTTCGCTAGCTAGGTACAACGTGCACAAAGTGCGCGGAACACACGCGAAAATCGCAAAAACTGCCAAAAAACGCCGATTTGGTCGCCCGGCAAAACTAATACCCGACTACTCAAAAATCCGCACTCACGCATCCTAAACGTCATAGGAGATGCTAAAAACATCCCCAAGGTATCACAAATAATTCACCAATTAATTTTTAACAGAAACCTAGTAAGCACAAAACTAGCAATTTTGGTGCAAATATCGAAAATTAGCGATACGGTTATCACAATCCAACATAATATCCAACCACACAACAAGCAATCTACAAACACTATAATTACAACACATTTATCATGCGTCACAACCCATTTTCCATACATAAACCCTTTCTTGAATTTCCTAAAACAACAATTTACAACCAAAATCACACTTTTAAAATTAACTAAATTAGCATAATTTGAAGACCGCATAAACAAGGTAACTTCTTTGATTTGGTTGTGTAGGAACTAGCAAGCAAAATAAATTTAATTAACCAAATAATGGTGTGCTAAAAAAACCCTAGTTTAAAACAAACTACTCTTTTATAAACTAGATTAGAAATTAGTTAAACTTTTAACACTAAAACCATATAAATAAAGGAATTTAGCCAAAAGAAATTAACTTGATGGAAATTATACCTCAATTTGGGATCTAGCAAGAATAAATTTGCTCCAAATGATGGCCTCAAGCATCAAGATCCAAGCTAGGGAGGTGATGGAAAAGAAAGATGAAGGATGGGTTTAATTTGTAAGCTTGAAATTGCAATTTTGTTGAATTAAACATGAAGAATTTTGAAGAAATGAAAAGAAAAGAGATGAAGAGGAGAGGGTGCAGGTTTCGGCCAGAGGAGGTAAGGGGAAGGTGTGGGTGTGTGGGGAAAAGTCATTGGTCAACTCCCCAAAAGTCAATGCACCATACTTTAACAACTATATTTAAAATAAACTCATAAACAACCCAATACAACACAAGAAAGAAAACCAAAATGAGGGCAGAAATTTCTGGACCTGAACAAGGTGGGGCTGTCCTAGGGCTGAGGGAAGAGAGAGAGGGGTTTTACAAAAGAAATTTTATGCAAAAAGACCCCCTACAAGTCAAAAATTGCAAGTTTTAGCTTAAAAGTCAATAAATTCGTTTCCTATCATAAAAATTTGATAAAAATCAAAATAAAATACTAAAAATTTATGTTACAACTAGATTTTAATTATCATAATTTTAAAGATTAAAATTAGCCCGGAAAAATTTGTATTTATCGCTAATTTAATGTATTTCCTTACCGGCTTAAAATAATATTAAAAAATTGAAAAATAGGGAAAAAATTTTAAATGACCAAAATTTCATAAGTAACTCATTAGATACTAAAAACAAGCAATTACCTATCCATTTTAGGTATAATTAGCCCTAAACTGCAAAATAACGAGAAAGACGGTTTTCGGAAAAATACCGAATTTTCACCGATTTTCAGGAAAACACCAAAACGAATTTTCAAGACGCTACAGTATGTGTGCATGAACTGTTAGTGTTTATGCCCTAGAAGGCCATTACTGTATCATACTAGCTTGTATATTACTTAATGGAAGCTTGGGATATTCACATGTATATAACAGTCTTGCTAAACATGGTAGTATGCTACTTGGTTTTTCTATCTTAATATGTGAGTGTACGTATTGATAGAGCTCTTAGGATCTTGCTTGTCTACCAGCGTTGTGATGGCAGTCACACTAGTGGGGGCTGGGTAGTCTACAAGCACATCTTCATTCAGGTCCCTGGTCGTTGGATTATCGAGACAGAGCATCGATACTCCGGAGTAGACTAGTGTGTACGCTTCTCATCCCAGTTGGGGAGATGGTCTGTCCCACAGCCGTCAGTACGTCGTACTGGAGATAGTATGCATGTGCTCGTTAGGTTACGGGTACACCGGACAGGACTCACAGGGAACTGTTGGTTGGTTTGATACCAGTCGTCAGTGAACAGTTCCCAGGTGACATGAGTACAGCGTAGTCGGCAGACTTGACACTGCTGCTTCGCCTCGAGTGTGTCCCACTGTTCTTAGATTGCTACCCTACCACGGCTCAAAGGAGTCATGCAAACAGGTAGCAGTTGGGTGCAGTCTCGAGCACTTGGAGGCAGTGGCGGTTAGACAGGATTCGTCCCTCCCGGTATTGGGAGTAGATATCGTGCTGTGTCAGAGAGCCATTACGCAAAGTCCCTGGCCAGGGCAAGCGAGATTTGCTGGTAGGTTCCAGTAGTTTCTCAGGGTGTAATGGGCTTCCCTCCGACACGACTTATACCGCTATTAGGGGACTGACGCTTGCCGCCCCCCTAGGCCCGATATGCGATAGTCTTGGACGAACGGACCGGACTGTATGGAGATTGTCACATCAGACTCAGTAGGAGTTCGGATGGGTTTTCTCATCGGCCTTCTTATCAACAACTACCTGGGGACCGTTACGTACAGCTAGTGCCGCTTGCGGTCTGTTGTTAAACCCACTGCCAGCGTAGTAGTCGAGTCTCTAGAGTCCCACACAGAGAGTTTCCTACTCCAGGCGAAACGATATAGAGGTTGCATAGTTTTGCGACAAAGGGTTCGGACGCATACGTGCGTTTACGCACGTACGACTTTCGGACAGTTTTTACCAGTCGGCTTTGGTTTAAGCCAGTTACTGGTATCCGGTTATTGGATTTTTACAGTCTAAAGTTTTTCCGTATTTTTGCGGATTGGAGGGGCGTTCTCGTAATTGTACGAGAAGCTTCTAGAAGATGTGACTAAGGAGGTTACTTATGGATAAGAAAGTGAGTCATGAGGTGATTCATCATTATCATTAATTGCACCATAAATGATAATGACTCATGCTTAATGAATCACCTCTTTTCATTTATGAAGCATGCTTATTCATTTCTTTTATTCATTATTCTTAAATAAGAATGCTTCATAATATATTATGATACACTCTCTCTCTTCTCATTATCTTATCTCATATTCTCTCTCCTCAAGCTCTCATCTTCAAGAGACTAATCCTTAATCCTCATGTGTTGAGATCAAAGGTTTAGTTAGACTTAAGCATCCATTACCTTCACTCTATATCATCCTTTCTTCTTTGATTAGCAATCAAAGTAGATTAGTTACCTCAAGTTAGAGGTGTAGCTTGGTGTTTTGCTCTCGGGTGGATCGTCTACTACCTAGAGAAGGTCGAGGAGAACAAAGGAGGACACAAAGACGAAGGACCGGTTTCTTTAGGTATAATCCCTAATCACAAGTGATAAGAAAATCTTTGTGTACGGTTATTTATAGTTTAGCTTCGATTTAAGCGGTTAGTCGATGTTCGTTCCTTAAACTTGATTGTTTTTGTTATTTCCGCCTCCCCACAAGTACTGGGGTGTACTACATCGACTTACAGTGGTATCAGAGCCTCGCTAAACACTAAATAACTTAATCGCAAATTTGTACGAATTTCGAACGGAAAAACGAAGCCGGAAAACCCTAAAAAATGCAAGTTTCTGTCGAATTTAAAACGATGTCAGAAAATTTTTCAGGTGAGCTCAGAGTGCTTGACATGACACCAGTAAAACACCCAAGAAAAACAGTCGACTAAATCGACCAACTCGCCGCGGAACCGCGGCCTCACCCTACTGAGTCGCCGCGCTTCCGCCGCCGAGTTGGCGAGTCAGGAGTCGATTTTTCTTCTGTTGCTTCTCTGTGAAATTTGGGGTTTTCTGGAATATTTAATATTTGCTCAGGTTACTGTTTAACAGAGCAGATTTTGGAGCAATATTGATGTTGTTTAATCGATCGAAATTGTACAGTATTTGCATATTGGATTATATCTGTGATTGTTTAATGTGTTCGTAAACCTCCCCCAACTGCTAGTATGTCGGTTGGCAGGGGGTTGCACATTTCTGAAATGGTTATATCTGTTTGTGCATATAAACTGTATTGGACTGTTGTGGTGTATAGCCGGGGTTTGCAATGGGTTATTGTTTAATTCATTTGTTGTAAATGTAATTTGTTGTAATATTATTTTTGCGGGGCACTTCCAGGTTGCGGTCGTAGCCACCGTTGTATTATTTCATTTTACTGTTTTTGCTCCTAGGACTGACCCAAGGTGGGGTACACAGACTGCCGGGTGGGTAGTTTGCCGTACCCGTAGGGGTCGAGGGTGGGGTAACGGCTATTCATCACAACTGTGTAATCTGTCTTTTCTTGCAGGCTCAAAAGAAATACAGATTGCTTGCAAATCCAATATTGTTTATCTGTGTTCTGGAATGTATATCATTGCGTCAGACGAATGTAAAATATCTATATTTATTGTAGCTATTTAGACGCCACTTATGTTTTACACCCGCGCTAGCCCAGCCCCCGCTCTGTCGTTAGTTAAGTAACCTAACGAGTGATGACGGGACCCCGTGGCGAATGCGGATGGCATAAGAGGACGTTGTATTTTCGTTGTTTTCTGCAATGATAGGTTAATGATGGGACGCATTATCTATAATGCAAAGAAAAATAAACCAAAGTTTTAATCGTTGGAACAATTTAAAAGAAACCACTCGGTTATTTTAAAAACAGATATTTTTAAATGCGGAGATTTAACCACTCCTTTTAAAAAGCTATCAGGTTCCTTCGGTTATATCAAGTTCACTACGTTCACGGTTTCTCCAAAACCATTCGTAGCCCTCCGTCATTTCTTATGAATGGTCAGTAGTATTCAAGCTATGTTTGTTTGGCCCTTAGTCAAGACATAGTGATTGGTAGCTGCTGGGGTATTCATTTGTTGCATAGATAGATGAGTTGGTTTGGGACAGTCGTATTACTTTGTTGGCCCTTAGTCAAGAGTATACGGATGGGTTCAAATCAACAGGATAATGATGGGCAGAACTTGACATGTGACTTATGATTTGTTGGCCCTTAGTCAAGATCATAAGAGCATGGGGCAAAAATCCATATCGGGAATTTCTAAAGAAACTGAAATTTGCAAAGAGATGCATACCATTTGGAGTTTGATGAATGTTGGTAGGATTCCTTCAACATTATCATATGATGATATTTGGATCCCGATCCTACTGTGAGTATATGATACTTATCAGGATATTCGTCACTTAACGATCAATGCTATAAACCTAGTAGGTGTCCAGAAAAGTGTCAGCGGGGTTACGCCCCCAGAGAAAAGAGGTTATTTAATTAAGGAACTTCGCGAAAGCGTTGGAAAACCTCCCTCGAAGTATCGACACCGGCCTGGCTGAACGGTTAAGCAAGTATTGTACGGTGAGAATAGTCTTGGCTAATTCTTCTTTTATGGTTTGAGGAAGGATTCGAGAAACAGTGGGAGCCATCCAGTTTAGATAAACTAAAAACCACTCTAAACTTGCAAGAGCATCATGCTAAAGAGTTTTCTTCTCTCTCTCCTAATTGCAGCGACCCTGAAAATGACTGGACTTAAGTTACTTTTAGAGAAAAATATACTGACGGGGCCAAACTATAAAGATTGGCTGCGGAATGTCAAAATGGCTTTGACCTATGACAAACTGGGGTACGTCCTCACCGCTACGGCACCTGCTGTCCCTGGTCCCAAATCCAGCAATGCGGATAAGGAAATCCGCAAAACCTGGGATTTAGATTGCGCGAGAGCCAAGTGCATCGTGCTTGCCTCGATGAACAATGAACATCAGAGGAGGCACGAGGATATGTCCCTAGATGGCATATTTCTCCATACAAAGGAACTTTATGGAGAGCAATCTCGTATAGCAAGATACGAGACCTCTAAGAACTTGTTTCGAGCGAGGTTGGCTGCCGGGTCATCGGTAGGTGAACATGTCCTACAGATGATCAGCTATATTGAAGAGCTCGCAGACCTTGGGACGACTTTGGATAATGAGCTCTATACAGACCTTATTCTCCAGTCCCTTCCTCACACCTACGCCCAGTTTATCCTGAACTTCAACCTTCAAAGAAAAGAAGTTGAACTTCCGGAACTCCTGAACATGTTAAGGAGTGCAGAGGGCACCTTGAAGACATCAAGGGAAACACCCGCTATGTTTGTTGGCGGTTCATCTTCTTCCGGGTCCAAGGCTAGGGCCAAAGGAAGGAAGAAGAAGGCCGCACCCAGACCTAGAGGAGGTGTTAGTAAGGTGGGAGGGAAGGGAAAGAAAAAGAAAGCAGTACCGATAGTTGGTCAGGATGAGTGCTTCCATTGTCACAGGAAAGGGCACTGGAAGAAGGATTGCAAGGCGTGGAACGCCAAGAACCAGGAACCGAAGCAAGCTGTGGCTTCGACTTCAGGTGTGTTTGTAATTGAGAATTGTCTGTCGATCAACTCTACTTCCTGGGTATTGGATACCGGATCAGGATCTCATATTTGCAATTCATTGCAGGCACTGAGAAACCGTAGAGTGCTGAAGGAAGGTGATATGATCCTCAGGGTTGCTAACGGAGCTAGCGTGGGAGCTGCGTCCGTCGGGGATTATCACCTAGGATTGACGAGTGGACACATTTTGGTTTTACATAACTGTTATTTTGTACCCAGCTTAACGTGTAATATCATATCAGTTTCCTTGTTATCAAATAAAGGTTATGATTTCACGTTTGTAAGAGATGTTGTCAACATCCACCTTAATCATGGTTTGATTGGGTCCGGTACATTAAATAACGGCATATATGTTTTAAACCAACTCCAAATTTTCAATGTCCAGAACACACTAAAAAGAAAGTCTCCAGATTTGAATAAAGCTTTCTTATGGCATTGTAGACTGGGTCACATCAATGAGAGAAGGTTGACTAAGTTGCATAGAGAAGGATATTTGGACTCGTTCGAATATCAATCTTATGACACTTGTCAATCCTGTCTCAAAGGAAAGATGACAAAGACTCCATTCACTGGACAAGGAGTAAGTGCGAGCGAGCTCTTAGGACTCATACACAGCGATGTATGTGGTCCAATGTCTACACATGCGAGAGGTGGTTATTCCTACTTCATTACTTTTACAGATGATTTCTCTAGGTATGGATATGTTTTCTTAATGAAGCATAAATCAGAGGCCTTTGAGAAATTCCTGGAATTCAAGAATGAAGAGGAAAACCAAACAGGCAAAAGTATTAAGACACTAAGATCTGATCGAGGTGGAGAATACTTAAGTGCCGAGTTCCTAGGTTACCTAAAAGAGAAAGGAATTCTTTCTCAGCTTACTCCTCCATACACTCCACAGCACAACGGTGTATCGGAGAGACGGAATCGAACCCTATTAGATATGGTACGATCCATGATGAGTAATGCTGAGTTACCGCGATCTTTCTGGGGTTATGCGCTAGAATCAGCGGCATATCTTTTGAACCAGGTTCCAACCAAGACTGTGCCTACCATACCATATCAGATGTGGAGTGGGAAGAAACCCTGTCTAAAACATTTTAGAACATGGGGGTGTCCAGCTTTTGTAAAAAAGCAGCATGTGGACAAGCTCGAGGCACGTTCAGTACAGTGTAAGCTTGTGGGATATCCAAAGAACTCCAAGGGATATTATTTCTATTACGCAGAGGAACAAAAGGTCTTTGTTTCTCGTCATGCCACCTTCTTAGAAACTGAATTTTTAGAAAATCAGAAGAGTGGGAGCGAAATAGAACTGGAAGAAATTCCAGAACCACAAGCTGCTACTGAAAGTTTGGTAGAACCAGAGGTTCAAGAAGAACAGAACATTCCCGCACCCCTCCGCAAGAGTAGTAGGCCGTCTCATCCGCTTGAGAGATACTACGGTTTTCTCATAGACGGGGATAGAGAGGATTGCATCATAGATGATGATGAACCTACTGACTTCCAGCAAGCCATCCAGAGCGGCGACTCGGTACGATGGCTAGATGCAATGCGGACCGAAATGGAGTCCATGTACACCAACAAAGTATGGACTTTGGACTTTGCTCCAGATGGGGTAAAACCCATAGGATGCAAATGGATCTTCAAGAAAAAGATTGGTGTAGATGGACAGGTGGAAACCTATAAGGCTAGACTTGTTGCAAAGGGTTTTCGTCAAAGACCTGGTTTGGACTATGACGAAACTTTTTCTCCAGTGGCTATGCTTAAATCCATTCGGGTCCTTCTTGCTATTGCTGCCTTCCATGATTATGAAATCTGGCAGATGGACGTAAAGACGGCTTTTCTGAATGGAAATTTAGAAGAGAGCGTCTATATGGATCAGCCAGAGGGTTTCAATCAGAGTGGGAGCAGCGGGAAAGTATGCAAGCTGCTTAAGTCTATTTATGGACTAAAGCAGGCATCGCGGAGTTGGAACATCTGTTTTGATGAGACAGTCAAAGAATATGACTTTATCAAAAATCCAGATGAACCGTGCATATATAGTAAAGTTGTGGCCAGAAGTGTCGTATTCCTCGTCTTGTACGTGGATGACATTCTATTGATAGGAAATGACATTCCTATGCTACAATCTGTCAAAGGATTCTTGTCACACAGGTTCTCCATGAAAGACCTGGGTGATGCCTCTTACATTCTGGGGATCCGGATCTATCGTGATAGATCCAAGAGGATGTTGGGACTTTCGCAGTCCAGGTATATCGACACTGTACTGAAAAGATTCAGTATGGAAGATTCTAAGCACGGTAATCTACCGGCTTGTCACGGAATCACCCTCTCCAAAGAGATGTCTCCCAAGACTGATTTGGAAAGGGAACGCATGTCTATTATACCCTACGCTTCTGCGGTAGGCTCTATAATGTATGCGATGTTGTGTACCAGACCAGATGTAGCTTACGCACTGAGCGTGGTAAGCCGGTATCAGTCAGACCCAGGGGAGAAACACTGGATAGCAGTAAAGAACATTCTCAAGTACCTAAGGAGGACTAAGGAGATGTTCTTGGTTTACGGCGGAAAAGACCTCAGGTTGGAGGCCTTTGCTGATTCCGGCTTCCAGAGTGATAAGGACGATTCCAAGTCCATGTCGGGTTATGTCTTTACCCTCAATGGAGGGGCGGTGTGCTGGAAGAGCTCCAAGCAGGACACCGTTGCTGACTCGACGATGGAAGCGGAGTATATAGCTGCTTGCGATGCCGCAAAAGAAGCAGTCTGGATGAAGAAGTTCCTAACAGAACTTCAGGTGGTTCCTACCATAGTTGATCCAATACCTCTGTATTGCGACAACAACGGAGCTATAGCTTTAGCGAAGGAACCAAGGTCCCATCAGAAGTCCAGACACATCTTGAGGCGGTATCACCTGATCAGGGAGATCATTGATCGTCAGGAGATCGAGGTTCGGAGAGTTGCTTCAGAAGAGAACATTGCTGATCCATTCACAAAGGCCCTTCCTCAGATTCAGTTCGAGCGGCTACTCGAGATCATCGGTCTTCGATACGCCAGTACATGGCCCTAGTGCAAGTGGGAGATTGTTAGTGTTTATGCCCTAGAAGGCCATTACTGTATCATACTAGCTTGTATATTACTTAATGGAAGCTTGGGATATTCACATGTATATAACAGTCTTGCTAAACATGGTAGTATGCTACTTGGTTTTTCTATCTTAATATGTGAGTGTACGTATTGATAGAGCTCTTAGGATCTTGCTTGTCTACCAGCGTTGTGATGGCAGTCACACTAGTGGGGGCTGGGTAGTCTACAAGCACATCCTCATTCAGGTCCCTGGTCGTTGGATTATCGAGACAGAGCATCGATACTCCGGAGTAGACTAGTGTGTACGCTTCTCATCCCAGTTGGGGAGATGGTCTGTCCCACAGCCGTCAGTACGTCGTACTGGAGATAGTATGCAGGTGCTCGTTAGGTTACGGGTACACCGGACAGGACTCACAGGGAACTGTTGGTTGGTTTGATACCAGTCGTCAGTGAACAGTTCCCAGGTGACATGAGTACAGCGTAGTCCGCAGACTTGACACTGCTGCTTCGCCTCGAGTGTGTCCCACTGTTCTTAGATTGCTACCCTACCACGGCTCAAAGGAGTCGTGCAAACAGGTAGCAGTTGGGTGCAGTCCCGAGCACTTGGAGGCAGTGGCGGTTAGACAGGATTCGTCCCTCCCGGTATTGGGAGTAGATATCGTGCTGTGTCAGAGAGCCATTACGCAAAGTCCCTGGCCAGGGCAAGCGAGATTTGCTGGTAGGTTCCAGTAGTTTCTCAGGGTGTAATGGGCTTCCCTCTGACACGACTTATACCGCTATTAGAGGACTGACGCTTGCCGCCCCCCTAGGCCCGATATGCGATAGTCCTGGACGAACGGACCGGACTGTATGGAGATTGTCACATCAGACTCAGTAGGAGTTCGGATGGGTTTTCTCATCGGCCTTCTTATCGACAACTACCTAGGGACCGTTACGTACAGCTAGTGCCGCTTGCGGTCTGTGGTTAAACCCACTGCCAGCGTAGTAGTCGAGTCTCTAGAGTCCCACACAGAGAGTTTCCTACTCCAGGCGAAACGATATAGAGGTTGCATAGTTTTGCGACAAAGGGTTCGGACGCATACGTGCGTTTACGCACGTACGACTTTCGGACAGTTTTTACCAGTCGGCTTTGGTTTAAGCCAGTTACTGGTATCCGGTTATTGGATTTTTACAGTCTAAAGTTTTTCCGTATTTTTGCGGATTGGAGGGGCGTTCTCGTAATTGTACGAGAAGCTTCTAGAAGATGTGACTAATGAGGTTACTTATGGATAAGAAAGTGAGTCATGAGGTGATTCATCATTATCATTAATTGCACCATAAATGATAATGACTCATGCTTAATGAATCACCTCTTTTCATTTATGAAGCATGCTTATTCATTTCTTTTATTCATTATTCTTAAATAAGAATGCTTCATAATATATTATGATACACTCTCTTTCTTCTCATTATCTTATCTCATATTCTCTCTCCTCAAGCTCTCATCTTCAAGAGACTAATCCTTAATCCTCATGTGTTGAGATCAAAGGTTTAGTTAGACTTAAGCATCCATTACCTTCACTCTATATCATCCTTTCTTCTTTGATTAGCAATCAAAGTAGATTAGTTACCTCAAGTTAGAGGTGTAGCTTGGTGTTTTGCTCTCGGGTGGATCGTCTACTACCTAGAGAAGGTCGAGGAGAACAAAGGAGGACACAAAGACGAAGGACCGGTTTCTTTAGGTATAATCCCTAATCACAAGTGATAAGAAAATCTTTGTGTACGGTTATTTATAGTTTAGCTTCGATTTAAGCGGTTAGTCGATGTTCATTCCTTAAACTTGATTGTTTTTGTTATTTCCGCCTCCCCACAAGTACTGGGGTGTACTACATCGACTTACATGAACATCATCATGTGTATGTGTGAACATACATGCATACTGTTCCCCTCCGAAAGACGGCGCAGACATGGGCGTCTTGCTTGAAATTCGGGACAGATGCTAATTGGTGCTATCCGTCCACCTCTCTGAAGATGCCAAGTTGATTTATGACACCATGTATCGAAGGTTTAAACGGATGCGTTGTTAGTTATATGTATGCCCTAGAGGCCATTACTGTACATACGATGTATATTGTAATGGATGCTTGGACATATATAGGGAGGACTTTCTTGCTCGACATGATAGTACGCTATCTGGTTGTACTTTATCTTAACATGTACTCTGATTGTCTCTATATTACATGTTGATAAAGCCCTTAGGATATGTACTCGGCTACTGGGACTATGATGAGATCATACTAGTGGGGCCACTGTAGTCGACGAGTACATCCTATAACTGTTCCTAGTCGAGGGTGTATCGAGACAGGGCATCGATGCACCAGAGTAGACTAGCGTATACGCATCTTGACCCATATGATGGGCGATGGATGATCCCATATCCATCGGTGTTTGACATCAAGGATGGTGTACGGGTGCTCAGTAGAGACTGGGTACACTGGACGGACTCGCCGAGAACTCCCAGATGGTATTATACCTAACGTCAAATGGCAGTTCTCCAGTGACACTGGTACAGAGTAGTCTGTTGACCCGAGATCGTCATAGAGTCTTGTGTGATTCCCACAGTGCTTTGATTTCCATCATACCACGTCCAAGTGGGCGTGCAAAAAGGTGGCTTTTGGGTACAGTCCCGAATCACATGGAGGCAATGAGCGATAGGAAGGGATTCGTCTCTCCCGGTATAGGGAGTTGATGTTGTGCTGTGTTCGATTGGCTATAACCGGAAATCCCTGGCCAGGATTGTTGAGATTTACTGGTAAGAGTTATCAGTAGTTTCTCGAACTGTTATAGACCTCATATCGACACGACTTATCCAGCTACTGGGGTCTGACGTTTACCACCCCTAGGCGAGATATGCAACATATCAGACGACGAGACCGGACTGTACGGGAGTGTTACTGTTTGGATTCACAGGAGAATGTATAGGCTTGCTTGTTGATCTTCTGAGCGCTCAATACCTGGATAGCTGTTACGTTTAGCTGACCGCTTGCAGCTTGTGGGTGTTTGATATGACCATCACCTACTGACAGCGTATTGACGATTCTTTAGAGTCCTACACAGAGGTTTCTTGGCTCAGGCAAAACGGAGTAGGGGCACGTATGTGATATGTGCGGGACCGAGGATAATACGATATGAGATACCGTATTCTATTCTCGCGATATTTGATATCAGCCGGGTCATCGGATCAAGTGTTGATTCGATGAATCGGTACAGATAAATATTAGTCGGTTATATGCGATATAGCCGGATTGTCGGATCAAGTGTTGATTCGATAATTTAATGTATAATAATATATTTGATATATTAAATTGCATTAACTAATATTAGCTCACTAAAAGATTCTTTTTCTCACTCGGGTAATACATTGATATATATGCGATATATGTTAATTGTATTATTTTATTTTGTCTTTCTAGATGATTCTAGAAGGTTTTGGTTTTGTTTTGTGAAAGATATTTTCAAGTGACTCATTCTTAACCTAACCCAAACCCTAGCCTTGGTTAATTCTTTACAAAGGTTTAGTCAACCATGGTTGCATTATTCATCATATTAATTCTTTCTATTCATCACAAAAGGATAATTTAATTATTATTCATCTTCTTCTTCCTTCATTCTTTCATGAAAAAGCTTTCAAGATTTTTTCCAAGTGATGAATAAATATGAGAAAAAGATAAATAAAGATAGCAAAAATCCTACTTCATCATCCTCATCTTCCCTTGCCATTTAGATGAGGGTGTTCAAATCATTTCATGAGTGTTAGCTTGTGTTAACGAAACTTCAAGGTAGATCATCTTTGTATCGAAGATCGGAAGCAAAGGTTGCATCTTTCTCTTCGTGGAATCTCTCGAGAGTCCGGAACCCGATGATCGCAGCGAAGGGACCACAACACGGAGCATATGAAGTGAAGGACCAGATCTACAAAGGTTGTAATCCCTCTCACTTAGTGTTAAAGTTGTTAACATCTTAGTTTTCGCCTAATCTCTAGTTTAAAGATCCGTATTCGGGTTGTTCGGCAAGGCTAAATTTTTAATCGGGCATGGTTGATGCCTCGTAGACCCTTATGCGCGTGCATAGCAACCCTACATGCATCCGATGTAGCAGACTTCGTCAGATTCCCCCTCGCTTGAGGGGTTTTTTGATTGTGAGGACGCTCTTCCCTGCAGGCGCAAGCCCCTGCAGTTAATTACGCTACCGCATCGCGGTAACAACTTTCTCCTTCTCCAGATAATCACTTCGTGTCGTGTGTGTTTGTTTTGTGTTTGGTTTCCCGTGGATTGTATACAGAGACTGAGTTATGTCGTCGCCCGTAGGGCGTGGACTAGTCCAAATCCGTATCTTTCTTAGATTTGGGTTTGGGAGTTGTGTTTAAGGATACGTTAGCCTCATTAGAGACTAAGGTCAACTTAAACATTTGTTAAGGATACGTTAGTCTAGTTTTTAGACTAAGATCAACTTAACAGGATCGTTTAGATCCAACAAGAGAGCAATTAAGAGGGGGCCTGTTGTTTAGTTTAGTGACATTGCGGTCAATAGGTAGTTTAAGGACATTGCGGTCCAGTGTTAGTTTTAAGACATTGCGGTCAAGGTTAAGGACATCATAGTCCGTGGATTTAAGGACTCCACAGTCCGGCGTTAGTTTTAAGACATCACGGTCAAGGTTAAGGACCTCATAGTCCGTTGTTAGTTTTAAGACATCCCGGTCAAGGTTAAGGACATCATAGTCCGAGGATTTAAGGACTCCACAGTCCGGCGTTAGTTTTAAGACATTACGGTCAAGGATAAGGACATCATAGTCCGTGGATTTAAGGACTCCACAGTCCATTGTTAGTTTTAAGACATCACGGTCAAGGTTAAGGACATTATAGTCCGTGGATTTAAGGACCCCACAGTCCATTGTTAGTTTTAAGACATCACGGTCAAGGTTAAGGACCTCATAGTCCATGAGTTTAAGGACCCTACAGTCCATATCAATGTGTGGTCACCGGGACCCGTCACCTCTTTGAAGACGTTGAGGAATTACAACGCCAAGTATCAAAGGAGTGAAGAGATGTACCCTTGAACAAAGGTAGATTAAGTAATCTTTGGCCCAATTTGGAACTAAGACCAATTAATTATATTATGAGCCCATTAGCCCAGTTAAGTTTGAATTGAGGACTTATGGCCGGCTTGGGCTAAGTCCAATCATGTTTAGAATATTGGCTCTCTGTTGGTTCATTGAAGGAGAGGCTTTGCCTCTAGGAACTTAGCTAATTGGGCTAAAGCTAGTGTTAAACACTAAAGACCAACAGTGTTGAACACTGGGAATAAGATTAGCAAGTTAGTGTTAAACACTAAAAGATAATCAGTGTTAAACACTAGCAAGAGGGCTTTCAAATTAGTGTTAAACACTAAAGCAAATCGGTGTTAAACACTGGAAACAGAGATTTCAAATTAGTGTTAAACACTAAAGCAAGTCAGTGTTAAACACTGGAAATAGAATTTTCAAATTAGTGTTAAACACTAAGAAAATCAGTGTTAAACACTGGGAGAAAAGTCTTCAAATTAGTGTTAAACACTAAGGAGAGAGGGGTCACGTGTGGACACGTGAGAGCGCCTTGATTCCCCTTATTTTATTCTGCCAAAAATATTGAATACTTTCTATAATTGCTTTTGGGCCATCACGTGCTGTCACGTGATGGGAATTTGGGTATTTGACTGTTAAAGCTTTTGCCAAGGGGTCATGTGGTAGCACGTGAGGGCGCTCATAGCTTCTGTTTCTTTTGCTTTTTCTTTGTGTGCTTCAGGGGTCACGTGGGGCACGTGAGGCATTGCCTCAAAGTTCTTTTCTGTGGATCTTTGCAGGAGTCACATGGTAACACATGAGGTGTTGCCTCAAAGTTCTTTTCTGTGGATCTTTGCAGGGGTCACGTGGTAGCACGTGACTCTGACTCTTTGCTTGTTTTAAAGATCTGTTCATCTTTTAAGAATTAAATTCTTCATAGGGTCAAACCCTAGCAATAAACTTTAGAGGAATTAAATTCCTTCTTTCTTTTGAAGAATTATATTCTTATATAGGGTTAAACCCTAATTTCTTTTCTGTAGGAATTAAATTCCCCATATATGTAAAGAATTAAATTCTGGCATAGGGTGAAACCCTAATTTCTTTTTAAGGGAAATAAATTCCTGTGAGGTTGAGAGAATTAAGTTCTCAATTAGGGTTAAACCCTAGTTTTGTCCAATTTGAAGGAATTAAATTCCTATAATATGGGGTTAAACCCTAATTTTATCTCAAAGGAATTAAATTCCTGTAATTCTGTGAGAATTAAATTCTCAAAACTCAATTCCTCCTCTATGTTTTAGATCTGCATGGCAAGATCTCAACCCAATGAGAATTAAATTCTTAATTCATGGGGAGATGTGCACTTTGCAGATCCTCAACCAGAGAAAGAACTAAGTTCTTTTCTTTTATATAAGAGTTAAACTCTTTTGAGAATTAAATTCTCATTTGAAGCCTCTCTTCTCTTTTCTTACCTAGGGTTTTTCTTTTGCAGAGAATCAAATTCTTCCTTCCGAATTTTCAAGATTCCAAGGCTCTATATCTCCCTCTCTGTTTGTGTGTCTGCATAACTCTCTCCTTTGGCTCCTATTTATAGGAGAAGGAAAAGAATCAATCTGTTTTAGTGAATCTTTCATTGAAAGATTTGATTTGTTTATTGAGAGGCTTGATTTATTTTCTTCATTAATCTGAGCCTCTAGATTATTAGGTGAATTTTATTCACCATTGGATTTTAAATCCAAAGATATCTCTTTGTTATTTCGGTGAGATTTTAAGGGGAAATCTTTTCATGTCCAAGATTTTTCCATAAATTGGTGATGTTTAATCACCTTCAGATTCTTGATCAAACGGTTTCAGATAATTCTTCTCCTTTTTGGAAAGATTTGAATGATCTCTCCTCAGAATTTAATTCTGTTAACGAATAAGGCTTTTAAAGCCGGTCACGTGTGGCCACGTGACCCCTGGTCACGTGTGAGCACGTGACCCCTGGTCACATGTGAGCACGTGACCCCTGGAATGGGCTTCTCTTCTTCTGCGCTCTGTTCTCTAGCCGCTGCTTATCCATCACGTGCCAACATGTGACCACTGGTCACGCGTAAATACGTGATGCCTCTTCTAAAGCTTTTCCTGATTTTTTAATCAGGGAACAAATGCCCCCACAGCGTTGTTCTCACGTGTCTTCACGTGAGTGCAACGCTGTCACTTTTGTGACTGTTGGATCTGCCTTGGGAGTAGAGGAGATGAAATGTTTTCCATCACATCCTATAAATATAGGGGTCTCTTCAGAAGCGCCTCCACTCTTGCTTATCTTCTTCCTTGCAACTTTTCTTCTTGAGAATTTAATTCTCGTTTCCAGAGCTTAGTTCACTGCCTCAAAAATTCCCAGAGTTTAACTCTGTTTAAGGATCACCTTTTCTTCAGGTAATGATCTTTGGACGATCAAGGCACCCTCATAGAACTCTTAGGATTTTAAATCCGTATTAAGGGTTTTTCCAAAAAAAAACTCACTTTTCTTCAATTTCTTCAATAGAAACATAAAACCATTTAATCTTCAAGCAGTGGATCTCTTAGGGTTCAGCTGATCTTTAGGGAGATGATGGTGTCGGTTCAATTCCATGGAATTTAATTCCATTAAAAAAAAATATTTCTGGGAATTTAATTCCCCTTTTCAAAAGGAACTTAATTCCTACGAAAAACTAAGTTCTTCCCATGGGGGCTTCTTAGGGTTTTCTTGCCCTGAGTTGTCCTTCTGTAATCAATGAAGAAGAAGCCTGCAATGGTGTCTTTTCTGTTGAATTTTCATGTTTGTCGGGTACTCGTATGTGCGTCTTGCTTGCATAAATGAGCTTCATATTTCTCCATGGAAATTTTCCTTTAATTGCTAGCACTATCGTTATGTCGCATGCACATCCGAGCTTTGGGTATCATTTCCTTTCGAATATTCATATAGTTGTAAATGCATGCTCGGTAGGATATGCATCGGAGATTTTCCTTGTTGCCTCCCATATCTGGTGATTTGTGCGTGTTCTAGATCGAGTATTGCCGTCGAATGGAGGCTTGTTTATACAGTGCTCGAGTGTACCCGTCTTTCCTCGGAGGTTGTGGCTGCGAAGGCGGACTTGCGAGGGCTGATAGCGCGGTGCGCGGCAAATATGGTGCCATGCGAGAAGAGGCTCGGCCGCAAATTCTCGGAAAGGGAGCTGGCCTCTAAGGCATTGAGCAAGCTTCAAGCCAGCCTTACAGCCAAAGCCAATAAAGCGTATGAACTCTGGCGGGTACCTCAAGAGTCTATCAAAGAGGTGGTGGCTCTTGATAAGGCTGCCGTGTTCACTCGCGAAGGGGTCGAGGCTCACAAGGCTACTGAGAAAGAGCTCGAAGGCCGGCTCGCCTTGTATGAGGCTCAACAGGCTCAGGTGGAGGTCCGTCTTCTGGCGATACTGAATCATGAAGCCGTGATCCAACAAAAGAAGGATGAGCTAGCAAATTGCTAAATTGCCCGCCGGCTTGAAAACTTGTATCTTTTCCTTTCTTTTGTACATACTCCTGAATGAGAGTATTTTCTTTTTGTTCTTTCATGAATTGTACTTTGTATTCATTTTGTTTTATGAATAAAGACATATTTTTCTTCTCAATGGTGTGTCCCCTTTTTATTGAATGTGTTCCGCGGACAATTTATCTTGGTCTCTTTGCAGGGCAGCGATGGCTTAGGATTCAGGGTTAAGATCTGCCTCCTAAGACTTTTGAGCTTTATGAGCCGTGAGGATCTCATAAAGAGTTTTTCTCCCTACAGGTCGAGAGGATCCCGTAGGTGTAAGTTCTTCTTAAGAATCGTGAGGATTCTTAAGCGGGTTTTCCCTTGGGAGTCGTAAGGATCTCACAAGAGAGTTTTCTTCCTTACAGGTCGTGAGGACCCGCAAGTGCTGGGTGCGGTCGCCCTTATCCGTATTTCACGGGGTCAGGGGTTGGTTTGGGATGGTTTCCAGGGTATCGTAGTTTAAAGACATTGCGGTCAAGGTTAAGGACCTCATAGTCCGTGGGTTTAAGGACTCCACAGTCCAATGTTAGTTTTAAGACATCACGGTCAAGGTTAAGGACATCATAGTCCGTGGATTTAAGGACTCCACAGTCCAATGTTAGTTTTAAGACATCACGGTCAAGGTTAAGGACCTCATAGTCCATGAGTTTAAGGACCGCACAGTCCATTGTTAGTTTTAAGACATCACGGTCAAGGTTAAGGACATCACAGTCCGTATATTTAAGGACTCCACAGTCCAATGTGTGGTTACCGGGACCCGTCACCTCTTTGAAGACGTTGAGGAATTACAACGACAAATATCAAAGGAGTGAAGAGATGTACCCTTGAACCAAAGGTAAAATCAGTCCAGAATCATGGTGGTTGATCGTTAGTTTTAAGACATTACGGTCGAGGTTAAGGACATCATAGTCCGTGGATTTTAAGGACTCCACAGTCCGGTGTTTGCTCTGGATATTTCACACGGGTTCACCGCCGTGCTTGGCGAGGACCAGGCTCCGCTCTGGGCGTTTTCCGCGGGGTCAAAGAGTGACGTTATCCGCGTTCCACATGACCAGGAATTTTGCACTGGATGCTTCACACGGGTTCACTGCCGTGCTTGGCGAGGACTAGGCTCCGCTCTGGACGTTTTCCACGGGGTCAAAGAGTGACGTTATCCGCGTTCCACGTGACCAGAAATTTTGCACTAGATGCTTCACACGGGTTCACTGCCGTGCTTGGCGAGGACTAGGCTCCGCTCTGGACGTTTTCCATAGGGTCAAAGAGTGACGTTATCCGCGTTCCACATGACCAGGAATTTTGCACTAGATGCTTCACACGTGTTCACTGCCGTGTTCTGCGAGGATCAGACTCCGCTAGACATTTTCCACGGGGTCAAAGAGTGACGTTATCCGCGTTCCACGTGACCAGGAATTTTGCTCTGGATGCCTTCCACGGGTTCACTGCCGTGTTCTGCGAGGACCAGGCTCCGCTCTGGACATTTTCCACGGGGTCAAAGAGTGACGTTATCCGCGTTCCATGTGACCAGGAATTTTGCACTAGATGCTTCACACGGGTTCACTGCCGTGCTTGGCGAGGACTAGGCTCCGCTCTGGACGTTTTCCACGGGGTCAAAGAGTGATGTTATCCGTGTTCCACGTGACCAGGAATTTTGCACTAGATGCTTCACACGGGTTCACTGCCGTGCTTGGTGAGGACTAGGCTCCACTCTGGACGTTTTCCACGGGGTCAAAGAGTGACATTATCCGTGTTCCATGTGACCAGGAATTTTGCTCTGGATGCCTTCCACGGGTTCACTGCCGTGTTCTGCGAGGACCAGGCTTCGCTCTGTATGTTTTCCATGGGGTCAAAGAGTGACGTTATCCGCGTTCCACGTGACCAGAAATTTTGTTGATTGTATCCGCATTTCGCGGAGTTGGGATTCGACTCTCGGTCAACTGTACGCCGTCGAGTCATGGAACTGGGGATTGCCGCTGTTCCGCTTTGCTTGATATTGTGTTTGCTGCAATGAGACGAACGTCGAGATAGTCTCTAGGCTATCTGTGACTCATCGAGATTTGGCTTCTTCTTCTGATGAAACCTGGGAAGGAGGAGTGCGATTCCTTCTTTGTTTGTGCGCCTGGATTGTATACAGAGATTGATGTAATATCACCTGTAGGGCATAAATTTCATTTTTTGTTTTATTTCTTTTTCCGCGATGCTCTATCATTTCAGCTTTTATATCGCGAAGGTCGTGATTGCCCCATCATTTCGGCTATTTTTCGCGTTGCCCAATCATTTCGTCTATTTATTTTATTTTTACTCGCTGCTTTATATTGCTAGTTGCCCAATCATTTCGGCTATTTTTCATGCATACATTTTTACTTGCTGCTTTTTATTGCAAGTTGCCCTATCATTTCGGCTATTTCGTATGCATGTGTGGCTTGCTGGCTTTTTGCCGCAAGCTTGGGATTAGACACCGATTTCGGCATCAGCACCGCTACAACTGGGATATTTCCAGGAGCGAATCATCATTTGCCTCTGTCGATGTTGAAAAAAGATGGCTTAGTAAACAGGGTTAGGGTCCTGTCGACTAAGGCTTTTGACTTCATGAGCCGTAAGGGTCTCACAAAAGTATTTCTCCCTACAAGTCGTGAGGACCTCGTAGGTGTGTTTCATCCTTGGGAATCATGAGGATTCCTAAGTGCGTGTTGCCCTGTAAGTCGTAAGGATCTTACAAAAGGATTTTCTCCTTATAAGTCGAGAGGACTCATAAGGGTCGTTCACCATATGGACATATCCCTAGTCACGGGTGGGACTTTGCTGGGAAAATGTTTATTCGCGCCCGTGGATTGTATACAAGGGTCAGTATGAGCCGCTTGTAGGGCAATATCGAAGGTTGTGGGGGGTTTGCTTAAGAACAGTTTCAGGTTTCTGTAACTTAAGACTTTCAAATCTTATGAGCCGTGAGGGTCTCATAAGAGAGTTCTCCTTACGAGTCGTGAGGATCTCGCAAGTGTAATTTCTCCTTAGGAATCGTGAGGACTCCTAAGTGTGTTGCTCCCTTATGAGTCGTATGGATCTCACACGGGTGGTTTCTCCTTACAAGGTCGTGAGGACCCTGCAAGTGTCCTTAAACGAGGTTGCGCCCTTTCGGGTTTTCACAAACACTCGCCGGTAGTCCTGCTGTTTTTACTCACGGAGCCCTTTCGGGTTTTCATCCGTGCCCATTCTGCTTATGGACATACCGTTTTCTTTTCTTTTCTTTTCTTTTTTATTCCTTTTTTTTTAATGAGGTTGCGCCCTTTCGGGTTTTCACAAGACTCGCCGATAGCCCTGTTGTTTTTACTCACGGAGCCCTTTCGGGTTTTCATCCGTGCCCATTTTGCTTATGGACATACCGTTTTCTTTTTTTTTATTTTAGTATCAGCTTTGGGATGCTGCAATCCACCGTAGTTTATCGACATCTCGGTCAACAGCTAGTTTTAGGACATAGTGGTCCGTCCTTAGTTTAGGGACGTTTCGGTCCGTCGTTAGTTTAGGGACGTTTCGGTCCACTGTTATTATAAGGACGTTCCGGTCCGTCGTTAGTTTAAGGACGTTTCGGTCCGTCGTTAGTTTAAGGACGTTTCGGTACGTCGTTGAAGAAGGTCTGTCACTACTTTATAGAGTTTAAACTTAGGAGGATAGCGAGCGGATATAGTCGTCGTCATCTATCATTGACCCGGGCCATGACTCGTTAAGAGTAGTATTTCTTCAGGAAGCGGCCGTTTATTGGCCTGAAAGGTCTTTCACCGTGCATATCCATGAGTAGATAAGCTCCACCCTAGTATACCTTGTCTATTATGTACGGGCCTTCATAGTTCGGCTCAAATTTTCCCCGCTTGGCGCGATTGGGGATCATAGGTCTTTTGACCACTAGCACGAGTTCGCCTTAGCGGAATGTCCTCATCCTGGTCAATCTTTCATATGAGCGTGTCATCTTTGCTTTATAAGCCTCCAGATTTTGTCGCGCTATGAGCCGGGTTTCATCAAGGGCGTCAAGCTCCTCAAGCTGAAGGTGAGCATTTTCTTCGTCCGTCAGCTCGTAGTGGACTGCCACTCATAGAGAAGGTAGCTCTATCTCGAGGGGGAGTACCGCTTCTGTACCGAATACCAACGCGTACGGCGTTGCGTTCGTTGCCGTCTTGAACGTAGTTCGATACGCCCAGAGAGCTTCTTGTAATCTCTTGTGCCAGTACTTCTTATTTCGGGACACCGTCTTCTTTACGATCTTCATCAAGGTCTTGTTGAAAGCCTCAGCTAGACCGTTAGCTCGCGGGTTATAAACTGAGTAATATCTCCAGTCTATGTTGTGTTGTTGTGCGAAGCGGCTAATCTTGTGGCTTCTGTAGGCTGGCCCGTTATCGGAAATGATTCATCTCAGAGTTCCGAACCGATAAATGACGTGCGTCTTGAAGAAATGGAGGATATTCTCCGTCTTCACTTCCCTCAACGTTACTGCTTCTGCCTATTTGGAGAAGTAATCAGTGGTCGCTAGGATGAAACGATGTCCTCTGGACGATGCCGGTTCGATGGGGCCGATTACGTCGGTTCCCCACATTTCGAACGGCCAGCTAGCCACCGTTGGATGTAGTGGATTTGGATGCTAGTGGATGAAGTCCCCATGAATCTGGCACGAGTGGCATTGCTTCGCATACTCGAGGCACTCCTGGATCATCGTGGGCCAATAATAACCCATTCGTTTGATCTTCAACTTCATCTTCGGGCCATCTTGGTGAGAACCGCAGAGCCCATCGTGAACTTCCTGAACGACTCTTTTCGCTTCGTCAGGTCCCAGGGATCTCAACCACAGAGAATCAAACGACCTCTTGTACAGAGTGTCATTGACGAAGGCAAAAGATAGAGCTCGTTTCACAAGCTGATGTCTTGAGGACGCAACTTCAAGCGTTCGACGGGATTTGAAGTAGTTTATGAAGACTTCTCTCCAATCTTCAACCTTCTCTTGGTCCTTTATTTGCATAGCCGTTTGCTCAGTCATTCCCCTTTCTTCGGATGATTCCGAAGACATTTCTGATGCGGAAAGCACCCGACGGCTTTGTACAACGATCCTCACATCATCGAGGTTCTCGTCAGCCAGTTCTTTAGCGAGCTTGGCTAACGCATCCGCTTTGCTGTTTTCTGCACGCGGTATGTTTTCCAAAGTGTAGGAAGGAATTTGGGTCAGCAGTTGTTGTACTCCCTCGCCGTATTTGACCAGCTCTGGTTTGCACGTTTGGTAGTCGCCATTCACTTGGCTAACAACCAGTTGGGAGTCTCCATATATGAGGAGGTTTTCAATTCCCATGTAGATGGCGATCTCGAGACCGGCTATCAATGCTTCGTATTCGGCTTCATTGTTCGTCCTTGGCTCTGTCAAGGAGAAGGCAAAGCGCATTATCCCTCCTTGTGGGGTTACGAAGATGAGGCATACCCCTGATTTGATTATAGGCGTATTTTGTTTACGCTTCTTCATGGAAGACGCTCCGTCAAAATAGAGTTCCCACCAGGTACCACTTCCGTTGATCGTGTCAAACGCGTGTTCGTCTGGCAGCTCGCAATTCAAAGGAGAGTCGGCAGGTATTGGATGCTCGGCGAGAAAGTCGGCGATGGCTTGGCCTTTCACTGCCTTAAGAGGCTGATAGGTTATTGAAAACTCCATCAAGAGTAGGGCCCATTTAGCGAGTCTCCCTGTCAATATGGCCTTCGATATCAGATATTTGAGGGGTTCCACCTTCGATATGAGACGGACTTCATGCGCCAACGCATAGTGCCTGAGCTTTGTTATCGCAAAGATCAGCGCCAGGCAGTGCTTTTCGATGGGGGGGTAGTTGCTTTCTGCCCCCAGAAGAACTCGACTTAAATAGTAGAGCGCTCTTTCTTTTCCTTGGTCGTTCTCTTGTGCCCATAACGTACCTAAGGAACCTTCGAGGGCAGTTGTATAAAGAATAAGAGGTTTTCCTTTGACTGGAGCAGCTAACACCGGCGGGTTCTGCAGGTACTGCTTGATCTCGTCCAGTGCGCCTTGGCATTTGTGATCCCAGACGAACGGGGTTCCCTTCTTCATCAGGTGACTGTAAGGGCGGCACTTGCCTGAAAGATTGGCTATGAATCGCCGGATGTACGCGAGCTTCCCTTGGAGAGACCGCAATTGTTTGAGAGTCTTTGGCGGTGGCATTTCCATGATCGCCTTGATCTTTGACGGATCTATCTCGATACCCCGGTGCCGGACAATGAACCCTAGGAACTTTCCTGAGGATACCCCGAACGCGCATTTGAGGGGGTTCATCTTCAAGTTGTATTGCCGAAGGCGTTGAAATACGGTCTTCAGATGCTCTAAATGCTCCTCGTACGATTTGCTTTTCACCACGAGATCATCGATATAACATTCGACGATTTCATGTATGAGGTCATCGAAGATCTTCGTCATGGCCCTCTGATAGGTGGCACCGGCGTTGTTTAAACCGAAGGGCATAACTTTGTAGCAGAATATACCCAGAGGAGTCCGGAAAGTGGTGTTCTTCTGGTCTTCGGGATGCATCTTTATCTGATTGTATCCTGATGAGCCGTCCATGAAAGAGAACACCTCGTGAGTGGACGTGTTATCTATCATCAACTCGGTGACTGGCACTGGGAAGTCGTCCTTCGGGTAAGCTTTAATGAGATCCCGGAAGTCCACGCATATGCGCACCGTCCCATTCTTCTTCATTACCAGGACGATGTTGGCGATCCAATCAGTGTACTGAACCTCTTGGATGAAGCCAGAGTCGATTAGTTTCTTGACTTCGGCGTTGATGCTTATCTCAAGCTCAAGCTGCATTCTTCTCGGCGCCTGTTTGACTGGCTTGACGTCCGAGGATATTGCCAATTTATGGACAGCTATTTCTGGATCCAGTCCCGGCATTTCGGAATAGTTCCATGCGAAGCAATCTCTATGCTGCATAAGCACGTCTTTTAACGCAGCCATCTTTTCTTCAGATAGCAGCTCGCTGACGAATGTTGGTTGCGGGTCATTTGCCGTCCCCAAATCAATCTTCTTGAGGTTATCTGCAGTAGTGTGTATTCCATCTTCCAGCTCTTTTGGCGCCGGTGGAAACTCTGAGATCACCTCGTCATCATTGTTTTCGAAGCACCAGGGAAGGTCATCCATATTCTCGGGATCTTCTTTTGATATCGTTATCATATGACAAGTACGAACTCGCTTCCAAGACCGATGTGGATCTGGTTCTGCTCTTGTCGCTTTGGGGTCGTGCTTTTGTGGCGGCATTACCCTCCAGCAGTTGGATAGAGCAAATCTGCCTTGCTGGTACTGGTCTTCGACCCAGTTCTTGAAGGTGAAGCAGTCTTCGATAGGGTGCCCTATGGCTCGGTGATAAGAGCAATAGCTTGGATGAGAGACCTCATTAGCTTGCTTAGGGTGTTTAGACTCCGGAAGTGTGATCATTTGATGTTTTATAGTGAGGTCAAGTATCTTCCGTGTTTTATTCTGAGGAAAAGAGTATGCCTGACTCATCTTCTTCATAAGGGACAAATCTGGACCGCTCGATTTCCGATCGCGTGACTTCTTTGTCTCGCTTTGTCACTGTCGAACGCCTTTTCTGCTCCTTGACTTGTTTCTGCCTCTGCATCGGGCCTTTTGCACCACAGGTTGACAGGGGGAGCATTTTCGTCTTTTGCAGCCTGTTGAAGAAGACGTTGCGTCCTGGCTTTCTCACAGATGGCCATTTCGCGATTATGGTCGTCCCGAGCTTTTTGACCCGCTTTCCTGATGAGCTTGTCCATTCACCCTTCAAATGACGGGCTCGGCATTTTGATTGCAGGATCTTGTTTTGGTTCGGGGTTAGCGTTTTCTGACAGGGTGTCCCCCTCTTCATCGAAGTCATATATGGTGTAGCTAGCATGGACTCATTCCCGTTTCCCGGATTTCACATATCCAAGCCCGAGCGTTTCCATTCTCCCATTGGGCTGCTTGCGCTGAGTCCCAGGGACATCCCAAATCTTGTTGTAGAACCGAGCTTGTCGGACAGTCTGTTTTAAGGGGACCCCTTGACGCTTCAATAGCCTTTTTAGTCTGTTCGTGTAGTATCTGGGCAAACGGATGGGTTGGAGCCTGTCAAGAGTAGAATCTGCGCCGTGCCAGATTTCTTTCTCCACTCTTGTTTCCGTGGACCGATAGAATAGGATCGCCTTTTCGCCTGGGAGAGACGTAAAATGTCTACATTGTAAGCTTCAAGTGCATCAAGATCTTTGTAGTGCTTCCGTGGAATCATGGTGATTTGCAAACTCTGCTCATCACTAGGGAATTCTTGTGTTGGCGGCCGACTGGAAAACACAGCATTAACCTCATCTTCTGAATCGCTTCCGAAGATCAATATAGGGACGGACGGCCCCGGGTTGTTGCGTCGAGACGGCCCAGCGTAAACTATCTCTTCTTCTTCTTCGGTATCACTCCCGAAAACAGGAATGGTGGTGGCGGCTTTGTTCTCCAGTTTGCGACACATCTCCGTGTCCTCGAAATCTGGCAAAAAGTATTTTGCATCTTCGTGCTTGCGGACTTCGTTCACGAAGAATGGGTTCAGCTCTCCTGTTACGGTATACTCGAGACCATCCTTGAAATACTTCATACACTGATGTTGCGTAGAAGGGATGATGTTGTACTCGTATAACCAAGGACGACCGAGTAAGGCGTTGTAGCAGGTCTTGGCATCAATGACGTGAAACTTAATATCCGTGACAAGTAGTCCGAAGCGTAATGTTAGTATTACAGATCCGAGAGTCCGTGATGACTGAGAATCGAAACCGGAGATGGTAATTTTTTCACGAGCGAGGTGCTGAACGCTCATGCAGATTTCCTTCAAGACCCGAACATTAAGGAGATTGACGGAGGATCCATTATCAACCAGGATTTTTCCTATCTTGATATCGTGGCAGTATCCAGAGACATATAGGGGACGGTTGTGGTCGCACGCCTCAAGGAGAAGGTCTTCATCACCGAACGTGACATCGGCTGTGTGCACTTCTTCCAGTTCATCCTTCATCCTTTCTTCGGCGAGGAAGGCTTGGAATTGTTCGGGCTCTTGCAGCGCCTTGATTAATGAATCTCTCGCTTCTTTTGATAATAAGAGGGCGTCGAGAATGCTGAGCTGCGAGGGTAGCTTCCTCAGGTGCGCTAGGATGTTGTAGTCCACTTTATTCTTCCTGGGAGGGTCCTTGGCAGTCAGTTCTTTCATGACTTGGTCATCTAAGGCGATATCCTCAGCGACCTTTTCCTTTCCCTGATCTTTTCTAGTTGCGGGTCCGAGATTCTTTTCCTGGAGCGTACGATTGCGCAGCTGAATGTTTTCGCAGGCCTCTGGTTCTTCCTCTTTCCCTAAGATGGATTCTTTAAAGGGAGGGCCCAGAGCCATTTCCTCATCAGAGTCGCTCCCAAAAGTGAGAACTTGTGATCCTCCGGCGTTAACCATGCGACAATCGCCGGTAGTTCTGTTGTGACCTTCGGTTGTACTTCTCTGCTTCCGACAAGTTCTGCGTTTCATTCGCTTAAAATGTTACCGATGAGCAACATATCCCTGCCACCATATCTTAAAAGCGTCGCACTCCTCAGTGGAGTGTGAAATCTTCCGATGATATGAGCAGTAATTACGGTGCCTCTCCACCCCATTGAGCGTGTTTTCTTCCGAGGGCGGCAGCTTCATTCCCATTGACATGGCTTTAGCAAACCTTTTCCTCGTCTTGAATCTGTTTTTATCTGCATCGGACGTCTTTTGATCCGGCGGGAGTGCTTCGACTCTTTTGTTTAGTCGCCTGCGTTTGGCTCCTTCTGATGCGTCTATCTCACGCTCACGGTCGGCTTTACTTTTCAAACGAATCTCGTCTAGAAAGGCGTCGATCATTTCGTCTGTCGGCCACACAAGTTCTAGTTCAGGATGTGCCCCCAGTTTCTCAGTGTCAGGAGTTTTTTCATCGTCCGTAAACGAATGGGAGATCACATGACAGCTCGCCACATATCCCTCGGATTCATCCGACGAGCTCTCCCCATTATCTTCCTCCTGAAAGACGTGGTTGAGGAACTCTTGGAGTGTGATGAGAGTCCACGCCTTTTGCTTGTACTCCTCCAGCGCGTCAATCTGTTTCTGTAAGTCCGTGTGCTTGTCGCCAGGCTTCCCGGGCTTTTTGGATCCCTTTTTCTTCTTCTTTGAAGATTTCGACGGCTGAGTGTGAGTACTTGGGCTATCACCACCGATCTTCGGGGTTGGGCGTGGCTTCAGCATCCCTTCAATGATCTGGGGTTCCAGCGGGTTCTTCCACCTGATCGCCGGGCATGTCTGGAGCTCATTCAGCAATCTTTTGGTTTTTGCTGAAAACACGATTTCCCATGGAGCTTCTTTAATGAAAGAGCAAGTTTCCCCCGGTGCGTCCGTCTTCTTAGGAGTGTGCGGTTGTGGCGGGTTCACCTTCCACTTCTCGGACAGCGCAAACTTGCCCTGTAGGTATTGATCTTCAATCCATCCTTTGAAGACGAAACAGTCCTCAATCGGATGGCTTACCGTTTGATGGTAAGGGCAATAATTGGGGTTATTCACCTCATTAGGTTGCGGCGGTCGCCTTGGATTTGGCAGGTTGATAAGCCTGTTGCGTACCGCCAGCTCGAATAGCCTTTTCGTCTTATCCCGCGGGAATGAGTAGGGGCGCTTCATTTTCTCATTATAATACCGTTGTCTTTTTTCCAGTTGGTCCACCAGCTTTGGGGCACTGGGTTGCTGCTGAGCGTTCGCAACGAAGGTTGCCTTCCCTTTACCCTTGTCATTCCGAGGTTCCGGCTTCGGAGGAGGCGGTCTGTGACCCATCTGGTCCATCTGGGCCAACTTGTCGATCAAAGCCTGGAACGTGGTTGGCTTAAAGAACATCATGAACTGTGAGATAGTTGCATGAGGATCTAGGGTACCCACGAACATGCCCACTGCGGGCGCTTCCTCAATGCGTTGTTCGCATTTCGACCACAAGTTTCACCAGCGTATAGCGTACTGGACCTACGTCTCGCCTGGTTTCACCCTGGCATTAATCAATGCCGTTATCGGGGTGCATTCGCTGGCGCTCACGAATCGCTGAGTGAATAGCAACTCCATTTCAGCGAACGTCTTGACGGAATCGTTCGGGAGTTCAGAATACCATTCGAAAGCTGTTTCTGACAAGCTTCCGACGAATTGACGAAGTAAGAACTTATCGTCGCCGCCAGTGTTGCCACAAAGCGCCCTGAACTGGGCCACATGTTGATGGGGATTTCCTGTCCCCTTATAGACATGGAATTTCGGTATTGTATAGCCCGGTGGGTACTTGATCTGATCATACCAGCTTGGATATGGTCGTCCCGTTCTGACGACTTTTCCGGCTGCCTCGGTCGCCTGGTGAACCCGTATCTACTGAGCTATATATTCGTCCAAGTCAGCTTTGGAGATTGTCTCCTCCTTGGCTGTTGACAGAGTCGGTGGAGGATTTGACGTTTCTCCTCTATCGTCCTCAACAATGATCGGAGGGTCTTCAGCAGGAGGATCTTATTGGATCATCATACCCACCATATCCTGAAACAGAAGGGCCATTCGTTGTATATTGGATGCTTGTTCCGCAGCCTCTTTATCCTTCTTTTCCAGTATCCTACGAAGGAATTCAGCGTCAGTTTCCTGCTCCTGGCATTGATCCGCGGATGCTTCGGGGCTTTCTTTTGGCCCAGTGAGTGCGGCCATCGCGTTCATCATTTCTTGGAGCTTCTGCTGCTGCTCCTGAGCTTTAGTCACCGATCGCGTGAGCGGTCTATGGCCTGTGGATATACAGTTGTCCTCTTTCCCAAAAGCCATATAAACGGTGTGCACCATCATGCCCCCAGACTTAGGGCGTTTAGGCTTACTGTCTTTGACGTTTGCTGCAGGTGTGGGGACCTTCTTCGGCCTTTCTCTCTTTTGAGTAGTCGTGGAAGAGATCTTTTCAACGTAGCAGTCGGAGAGTTCTTGCGTACCCTCCTTAGAGGTTCAAAGTTGTTCCCAGTTGGAACAGCAGCATTAACTTCCACCATTGGAGCCGGTGGAGTTAGTCCTGAGGGGGAGTTTCCCCCGGCCTTCCTTACTCGGCGCCAGTGGCGACGTCGAGCATGTCGAGCTGTTGGGACTGGCTCGGCGATAGGGATAGTTTCGTCTTGCCCCCTATCCGAATGAGGCGCTGCCGGTGCTAGCCTCTTAAAGACTGATGTTGCCCTTTGAGTGGCGATGTTCAATCTGTCAAAGACAGACCCTCGAGTAGGAGCAGAAGCCGGAATGGTCGGCCTTGAAAAGACCGACTCTTTAACATGAGAAGTCGCCTTGACGACTTCAGGAGCAGAGGTGGCTGTCTTCCTCGGGAAGGCCATTTCAGGGTTCATAGGCTTCTTGACGTGCCCATCAGAGTTCTGGTTCAGCCTTGTAAAGACAGAGGCTGCCGGTTTGATATTGGACGACCCGTTGAAATGGGCCGTTGTAGCAGTGAGCCGATCGAAGACCGACTTCTCGTGCGCTTCTGGTGCGGGCACTGGAATAGTGAAGCTTGCAAGCGGGAGCATGGTCCCGAAAAACAGACCGGTGGTGGCCTGGGTCATCTGTTCCACCGGAATAGCAAGGATGGAGGCCGCTTGAGGCCCATAGGCTACACCTCCAGGTGAGGCGGAGCGTCGGTTGCATTGGCATTTGGAGCAGCACGAGCAGTTGGAGGCCATTGATGCTTGATTTCTGCAGCAAACGAAACACCAAATCTTAGTACTTCAAAACCCAAGGGAAACCATTAGCGAACCGCGATTGGTTCGCGAATCACGACACACGAAGTGTGGAGTGGAAAGAGGAAAAGGTCCCACCGGGCGTGACAGAATCTGTTCCCCTCCGAAAGACGACGCAGACATGGGCGTCTTGCCTGAAATTCGGGGCAGATGCAATTTGGTGCTATCCGTCCACCTCTCCGAAGATGCCAAGTTGATTTATGACACCATGTATCGAAGGTTTAAACGGATGCGTCCGATGTAGCAGACTTCGTCAGATTCCCCCTCGCTTGAGGGGGTTTTTTATTGTGGGGATGCTCTTCCCTGCAGGCGCAAGCCCCTGCAGTTAATTACGCTACCGCATCGCGGAAACAACTTTCTCCTTCTCCAGATGATCACTTCGTGTCGTGTGTGTTTGTTTTGTGTTTGGTTTCCCGTGGATTGTATACGGAGACTGAGTTATGTCATCGCCCGTAGGGCGTGGACTAGACCAAATCCGTATCTTTCTTAGATTTGGGTTTGGGGGTTGTGTTTAAGGATACATTAGACTTATTTGAGACTAAGGTCAACTTAAACGTTTGTTAAGGATACGTTAGTCTAGTTTTTAGACTAAGATCAACTTAACGGGATCGTTTAGATCCAACAAGAGAGCAATTAAGGGGGGTCATGTTGTTTAGTTTAGTGACATTGCGGTCAATAGGTAGTTTAAGGACATTGCGGTCCAGTGTTAGTTTTAAGACGTTGCGGTTAAGGTTAAGGACATCATAATCCGTGGATTTAAGGACTCCACAATCCGGCGTTAGTTTTAAGACATCACGGTCATGGTTAAGGACCTCATAGTCCGTTGTTAGTTTTAAGACATCCCGGTCAAGATTAAGGACATCATAGTCCGAGGATTTAAGGACTCCACAGTCCGGCGTTAGTTTTAAGACATTACGGTCAAGGTTAAGGACATCATAGTCCGTAGATTTAAGGACTCCACAGTCCAATGATAGTTTTAAGACATCACGGTCAAGGTTAAGGACATCATAGTCCGTGGATTTAAGGACCCCACAGTCCATTATTAGTTTTAAGACATCACGGTCAAGGTTAAGGACCTTATAGTCCATGAGTCTAAGGACCCCACAGTCCGTATCAATGTGTGGTCACCGGGACCCGTCACCTCTTTGAAGACGTTAAGGAATTACAACGCCAAGTATCAAAGGAGTGAAGAGATGTACCCTTGAACCAAGGTAGATTAAGTAATCTTTGGCCCAATTTGGAACTAAGACCAATTAATTATATTAAGAGACCATTAGCCCAGTTAAGTTTGAATTGAGGACTTATGGCCGGCTTGGGCTAAGTCCAATCATGTTTAGAATATTGGCCCTCTGTTGGTTCATTGAAGGAGAGGCTTTGCCTCTAGGAACTTAGCTAATTGGGCTAAAGCTAGTATTAAACACTAAAGACCAACAGTGTTGAACACTGGGAATAAGATTAGCAAGTTAGTGTTAAACACTAAAAGATAATCAGTGTTAAACACTAGCAACAGGGCTTTCAAATTAGTGTTAAACACTAAAGCAAATCGGTGTTAAACACTGGAAACAGAGATTTCAAATTAGTGTTAAACACTAAAGCAAGTCAGTGTTAAACACTGGAAATAGAGTTTTCAAATTAGTGTTAAACACTAAGAAAATCAGTGTTAAACACTGGGAGTAAAGTCTTCAAATTAGTGTTAAACACTAAGGAGAGAGGGGTCACGTGTGGACACGTGAGAGCACCCTGATTCCCCTTATTTTATTCTGCCAAAAGTATTGAATACTTTCTATAATTGCTTTTGGGGCATCACGTGCTGTCACGTGATGGGAATGTAGGTATTTGACTGTTAAAGCTTTTGCCAAGGGGTCACGTGGTAGCATGTGAGGGCGCCCATAGCTTCTGTTTCTTTTGCTTTTTCTTTGTGTGCTTCAGGGGTCACGTGGGGCACGTGAGGCATTGCCTCAAAGTTCTTTTCTATGGATCTTTGCAGGAGTCACGTGGTAACACGTGAGGTGTTGCCTCAAAGTTCTTTTCTGTGGATCTTTACATGGGTCACGTGGTAGCACGTGACTCTGACTCTTTGCATGTTTTAAACATCTGTTCATCTTTTAAGAATTAAATTCTTCATAGGGTCAAACCCTAGCAATAAACTTTAGAGAAATTAAATTCCTTCTTTCTTTTGAAGAATTATATTCTTATATAGGGTTAAACCCTAATTTCTTTTCTGTAGGAATTAAATTCCCCATATATGTAAAGAATTTAATTCTGGCATAGGGTGAAACCCTAATTTCTTTTTAAGGGAATTAAATTCCTGTGAGGTTGAGAGAATTAAGTTCTCAATTAGGGTTAAACCCTAGTTCTATCGAATTTGAAGGAATTAAATTCCTATAATATGGGGTTAAACCCTAATTTTATCTCAAAGGAATTAAATTCCTGTAATTCTGTGAGAATTAAATTCTCAAAACTCAATTCCTCCTCTATGTTTTAGATCTGCATGGCAGGATCTCAACCCAATGAGAATTAAATTCTCAATTCATGGGGAGATGTGCACTTTGCAGATCCTCAACCAGAGAAAGAACTAATTTCTTTTCTTTTATATAAGAGTTAAACTCTTTTGAGAATTAAATTCTCATTTGAAGCCTCTCTTCTCTTTTCTTACCTAGGGTTTTTCTTTTGCAGAGAATCAAATTCTTCCTTCCGAATTTTCAAGATTCCAAGGCTCTATATCTCCCTCTCTGTTTGTGTCTCTGCATAACACTTTCCTCTGGCTCCTATTTATAGGAGAAGGAAAAGAATCAATCTGTTCTAGTGAATCTTTCATTGAAAGATTTGATTTGTTTATTGAGAGGCTTGATTTATTTTCCTCATTAATCTGAGCCTCTAGATTATTAGGTGAATTTTATTCACCATTGGATTTTAAATCCAAAGATTTCTCTTTGTTATTTCGGTGAGATTTTAGGGGGAAATCTTTCCATATCCAAGATTTTTCCATAAATTGGTGATATTTAATCACCTACAGATTCTTGATCCAACGGTTTCAGATAATTCTTCTCCTTTTTGGAAAGATTTGAATGATCTCTCCTCAGAATTTAATTCTGTTAACGAATAAGGCTTTTAAAACCGGTCACGTGTAGCCACGTGATCCCTGGTCACGTATGAGCACGTGACCCCTGGAATGGGCTTCTCTTCTTCTGCGCTCTGTTCTCTGGCCGCTGCTTATCCATCACATGCCAACATGTGACCACTGGTCACGCGTGAACACGTGATGCCTCTTCTGAAGCTTTTCCTGATTTTTTAATCAGGGAACACATACATCCAAAAGAAAAAGGGTTAATTAAAAGTGAGCTTAAAGATAATATTAAATCAACACTTGATTTAATAAATCGGTCACATCAAATGCGACCCGACCAATATCGAACGTCCGATTAAAATACAGTATCACATCTTCGTATTTAATCGAGCTCCTGCGCATATCACATATGCACACCACATCATTTCTCCTGAGCTAGAAAAATCCTGTGTGGGACTCTAAGACTCGTCAATACGCCGGCAGTAGGTGATGATCATATCAAAACACCTACACCGCAAGGGGTCAGCTAAACGTAACGGCCACCCGGGTATTGAGCGATCAGAAGAAAAACAAGCGAACCCGTCAAAACACCCGTCGAGCCATTGGCAACACTTACCATACAGACCGGTCTCTTCGTCTGATATGCTGCATATCAAGTCTAGGGATGGAATCGTCGAGCCCTAATAACTCAATAAGTCATGTCGATATGGTCTATGACCGGTCGAGAAACTACTGATAACACTTATCATTAAATCTCATCAGCCCTGGCCGGGGACTTCAAGTCAAAGCCAATCGCACATTGCACAACATCAGCTCCCAATACCAGGAGAGACGAAACCCCTCCTATCGCTCACTGTCTCCATGTGTCTCGGGACTATACTCAAAAGCCACCTGTTTACATAACTCAATAGAGCCGTGGTAGGGTGGAAATCAATGTACAGTTGGAGAACACACAAGACTCTATGACGATCTCGGGTCTACAGACTAACCTGTACCAGTGTCACCAGAGAACTGCTATCCGACGATAGATATAATACCATATAGGAATTCTTTGTGATTCCGTTCAGTGTACCCAGTCTCTACTGAGCACCCGTATACAATCTTCGATGTCACAACACCAATGGATATGGGATCATCCATCGCCCATCATATGGGTTAAGAAACGTACACGCTAGTCTACTCTGGAATATCGATGTCCTATCTCGATATACCTTTGACTAGGAACATTTAAGGATATGCTTATAGACTACACATGCCCCACTAGTATGATCTCCATCATAGCCATGGAACTCAAGCTAATATCCTTAGGGCTTTATCAACATGTATCAAATGAACAGTATCAAGTAAACATGTCAGATAAAGTAAAACCGGATAGCATACTATCATGTCGAGCAAGAAAGTCATTTATCAAATATATATATATATATATATACACACACGTCCAAGCGTCCACTATACATATAATGGCCTCAAGGGCATACATATATCCAACAATCCCCCACTTGCACTAAGGCCAATTATTGGCGTATCTCATACCCAACATCTCATAAAGTCGCTCATGTTGCGGCTGTGGAAGTGCCTTGGTGAGTGGATCTGCGGTGTTATCCTTTGTATCTACTCTCCGAATCTCGATCTCATGGCGATCAACTATCTCCCGGATCAAATGATATCGCCTGAGGATGTGTCTGGACTTTTGATGGGATATGGGTTCTTTGGCCAACGCCATAGCTCCATTATTATCACAATACAATAGTATTGGATCAATAATGGTTGGAACTACTCCTAGCTCCGCGGCAAACTTCCTCATCCATACGGTTTCCTTGGCAGCATAATTTGCAGCAATATACTCAGCTTCCATCGTGGAGTCTGCAACGGTGTCCTGATTGGAACTCTTCCAACATACCGCCCCTCCATTGAGGGTAAATACAAACCCTGAGATAAATTTATTGTCATCCTTATCACTTTGGAAGCTGGAATCGGTAAAGGCCTCCATTTGGAGATCCCCATTACCATACACCAAGAACATTTCTTTAGTCCTTCGCAAGTACATAAGAATGTTCTTCACGGCTATCCAGTGTTGCTCCCCTGGGTTAGATTGATACCTGCTCACTACAACTAGTGCATAAGCTACATCAGGGCGAGTACATACCATTGCATACATTATAGATCCTACGGCTGAAGCGTAGGGTATAATGCTCATGCGAGCTCTCTCTTCATCAGTCTTTGGAAAGAAGTCCTTAGAGAGAGTGATTCCATGGCAAGCGGGCAAGGCACCACGCTTGGAATCTTCCATACTAAACCTTTTTAGGATGGTATCAATGTACTTTGATTGGGACAACCCCAATAATCTCTTGGATCTATCTCTATAGATCCTTATGCCCAAAATGTACGAGGCATCACCCAGGTCCTTCATGGAGAACCTCTGTGATAAGAATAATTTGACCGATTGTAGCATAGGAATATCATTTCCTATCAAGAGAATGTGATCTACGTACAATATGAGGAAAGTGACAGTACTCCCTACAATCTTCTTATAAATGCATGGTTCATCCAAATTTTTGATAAAATCAAAATCTTTGATTGTATCATCAAAACAGATGTTCCAGCTCCGAGATGCCTGCTTTAATCCATAAATGGATTTTAGCAATCTGCATGCTTTCCCGCTGCTCCCACTGTCAATGAAGCCCTCTGGCTGATCCATATAAACGCATTCCTCTAAATCACCATTTAGTAATGCAATCTTAACGTCCATCTGCCAGATTTCATAGTCGTAGTAAGCAGAAATAGCAAGTAGGATCCGAATGGATTTAAGCATTGCTACTGGAGAGAAAGTTTCATCATAGTTCAGTCCTGGTCTTTGACGAAAACCTTTCGCTACAAGCCTTGCTTTATAGGTCTCTACCTATCCATCTACACCAATCATTCGCTTAAAGATCCATTTGCACCCAACGAGTTTTATCCCAGGAGGTGCAACGTCCAAAGTCCATACTTTGTTGGTGTACATGGACTCCATTTTGGATCTCATAGCATCCAGCCACTTCACTGAGTCACCACTTGTGATAGCTTGCTGAAAACTAGTAGATTCATCATCATCAATGATGCAATCTTCTCTATCACCATCAATGAGAAACCCATAGTATCTCTCCGGCGGGCGAGAAGTTCTACTAGATCTCCGGAGCAGCTGAGGTTCTTGAAGTTCTACTGCAACATCAGTGTGAACCAATTCGTCCTGAGTAATTTGTGTCTCTAGAACCTCTTCTAGTTCTACCACTTTGCCATCAGTACTGTCTGTAAAGATTTCATTTTCCAAAAATGTGGCATGTTGAGAAACAAACATCTTTTGTTCCTCCTTGTGGTAGAATAGATATCCATACGAGTGTTTTGGATATCCCATAAATTTACACATGACCGATCGTGTCTCGAGTTTATCCGGATTCTGCTTTTTGACATAAACCGGACAACCCCAAATCCTAACTCTTTTAAGAGATGGTCTCCTTCCACACCATAGCTCATATGGAGTAGTAGACACGGTCTTTGATGGAACCCTGTTCAATAGATAAATTGTTGTCTCCAATGCATGTCCCCAAAAGGAAAGTGGCAACTCAGCATCACTCATCATGGACCGTACCATATCCAATAGGGTACGATTCCTCCGCTCTGACACACCGTTGTGCTGTGGTGTGTACGGAGGAGTGAGCTGAGAGAGAATCCCATTCTCTTTTAAGAAGTCTGAAAACTCGGTGCTTAAATACTCTCCACCTCGATCTGATCGAAGTTTCTTAATACTCGAGCCAGTTTGTTTTTCTACTTCAAGTTTGTACTCCTTGAATTTCTCGAAGGCTTCGGATTTATGCTTCAATAAAAAAACATGTCCGAATCTTGAGAAATCATCAGTAAAAGTGATGAAGTATGAAAAACCGCCTCTAGCATGTGTAGACATTGGTCCGCGTACATCACTATGTATGAGGCTTAAGAGTTCAGTAGCTCTCTCTCCGTATCCTGTAAACGGAGTTTTGGTCATTTTACCTTTGATACAAGACTGACAAGTCGCATAAGATTTATATTCAAAAGGTTTTAAATATCCATCATTATGTAGCTTGTTTTGTCTTGTTTCATTAATATGACCAAGTCTACAATGCCAAAGAAAAGATTCATTTATATCTGAAATCTTTCTTTTATTTGTATGTTGTATATTGAATATTGTGTGTTAGTTTAGGACGTAAATTCCGTTACTTAATGTACCATACTCAATCAACTGTTGATTCAAGTTAATGTTCATAACATTATTTTGCAAAACAAAATGATATCCTTCATTGTCCCACAAAGATACGGATATTATATTACATAGCATACCAGGTACAAAATAACAAGGGTTCAAAACCAAAATACATCCTGAAAGCAACCCCAGATGATACTCTCCTACAGATACAGCATGTACATTGGAACCATTTCCAACCCGTAGAGTGTGGTCCCCAGTCTTCAAAACTCTACTGTTTCTCAATCCCTGCATACAATTACAGATATAAGAACCAGAACCGGTATCTAATACCCAAGATGTAGAGTTTAATGAAAAACAGTTTTCAGTTACAAACACACCTGAAGCGGAAGCATCATCATGCTTCTTCTTCTTGAGATCTGCAAGGTACAAAGCACAATTGCGTTTCCAGTGTCCCGACTTGTGGCAGTAAAAACATTCTCCTTTTCCACTTCCCGCGGTCCCAGACTTGTCTTTCCTCTTCGCCTTTTCAACTCTACCTCTCGTCTTGGTGGGATTCTTCTTCTTCTTTCCCTTGGCCTTGGCTTTCGGGACTGAATAGGAAGATGGCCCATAAAGCAGAGCGGGAGTTTTCGCTGTCTTAAGCGTTCTCTCTGCATTTCTCAACATATTGAGAAGTTCAGGCAATGATTTCTCCAAATCGTTCATATTGAAATTCACTATGAACGGAGCAAAGGCGGGGGAGAGAGACTGTAGAACAATATCTGTATATTGCTCATTATCCATTGTCCATCCCCGTTCCTCAAGTTCTTCTATAAGACCAATCATCTTCAAAACACGGTCTCCTACTGATGCACCGGGGGCCAGCCGCATCTGAAACAGCTTTCGAGATACGTCGTATCGTAAAGTACGAGATTGCTCTTCATACAACTCCTTTGTATGAAGAATGATGGATTGTATATCCATCTTCTCGTGCTGTTTCTGATGGATACCGTCCATAGAAGCAAGCGCGAGGCACGTGGCCGTGTTGCAATCAATATCCCATGTTTTTCGGATCTCCTTATCTGAAACAGATGATTCAGGTCCTGGGACGGGTGGGGCTTTGGTAGTGAGGACATATGATACTTTATCATATGTGAGTGCAATGTTCAAGTTCCTCAACCATTCTTTATAATTTGGTCCAGTCAGTTTGTTTTTCTCTAAAAGAAGCTTAAGTCCCGTTATCGGTATCTGCCATTAGGAGAGAGAAAAGAATACACTCAGCGAAATGCTCTTGCAAAGATCAGATTGGTTATTATCTTATCTAATCGATGTCTCCCACTGCTTTTATCAAATTTTCTTTCAAACCTGAAAAGAAAACTAGCCAGGATTAATTGCATTCTACAGTTTCGCTAACCGGTCAGCCAGGCCAGTGTCGGTACTTTGAGGGAGGTTCCCCGTGCTTGCGCACGGACCTAATTAAAATAAACCTCGTTTTTCCCAGATGTCAAACCCCGTTAACACCTTTCTAGACACCTACTGGATTAGCTAATTGTAAAGTGCAAAATTCTCCTGGGAGTAACTCTTACTCACAGTGGGATCGGGATCCAAATATCATATAAATGGTATGAAATCTCATTGCAAATCTCAACTCTTGAAACTCCCGATATGATTTTTACCCCTAGATGCTTATGACCTTGGCTATGGCCAACATATCATAAGCACTAGTCAAGTTCTACCCGTCATTTCGAGATTAACTAGACCCACCCATATGACCATTGACTATGATCAACATAATCATATGAATGTCCTAACTGATCGCATCATATGCTTGTAGGAATACATCACTTAGCTACCGTACACTACGCCATGACTATAATCAACATACGTAGAACGAATACTAAGTACTCTGCTTCCTAAAATGACGGAGGGTTGCGGATGGTTTTTTATGAAAACCTTTAGCGCTTTAAACTTGATTTTGTTGTAGAATCTAAATTGGTTTTAGAAAAGGAGTGGCTTAAGCTCTGCATCTTTTGAAACTTGCTTTTTCATAAAAGAGCCGAGTGGGTTTCAAATCTAATTCTACAACATCTTTAGGTTTCTTTTCTTTTACATTAATCTCATTAATGTATTCTCATCATTTAAGTTCCTAAGCCATTACAGAAAGAAACGAAAAACAGTATTACATATCACATATATAATAATATCACATTCGTCTCAGAAATTAAGCAATCACATCACAGAATAATTAGCAGCAGAAACATATATGAAATTATAGGATATACTAGGAACTCCGTATTTTCTATTTAGCCTACGATAGAAAATACGGATTCCACGGTCGTGATGAATAGCCCAGCCCACACCCTTAGACCCCTACGAGAGCGGCAAGTGACCCTTCCAATTCTGGAGTTTAGGAGACCCGGTCTCGACTCCTCGAGATGGCCTCCCACTGAACTCCAGAACCCGGTCAGTCGTGCTCCCCTCTTTGGGTCTATCCTAATGCGGAAAAGTAAAATATACATCAATGGAGACATCATCCTCAACCCGGATGTGCCCCAATAAAAGAATAATATATACAATGAATTTTACATGAATGAAAATATAAACTCTCGTCTCGCATAAAACCCCCGGCCATTCGATCACGGCGATCCTATACATCATATCACATCAACAATTGAAAAACATAGACGACGTTAAAATATATCAATCAACACATCAACATACCCACTGTTGTAATAGATCTCAACACTTGAACCTGCATAAAAAATTCCCAGAGAGCATATATAGTACCTACGAATCAACGCAAGAGCGCACGGTCCAAGCCTCACCAACGGCGCCGCGGAACTGCCGCAAATACACCTATTTGGCCGCAGTTCCGCGGCCGTTGAGTCGAGTTAGGCGCTCGTTTTTCTTGGGGATCCATAGAAAACCCTGCTCTATTTTCTGCATATTTTTATTTACAAAAATTCCAACTTTTGAAAAAATTACCTGTGAGCATGTAAAAATCGCATTTTTCATGTTCGATTGAGTTTTTAAACGTCGTCGGGCTTACCTTAAAGCTCTAGCTATTCTCTGATACCATGTTGGTGTGTAGTAGCGCCTCTAGTAAGGTTGTAACAGCATATAGTAGTGAACTTTTAAATTTTAGAGCGATAGTACAAACGAACTACGAATCGTAACTAGAGATTAGGGTAATAACATCATTATGTGAAGTCTAAACTAAAGGAAAAGGAAATACAACCTTTGTAGCCAACTACTTCGGTCTTTAAGACTCCTACAGCTTTGCACAAGGTTTGGAACGACTCCGCTCGAGGTCCTTCGTCGTCTACGATGATCCACCCGGAGATTCCTAGAACAAGCTCTAAGCTTCATAAAATGAAGCAAACACTCTACACTAAAGGGATAGGGTAGTGTAGAATGGTTATGTGGTTTGTAAACACACTTAAAAAGCCTTTCTTTTTAATTTCCTCACTTAAAACAAAACTCAAGAGAGCTTGGAAAAGGAAGAAGGTGAAGATGGCAAAAGCTTTTGTGTAAATAATGAAAACTTATTTTCAAAAATGAAAATGAAAATATTATATATGAGACACTCTCACATATAACCATGGTTGGCTAAATATCTAGATATTATTTGGATGGGTTAAAGAACAAAAGGAAATTAAACCATGGTTAAAGTCAATGGTCAAATAAGAAGTGTGTAGAAAATGAGTCATTATGCTTATTTCCTTTTTCCTTTAATCCATTAACAAAAATCTAGATATTTATCAACCTTGTGAGTCTTATATTGCCATCTACTTTGTATCATCAACCATGACACATATGTATGTGTGTATGTGTGCATGCACATCATCATGTGTATGTGTGAACATACATGCATACATCCAAAAGAAAAAAGGTTAATTAAAAGTGAGCTTAAAGATAATATTAAATCGACACTTGATTTAATAAATCGGTCACATCAAATGCGACCCGACCAATATCGAACGTCCGATTAAAATACAGTATCACATATTCGTATTTAATCGAGCTCCTGCGCATATCATATATGCACACCACATCATTTCGCCTGAGCTAGAAAAATCTTGTGTGGGACTCTAAGACTCGTCAATACGTCAGCAGTAGGTGATGATCATATCAAAACACCTACAAGCCGCAAGCGGTCGGCTAAACGTAACGGCCACCCGGGTATTGAGCGGTCAGAAGAAAAACAAGCGAATCCATCAAAACTCCCGTCGAGCCATTGGCAACACTTACCGTACAGTTCGGTCTCTTCGTATGATATGTTGCATATCAAGTATAGGGATGGAATTGTTGAGCCCTAATAACTCAATAAGTCATGTCGATATGGTCTATGACCGGTCGAGAAACTACTGATAACACTTATCAGTAAATCTCATCAGCCCTGGCCAGGGACTTCAAGTCAAAGCCAATCCACATTGCACAACATCAACTCCCAATACCAGGAGAGACGAAACCCCTCCTATCGCTCACTGTCTCCATGTGTCTCGAGACTATGCCCAAAAGCCACCTGTTTGCACGACTCAATAGAGCCGTGGTAGGGTGGAAATCAAAGTACAGTTGGAGAACACACAAGACTCTATGACGATCTCGAGTCTACAAACTAACTTGTACCAGTGTCACCAGAGAACTGCTATCCGACGATAGATATAATACCATATAGGAATTCTCTGTGAGTCCGTTCAGTGTACCCAGTCTCCACTGAGCACCCGTATACAATCTTCGATGTCACAACACCAATGGATATTGGATCATCCGTCGCCCATCATATGGGTCAAGAAACGTACACGCTAGTCTACTCTGGAATATCGATGCCCTATCTCGATATACCTTCGACTAGGAACATTTAAGGATATGCTTATAGACTACACATGCCCTACTAGTATGATCTCCATCATAGCCATGGAAGTCAAGCTAATATCCTTAGGGCTTTATCAACATGTATCAAATGAACGGTATCAAGTAAACATGTCAGATAAAGTAAAACCAGATAGCATACTATCATGTCGAGCAAGAAAGTCATATATCAAATAAATAAATACACACACACACACACACACACACACACACACACACACACACGTCCAAGCGTCCACTATACATACAATGGCCTCTAGGGCTTACATATATCCAACATAGGTAGTCTAGGTATTAAGGTGACTTCATGGATGAAGTCCCTATCGAGTATTATTTCCCTATCCCCCCAAATTAGCCTAATATACCCGTGTTGTGAGAGGCAACCATCCTCCATGCACTCGTAAAATCGGTTTACAAGATCCGGAAGCGCGAAAGAGTTTGGATGGTTAAAAAGTAAGAAGTTCCACCCACGCCTTCGGATCTCATCTCCGAAATAGCTACCGTAGATCGTGTGTGCAAAAATTTGTGAAAAGTCTCTTTCAAATTGCAACGTGGGTGCCATCACAGAGAATGCAGATATTTATGAAAATTTTAACAGAGAGGGAAAGGAAGTGCAAACCTCCTCTGAAGATTTCAGAGGGCGACGACTCCAGACGGCGGCGGATGCGCGGTCAGAACCCCCTTTGTGCGGCGGAAGGGCGGCGGCTTGGCGAGATCTCACTGCAAAACTTTGGCGGTTAGGGTTTTCTGAAAGGAATACTTTAGGGTTTGGTAAAATGCAGAGAGGGGCCGGGTTCTTTTTATAGGGGGTGTTTTGGTTATTTGTCAAAAGGCCCTCTTAAAAAGAGGATTTTATTTTTTTTTATTAAAACTGAAAATTTACAAAAATGCCCCCAAAAATTTTGAAATTTTTTTTTTAATTTTGTTTATTTTTTTATTATTTTTATATAATTACAATTATGACATACCCCCAAACTTATTTGAAACAGTGTTTCCACTGTTTATGGTTGGATAACCGAAATTTGGGGGTAGATGAGTCAATATAAATCGGCTCCTGCAACAGCAGGAGCTCCTCCGAAGGGTCCGCGGTGAGGAACGGTTTAATTCTATGTCCATTAACTTTAAATAGTGAACCGTCCTCCGGATTCTCTAATTCGACCGCACCGTGCGGATATACGGTGCGCACCAAAAATGGCCCTTTCCATCGAGATCTAAGTTTGTCGGGATGGAGATGTAGCCGGGTGTCGTAAAGTAAAACCGGTTGACCAGGTTTGAAGGTTTTGCGCATAAGGTGTTTATCGTGAAACACCTTCGTTCGGTTTTTGACGACAACTGCGTTCTCGTAAGCTTCATCCCGAAGCTCACTCAATTCATTTAATTGCAGATTTCTATGGCTTCCTGCATCTCCTAGTGATAGATTCAACTCTTTTATCGCCCAAAATGCTCTATGCTCAATTTCAACTGGAAGGTGGCAAGCCTTTCCATAAAAAAGCCTATATGGAGACATGCGAAGATCGGTCTTATAGGCAGTTCGAAATGCCCAAAGGGCATCAGTAAGTTTTAGAGACCAATCCTTACGGTTTTTGGAAACCGTTTTCTCCAATATCTGTTTAATTTGCCGATTTCAAATCTCGGCTTGCCCTCACGTTTGGGGATGATAGGGCGTTGATAGCTTGTGATTAATGGAATATTTCCGCATTAAGGACTCGAAAGTCCTATTACAGAAATGAGTTCCATTATCACTGATAATTGCACGGGGGTGCCCAAACCGAGAGAAAATGTTTTCTTTGAGGAATCTTGTTGTCATTAGTCCGGCTGGGCACAGCCTCGACCCACTTAGAAACATAGTCAACGGCGAGGAGAATATACACGTTCCCAAAAGAATTGGGAAACGGTCTCATCAAATCTATCCCCCAAACATCAAAAATTTCTACAACCAATATTGGTTGGAGCGGCATTTCGTTTCTCCTAGATATCTGGCCCAAGTGTTGGCACCGAGAGCTTGTCTTGCAGTAATCATGTGCGTCTTTAAAAAGTTGTGGCCAGTAGAAGCCACAATGCAAGATCTTTTCTGCTGTCTTTTTAGGGCCAAAATGCCCGCCACACGCTTGATCGTGGCAGAATGACAGCACGCTCTTAAATTCATTTTCGGGGACACACCGACGAATAATTTGGTCGGGACAGTATTTGAATAGATATGGTTCATCCCAGTAAAAATGTTTTACCTGGGATAGAAATCGGAGTCTGTCCTGATTCGACCATTCATTTGGTATAAGTCCGGTGGCCAAATAATTCGCAATATCTGCGAACCAAGGTTCACATGATACAGTCAAGAGCTGCTCATCTGGAAAAACGTCTTCTATAGGAAATTGAAGTGTCGGGGAAGAAGGGAGGCGGGAAAGGTAGTCGGCGACTACGTTTTCGCATCCTCTTTTGTCTCTGATGACAAGGTCAAACTCTTGCAGTAAGAGGATCCAACGTATCAGCCGAGATTTAGCGTCCTTCTTCGCAAAAAGATGGCGAAGAGCTGAATGGTCAGTGTAAACGATGACTGGAGAGCCGATTAAGTAGGGCCGGAACTTTTCTAATTCAAACACAACAGCTAAGAATTCCTTCTCGGTTGTTGTGTAATTTAATTGGGCCTCATTCAAGGTTCGGCTAGCGTAATAAATCACATGCGGCATCTTATTGATGTGCTGTCCAAGGACAGCACTAATGGAAAAATCAGATGCATCGCACATAATTTCAAATGGATGCGACCAGTCAGGAGACGAAAGAATGGGAGCAGAAGTAAGTGAGTTTTTCAATGACTCGAACGCCTTCATACAGCTCGAGTCGAAATCAAATGTAGTATCCTTGGCCAACAAAATAGTCAAGGGTCTAGCTATCTTGCTAAAATCCTTGATGAACCGTCTATAGAAACCGGCATGGCCAAGGAAGGCTCGAATGTCTTGGATGTATTTGGGAGGAGGGAGATTGGAAATGACTTCAATCTTAGCTTTATCCACCTCAATGCCATTTTGCGAGATGATATGTCCTAAGACAATACCTTCTCGTACCATGAAGTGGCACTTCTCCCAATTTAAAGTAAGGTTCTTATCCTTACACCGGGTAAGGACTGCGTCGAGATGTAGAAAACACTCATCAAAGGAGTCGCCGAAAATGGAGAAATCATCCATGAAGATTTCCAAGAATTTTTCCACCATATCAGAAAAAATACCCATCATACACCGCTGGAAGGTAGCGGGTGCATTACATAACCCGAAGGGCATGCGACAGTAAGCAAACGTACCGAAAGGACAAGTGAATGTGGTCTTGTCTTGGTCATTTTCGGCGATGGGAATTTGATTATAGACGGAGTAGCCATCCAAAAAGAAATAAAATTCATGCCCAGCCAATCGTTCTAGCATTTGGTCAATAAAAGGTAATGGAAAGTGGTCTTTCCGTGTCGCGGCGTTGAGTTTTCTGTAATCAATGCATACTCGCCACCCAGTTTGAGTGCGAGTAGGTATTAACTCATTCACCTCATTAGTTATTACCGTTATGCCCGATTTCTTTGGGACAACATGAATGGGGCTAACCCACTGGCTATCAGAGATAAGGTAAATGATACCACGATCAAGACATTTTACGATCTCCTTTTTAATAGCCTCCTTCATTACTGGGCTGAGTCTTCTCTATGGATCCCTTGATGGCTTGGCACCATCCATCATATGAATATGATGTTCAACTATTAGGGGACTAATCCCCTTGATGTCTGCCATAGTCCAGCCAAAAGCTTGCTGATTGCTTTGTAAGACCGCTAAAAGGGCTTTCTCTTGCTCGGAGGCTAGAGAAGCCGAGATGATAACAGGAAGGGTCTCATTCTCACCTAAGTAAGCGTATTTATGATGAGACGACAATAGCTTGAGTTCGAGTGCTGGAGGCGAAACAATTGAAGGTGAAATTAGTGAAATTGTCTCAAACTCGAAGGATTCCAACAGAGGTTCAAAACGAGTGTAAGCAACCGAGTTGGATGGTTCAGTTATCTCATCCGAAAATTCAAAGGATTCAAACTCGGGTGGTGATGGTTCAAGATCGTTCAAGAAAGTGAAACACTCGTAATCATTATCGGGCGTGAAAGCAGTATCAGATTCAAGGAGGAACGCACTAGTGGCGTCAAAATTGCTGTGATCGAACAGAAATTTCTCGAGCTCACGGTCCTCCTGGGTGATCTCTTGGATCGAGCAAACATCAAGTATATTAGCATTAGGTTCGGAGGGCTGATTCCCCAACTTAAAAATGTTGAGTTCAATTGTCATGTTTCCAAAAGATAGGTTCATCGAACCATTTCGACAATTGATCACCGCATTAGAAGTTGCAAGGAATGGTCGACCGAGTATCACCGGAATTTGACTCCGGAGGTTAGCTACAGGCTGTGTGTCCATAACAATGAAATCAACAGGGAATATGAAGTCCCCTACTTTAATCAACACATCCTCTAACTCAACCCTAGTATGGGTGATGGATCGGTTGGCCATTTGGAGAGTACAATGTGTGGGTTTCAGCTCTCCAACGCCTAATTGCTCATATACTGAATAAGGAAGCAGGTTAACACTGGCACCAAGATCTAAAAGTGCACGGTTGATGTTCTTATCCCCAATAGTTATTGAACTTGTAAGACAGCCAGGGTCCTTTCGTTTTTGAGGTAAAGGTTGAGTAAGAGCATCACTTACTACACTAGCCAAGAAAACTTTCTTAGGTACCTGTAATTTTCTCTTCTTGGTGCATAAGTCCTTCAAGATTTTAGCGTAAGAAGGGACTTGTTAGATTGTATCCAAGAGGGGAATGTTAATGCTAACCTATTTAAATAACTTCATAATCTTCTCTATTTGTGGAGTTTGTTTATTAGATCTCAACCTGTTTAGAAATGGAACATTTTGAAAATTTGTTGAGTCCAATGTTTGTGGAGTAGATTGCGGAGTTGGAACGGATCCCGGTGTTGGTGTTTTCGTGGAGTGAGATGTGGGTCCGTTCGGAGTAGTAGAAGAATTAGAGCCTTGTGGAGAATGGAGAACAGGCTCTGAAGATGAAGAAGATGAGGATGAAGAAGAAGAAGAAGCGGTGGCCGGGGTGTCATCATTAGTGCCAACATTGTTGTGCAACATCCTTCCAGATCTCAATGTAGTCACGGTACTCACATTATGGTTTTGTTGTTCATGAGCAACATATGCATTTTGTGGGTGACCAGGATTTGGCAGCGGTTGAGATGGAAGCTTCCCCTTCTCTCGCTCGCTTAAAGCAGCATTCAGTTGTGCAATTTGGGCTTCAATGGTTTTGATGCTTTGCCCATGTGATGCAGTGTGTTGCACCAAAGACTTAATGGAAGACTGGATGTTGGCTGAGGATTGAGTAGATTGTTTTAAAAACGCATCCAGACTTCGTTCTAGCGAGGAAACCTTATCGTTATTTGGTGGAACAAAATTGTTTTGAGGAAAAGAGTTGTTGGGTGCAAAATTGTTCATTTGATTTTGGTAAGGTTGGGGCTGGAAAGGTTGCTGATATTGAATTTGTTAAGGAGCTTGTTGTTGTGGAGGAGGCCTTTAGAAATTTTTGTTGCCTTGGAATTGTTGTTGATTTTGATTCCAAGCAAAATTTGGGTGGTTCCTCCAACCAGGATTGTAAGTTAACGTGTATGGATTATTTCTTTGTCTTTGCTGAAAGGCAGCATTGACTTGATCCTGTCCTTGAGCAGGTGGGTTGTAAGGACACTCTTCAGTCAAATGGGACGGATCTGAACTACAAGCGCATATAGTGCGAGGAGGTAAAGCGGGGGCAGGAGAAGACGATGTGAATTTGCTCTCAATTGCTTCTAGTTTTCATGTAATTGCGGCCATTTCGGCTTTCATTGCAATTGACATATCAAGTTGATGAACGCCTGCGCTAGACGGACAGGATGAAATAGATGAAGTAGACAAAGTGGTCTATCTAGTGCTTTCCCACTGAAGAGTTTGTTCAGCAAGATCGTCGAGAAATTGCCAAGCTTCCTCGTCAGATTTGGTTAAGAAGTGACCTTGACAAATGGTTTCCAGCAACTGCTTAGTTGCTGGGTTCAGTCCTTCGTATAAAGTTTGGCAAAGTTGCCATCTCTCAATACCGTGATGAGGGCACTGAACAAAAAGGTCTTTAAATCATTCGAAACACTTCCAAAAAGGTTCGGAAGGAAGCTGGGAAAATTGATTAATTTCATTACGAATTCTCGCGGTCTTGTGATGTGGGTAAAACTTTTTAAGAAACGCTTTAAAAAACTCTTCCCAACTATTTATGGAATGCGATGCAGTACTATATAGCCACTTTTCAGCTAGGTCACATAATGTGAAAGGAATGACTCATAGCCTTATAGCATCATCGGACAATTGGGTGGTCTTCATCATTGCACAAACATTCTGGAATTTGTTAATGAAGATATAGGCATCTTCGGATTCCAGCCCGTGAAATTTGGGCAACATATTGATGAAGTGGGGCTTAATTTCGAAATTGTCCCCATTAGCCGGCGGAAGTGAAAGACAAGTAGGAAGTGCGAAGCGGGTAGGATAGAAACGATCCTGGAGCGCGATTCGCTGGGGCGCTTCAACAGGAGGTAGTTGTGGGTTATTCGCACCCAGTTGAGGTGGAATCAGTCCCGAAGTAGGTAAAGGGTTGTTAGGATTGAATCCTGACATTTCCTTAGAAGATGATGAATGTGAAGATGAAGGTAAAGATGAAAGTGAAGTGGAGGGAGTTTCAACTTTGGAGTCGAACGCGTCGTCAGTAGCGACTAACGAGACACGGACTAAACGAGCGCTAGTGTCTCTAGTCCAACCGGGCATACACTAAACGAGTTGTAGTGTAGTCAAACGTAGAATGTGACGGTAAGAAAACGTCAATGGGGAAATGTGAATGAAGGATGGGTGCAATGGAATTCTAGCGACAAATTGCAAGTTTTTGTAAAAATTTTGTTTTGTATTTTTTTTTATAAAGAGTTTTGCAAAAGATTTTGTACGGAACTACGACACACTTTCAAACAGTCACAATTTAAGCATGCATAATCAAGCCTAAAGCTAGGGTCTCCTAAGTCAACTAGACTGCTCCTAACTGGTCCAAAGCGACAAGTTGTGAGATATCCCTCAAATCGCCTCTTCACCGCCAATTGTGGCCAGGTAAGCACAAGTGAAGAAAGGAGGGTTCCGCTCATGAATCACCGTAAGACGGGCCTTTTAATGTTACCTTTCTCACTTGTCTAGCCTAGGCACCACAAAGTTAGGTTTAGATAAACGACTGAATGCCCACAACCTTCCTCTGTCCTAATGAGCATGACAGTCCTTAATTGGCTGAGTCTAGATATTTTTTAATTAGCTCAATGGTGATGCATAAGCTTTTTGTGTTTTCTGGGGTCTTAGGAAGGGTAATAAAATCCCCACCCAATCTTGATTGGTGTTATAGCCCATTAGATTCCGTTTTAAAAATGCAAAGCAGTAACAAACAAAATCTAAAACACTTGCCAAATTTTTTTTTATTTGCGGCGCATAGAATCCTGCACAAAAATGATTTATTGGAGAGGGAGAAGAAGTTTTCGCAAAGAACCCTGCAGGAAAAAAAATTTCAGTGAGATCAGGGGTAGGAGGAGAAAAAGTATACTCACGGAGAATTTTAAAACAGGTGACGTCACCTGTTTGACCGCGGTTCCGCGGTTAAACCCTTACTTTAGCCGCGGTTCCGCGTGTTGGATATATGTATGCCCTAGAGGCCATTATGTGATAGTGGATGTATCTATACATGTATATATATTCAGTTTGCATTCTTGCTCGACATGATAGTATGCTATCTGGTTCTTCTTTATCTGACATGTTTATTTGATCATGCTTCTATTCATTCATACATGCTGATAAAGCCCTGAGGATATCGGCTTGACTACTCTGATTATGATGGAGATCATACTAGTGGGACATCTGTAGTCTATAAGAATATCCTGGAACGTCCCTAGTCGTAGGTATATCGAGACGGGGCATTGATATACCAGAGTAGACTAGCGTATATGATACTAGACCCATACGATGGGCGATGGATGTTCCCACATTCATCGATGTTTGACATCAAGATCATATACGGGTGCTCAGTGGTGACTGGGTACACTGGACGGACTCATCGAGAACTCCTATATGGAATTATATCTATCGTCGGATAGCAGTTCTCAGGTGACACTGGTACAGGTTAGTCTGTAGACCCGAGATCGTCATAGAGCCATGTGTGTTCTCCCACCGTACTTTGATTACCACCCTACCACGGCTCTACTGAGTCGTGCAAGCAGGTGGCCGTTGGGTACAGTCCCGAAACACACGAAGGCAATGAGCGATAGGAGGGGTTTCGACTCTCCCGATATTGGGAGTTGATGCTGTGCTGTGCCCGACTGGTTATAACAGCAAGTCCCTGGCCAGGGCTGCTGAGATTTGCTGATAAGTGTTATCAGTAGTTTCTCGATCTGTTATAGACCATTCACCGACACGACTTATTGAGTTATTGGGGTCGACATGACCATCCCTAGGCTCGATATGCAGCATATCTGACGAAGAGACCGGACTGTACGGTAGTGTTTCCGGATGGCTCGACGGGAGTTGTAGCAGGTTCGCTTGTTGTGTTCTGATCGCTCAATACCCGGGTGGCCGTTACGTTTAGCTGGCCGCTTGCGGCTTGAGGGTACTTGATTTGATCATTACCCTCTGCCGGCGTATTGACGAGTCTTAGAGTCCCACAAAGGAGTTACCCAGTCCAGGCGAAACGTTGTGGTGCGCATATGCGATATGCGCATGAACCCGATTGAAATGTGCGTATATGATACCGAACATTGATCGGGTGAACTGCTTTTGGTGGGGTCATATGAGATATGACCGGATTGATAAATCAAGTGTTGATTTATCACTTAACCATTAGTTTTCTCACTTAAACCTTTTCTTAGATGATAGATGTGTGCATGCATGTGTGCTTTTCTTTCTTTCTTTCATGCTAGTTTCATGCACATGTGGATGTGCATACATGCACACATACATACACTCATCCATCTTGGTTGTTAGCATATGGAAATGGTGGCAATATAAGACTCACACCATGGATTATTATTTAATTTTGGATTTAAAAGAAAATGAAAAATGGAAGGATAATCATTCATGCTTCTACATTCTTCCTTTGACCTAACCATGCTCAACTACCACTAACCTAAGGTTATCCTTCTCTTTATCATTCCAAACTAAAGTTAAATAATGTCTCCATCACTTTAACCATGGTTCATAGCATGAAGGAATAAAATATATATTGATATATTTCTTTTTCTTCACTTGAGTTATCTTTTATCTCTTGTTAAAATTGCCACCATCTTCTTCCTCTAGCTCCTTTGCTCTCTTGATTTTCCTAGTGAGCAAATACCACATAAAGATAGGTTTTTGAAGTGAGATCCCAAACCACAACATCATTCTACTCAAGTCTAGCCGACTTGATTAGAGTGTTTCCTTCGGTTTTCCAAAGAAACGAGCTTGGACGGAGTACTCCGTGGTGGATCGTCGTGGACGCAAGGGAACTTCGAGAGGACCTCGACTCAACACCCAAGACACCAAGGAGTCTAGCAAAGGGGAGCTACAAAGGTTGTAGCCTTCAAACCCTAATCTTTTCTAGCTTAAAGTTTAATAACCCTAATTTTCTAAGATCGATCCACTTGCATGTTAGTTTAGCACCTTAAAAATTATAACTTTGGGTCATGTGATGCTTCAAAACTCTTCATAGGGTGCCATACTAACCTTACATTGGTATCAGAGCCAACCTAGAACATTAGGCGACGTTTTTACGAAGTGAAAACCCCGATCGGACAAAAATACCGTATTTTTGGGTGCTCTCTGGAAATTTTCTAAAATTTGATAATTTGCAGAATTAAAAATATGTAAAAAATACAGCATGAAAACATAAGAGTTACGGTACAAAATTTGTTCAGTGAACAGTGATTTTAGCCGCGGAAACGCGGCCTAAGCTTGCTTAGGCCGCGGTTCCGCGGCCATATATATGTATTGATGAATATTTTTTGCACTGTAATTCATGAATCTGCTTGTATAAATTTTTGGATATTTTTAATCTGTATTTGGTTTTGAAAAATTCTGGAGATGGTTTTGATCTCGTCATTTCGATCGGGATTTTTATTTCGTAGCTTTTCCGGGTAAATTAGAAAGTATTGAAGTGTTTGAACGAGTATCATTTACCCACTATTCACGGGGTTTAAATACTTTGGAGATACGTGCAAGTCTTTTTGCGGTGGTCCCTCTAGAAGACAACAAACCTTAACTCGATTATGTGACCGTCTCGAACTGCCCTTTGAACCTTAGGGTTTGGGGCAGTACGGCGTGCCACATGTGAGGCGTTGGCTTGACCCTTCTACGGCTGGACCGCCACTACTGTGTCACACTCCGGATTTTTGAACCCTGCTCAAGTGTTGGGCTTTAGTGAATCTTGGGTGATTGATTGTTCGTTCAAAAACTTTAATACTGTCTGTTTGTCTGGAATGTGATACAATATGTGGAATTCATGTAGTTTAGGCATGAAATACGAAATATGTGATATTTCGCATTTATGATGTCTAAAGAGAATCTGGATTCCAAATATTGTAGTTTTACCCTTTCTTTTCTGTGACCGTAAGCGTAGTATGTACGATATCGCCGGTTTCGTTGCTATACATCAACGACAATCGGGGTACGCATACTTACTTACGTTGATGTTATGTGTTGCTGAGGTATGATGTGTAGGATTGTCGCGATCGAATAGCCGGGGGTTTTTGTGAGATGAGAGTTTTATATTTTCATTCATGTAAATTCAAATGTAATGTAATATTCTTTTATTTGGGGCACTTCCAGGTTGCGGTTGTGTCACCAGTGTTGTATATTATTTACTTTTCCGCATTAGGATGGACCTAAGGAGGGGAGCACAGGTGACCGGGTTCTGGGGTTCAGTGGGAGGCCATCTCGAGGAGTCGAGACCGGGTCTCCTAAACTCCAGGATTGGTAGGGTCACTTGCCGCTCTCGTAGGCGTCCAGGGTGTGGGCTTGGCTATTCATCGCGACTGTGGAATCCGTATTTTCTATTCTGGCTAAATACTAAATACGGACGTCCTAGGATATCCCACGTTATATCTATGTTTCTGCTGCCTGTGTTCTGTGATATCTAAGACGAATGACATATTATATATATGATATATAGTAGACGTTGCTTATGTTTTACACCCGCGCTAGTCCCTTCCCGATATGCCGTTAGTTAAGTAACCTAACGGTGCATAACGGAACATTGCGGCGAATGCGGATGGCATAAGCGTACGTATTATTTTCGTTTCTTTTCTGTGATTGGCTTAAGGACTTAAATGATGGGATTAAATTAATGTGATTAATGTAAAGAAAATAAACCTAAAAAGATGTTGTAGAATCGGATTTAAAAACTACTCGGCTATTTATGAAAAAGCTACATTTCAAAACTGCGGAACTTAAGCCACTCCTTTTTTGAAAACTGTTTGATTCTACAACGATATCAAGTTCAAAGCGTTAAAGATTTTCTTAAAAATCATTCACAACCCTCCGTCATTTTAGAAAGTAGAGTACTTAGTATTCGTGCTACGTTTGTTGACTTTAGTTAAGGCGTAGTGTACGGTAGCTAAGTGATGTCTTCCTACACTGCATATGATGCAGATTAATTAGGACATTCATGCGACTTTGTTGACCATAGTTAAGGGTCATATGGGTGGGTCTAATTGATCAAGAAATGACGGGTAGAACTTGACTGGTACTTATGATTTGTTGACCATAGTTAAGGTCATAAGTACTAGGGGTAAAAATTACATCGGGAATTTCAAGTGTTGAAATTTGCAATGAGATTGCATACCTTCCATGTGATGGTTAGATCCCGATCCCACTGTGGGCAATAGTTGCTCCTAGGAGAGTTTTACAGTTTACAATTAGCTAACTCATTAGGTGTCTACAAAGGTGTTAACGGGGCTCCGCCTCTGGGAAAACGAGGTTTACTCTAATTAGGTCCGTGCGAAAGCACGGGGAACCTCCCTCAAAGTACCGACACTGGCATGGCTGAACGGTTAGCGAAGTTGTAGACTGTAATTAATCCTGGCTAGTTTTTCTTTTTAAGGTTTGAAAGAAAACTTGATAAAAAGCAGTGGGAAACATCGATTAGACAAGATAATAAACCAATCTAATCTATGCAAGAGCTTTCGCTGAGTGTATTCTTTTCTCTCTCTTAATGGCAGATACCAATGACTGGACTTAAGCTTCTACTAGATAAGAACAAACTGAATGGGACCAACTATAAAGACTGGCTAAGGAATCTAAAGATCGCCTTGACTTATGATAAAGTATCATATGTCCTCACGGCTTCAGCCCCGCCCGTCCCAGGCCCAAAGTCCTCAGTTGCGGACATTGAAGTCCGCAAGACATGGGACGCTGACTGTGCCACGGCAAAATGCCTCGCGCTTGCATCGATGGACAACACACATCAAAAGCAGCACGAGGACATGGACATTCATGGGATATTGCTCCATACAAAGGAGTTGTATGGGGAGCAGTCCCGCGTATTACGATACGAAGCATCAAAGAAACTGTTTCAGATGCGGATGGCCCCTGGCACACCAGTAGCAGACCATGTTTTGAAGATGATAGCTCTTATAGAAGAGCTTGAGGGCCTCGGATGGACAATGGACAATGAACAATATATAGATATTATTCTGCAGTCCCTCCCTGTAACACCCGAGCCCAATAATACTATTTATATTACTAGTTGAGGGTTGTGGTTTGCTCATTTCTAATTTTCCTGATTTTCTGGTGCTTATTGCTAAATTTTACCCGGTTAGGTCATTTTGGCACATAACAAATTTTAACTCCTAAAATGAAATTTAAGATGTCCATGTTGGCCTACTCGTCGCCACTAGTCGCGTGGTAGCGTCCGCGAGTCGAGATTCCGTTCCGTTTGGCTAAACGGGCAAGTTTGGACGACTACGCGCGCGTGCAAGTGTCCGACTTGGGGGCATGCATTTTAATCATTAAACACCTCTTTTCAAAATTTGGAACCCGCTTAAAATCCTATAATTTGAATTTGGAACATTTGGACGCAAACCGGACGCGATTTAGAAATGTTTCATTTAGCGCCAAAAGTGCCCGTTTGATTAAATATATTTAAACCATAATATATAATATTCGTTACTATTTTAACGTTAAAATCTTTTATATAAATCTTTTAATATTTCCTCCCCGTACGCCTCAGCCAATCACGAGCCATATCCTTTCTCTCGTGGGCCCCCCTTCTTCAACTGTCTCTCTCTCCAATCTCTCTCTCTCTATCTCTCATAATATTCTCTGTCTCTCTCATCAAACTCTCTCTCTCTCTCCCTCTCCAATCTCTCTCTCTCTTCTTCCTCTATTTATTGAACCATGCAGCCGCCTTACCCCCATCACCCATCGCGACCACGAGAACCCAACAAACCCTAACCCTAGCCTCGTTCTCGCGCAGCCACCGTCGCCACCGCGACCTCGCCGTCGCCGCCAGCAACGCCTCCTCGACCGCCGCACCTTCCTCCTCCTGTTCTCCCGACGATCCCGCGCCTGCACCCATTCCCGACCTCGCCTCCAACCCTGCACAGCCGACGTCGACGCCGCCCCTCGCCGCCGACGCCTCCCACGACTCCCTCTCACCCTCCTCGTCGAGACCTCGTCAGCACCTCCCTTCCTCTCCTCGCCGGACCACCAACCCGAGCCTGCACCCATCGCCTACCCCGCTGTTCACCGGAGAACGCACCGGCGACCTCGTCGTCGTCACCAGGGCCGCCTACTTCTCCCCCTCGACCACCAGGGCCGACCCCCTCTCCTCCAGATCGCCGCAGCACCTTCCCCTGCACACCCGAGGCCCTTCACCCTTGCTGCAGCCGCTTCCGTTGCTTCGCCGGCGTTCCAGCGCCGTCGAGCTCGCCGGGGTCACCTGGTATACCTCTCTGTAAGTGCCCCCCTTTCCTTCCTTTGTGCAAATCATCCCTTCGCTGGTCGTATTTTGCGTGTATCGTATCTTGTTGCTAACTTGTTACCGATGACATTTTGCCGGAATCCGACCGTGCCGTCTTGGCGAACCCGACGCTCCAGCGAAGCCCCCTGGTCCGTGTGATCTCGTTGATCTCTGTTGGGACTCGATCCGTGGCCCGTGCTTTCATATCGCGTTTTCTGCCGACATCGCATCCGTGTTCCAGTTTGCAGACCGTCGAGGCAAGTATCTGAATACTTGCTTGAACATGCTAGCGTGCGAGATCTAGTCTTGCCACGCAATTTAATTCACACTATTTAATCCCGTAACTTAATGATGGTAATGGATATCATATTATTGCAGTTATCTTAACCTGGAATCGTTACAACAGTTCCTAGTAATTAACTAACCCACATCACTCCATGCTTTAACTAAATAAAACGACTGAATCAGATCTGCTTGAACTGTTAAACTATTCTTAAGACAATTATTATACTTAGTATAATTTCATGTAGTTCCTTAATTTATAATTGTGAATATTGCTTTACCTTGTGGCTTTTGCACCCTAAAGATGATTGAACCTGTTAATAAGAGAATACAAACATCACTGTAGTTATATGGAATATTGTGATTAATTACTGTTTCCTGCTGTTATTCATTATTGATTGTATACCTGTTGCGAGCACTTACCCGATTGCACGACATATTGGCCTGACCCTGCTACACCTGATATATACATACATACTGACCCATCCTGTTGTACCATGACATTACTTGTTTCCTGATCTCGTGCATAATGCCGACAAACCTAACCATTCCTGCTGTCGATCCAGACACACTTACTTTTACTTGACTTTGCGTTGGCATTAGTCCTTGACTACTGAATACCTGACCTGACATACATAGTTTGGGGGTATGGGGAAATCAAAGGTGAAACCGACTTGTAACTCAACAGTTCGATACATTGTTCTGATCAGTCTTACGGGCTTGGCCAGCTCCGGAGTGTTGATGCTGACATCACTCGTCCATCCTACTACCTTTTACTGCTTAGTGGCACGTCTCGGATTCAGCCCCGAGGGTCATGACCGTGGTCCCGGGCACGTACGGGATACTATTGAGTTACATCGACGATTCATCAATTGGTTTCAAAGACTATAGAGTAGAAAACCTGATAGGACAGTTTAGTCACCACTGCACATTACCCTGTTTATTACTTCTTATTGCTGCTTTATTCATGTTCATGCTTGCATTGTTTATTACCATGTTTATGCTATATACTTGATATCATGACGCGCTGACGTCTGGGTTTTGCATGGCCCAGATTCCGTACCACTGTCTACGACCGAGCAGGAGTACTTCAGCCAGCAGGCTGAACTGTGAGTTCCTTAGAGTTTAGTTTATTTATGTCATTTCATTTCCAGATGTGAGCCCGCATTATGGGACATACTGTTCATTCATTGTATTGGATCATTAGCTTCCGCACTTATTGTTTATTGATTCTTGTTATTATGGATTTGGACATGTATTAGATTAGTTTTATCTTGTTCTTGATATCCTTACAACCGTAATGTGACTGTGGATGGATACTTCCTACCCATAGGTAGCATGGTTGGCTATATCGCGTGCCTAAATCTTGCGTACTCTGGGAAGCGGGGCGTGACACTCCCCTCCACCTTTGCTCAGTTCATAGTGAACTTTAACATGCATGGCATGGAGAAGGAACTCCCTGAACTCTTTAATATGTTAAGGAGTGCAGAGAGCACTATGAAGTCAGCAAAGACTCCCGTTATGACTATTGGACTGTCTTCTTCTTCTCGCCCGAAAGCTAAGGCCAAGGGAAAGAAAAAGAAGAAACCCACTAATCCTAAGGACGGAGTCAAAAAGGTGAAGGGAAAGGGAAAGTCCACAGCTGGAGACCCGGGGAAAGGAGAGTGTTTTCATTGCCACAAGACAGGACATTAGAAGCGCAATTGCACAGAGTACTTAAGTCTCAAGAAGAAGCATGGTGATGCTTCCGCTTCAGGTGCGTTTGTGACTGAAAACTGTTTTTCTATAAACTCTGCTTCCTGGGTATTGGATACCGGTTCAGGTTCTCACATTTGCAATTCTATGCAGGGGCCGAGAAATAGCAAGGTTTTGAAGACAGGTGACCATACTCTCCGCGTTGGAAATGGTTCCAATGTACATACAGTCGCAGTGGGAGAGTATCACTTGGGGTTGCCGTCTGGATGTATTTTGATTTTGAATCCATGTTATTTTGTACCAAGTATGCTATGTAATATAATATCCGTTTCTTTGTTGGACAATGAAGGGTGTAATTTTGTATTGCAGAACAATGTTATAAACATTCACCTAAATCAAATGTTGGTTGGGTATGGTACACTTAATAACGGAATATATGTCCTAAATCAACACACAGTTTTCAATATACAACACACTAATAAAAGAAAACTTTCAGAATTAAATGAAGCTTTTCTTTGGCATTGTAGACTTGGTCATATTAACGAAACAAGACTAAACAGGTTACACAAAGATGGATATTTAAACTCTTTTGAATATAAATCTTATGCGACTTGCCAGTCTTGTATCAAGGGTAAAATGACCAAAACTCCGTTTACCGGACACGGAGAAAGAGCTACTCAGCTCCTGGGCCATACATAGTGATGTATGTGGGCCTATGTCTACACAGGCTAGAGGCGGTTTTTCATACTTCATTACATTCACCGACGATTTCTCAAGATTCGGTCATGTATTTTTATTAAAACACAAGTCCGACGCTTTCGAGAAATTCGTTGAATATAAACAGGAAGTAGAAAAACAAACCGGCTTGAGTATTAAGATGCTTCGATCAGATCGAGGTGGAGAGTATCTCAGTACAGAATTTGCAAACTTCCTAAAAGAGAATGGGATTCTCTCTCAGCTCACTCCTCCTTACACACCACAGCACAACGGTGTGTCAGAACGACGGAATAGGACCCTATTAGATATGGTCCGATCCATGATGAGTGACGCTGAGTTACCAGTCTCGTTTTGGGGACATGCATTGGAGACTGCAGCGTTTCTGCTAAACAGGGTTCCAACCAAAGCCGTGTCTACCACGCCATATGAGATATGGAATGGGAAGAGACCATCTCTTAAAAGAATTAAGATTTGGGGTTGCCCGGCCTATGTTAAAAAGCAGAATCCGGACAAACTCGAAACACGGTCAGTCATGTGTAACTTTGTGGGATATCCAAAGAATTCTTATGGATATCTGTTCTACCACAAAGAGGAACAAAAGCTGTTTGTTTCTCAGTATGCCACATTCTTGGAAAAAGAGTTTTTCACAGATAAAGATGATGGCAAGGTAGTAGATCTAGAAGAGGTTCTGGAGACACAAACTACAAATGACGATTTGGTTGAACCGGCTGTTGCAACAGAAACTGAAGAACCTCGGCCACTCCGTAGATCTGGTAGGACTTCTCGCCCACCGGAGAGGTACTACGGTTTCCTCATTGATGGTAACGGAGAAGATTGCATCATGGATGATGATGATCCTACCAGTTTTCAGCAAGCTATCACGAGTGGTGACTCTGTGAAGTGGCTGGATGCCATGAGATCCGAAATGGAGTCTATGTACACCAACAAAGTATGGACTTTGGACGTTGTACCCCCTGGGGTAAAACCTGTAGGGTGCAAATGGATCTTTAAAAGAAAGATTGGTGTGGATGGGCAGGTAGAGACCTATAAGGAAAGACTTGTGGCGAAAGGTTTTCGTCAAAGATCAGGTTTGGACTATGACGAAACTTTTTCGCCCGTGGCCATGCTTAAATCCATTCGGATCCTACTTGCTATTGCTGCTCACTACGACTATGAAATCTGGCAGATGGACGTTAAAACAGCATTTCTAAATGGAAATTTAGAAGAATGCGTTTATATGGATCAGCCAGAGGGCTTCATTGACAGTGGGAGCAGCGGGAAAGCATGTAGATTGCTTAAATCCATATATGGGTTAAAGCAGGCATCTCGGAGTTGGAACATCTGTTTCGATGATGTCATCAAAGAGTTTGATTTCATCAAAAATCCAGATGAACCTTGTGTTTATAAGAAGGCTGTAGGAAGAGCTGTCACATTCCTCGTATTGTACGTGGATGACATTCTTCTGATAGGAAATGATATTCCTATGCCACAGTCGGTCAAATCATTCTTATCACTAAGGTTCTCCATGAAGGACCTGGGTGATGCCACATACATCCTAGGCATAAGGATCTATAGGGATAGATCCAAAAAGTTATTGGGACTGTCCTAAACCAGGTACATCAACACCATCCTAAAGAGGTTTAGTATGGAAGACTCCAAGCGGGGTGCCTTACCCGCTTGCCATGGAGTCACTCTCTCCAAGGATTCTTGTCCAAAGACCGATGAAGAGAGAGTTCGCATGAGCATTATACCTTATGCTTCGACAGTAGGGTCTATAATGTATGCGATGTTATGTACACGCCCAGATGTAGCTTATGCACTTAGTGTTGTAAGCAGGTATCAATCCAACCCAGGGAAGAACCACTGGACAGCTGTGAAGAACATTCTTAAGTACTTACGAAGGACTAAAGAATTGTTCTTGGTGTATGGTAATACAGATCTCCAAATGGAGGCCTTTACCGATTCGAGCTTCCAGAGCGATAAGGATGACAGCAAATCTATCTCAGGGTTTGTATTTACCCTCAATGGAGGGGCGGTGAGTTGGAAGAGTTCCAAACAAGATACCGTTGCAGACTCTACGATGGAAGCTGAGTACATTGCTGCAAATGATGCCGCCAAGGAAGCCGTCTGGATGAAGAAGTTCGTCTCGGAGCTAGGAGTAGTTCCAACCATTATTGATCCAATACCTTTGTATTGTGACAATAATGGGGCGATGGCGTTAGCCAAGGAGCCCAGATCCCATCAGCGGTCCAGACACATCCTGAGGCGCTTTCATTTGATCCGGGAGATTGTAGATCGCCGCGAGATCGAGATTAAGAGAGTAGACACAAAGAACAACGCCGCAGATCCACTCACCAAGGCCCTCCCTCAGCCACAGCATGAGCGACTTTTTGAGATGTTGGGTATGAGATACGCCAATAACTGGACTTAGTGCAAGTGGGAGATTGTTGGATATATGTATGCCCTAGAGGCCATTATGTGATAGTGGATGTATCTATACATGTATATATATTCAGTTTGCATTCTTGCTCGACATGATAGTATGCTATCTGGTTCTTCTTTATCTGACATGTTTATTTGATCATGCTTCTATTCATTCATACATGCTGATAAAGCCCTGAGGATATCGGCTTGACTACTCTGATTATGATGGAGATCATACTAGTGGGACATCTGTAGTCTATAAGCATATCCTGGAACGTCCCTAGTCGTAGGTATATCGAGACGGGGCATTGATATACCAGAGTAGACTAGCGTATATGATACTAGACCCATACGATGGGCGATGGATGTTCCCACATTCATCGATGTTTGACATCAAGATCATATACGGGTGCTCAGTGGTGACTGGGTACACTGAACGGACTCACCGAGAACTCCTATATGGAATTATATCTATCATCGTATAGCAGTTCTCAGGTGACACTGGTACAGGTTAGTCTGTAGACCCGAGATCGTCATAGAGCCTTGTGTGTTCTCCCACCGTACTTTGATTACCACCCTACCACGGCTCTACTGAGTCGTGCAAGCAGGTGGCCGTTGGGTACAGTCCCGAGACACACGAAGGAAATGAGCGATAGGAGGGGTTTCGTCTCTCCCGATATTGGGAGTTGATGCTGTGCTGTGCCCGACTGGTTATAACAGCAAGTCCCTGGCCAGGGCTGCTAAGATTTGCTGATAAGTGTTATCAGTAGTTTCTCGATCTGTTATAGACCATTCACCGACACGACTTATTGAGTTATTGGGGTCGACGTGACCATCCCTAGGCTCGATATGCAGCATATCTGACGAAGAGACCGGACTGTACGGTAGTGTTGCCGGATGGCTCGACGGGAGTTGTAGCAGGTTCGCTTGTTGTCTTCTGATCGCTCAATACCCGGGTGGCCGTTACGTTTAGCTGACCGCTTGCGGCTTGAGGGTACTTGATATGATCATTACCCTCTGCCGGCGTATTGACGAGTCTTAGAGTCCCACAAAGGAGTTACCCAGTCCAGGCGAAACGTTGTGGTGCGCATATGCGATATGCGCATGCACCCGATTGAAATGTGCGTATATGATACCGAACATTGATCGGGTGAACTGCTTTTGGTGGGGTCATATGAGATATGACCGGATTGATAAATCAAGTGTTGATTTATCACTTAACCATTAGTTTTCTCACTTAAAACCTTTTCTTAGATGATAGATGTGTGCATGCATGTGTGCTTTTCTTTCTTTCTTTCATGCTAGTTTCATGCACATGTGGATGTGCATACATGCACACATACATACACTCATCCATCATGGTTGTTAGCATATGGAAATGGTGGCAATATAAGACTCACGCCATGGATTATATAATGGATTATTATTTAATTTTGGATTTAAAAGAAAATGAAAAAGGGAAGGATAATCATTCATGCTTCTACATTCTTCCTTTGACCTAACCATGCTCAACTACCACTAACCTACGGTTATCCTTCTCTTTATCATTCCAAACTAAAGTTAAATAATGTCTCCATCACTTTAACCATGGTTCATAGCATGAAGGAATAAAATATATATTGATATATTTCTTTTTCTTCACTTGAGTTATCTTTTATCTCTTGTTAAAATTGCCACCATCTTCTTCCTCTAGCTCCTTTGCTCTCTTGATTTTCCTAGTGAGCAAATACCACATAAAGATAGGTTTTTGAAGTGAGATCCCAAACCACAACATCATTCTACTCAAGTCTAGCCGACTTGATTAGAGTGATTCCTTCGGTTTTCCAAAGAAGCGAGCTTGGACGGAGTACTCCGTGGTGGATCGTCGTGGACGCAAGGGAACTTCGAGAGGACCTCGACTCAACACCCAAGACACCAAGAAGTCTAGCAAAGGGGAGCTACAAAGGTTGTAGCCTTCAAACCCTAATCTTTTCTAGCTTAAAGTTTAATAACCCTAATTTTCTAGGATCGATCCACTTGCATGTTAGTTTAGCACCTTAAAAATTATAACTTTGTGTCATGTGATGCTTCAAAACTCTTCATAGGGTGCCATACTAACCTTACACCGCGGTGGTTCAGTTGGATCAGGCCGTCAAAACTTTTCTGTATGCTGTTATGGTTCTCCTCTGTTTGTTCAGATCCTCAGTTTGTTGATTTGTTCACTTGGTTTGCTCCAGATCTGAATCAGTCTGTCTTCTGTTCCTGCACAACTCGCACAAAAACCGATCAAAAATAACAAGATGATTTTTTTACGTATTTTTTTTTATATTTATATAATATTTTTTCAATTTCAATTAACTCGAAATTACAAAAATAAATAAACTACCGTTTCCCCGGCAACGGCGTCATTTGATTGATAAGATTTTTTGCGTGTGCCTTTTAAAATTAAGAATACCGCAATCAAGACGGTGTCGCTTGGTAGCTAGCCGGTTGAGTACGGGTCGATCCACAGGGAGATGGTGTTCCTTCTTTATGTTATAACGAGTTAAGTCCTATTTTTGATAGGTTTTGTTTTTAGATCTAAGAATGAAATTAAATTGATTTAAAGTCTTGCTAGGGTTAGGATTAGGTTAGTTTGAAATATGGAATCTTCTCACTGCTAACAATACCCTAGTTAAGAATATAGGTGTTAGGGTAATGTCAATAACGGGGATTAGCACGACTAGGAAGAAACATAGTTTTTTCCTTTTGGTCCTTGTCCGTCCGTTCTTAACTCTTAGCCCTAACCTCTATTTAAATCAACCACAACCGATCTAACTAGGGAATCACCGCAATCTTGTAGGATAGGGTGCCGTAGTGAGCGGTGTGTGGTTAATTTAAATAGAGTCCTAATTAATTAAAAATTATATTGGCAAAGAAAGGAGTGAGAGAGATTTCCTTCTCTCAAACCTTCCCTATCCAAACCCTAACAAGTGAGGAATTACTCACTCATTAGGAAAGTGACAATAAAAATCATTTTTATATTTTCTTTTTAAATGATAACTAATTTGCAAATAATAAAAGAGCAGATAAGAAATTGCAGGTAATAAATTGCAGATAAAAAAAAATAATGCAAGATAAAAGAAAAGCTTACTTTTATTGATGACCTCTCAACGATTACAAGTGAATTAAAATTTTAATCTAGAAATTAAAAAGAGGCATGCCTAATTAGGCTTTCGGCTTTCCTATTTATAGATAAGAGAAACCCTAGGTTTTACATCTGATCCATATTTGAATTTACAAAACTACCCTAAGAAAGCTGGGTCAAATCACCGACACTCATCGACACCTGCACCGACACGTGCATTGCACGGCCGCGGTTCCGCGGTAGAAAGCCATGTTTGGCCGCGGTTCCGTGGCCATATAGTGGGATCTTGATCTCCATCTTTCAGGGTTGCTTCATGTTGCTTTTTCCTTCTGTTTTCTTCACTTGGTTTCTCAGAATCTTTTCCACTTTCTTCCAGATTTCCAACAGTGCAGAATTATGTGGACTTTTACTGTGAGTTTCGCGTTGAAGTCTTGAATCTTGTGCTGCCTTTGTACTTTGTGCCTTGAACTGTCTCATGATTTTCATTTGTTCCTTGAACTGGTAGGCGGCATCATACGGATTCATCTATTGTTGGTCGTAGTCTCACATTTGTAGCGTATTTTCATGAATTTCACTGTAATGATCTGAGAACCTGTAACCTGCAACTATTTAGCAGACATGGATCAAAAGCACCTATTTATTTGTAATGTGATTAAGAATGGGCAATATAATAATGCAAAATTCTGATATGAACATAACTCATAACCCAATGAGCACCTGTATACTATCTTTGGTGACTAGCTAACACCAATGGCTATGAGACCGGCCATCACCGCTTTTCGGGGTGAAGAAACGTATACACTAATTACTCCGAAATATCGATGCCCAGACTCGATATTCCCACGACTAGGGACATTTAAGGATATACTTATAGACTACATAGTTCTCATAAGTGTGATCGCCACAATAACCATAGTAGTCAAACATGAATCTTAAGGGCTCTATCAACATGTAATAGTGATCTGTAATACAACATAATACATGTACATAATGATAGAGATGAATCAGATACTATACTATCACCTCGAGTAAGAATGTCTGCCCGTATAGGTCCACCTTCAATCATCATAATCACCTGCCTGTGATTATAATAATTGCCTTGAGAGCACTATAGTTGTAATGACCCAAAATTTGGCATGTAACCGGCACTTAAATCACGCAGCGTCTAAAGACGTAACGTAATTCAACTAAGCCGAAGCCCAGAAATTTAAACCTTTTTGGCGGAAAATAATGGAGTTACAGTTTTGAAATATCGGCATAATGAAATTCAAGCCATCCCTTTTTAAAATATAAGCCATATCAAATGAAAATGCAACAGTTTGCTATCTTCGAAAATATTTTCGTCTTTGAAATTTGGGCAGCACCTCCCTTGTATATTTTGATCCAAAACCACATACATGCAATAAAAAGGAATCCCCAAGCGGGAGCTAGCTTTTCACCAATTGGCGGAATCACAACTACACAATAAGCATATATACGACGCCCTACGGAAAAGATCAAACACAAAAAGAGAAAAAAAATAAAGCAAGACATCATCCAACTCAAGTAACAAACATACACCCATCTCGCTCTAAGTCTCACAAATAAACAAGTCTGTGTCTAGGTCTACCAATATACAAAATCTAGTTTCTGATTGATGGAGCTTTAATTAGAAAAAATAGAAATAATAGGTACAAGGGTGGCCACGATCCAAATGTGTATCCCACCTACCAAAGAAAAACACCCTGAAGAAAACTGTGTGCAAGCGATACCGCTAGTGATCCGAGCGGTCGAGCCTGCAAGAAAACTGTGGCACAACGGGGGTGAGTTGCCAACTCGTGAGTATGAAATATCAGCAGGTTGAAATCGAATAGACAATGATTCCTAGGTCCTACTGTATCATGAAGGTAATACTATATGGTATCTAGGGTGATCATGTTTGCATATGTATCCACAATAGAGTCGTGCCAACAACAACATGTAATGATAATCATCTGAAATGTATGCATGTATGCATGTGTATCAATAATAGAGTTGTGCCAATATCAACATGTAGTGATAGTCATCTAAAATGTATGCATGTGTATCAAGCAACGTGTGTCCATCAATGACACATCAAAACCATGAATCCCGAGTGTCCAAAATCGACACTCGAAACATCATGAAACCCGTGTCCAGCATCGACACGTAAATCCTCGTATCTCAGGCGCCGCATCATCGGATCGGCCCTCATATCCATCTAATCTCATGACTCCGGTCGTTATCCTCCGGATAACCGTCGAGCCGAAACTATCACCGGTAGGTAGTACATCCCCTACCAGGCTCATCGTCTACTTCACGATCTTCTTGCCCCAGGGTACTTTACCGGGTCCACCATGTACCCGCAAACGGTTCCTCCTCACTCCTCGAATCGGGTATCACATAATTCAGAACCGAGAAAACTCATGGTGGACAAGAAGTATCATATCATGAGAAACCGCGTTTTTAAAGCAATTAATAATTTCTTTTGAAATATAACCGCAGTTCACAAATCCAGAAATCTTATGAAAACGACATCTCAATGCATGTAACCATAAAGTACAGTATATGCAAACATAGAACAATACTGTATGCATCACAAGTATTATCATGTAAGCATGTCATGTGATAATTAATGAACAATGATTGAACTTTACAGTTAAGAGTAATGCAGTGATGTAACAGTTCAACTGTGTAAGTGGCATAGCAATTACCGATGATGAGTGTGTGAGCCGGCAATCTGTGTATGTGTATCATGTGCATCATCGGTAATAGTGCAGGTGTACTAGCATACGATGCCATATAAAGGTAATGCTGGGAACATAGAACGTATGTCATAGGGAAATAATACAGTATAACATGAACAATAATAAGATATGTAACTACCCCTGGATACATCAAATATAACTCATTATCAACTAAGGTGTTTAGAAGCAATGATTCTCCGAATCAAGACAAATCCATAAGTCGGTGATTCGGCCTCGTAGTATCAGATGTGATATAATCCTCGGATATCATCCTCAAGTCGAGAGTGTGGATCAATCATCCGGTATCCTATCACGTACAGTATAACCCATCATACGGTGTCATCAAATCAAAATAAGGATCTATCGTCCTATACATAAACAAGGGTACGGATCCATGGTCTCGTACGTCATATCACCTTTCATTCTCATATATACGTGTGTGTGTGTGTGTGTGTGTATATCATATCATATCCATGTCGATCTCATATCATATCTATATCAATTTCATACCATATTCATCTCAATCTCATATCGTACTATATCAATATATCATCTCATTCTTGTCCTCTTTTCAGTTATATATATATATATATATATATATATATATATATATATATATATATATATATATATATATATATATATATATCGCTTCACGTCCTCATATCAAGTATATCAGCTCATGTTATCTTATTTCATCATATCCTCATATCAATATATATATATATATATATCATCCCGTACTTGTCCTCTGTTCAATTATATATCTATATATCGCTTCACATCCTCATTTTATCATATCAGTATATCAATTCGAGTCATCTTATATTTATCATATCATCTCATACTAAATATTTTGATCAAATCCGTAAGTTCATAAAATAGGTTTCTCCAAAATGTATTATATATATATATATATATATATATATATCGGTTTGCCATTACTATGGTTGCGGGGGTGCTAAACGTCATCCACCCGACTTCCCTCGTAGATATAGATCTACACAACTGCTAATATTAGCTTTAGCCGAAGTCGATGGACATCTTGATCTCCTTCGTCGTCTCGAAATTCCATGCGAAAGTACCTATAATCAATAAATATCATAACGATATTTAAAAAAAGTTCAAAAACCGATACGGCACACGAAGCACTTATAGGTTAGAACCTATAGCCTACGCATGCAAGAACAACCAATTAACCCTCTCCATTGACGTACGAACGTACAACGACCGTGCCAAAACTCAAATACCAAAACCAAGTTTTCAGAAATCGGAAACCCGAAATCAGCAACATAGAAAATCAATTCTAGATTCTACCCTAGGTCAAATTAGGAGATTCTGCACATAGGATAGATCTAAATATCAGATAACAAAGGTATACACCAAAAACCAAACCCTAACTCACTGGTCGGGCCATAATTTGCGGCCATTATGATTAAATCTGCGGCCTGGAAAAGGACTTAGGGGCTCGGGTTTCTAAGGAAAATTCTATGTGGCCTGCACACTTCTGTGTGATGGAAACTTATTTTATAAAACTCTCAAGTGATATCAGATTCCATATAAACCTCACAAACTATCACAAATCGACATCGGGAAAATTCTAAGTTTGTGTATTGGGGTTCTAGTCTCAAGTTTAGCCAGAATTCTATCACTAAGGGTTTGTAGTCACTAACTAAATCTCAATTACATCTTTACAACTCACATCATCCACTAAAAATCAACCTAGAAAAATCCAAGATCACTAAACTTGCTTAAACGGACTCTAAACTGAATTAGGAGATGAAGAAACTAATTAACAAGATGAAAAGTGAAGGTTATACCTCTTGGAGCAACTGAAGAAAATTCCAAGATGGTTGAAAGTGCTCAAAATCCAAACTTGAGCTCACTAGGGGGTGTTGGATGAGGTGGTGCATATTTTTAATGAAGGTGGTGTGGGGTTTTGATGAGAATTTGGGGATGTTTTTGGAGGTGGTAGTGGAGGTGGAGGAAGGAGGAGAAGGAGATGAAGCTAAAGGATGAAGAGAAATGAAGTGGAGAAGGAATGGTGGGGGAATGCCATACAACATACTCTTTCTCCCTTTCTCATTCTCACACTCTCTCTCTTGCTTATGCTCATTTGGCTCCTTTGTCTTTTCTTTTCTCTTTTTTCCTTTAAACCCCAAATAACAACAACAAATAACATGAAACCATGCATAAATCAAATACAACATGTCATGGTGTACTAGCCATGGTTAATATATATAGAAATGAATTTGTCTTAATCATGATTAGTAGTGCACTAATCAAGTTTAGCATAACATGCATATAAATAATTGCATAATAATTTATAAAATTTCCAAATCCTATAAATGCCTTTATAATTAATAATACATATTAATCTTCAATTATTTTCCAAATATTGATATATAATTATACCATTTTTCGAAAACCCCAATTCGTAATCGAATAGTTTTCGTGAAATATATTATTTTTTTATTTAAATTCCAAAAATAGTATTTTATATTTCTGAAATATTACAATCTTCCTCCCTTAAATAAATTCGGTCCTCGAATTTCAATTTAAACCCACAAATACTAAAAAATTTCAATAATCAGTCAAATCAATGGGGCTCCGAAATCATGAAATATTCAAATATATCACAGCGTATCGTGTGCGCATGGAAAACGAGTGCGATACTCGAATCGAAACTCCGTAAAGTGTCACGCAATCATAAGAGTTATAATGAAGATGCAAACCTCGAAATCCACTGCTGATATCCAATATACTATAGTCAAAATCATAATACATATACAGTACGCATCCTTGTAAAACCATTTTAAAAGCTGAATAAAACACATGAAAAATCCTTTCCGAATTGCCGTACGATGCGTAACTCACGGTACAAGTGGCGGACGCTCATTTGTAAAGAAATAGATATATGTCTATATATGTGTTTGCTTAAGATATACGTCCCGCCTTTTTGAAATTTCCCAAAAGGTTTCCTTCGTAAAAGTTCGTGTCACTATGGGCACGTAGGAAATAGCGAGACCATTGCTTCTTTTTTCAAAACCTCTTGGTAAATACTGATGCATGCAAAAATACTCAGGTACTGTCCTCAGACCAGTCCAACTCGGTTACTATATAATATAGTACCTATCATGAAAAATATGATGCTCATGATTAAAATCAGCCTCAAAAGGCGTATCAATATCACGTGCGTCTGGTGCGCACAGAAATCAAGGCCAAATACAAGTGCCACGAATGTGCACAAAAGCAAAAACTAAGTGCTACGGGTGTGTGTTCATTTCAGAATTTTGCATTATTGTATCGCCCAATCTTAATCATATAAATAGGTACTTTTGATCCATATCTGCTAAATAGTTGCAGCTTACGGGTTCTCAGAACAATACAGTGAAAATTGATGAAAAGACGCTACAAATGTGAGACTACGACCAACAAAAGAAGAATCCTTATGATACTGCCTACCAGTTAAAAGAACAAATGAAAATCATGAGATAGTTCAATACACAAAGCACAAGGGTAGCACAAGATTCAAGACTTCAACGCGAAGCTCGCGGTAAAATTCCACATAATTCTGCATTGTTGGAAATTTGGAAGAAAATAGAAGAGATTCTAAGGAACCAAGTGAAGAAAACAGAAGATAAAAGCAACTTGAAGAAACCCTAAAGAATTGGGCCCATAAGCCCACCAAATGGCCGCGGATCCGCGGCCGTGAAATGCACGTGTCGGTGGGCTATCGGTGCTTTGACTCGGTCTTTGGAGTTGTTTTGTAATTTCATGTATAGATCAGAATGTAAACCTAAGGGTTTTCCTATCTATAAATAGGAGGGCTCAAAGCCAAATAAAGGGTGCCTCTTTTGGGTGCCTCTTTTTAATTTCTAGATTAAATTTTAATTTTCTTGTAATTGTCAAGAGGTCATCAATAAAGGTATTTTTTTATCGTGCATTCTTTTATCTGAATTTAATTCCTGAATTTTTATCTGTCTTTTATTATCTGCAACTTAGATAGTCTTTTAAAATTATAAAAAATGAATCTTATCATAACTTCCCTAATGAGTGAGTAATTCCTCACTTTTTAGGGTTAGGATTGGGAAGGTTTGAGAGAAGTAAATCTCTCTCTATCTCTTTTCTTTGCCTATATAATTTTTATAATAGGACTCTATTTAAACTAACCACACACCGTTCACTACGGCACCCTATCCTACAAGATAGCGGTGATTCCCTAGTTAGACTGGTTGTGGTTGATTTAAATAGAGGTTAGGGCTAAGAGTTAAGAAAGGACGGACAAAGACCAAAAGGAAAAAACTAAGTTTTTTCCTAGTCGTGTTAATCCCCTTTGTTGACTATTACCCTAACACCTATATTCTTCACTAAGGCATTGAAAACAGTGGGTAGAATCTCTTTTCCAAACTAACCTAATCCTAACCGTAGCAAGACTTTTAATCAATTTAATCTCATTCATAGATCGTAAAACAAAACCCGACTTGATCGGATTAACTCGTTAGAACAAAAAGAAAAGGAATCCATCTCCCTGTGGATCGACCCGTACTCAACCGGCTAGCTACCAAACGACACCGTTATTGATTGTGGTATATTCTTAACTTTGATTTTAAAATGCACGTACGCAAAAGAACGATCAATCGGTGTGCACGAAATTATCTGTCAAGTGCAACAGGTGTGCACGACAACAACATTAAGTGCATCTAGAGTGCACGAAAATCACAACCAAGTGCAACTAACATGCACGAATAAAAAATATCGATCAAATGCATCTGGTGTGCACAAAATCGCATCCCATACGCCTAATATGCGCGAAAATCTAAATCAAGTGCATTAGGTCCGCACAAAAACATTTAGTGCGGTAGAGTGCACGAAAACGAACGTCAAGTGCACACGGTGCACAAAAACATAAATCTAGTGCAACAAATGCACGAAAACAAATATCAAGTGCATTAGGTGCCCGAAAACTCGTCAATGTACCAAAAGCGCATAAAAACAACGCCGAGCGTACCAAGGTGTATAAAATCATAAACGTGTGCAACTGCGTACACAAATCTGTATCAATGCACTGCAAGCACATGTGAGGTATACCGAGTTCATAAGTCAAGTCGAGTGCATACAACATGCACGAAATCAAATCGATAGTACCGAAATCCATGGAATCATAAATATATGCAGCCAAGGAACAAAATCGATATCAAGTGCAACAGATATGCACAAATCATAAACCAACGTAACGGATGTATAAAACATAAATCAAGTGCAACAACTGTGCATAAGAAAAATATCCAGTAGGTGCAGCCATGGTACATGAGTCCGAACTATACAAGCGTGATACTCGGATCAGTAAAACGCAAACCGTAATAACTGACAATAAGGTACACCTCCTTCAATGTCGAAGAGAAAAAAAAGCCGGTGCGCCTAAAGCTGGCAGAGCAAGAACATCCGCTTACCTCCAGCTCACGGTTCGGTGTCCTATGTCTCTGGATCCTTGTTTTCCCTATGGATTACCAATCCCATAATCTTTATGCTCGTCAGCCCGGTTAGGTGTAACGATGGAAACAGTTCCGCTCTAGCACTCCTGTGATCATCTCTTTGCCAATTAACATGACCACCTCGCAAGGTAGCATGTTACTGATAGAGGCATCTAGACCTCTGAATACACGCGATACAACTGATCCTGGATGCAAATCTTTATCGTTGCGGTGTCCTGGAAGAACCTGCTTATGGTCTCTTCCGATCTCACCTATGCCGAACTGTACGGAGGATGACACTCTTTACTTAAATTCCTTTTCTCTTTTCCAGACAGCTATGTCCTCAGCACCGTTTTTTTCTGGAATTTGGCCATATCCAACGCCTCTGGATGCATATCAGTCCTCAGGTATCAACGGGGAGTAACAAAAGCTCATTAATATCTCACACGAACCTCTTGTCAAATTGTCTTTATTATCGTCCACTTCGACGTTATATCTTGGTAGCTAAGTATTGCAATTCGTTCTCGTCTACAGTCAATCCGGAGTCTCTCACATGGACTCGAAATTACGAACTCAGGTATCTTCACCACTTTTGTGGAAGATATCTAGCCGATTACATCCTCGGAAACTCGTCCAAGTTGTCGGAGGAATACGCTTCATTTTTCTTTTCTCGATCAACTCACAACACGTCAGGATGCAGTCCTTCAATCTAAAGCTGGTCAACTTACTGGTCTCGCATCGGAGCATCCAATGAACCGTGTCCTCTCTTAATCGGTTTACTCTAGATCTGAGTAAAATCCTCCAAACTAGAATTCTTCAACTTAACTAAGCCTGCGTCGGCGCATCCAATTAGATGAATCATCTCAGTCACTCTATTCACGATGAACTAGCGATCTTCTGTCACATCTCTGCATGTAAGCTCCTATGGTTTCAGCTTATAAACTCTGGAGGCGACATCCCGTCAATCACAGCAACAGCTAGGTCATCTGTCTGCACGGTAAACAAAATCGCGATCTCTGGGGTAGGTTGTACTTCAACAGTCCTCTCAATCTGGCTGCCTCTATCAATGGCGTGATCATCTGGCACAAATCTGAACACTCATCTCAAACGAGAGATCTCAACACAAACAATACACTGATACGTTCCTATGTCACCAGAAAACATCATGGTCAGTCCTCGTCCGTGATAAGCTCACTTTGACCGCATCTCAAGTAGCAGCTCTCTCTGCCTTCGTAGCCATGGTGACAGAAACCTCAAACAAGTATCGATGAAGATATATCAAGGGAAAGAAAAGAATCAATAGGTCTGAAATGGAAATATGATCATGGGAAAGAATGGAATCAATGGAAATATGATCATAGGAACGAATATAAGCACGGATCTCAAGAAATGTACATTCTAAGGTCACTTAAATGGAGCAGCGTGTCGTAAGTATGCTGCGGAACATACACACGGTATGTTACACTACTCAAGCTACATACTTCATCAACCAAATTCAACCTATAAGATGAAAACTCGGGTCCCAAAACCCCCTTTAGTCAACTCTAAGTTCCGTAAGGTCAAGCCTAAATTCGAACCAAGGTTAAGCTTAACGCTCTGATACAACCTTTGTCATGACCCGGAATTTGGCACGTGACCGGCACATAAATCACACAACGTCTAAAGGCGTAACGTAATTCAAGTAAGCCGAAGCCCAAAAATCTAAACCTTTTTGCGGAAAATAGTGGAGGTGCAGTTTTGAAATATCGGCATAATGAAATTCAAGCCATCCCTTTTTAAAATATAAGCCATATCATATGAATATGCAACAGTTTGCTCTCTTCGAAAACATTTTCGTCTTTGAAATTTGGGCAACACCTCCCTTGTATATTTTGATCCAAAACCAAATACATGCAATAAAAAGGCATCCCCAAGCGGGAGCTAGCTCTTCGCCAATTGGCGGAATCACAACCACGCAATAAGCATATATACGACGCCCTACGGCGAAGATCAAACACAGAAAGAGAAAAAATAAAGCAAGACATCAAGCTCAAGTAACGAATATACACCCACCTCGCTCTAAGTCTCGCAAATATACAAGTCTGTGTCTAGCTCTACCAATATACAAAGTCTAGTTTCTGATTGATGGAGCTTTAACTAGATACAATAGAAATAATAGGTACAAGGGTGGTCACGATCCAAATGTGTTTCCCACCTACCAAAGAAAAACACCCTGAAGAAAGCTGTGTGCCAGCGATACCACTACTGATCTGAGCGGTCGAACCTGTAAGAAAAATATGGCACAACAGGGATGAGTTTCCAACTCGTGAGTAGAAAATATCAGCAGGTAGAAATCGAATAGACAACGATCCCTGGGTCCTACTGTATCATGAAGGTAATACTATGTAGTATCTAAGATGATCATGTATGCATATGTATCCACAATAGAGTCGTGCCAATAACAACATGTAATGATAGTCATCTGAAATGTATGCATGTGTATCAAAAATAGCATCGTGCCAATATCAACATGTAGTGATAGCCATCTGAAATGTATAAATGTATGCATGTGTATCAAGCAACGTGTTTCCATCAATGAAACATCAACACCATAAATACTGAGTGTCCAACATCTACACTCCAAACATCATGAAACCCGTATCCAGCATCGACACTTAAATCCTCATATCTCAGGCGCCGCATCATCGGATCAACCCTCATATTCATCTGATCTCACGACTCCGGTCGGTATCCTCCGGATAACCGCTGAGCCCTAATAATCACCGGTAGGTAATACATCCCCTGCCAGGCTCATCGTCTACTCCACGATCTTCTTGCCCTGGGGTACCTTACTGGGTCCACCATGTTACCGCAGACAGTTCCTCCTCACTCCTCGAATCAGGTATCACATAGCTCAGAACCGAGAAAACTCATGGTGGACACGAAATATCATATCACGAGAAACCACGTTTTTAAAACAATTCATAATTTCTTTTGAAATATAACCGCAGTTCTCAAATCCAGAAATCTCATGAAAATGGCATCTCAATGCTTGTAACCATAAAGTATAGTATATGCAAACATAGAACAGTACTATAAGCATCACAAGTATTATCATGTAAGCATGTCATCTGATAATTACTGAACAATGATTTTACTTTACAGTTAAGAGTAATGCAGTGATGTAACAGTTCTACTGTGTAAGTGGCATAGCAATTACTAATGATAAGTGTGTGAGCCGGCAATCTGTGTATGTGTAACATGCGCATCATCGGTAATAGTGCAGGTGTACTAGCATACGATGCCATATAAAGGTAATGCTGGGAACATGGTATGTATGTCATGAGGAAATAATACAGTATAACATGAACAGTAATAAGATATGTAACTACCCCTAGATACATCAAATATAACCCATTATCCACTAAGGTGTTTAGCAGCAATGATTCTCCGAATCAAAACAAATCCATAAGTCAGTGATCCAGCCTAATAGTATTAGATGTGATATAATCCTCGGACATCATCCTCGAGTCGAAAGTGTGGATCAATCATCTGATTTCCTATCACGTACGGTATAACCCATCGTACAGTGTCATCAAATTAGAATAAGAATCTATCGTCCTATACATAAACAAAGGTACGGATCTAAGATACATCATATCACCTTTCATTCTTATATATACGTACATATATAAATCTCATGGCATATCTATGTCAATCTCATATCATATCTATATCAATTTCATACCATATCTATCTCAATCTCATATCGTATTATATCAATATATCATCCCGTTCTTGTCCTCTTTTCAATTATATATATATCGCTTCACATCCTCATATCGAGCATATCCGCTCATGTTATCTTATTTCATCATATCTTCATATCAATATATATATATATAGATATAGATCTATATATATATATATAAATATATATAAATATATATATATCATCTCGCACTTTTCCTCTGTTCAATTATATATCTATATATCACTTTACATCCTCGTTTCATCATATCAATATATCAATTCGAGTCATCTTATATTTATCATATCATCTCATACTAAATCTTTTGATCAAACCTATAAGTTCATAGTATAGGTTTCTCCAAAATGTATTCTATATATCTCGGTTTTTCATTACTATGGTTGTGGGGTGCTATACGCCATCCACCCAACTTCCCCCGTAGATATAGATCTACTCATATGCTAATCTTCGTTTTAGCCGAAGTCGATGAACATCTTGATCTCCTTCGTCGGCTCGGAAGTCCATGCGAAGGTACCTACAATCAATACACATCGTAATGATATTAAAACAAAGTCCGAAAACCGATACGGCATACGAAGCGCTCATAGGATAGAACCTATAGCCTACGCATGCAAGAACAACGAATTAACCCTTTGCGTTGATGTACGAATGTCCAACGACCGTGCCAAAACCAAGTTTTCAGAAATCGGAAACCCAAAATCAGCAACATAGAAAATCACTCCTATATTCTACCTTAGGTTAAATTAGTAGATTCTGCATATAGGGTAGGTCTAAATATCAGATAACAAGGCCATACACCAAAAAACAAACCCTAAGTTACTGGTCGGGCCGCAATTTGCGTCCATTAGGATTAAATCTGCGTCCTGGAAAAAGACTTAGGAGCTCGAGTTTCTAGGGAAAATTCTATGTGGCCTGCACACCTCTCTGTGATGGGAATTTATTTTATAAAGCTCTCAAGTGATACCAGATTCCATATAAACCTCACAAACTGTCACAAACTGACATCGGGAAAATTCTAACTGCGTGTATTGGGGTTCTAGTCTCAAGTTTAGCCAGAATTCCACCACTAAGGGCTTGTAGTCACTAACTAAACCTCAATTGCATCTTTAGAACTCACATCATCCACTAAAAATCAACCAAGAAAATTCCAAGATCACTAAACTTGCTTAAACGAACTTTAAACTTAATTAGGAGATGAAGAAACTAATTAACAAGATGAAAAGTGAAGGATATACCTCTTGGAGCAACTGAAGAAAATTCCAAGATGGTTGAAAGTGCTCAAAATCCAATCTTGAGCTAACTAGGGGGTGTAGGATGAGGTGGTGCACATTTTTAATGAAGGTGGTGTAGGGTTTTGATAAGGATTTGTGGATGTTTTGGAGGTGGTAGTGGAGGTGGAGGAAGGAGAAGGAGATGGAGATGAAGATGAAGGATGAAGAGAAATGAAGTGGAGAAGGAATGGTGGGGGAATGCCATACAACATACTCTCTCTCTCCCTTTCTCATTCTCACTCTCTCTCTCTCCTGCCCATGTTTATTTGTCTCCTTTGTCTTTTCTTTTCACTTTTTTTCCTTTAAACCCTAAATAACAACAAAAAATAACATGAAACCATGCATGAATCAAATACAACATGTCATGGTGCACTAGCCATGCTTAATATAGAAATGGATTTGGCTTAATCATGGTTAGTAGTGTACTAATCAAGTTTAGCATAACTTGCATATAAATAATTGCATAATAATTTATAAAATGTCCAAATCCAATAAATGCCTTTGTAATTAATAATACATATCAATCTCCAATTATTTTCCAAATATTGGTATATAATTATACCATTTTACGAAAACCCCAATTCGTAATCGAATAGTTTTCGTGAAATATGTTATTTTATTATTTAAATTCCAAAAATAATATTTTATATTTCTGAAATATTATAATAGTCAATAATCTCCCACTTGTACTTAAGGCTAATAATTGCGGTGTCGCATACTCACAACCCGTGTGCTACCGAACACCCAACTTCTCTACTAATCAGTTTCACAAATCATGTTTGCAAATCTTTCTTGTCGAGAAATAGCCTCAGTGAGTAGATCCACTTCAATAATTCTATCTTTATCTTTCTATATCTCAACTTCGCGGAGAACAGCTATCTTCCGAAATGAGCGATACCTGCGAATCTTTCTTGTCGAGAAATAGCCTCAGTGAGTGGATCCACTTCAATAATTCTATCTTTATATTTCTATATCTCAACTTCACGTAGAACAACTATCTTTCGAAATGAGCGATACATGTCTTAGAACTTGTCTGGATATCTGATGGGACCAAGTTCATAAATGAACTCCAAATCCAATAAACTTCTTAGACTGTATTTTCTACTGAGTTTAATCAGTATCCTGTACCATGCCTTCCTCAGTATCCGCTTAGACCTCTGTCCAATATACTGCCCTTAGAAGAGGCTAAACTTTAATTCTGACAGCCACTTTGTCATCCAGGTCATCTGAAATGATAACTGCCTCCTAAAGGATGTTGCCATTGCCATATACCAAGTATATTCTCTTATGTTCATAACTGCTTCCCAATGTTCTCCAGGATTATATTAATACTTGCTTATTGCAGATAGTGTAAAAAGCAATATCTGATGTGGTACTTCACATCTCATGATTGATTCAATTTTCTATGCAAGTGATATGTCAATCATGTAAATCTCTCTCTCCATCAGTTGAGAAGAGATCTCTTTAGAGAGGGTGACTCCATCACCTACGGGTACACCACCACACCAGGAGTTTTCAATTCTAAAATACTTTAGAATAGTGTCAAATTACCCGAATTATAATACTTCCCAGATCTAGATCTAAAACCATAGATCTAGTTATCAGAATATCTGATATTTTATCTAATTTCTATGTAAAGAAACATCTGTAACAACCACTGTTTAACTGATCATAGTATAGGAACAACACTTCCTATTAGGAGCATGTCATCCAAAAACTAGGACAATGCTCCCTACTCAGCCTTCTTGCCAGGTCTATCTGTCATTCTTAATGAAGTCAAATACTATGACTGTCACATCAAAAATAGATGACTCATCTCCGCTCTCCTTATTTTAGTCTATAAATAGAAATAAGCATCTTGCCCACCACGCTTCCGCTTCTCCCACTGACTACAACAACCCTCTGGCAGAATCATATAGACGTGCACTTCTAAAATCAATTTAGAATGACGTTATAGTCATCCGCCTGCCAGATCTCATAGTCTGGGAAAACAGTAGTGATAAACTTGGGTCATCAAAACCTCCCTGTCACTATCTTTGAGGAGTCCGAAATACCTCTCGGGTGGCTGAGATTACCCGCTAAATCTGCATAGTGGTTAATGGATTTTCGAATCCGATTGAATGATTAGGTTCTACCAAATATTCAGTAACAGTTTGTGGTTCTGGAATCATTTTCAGTTCTACCATACTCCCACTAATGTTTTCTAAAAAGAATTCATTTTATTGAAAATGTGGTGAGTCAAGAACAACATAACTATTGATCCTGCAAATGGTAGAATATTAACCCTCGTCTAAGCCCGGGATAACCTACAAACTGACATTACTGAAACGTGCCTTGAGTTTATCCGGATTCTGGTTTTAAGCATAAGCCGAACAACTCCATATACCTTAACATCGTTAAGATATGAATCCATTCTATATCCAATATAGAAATAAAGGAACTAATTTAATTGGAATCAAATTAAAAAAATATGCAGCGGTTTCTAGTGCATATCAACTAAATGGAAGAAGGTCATACATGATTACTCATCAAGAAGCGCACCCATGGATGAGTAACCTAAGAGAGAAGTAAGTTCTCAAATATATTACTTACAGTGGAATACCTAGCTTAAGTATCTACATTTTCGATCACCTCGAAGAATCCTGATACTTTCAACACATGGTTTTCTACTTTATTCTTATACCTATAACTTCTAAAAATATGGACATTGTATTTCAAAGAAACGTATGTCCAAAACCAGAAAAGTCATAAGTAAACGGAATATAGTATGAGTACCAACCCGTTGTCCTAATAGATATCGGACAACATACAATACTTTGTAATAGTCATCCGAGTTTAATAACTCAAACCCTGTGTGTCTTAGGTTGAAAACTGTATTATGGTTAAGAAGAATTACACCGTTATTGAATGCATCTTACCTAATCATCAATTGATAAAGGTAAATGTTATAAACATAATTTCAAAAAATTATATCTCACTTTATAAGATAAACGTATAGATATATAAGTTTGAAATTGGTGCATAACATCGGATATTCAAACCCAAATATTTGCTGTTAGGCAAAACCCTGGTGATTTCCTCAAAAATTTATCAATTACAAAGAATTCTGATATTGAGAATCTAATCACATAATTCCAAATATTCTACTCTCACTCAGCATCTATAATTTCATACAGATGTGAGAATCAAGTCCAGTAAATATATACTCTGGATTCAGAATCTAATTAGGAAAGCAGTTTTCAATAAACACTGCACAGTTAAATTGAAAAATAAAAATGTTTCGAGGGGGTGGCCGGGTATTCCTAGTAATGCCTCATTCAATACCAGAATCATGACATTAGTTACAATTTCCATTGCCCTTACTTCAATCCCTTTATATGTCTTTACTTCTTACCTTCTGTACACCATACTTAGGCAAATTGGTTTTCTTCTTTCCCTACCTTTCGACACCAGCCTAAGGTTTGAAAGAAAACTATCCAATAAGCGTAATAGGTGTACTTTACTAATCTTAGGAGCACTCGTAACCTGAGAGAAAGTAAATAGAAATGACAACAGAATAATCCTATTCTATTTCTCCAGAACCAGAATCCATTCTCGAACCAAAATATTTTTTTGTGAGTTCGTATGTAGCTATACGAGATGGTTTTATCCATTCTATATGAATCTTCTGTAAGTGCACGGCGGCGCCCCGGCCTCCATCCCGAGGCTAAATGCGAAAGCGATGGTTAACTTTAATTTTTCAAATCGGCACCACCGCGCACTAAATACCCGGATCGTGCCATTAACTAGTCCTAGCTAACTACAAGAAGGGGAAGAGAGATATACCGAGCGATCCGTGTCCTCCGGTCTTCTCGCCGCCGTCCCGATCTCCCGCGGAATGTCAGGTCTCCACCTCCTCGCCGGAAGGGCACCACGTCGCCTACTTCTTTTACGGGCTCCCACCTCTATACCGAGGCAACTCGGGCACGAAGCTGGCGAGTCGACGTGCCCAAGGTTTGTTGTAGGTTGTTTGTAGAACTCATATCTCATTTGGGGTTTGTATGGAGTTGCCTTTTGGTGGAGGGATGATACAAGCTCATGGAGATGGAACTTGTGGGATTTTTACACAAGCAAAAGAGCAAAAATCCCACATGAGAAATTTTGGACAGCCCTCTCATGGCTTGGCCGGCCATGCAAAGTGAAAATGGGGGGGAGAGGATGAATGAGGGAGTGTATGGATCAATCACAAGAGAAAGAGAGAGATCATGCTTGGGCCGCGGTTCCGCCGCCGTTTATCAACGGATCGCTCGGTATATCTCTCTTCCCCTTCTTGTAGTTAGCTAGGACTAGTTAATGGCACGATCCGGGTATTTAGTGCGCGGTGGTGCCGGTTTGAAAAATTAAAGTTAACCATCGCTTCCGCATTTGGCCTCGGGATGGAGGCCGGGGCGCCGCCGTGAACTTACAGTGGTATCAGAGCCTCGCCATTAACATAGTCTAGCTTTGTCTAATGTGTTTTACATTTCCGATCGAACAATTTTCCAAAAACCGTATTTTTCTTTGCAACAGTTTTCTGTCGAAATTTTTTTTGTCTCAAAAATTTTTTCAGGTAGTCTCAGAATACTGTGCAGGAAATTGTAAGAACTCTGTGAAAATTTGGTCCGGTGATCGCACCATGGCACCGCGGAACCGCGGCCAAAGCCATGCTTGGGCCGCGGTTCCGCCGCCGTTTAGCCTCCTCATTGGACCAATTTTTTACAGAGGGGCTTGGACTGGAAAATAGGTTTTCTGGAATGTTATTTTTTGGGCCCAAATTTCTTGATGTGCTACAGTAGTACTTGGGGTCCCACTTGGTAAAATTTGATCGATCGGATATTTTAAACACATTATTTCACAGTATTTACATTATATCTGCGACCGTGAATGTCACTTGATCGGTAAATCCTGTCTAACTGCTATAGCCCGGTTAGACGGATTTGCGAACGTGACATTCACGTTGATGTTCTGTGTTATGCTGTGATGTTGCGGATTGGTCGTGGGGGATAGCCTGGATGCAATGCTAGTACAGTTGTGGTTGTATTATGTACATTTGATATTGCGGGGCGAGCGTCCGACATGTGGACTGCCGTCAATGCCTGATTGTATTATTATTTTGGGGCACGACCAGGTTACGGTCGATGTACCCGTTGTATGTATATTTTACTTTCTGTACTAGGATTACCCCAAGGTGGGGTGCACGAATAGCCGGGTTCTAGAGGGCAACGGGCCCGCATCTCATGGCATTGAGACGGAGGGGGCTTCACTCTAGAATTGGCGGGCTATTCGCCGCACTCGTAGGGGGTACAGGTTGACCCAGGAGGGGTGCCCAAGTTACCGGATTCCGTAAAGTGCTGGGTGGTCCATTCACGTTGCTGAAAGGGGCTGCCTCGCTTCAGGTTTTGGCGAGTAACTTGCCGCGCCCGTAGGGGTCTAGGATTTCATTGCACAGGCTATCCACACGACCAGGGGAACGTCGGGTTTCAGTAGTGGCTCTGTGAAACCCGGGGATCCCAGATATCTGTATTGTTCTGTGATACTGTACATTTCTGGGATGTTGCATTTTATCACGCCTTGAGCGAAATATAATATATTGGTATATATATTAGTAGATGTTGTATATGTTTTGCATCCGCACTAGTCCAGTCCCCGCTCTGTCGTTAGTTAGCTAACCTAACGGGTAATGACGGGACCCAGTGGCGAATGCGGATGGCATATACGTACATCAGTATATTTTCGTTCTTTTTGGTGTGATCAATTGATGGGACTGCGTTGATTCGGATCAATGCAAGTTAAAAACAAACATAATCTGATGTTGTTGGAACACTTTTCAAAAAGCTGTTATTGCAAGAGCGTTCTCTTTTGTTTTGCATCGTGGTATTCAGTTGGAATATCCTGCTCCTCAGTCGACGAGGCAAGGGCCGAGATCCCTTTGTTAGTTATATGTATGCCCTAGAGGCCATTACTGTACATTGGATGTATATTGTAGTGGATGCTGGGACATATATAGGGAGGACTTTCTTGCTCGACATGATAGTATGCTATCTGGTTGCTCTTTACCTTAACGTGTACACAGATTGTCTCTCTATTACATGTTGGTAAAGCCCTTAGGATGTGTACTTGACTACCTGGACTATGATGCGGATCATACTAGTGGGGACAGGGTAGTCCATAAGTACAACCTTCAAAGTCCCTAGTCGTGGGTGTATCGAGACGGGGCATCGATATACCAGAGTAGACTAGCGTGTACCTTCTCGACCTATACAGATGGGCGATGGATGATCCCATATCCATTGGTGTTTGACATCAGAGATGATATACGGGTGCTCAGTAGAGACTGGGTACACTGGACGGACTCGCCGAGAACTCCTAGATGGTATGGTATTATACCTTACGTCAGATGGCAGTTCTCTGGTGACACTGGTACAGAGTAGTCTGTCGACCCGAGATCGTCATAGAGTCTTGTGTGGTTCCCACTGTGCTTTGATTTCCATCTTACCACGTCCAAGAGGGCATGCAAAACGGTGGTTTTTGGGTACAGTCCCGAATCACATGGAGGCAATGAGCGATAGGAGGGGATTCGTCTCTCCCGGTATAGGGAGTTGATGTTGCACTGTGTTCGATTGGCTATAACAGGAAGTCCCTGGCCAGGGCTGATCAGAGAATTGCTGGTAAGTGTTACCAGTAGTTTCTCGACCCGTTATGAGCCTCATATCGACACGACTTATCGAGCTAGTGGGGTCTGACGTTTACCACCCCTAGGCAAGATATGCAACATATCAGACGATCAGACCGGACTGTACGGTAGTGTTACTGGTTGGATTCACTGGAGTGTGAGCGGGCTTGCTCGTCGATCTTCTGATCGCTCAATACCCGGGTGGCCGTTACGTTTAGCAGACCGCTTGCGGCTTGTGGGTGTTTGATATGATCATCACCTGCTGCCGGCGTATTGACGAGTCTTTAGAGTCCTACACAGAGGTTTCCTGGCTCAAGCGAAACGAAATAGGAGCGCATATAAGATATGTGTGGGACCGAGAATAATACCAGTATGTGATACTGTATTCGATTCTCGCGATTTGTAACATTGATCGGTTATATGCGTTATAGCCGGGTTATCGGATCAAGTGTTGATTCGATAAGTTGTTACTATTGATATTAGTCGGTTATATGCGATATGACCGGATCGTTAAATCAAGTGTTGATTTAATGATTTAATGTATAATTATATATTTGATTTATTACTTTGCATTAACTAGTATTGGTTCACTTTAAATGGATTTTCTCACTTGGATTGTGCACATTGTATATGTAATATACTTTTGTACACAAGTTTGTATCATGTTTGATGATACATGCTCACTAGGGTTTGTGTAAAGATTAAACCATGGTTATTTAAATGGTTAGGGTTTTGATTTTCATATCCATTTATTCATTTGTTTATTAATTTCTTTTTGGCAAAAGAAATGAAAATGGTGGCTTGATTTGTATGCTTGTTGAATCTTCATGAAGGTTTGACTAAGTCACCATTTTTGTCTCATGCTTAACCCTAACCATTCCTTTTAACCATGATTCATTCTCTACACTTAACCATGGTTTTGAATATGATAAGTATTGATTTTCTTTTTCATTTAAAATAACTTATCATATTCTTCATCTTCTTCTTCTTCTTCACTTCAAGAAAAAGCTTGAAAGCTTTAATGGCAAAGTGAGAAAAAGAGTGAGAAATCCAATTCTAAAGTGAACCCACTTCCTATTTCTTCATCCTCTACCTCTTGCCAAGTAGTATAGGGTGTTTCCTTCACAATTTTTCATGGCTTGGTGAAGGTGGAGCTTGATCTAGTGATGCCTCGACGTAGATCATCTTCGGCACGTCGTCGATGACCTAGCCCGCTTTTTCTCCGATGAAGCCGACGCTAGAGCCCGGGATTGGATATGGACAGCGAGGAGACTTCATTGCGGTGCTATGGAGGTGGAGAAACGGATCTACAAAGGTTTTATTTCCATTCTTTTAGTTTAGTTGTAAACTAGTTTCTGTTTCGCCTAGATTTCTAGCCAACGATCCGTAGTCTAGGGTTTCTCGGCACCGTAATTTTTGAAATTGGCATGGTTGATGCCTTGTGAGACCTCTTGAGAGTGCCTAGGTACCCTACAGTGGTATCAGAGCCTAGCTAGAGCCTTAGGCGAAGTCCAGACGACGTTTGAAGTCCGATCGAACCAAAACCCTAACCCGAAAACGGCTCTCTGTACATTTTTTAAAAACTGGGTTTTTTCCAAATTAAAAATATGCAGAAAACTCAGCAGAGAATTCTAAGAATTACGGCGCAAAATTTATTTCATGAACAGTGCAATAGGCGGCGGAACCGCGGCATAAGCCTAGCTTATGCGGCGGTTCAGCGGCAGAATTGTGACGTCAGCCCTAACTGTTTGCACAGTAATTCATTGTTTCAGGTGCTGAGTTCTCTGGGTATTTTTAAAATTTATTCAAGAGTTGAATTTTCTGGAGTTGTTTTGGGGATTCGGTGTTTTGATCGGAGTATCAGATTTTGTCTAAGTGGCTTTCCGAATAATTTTTTGAATATGTTAAAAAGTTCGACCGGATATAAATACCCAATATTTCCCCTATCGGGAAATTTCCAAGTGTTGGATTTTTCCGTAGTTTAACGATGTTCTAAGTAGTGCAAGTAACGCGATGGACCCTCTAGAAGACAACAAACCTTAACTCGATTATATGACCGTCTTGAACTGCCCTTTGAACCTTCAGGTTTGGGGCAGTACGGCGTGCCACATGTGAGGCGTTGGCTTGACCCTTCTACGGCTGGACCGTTGGTACTGAGACGCGAACTGAATATTGTTAGACTTATTTCATGTGTTGGTCTGTATCGGGAAAACTTGGGTGTTCGACTATTCGATCGGAAAGTTTAACATTTTCTGTTTATCTGGAATGGGATACAATAATTGGAATTCACAAGTAGTTATGAGATAACTGAATGAATGTTATAAACGTAGCACTTTAGTCTCACTTGATCGGTTGCCACGGAATTTTGATGTGGTCAAAAGTCCGTCGCAATCATGTAGCGTACGCGGATACTCGCCGGATAAACTTAATAGACAGCCTCACCCCATAGCCCCAACCAAGTGACTGTAGGAGAACCCCGTCGCCGAAAGCATCCGTTCGGGTGCTCGCGGTGGCGGTGTTCCGCCTTGGTGCACTTCGTCGACGGCGTCGGGGGTGCGGCCGTCTACTAAAGTTTGCGACGAGCATTCGATCAGGATGTCGGGAATCTTGTTGAATTACCCGACTTGATATTGAAAAGAGTTTTCGATTTTGAGACTAAAATGCGGGGTTTATAATTGTTAGGCATGTGATGTCTAAGGAATTCATTTGGTCAGGCATGCGATGTCTGAGGAGGTTGCGGATTCCAACTGTTGTAGTTTTACACTTTCTTTTCTGTGACCGTAAGTGTAATATGTGATATCGCCGGTTTCGTTGCTATATGTTAACGACAATTGGGATGCGCATATTTACTTACGTTGATGACATGTGATGTTATGTGTTGCTGGATATGTTATATTGGATCATTCTGTTTGAATAGCCAGGGGGTTTTATGTGAGATGAGTGTTTTTCATTTTCATTCATGTAAAAACTTGTATGTAATATTCTTTTATTTGGGGCACTTCCAGGTTGCGGAAGATGTCACCGTTTGTATATTATTTACTTTTCCGCACTAGGATAGACCCAAGGAGGAGGGCACAAGTAACCGGGTTCTGGAGTTCAGTGGGAGACCAACTCGAGGAGTCGAGTCCGGGTCTCCTAACTCTAGAATTGGTAGGGTTGCTTGCCGCTCTCGTAGGGGTCTAGGGGTGTGGGTTTGGCTATTCATCACGACCGTGGAATCCGTGTTTTATACTGGCTCGTATTGAAAACACGGACGTCATAGTATATCCAATATTTCATATGTTTCTTCTGCTGCGATATCTGTGATGTGATCATGTGATGTTCTGTGATAGATACAGTATATAGTATATATGATATATTATATAGACGTTACTTATGTTTTACACCCGCGCTAGCCCTGCCCCGCTCTGCCGTTAGTTACCTAACCTAACGGTGCACGAGGGGACATCGAGGCGAATGCGGATGGCATAAGTGTACGTCGTATTTATCTGTGATGTTTAGGTACTTAAATGATGAGACTTCATTAATGAGATTAATGAAATTAAAAGAAACCTAAGATGTTGTAGAATCGAATTTCAAAATAAAACAGGTAGCTACAGTTCTTGCTTTGCACAGCGGTATATGTGATATATCCTGCACCTTATTCGATAAGGAAAGGACCGAGATCCCTTCACCGGGAGTGACTCCTTTAGCAATAACTGGCAGATGCTACACCCTCGGTTTGTCTTTTGATTGCTTTTAAGTGTTTTTGCTTTGCACAGTGATATATATGATATATCCCGCATCTCATTCGACGAGGAAAGGACCGACGATCCCTTCACCAGGAGTGACTCCTTTAGCAAAACTAGAAAAGCCTCAAAAACACTCCATTTTTAAAATCATTTGATTCTACAACGATATCAAGTTCATTACGCAATAGGTTTTCAGAAAAACCTGTCGTAGCCCTCCGTCATTTCAGATAAGTGGTAGTTAGTATCCGTGCTACGTTTGTTGGCCTGCGTCAAGGCGTAGTGTGAGGTAGCTAACTAGTATTTATCTGCTTATGCATATGATGCAGATTGGATTAGGGTAGTTGTGCGACTTTGTTGGCCTGCGTCAAGGGTCGTGCGGGTGGGTTTAATTCAATCAGGAAACGGGTTGAACTTGACTAGCGGACTATGGTTTGTTGGCCTGCGTCAAGGTCATAGGACGCTAGGGGTAAAATATTATCGGGAATTTCAAGTGTTGAAATTTGCAATAAGATTGCATACCTTCTATGAGATAGTTGGATCCCGATACCCGCTGCGAGTAAGAGTTACTCCTGGGAGAGTTTTACACATTACAATTAGCCGATCAAGTAGGTGTCTAGAAAGGTGTCAACGGGGTTACGCCTCTGGGAAAACGAGGTTTACATTAATTAGGTCCGTGCGAAAGCACGGGGGACCTCCCTCAAAGTACCGACACTGGCCTGGCTGAAAGATTGGCGAACTTGTAGTGTGTAATTAATCCCGGCTAGTCTTTCCTTTTAGGGTTTGAAGGAAGATTTGATAAAAAGCAGTGGGAGTCATCCTGATTAGAAAAAATAAAACCAATCTATTCTTGCAAGAGCGCACGCTGAGTGTTTTCTTCTCTCTCTCTCCTGGTAGCGACCATATCACGCCTTAATCAAGATAATATTACGGATTATTGACCGAACCCGCTTGTTATACTGAGCTGGGGAACGTTGGTCCCGCTCCAACTTATAATTGTTATAAGACAGAGCAGGAAATTGGGGAATACCAGATTTCCCGTGCCGCCCAAACGAAGAGAGTGCATGATGATGCATCATCTTCGGGTGTGTTCGTTACACAGAACTGTTTCTCAGTATCCTCTGTATCCTGGGTATTTGATACCGGATCAGGATCCCAGATATGTAAGATGTTACATAGGGCTACAAAAGGGTAGAAAAACTGAGAACGGGTGATAAGTTTCATGAGGCAGAAAACGGGGCAAGTGTTGCAGCCAAGTCTGTTGGTCACTGTCACCCTGTATTGTAATACATTGATTCTGAACGAATGTTATTAGATACCGAACCTGATATACAAAATCATATCAGTCTCTTTATTAGTAAAGAAATGATAAAATTTTGTATAGATGGATAATGTTTTGAACATTTCCTATATCAAAAGTTGATCGGTTCAGGCACGTTATCTAAAAGCATTGATGTTCTAAATCAAACTACAGTTCCTAGTATACAGAACACACACAAGAGGAAGAGTTCAGAAATGAACGGTTCCTTCTTGAGATATTGTAGACTAGGTCATATCAATGCGACCCGACTAGCTAGAGTTACATAAAGATGCATATTTAAATTAGTTTGAATTTACATCTTGTGGAACTCGCTAGTCATGTCACAGAGATAAGATGACCATAGCTCTGTTTAATGGAAGCAGAGAAAGAGTTAGTAAACTCTTGGGATGATACATGTTGCTGTATGTAGGTCCCCAGTCTACACATGCCAAGACCGGTTCTTTATACTTCATTACATTCTCTGATAATCTCTCGAGATTCAGACATATGTTCCTGTTGAAACACAAGTCCGAACCTTTTGAGATATTCACAGAATATAAGTTAGAAGTAGAGAACCAAAATACGGGTATAAGTATTATGTCCTTTGATGTGATCAAGGAGGAGAATACTTGGGCACGGAAATCCTGGACTATTCTAAAGGAGAATGAGATTCTCTCTCAGCATTACTCCTCCGTATACACCAAAACACGTTGGTATATCGGGGCGGAGCAATCACACCCTATATGATAAGGTGTGCTCTATGATGAGTACTACTGAGTTACCTTTTTCCTTAGGGGGTTATGCACTTGAGAAGTTGCATACCTATTGAATAGGGTTCCAATCAAATCAGTTGCCTACCGCTTCATATGTGATATGGAATGGGAAGAGCCCATATCTTAAGTTAGTTAAGATTTGGGGTTGTCCGGCCTATGTCTAAAAGCAAAATCCGGACAAGCTCGAGGCAAGGTCTGTAATGTACAACTGGAAAGGTTCCAGCTATACAATTTGCAGCCGATGATTTGATAAAACCAAAGGATTCAGTAGATTCCAACGAACCTCGGCCTCTCCGCCGATCTAGTAGGGTTCCTCACCCACCTGAGAGATACTTCGGTTGCTCTATGACAGTGGGAGCGAGGATTGCATCATGAGATGATGACCCAACTAATTTCGAGATGGCCATCAGGAGTAAGACTCTGTAAGAATGGCTGGATGCTTAGCAATCTGAGATGGAATCCATGTACACCAGCAAAGTATGGACTTTGGCTGCTATATCTGAAGGGTTAAATCCCCATCAGGAGCAAGTATATCTTGAGAAGATTACTTGGTGTAGATGGAAAAGTTGAGACTTTCAAAGCTAGACTTGTTAAAGGTTTTCGTCATTGACCAGGCATGGATAATGATGAAACCTTTTCCAGTACCTATGCTTAAGTCCATCCAGATACTACTTGCCACGGCTACATACCATGACTACGATATCTGGCGGTTGGGTGTCATGACTGCTTTTCTAAATACTAATTTAGAAGAGTGCGTCTATAAGTACACAGCCAGAGGTCCTCGTAGACAGTGGGAGCAGCGGAAACGTGTGCAAGATGTTTTATATGATAAAGCAGGCATCACGGAGTTGGAACGTCTGTTTTGATGTAGTAGTCAAAGAGTTTGACTTCATCAAAATGGTAGATGAACCTTGTATAAACAAAAAGGTAGTAGGGAGTATGGTAACGATCCTCGTAGAGGACGTGGAAAACATACTCTTGATAGGGAAGAAGTTTCCTATGCTACGATCGATCAATCTCCGCTTATCACAATGATTCTCCATGTAGGATCAAAGTGATACCTACTAAATCCTGGGTTTTGGATCTATGAGATAGATCTAATTGGATATTAGGATACTCACTAGTTGTAGTGAGATGGTATCAGATGATCCTGGGGAGAATCACTGGAGGGGTTCCAGGGTGATAAAGACGACTGAATATCAGTCACAGGCATTGTCTTTAACCTCAGTAAAAGGACGGTATGTTGGAAGAGTTCCAAGCTAGATACCGTGGCATACTAGACGATAAAGGCTGGATACATCGCTACTTAAGATGCTACCAAAGAGGCAGTCTGGATGTATACATGTTCATGAGATGAACTTAGTTCCTCCCATTGTGTGACAATGGAGTTGTGGCTTATGCCAAGGAACGTCCGTCCCATCAGTGATCCAGACATAATCTAAGGCAGTATCACCTGATCATGGAGATGGCTGATCTCCAAGGTGATCGAGGTTAGGAGAGTAGACTCAGAGGACAACACAACGGATCCACTCACAAAGGCCTATTCCCAGAGAGAGACTTTTATGGGATGGTTGAGTATGAGATACTACAACCACTGCTACAGATGGCCCTAGTGCAAGTGGGAGATTGTTAGTTATATGTATGCCCTAGAGGCCATTACTGTACATTGGATGTATATTGTAGTGGATGCTGGGACATATATAGGGAGGACTTTCTTGCTCGACATGATAATATGCTATCTGGTTGCTCTTTACCTTAACGTGTACAACAGATTGTCTCTCTATTACATGTTGGTAAAGCCCTTAGGATGTGTACTTGACTACCTAGACTATGATGCGGATCATATTAGTGGGGACAGGGTAGTCCATAAGTACATCCTTCAAAGTCCCTAGTCGTGGGTGTATCGAGACGGGGCGTCGATATACCAGAGTAGACTAGCGTGTACCTTCTCGACCCATACAGATGGGTGATGGATGATCCCATATCCATTGGTGTTTGACATCAGAGATGATATACGGGTGCTCAGTAGAGACTGGGTACACTGGACGGACTCGCCGAGAACTCCCAGATGGTATTATACCTTACGTCATATGGCAGTTCTCTGGTGACACTGGTACAGAGTAGTCTGTTGACCCGAGATCGTCATAGAGTCTTGTGTGGTTCCCACTGTGCTTTGATTTCCATCTTACCACATCCAAGAGGGCGTGCAAAACGGTGGTTTTTGGGTACAGTCCCGAGTCACATGGAGGCAATGAGCGATAGGAGGGGATTCGTCTCTCCCGGTATAGGGGGTTGATGTTGCGCTGTGTTCGATTGTCTATAACAGGAAGTCCCTGGCCAGGGCTGATCAGAGAATTGCTGGTAAGTGTTACCAGTAGTTTCTCGACCCGTTATGAGCCTCATATCGACACGACTTATCGAGCTATTGGGGTCTGACGTTTACTACCCCTAGGCAAGATATGCAACATATCAGACGATCAGACCGGACTGTACGGTAGTGTTACTGGTTGGATTCACTGGAGTGTGAGCGGGCTTGCTCGTCGATCTTCTGATCGCTCAATACCCGGGTGGCCGTTACGTTTAGCAGACCGCTTGCGGCTTGTGGGTGTTTGATATGATCATCACCTGCTGCCGGCGTATTGACGAGTCTTTAGAGTCCTACACAGAGGTTTCCTGGCTCAAGCGAAACGAAATAGGAGCGCATATGAGATATGTGCGGGACCGAGAATAATACCAGTATGTGATACTGTATTCGATTCTCGCGATTTGTAACATTGATCGGTTATATGCGTTATAGCCGGGTTATCGGATCAAGTGTTGATTCGATAAGTTGTTACTATTGATATTAGTCGGTTATATGCGATATGACCAGATCGTTAAATCAAGTGTTGATTTAATGATTTAATGTATAATTATATATTTGATATATTACTTTGCATTAACTAGTATTGGTTCACTTTAAATGGATTTTCTCACTTGGATTGTGCACATTGTATATGTGATATACTTTTGTACACAAGTTTGTATCATGTTTGATGATACATGCTCACTAAGGTTTGTGTAAAGATTAAACCATGGTTATTTAAATGGTTAGGGTTTTGATTTTCATATCCATTTATTCATTTGTTTATTAATTTCTTTTTGGCAAAAGAAATGAAAATGGTGGCTTGATTTGTATGCTTGTTGAATCTTCATGAAGGTTTGACTAAGTCACCATTTTTGTCTCATGCTTAACCCTAACCATTCCTTTTAACCATGATTCATTCTCTACACTTAACCATGGTTTTGAATATGATAAGTATTGATTTTCTTTTTCATTTAAAATAACTTATCATATTCTTCATCTTCTTCTTCTTCTTCACTTCAAGAAAAAGCTTGAAAGCTTTAATGGCAAAGTGAGAAAAAGAGTGAGAAATCCAATTCTAAAGTGAACCCACTTCCTATTTCTTCATCCTCTACCTCTTGCCAAGTAGTATAGGGTGTTTCCTTCACAAGTTTTCATGTCTTGGTGAAGGTGGAACTTGATCTAGTGATGCCTCGACGTAGATCATCTTCGGCACGTCGTCGATGACCTAGCCCGCTTTTTCTCTGATGAAGCCGACGCTAGAGCCCGGGATTTGATATGGACAGCGAGGAGACTTCATTGCGGAGCTATGGAGGTGGAGAAACGGATCTACAAAGGTTGTATTTCCGTTCTTTTAGTTTAGTTGTAAACTAGTTTCTGTTTCGCCTAGATTTCTAGCCAACGATCCGTAGTCTAGGGTTTCTCGGCACCGTAATTTTTGAAATTGGCATGGTTGATGCCTTGTGAGACCTCTTGAGAGCGCCTAGGAACCCTACACCCTTCACCGGGTGTGACCCCTTGGACAGAAGTTTGCGTCAGGGCATTAACTTCACTATAGCCGATTACTTTTGCTTTGCACCGTGGTATTCAGTTGGAATATCCTGCACCTCATTCTACGGGGAAAGAGCCGAGATCCCTTCACCAGGAGTGATCTCTTTAGCAATTGTTTTCGTCACTATATTTTTTAAAAAGCTATCCGTTCCTTCAACGATATCAAGTTCATTACGTTAAAGGTTTTCGCCAGAAACCATTCGTAGCCCTCCGTCGTTTCATATGGGTGGTCAATAGTATTCAAGCTGTGTATGTTGGCCAAAGTCAAGGCACAGTGATTGGTAGCTATTGGGGTATTCATATGCAGCATAGATAGATGCGTTGGTTTGGGACAGTCGTACTGCCATTTTGGCCAAAGTCAAGGGTAGGTACGGGTGGGCTCAAATTAACCTGGAGAATGATGGGTAGAACTTGACATGTGACTTATGATATGTTGGCCAAAGTCAAGGTCATAAGAGCATGGGGCAGAAATCACATCGGGAGTTTCTAAAGAAACTAAAACTTGCCAGATATGCTCATACCTTCTGGAGTGTGATGACGTGAGCGGATTCCGTCACGTTATCATGCGATGATAGTTGGATCCCGATTCCCACTGATGAGTTAGTTTACTCCTCGGGTGACCCCGACTAATTCTTCTTTCAGGTTTGGAGGAGAATTTGAGGTGACAGTGGGAGGTTTCCAGATTAGATAAATTGGTAACCATTCTGATCTAGGTTAGAGTGCACGCTGAGTGTTTCTTTTCTCTCTCTCTTTGGCAGCGACCATTGACCCGACCCTAAGACTTTGACTCAGTGACCAAGTTAACCGAACCTTCTTAAACACTGGCTTTTGGATTGTCAGAGTTGCAGATCTCATTGCCACTCCTACTTTTACCCTTTTCTCCAGGACACCCCGTATTACTACGAACGTCCACTTCCATTGGACAAAACCATCGTATGGTTATATACGAACTCGAAGGTATTCGAGGATGGTTTCCGGTACTGGAGAAAACGGATAGGACTATTCAGTTGTCTTTTCCTTTTACCTTCTCTCAGGTTGCGAGTACTCCTTGGTTTAGGAGTAGTACACCTATTACGCAAATTGGATAAACTTCTTCCAAACCTTAGGCTAGCGCCGAACGGTGGGGAATGAAGAAAACCAATTAGCATAACAATGGTGTGCAGAAGGTATTAAGTTAAGACAAAGCAAGGGATTAGTAAGAGGGAAAAGTAAATTGCGACTGCTATTCACGACCAAACCAAGTATTTATTCGCCAATCCTAAATCACTTTTGTATTTCTCCAGAACACTCCGTATCACTACGAAGATCCACAGTTTATTGGATACTCCATCGTATGGTTATATACGAACTCGAAAGGAACTTGTTCCAGTTCGGGGATGGATTCTGGTTCAGGAGAAATAGGAATAAGGTTTATTCGGTTGTCTTTTATCTTCACCTTCTCTCGCATTGCGAGTGCTCCTAGGATTAGGACAGTACACCCATTATGCTTATTGGATAGTCTTCTTCCAAACCATAGGCTGGTGCCGAACGGTAGGGAAGGAAGAAAACCATTTGGCCTAAAGGGGTGTACAGAAGGTAATGACTAAAGACATATAAAGGGATTTGGAGAGGTGGCAAAGAATTACACGGTTACAGTTGTGAATCTGGATAATGGAAGAGGCATTACTAGGAATACCAGGATACCCCAACGAAACATTTCAATGTTTCAGTTTCACTGTATACTGTTAAAAGGAAAACTGATTTCCCAATTAGACACTTGCTCCAGGGTATGTATTTACCAGGTATGATTCTCACATCTGCATGGTTTTACAGATGATGAGTGGGAGTAAGTTATTGGGAATTAGGTGATCATCCTTATTATATCGGGATTCGTTGTAATTGTTGATATTTGAGGAAGTCACCTGGGTTGTTTGCCAGACGACAAATATTTGGTTTTGAATATCCGCTGTTATGCACCAATTTCAAATCGATATATCTGTACGTCTATTTTCATAGAGTGAGATATACCTTTTTGAAATTATGTCTATGACATTTACCGATATCAGTGGATGGTTAGGTAAGGAGCATTAAACAGCGGTGTAATTCTTCATAACCACAGTACAGTTTTTCAACCTACGACACACAGGGAGTGAGTTATTAAACTCAAGGGACTTATACGGAGTATTGTATTTTGTCCAGGGTCCATAAGGACAGAGGGGTTGGTCCTCGTACTATATTCGGTTTACTTATGACTTCTCTAGTTTTTAGACAGGTGTTTCGTGGAAACACAGGGTCCGAATTTTGAGAAGTTATAGGTATTTGAATAAAGTAGAGAACCAGGTATTGCAAGTATCGGGATTCTTCAAAGTGATCGAAGATGTAGATACTTGTGTATGGTATTCAGTTGATAGTAATGATTTAGAGAACTTGCTTCTCTTTTCAGGTTACTCATAATTGGAAGTATTCCTAAGTTGAGTAACGCTGATCGGCCTCCTTCCATTTAGTTAACATGCACTGGAGACAGCTGCATGATTTGAATCTGGTTCAATTAAATCAGTGCCTCTGGTTCTATATTGGATATAGAACAGTTCATATCTTAACGATGTTAAGGTACGGGGAGTTGTCCGGCTTATGATTAAAACCAGACACTGGACAACTCTAGGCACGTTTCTGTAATGGCTTTTTGTGGGTTGACCCAGGCTATGACGAGGGTTGACTTTCTACCATCTGGCAGATCAATAGCGATATTGTTCTAGACTCGCCACAATTTTAATAAAAATGGAATTTTTTTCAGAAAACAGTAGTGGGAGTATGGTAGAACTGGAAGTGATTCCAGAACCACAAACGATTACTGAAGTTTTGATACGAACCTAAAGATTCAATCTGGTTTGACATTCCATTGGCCACTCCGCAGATAAGGTGGGTAACCTCAGGCACCCGAGAGGTACTCCGGTAGCCTCAAGGACGGTGACAGGGAAGTTCTTGTTTACCCAGACTTGCCATTGCTGTTGTTCCAGGCTGCGAGACCCGGCATGAGGATGAGTGTAGCGTCGTTCTAAACTAGCTTTAGAAGTGTACGTGTATATGACTCTGCCAGAGGGTTGTCGTAGTCAGTGGGAGCAGCGGAAGCATTGGTGGACAGGTAGCTTATGTCTATTTATAGACTAAAGCAGATATAGCGGAGATAGATCATCTATTTCTGATGTGACAGTCATAGGTTTGACTTCATCAAAATAGGGGATGGATCTGTTAAGAAGGTAGTAGGGTGTGATGTCATGGGATTTGGATGACATACACAGAGTAGGAAGTGGCATTCCTATACTACGATCGGTTACACTTTGGTCGTCACACAGTGGTTTCTCCACATGGGACTTGGACATTATATCAGACATACTGGTTACTGGATCTATGGTTTTAGATCTAGATTTGGGTAGTTTCCCAATCTGGATACTTAGACAGCATTCTAAGAGTATTTAGAATGGACGACTCCTGGCACGGTAGTGTACCTACAGGTGATGGAGTCACCCTCTCTAAAGGTGTCTTACAGACTAAAAGGGAGAGGGATGTGCATGATTGGCAGATCACTTGTTCAGGCAATTGAGTCAATCATGAGATGTTAAGTACCACACCAGATGTTGTTCTTGCACTAGATGCAATAAGTTGACATTGATCCAATCCTGGAGAAACAGTCGGAAGCAGTTTTAGAACATAAGTGGATGTTCTAGGGATATGATAACGACAGCCTCATTCGGGAGACAGTTATCATTCCAGGCTTCCAAGGTGACCTGGACGACAGGGAGGTTGTCAGAGTTATAGTTTTTCCCTCTGACGAGGGGCAGTATTTTGGACAGGAGGTCCAAGGCAATACTGAGGGAGGCATGGCGCAGGATACTGATTAAGTTCAGTTGACGATACAGTCTAAGAAGTTTGGATTTGGAGTTCATTTATGATCTAGGTCCCATCAGACATCCAGACACATTCTAAGACAGGTATTGCTCATTTCGGGAGATGGCTTTCTCCGCGAACTTGAGATATAGAGAGACAAAGAAAGAAACATCAAAGCGAATCCACTCACTGAGGCTATTCCTCGAACGCAATAGTTTCGCAAACGGGCTTTGTGAGACTGACTAGTAGAGGAGTTGGGTGTTCGGTATCATACGGGCTGTGAGTATGGAACATCGCAATAATTAGCCTTGAGTGCAAGTGGGAGATTGTTGGAGATAGTGCCCTCAGAGTCAATTATTGGATCACAGGCACATGATTGCAATGATTGAGGGAGGACCTATCCCGGTAGGACAGTCTTACTCAAGATGATAGTATGCTATCTGGTTTATCTTTATCATCGTGTACTGCTTTAGGTGACCCGACATGTCGCTATTACACGTTGATAGAGCCCCTAGGATTCTTGCTTGACCACCAGCAGTATGAGGGCGATCATATAAGTGGGAGCTGGGGTCTATAAGCACATCCTTAAAAGGTCCCTAGTCGTGGGAGTTTCGAGACAGGGCATCGATACTCCAGAGTAGACTAGTGTATACAGTCGAGACCCCGACGAGGGGCGGTGGCCGGTCTCACAAGCCACTGGTGTCAGTTGGTTCACCTAAAATATATACAGGTGCTCATTGGGTTATGAGTACACCGGACAGAACTCACCGGGAACATGCTAGTTGGTCTTATACCTGACGTCAGATAGCAGTTCCCTGGTGATATGTGTACAGGTTAGTTCATCGACGTGGGGATCGTCATTTGTCTCGTGTGAGTTCCCACTGTACTTTGATTACTACCCTACCACGCTCAAAGGAGACGTGCAAACAGGTTTTAGTTGGGTACAGTCCCGAGCCACATGGAGGCAGTGAGCGGATCTTCAGGGGTTCGTCTCTCCCGGTATTGGGAGTGAGGTCGCGCTGTGTCTAGGAGAGCCAATACACAAAGCCCTCGGCCGAGGCAGGAGATTTACTGGTAGGTATTCCAGTAGTGTCTCAGGGTGTTCTGGGCTACACTTCGATACGACTTGTACCGCTTTTGGGGGTCTGACTTTTACCAACCCCCTAGGCCCGCCATGCGATTCTCATAGACGAACGGACCAGACTGTACGGATATTGTCACTGACAGGCTCAGTAGGGTGTCAGGATGAGTTCGCTCATCGACGTCCCTTTTGGTCAATAGCTGGTGGCCCGTCACGTATAGCTAATACCTCTGACGTGCTAGTGGTTAAATCCACAGCCATAGTATTGACGAGTCTTTAGAGTCCACCACACATACAGTTACTCAAGTTTCGGGCGAAACGCTGTAGAGGCCGTATGGAGATATGGTAGGGTTCGATCAGATACGTGCGGTATTGCACGGATAAGGATCGGACGGTTAGTACTAGAGGCCGTATGGAGATATGGCAGGGTTCGATCAGATACGTGCGGTATTGCATGGATCAGGATCGAACGGATATTACTAGCCGGCTTTGGTTTAAGCCGGATCCTAGTATAGTACAGTGTAGAATTTTGTCTCATTGCATTTGTACTTCGGTCGGAATACAAATGCGGGTGTGTATACACAGTATCGGGGTTTTCCTGTAATTTATTACGGGACCAGTTTTCTGGAGTTGCCAGTTTGCTTTCCGTTTCGGCCATATTTCTTTGTATCATTCAATGGCTGAAGATTGGTGGAAGAGGGCTTATTTGCATTTGTGCAAATAAGCATTTATGGAGGGTGTTCTTTGCATTTTATTGTATCATGATACTTGCACCATCATTTAACTTCTTTTGACCATGATGGCTTGACTTGTGGTTTCATGATGGTTGTGGTGGAGTGTTAGTCCTAGTTTGCAATCATGGTTGTTGATGATTGGTTGATGGAGTGTGAGTTTTAGTGGGTGATCATTTCCTTTTTCATGATAACCCTTTTCTCTCTCTTTCTTTTGTGATTGATCCATACACTCCCTCATTCATCCTCTCCCCCCCCCATTTTCACTTTGCATGGCCGGCCAACACTGTACTATACTAGGATCCGGCTTAAACCAAAGTCGGCAAGTAATATCTGTTCGATCCTGATCCGTGCAATACCGCACGTATCTGATCGAACCCTGCCATATCTCCATACGGCCTCTAGTACTAACCGTCTGATCCTGATTCGTGCAATACCGCACGTATCTGATCGAACCCTGCCATATCTCCATACGGCCTCTACAGCGTTTCGCCCGAAACTTGAGTAACTGTATGTATGGTGGACTCTAAAGACTCTTCAATACTATGGCTGTGGATTTAACCACTAGCACGTAAGAGGTATTAGCCATACGTGACGGGCCACCAGCTATTGACCAAAAGGGACGTCGATGAGCGAACTCATCCTGACACCCTACTGAGCCTGTCAGTGACAATATCCATACAGTCAGGTCCGTTCGTCTATGAGCATCGCATGGCGGGCCTAGGGGTTGGTAAAAGTCAGACCCCCAAAAGCGGTACAAGTCGTGTCGGAGTGTAGCCCAGAACACCCTGAGACACTACTGGAATACCTACCAGTAAATCTCCCGCCTCGGCCGAGGGCTTTGTGTAATGGCTCTCCTAGACACAGCGCGACCTCACTCCCAATACCGGGAGAGACGAACCCCTGAAGATCCGCTCACTGCCTCCATGTAGCTCGGGACTGTACCCAACTAAAACCTGTTTGCACGTCTCCTTTGAGCGTGGTAGGGTAGTAATCAAAGTACAGTGGGAACTCACACGAGACAAATGACGATCCCCAGGTCGATGAACTAACCTGTACACATGTCACCAGGGAACTGCTATCTGACGTCAGGTATAAGACCAACTAGCATGTTCCCGGCGAGTCCTGTCTGATGTACTCATAACCCAATGAGCATCTGTATATATTTTAGGTGAACCAACTGACACCAGTGGCTTGTGAGACCGGCCACCGCCCCTCGTCGGGGTCTCGACTGTATACACTAGTCTACTCTGGAGTATCGATGCCCTGTCTCGAAACTCCCACGACTAGGGACCTTATAAGGATGTGCTTATAGACCCCAGCTCCCACTTATATGATCGCCCTCATACTGCTGGTGGTCAAGCAAGAATCCTAGGGGCTCTATCAACGTGTAATAGCGACATGTCAGGTCACCTAAAGCAGTACACGATGATAAAGATAAACCAGATAGTATACTATCATCTTGAGTAAGACTGTCCTACCGGGATAGGTCCTCCCTCAATCATTGCAATCACGTGCATGTGATCCAATAATTGACTCTGAGGGCACTATCTCCAACATCTTCATAGTGATACGGAATGTTCTAGAGAAAGAAAAGGGTAAAGCAGAAGTGGTATGGATATATAAGACTTTGTCGTGAATCGTGACAAAACAAGGCAAGGTTTGTAAAAAGGTTCGGTCAACTTGGTTTACGAGTTTTAGTTTAAGGCGGGTAATGGTCGCTGCCAGAGAGAGAGAGAGAAAAGAAACACTCAGCGTGCACTCTAATCTACAGTATTTTGGTTAATCACTTTATCTAATCAGGATGGCTCCTACCGTTTCCTCGAATTCTCCTTCAAACCCTAAAAGGAGAACTAGTCGGGATAATTTACACCTTACAAGTTCGGTAACCGTTCAGCCAGGAGAATGTTGGTACACCGAGGGAGGCTTCCCGTGCTTTCACATAGACCTAATTAAATAACCCAGTTTTTGCAGAGGCGTAATATTGTTAACACTTTCTAGACACCTAATAGGTTAGCTAATTGTGAAGTGAAAATCTTCCGAGGAGTAATACTTACTCATCAGTGGGAATCGAGACCCAACTATCATCACGTGATAACTTGATGGAACCCTCTCAAGTCACCGCTCTCCAAAAGGTATGCACATTCTTGGCAAGTTTCCTGTATATTTGAAACTATTGATATGGTTTTAAGTGGCTTATGACCTTGACGACTACCAACAAATCATAAATCGCGGGCCAAGTTCTTCCCGTCATTGTCCTAATTAATTTAGACCCATCCGTACTCGCCCTTGACGGATTCCAACAAGGCTGTACGACTGTTCTAGATTAATGCATCTCTATGCTGCAGAAAAGTAACACAAAGGTACCGTACACTATGCCTTGACGGATGCCAACAAACATAGCACGAATATTAGGCGCTACCCGTCTGAAATGACAGAGGGCTACGGCTGGATTTTAGCGAAAAACTTTTAACGTAATGAACTTGATCTCGTTGTAGGAACCAAGTGGTTTTGCAAAGAAGTGGTTTAGGCTCCACTTTTAAAACGAGTGGTTTTGAAGAAACCCGAGTATTTTTAAAAATTTGTTCCGAAAACATCATTTAAGTTTGTTTTCTTTGCATGAAACCTATAATGTGATCCCATCAATTAAGTTCATATGCATCACAGAAACAACCAAAATAGAATGTACGTATATTCCACCAACATTCTCCACGGGGTCCGAGGACTTCACGATAAGGTTACTTAACTTATGGCAGTGCATGAGCAGGGCTAGAGTGGCTGCAAAATATATACAACATATATATATATATCATCACAGGCAGATAATAAACATCACAGGCATGCGATAAACAAGATAGAATAGCGGATAAATTAGGAGTCCCGTGTTTCGTTTGAGCCGCAAATGAAAGCCAACGTTCCCCGATCGTGTGGATATCTCGAACATCACCTGAACCAAAAAACCCTACGAGCCCGGCAAACTACCCATCAATTCTAGAAGTAAGGTAACCATCACTCAATGACATGAGTGGGACACCCGCCACTTTAAGGAATCTGGTAACTTGTGCACTCCACCGTGGGTCTATCTTAAACCCCCTACAAATGCGGCGAATAGCCCGCCAATTCTAAATCGAGACGGCTCGAACTCGCCACTGCGAGATGACCTTCTAGTCACATTCTAGAACCCAGCTATTCGAGCACTTCTCCGTGGGTTATCCTAAGACAAGAATGAATGAAAATACAATGGTAATATCGACCTCAACCCGGTCGTGTTCCAATAAAAGAATATATATCAAGCGGTAACGACGGCCAAAATCCGGCCGCTCGTCCCGAATAAACGAATATACAAACATTCTACGATGAGGGGCTATCCACAACGACTATCTGATAAACCATCGCAAGATATATGTGTGTGTGTGTGTGTGTGTGTGTCATCACAACGGAAGCAAGTATTTGCAACCCTGTCTAATCGACCAATAGCAATTAGACGACGTATACAAATACAAAGACATAAAAAAAATGCAAAAGATTCGATTTAAAACTTTATGTGTTGCCTGAATGCAAAGATAGCATTAAATGAAGCCAAATCAAACATAACCAAAAACCATGTTTTCATGTGAATAAGACCATAGAAAAATTCAGGGACCAGAGGCAAAAATCTAACCAACCGTGTCGGGAAATTCAAGATTTGAGCGGTTTTACTTTGGGTTTTGGTCCTCGAATTTCTTCCCATGTTCTTATATCTCATGATTTAAGCGGTTAAACCCTGTCTACATCGTTTCGTCTGAGCAGGAAAAACCTCTGCGTGGGACTCTAAATGACTCAATCAATACCCTGGCAGTAGATTATGATCATATCCGATTGATTTGAAATACTTTAAGATCAATCAACTCACGAGTTAACCCACAGGCACGTCAGCGGTACTAGTTGTACGTAACGGCTACTCAAGTTTTGATCAAAAGAAAGGTCGACAAGTAAGCTCATCCGTACGCAATCATAATCTATAAGTGACAGTCAACGTATGGTCCGGTCTCTTCGTCAGAGAGTGTCGCATATCGGATCTGGGGGTGGAAACTGTCAGACCCCCAATAACTCGATAAGTCATACTGATGTAAAACTCATAACCACTAGAGATACAACTGATAACACTTATCAGTTTATCTTAACCGCCTAGGCCTAGGACTTTTGGTTATGGTCAATCAAGCATAACACGACATCAACTCTCTATACCGGGAGAGACGGATCTCTTTGACTGCTCACTGCCTCCATGTGCTTCGGGACTGTATCCAACTAAAATATGTTTGCCCGACTCATTAGAGCCGTGGTAGGGTACAGAGGGAATGCGCACTAGACAATATGGAGATCTCGGGTCAAAAGACTATCATGTACTAATGTCACCAGAGAACTGCTATCTGACACTAGGTATAATACCATTTAGGAGTTCTCGGTAAGTCCGTCCAGTGAAACTCATTCTCCAATGAGCACATATACACAATACTCAGTGTCAAACACCAATAACTGTGGGACCAGCTATCGCACTCCAACCGGGTCAGGAAACGTTTACACTAGTCTAATTTAGAGTACCGATGCTCCGTCTCGATGCTCCTACGACCATGGACATTTAAGGATGTTCTTATGGATTATCCAGGCCCCACTATTTTGCTCTCCATCATAATTCTGGTAATCCAGCAAAGATCCTATGGGCTTTATCTTCATGTATTAGCGATACGTAATATCAAGTAAAACGTATACACACGAATGATAAAGACAAACCAAATAGCAGACTATCATCTCAAGTAATATTGTTCTATCCATATAAGTTCTCCTACAATTACAATAATTGGCTTGAGGGCACTTATATGCAAGAGATGATTAATAATGAAAGTGAAGCAGCATCAATTTATAAAGCAGCAGATTATCAGGGTTTTTTTTTTAATTACAAGTATTATGTAAAAGAAAGGTTCATCACAGCATAGAATGTATGGTACGGATATTACTGAGATGAGGGCATAATAGACAATATATTAATAGTAATAATTAGAAACATGTTAATAGACAAATGTGAATTTACAATTCAACTGTTAAATTTCAGTATATGTAAGAGGGTTTTGAAATACATATAAGTAGGATAGAGGTATTATATATATAGTGTGTACATCTAGATCAGGTGATAAGTAGTATAGTTCCAATTAGTTAGTTGGGTTTCATTATTAGATCAAATATTATACTCAAGTATTAAGTATTATTAAGTCAGTCAATGTAAGAACTGTGTATTAGTGTCATGCATAGTCAATATGGTCAATATAATGGTTTTAGGATAACAGAGAGAGGCGATGGGATCAGGGTTGCAGTGTAATTATCATTGTGTTGTATAATAACGCATACATTGCAAATAATAAGATAATCAACATAGGTAGCAGTACTTTAAGTAAAAGATACACAAGTTATAGTTAAAAGAAATGTGAGTAATATGAATCAAGATCAAGAATTTGTAAACCAGATTCCACGAGCAAGTCTTAATTTATCCTATACAATTGCAAGACATATACATATATATAAGTAAACTTTATCATTAAAAGTCACAATCACATAATATTGATCATAAGTTATAAAAAATATTCTTTTCCTTTCAAAATAATATTTTGAATTAAAATTCCACTGTGTCGTGTGGCAATAGTTTTCAAGAGTCCATGTGATGAGAAAGAAGAAAGAGGGACTTACAATAAAGGGGCGATCTAGGATCGTTTCTTGGCAGGGGAAAGATACTTCGATTAGATCGAGACGAGGGGGTGAGTATTCATCTCTCTTCGTTCGATTCTCTCATCGTCGGACTTTAGATCGGAGATGACAGAAAAGACAGAGGAGAAGAAATTTTGGAGTCACGGCATATTTTTTGTTACGACAGAAAAGAAAAAAGATGATGGATTAAGATTTTTTAAAAACCTATCAATCCCCCAAATCAAAACAATCAGTCAAAACAAACATATCAAAACAACAAACAAACATACTAAAATAAACAAATAAATTTTATTTTTGTAATTAGAAGAATTTAATAAAATAAGTCAATATCTAATGTTAGGCTATTATCTATAACCAAACCATCATTACAATATAATAGAGTGTAACATCACAAAACATTCTTAAATATTGACTATTAAAATAGCATGACAAATTTATTAATAAAAATACTACTTATAATTAACACTATCATTAATAAAGTATTAAAAAAATTCTTTTTACATAACAAGCACTATAACTGTCACAAAATATAATAATTGAATCTATCCACAATAAAAACTTCACAATTGTAAATACTTGTATTACACACACACACAGTGCATGGTTCTGATAACACTAGGAATCAAAAACTTTAAATATTGAATAATTGTTGGTAAAAATGAAAATGCAAATAGCACAATATTCTTGTAGTATAATGTAAATAAAAAAATATTTATTCATCATATCCTACAATATAACTACCACTGCTACAGATTAATTTTAACATGTGTACTATCAATGAAATGCAATGATTTTAGTTACTTATAAAATTAATAACGCCATACATATACTGAAGTAAATTTACAATCGCATGAATACAATTCCTATTGTTTAGTGATCCAATGTTATAATTAAACAAAATATACTAATAAATATAAAGAAAACTGATTAATTAAAACCACTTTAATACTATTAGTATTAATGACATTATATATACATCGATTAAGCATTAGGTGGAGTTCCTTCCAGATTCTAATGCATGGCTTTGGAAGGGGCTATGGAGGCCCAGAAAGAGGGAGAGGAAGAGGGAGGAATAATATCTTCCCCTTAGCAGGTTCATTTGGCATAGCTAATTCTATTAAGTAAATCTCTTTTATTATAAAGAGGATATCTTATCAATTTTAGTATCTTATTAAGGGGCTTATAATTAATAACTAGACGAGAGAGTCCTCATTTTTTTTAGCAGTATTATTAACATAAAATATTGTGCAACTCCATTGTGATAAGGATTTTCTAATTAATCCTTTATTGGTGATATTTTGAATCTCTTTCTTGCAAAGTTCAAGAGTAAAAAAGAGTAAAAAATATATCCTGCTTACATATTGCTAATTCTACATAGCAAAAAAAATGTAGAAACAGAAGTCTCTGACAAAGGTTACGGTGGTATTCTAAAACAAATTGATCCTAATAATAATAAAGAAATCTTTATATGTTTCACATTAGGAAAGTGGAATACTGCACAATATAATTATTCCACTATAAAAAAAGGAAATGATTTTTATAATAAAATGCATTTACAAATTTCAAGATGATTTGTTCATTAATTTTTTTTACTACAAATAAACTATAGTGCTACAAAATCTGTTTTTTTGAAAGATGTAAAATATTTAGTTTCAAAACAGAATTTTGCCAGATGGCAAGCAAAGCTTTCTATCTTTAATTTTGATATTAAATACGTCAAAAGCACAAATAACTGTCTTCTTGATTTTCTAACCAAAGAATTCTTTCAAGATTCTAATGCAAAGCTTTGGAAAGGGCTTTAGCCCTAATCGAGGCCCAGGAAAAGACTGAGGAAGAGGGAGGAATAATATCTCCCCCTTAGGAAGTTCATCTTCTAATTGCTTACAATGTAGAAGCCAAAGTCCATAATAATGCCTGAAACTGACACAATGTCACAGGCGTGATACGCCCCATCGGAGTGGAGAACTCCGCATAAAACAACTAAAAGAGGTGTTAATAACACCGAAAGTAAGAAGCAGAATCTCATCGAAATTGATGAATCCTCTAGCTCTGAAAATATTTTTGGCAACATACCAACATTCAAAAAAGTGGCCATTGAAATGGACAAAAGTTATATTCAGAAAAATAATTCTGAAGCAATAATTTATCTTGAAGGGGATGATGTCCCAAAACTGAATGATCAATGATCATTAAAAGAAAAATATATTGAAAGCAACTCATATGCTGCCACAAAAGGAAAATCGAGACGAGTGATGGAAACCTTGTTACTGGTCTCAAACTTTATTGAGATAAAACATTTTTATCCAATAGGCAAGAAAAATGGAAGTAATATAAACTTCAGCAAAGTTATCATAAAAGGGGTTTATAAACCCCATGAATGGGTTTTATATCCTAATAGAAACAGGTCGTTTATGTAGGGTTAGCTTAACACCTTAGTAAGGTTTTGATAAGCATCAATCATGCTACTTTAAAACTTTGAGGGTGCTAAACAAACCAGCCAAGTAATCGAACTAGAGAATTAGGGTCAAACATGATATGTAAACTTTTTACATCTAAGTGAACAAGGAATACAACCTATGTAGACCGGTCCTTCACTTCAATAGCTTTATGTAGTAGTCCCTTCGCTGCGATCATGAACTCCCGGACTATAGAGAGGCTCCACAACATGTACGGAACAAGCTTGCTTCGAAGTCATCGAAGCTGAAGATGATCTACGTCGAGGAGACACTAGCTCATGCTATCTCTTCACAAATGGTGAGTGAAGCAAATACCCTAAACTAAATGGAAAGTAGTGGAGGATGATGAAGTAGGAAATGGGATCTCTTTAGTTTTATTTTTCTCACAAGATTTCATCATTTAGAAAAATCTAGCAAGCTTTTTCTCTTGAAAAAGAAGAAGTGATGAAGCAAATGAATGAGAAAGTGAGATTAGAATTGAAACCATGGGTGAGTTAGTGTCATGCCTAACTCATGTAGAGAATAAACCATAACTATGAGTTAAGAGTTGGGTTAAGAAATATCTTAAGCAATACAAAGAAGTGGACTTAGTCAATGGTTATCAAGTCTTTACAAATATCAACCATGACAAATTCTAAATGTTTGAATTTTCTTGAAATAAATATAAACCATAACTTAACCCTAGTATGATGTGAGTCTCATACATACATGTTGCAAGTGTAACATAACATGACAAAACAATATATATCATATATATATTTTGTGTGCAATAAGAAAACAATACATTTAACATATATCACATATATATTAATGTATCATAAGTGAGAAAAATAATTACTTAAGTGAGCTAATATTAGTTAATGTAATTTAATATATCAAATATATAATTCTACATTAAATTATTAAATCAACACTTGATTTAATAATCCGGCTATATAACATATAACCGACTAATATCAAATGTAACAACTTATCGAATCAACACTTGATCCGATAACTTTGCTATATCTCATATAACCGACCAATGTCACAAGTCGCGAGAATAGAATGTGGCATCACATACATGCATTAATCTCGGTCCCGCGCATATCACATATGTGCACCTACTCCGTTTCGCATGAAGCAGGAAAGTTCTGTGTAGGACTCTAAAGACTCGTCAATACGCCGGCAGTAGGTGATGATCATATCAAACACCCACAAGTCGTAAGCAGTCTGCTAAACGTAACGTCCACCCGGGTATTGAGCGATCAGAAGATCAACAAGCAAGCCTGCTCGTACTCCTGGGAATCCAATCAGTAACACTACCGTACAGTCCGGTCTCTTCGTCTGATATGTCGCATATCAACAGCCTGGGGGTGGTATAACGTCAGACCCCAATAGCCTGATAAGTCATGCCGATGCAAGGTCTATAACGGTTCGAGAAACTATTGGTAACACTTACCAATAAATCTCAGCAACCCTGAGCAGGGATTTCCTGTTATGGCCAATCGAGCATAGCGCAACATCAACTCCCAATACCTGTGAAAGACAAAACCCCTCCTATCGCTCATTACCTCCATGTGACTCGGGACTGTACCCAAAAACCACCTTTTTGCACAATCTCTTGACCGTGGTATGGTGGAAATCAAAGCACAGTGGGAATTACACAAGACTCTATGACGATCTCGGGTCTACAGACTAACATGTACCAGTGTCACCAGAGAACTGCTATTCGACGATAGGTATAATACCATCTAGGAGTTCTCGGCGAGTCCGTCCAGTGTACCCAGTTTCCACTGAGCACCCGTATACCTTCTATGATGTCAAACATCAATGGATATGGAATCATCCATCACCCATCTCATGGGTCGAGAAGCGCATACGCTAGTCTACTCTGGATTATCGATTCCCTGTCTCGATACTCCCACGAGTAGGAACATTTGAAGGATATACTTATCGACTATCCTGTCCCCACTAGTATGATCTGCATCATAATCCTCGTAGTCAAGTACTCATCCTAAAGGCGTTATCAACATGTAATAGAGAGACAATAAGTGTACATGTTAAGATAAAGTGCAACCAGATAGCATACTATCATGTCGAGAAAGAAAGTCTTCCCTATATATGTCCAAGCATCCACTATAATATACATCGCATATACAGTAATCGCCTCTAGGGACATATAACTAACAATCTTCCACTTGCACTAAGGCCATCTGTTGTAGTATCCAATACCCAACAATATAGCAGTGGTTGTAGTATCCCATACTCAACCATCCCATAAAAGTCTCTCGAGGGATAAGACCTTTGTGAGTGGATCCGCTGTGTTATCCTTCGTGTTTACTCTCCTGACCTCGATCCCTTGAAGATCAACCATCTCCCTGATCAGGTGATACTTGCCTCAGAATATGTCTGGAACGCTGATGGGACCTTCGTTCCTAGGCCAAATCCACAACTCCATTGTTGTCACAATAACACTTATTGGATGCTCAATGGTAGGAACCTTGTTCATCTCATGAACAAGAAATGCCCAGACAGCCACTTTGGCAGCATCATTGGTAGCAATGTATTCAGCCTTTATCGTCTAGTATTTCACGGTATCTAGCATGGAACTCTTACAACATACCGTCACTGCACTGAGGGTAAAGATTATGCCTGTGACTGACTCTCAGTCGACCTTATCACTCTGGAAGCTAGAACCAAGAACTTTCTTTTAGTGCTTCTTAAGTACTTAAGAATGTCCTCTACAGCTGTCCAGTGATTCTCCCAAGATCCGATTGATTCCTGATCACTACACCTAATGAGTCATCTATATCTGGTGTGGTACATAACATTGCATACTCTTATAAAGCTTACTGCCGAAGCATAGGGTATCCCTTGCACGCGAGCTCTCTTCAAATCAGTCTCGAGAGACATCTTTTTGGAGAGAGTGATCCATGAGTAAGTGGGCGAACCACCATGCTTAGAATCGTCCATACTAAACCCCTTTAGTATAGTGTTAATGTACCTGGATTCGGGACACTCCCAATATCCACTTAGATCTACCACCATAAATCATTATTCACAAGATGTAACAGGTATCATCCAAATCTTCCTTTGAGAATCCTCGTGATAAGAGGAGCTTGACCAAGTGTAGCATAGGAAACCATTTCCTATCAAGAGTATCTCATCAACGTACAATACGTGGAAGAAAACCTCGCTCTCTATAACCTTCTTTTATATAGAAGGTTCATCTACCTCTTTGATGAAATCAAACTCTTTGACTGTCATATCAAAACACATGTTCCAACTTCGCGATGCTTGTATTGATCCTGATGGTCTTAAGCATAGTTTTGAAAGTCTCAACTTTTCCATTTACACCAATAATCTTCTCAAAATCCATTTGCTCCCAATGGGTTTTACTTTGTTGGTGTATATGGATTCCATCTCAGATCGCATAGTATCCATCCATTTCACAGAGTTGCCACTCATGATGGCCTGCCTGAACCTAGTTGGGTCATCATCTCATGATGCAATCCTCGCTCCCACTGTCACCGAGAAGACCATAGTATCTCTCAAGTGGATGAGGAACCCTACCAGATTCGCGGAGAGCCTGAGGTTCATTGGAAACTATTGAATCTTTTGGTTCTACCAAATCATCAGCTGTTAGTTTTTCTAGCTAGAACAGCTTCCAGTTCTACCCCATGACCACTAATTTCTTCACAAGAAATTCCTTTTCTAAAAAGGTAACATGCTGAGAAACAAAACACCTTTTGCTCCTCAGAGTAGTAGAAGATATTCCCTCGCAAATGTTCGGGATATCCTAACAAACTTGTACATATTTGACCTTGCCTCAAGCTTGTCCGGATTCTTCCTTTCAACATAGGCCGGACAACCCCATATCTTAACTCATTTAAGACATGGTCTCTTCCCACACTATATCTCATATGTAGTGATAGGCCCTGATTTGGACAAAACCTCATTCAATAGGTATGCAGCTTCTCAAGTGCATAACACCCAAAAGGAAATAGGTAACTCAGCAGTACTCATCATAGAGTGCGCCATATCTCATAGGGTGCGATACCTCCGCCCCGATACACCGTAATGATATGGTGTATACGAAGGAGTAAACTGGGAGAGAATCTCATTCTCCTTTTAGAAACTCCAGGAACTCCATGCATAAGTATTCACCTCCTCGATCACATCGAAGGACTTAATACTTTTACCCGTCTTATTCTTTAACTTCAAGCTTAGATTCCTTGAATTTCTCAAAAGTTTCAGACTTGTGTTTCAACAGGAACATGTCTCCGAATCCTGAGAAATAGTCAATGAATATAACGAAGTACAAAGAACTAACGTCAGCATTTGTAGACTTAGGACCGTATGCATCATCATACATTCATCCAAAGAGTTCACTAACTCTTTCTTTGTTTCCAGTAAACGGAGTATTGGTCATATTACCTTTGAGAAAAGACTGGCAAATATCATAAGATGAAAATTCGAACAGATTCTCATTTTCATCCTTATGTAACTTAGCCGGTCGTGTCGCATTGATATGACCTAGTCTACAATGACTAAAGAAGGATTCGTTCATTTCTGAACTAGTCCTCTTGTGTGTGTTCTAGATACTTTGAACTGTGGTTTGATTTAGAACGTATATGCTATTATATAACGTGCCTGAACGAATCAACTCTTGATTCGGGAAAATGTTCACAACATTATTCTCTGATACAGAATTATATCCTTCTTTAACTCATTAAAGAAACCGATGTAATGTTGTATATCAGGTTCGGTATTTAATAACATTTGTTCCGAATCAATGTATCTAATACAAAGTGAAATCTGCCAACAAACTTGGCTGCAACAATTGCACCATTCTCTAACACTTAGAGCATATCACCCATTCTCAGTTCTCTACCTTTCTGTAGCCCATGTAACTCTTACATATGTGGGATCCTTATGCGGTATCTCATACCTAGGACGTAGAGGATACTGAGAAACAGTTCTCGGTAATGAACACACCCGAAGAAGATGCATCAACATGCACTTTCTTCGATTGGGTGGCATGGGAATCCGGATATTCCCCTATTTCCTGCTCAGACTTATAACAATTATAAGAAAGAACGGAACCAACGTTCCTTAGCTCAGTATAATAAGCAGGTTCGGTCAATGCAACAATATTATTATCTTGATTAAGGCGTGACATGGTCGCTACCAGGAGAGAGAGAGAAGAAAACACTCTGCGTGCGCTCTTGCAAGATTAGATTGGTTATTAATTTATCTAATCAGGATGGCTCCCACTGTTTTAGTCAAATCTTCCTTCAAACCCTAAAAGGTAAGACTAGCCGGATTAATTACACCCTACAAGTTCGCCAATCTTTCGGCTAGCCAGTTTCAGTACTTTGAGGTAGGTTCCCAGTGCTTTCACACGGACCTAATTAAAATAAACCTCATTTTCCCAGGGGCGTAACCCCGTTAACACCTTTCTAGACGCCTACTTGATCGGCTAATTGAAATGTGTAAAACTCTCCCAGGAGTAACTCTTACTCGCAGTGGGTATCGGGATCCAACTATCTCATGGTATGCAATCTCATTGCAAATTTCAACACTTGAAATTCCCGATAATATTTTACCCCTAGCGTCATATGACCTTGACGTAGGCCAACAAACCATAGCCCGCTAGTCAAGTTCAACCCGTACATTTCCTGATTGAATTAAACCCACCCGCACGACCCTTGACGTAAGCCAACAAAGCCGCACGACTACCCTAATCCAATCGCATCGTATGCTGCAGATAAGCACTAGTCAGCTACCGCACATTACGCCTTGACGCAGGCCAACAAACGTAGCACGAATACTAAGTAGTACTTATCTGAAATGACGGAGGGCTACGACAGGTTTTTAAGAAAATCTTTTGCGTAATGAACTTGATATCGTTGTAGAATCGAGTGAATTTTAAAAGGAGTGTTTTTGAGGCTTTTACTAGTTTTGCTAAAGAGGTCACTCCCGGTGAAGAGATCTCGACTCTTTCCTTATCGAATAAGGTGCAGGATATTTCACAAATATCACTATGTAAAGCAAAAACCATAAAAGCAATCAAAATACAAACCGAGTTTGTAGCATCTGCTAGTTTCACTAAAAAGGTCACTCCCTGTGAAGGGATCTCGGCTCTTTCCTTATCGAATAAGGTGCTGGATATTCTACAAGGAATACCGCTATGCAAAGCAAGAACTAGAGCTACCAGTTTTTATTTTAAACAAGTTTCTACAACATCTTTAGGATTCTTTTTCTTTTTATTTCATTAATCTCATTAATGAAGTCCCATCAATATATGCTTCCTAAGCATCACATATGAAACGAAAGCGGCAATATTAATTATATCTCATATATATAATATAGGCATTCGTCTGAACATATCACAATGATCACATCACAGAGCAGCAGAAGATAACATATGAAATATTGGATATACTAGGATTTCTGTGTTTTAATTTAAGCCGGTATAAAACACGGATTCCACGGTCGCGATGAATAGCCAAACCCACATCCCTAGACCCCTACGAGAGCGTCAAGCAACCCTACCAATTCTAGAGTTTGGTGACCTGGTCTCAACTCCTTGAGATGGTCTCCCACTGGACCTTAGAACCCGGTTACTTGTGCTCCCCGCCTTGGGTCTATCCTAATGTGAAAAAGTAAATAATATACATCAATGGTGACATCATCCTCAACCCGGAAGTGCCCCAATAAAAGAATATTACATACAAGCTTTTACATAAATGAAAATGAAAAAAACTCTCATCTCACATTAAAAAAAAACGGCTATTCAGAACACGACGATGCAATACAACATATCACAGCAACACATAAGATCACATGTCATCAATGTAAGTAAATATGTGTATCCCAATTGCCGTTGACATATAGCACTGAAACCGGCAATACACCACATATTACACTTACGGTCGCAGAAAAGAAAGTGAAAACTACAACAGTTGGAATCCGCAACCACCTTAGACATCATAAACCCATTGTATCACATATCATGGATTTCATACCTAACCAAATGAATTTCTTAGACATCGCATGCCTAACAATTATAAACCCCTCATTTTAGTCTCGATATTGAAAACACTTTCCAATAACCTGTCGGGTAATTCAACAAGATTCCCGATAACCTGATCGAATGCACGTCGGAAACTTTAGTAGACGGCCGCACCCCCCGGTACCGTCGACGAAGTGCACTAAGGCGGAACACCGCTTCTGCGAGCACCCGAACGGATGCTTTTGGCGACGGGGTTCTCCTACATTCACTTGGTCGGGGCTATGGGGCGTAGCTATCTAATAAGGTTGTCCGGCGAATATCCGCGTACACTACGTAATTGCGACGGACTTTTGATCAACATCAAAATCCCATGGCAACCGATCAAATGAGACTAAACGGCTAGATTCATAAAATTCAAACTGGTTATCTCATAACCAATTCTGTGGATTCCAAATATTGTATCACAATCACAGATAGCTAGGCGAAATTAGATAATTCGATCGATGCAAAGAATTCCGAAAAATTCCTAAAGAGCTCAACACTTGAGCACAGTTAAAGTTAACCAGAGACATGCCACAGCACCTACGGACCAACAGCTGAAGGGCCCGACCCAAGCCTCTCAAGTGGCGCCGCGGATCCGCGGTCACTAGGATGAGTTAGGGTTTCGTTCTTCAGGTGTGTCCATAGAATTCCCTGCATGATTTTCTGAGTATCTTTAAAATGGAAAAATCCAACTTTTTGAAAAATTTCCAGAGATGAGGTATAATCGGGTTTTCGGAGTTTCGATCAGACTTTAAATTTCATCTAGACAACGCCTAATACTCTAGCTTGGCTCTGATACCACTGTAGGGTTAGCTTAGCACCTTAGCAAAGTTTTGGTAAGCATCAATCATACTACTTTAAAAAATTTAGGGTGCTAAACAAACCAACCAAGTAATTGAACTAGAGAATTAGGGTTAAATATGATATGTAAACTCTTTACATTTAAGTGAACAAGAAATACAACCTTTGTAGAGCGGTCCTTCACTTCAATAGCTCCGTGTAGTAGTCCCTTCGCTGCGATCATGAACTCTCGGACTCTAGAGAGGCTCCACAAGATGTACGGAAAAAGCATGCTTCGAAGTCTTCTAGGCCGAAAATGATCTACATCGAGGAGACACTAGCTCATGCTATCTCTTCACTAATGGTGATATTAGTGAAGCAAACACCCTAAATTAAATGACAAGTAGTAGAGGATGATGAAGTAGGAAGTGGGCTCTCTTTAGTTTTAATTTTCTCACAAGATTTCATCACTTAGAAAAAACTAGCAAGTTTTTTCTCTTGAAGAAGAAGAAGAAAAAGTGATGAAGTAAATGAATGAGAGAGTGAGGTTAGAATTGCAACCATGGGTGAGTTAGTGTCATGCCTAACTCATGTAGAGAATAAACCATAGCTATGAGTTAAGGGTTGGGTTAATAAATATCTTAAGCAAGACAAACAATTGGACTTAGTCAATGGTTATCAAGCCTCCACAAATATCAACCATGACAAATTCTAAATGTTTGAATTTGCTTGAAATAAATATAAACCCTAACTTAAACCTAGCATGGTATGAGTCTCATACATACATGTTGCAAGTGTAACCTAACATGACACAACAATATATATCACATATATATTTTGTATGCAATAAGAAAACAATACATTTAACATATATCACATATATATCAATGTATCATAAGTGAGAAAAATAATTACTTAAGTGAGCTAATATTAGTTAATGTAATTTAATATATCAAATATATAATTCTACATTAAATTATTAAATCAACACTTGATTTAATAATCCGGCAATATAACATATAACCGACTAATATCAAATGTAACAACTTATCGATTCAACACTTGATCCGATAACTTGGCTATATCTCATATAACCGACCAATGTCATAAGTCGCGAGAATAGAATGCGGCATCACATACACGCGTTAATCTCGGTCCCGTGCATATCACATATGTGCACCTACTCCGTTTCGCATGAACCAGGAAACCTCAGTGTAGGACTCTAAAGACTCATCAATACGCCAGCAGTAGGTGATAATCATATCAAACACCCACAAGCCGCAAGCGGTCTGCTAAACGTAACGGCCATCCGGGTATTAAGCTATCATAAGATCAACAAGCAAGCCTGCTCGTACTCCTGCGAATCCAATCAGTAACACTACCGTACAGTCCGGTCTCTTCGTCTGATATGTCGTATATCAACAGCCTGGGGGTGGTATAACGTCAGACCCTAATAGCCTGATAAGTCATGCCGATGCAAGGTCCATAACGGTTTGAGAAACTACTGGTAACACTTACCAATAAATCTCAGCAACCCTGGTCATGGATTTCCTGTTATGGCCAATCGAGCATAGCGCAACATCAACTCCCAATACCGAAAGAGACGAAACCCCTCCTATCGCTCATTGCCTCCATATGACTCGGGACTGTACCCAAAAACCTCCTTTTTGCAAGATTTCTTGACCGTGGTATGGTGGAAATCAAAGCACAGTGGGAATCACACAAGACTCTATGACGATCTCGGGTCTACAGACTAATATGTACCAGTGTCACCAGAGAACTGCTATCTGACGATAGGTATAATACCATCTAGGAGTTCTCGGCGAGTCCGTCCAGTGTACCCAGTCTCCACTGAGCACCCGTATACCTTCTCTAATATCAAACACCAATAGATATGGGATCATCCATCGCCCATCTCATGGGTCGAGAAGCGCATATGCTAGTCTATTCTGGAGTATCGATGCCCTGTCTCGATACTCCCACGACTAGGAACATTTGAAGGATGTACTTATCGACTACCATGTCCCCACTAGTATGATCTACATCATAATCTTAGTAGTCAAGTACTCATCCTAAGGGCTTTATCAACATGTAATAGAGAGACAATAAGTGTAAATGTTAAGATAAAGTGCAACCAGATAGAATACTATCATGTCGAGCAAGAAAGTCTTCCCTATATATGTCCAAGCATCCACTACAATATACATCGCATGTACAGTAATGGCCTCTACAGCATACATATAACTAACAGTCTATTATGGCTGAAGCACAATACAGCTGCAATTACTGGGATTATATCCAGGACTTTAATAATTTTTTATATTATGAGAATCCAAGCTGAAAACATTCATGGTTCATAAAAATCTGCCCTGAAGTAATAAAATCAGGAATATCAAATTGGTTTTTACTATGGTGAATAAAATTTAGAGCAGAATTAAAGATGCTACCATCTGTAATACAAGAATTTTTTATTTCATGGATCAAATTGCATCCAGAGTTCCATAATACAGAGGAACATATGTTCATAGAAGGAGAAAGTACTCTTCATTAATTTATAGAGAATGACATTCCCTACATATTCAACTGGACATAAGCCACTGGGTTCAATGAACATAATATTTCATTGCTCACCAGAAAATTTTTAATAAAATGGTGGCCAGGAATAAAGGAGGAAGAAAAAATAGCTGAAATTAAAGCACCTATTAAAAACAATAACAACATCCTAGATAAAAGGATGAACGAGAAACTAGCTACAAACAACTGACAGCAGAGATTAAAACGTTCCTTCCAGAGGAAGATTCCGAACATTTCAGAAGAAGACCTTATGAAGAAATGCTTGGAATACATGAAGAAACAATTTGAACAAACGTTTGATAACTGCGCTAATATTTCAGCATCATCCTCTAAGACAAATAAGTTATTTGATATGAGGTAGAAAAATGAACTTTTTTCAGAAGCCGATGAAAACATGGAAACGATATATCAAATTTAGGAGGATATCATGGGATGTGATAAAGAGACAAGCGATAAAATAAAAGGTAAAGGGCCAGAAAAATAAAATAAGGCCCAAAAGGAAATTGTTAATAATAAAGATTCCTTACTATCCACCAAAAAATTGATCAACTGCAGCAACGCCAGCACACGACTTTGGTGGGACCCATGCTCTCAATAATTCAGAAGACGATAAAGGAATCTTAAAGGAAGCAATTAATCACCTTTACCTTTAATAAAGAAAGCACTCCGGGAATAATAATTCCTCATGACACAAGCAATGATGCAAGCATTAATAAAAGAGAGAAGAACCCAGAAGGCTTTCCCCTCTATAAAAGAAAATGCCGATCCTCAGTTCAGGACACGCTCATCTATCTATCTCTCTCTCTCTTATTGTATCTCCTCTCTTCCTTATATAATATAGTCAGTCCTCCTAATAAATAAAGATTTGCCTGGTTTTCGCATTCTTAGTCTTTAGCATTGTAAGTAATCCGTCCTTGATCATTTTCGATCCTTAAAATCTGCCCATGATCCTTTTCAATCCTTAAAATCTGGTATCAGAGCCATGATTGGCAAACTTTTTTCTTCCTGGAGTGATCAATATTTAGTTTAAAAATTTATAATTTTTCCCTAAGATATGTAGACTTGGGTTTTCATTTGTTGTTTATTTTTTAATACTTCAAGGTTAGATGTATCTGATTATGGCTCCTGTAATACCTTTCGAGCAGGAATTTAGTAGGATTAAAAGGTGTAGCCCTTCACAGGGAAAGCTTTTCTTTTGAAAACCAAGAAATTAAAAGAATAAATATTTACTCTTAAATTATTTTATTTTTTATTTACTCATGGAACAACACAGGGAGTTCCATCTTAGCCAGATATTGGCATTTATATAGTAGCCCGTAAATCATTGACGGCCGTATGGGTAAAAACTAAGTTTTAATAATTCTTGAGTATAACTCATCTGAAAATCTTTAAGATTACGTATTATAGAAAAATATCATTCATTTTTAGCTAATTTATTCGGAATTTTGGGTAGAATTTTTTATGAGTATATCAGCACCATCCTCTGCTATTTCTACTAAATTAGCTCATAATAAGAGCAAGCATGTTAAAAATGCTAATTTAATAGAATATCTCTGAGATGAGAAACAGCTTACTAAGTGGACTATTTCTAATATTTCACTTAAAGAGATTTATAATTTCGGAACGTTTGATTTCTCGTCCAGACTTTCTATCAAGAGTATGGAGAAAACTCTTCCTATTGATAGCACATAACAAACTATACAACTCCTTTCAGAAAAAGATATGTTTAGATTTGAGAAGTTTTACAAGTACCTTCATATAGGACTTATTTAAGTGGCTTTTATGCCTCTGACCTTACAAGGTCACAATTTTTCTATCCTTACTTTTCTTAGAGATGCTGATGTCTCGATTGGATACCTTTCTTAATAGAAATTATGCAGACTAGCCTATGTCATGGGCCAGTCTATTTTGATATTTATTCAAATCTGATTTTGTTTTTAACTGACCCAAATATATTTGAGGCAGTTATCTTAAATCTAAAGACAAGTGGATATAATTTTATGAAAAGATCTGAAACTATCTCGATAGTATACAGGATCCATTTCAAGGTTTTGACCACCATGGCTCCAAACATAAAAACCAAGACTGAAAGTGGTAAATCCACTTTGATTGAGACAAATTTACTGTTTTCAAGTATTGCGACTAATTGAGTCATCAAATAGGAAGAAATAGACTTTACAGAATTATGGATATTAACCTCATTCCTCCCAAACCTATAATAGACACTGAGGTTGATCAGATAATACAAACTGACGATGGTGAAATTGAAATAAAATTCAGTTTCAATAATATTACTAGAATTACAAGTAATCGGTCTATAGCCAGTACTTCTTGACTTGATCAAGGAAGAAGATCATACCCCAAATCAACCTCTAGATAGAAATCTGAAAAAGAGGTTCGTGGTATTAATATTTCTAAGATGTCTATTTCTCATCCAATTTATGAGAAAAATAATAAAACTTCTCGTACCTCATCAGAGATAAGTTTTCATATATAAGGAATTTTTATAGATCTTACCCCTAACAGTTCGATCAGAAAATTCCTTAATAAGGAATTTATGAAAAAGAAACATATAGTTTTTAGAAACTAGTTTGCAAAATCATTTTCTGAAGAACAGTGATATTTTTATAAAGATGAATTTTATAAACATGTTAAGAAAAAACAATGTATTATTTACTTTGTTGATTGGTTCCTAGAATATTTTATTAGAGAAAAAAATAGCAATATTAATATTCTTGAAGAACATTATAAACAATAGTCTACCGCAAGTGGTAAGACTGTCTCCATGTGAATCTCTAAGGTTATCTGGAGTTTCTACCTCTAATTTAGAGGGGTCGGCTTTTATAAAGCCTATGATTGATGATAGAATGGAGAATACGCTTAATGAACCTTAGAAAGTCTTTAAGTAAAACAATTTTATGAATGTTTATATTCAAATAATAGGTCAGCAATCGACAAGGATAGAATCTACCCTAGAAAGCCTGATTAATAAACTGCAGGCGCTTGCTGTAGTAGAAACACCTAATATAATCAAGCCAGCGAGCACTACTAACTATGTTCTTATTAAACCATCTGTAGATATATTTGGATTTAAATTATCCAAAAATAAAATTATATCTTCAGATATAATAGCAACCCTCGAAGATAAGTTTAGCAATGCTAAACTTTATATTCTTGAAAGAGAACCTTCTGAAATATCAGAAGATGAGACTGACTGTGACCTTGAAAGTAATATCTCTGAGCCTCAGATTAATATTTATGAAATCCAGAATGCCTTTGAAGAGGCAAATGTTAATGCTATCAAGTATCCCAAAAGAGCTCTCGATAAGCATTATTATAAGAGACTAACCCCTATGGATGTTCTCTAGGAGGAAAATGAGGCAGTTATAAAGAATTCATTTTCAGGAAAGACCATTTATGAATGTAATATTAATGGATAGGAAGATAAGCAAATCCAAGATACTTTACATCGAATGATGATGTATGCTACGGTTACTGAACATCGTGGTAATACAGATACTAATGTAGCAAGATTTATCTCGTGTGAATTCACAGGGATATTAAAAGGATGGTAGGATCATTTTCTTACTCCCGTCCAAAAGGGTGAAATTTTTAGTGCAGTAAAACTTAAGAATAATACTTAAGTTGCAGATTCGTTGTACATCCTGATTCTTACAATCCTAAATCATTTTACAGGGGATGTAAGTAATCAAGCAGAAAAAGTTAGGACATTACTTCAGAATTTAAGATGTCCAATTTTAACTCATTTCAGATGGTACAAAGATACCTTTTTATCCAGAGTTATGCAATTAGAAAATGCAAACAACTCTCATTGGAAAGCCAAATTTATAGATGGCTTGCCTAATCTTTTTGCAGAAAAGGTTCGTAAAAATATAAGGAATAATAAAGAAGGAATTATTCCGTATAACACATATGCTTATGGTCGCTTAATAAGTACATGTGTTGAAGAAGGATTAACTTTATGTAATGACATAAAGTTAAAAAAAATCAATTGAAAGAACAGAAATTGATCGGCAGAAAGGAATTGGGTGAATTTTGTAGCCAATTCGCTATGGATGCCCCTCTCAAACAAAAGAAATGAGGGAAGAGAGGAAAGAAAAAAGTGTTTAACTCTAATATTTTCTATAAAAGGAAAAAGAAGTACCATCCTCCAAAGAGATTCAAAAAAATAAAGCCTAATAAAAGGCAATTTGACAAGTCTAAATCAAAGATGCCATCTGTTATAAGTATGGAAATGTTGGTCTTTTTGCCAACAAATATTATATAAAAAAGAAGATCAATGAGGTCGAATATGAAGGATTAAGAAAATCCTTATATAAGATTATGATCGATTCCTCAGAATCAGAAAAGTCTGATTCTTATTCTATATTCTCTTCAGATAGTGAAGATGAGCCAGAATTCTCTAACAGATACTCTAATAGTGTTGCAATATCAACAAAAATAAGAATTATTGGAAAGCTATTGTTGATATGAATGGCCTGAGTATCAATGTTATTAATAAAGATGATAAAAGGAATATTCTAAAAATCATAGAAGATAATAATATTGAACCATAATTGAAGTCTAAGTTGGTTGAAGTTCTTCTAAAAGAAGAAAAGGAGGGATCTCCTATACCAGAGAATATTTATAGACTCATTTAAATTTTTAAGCGGCAACAGCAAAGTGAAATTAAGCCTGTTACGCTACAAGAATTACGAAAAGAGCTTAATAATTGTTAGATATAGTGCCCTCAAGGAAATTATTGTAATTGCAGGAACACATTTATGATAATTGAAGGAGGACCTATACAGGTAGAACAATCTTACTTGAAATAATAGTATGCTATCTGATTTGTCTTTATCATTGATGTGTATACGTTTTACTTGTTATTATGTGTCGCTAATACATAATGATAAAACCCGTAGGATTCTTACTTGACTACGAGTATTATGATGGCAATCATATATGTGAGAGCTGGATAGTCTATAAGCACATCCTTAAATGTCCCTAGTAGTAGGAGTATCGAGACTGTGCATCGATACTCCAGAGTAAACTAGTGTATACATTTTGAAACCCCGACGAGGGACAGTGGCCGGTCTCACAAGCCATTGGTGTTGTATCACTTGAGATAGTATACAGGTGCTCACTGGAGGTGAGTACACTAGACGGACTCATCGAGAACTTCTAGATGGTATTATATTTATCGTTAGATAGAAGTTCTCTAGTGGCATGAGTATATGTTAGTCTTTTGACCTGAGATCGTCATTTTTCTCGTGTGAGTTCCTACTGTACTTTGATTACTACCCTACCATGACTCAAAGGAGTTGTGCAAAATAGGTTTTAGTTGGGTATAGTCCCGAGCCACATGGAGGCAGTGAATGATTGTCGGGGATCCGTCTCTCCTGGTATTAGGAGTCAATATTGTGCTGTGTTCGGTTGGTCATCACCCTAAATCCGTGGCCACGGTGGTTGAGATTTACTGATAGGAGTTCAATAGTTACTCGGTTGGTGATGAGCTTGACTCTTGCACGACTTATCGGATTATTAGGGATCTGGCGTTTTCCACCCCCTAAACTTGGTATGCGATACTCTTAGACGAAGAGACCGGACTGTACGGAGATTGTCACATTCAGGCTCAGTAGTGTACAGACGGACTTGATAATCGACCTCCCTTTCGGCTTATACCTGGGTAGCCGTTACGTACAGCTAGTGTCGCTGATGTGCTTGTGGTTATAGATTTATCCAGTAATCACTGCCAGCGTATTGTTCAGTATTTAGAGTCTCACACAGAGGGTTTTTCTGGTTCAGACGATATGATGTAGATGACATATGTTGGTATATACAGGTGTCCGATTAAATATGTATATAGGCTATACGAACTTTAATCGGACGGTTGATAATATCAGCGGCTTAGGATTAAGCCGGATTATTAAATCCGGTTTTGATTTAATAATTTATATATGTATTTTTAATATATATATTCTAGTATTATTTTTCACTATTCATTTTCTTTCTCTTGTTTATTCGTATTTTTATATGGATATGCGTATATGTATTTCGATACATATACCGGGTTGTATTCCGTATTTATACGAAAATACTTCTAGAAGAATGATATCTCATCATATGATTTTCTTTTTAGAAAATCATTTGCAAATGAGCTGGAAGGTGAGGTGGCATTGAGCATGGTTGTAGACATGTATAACCCATTTTTTATTATCACCCAAAAATCTAATAGTTGTTTGAAACAACTTCATCTTAGGGGCTGATATAACTAAGCCATTTTTATAGCAGGATATTTAAACACATTGAGGTGTTTAAAATGTTGATCTATATTATCGGAAAAGATCAAAATAACATCAATGCAGGAAAGTATAAATTCCGTGTATGGATTAAAGATGGAGTTGTTTCAAACAACAATTAGATTTTTGGGTCATAATATTCACAATGGTACTATTATACCAATTGATTGAAGCATTGAATTTTCTTCTAAATTTCAGATGTTATTACTGATGTTAAGCAGCTACAAAGATTTTTGGGCGCTTTAAACTATGTTGCGGATCATTATAAAGATCTTGTTGGCTATAATGCCCTCAAGTCAATTATTGTAATCGTAGGCAAGCGATTATGATGATTGAGAGAGGACCTATACGGGTAGAACAGTCTTACTCGAGATGATAATATACTATGTGGTTCATCTCTATCATCATGTACATATATAATATAGTATTATGGATCATTATTACATGTTGATAGAGCCCATAGGATTCTTGTTTGACTACCAGTGTTATTGTGGCGATCACACTTGTGAGAACTGGGTAGTCTATAAGCAAATCCTTAAATGTCCCTAATAGTATGAATATTGAGGCTGGGCATTGATATTCCAGAGTAGACTAGTGTAATCGTTTCTTGACCCCGACGAGGGGCGATGGCCGGTCTTACAGTCATTGGTGTCAGTTAGTCACCAAATATAGTATATAGGTGCTCACTGGAGGTGAGTACACTGGAAGGACTCACCGGGAACATGCTATATGATATTATACCTATCGTCGGATAGAAGTTCTCAAGTGACATAAGTACGGATTAGTTTGTTTACTTGAGACCGTCATTTTTCTCGTGTGAGTTCCCACTGTGCTTTGATTACTACTCTACCACGGCTCAAAAGAGTCGTGCAAACAGGTTTTAGTTGGGTAAAGTCCCGAGCCACATGGAGGCAGTGAGCGGACTGTCGGGGATTTTTCTCTCCCGGTATTAGGGGTAGATGTCGCATTGTGCATGGGTGGCCATCACCGGAAATCCTTGGCCAAGATGGATGAGAATTACTGATTTGGATCAGTAGTTTCTCAGTGGGTGATATGCTTCACAACGACATGAATTATCGCGTTATTAGGGGTCTGACTTTATCCACCCCGTAGATTCGGTATGCGATACTCTTAAACGAACAGACCGAACTGTACGGAGATTTTCACAGACAGGCTCAGTAGGGGTACAGATGAGTTTGCTCGTCGGCCTTTCTTTCGTTCAATACCTGGGTAGCCGTTACGTATAACTAGAGTCGCTGACGTGCTTGTAGTTAAACCCACTTCTAGCGTATTGACGAGTCTTTAGAGTCCAACACGAAGGGTTTTCCTGGTTCAGGCAAAATGATGTAGTGGCCGTATATTGATACATGCAGGGTTCCGATTTGGTGTGTGTGCTAGCCACACGGACTTTAAATCGGGTGGATGATAATACTAGTCGGCTTAGGATTAAGCCGGATTATTAAATCAAGTTTTGATTTAATAATTTATATATATATATATATATATATATATATTTCAATATGTATATTCTAGTATTATGTTCATTGTATTTTTCTATTTGTTGGGTATTCGTATTTTGATACAAATACGGACATGTATTTACGGGGACGTATTCTTGTATTTATATAAGAATACTTCTAGAAGGAGGACACCTCATTTCAAGGAATTTATTTTTAAAGAAATTATGAAATGAGGTGAAGGAGAGAAATGGTGGAAGGTATGGGAAAATGAATGGTTAATTCATTTGCTCATACTGTTCAAGCATTAGTGCAATTTTTGTTAGGAATATGTATGCCCTAGAGGCCATTATTGATGATATAATGGATGCTTGGACATATATATAGAGGATTTTCTTGCTCGACATGATAGTATGCTATCAGGTTACCTTTGCCTTAATATGTAGACTGGTATTTATACTGTCTGTCTCTTACATGTTGATAAAGCCCTTAGGATATGTACTTGACTACCAGGACTATGATGAGATCATACTAGTAGGGCCAGGGTGGTCCAAAAGTACATCCTTTAATCAGTTCCTAGTCGTGGGAAAATCGAGACTAGGGCATCGATATTCCAAAGTAGACTAGTGTGTACGTTACTTGTCCCTTAGAGGGTGATGGTTGATCCTACAACCATTGGTGTGTGACATCAAAGATCGTACACAGGTGCACATTGGAGAATGGATACACCGAACAGACTCGCCAAGGACTCCTATGTGGTAATATACCTATCATCAGATAGCAGTCATCTGGTGACACTGGTACATGTTAGTCTGTAGACCCGAGATCGTTATAGTGTCTTGTGTAGCTCCCACTGTGCTTTGATTTTCTCCCTACCACGCTCAAAGGAGATGTGCAATCAGGTGGATTTTGGGTACAGTCCCGAGTCTCATGGAGGCAATGAGCGATAGAAGGGGTTTCGTCTCTCCCGGTATTGGGGGTTGATGTTGCGCTATGCTCGATTAGCTATAACTGGAAGTCCCTGGCCAGGGCTGCTTATGAGATTTACTGATAAGTGTTATCAGTAGTTTCTCAACCCGTTATAGGCCAGACATCGACATGACTTATCACGTTACTGGGGTCTGACGTTTACTACCCCTAGACATGATATGCGACATATCAGACGAAGAGACCGGACTGTACGGTAGTGTTACTGATAGGCTTCATGGAGACTATGGACAAGCTTGCTTGTTGATCTTCATATCGTTCAATACCCGGGTAGCCGCTACATCCAGCTAGTACCGCTGACGGTTTGTAGGTGACTGATGTGATCATCACCTACTGCTGGCATATTGACGAGTCTTTAGAGTCCCATACAGAAGTTCCCTGGTTCAAGCGAAATGAAGTAGGACACATATGTGACATGTGTGTGGGCCTGATTAAATACGTGTATGTGATACCGTATTGTAATCCGGCAATTATCTGTTATCGGTTCGGTTATATGTGATATAACCAGATTGTCGAATCAAGTGTTGATTTAATAATGTGATATACATTATATGTGATATAATTATATCTTAACGAATATCATTAGCTCACTAATTATTCTTCATAATATATATATATATATAATAATGAAGCATGGCTTGATTTTCTATTTTTGAGAAAAATAGAAATGATGTGTAAATTGAGAGCATGGTTGTAAGCATGGGAGTTATATTTGTTTATTCATCTTGACTCACTATTCAAGCATGGTTGCAATTTTATATTGCAAAATTCCATGCTTGAATTAGTGGGGGTCAAGAGTTTCCATTCATTTTCTTTGCTCATTCTCAACACTTAGCCATTTTCTTGAGTTGATCCCATGGTTGCTCTCTAGCTTCTTCTTCTTCCTCTATTGTTATAGTTCAAGCTTCAACCCTCACATGTGATGTGAATCATGAAGCTTGAACACAAACTTGCGAGCTTTTAATATCCCCTACTTAACCATCCTACACTTGACTATAGATCGAGTGTAGCGTGTTTCCTACGCTAAAGAGTTTAGTGTAGAGGTGGCTTGAGTTGGAAGGACTTCGCGTGGATCATCTTCGGCACGAAGGTCATCGGAGGAAGCTCGTCCAAAGCCTCAAGTGGAGCCTAATGGAGTCGTGTGACTACTACATGGAGCATGTAAAGTGAAGGACTTGATCCTAAAGGGTATAACCTTCTTTCACTTTCTCTAGTTGTTCACATCATCAAACCACAACGTTAATATTCTAGCAAAGATCTTGTTTAGTCTAGCTTAGCACTACTAAAAATTAAAATTGGGAATGCTTGATACCACAAGAATCTCATGGTGGTGATAGGGTAGACTTTCTTGGTATCAGAGCCAAGCTAGAACATTAGGGTAGCTTATAGCAATATTAGAAATCCTCTATTTTTGTCACGCAAAACTGCCGATAAAAACCATTTCCAAAATGATGTTTTGAGTTGTTTGCACACCCCACGAGCTCACGGTTTGAACCGAGAAGCCGCGTGGTGAAGTGTGCGCACCTCGAGGAATCCCCGAGAGGGACCAAACGGCTGGGCCCACTCCCCAAGACCACTACAAGGTGGTCTTGGCAGTGGGGACCCGAAACTGCCCTACCATAGGCAATTTTGGGTCTGCCTCACCCCCTGGCCACCTCGGTTGGCCTCGGGGTTAGGGTATCCCCTCTAGGACCCCCATTCGATACTTAATTTTGTGATCTTCGCCTCTGCGAAAATTCGAGCTGGTTTCGAGTTCGTTTCGACTCCCGGATTGGCTTAAAACGATCGTTTTTAGAACTTTAGCTCACTGGACTTTTCAAAGTTTTGGAAAAATTGGTTTAGTTTGCTAATTGTTGCGGAATTCTAATGTCGCGGTTACTATACAAGCTTTGTGATGTGTGATACAATTATTAGAATCTGGATTAATTAGTTTTATGAAAACTAGTTAGTATATTGTAAAGCTAGCCGTTTAGTCTCAATTGATCGATTGCCACGAATTTTTGATTCGGATCAAAACTCCATCGCAATTGTGTATTATACGCGATCACTAAGTCGGGAATCTTGTTGAATTATCCGAAATCCAATTGAAATGAGTTTTAAATTTGAGACTAAAATGCAAATTTTATAAGTTAGGCATGAAATCCGGAATATGAGATATTCTGGGTTTATGATGTCTAAGGATAATGCGGATTCTAATTATTGTAGTTTTCTGTTTTCTTTTATGCGACCGTAAGTGTAATATGTGGGGTATCCCAATCTCGTTGTTATATGTCAACGAGGTTTAGGGGTACGCATATTTGCTTACATTGATGATATATGATATCATGTGTTGATGTTGATATGATTTATTGGATCGTCGTGAAAGAATAGCGGGGGGTTTTATGTGAGATGAGAGTTTTTATTTTCATCCATGTAAAATTTGTATGTAATATTCATTTATTGGGGCACTTCCGGGTTGAGGATGATGTCACCATTGTTCTATATTATTTACTTTTCCGCATTAGAATAGACCCAAGGCGGGGAGCACTAGTAACTGGGTTCTAGAGTCCAGTGGGAAACCATCTCAATGAGTTAAGACTGGGTCTCCTAACTCTAGAATTAGCAGGGTTACTTGTCGCTCTCGTAGAGATCTAGGGATGTGGGTTTGGCTATTCATCACGACCGTGGAATCCGTGCTTTACATTACTGGCTAAATTTAAAACACGGACATCCTAGTATATCCAATATTTCATATGTTGCTTCTCCTGCTTGATTCTGTGATGTTGATCATATAACTGCGTGAGACGATTGTACTATTATATATATGATATATAATAAACATTGCTTATGTTTTGCAACCGCGCTAGTCCAGCCCCTGCTCTGTCGGTAGTTAAGTAACCTAACGGTGCATGACGGGGCCCCGTGGCTAATGCGGATGGCATAAGCGTACGTTCTATTTTCGTTTCATTTTTCTGTAATGTTTAGGAAACATTAAATGATGGGACTTCATTAATGAGATTAATGAAAAGGAAGAAACCAAAATATATTGTAGAATCAAATTTTCAAAAAGGGTAGCTCTAGTTTTTGCTTTGCATAGTGGTATTCCTTGATGAATATCCAGCACCTCATTCGATGAGAGAAGAGCCGAGATCCCTTCACCGGGAGTGACCTATTTAGCGAAACTAGCAAATACTACAACCCATTCGATTTTGTCTTTTGACTGCTTCTCTAGGTCTTGCTTTGCACAGTATTATTCCTGAATATCCTGCACCTCATTCGATGAGGAAAGAGCCGAGATCCCTTTACCGGGAGTGGCCTCTTTAGCGAAACTAGCAAAAGCCTAAAAAACACTCCTTTTCAAAATCACTAGATTCTACAACGATATCAAGTTCATTACGCTCATGGTTTTCTTAAAAACCCGCGTAGCCCTCCGTCATTTCAGATAAGTACTATTTAGTATTCGTGCTATATTTGTTGGCCAGCATCAAGGCGTAGTGTGCGGTAGCTGATTAGTACTTATCTGCGGAATGAGATGCGATTGGATTAGGGTAGTCGTACGACTCTGTTGGCCAGCGTCAAGGGTCGTGCGGGTGGGTTTAATTCAATCAAGAAATGAACGGGTTGAACTTGACTAGCGGCCTATGATTTGTTGGCCAGCGTCAAGGTCATAGGAAGCTAGGAGTAAAACTCATTATCGGGAATTTCAAGTGTTGAAATTTGCAATGAGATTGCATACCTTCTATATGATAGTTGGATCCCGATACCCACTGCGAGTAAGAGTTACTCCTGCGAGAATTTTGCACTTTACAATTAGCTAATCCAGTAGGTGTCTAGAAAAGTGTCAACGGGGTTATGCCTCTATGGAAACAAGGTTTATTTTAATTAGGTCCGTACGAAAGCACGGGGAACCTCCCTCGGAGTACCGATATCTGCCTGGCCGAACGATTGGCGAACCTGGGTGTAATTAATCCCGGCTAATCTTACATTTTTGTGTTTGAAGGAAGATTTGATAAAAACAGTGGGAGTCATCCTGATTAGATAAAATAACCAATCTAATCTTGCAAAGAGCGCACGCAAAGAAATTATCCTTCTCTCTCTCCTGGTAGCAACCAATGAAATGCCTTAATCAAGATGATAATATCGATGTATTGACCGAACCTACTTATTATACTTTGCTGGGTTCCGCTCTATCTTATGATTGTCATAAGTCTGAGTAAGAAATAGGGGAATATTCGGATTCCCACGCCACCCAAACGAAGAAAAAGTATGTTGATGCATTGTCTTCGGGTGTGTTCGTAACCAAGAACTATTTCTCAGTTATCTCTACGCCCTGGGTATTGGATACCGAATCAGGATCCCATATATGTAATTTGTTACATGGGCTATAGACAGGTGGAGAACTGGGAAAAGGTGATATATCTCTAGTAGTAGAGATAGTGCAATTGTTGCAGCCAAAGCAGTTGGCAAATATCACCTAGTATTACCAATTGGTAATACATTGATTCTGAGCAACTGTTATTTCGTACCAATAATATTGTGAATATTTTCCTAGATCAAGTGTTGATTGGGTAAGGTACGTTGTATAACAGTGTACACGTTCTGAATCAAACTACAGTTCTAAACGTACAGAACATACACAAGAGGAACAGTTCAGAAATGAATGAAGTCTTCTTAAGGCATTATAGACTAGGTCATATCGATGAAACAAGACTAGCTAAAGTTCCATAAGGTGCATATTTGAATCCGTTCGAATTTATATCTTATGAAACTTGCCAGTCATGTCTCAAAGACTAGGTGACCAAATCTCCGTTTACTGGAAACGGAGAAAGAGCTACTGAACTCTTGGACAGATACATGGTGATGTATGCGGTCCTATGTCTACACATGCCAGGGTTGGTTCCGCGTACTTTATTGCATTCACCGATGTTCTCTCAAGATACGGACATGTGTTCTTGTTGAAACAAAAAACTGAATATTTTGATAATTTCAAGGAATACAAGTACGAAGAAGAGAACCAGATGGGTAAAGGTATTCAAATCCTTCGATATGATTAGGGAGAAGAATACTGGAGCACGGAATTCCGAGGCTATTTAAAAGAGAATAAGATTCTCTCTCATTTTACTCCTCCGTATAAACCACAGCACAACGGTATATCGGGATGGAGGATTCACACCCTATAAAATATAGTGCGCTCTATGATGAGTACTACTGAGTTACCTATTTCCTTTCAGGGACATGCACTTGAGAAGCTGCATACCTATTGAATAGAGTTCCGATCAAATCTGTTGCCTACCACATCATATGAGATATGGAATGGAAAGAGCCCATCTTTTAAACGAGTTAAGATATGGGGTTGTCCGGCCTATGTTAAAAAGCAAAATCTGGACAAGCTTGAGACAAGGTCAGTTTTGTGCAAGTTTGTAGGATATCCCAAACATTCGCGAGGGAATATCTTCTACCACACCGAGGAACAAAAGGTGTTTTGTTTCTCGACATGCCACCTTTTTAGAAAAGGAATTTCTTGTGGAAGAAATTAGTGGCGATGAGGTAGAACTGGAAGAAGTTCCAGCAAAGCAAACTATAACTGACGATTTGGTAGAACCGAAGGATTCAATAGTCCCCGATGAACCACAGCCACTCCGTTGATCTAGTTGGGTTCCTCATCCACCTGAGAGATACTGCGGTTTTCTCATAGACGGTGGGAGCGAGGATTGCATCATGGAGATGATGACCCAACTAGTTTCGAGTAGGCCATCACAAGTGGAGACTATGTGAAATGGCTAGATGCTATGCGATCTGAGATGGAATTCATGTACACCAACCAAGTATTGACTTTGGGAGTTGCTCCTAAAAGGGTAAAACCCATCGGGAGCAAGAGGATCTTTGAGAAAGATAATTTGGTGTAGATGGAAAAGTTGAGACTTTCAAAGCTATGCTTAAGTCTATGAGGATCCTACTTGCCATTGCTTTATACCATGACTACGAAATCTGGCAGACTGCACGTCAAAACCGCTTTTCTAAATGGTGATTTAGAAGAGAGCGTGTATAAAACTGCCAGAGGGCTTCGTAGACAGTGGGAGCAGCGGAAGCATGTGCAAGCTGCTTAAATCCATCTACGGGTTAAAGCAGGCATCACGGAGATGGAACATCTATTTTAATTAAGTTGTTAAAGAGTTTGACTTCATCAAAAAGGTAGATGAACCATGTATAAATAAGAAGGTTGTAGAGAGTATGGTTGTCTTCCTCGTATTGTACGCGGATGACATACTCTTGATAGGAAAGGGTGTTTCTATGCTACACTCGGTCAAGCACCTCTTATCACACAGATTCTCCATGAAAGATCTAACCGATGTCTCCTACATCCTGGTAATATAGATCAATAGAGATAAATATAAATGGATTTGGGATTGTCTCAATCCAGGTACATAGACACCATGCTAAAGGAGTTTAGTATCGATGATTCTAAGCGTGGTAATGTACCCTCTTGTTCAAGAATCACTCTCTCCAAAGAGATGTCTCTCGAGACTGATTTGGAGAGGGCTCGCATGCAAGGAATGCCCTATACTTTGGCAGACGGGTCAATCATGTATGCGATGTTATGTACCAGCTCAGATGTAGCTTACTCACTAGGTGTAGTGAGTAAGTATCGAAAAGATCTTTGGGAAAACCACTGGACAGCTGAAGAACATTCTTAAGTGTTTGAGAAGGACCAAAGAGATATTCTTGGTGTATGGTAACGGTGAACTCCAGATGGAGTCCTTTACCGATTCGAGCTTCTAGAGTGATAAGGACGACTGAAAGTCAGTCTTGGGTTTTGCCTTCACCCTCGGTGGAGGGACGGTATGTTGGAATGGTTCCAAGCTATATACCGTATTAGACTCGTTGATAGAGGCTAATTACATCACTACAAACGATGCTGCCAAAGAGATTGTATGGATGAAAAAGTTCATAGGATGAACTTGGTTCCTACCATTGGGCATCCAATACCTATGTATTAGGATGAAAATGGAGTTGTGACTTTGGCCTAGGAACCCCGGTCCCGTCAGCGATCCAGACATATTCTTAACTAGTATCACCTGATCAGGGAGATAGTTGATCTCCGGGAGATCAAGGTCAGGAGAGTTGACACAGAGGATAACACAGTAGATCCACTCACCGAGGCCTTCCCCTAGATGCTATTCAAGAGACTTTTGGGACGTTGGGTATGAGATACTACAACAACTGGCCTTAGTGCAAGTGGGAGATTGTTAGGAATATGTATGCCCTAGAAGCCATTATTGATGATATAGTGGATGCTTGGACATATATATAGAGGACTTTCTTGCTCAACATGATAGTATGCTATCAGGTTACCTTTATCTTAACATGTAGACTGGTATTTATAATGTCTGTCTCTTACATGTTGATAAAGCCCTTAGGATATGTACTTGACTACTGGAACTATGATGAGATCATATTAGTAGGCCAGGGTGGTCCAAAAGTACATCCTTTAATCAGTTCCTATTCGTGGGAATATCGAGACTAGGGCATCGATATTCCAAAGTAGACTAGTGTGTACGTTTCTTGTCCCTTAGAGGGCGATGGTTGATCCCACAACCATTGGTGTATGACATCAAAGATCGTACACATGTGCTCATTGGAGAATGGATACACCGAACGGACTTGCCGAGGATTCCTGTGTGGTAGTATACCTATCATCAGATAGCAGTCCTCTGGTGACACTGGTACAGGTTAGTCTGTAGACCCGAGATCGTCATAGAGTCTTGTGTGCCTACACTGTGCTTTGATTTCCTTCCTACCACGCTCAAAGGAGACGTGCAAACAGGTGGATTTTGGGTACATTCCCGAGTCGCATGGAAGCAATGAGCGATAGAAGGGGTTTCGGATCTCTCGGTATTAGGGGTTGATGTTGCGCTATGCTCGATTGGCTATAACTGAAAGTCCCTGGCCAGGGCTGCTTATTAGATTTACTGATAAGTGTTATTAGTAGTTTCTCAACCCATTATAGGCCAGACATCGGCATGACTTATCACGTTACTGGGGTCTGACATTTACCACCCCTAGACATGATATGCGACATATCAGACGAAGAGACCGGACTGTACGGTAATGTTACTAATAGGCTTCATGGAGACTATGGACAAGCTTGCTTGTTGATCTTCATATCGCTCAATACCCGGATAGCCGTTACGTCCAGCTAGTACCGCTGACGGTTTGTAGGTGACTGATGTGATCATCACCTACTGCTAGCGTATTGACGAGTTTTTAGAGTCCCACACAGAAGTTCCCTAATTCAAGCGAAACGAAGTAGGACACATATGTGATATGTGTGTGGACCTGATTAAATACGTGTATGTGATACCGTATTGTAATCTGGCAGTTATCTGTTATCGTTTCGGTTATATGTGATATAACCAGATTGTCGAATCAAGTGTTGATTTGATAATGTGATATACAGATATATGATATTAGTCGGTCATATGTGATATAACCGGATTATTAAATCAAGTGTTGATTTAATAATGTGATATACATTATATGTGATATAATTATATCTTAACTAATATCATTAGCTCACTAATTATTCTTCATAATATATATATATATGATATATATATATATATATATATATTAATATATATGATATATATATATAATGAAGCATGGCTTGATTTTCTATTTTTAAGAAAAATAGAAATGAGGTGTAAATTGAGAGCATAGTTGCAAGCATGGGAGTTATATTTGTTTATTCATCTTGACTCACTATTCAAGCATGGTTGCAATTTTATATTGCAAAATTCCATGCTTGAATGAGTGGGAGTCAAGAGTTACCATTCATTTTCTTTGCTCATTCTCAAAACTTAGCCATTTTCTTGAGTTGCTCCCATGGTTGCTCTCTAGCTTCTTCTTCTTCCTATATTGCTATTGTTCAAGCTTCAACCCTCACATGTGATGTGAATCATGAAGCTTGAACACAAACTTGTGAGCTTTTAACATCCCCTACTTCACCATCCTACACTTGACTAGCGATCGAGTGTAACGTGTTTCCTACGTAAAGAGTTTAGTGTAGAGGTAGCTTGAGTTGGAGGAACTTCGCGTGGATCATCTTCGGCACGAAGGTCATCGGAGGAAGCTCGTCTAAAACCTCAAGTGGAGCCTAGTGGAGTCGCGGGACTACTACATGGAGCATGTGAAGTGAAGGACTTGATCCTAAAAGGTATAGCCTTCTTTCACTTTCTCTAGTTGTTCACATCATCAAACCATAACCCTAATATTCTAGCAAAGATCTTGTTTAGTCTAGCTTAGCACTGCTAAAAATTATAAATTGGGCATGCTTGATGCCACAAGAACCTCATGGTGGTGCTAGAGTAGATTTTCAATTTTAAAATGGGGAAAATACTTTTAACAAAAGAAAATTGCATGCTTGAATTTGTAATAAGGTTTTATTCATTCAACCATTTAGCTTCTCTCTCCTCCATGGCTCCTCCTCCTTCTTCTTCTTAAATATCTTCTACCCTTTCATGAGTTGAGAATCATAAAGATAAAGAGAAAGAAAATGCTAGAACACTCACACAAATCACTAAGCATCCTAGGATCCTTAGTTACTTCATTAATGAAGTTGAAGCTTGAACTTGGTTCTCTCGGGTGGATCATCATCGGCTAAGGAAGACTGGCTTGCAAGCGCAATCCGGAGCTCTTGAGAGCTTAATAGTGTCCAACTCAATTGGAGAAAATGAAGAAGATACAAAGGTTGTAATTTCTTCCTTGCCTCTTATTGTTTTCTAGTTAGGTGTTTGGTGTATATTCTTGGGTTTAAGTTTTTAGTGCCAAGAAAATTTCGTTTTTGGATTCTGCATTGGCCGCGGGTTAGCGGCGAGGGCACTAGGAACTTTCAGACCTTGCAACTAATTTTGCTATATTATATAGCAGACTTAAAAGAGATTTTAAGGATCGAAAATGATCAAGAGCATGGATATAATTTTATGAAAGGATCTGAGACTATCTCGATAGTATACAGGATCCATTTCAAGTTTTTCCCACCATGGCTCCAAAGGTAAAAGCCAAGACTGAAAGTGATAAAACCACTTTGATTGAGACAAATTTACTGTCTTCGGATATTGCGACTAATAGAGTCATCAAATCGGAATAAATCGACTTCCCATAATCATGGGTATTAACCTCTGCGATTCCTCCCAAGCCTATAATAGACACTGAGGTTGATCAGATAATACAAATCTGACTTTGTCTTTAACTGACCCAACTATACTTGAGGCAGTTACCTTAAATCTAAAAACAAAGTCAGATTTGGATAAATATCAAAATAGATTGGCCCATAACATAGACTAGTCTGCATAATTCCCATTAGGGAAGGTATCCAATCGAGACATCTAGCCACTCTAAGAGAAGTAAGGATAGAAGTATTGAGACCTTGTAAGGTCATAGGTTTAAAAGTCACTTGAATAAGTCATATATGAAGGTAAGTGTAATGATTCTCAAATCTAAATACATCCATTTTCTGAAAGGAGTTGTATAGTCTGTTCTGTGCTGTCAACAGAAAGAGTTTTTTCCATACTCTTGATGGAATATAAAGAAAACTGATTAATTAAAACCACTTTAATACTATTAGTATTAATGACATTATATATACATCTATTATGCATTAGGTGGAGTCGTCATAGTTTTATCTACTATAGTATTTAGAGTATGATATCAACAACATTGTATTGTTTGAGTTATATAAAAATTATGATATTAGTTTTAAAACTTAGGTATTTAAAATAAAACTAAAATATTTCAGTCGAGATTCGAACCTATAACCTATGAAATATCAATGCAGTGTGATAACCAAAATATATAAGAATGAACCATGTATATTATTTGAAAGGAAATAAATAAATAAACAAGTGTTTCAAAGAAAATGTGCATTTCTTGAAGAAAGGAAAATACAAGGAAATTACTAAGATTTTGTGATCGTTATATTCTACTCTCCTTAAAATAATTTTGTCCTCGAAATTTAGAAGGATTATGTCTCTACTGAATAATGCAAAGATAAGGCGGTCGCTTGTCGCCTTCGCGCTCCATCAGTCGAGTAAAAAGGGATACGATGAACTAGAAGAACATGAGATGCTTCCGAACCGGAAGTTCCAAAACCAGGACAAAGACTACTAGGATAGAACAAGAATTGTTCAAGAACGTATGCAAGATATATATTAAGAGGTGCAAGATAGAATGACCAATATGGATTCAAGAAATGCAGATGGAATCAAGGAGGTTATAAGAAAAAATCACGACAGAGATGAAGAATTTGAACTTCCATTTCTTCTTTGTCGAGAATTGATCTTCAGGGAAGATAAGAAAGGAAAAAGGATGGATTAAAGAGAGGAAATTTAAAAGAAAACAATAAATGGTAGGGTTCAAGTTGAGTCATGATCGTCAGGAGAGTAAGGAAAGATTCAAAAGACTATGATAAAAGACTAATATCATGGTGCGGTCATTACACACTCCTTGTCGGGAGGCATTTGTTGACACAAAAAATGCATTAATATCATATATCCAACTTATATATATATGTTGTATATATTAAATTAATAGGAGTGCATTTGTTGGATTCAAAAATATTGACTCTCAACGGTACTCAAATCGGGTATCGATGAATCTGCATATAGGCTGAGTTTAAATTCTTATAAAATTCAGCACACTTGGTAAATGAGGATAAATGAAGGTTAATTTGAAATACCATTGAATCTAGTTTCCAAAGAATTAAACGGTGCATCGTTTAGACTTCCCTAAAGGAAGTTATGACCGAATTATTGAAACCTGCGTGTGCAGATCCGAATTGCAACTATCATAAATTGAATACCCGTAAATTGAGTAATCCTATGCTTCAAAACAGAAGCGGGTAACTCAAATGAGCCACTTTAGTCCTTCAAAAATAGGAGAAAGAAGTTATTCTCTTTCCACCCATTTTCTTTTCAAATAAGAAAGAGGTGGGAGTAGTTTTGATGTGAGAAACTAGAATCCTATTAGAAGGATTTGGAAACAAATCCTCCCCACTTTTCACCATTTGATTAACTTTGGCATTTTTGCATTCAATTATATTATGTTTGGTAATAAATGAAAGTTTTTATTCATAATTGTTAGCACACATCTCAAAATTAATCTAAAGTGGGAATAAATTATTCCGATAAAATCCTAGACAAACTTAAGTTTTGGTAACTACTCCCCACTCCACTGAAAAAAGAGGTGATGTATATATATACCTCTGCAAAGAAAAAAGAAGAATTCTCGTCACTTTTAGAATTGTTCCAAATAGAGAAGAAGAAAAGAAAACTCTTTTCTCTCTTTTTCAAAGAGGAGATCATTTTTCAAAGAGAAGAAGAAGAAGAAGAAGAAAAAGGTGGTGGTGGGAAACTATATGAATGGAATCTCCATTTCTCTCAATACCTTTCTTCTCTCTATCTCTTTCTATGGGAATGGAATCCCCATTCCACTCAATCCTCATTTCTCTCAACTCCTTTTTTCTCTCTCTCTTTCTATGGGAATGGAATCCTCCATTTCTCTCAATACTTATCTTCTATCTCTTCAACAAAATGAAGATTTGGAACAAGAAAAACTCTATGCTTCCGAGAAGAACGAATTTAGAACATGGTTTCAACCCATGTTCTCTACAAATTGGACTCACTTAGAATATGGTCACCCCATGTTCTGCATAAAAATGAATTAGGCCAGCATATTTCCACTTCATATCTGAAACAGGATAATATCATATTTCTTTAAAAACAGAAACAAAGGCTAAAATCCCATTGAATTTCTAATAAAATACATATATAAATAGGAAAATTCTATTCAACTCTTTAAGATATGAAAATCATGTCTACATATTGGAATCAAGTGTTAAAAATATTGTATTCCTCTTTAATAGTGTGTGGGGGGGGGGGCAAAACCAATTTATCTCTGAGATATGAAAATCACATCTTCATATATTAGAATCATGTGTGAAAACACTATATTCCCTATATAGAACATGATTTGAAATCATGTTCTGTCCTTTAAACATAATTTATATGTTTATACTGGCACAAAACTATTAAAAATGATAAAATATATCATTTTTTTATTGTGCAGAATGTTCAATATAATGAACTTTCAAATAGGGAAGTTTTATAAGAACTTTTTTCATCTTGGCCAACATGAGCCTCTGGAAGCGCCAAACTGGGCTTCATAATCCTTGTTGGGACCCCTCCCGACATGTTGGGGACCCCTCCTGACGTCGGAAGGTCCCCATTTTTGCATTCTATGCAACGAAACATGTCTATTTCATGGTGAATTGAGGGTCCCACATAAAATGACCCCACATCCACTTTAAGATGAAATGATGTTCCCCCATATAGGGCAGTTTAATATGAAAAGGAAACTCTCTAAAAAGATTTTCTCATATTGGCCAAAACGTGCCATCAGAAGGCCCCAAAATAGACCTCCCTCCAAGGTCAGGACTCCTCTCCCGGTGTCGGGAGACCCACAAAGAGGGTCTCCCGCAATGAAACATCTCTGTTTCTTGATATAATTAGAGGCCCCCATGTTGGCTATAGTGCCCTCAAGGCAATTGTTGTAATCACAGGAAGACGATTATGATGATTGAGGGAGGACCTATACAGTTAGAACGGTCTTACTTAAGATAATAGTATTGTAAGTCCACGTTACTCACCCCGGTTCTTACGGAGAGGCGGAAACGGCGAAAAATAAATTTTTGGCGCAAAAGCAACATGGACTAAAAGCCAGATCTTTGCTAAACTAGAAACTAGCAAACTACTAGAGGCGTTAACTACTATGCCGTAGAAATTAAACCTCACGAAACCGGTCCTTCGGGTCTTCTCTCCGTTGTCCGGCTCATCCATCCACGCTCCGAGGGTCGATCCGGATCTTGGTCACCTCCACGGCCTTCTTGAGTCGAAGACGATCCACCCGAGAGATGTACACCGAGCTCCACCTCGAGCCGAGGCAACTAGGGCAACAAGATCGCTAGTCTTGAGGTCCTAGGTTATGTAGAGGAGGTTGATGGAAGTATTTGTCTATGTGGATTCTTTTTCTCTCAACACATGAGATCAAAAGAATATTTCAAGAGGAGGAAGATGAAGGAGATCAAGCAACCATGGAGCTCTCTTTTTTTCTTCTCACTTGCAAGAGAGAGAATGAGAAAAGAGAAAATGAAATTATCAACTAAAGAAAAAAGGCACCATGGTTGCAATAATACTAAAACATCATCATTACAAATCCTATCATGATAAAGTTGATGGCTACATTGACATGACCATTTTCATAATCCAAAATGAAAAAGAAAACCAAAGAAGAGTGTAGACCTCTCATGAAGGTCAAGGTCAACTTTGGTCAACGGGTCAACAAAATCAAGAGTGGTCAAGGTGGTCAAATGGTCAAAGCAATTAGCCATCACAAAATTATCACTAAAAGGATTAGTAAATAATGTCTCCGGCTCATAATGGTTTTGAACCGAACGAATTGCCAAAACCCTAATGAGCCTGCCACATAGCGGTTTTGGCTGAACCATCTGCCAAAACCCTAATGAGGCACCTCCTCCTTCATCGCTCCTCAAAACTGTGCATACACACCCGCATCCGCATTCCGTAGAATGCGGATGCACAGAAGACAAAACGAATCCATCCTTGCAATACTAGGATCCGGCTTAAACCAAAGCCCACTAGTATTTCCTGCCCGAACAGCATACGCACACAAGTGCACGTAAGTGATCGCAGCCCTGCCGTAAAACCATACGGCCTCTACACGTTTCGCTCAGTGCAGGAAAACTCTCTGTGTGGGACTCTAAAGACTCGACACTACGCTGGCAGTGGGTTTAACCACAGACCGCAAGCGGCACTAGCTGTACGTAACGGTCCCCAGGTAGATGACGATAAGAAGGCCGATGAGGTAAACTCATCCGAACTCCTACTGAGCCTGTATGTGACAATCTCCGTACAGTCCGGTCTGTTCATCTGATACATCGCATGGCGGGCCTAGGGGGCGGTGAACGTCAGTCCCCTAATAGCGGTATAAGTCATGTCGGAGTGTAGCCCAGAACACCCTGAGATAACACTGGAAACCTACCAGTATATCTCGCTTGCCCTGGCCAGGGACTACTCGTGTAATGGCTCTCCTAGACACAGCGCGATGTCAACCCCCAATACCGGGAGAGACGAATCCTGTCTAACCGTCACTGCCTCCAAGTGCTTCGGGACTGCACCCAACTACTACCTGTTTGCACGACTCCTTTGAGCCGTGGTAGGGTAGTAATCTAAGTACAGTGGGAACACACTCGAGGCGAAGTGACAGTGTCAAGTCAGCGGACTAAGCTGTACTCATGTCACCTGGGAACTGATAACTGACGATAGGTATAATACCAACCAACAGTTCCCGACGAGTCCTGTCCAGTGTACTCGTAACCTAACGAGCACCCGCATACTATCTCCAGTACGACGTACTGATGGCTGTAGGATATACCACCTCCCGAGCTGGGATGAGAAGCGTATACGCTAGTCTACTCCGGAGTATCGATGCCCCGTCTCGATAATCCTACGACTAGGGACCTGTATAAGGATGTGTTTGAAGATTACCCAGCCCCCACTAGTGTGACTGCCATCACAACGCTGGTAATCAAGCAAAGATCCTAAGGGCTCTACTAATATGTATAAGCGATATGCTAAAAGAAACACATGCATATATTGAAGTAGAAACAAACCAAGTACCATACTACCATTTTGAGCAAGATTGTCTATACAACTGTGAATATCCCAAGCTTCCATTAAGTAATATACAAGCTAGTATGATACAATAATGGCCTCTAGGGCATATACACTAACAATCTCCCACTTGCACTAAGGCCATGTACTGGCGTATCGAAGACCTATCATCTCGATCAGCCGCTCGAACTGAGTCTGGGGTAGGGCGTTCGTGAGTGGATCTGCAGTTGTATTCTCCGTATTTACTCTCTTCACCTCGATCTCCCGGCGATCTACGATCTCCCGGCGATCTACGATCTCCCTGATCAGGTGGTACCCGCCTCAAAATGTGCCTGGACTTCTGATGGGACCTGGGTTCCTTCGCTAAAGCTATAGCACCGTTGTTGTCGCAATACAGCGGTATTGGATCAACAATGGTAGGAACCAACTGAAGCTCCGTGAGGAACTTCTTCATCCAGACAGCTTCCTTTGCGGCATCGCAAGCAGCTATGTACTCCGCTTCCATAGTTGAGTCAGCAACGGTCTCCTTCTTGGAACTCTTCCAGCAAACCGCTCCTCCATTGAGGGTAAAGACATAACCCGACATGGACTTGGAGTCATCCTTGTCACTCTGGAAGCTGGAGTCAGCAAAGGCCTCGATCTGGAGGTCTTTTCCGCCATACACCAAGAACATCTCCTTAGTCCTTCTCAGGTACTTAAGAATGTTCTTTACCGCTATCCAGTGTTTCTCCCCTGGGTCCGACTGATACAGGCTTACAATGCTCAATGCGTATGCTATATCTGGTCTGGTATATAACATCGCATACATTATAGATCCTACCGCAGAAGCGTAGGGTATAATAGACATGCGATCCCTTTCCAAATCAGTCTTGGGAGACATCTCTTTGGGGAGGGTGATCCCGTGACAAGCCGGTAAATTACCGCGCTTGGAATCTTCCATACTAAATCTTTTCAGTATGGTGTCAATGTACCTGGACTGTGAAAGTCCCAACATCCTCTTAGATCTATCACGATAGATCTGGATCCCCAGAATGTAGTTGGCATCGCCCAAGTCCTTCATGGAGAACCTCTGCGACAAGAATCCTTTGACTGACTATAGCATAGGAATATCATTTCCTATTAGGAGAATGCCATCCACATACAAGACGAGGAATACCACAGTTCTCCCTACAATCTTACTGTAAATGCATGGTTCATCTGGGTTTTTGATAAAGTCGAATTCCTTGACAGTATCATCAAAGCAGATGTTCCAACTCCGCGATGCCTTCTTCAGTCCATAGATGGACTTGAGCAACTTGCACACTTTACCGCTGCTCCCACTCTGAATGAATCCCTCCGGCTGATCCATAAAGACGCACTCTTCCAAATTTCCATTTAGGAAAGCCGTCTTTACGTCCATCTGCCAAATCTCATAATCATGGAAGGCAGCAATGGTAAGGAGGATCCAAATGGATTTGAGCATAGCCACTGGAGAAAAGGTCTCGTCATAGTCCAAACCAGGTCTTTGACGAAAACCCTTTGCTACAAGTCCAGCGTTATAGGTTTCAACCTGCCCATCTACACCAATCTTCTTTCTGAAGATCCATTTGCAGCCTATGGGTTTTACCCCTTCTGGAGCAAAGTCCAAAGTCCAAACTTTGTGAGTGTACATGGACTCCATCTCGGTCCGCATTGCATCTAGCCATTTTACCGAGTCACCGCTCTGAATGGCTTGCTGGAAGCTAGTAGGCTCACCATAATCCATAGTGCAATCCTCTCTATCCCCGTCTATGAGAAAACCGTAGTATCTCTCGGGCGGATGAGACTGTCTACTACTCCTGCGGAGCGGCATAGGAATGTCCTGTTCTTTCGAACCCTCTGGTTCTACTAAGCTTTCAGTAATAGCTCGTGGTTCTGGAATTTCTTCCAGTTCTATTGCACTCCCACTTATCTGATTTTCCAAAAACTCGGTTTCCAAGAAGCGGGCATGACGAGAAACAAAAACCTTTTGTTCCTCTGCGTAATAGAAAAGATACCCCTTGGAGTTCTTTGGGTATCCCACAAACTTACACTGTACTGAACGTGCCTCGAGCTTGTCCACATGCTGCTTTTTAACAAAAGCTGGACACCCCCGTGTCTTAAAGTGTTTAAGACAGGGTTTCTTCCCACTCCACATCTGATATGGTGTGGTAGGCACAGACTTAGTGGGAACTTGGTTCAAAAGATATGCAGTTGTTCCTAGTGCATAACTCCAGAAGGATCGCGGTAACTCAGCCTTACTCATCATGGAAAGAACCATATCCAATAGGGTTCGGTTCCGCCTTTCCGATACACCGTTGTGTTGTGGTGTGTATGGAGGAGTAAGCTGAGAGAGAATTCCATTCTCTTTTAAGTAGCCCAGAAACTCGGCACTCAAGTATTCTCCACCTTGATCAGATCTTAGTGTCTTGATACTTTTGCATGTTTGTTTTTCAACTTCATTCTTGTATTCCCGAAATTTCTCAAAGGCCTCGGATTTATGCTTCATCAAGAAGACATGCCCATACCTAGAGAAATTATCTGTGAAAGTAATGAAGTATGAATAACCACTCCGCGCATGTGTAGACATTGGACCACACACATCACTGTGTATGAGTCCCAAGAGCTCACTTGCTCTTTCTCCATGTCCAGTGAACGGAGTCTTTGTCATCTTTCCCATGAGACAAGATTCACAAGTGGCATAAGACTGGTACTCGAACGGATCCAAGTATCCTTCTTTATGTAACTTAGTCAACCGTGTCTCATTAATGTGACCCAGTCTACAATGCCATAAGAAAGCCTGATTTGTTTCCGGAGACTTTCTTTGAAGTGTGTTCTGGACACTGAAAATCTGAGCTTGATTTAATACGTATATACCGTTTTTTAATGTACCTGACCCAATCAGAACTTGATTTAGGTGGATGTTTACTACGTCGCTTACAAAAGTAAAATCATATCCTTCCCTAGAAAGTAAGGATACAGATATGATATTACAAGTCGCACCTGGTACATAAAAACAGTTACGCAGAATCAATATCTGCCCAGTTGTCAGTCCTAGATGATATTCCCCTACGGATTCAGCATACATGCTTATTCCGTTAGCAACCCTGAGAGTCATATCACCTTTCTTGATAACCCTACGGTTTCTCAGAGCCTGTAACGAATTACAGATATGAGATCCAGATCCGGTATTCAATACCCAGGAAGTAGGGTTAACTGACATACAGTTCTCTATCACAAACACACCCGAAGCCGAAGCCACAACATACTTCGAATTCTGGCTACTGGCTATACAAGCCCTGCAATCCTTCTGCCAATGTTCATTCCTGTAACAATAGGAACATCCTTCTTTTACTACATCCAGTCCCGAAACTTCTGCCCTTCCCTTTCTTTCTACTTCCCTGGTTTCCTTCAGAGTAGTAGGTAGAGACTGTTGAACCAAGTCATTATCTGACCCGTTCTTCAACGTGGTCTTCAGGTCTGTGAGCTCAAAAGAGCTGGTCTCTGTAAGGACGTTGCTCCTTACAGATGACCCGATAGCCAACCTCGCTTGAAGCAATTCGTTCGAGGTCTCATATCTTGCGATACGAGATTGCTCTCCATATAAATCTTTGTAATGGAGGAAGATAGAAACTGAGTCCATCTTCTCGTGCTGCCTCTGGTATACACCATCAACTGGGGCTAACACGAGGTACTTGGCTTTCGCACAGCTCTTTTCCGATGTCTCGCGGATATGAATATCCATGATAGGGGAAACTGGACCTGAGACGGCAGGGTTGGAGCAGTCAAGAGGTGTCCCAGCTTGTCGTGGGCAATGGACATCTGGACAGACCTTTGCCAGTCATAACAGTCAGATTCAGTCATTTTATTATCTAGATGTAACCTATGTCTGGTCACTAGGTCGCTGCAATTAAGAGAGAGAGAAGAAAATACTTTAGCATGATGCTCTTGCAAGTTTAGATTGGTTTTTAATTTATCTAAACAGGATGGCTCCCACTGTCTCTCAAATCCCTCCTCAAACCATAAAGGAAGAATTAGTCGGGATCAATCTCACCGTACAATACTTGCTTAACCGTTCAGCCAGGCTGGTGTCGGTACTTCGAGGGAGGTTTTCCAATGCTTTCGCGAAGTTCCTTAATTAAATAACCTCTTTTCCCTGTGGGCATAGCCCCGCTAACACCTTTCTAGACACCTACTTGGTTTATAGCATTGATCGTTAAGTGAGAAAGTTCCGGAGGAGTAGCATATACTCACAGTAGGATCGGGATCCAAATATCATCGTGTGACAAAACTGAAGGAATCCTACCAGAATCATCACACTCCAAATGGTATGCAGCGCTAGCAAGTTTCAGTTCTTTTGAAACTCCCGATGTGTAGTTTTTCCCCATGCTCTTATGACCTTGACTAAGGCCAACAAATCATAAGTCACATGTCAAGTTCTACCCGTCGTTGTCCAGGTTAATTTGAACCCACCCGTATATACCCTTGACTATGGCCAACAAAGTAATACGACTGTCCCAAACCAACGCATCTCTCTATGCAACATATGAATACCCACCAGCTACCAAACACTGTGCATTGACTAAGGCCAACAAACATAGCTTGAATACTGTTGAATATTCATATGAAACGACGGAGGGCTACGAATGGTTTTGGCGAAACCGTGAACGTAGTGAACTTGATATAATCGATGGAACGAGATAGCTTTTAAAAGGAGTGGTTCAAGCTCCGCGTTTAAAAAGCTGGTTTTTGAAAAGAACCGAGTGGTTTTAAAGCGTTCCAACGATTTTTACTTGTTTTATTTTCTTGCATTAATTCCAATGCGTCCCATCATTTAATCCTACCATTGTAGAAAACAACGAAAATATGACGTACGCTTATGCCATCCGCATTCACCACGGGGTCCCGTCATCACCCGTTAGGTTACTTAACTAACGACAGAGCGGGGGCTGGACTAGCGCGGATGCAAAACATAAGCAACGCCTAAATAGATATCATATAGATATATATAAACATTCGTCACATGCAATGATAGCCATTCCAGATCACAGATGAATACATTGGATATACTAGAAATCCGCAATTCGTACGAGCCTGTAACGAAGAACGGATTACACGATCGCGATGAATAGCCAAAACCCAACCCTAGACCCTTACGGGTGCGGCAAACTACCCTCCAAGTACCCGAAGCGAAGCAACCTCCCTCAACACCGTGAGTAGGCCACTCGGCACTTCGAGATACCCGATAGTTTGTGCACCCCATCTTGGGTCTATCCTAGGAGCAAAAACAGTAAAAAGAAATTATACAATGACGGCTACAACCCCGACCCGGTTGTGCGGCCAAACAAATAATATTACATCAATTTACATATTACAAGAATTGAAAGAATAAGAAAACTCTCATCTCACAACCCCCCGGCTATTCATCCGCGACAATCCAACGAATTCATATACACATACCATCAACATTACAGATCACAGATATGTATAACCCCCACTAATCGACGTATAGTGATTAGCATACGTTCAATACATATATCACATCACAGATAATATCCATTAGCATATATATTAAAATACTTTTTGAACAGTATAAAAAATCGACAGAAAGTTAAAATTTCCGGACTTGTTTTGCGAATTTTTTCCGATCGATATTCTAAATACTTTGCTAACTTGCTAGTTTATGTTTAGCTAGGCTCTGATACCACTGTAAGTCCACGTTGCTCACCCCGGTTCTTACGGGGAGGCGGAAACGGCGAAAAACAAATTTTTGGCGCAAAGGAAACATGGACTAAAAGCCGGATATTTGCTAAACTAGAAACTAGCAAACTACTAGAGACGTTAACTACTATGCCGTAGAAATTATACCTCACGAAACCGGTCCTTCGGGTCTTCTCTCCGCTGTCCGGCTCATCCATCCACGCTCTGAGGGTCGATCCGGATCTTGGTCACCTCCGCGGCCTTCTTGAGTCGAAGACGATCCACCCGAGAGATGTACACCGAGCTCCACCTCGAGCCGAGGCAACTAGGGCAACAAGATCGCTAGTCTTTAAGTCCTAGGTAATGTAAAGGAGGTTGATGGAAGTGTTTGTCTATGTGGATTCTTTTTCTCTCAACACATGAGATCAAAAAAATATTTCAAGAGGAGGAAGATGAAGGAGATCAAGCAACCATGGAGCTCTTTTTCTTTCTTCTCACTTGCAAGAGAGAGAATGAGAAAAGAGAAAATGAAATTATCAACTAAAGAAAAAAGGCACCATGGTTGCAATAATAATAAAACATCATCATTACAAATCCTATCATGATAAAGTTGATGGCTACATTGACATAACCATTTTCATAATCCAAAACGAAAAAGAAAACCAAAGAAGAGTGTAGACCTCTCATGAAGGTCAAGGTCAACTTTGGTCAACAAGTCAACAAAGTCAAGAGTGGTCAAGGTGGTCAAATGGTCAAAGCAATTAGCCATCACAAAATTATCACTAAAAGGATTAGTAAATAATGTCTCCGGCTCATAATGGTTTTGAACCGAACGAATTGCCAAAACCCTAATGAGCCTGCCACATAGCGGTTTTGGCCGAACCTGTAAGTCGATGTAGTACACCCCAGTACTTATGGGGAGGCGGAATTTTCAAAAACAATCAAGTTTAAACAACGAACATCGACTAACCGCTTGAATCGAAGCTAAACTATAAATAACCGTATTCTATGAGTTTCTTTTCATAAGAGATTAGGGATTATACCTAATGAACCGGTCCTTCTCCTTTACGTCCTCCTTTGTTCTCCTCGGCCTTCTCTAGGTAGTAGACGATCCACCCGAGAGCAAAACTCCAAGCTAAACCTCTAACTTGAGGTAACTAATCAACTTTGATTGCTAATCAAAGATGAGAGAATGATATAGAGTGAGGGTTATGGATTGTTTAGTCTAACTAATCCTTTGATCTCAACACATGAGGATTAAGGATTAGGGTTAGAAGATGAGAGCTTGAGGAGAGAGAATGTGTGATATGATAATGAGAGAAGAGAGAGAGTGTATCATAATATTATGAAGCATTCTTATTTTCAATAAATCAATAAAGGAAATGAATAAGCATGCTTCACAAAATATCTTGTGATGATTCATTAACATGAGTCATTAAGCAATAAATGTGCATTAATGAAGTGAATGAATCACCACTATGACTCACTCTCTTTCCAAAACAAACCTCCTTAGTCACATCTTCTAGAAGCTTCTCGAGTAATTACGAGAACGCCCCCCCGATCCGTAAAAATACGGAAAAACTTTAGACTGTAAAAATCCAATAACCGGATACCAGTAACTGGCTTAAACCAAAGCCGACTGGTAAAATCTGTCCGAAAGTCGTACGTGCGTAAACGCACGTATGCGTCCGAACCCTTTGTCGCAAAACCATGCAACCTCTATATCGTTTCGCCTGGAGTAGGAAACTCTCTGTGTGGGACTCTAGAGACTCGACTACTACGCTGGCAGTGGGTTTAACCACAGACCGCAAGCGGCACTAGCTGTACGTAACGGTCCCCAGGTAGTTGTCGATAAGAAGGCCGATGAGTAAACCCATTCGAACCCCTACTGAGTCTGATGTGACAATCTCCATACAGTCCGGTCCGTTCGTCCATGACTATCGCATATCGGGCCTAGGGGGGCGGCAAGCGTCAGTCCCCTAATAGCGGTATAAGTCGTGTCGGAGTGAAGCCCATTACACCCTGAGAAGCTACTGGAACCTACCAGCAAATCTCGCTTGCCCTGGCCAGGGACTTTGCGTAATGGCTCTCTGACACAGCACGATATCTACTCCCAATACCGGGAGGGACGAATCCTGTCTAACCGCCACTGCCTCCAAGTGCTCGGGACTGCACCCAACTGCTACCTGTTTGCACGACTCCTTTGAGCCGTGGTAGGGTAGCAATCTAAGAACAGTGGGACACACTCGAGGCGAAGTAGCAGTGTCAAGTCTGCGGACTACGCTGTACTCATGTCACCTGGGAACTGTTTACTGACGACTGGTATCAAACCAACCAACAGTTCCCTGTGAGTCCTGTCCAGTGTACCCGTAACCTAACGAGCACCTGTATACTATCTCCAGTACGACGTACTGACGGCTGTGGGACAGACCATCTCCCCAACTGGGATGAGAAGCGTACACACCAGTCTACTCCGGAGTATCGATGCTCTGTCTCGATAATCCAACGACCGGGGACCTGAATAAGGATGTGCTTGTAGACTACCCAGCCCCCACTAGTGTGACTGCCATCACAACGCTGGTAGACAAGCAAGATCCTAAGAGCTCTATCAATACGTACATGTTCCCGCCAAAAATTTCTGCGCAAAAGAACCCAAGGTATCAAATGGCGGCGATACGCTTAAGAAAATGGGAACCAGTATCTTCTGGACTGTTTTTCTGACAAACTCCCGAATGAGAAACAGATAAATTCTGATTGTATCGAAAGCGGCTCGAAAAACCCTTCGATTTGATATATTATGGGCCTCGTAATTCATCCGGGATCAAAAGTTATGAGGAATTACGTGTCCACACGTGATGGGCTTTTAAGAACTCGCTGGAGGAGTTAAAAGATACAATAAAAATTCAGAAAAGACCCCAATGGGGCATCACGTGCTCATACGTGACCATGGGTCACGTGCAGACACGTGATGGGCTTTTAAAGCCTCTAAAATAATGAATAGAATTAAATTCTAAAAGTTTCTGAATCTTTCCAAATGGAAAAGGGTCATGGGGAACCGTTGGATTAAAAATCCAAGGGTGATTAAAAATCACCAATTTATAGAAAACCCTTGACAAGGAAAGATTTCCCTGAAAATCTCACCAGGATAACAAATAGAATATCTTTTGGATTTAAAATCCACGGTGAATAAAATTCACCGAATGATCTAAAGGCCCAGATTAATGAGGAATGCAAATCAAATCTCTCAATGAGAGATTTGCTAAACAAATTTATTCTCTTCATCCTCCTATAAATAGGAGCCAAGAGAAGAGAAGGGGGATCTACTACTTTGAGAGAAAAACAGAGAGAGGAGAATTTAATTCTCAAGAGGGAAGAAAAGAAAGGAGAATTTAATTCTCAACAAGGAAAAACTCTAGGTAAGAAAAGAGGGGCTTCAAAAGAGAATTTAATTCTCAAAAGAGTTTAACTCTTATTTAAAGAAAAGAACTTAGTTCTTCTTCTAGTTGAAGATCTGTACAGAGCACATCTCCCCGTAGGATGAGAATTTAATTCTCATCGGGTCGAGATCCTGCCATGCAGATCCTAAACTTAGAAGGGGAATTGAGTTTTAAGAATTTAATTCTCCCAAACTCACAGGAATTTAATTTCTCCTAAAATGAAACTGGGGTTTAACCCTAATCATGAATTTAATTCTTTCACATATCTGGGAATTTAATTCCTTTGAAAAGAAATCAGGGTTTCATCCTAAATAAGAATTTAATTCTTTCACAATAGGAATTTAATTCCTCCAAAATCATAATTAGGGTTTAACCCTACGAAGAATTCAATTCTTAAAAGATCTCTGTTCATGAAAAGAACTAGGGTCACGTGCCCCCTCGTGCCCCTTGAAAAGATCCCCTGCAAAGAACTTTGAAGCATCACCTCACGTGCTCCCACGTGACTCTCAAAACGCAGAAAGAAAAAGCAAAGGAAATGAAAGCTTTGGGCGCTCTCACGTGTTATCACGTGACCCCTCAGCAAATGCTTTAACAATTGGCGCACAGACCCCTATCACGTGCCAACACGTGATGCTCTAAAATAAAAATAAAAGTGTTTAACACTTGTTTGCAGAACAAAATAAAGGGGATCTGGCCCCACTTTTTGATGCCATCACGTGCTCCCACGTGACTCCCAAAACGCAGAAAGAAAGATCAATGGAAATGAAGGCTTTGGGCGCTCTCACGTGTTTATCACGTGACCCCTTAGCAAACGTTCTAACAGTCGGCGCATAAATCCCCAACACGTGTCAACACGTGATGCTCGAAATAAAAAAAGGAAAAGTGTTTAACACTTACTCGCAGATTTGAGGAGGAGATCTGGCTTCATATTTAGGGCGCCCTCACGTGTCCCCACGTGACCCCTAACGAATCCCTTTAGTATCGAATGGATGGATGCCTATCACGTGCCCACACGTGATGGCTAGGAAATTAAAGGTGTTAAATACTTACTTGCTGAATAAAATAAAGGAAATCAGGGCGCTGTCACGTGTCCGCACGTGACCCCTCCCTCCTTAGTGTTTAACACTAATTGGAAAACTCTATCTGCAGTGTTTAACACTGATTTGCTTAGTGTTTAACACCAATTTGAAAACACTGTTCCCAGTGTTTAACACTGATTATCTTTTAGTGTTTAACACTAACTTGCTATTTTATTCCCAGTGTTCAACACTGTTGGTTTCTAGTGTTTAACACTAGCTTTAGCCCAATTGGCTAAGTTTCTAGAGGCAAAGCCCCTCCTTCAATGGACCAACAGAGGGCCAATATTTCAAACATAATTGGACTTAGCCCAAACTGGCCATAAGTCCTCAAATCATCTTGAACTGAGCACATCTGCTCTTTCAACCAACTCAGTGGTTCAAGGGTACATCTCGGAACTCCTCTGATATTTGTCGTTGTAATCCTTCAACGTCTTCAGAGAGGTGACGGGTCCTGACAACCACACATTAACACGGACTGTGGGGTCCTTAAACTCATGGACTTATGCGTCCTTAAACCAAGATACGGACTGTGGGGTCCTTAAACCCGCGGACTTATGCGTCCTTAAACTAATGGACTAATGCGTCCTTAAACACACCCATATGGACTGTGGGGTCCTTAAACCCATGGACTTATGCGTCCTTAAACTACCTATGGACCGCAATGTCCTTAAACTACCAATGGACCACCACGTCCCTAAACTGGCAATGGACCACTATGTCCCTAAACTGGGACAATAGAGCCCCCAAATGCTCTCTTGTCGGATCTAAACGATCCTGTTAAGTCGATCTTAGTCCCAAACTGGACTAAAGTATCCTTAACAACCGTTTAAGTTGATCTTAGCCTCAAATATGGCTAACGCATCCTTAAACCTTCAAACAGAATGGACTATGAATCCCTCTAATCAACTTTGGTTCAAGGGTACATCTCGGAACTCCTTTGACACCTGTCGTTGTAATCCTTCAACGTCGTCAGAGAGGTAACGGGTCCCGACAACCATACATTCAATGGACCACTATGTCCCTAAACTGGAACAACGGAGCCCAAATGGTCTTTTGTCGGATCTAAACGATCCTGTTAAGTTGATCTTAGTCTCAAACTAGACTAACGTATCCTTAACAAACGTTTGAGTTGATCTTAGCCTCAAGTATGGCTAACGTATCCTCAAACCAAACCCCCAAACCCAAATCTAAGATAATACGGATTTGGACTAGTCCACGCCCTACGGGCGACGACATAACTCAGTCTCCGTAAACAATCCACGGGCAACAAAATACAAAACAAACACCCACGACACGAAGTGACCAGCTGGAGAAGGAGAAAGTTGTTACCGCAATGCGGTAGCGTAATTAACTGCAGGGGCTTGCGCCTGCAGGGAAGAGCGTCCCCACAATCAAAAACCCCTCAAACGAGGGGGAATCTGACGAAGTCTGCTACATCGGACGCATCCGTTTAAACCTTCGATACATGGTGCCATAAATCAACTTGGCATCTTCGGAGAGGTGAACGGATAGCACCAATTAGCATCTGCCCCGAATCTCAGTGCCAAGACATCGCAGTCTTGTGCGCCGTCTTTCGGAGGGGAACAGATTCTGGCACGCCCGGTGGGACCTTTTCCTCTTTCCACTCCACACTTCGTGTGTCGTGTTCGCGAGCAAATCGCGGTTTGCTGTGGTTGCCTGTGGATTCAAGGTACTAAGATTTGGTGTCTTGCTCCGTGCAGAAAACAGAAGATCGATGGCTTCGAACTGCACCGCCTGCAGCTACAACTCTCGCTCCGTCATTGCTGGAGGAGTAACTTATGGGCCCCAAGCGGCCTCCCTTTTCAAGATGTCAGTGGAGCAGGTAACTCAAGCCACCGCTGGACTATTCTTCGGGACCCTGCTCCCACCAATGAGCTTCAATGCCCCAATGACGTCGCAGGAAGCTCCAAAGAAGTCGGTCTTTGATCGACTTACCACTGCCGCGACCCCTCTCAACGGGTCGCCCAGCTTCAATACCTCAGTTTTCAACAGACTGGGTCAGAACGTCTACAAACCCGCGATATCCGAAGCTGCCATCCCAAAGCGGATAGCCATCCCGGCTCAAGCGGACAAAATTATTGGAAAGGCTCCTACTTCCAAGAAGTCAATTTTTATAAGGCTGGCCATTCCGGTTGCTGCTCCAGGCGAGGTCCTCAAAGGTGCTTCCCCTGCCCAGAGGTCTGTCTTTGACAGATTAGACATTGCTTCTCAACGGGTGTCAGTCTTCGACAGGCTAGCGCCAATAACGGTCTCTCCTCAAAGCAGGGGGCATGACGAAGTCGCCCCTACGGCCGAAACAACTCCATCCGCACGACATGCTCGACGTCGTCACTGGCACCGAGTAAGAAAGGCTGGGGGCATCTCTCCGTCTGGACTTAGTCCACCCGCTCCAACGGTGGAGACCGATACTACTGTTTCAATCGGGAACAGCTTTGAATTGCTGAACACGGTGCGCAGAAACTCTCCTACCGCCGTACTAAAAAGATCCCCTCCTCCGGTGGGAAATGTTGCAGAAGCCAAGCCAGAACAGCCCTCTCAACGGCTATCCTCTGAAATTTACAAGGTCTGGCGTCAAGTCCAAGACTCCGCGATGGATCAAGACTATCTCCGCCGACAGAAAAAGATGAAAGTTCGGCAGGAGAAAGACTACTCTGTCAGACCAGAAAAAGCAACAGCTACTCGGGTACCCACTGCGACGGCTCCCTCAACGTCAATCACTCAAAAGAAAAGGAGGCCGCAAAAAGCCCCTGTGAATATGGTGAACCGTAAAAGCACTGAACACAGACGCCCCAAGTCTGGGGGCATGGTGGTGCACACTGTTTATATGGCTTCTGGAAAGGAGGAAAGCCGTGCTTCGACGGGTCACCGACCACTCACCCGATCCGTGACGAAAACCCAGGAGCAGCAACAGAAGCTTCAGGAGATGATGACTGCAATGGCCGCACTTACCGGGCCAAAAGAAAGCTCGGGGGCATCATCAGAGCAGCGTCATGAACAAGAAACTGACGCTGACTACCTACGCAGAGTCCTCGAAAAGAAGGACAGAGAAGTCGCAGAGCAAGCGGCTAACATAAAGCAAATGGCGCTTCTCTTCCAAGATATGGTAGGGATGATGCTACAGCCGGACCCTCCAGTTGAAGACCCTCCGATCATTACTGAAGACGATAGAGGAGAGACATCTAATCCTCATCCGACTCTTTCAATAGCTAAAGATGAAACCATCTCCAAGGCTGCGCTAGATGACTATATAGTTCATCAAATACGGGCTCATCAAGTGAATGAAGCGGCTGGGCAAATTGCTACAACCGGACGATCCTATCCGGGCTGGTATGACCAAATCAGTTACCCGCCGGGATATACGATCCCTAAATTCCATGTGTACAAGGGGACAGGGAATCCACATCAGCATGTCGCTCAATTCAGGGCCTTATGCGGCAACACAGGAGGCGATGACAAACTGTTGCTTCGCCAATTCGTTGGCAGCTTAGCAGACACAGCCTTTGAATGGTACTCAGAGCTTCCCAACGACTCTGTCAAAACATTTGCAGAGATGGAGCTGCTGTTTACACAGAGATTTGCAAGCGCTAGCGAGCGCACCCCGAGCATGGCACTGATCAACGCCAGAGTGAAGCCGGGAGAGACGTGGGTGCAATATGCAATCCGGTGGCGGAACCTATGGTCGAGATCCGAACAACGCATAGAAGAAGCTCCTGCCGTGGGCATGTTCGTGGGTACTCTCGACCCTCAAGCGACCATATCCCAATTCATGATGTTCTTCAAGCCGACCACTTTTCAGGCCTTGATTGACAAGCTGGCCCAAATGGACCAGATGGGTCATAGACCATCTCCTTCAAAGACAGAGCCTTGGAATGAAAAGGACAAAGGGAAAGCAACCGTCGTCGCCAATACTCAACAACAGCCGAGCCACTTAAAGCCGGTTGTTCGCCAGAACAATGTGCGACCACGCCCATCCCTCGAGGAAAGACTGGGACGTCCTTACTCATTTCCTCAGAATAAAACGAGAAAACTGTTCGAGCTGGCAGTGCGCAACAGACTCATCAATCTGCCGAGTCCAAAACGTCCGTTGCAATCAGGCGATGTCGACGATCCCAATTATTGCCCTTACCACCAAGCGGTAAGCCATCCAATCGAAGATTGCTTCGTCTTTAAGGGATGGATCGAGGATCAGTACCTACAAGGCAAGTTTGCGCTGTCTGAAAAATGGAAGGTAAACTCACCACAGCCGCATACTCCAAAGAAGACGGACACACCGGGGGCAAGTTGCCACATGATCTCTCACTCATTGATAGATGATGAAGAGGCCTCTAGCACCGAGAAACCAGGGGCGGGGCCTGAACCAGAACTTCTGTGGCCATCAGACGAGATGATTGTTGCATTCCTGAATGAAGCCCGTCTTAAAAGCAAAGCTGATCGAGAGCGCGAGATGGCCATATTCGAGAAAGCCAAACGCCGACGACTGGACAAAAGGGTCGAAACACTCCCACCGGATCAAAGTACATCCGCCGCAAATGAAAGCAGGATCAAGACAAGGAAACGATTCGCCAAAGCCATAGCAATGGGGATGAGGCCGCCCTCTTTCAGAAAAAATTCTCCTGGCAGTATACATTTTGATGAAACGGACGTACACCCTAACTTCTGCTTATACCATCAGAAGATCGTACATCCTACTGAAGACTGCAACTCTTTTAAGTGTTGGTGGCAAGGGTATGTCGCTCACAGGCAACACTTCAACAGGACAAAGCGTGAAGCTCGTAGACAGCGAAAAAATACGACAGATGAGCATAAAAGAGTTGCCGACAATTGTCATAAGGACGAGCCCGGGGGATCACGAGTTCTCACCTTTGGAAGCGATTCTGATGAAGAAGCCGCTCTCAACCCTCTCTTCAAGGAGTTCATCTCTAAAACGAAAGAATTGGAGAGTTGCGAGAATGTTCAGCCGTACAATCTCACGCTACCCGGAAAGAATCTCGAACCCGCAAACGACGGAGCAAACGAAATGAGAAAGGAAAAGGAAGAAACGGCCTTTGTTGCCAACACTCAACAACAGCCGAGTAACCCGAGACCGTTTTGTCGTCAAAACAACAAGCCGCGACACCTTAATGAGAAGTTGAAATGTCCTTACTCATTTCCCAAAGATAAAACAAAGAGATTGTTCGAGCTAGCAGTGCGCAGCGGGCTTATCACTCTGCCAGATCCAAAACGTCCATTGCAACCAGGTGACGTTAACAATCCTAACTATTGTCCCTACCACAGATTAATGGGTCACCCACTCGACAATTGCTACGTCTTCAAAAACTGGGTTGAAGACCAATACCAACAGGGCAAGTTCGCATTACCCGAAAAGTGGAAAGTAAACCCGCCACAACAACATGCTTCGAAAAAGGTGGATATGCCGGGGGCATCATGCTCATTCATAGGGAAGGCCTCCTAGACCGAAACGTCGTTAAACTAATGATGGACCACTGTGTCCTAAAACTGGCGTTGGACCGAAATGTCCTTAAACTAACGGCGGACCGCAATGTCCTGAAACTTGCAAATGACCGAAACGTCGTTAAAACTACTCCCAACCCGCAGCATTTTCAGGCTGACGTGGTAAAAAAAAAAAAAAAAAAATTAAAAAAAAAAAAAAGAAAAAAATAAAAAAAAAACGGTATGTCCACAAGCAAAATGGGCACGGATGAAAACCCGAAAGGGCTCCGTGAGTAAAAACAGCAGGGCTACCGGCGAGTGTTTGTGAAAATCCGAAAGGGCGCAACCTCGTTAAAAAACACTTACAGGATCCTCTCGACCTTGTAAGGAGAAACCACCCGCGTGAGATCCTTACGACTCACAAGGGAACAACACACTTAGGGATCCTCACGATTCCTAAGGAGAAAATACACTTGCGAGATCCTCACGACTCGTAAGGAGAACTCTCTTATGGGACCCTCACGGCTCATAAGATTTGAAAGTCTTAAGTTACAGAAACCTTAACCTGTTCTTAAGCAACCCCACAGCCTTCGACATTGTCCTACAAGCGGCTCGGACTAACCCTTGTATACAATCCACGGGCGCGAATAAACATTTCCCTAACAAAGTCCCACCCGTGACTGGGGATATATCCATATGGTGAACAACCCTTGTAAGTCCTCTCGACTTATAAGGAGAAAATCCTTTTGTAAGATCCTTACGACTTACAGGGGAACATACACTTAGGAATTCTCACGATCCCTGAAGAGAAAACACACCTACGAGATCCTCACGACCTGTAGGGAGAAATACCTTTGTGAGACCCTTACGGCTCATGAAGTCAAAAGCCTTAGTCGACGGGATCCTAACCCTGTTTGCTAAGCCACCTTTGTTCAACATCGACGGAGGCAAATGATGATTCGCTCCTGGCAATATCCCAGTTGTAGCGATGCTGATGCCTAAACCGGTATCAAATTCCAAGTCCTTTCATGGCAAATGATGATTCGCTCCTGGCTATATTCCAGTCGCAGCGATGCTGATGCTGAGATTGGCACCAGATTTCAAGTTCCACACTCGCGAGAAAAAATCAGCGAGCCAAAAAAAAAAAATGCATACGAAATAGCTGAAATGATGGGGCAACTTGCAAACAAAATCAGCAAGTAAAAATGTATGCATGAAAAATAGCCGAAATGATTGGGCAACTCGCAATAAAAAGCAGCGAGTAAAAAAGAAAAATAGCCGAAATGATTGGGCACCGCGAAAAATAGCCGAAATGATTGGGCACCGCGAAAAATAGCCGAAATGATTGGGCAATCGCGATTTTCGCGATATAAAAAGCTGAAATGATAGAGCATCGCGGAAAGAATAAAAAAATGAAAGAATGAAACTTTTTGCCCTACAGGTGAAATCATATCGATCCCTGTATACAATCCAGGGGCACAGATAAAAGGGGAACCATACCTTCCCAACAGGCTCCATCAGAAAGCATAGCCAAATCTCGACGGTTAATAGACAACCTAGAGACAATCTCGACATTTGTCTCAATATTACAGACACGATGTCAACAAACGAAGCAAAAAGAAGATCCCGAGCTTCAGGGTCTCGACGTCAATATCGACAACTTAGAGATCACCAACGGCGTTTCTCCTCACTCCAGCCAGATGCAGACGTGACGTCAACAATCGACCTCAGAGTTGCAACGAAACGGAACCATGGAAAAGTCCTTAGTTCCAAATCTCAATGGCCACATCTACAGCCTGGAGACCAACAACGGCGTGCCTCCTCATTCCAGCAGGACACAGATGTTACACCATCAAGCAGAGCGATGGCAAAATCCCAACTCCGCCTTAGCATTCGTCTCATTACAGCAGACGCAATGTTAACAACGGCGTTCCTTCGCAGTCCAGCAGGACGTACATGCAAAGCTAATAAAAGACCCCATGGTCAGCAAAGCGGAGTAATGGCAAAATCCCAGCTCCACCTCAGCACTCGTCTCGTCACAGCGGACACATCATCAAGCAAAGCGGAACAGCGGCAACTCCCAGTTCCATGACTCGACGATGTACTCCCACAGAGAGTCAAATCCCAACTCCGTGAAATGCGGATATAATCAACAAAATTCCTGGTCACGTGGAACACGGATAACGTCACTCTTTGACCCCATGGAAAACGTCCAGAGCGGATCCTGGTCCTCGCAGAACACGGCAGTGAACCCGTGCGAAGCATCCAGAGCGGAGCCTAGTCCTCGCCTAACGCGGCAGTGAACCCGTGTGAAGCATCTAGTGCAAAATTCCTGGTCACGTAGAACGCGGATAACGTCACTCTTTGACACCGTGGAAAACGTCCAGAGCGGATCCTGGTCCTCGTAGAACACGGCAGTGAACCCGTGCGAAGCATCCAGAGCGGAGCCTAGTCCTCGCCTAACGCGGCAGTGAACCCGTGTGAAGCATCTAGTGCAAAATTCCTGGTCACGTGGAACGCGGATAACGTCACTCTTTGACCCCGTGGAAAACGTCCAGAGCGGATCCTGGTCCTCGCAGAACACGGCAGTGAACCCGTGCGAAGCATCCAGAGCGGAGCCTAGTCCTCGCCTAACGCGGCAGTGAACCCGTATGAAGCATCTAGTGCAAAATTCCTGGTCACGTGGAACGCGGATAACGTCACTCTTTGACCCCGTGGAAAACGTCCAGAGCGGATCCTGGTCCTCGCAGAACACGGCAGTGAACCCGTGCGAAGCATCCAGAGCGGAGCCTAGTCCTTGCCTAACGCGGCAGTGAACCCGTGTGAAGCATCTAGTGCAAAATTCCTGGTCACGTGGAACGCGGATAACGTCACTCTTTGACCCCGTGGAAAACATCCAGAGCGGATCCTGGTCCTCGCAGAACACGGCAGTGAACCCGTGCGAAGCATCCAGAGCGGAGCCTAGTCCTTGCCTAACGCGGCAGTGAACCTGTGTGAAGCATCTAGAGCAAAATTCCTGGTCATGTGGAACGCGGATAACGTCACTCTTTGACCCCGTGGAAAACGTCCAGAGCGGATCCTGGTCCTCGCAGAGCACGACAGTGAACCCGTGTGAAGCATCCAGAGCGGAGCCTAGTCCTCGCCGAGCACGGCAGTGAACCTGTGTGGAGCATCTAGAGCAAAATTCCTGGTTACGTGGAACGCGGATAACGTCACTCTTTGACCCCGTGGAAAACGTCCAGAGCGGATCCTGATCCTCGCAGAGCACGGCAGTGAACCCGTGTGAAGCATCCAGAGCGGAGCCTAGTCCTCGCCGAGCACGGCAGTGAACCCGTGTGAAGCATCTAGTGCAAAATTCCTGGTTACGTGGAAAGCGGATAACGTCACTCTTTGACCCCGTGGAAAACGTCCAGAGCGGATCCTGGTCCTCGCAGAGCACGGCAGTGAACCCGTGCGAAGCATCCAGAGCGGAGCCTAGTCCTCGCCTAACGCGGCAGTGAACCCGTGTGAAGCATCTAGTGCAAAATTCCTGGTCATGTGGAACGCGGATAACGTCACTCTTTGACCCCGTGGGAAACGTCCAGAGCGGATCCTGGTCCTCACACCAACATGGAGTGATCACCACCGCGACATTCGTCTCGATACAGCAGACGCGACACCAGCAAACGAAGCGAAGGCCAAATTCCTAGCTTCAGGGTCTTGACGGCAAGTCATATAAAGCCTGAAAGACAATCGGAGATCATCTCACACCAACATGGAGTGATCACCACCGCGACATTCGTCTCGATACAGAGGACGCAATGCCAGCAAACGAAGCAAAGGCCAAATTCCTAGCTTCAGGGTCTTAACGGCAAGTCATATAAAGCCTGAAAGACTATCGGAGATCATCCCACACCAGCGCGGAGTGGTTATGACTCATCGGGGCTCTCCAAAATGAGCCTAACCTCAAGTAAAAAGCGGCATGGCAAATTCCTAGCGCTTGCTCTTCCGACGGTCAAACTGCCAAGGAGGATTGCTTGAAGACGTCTTGTCCAGCCCCCGAAGGGATCAGAGACACGGCAGTCGCAGGGCTACTCGAACAGCACGATTGCCTATCGAGGAATACATCAGCTCATGCGACGGTACGACGGCCAAAACCCTAAGTACCACAGACCCTAACGGACTTCTGTCGTAAAGAGCGGAGGTTAACTGTGACGTTAGGATATTCTTGCGAGATCTGCTCGATTCGTTTCAACTCGTGAGGAAAATGATGTCTTTGCGAGAACTTCTCGATTCGTCTCGACTCGTGAGATAAAGCCTTAGGCAGTAGGGATTAAAAAACCCGTTTCCTAAGCACTGGGATCCTGCAAGTCGGCCCAAAATGGTCTCTTGCATACTATCCACGGGTCTCACTCTCCGAAGTCGAATTTCGACAAGGAGGGGAACAACCGCTTACGGGTCCTCTCGACTCGTAAGGGGGAAAAATTCTCTCATAAGATCCTTATAACTTATAAGAGAAAACACACTTAGGAATCCTCACGACTCCTAAGGAGAAAATACACCTACGAGATCCTCTCGATCCGTAGGGAGAAAAGTCTTTATGAGACCCTCACGGCTCATAAAGTTGAAAAGTCTTAGGTGGCAGATCCTAACCCTGTCTCCTAAGCCATCACTGCCCTGCAAAGAGGTCAAGAGGGACCATCTATGAGCCACACTCGCCAAAGCTACATGCCACTGAAATGGAAAAGCTACTCATGAGCATATAAACTACTTCACTCCAGAGTAAGATATAAAGAGATAGAAGGGTGCGGCTCATGGAGTTAAGGGTTTAGAACTATATCTCTTAAGAGTCGAGATTTGAGTCAATGATAAATGACGACGCTTGTGTCCGCTCGTTATCTTCTCAGATCAAGATTCTGAAAGTAATATACCAACCCGAAACTGGTCATACGCCATGCATTACTTTGCACTACTTCACCCACGTAAATACTTACGTGGGCAAAGTAGTGGGGGGCATTTGTTCCCGCCAAAAATTTCTGCGCAAAAGAACCCAAGGTATCAAATGGCGGCGATACGCTTAAGAAAATGGGAACCAGTATCTTCTGGACTGTTTTTCTGACAAACTCCCGAATGAGAAACAGATAAATTCTGATTGTATCGAAAGCGGCTCGAAAAACCCTTCGATTTGATATATTATGGGCCTCGTAATTCATCCGGGATCAAAAGTTATGAGGAATTACGTGTCCACACGTGATGGGCTTTTAAGAACTCGCTGGAGGAGTTAAAAGATACAATAAAAATTCAGAAAAGACCCCAATGGGGCATCACGTGCTCATACGTGACCATGGGTCACGTGCAGACACGTGATGGGCTTTTAAAGCCTCTAAAATAATGAATAGAATTAAATTCTAAAAGTTTCTGAATCTTTCCAAATGGAAAAGGGTCATGGGGAACCGTTGGATTAAAAATCCAAGGGTGATTAAAAATCACCAATTTATAGAAAACCCTTGACAAGGAAAGATTTCCCTGAAAATCTCACCAGGATAACAAATAGAATATCTTTTGGATTTAAAATCCACGGTGAATAAAATTCACCGAATGATCTAAAGGCCCAGATTAATGAGGAATGCAAATCAAATCTCTCAATGAGAGATTTGCTAAACAAATTTATTCTCTTCATCCTCCTATAAATAGGAGCCAAGAGAAGAGAAGGGGGATCTACTACTTTGAGAGAAAAACAGAGAGAGGAGAATTTAATTCTCAAGAGGGAAGAAAAGAAAGGAGAATTTAATTCTCAACAAGGAAAAACTCTAGGTAAGAAAAGAGGGGCTTCAAAAGAGAATTTAATTCTCAAAAGAGTTTAACTCTTATTTAAAGAAAAGAACTTAGTTCTTCTTCTAGTTGAAGATCTGTACAGAGCACATCTCCCCGTAGGATGAGAATTTAATTCTCATCGGGTCGAGATCCTGCCATGCAGATCCTAAACTTAGAAGGGGAATTGAGTTTTAAGAATTTAATTCTCCCAAACTCACAGGAATTTAATTTCTCCTAAAATGAAACTGGGGTTTAACCCTAATCATGAATTTAATTCTTTCACATATCTGGGAATTTAATTCCTTTGAAAAGAAATCAGGGTTTCATCCTAAATAAGAATTTAATTCTTTCACAATAGGAATTTAATTCCTCCAAAATCATAATTAGGGTTTAACCCTACGAAGAATTCAATTCTTAAAAGATCTCTGTTCATGAAAAGAACTAGGGTCACGTGCCCCCTCGTGCCCCTTGAAAAGATCCCCTGCAAAGAACTTTGAAGCATCACCTCACGTGCTCCCACGTGACTCTCAAAACGCAGAAAGAAAAAGCAAAGGAAATGAAAGCTTTGGGCGCTCTCACGTGTTATCACGTGACCCCTCAGCAAATGCTTTAACAATTGGCGCACAGACCCCTATCACGTGCCAACACGTGATGCTCTAAAATAAAAATAAAAGTGTTTAACACTTGTTTGCAGAACAAAATAAAGGGGATCTGGCCCCACTTTTTGATGCCATCACGTGCTCCCACGTGACTCCCAAAACACAGAAAGAAAGATCAATGGAAATGAAGGCTTTGGGCGCTCTCACGTGTTTATCACGTGACCCCTTAGCAAACGTTCTAACAGTCGGCGCATAAATCCCCAACACGTGTCAACACGTGATGCTCGAAATAAAAAAAGGAAAAGTGTTTAACACTTACTCGCAGATTTGAGGAGGAGATCTGGCTTCATATTTAGGGCGCCCTCACGTGTCCCCACGTGACCCCTAACGAATCCCTTTAGTATCGAATGGATGGATGCCTATCACGTGCCCACACGTGATGGCTAGGAAATTAAAGGTGTTAAATACTTACTTGCTGAATAAAATAAAGGAAATCAGGGCGCTGTCACGTGTCCGCACGTGACCCCTCCCTCCTTAGTGTTTAACACTAATTGGAAAACTCTATCTGCAGTGTTTAACACTGATTTGCTTAGTGTTTAACACCAATTTGAAAACACTGTTCCCAGTGTTTAACACTGATTATCTTTTAGTGTTTAACACTAACTTGCTATTTTATTCCCAGTGTTCAACACTGTTGGTTTCTAGTGTTTAACACTAGCTTTAGCCCAATTGGCTAAGTTTCTAGAGGCAAAGCCCCTCCTTCAATGGACCAACAGAGGGCCAATATTTCAAACATAATTGGACTTAGCCCAAACTGGCCATAAGTCCTCAAATCATCTTGAACTGAGCACATCTGCTCTTTCAACCAACTCAGTGGTTCAAGGGTACATCTCGGAACTCCTCTGATATTTGTCGTTGTAATCCTTCAACGTCTTCAGAGAGGTGACGGGTCCTGACAACCACACATTAACACGGACTGTGGGGTCCTTAAACTCATGGACTTATGCGTCCTTAAACCAAGATACGGACTGTGGGGTCCTTAAACCCGCGGACTTATGCGTCCTTAAACTAATGGACTAATGCGTCCTTAAACACACCCATATGGACTGTGGGGTCCTTAAACCCATGGACTTATGCGTCCTTAAACTACCTATGGACCGCAATGTCCTTAAACTACCAATGGACCACCACGTCCCTAAACTGGCAATGGACCACTATGTCCCTAAACTGGGACAATAGAGCCCCCAAATGCTCTCTTGTCGGATCTAAACGATCCTGTTAAGTCGATCTTAGTCCCAAACTGGACTAAAGTATCCTTAACAACCGTTTAAGTTGATCTTAGCCTCAAATATGGCTAACGCATCCTTAAACCTTCAAACAGAATGGACTATGAATCCCTCTAATCAACTTTGGTTCAAGGGTACATCTCGGAACTCCTTTGACACCTGTCGTTGTAATCCTTCAACGTCGTCAGAGAGGTAACGGGTCCCGACAACCATACATTCAATGGACCACTATGTCCCTAAACTGGAACAACGGAGCCCAAATGGTCTTTTGTCGGATCTAAACGATCCTGTTAAGTTGATCTTAGTCTCAAACTAGACTAACGTATCCTTAACAAACGTTTGAGTTGATCTTAGCCTCAAGTATGGCTAACGTATCCTCAAACCAAACCCCCAAACCCAAATCTAAGATAATACGGATTTGGACTAGTCCACGCCCTACGGGCGACGACATAACTCAGTCTCCGTAAACAATCCACGGGCAACAAAATACAAAACAAACACCCACGACACGAAGTGACCAGCTGGAGAAGGAGAAAGTTGTTACCGCAATGCGGTAGCGTAATTAACTGCAGGGGCTTGCGCCTGCAGGGAAGAGCGTCCCCACAATCAAAAACCCCTCAAACGAGGGGGAATCTGACGAAGTCTGCTACATCGGACGCATCCGTTTAAACCTTCGATACATGGTGCCATAAATCAACTTGGCATCTTCGGAGAGGTGAACGGATAGCACCAATTAGCATCTGCCCCGAATCTCAGTGCCAAGACATCGCAGTCTTGTGCGCCGTCTTTCGGAGGGGAACAGTACACTCACATATTAAGATAGAAAAACCAAGTAGCATACTACCATGTTTAGCAAGACTGTTATATACATGTGAATATCCCAAGCTTCCATTAAGTAATATACAAGCTAGTATGATACAGTAATGGCCTTCTAGGGCATAAACACTAACAATCTCCCACTTGCACTAGGGCCATGTACTGGCATATCGCAGACCAATGATCTCGAGCAGCCTCTCGAACTGAATCTGAGGAAGGGCCTTCGTGAATGGATCAGCAATGTTCTCTTCTGAAGCAACTCTCCGAACCTCGATCTCCTGACGATCAATGATCTCCCTGATCAGGTGATACCGCCTCAAGATGTGTCTGGACTTCTGATGGGACCTTGGTTCCTTCGCTAAAGCTATAGCTCCGTTGTTGTCGCAATACAGAGGTATTGGATCAACTATGGTAGGAACCACCTGAAGTTCTGTTAGGAACTTCTTCATCCAGACTGCTTCTTTTGCGGCATCGCAAGCAGCTATATACTCCGCTTCCATCGTCGAGTCAGCAACGGTGTCCTGCTTGGAGCTCCTCCAGCACACCGCCCCTCCATTGAGAGTAAAGACATAACCCGACATGGACTTGGAATCGTCCTTATCACTCTGGAAGCCGGAATCAGCAAAGGCCTCCAACCTGAGGTCTTTTCCGCCGTAAACCAAGAACATCTCCTTAGTCCTCCTCAGGTACTTGAGAATGTTCTTTACTGCTATCCAGTGTTTCTCCCCTGGGTCTGACTGATACCGGCTTACCACGCTTAGTGCGTAAGCTACATCTGGTCTGGTACACAACATCGCATACATTATAGAGCCTACCGCAGAAGCGTAGGGTATAATAGACATGCGTTCCCTTTCCAAATCAGTCTTGGGAGACATCTCTTTGGAGAGGGTGATTCCGTGACAAGCCGGTAGATTACCGCGCTTAGAATCTTCCATACTGAATCTTTTCAGTACAGTGTCGATATACCTGGACTGCGAAAGTCCCAACATCCTCTTGGATCTATCACGATAGATCCGGATCCCCAGAATGTAAGAGGCATCACCCAGGTCTTTCATGGAGAACCTGTGTGACAAGAATCCTTTGACAGATTGTAGCATAGGAATGTCATTTCCTATCAATAGAATGTCATCCACGTACAAGACGAGGAATACGACACTTCTGGCCACAACTTTACTATATATGCACGGTTCATCTGGATTTTTGATAAAGTCATATTCTTTGACTGTCTCATCAAAACAGATGTTCCAACTCCGCGATGCCTGCTTTAGTCCGTAAATGGATTTAAGCAGCTTGCATACTTTCCCGCTGCTCCCACTCTGATTGAAACCCTCTGGCTGATCCATATAGACGCTCTCTTCTAAATTTCCATTCAGAAAAGCCGTCTTTACGTCCATCTGCCAGATTTCATAATCATGGAAGGCAGCAATAGCAAGAAGGACCCGAATGGATTTGAGCATAGCCACTGGAGAAAAAGTTTCGTCATAGTCCAAACCAGGTCTTTGACGAAAACCCTTTGCAACAAGTCTAGCCTTATAGGTTTCCACCTGTCCATCTACACCAATCTTTTTCTTGAAGATCCATTTGCATCCTATGGGTTTTACCCCATCTGGAGCAAAGTCCAAAGTCCATACTTTGTTGGTGTACATGGACTCCATCTCGGTCCGCATTGCATCTAGCCATCGTACCGAGTCGCCGCTCTGGATGGCCTGCTGGAAGTCAGTAGGTTCATCATCATCTATGATGCAATCCTCTCTATCCCCGTCTATGAGAAAACCGTAGTATCTCTCAGGCGGACGAGACGGCCTACTACTCCTGCGGAGGGGTGCGGGAATGTTCTGTTCTTCTTGAACCTCTGGTTCTACCAAACTTTCAGTAGCAGTTTGTGGTTCTGGAATTTCTTCCAGTTCTATTTCGCTCCCACTCTTCTGATTTTCTAAAAATTCAGTTTCTAAGAAGTGGGCATGACGAGAAACAAAAACCTTTTGTTCCTCTGCGTAATAGAAATAATATCCCTTGGAGTTCTTTGGATATCCCACAAGCTTACACAGTACTGAGCGTGCCTCGAGCTTGTCCACATGCTGCTTTTTTACAAAAGCTGGACACCCCCATGTCCTAAAATGTTTTAGACAGGGTTTCTTCCCACTCCACATCTGATATGGTGTGGTAGGCACAGTCTTGGTTGGAACCTGGTTCAAAAGATATGCCGCTGATTCTAGCGCATAACCCCAGAAAGATCGCGGTAACTCAGCATTACTCATCATGGATCGTACCATATCCAATAGGGTTCGATTCCGTCTCTCCGATACACCGTTGTGCTGTGGAGTGTATGGAGGAGTAAGCTGAGAGAGAATTCCTTTCTCTTTTAGGTAACCTAGGAACTCGGCACTTAAGTATTCTCCACCTCGATCAGATCTTAGTGTTTTAATACTTTTGCCAGTTTGGTTTTCCGCTTCACTCTTAAATTCCAGGAATTTCTCAAAGGCCTCTGATTTATGCTTCATTAAGAAAACATATCCATACCTAGAGAAATCATCTGTAAAAGTAATGAAGTAGGAATAACCACCTCTCGCATGTGTAGACATTGGACCGCATACATCACTGTGTATGAGTCCTAAGAGCTCGCTCGCTCTTACTCCTTGTCCAGTGAATGGAGTCTTTGTCATCTTTCCTTTGAGACAAGATTGACAAGTGTCATAAGTTTGATATTCGAACGTGTCCAAATATCCTTCTCTATGCAACTTAGTCAACCTTCTCTCATTGATGTGACCCAGTCTACAATGCCATAAGAAAGCTTTATTTAAATCTGGAGACTTTCTTTTTAGTGTGTTCTGGACATTGAAAATTTGGAGTTGGTTTAACACATATATGCCGTTATTTAGAGTACCGGACCCAATCAAACCATGATTAAGGTGGATGTTGACAACATCTCTTACAAACGTGAAATCATAACCTTTATTTGATAACAAGGAAACTGATATGATATTACACGTTAAGCTGGGTACAAAATAACAGTTATGTAAAACCAAAATGTGTCCACTCGTCAATCCTAGGTGATAATCCCCGACGGACGCAGCTCCCACGCTAGCTCCGTTAGCAACCCTGAGGATCATATCACCTTCCTCCAGCACTCTACGGTTTCTCAGTGCCTGCAATGAATTGCAAATATGAGATCCTGATCCGGTATCCAATACCCAGGAAGTAGAGTTGATTGACAGACAATTCTCAATTACAAACACACCTGAAGTCGAAGCCACAGCTTGCTTCGGTTCCTGGTTCTTGGCGTTCCACGCCTTGCAATCCTTCTTCCAGTGCCCTTTCCTGTGACAATGGAAGCACTCATCCAGGCCAACTACCGGTGCTGCAATCTTTTTCTTTCCCTTCTTTCCCACCTTACTAACACCTCCTCTAGGTCTGGGTGCGGCCTTCTTCTTCCTTCCTTTGGCCCTAGCCTTGGACCCGGAAGAAGATGCTCCGCCAACAAACATAGCGGGTGTTTCCCTTGCCTTCTGCAAGGTGCCCTCTGCACTCCTTAACATGTTCAGGAGTTCCGCAAGTTCAACTTCTTTTCCTTGAAGATTGAAGTTGAGGATAAACTGGGCGTAGGTGGGAGGAAGGGACTGGAGAACAAGGTCTGTATAGAGCTCATTATCCAAAGTCGTCCCAAGGTCTGCGAGCTCTTCTATATAGCCAATCATCTGTAGGACATGTTCACCTACCGATGATCCGACAGCCAACCTCGCTCGAAATAATTTCTTTGAGGTCTCGTATCTTGCTATACGAGATTGCTCTCCATAAAGTTCCTTTGTATGGAGAAATATGCCATCTAAGGACATATCCTCGTGCCTCCTCTGATGTTCATTATTCATCGAGGCAAGCACGATGCACTTGGCTCTCGCGCAATCTAAATCCCAGGTTTTGCGGATTTCCTTATCCGCATTACTGGATTTGGGACCAGGGACAGCAGGTGCCGTAGCGGTGAGGATGTACCCCAATTTGTCGTAGGTCAAGGCCATCTTGACATTCCGCAGCCAATCTTTATAGTTTGGCCCCGTCAGTATATTTTTCTCTAAAAGTAACTTAAGTCCAGTCATTTTCAGGGTCGCTGCAATTAGGAGAGAGAGAAGAAAACTCTTTAGCATGATGCTCTTGCAAGTTTAGAGTGGTTTTTAGTTTATCTAAACTGGATGGCTCCCACTGTTTCTCGAATCCTTCCTCAAACCATAAAAGAAGAATTAGCCAAGACTATTCTCACCGTACAATACTTGCTTAACCGTTCAGCCAGGCCGGTGTCGATACTTCGAGGGAGGTTTTCCAACGCTTTCGCGAAGTTCCTTAATTAAAGAACCTCTTTTCTCTGGGGGCGTAACCCCGCTGACACTTTTCTGGACACCTACTAGGTTTATAGCATTGATCGTTAAGCGACGAATATCCTGATAAGTAGCATATACTCACAGTAGGATCGGGATCCAAATATCATCGTCTGATAATGTTGTAGGAATGCTACCAACATTCATCAAACTCAAAATGGTATGCATCTCTTTGCAAATTTCAGTTTCTTTAGAAATTCCCGATATTAGTTTTTGCCCCATGCTCTTATGACCTTGACTAAGGGCCAACAAATCATAAGTCACATGTCAAGTTCTGCCCATCATTATCCTGTTGATTTGAACCCATCCGTATACTCTTGACTAAGGGCCAACAAAGTAATACGACTGTCCCAAACCAACTCATCTATCTATGCAACAAATGAATACCCCAGCAGCTACCAATCACTATGTCTTGACTAAGGGCCAAACAAACATAGCTTGAATACTACTGACCATTCATAAGAAATGACGGAGGGCTACGACTGGTTTTGGCGAAACCGTGAACGTAGTGAACTTGATATAACCGAAGGAACCTGATAGCTTTTAAAAGGAGTGGTTAACTCTCCGCATTTTAAAATTATCTGTTTTAAAAATAACCGAGTGGTTTCTTTTAAATTGTTCCAACGATTAAAACTTTGGTTTGTTTTACTTTGCATTACAGATAATGCGTCCCATCATTAACCTATCATTGCAGAAAACAACGAAAATACAACGTCCTCTTATGCCATCCGCATTCGCCACGGGGTCCCGTCATCACTCGTTAGGTTAATTAACTAACGACAGAGCGGGGGCTGGGCTAGCGCGGGTGTAAAACATAAGTGACGTCTAAATAGCTATCATAATATAGATATTTTACATTCGTCTGACGCAATGATATTCATTCCAGAACACAGATAAACAATATTGGATTTGCAAGCAATCTGTATTTCTTTTGAGCCTGCAAGAAAAGACAGATTACACAGTTGTGATGAATAGCCGTTACCCCACCCTCGACCCCTACGGGTACGGCAAACTACCCACCCGGCAGTCTGTGTACCCCACCTTGGGTCAGTCCTAGGAGCAAAAACAGTAAAATGAAATAATACAACGGTGGCTACGACCGCAACCTGGAAGTGCCCCGCGAAAATAATATTACAACAAATTACATTTACAACAAATGAATTAAACGAAAACCCATTGCGAACCCCGGCTATACACCACAACAGTCCAATACAGTTTATATGCACAAACAGATATAACCATTTCAGAAATGTGCAACCCCCTGCCAACCGACATACTAGCAGTTGGGGGAGGTTTACGAACACATCAAACAATCACAGATATAATCCAATACGCAAATACTGTACAATTCGATCGAATAAACAACATCAATATTGCTCCAAAATCTGCTCTGTTAAACAGTAACCTGAGCAATAATTAAACATTCCAGAAAACCCCAAATTACCCAGAGAAGCAACAGAAGAAAAATCGGCCGCTGACTCGCCAACTCGGCGGCGGAAGCGCGGCAACTCAGTGGCTGAGGCCGCGGTTCCGCGGCGAGTTGGTCGATTCAGTCGACTGTTTTTCTTGGGTGTTCTTCTGGTGTCATGTCAAGCACTCTGAGCTCACCTGAAAAATTTTCTGACATCGTTTTAAATTCGACAGAAACTTACATTTTTTAGGGTTTTCCGGCTTCGTTTTTTCGTTCGAAATTCGTACAAATTTGCGATTAAGTTATTTAGTGTTTAGCGAGGCTCTGATACCACTGTAAGTCGATGTAGTACACCCCAGTACTTATGGGGAGGCGGAATTTTCAAAAACAATCAAGTTTAAACAACGAACATCGACTAACCGCTTGAATCGAAGCTAAACTATAAATAACCGTATTCTATGAGTTTCTTTTCATAAGAGATTAGGGATTATACCTAATGAACCGGTCCTTCTCCTTTACGTCCTCCTTTGTTCTCCTCGGCCTTCTCTAGGTAGTAGACGATCCACCCGAGAGCAAAACTCCAAGCTAAACCTCTAACTTGAGGTAACTAATCAACTTTGATTGCTAATCAAAGATGAGAGAATGATATAGAGTGAGGGTTATGGATTGTTTAGTCTAACTAATCCTTTGATCTCAACACATGAGGATTAAGGATTAGGGTTAGAAGATGAGAGCTTGAGGAGAGAGAATGTGTGATATGATAATGAGAGAAGAGAGAGAGTGTATCATAATATTATGAAGCATTCTTATTTTCAATAAATCAATAAAGGAAATGAATAAGCATGCTTCACAAAATATCTTGTGATGATTCATTAACATGAGTCATTAAGCAATAAATGTGCATTAATGAAGTGAATGAATCACCACTATGACTCACTCTCTTTCCAAAACAAACCTCCTTAGTCACATCTTCTAGAAGCTTCTCGAGTAATTACGAGAACGCCCCCCCGATCCGTAAAAATACGGAAAAACTTTAGACTGTAAAAATCCAATAACCGGATACCAGTAACTGGCTTAAACCAAAGCCGACTGGTAAAATCTGTCCGAAAGTCGTACGTGCGTAAACGCACGTATGCGTCCGAACCCTTTGTCGCAAAACCATGCAACCTCTATATCGTTTCGCCTGGAGTAGGAAACTCTCTGTGTGGGACTCTAGAGACTCGACTACTACGCTGGCAGTGGGTTTAACCACAGACCGCAAGCGGCACTAGCTGTACGTAACGGTCCCCAGGTAGTTGTCGATAAGAAGGCCGATGAGTAAACCCATCCGAACCCCTACTGAGTCTGATGTGACAATCTCCATACAGTCCGGTCCGTTCGTCCATGACTATCGCATATCGGGCCTAGGGGGGCGGCAAGCGTCAGTCCCCTAATAGCGGTATAAGTCGTGTCGGAGTGAAGCCCATTACACCCTGAGAAGCTACTGGAACCTACCAGCAAATCTCGCTTGCCCTGGCCAGGGACTTTGCGTAATGGCTCTCTGACACAGCACGATATCTACTCCCAATACCGGGAGGGACGAATCCTGTCTAACCGCCACTGCCTCCAAGTGCTCGGGACTGCACCCAACTGCTACCTGTTTGCACGACTCCTTTGAGCCGTGGTAGGGTAGCAATCTAAGAACAGTGGGACACACTCGAGGCGAAGTAGCAGTGTCAAGTCTGCGGACTACGCTGTACTCATGTCACCTGGGAACTGTTTACTGACGACTGGTATCAAACCAACCAACAGTTCCCTGTGAGTCCTGTCCAGTGTACCCGTAACCTAACGAGCACCTGTATACTATCTCCAGTACGACGTACTGACGGCTGTGGGACAGACCATCTCCCCAACTGGGATGAGAAGCGTACACACCAGTCTACTCCGGAGTATCGATGCTCTGTCTCGATAATCCAACGACCGGGGACCTGAATAAGGATGTGCTTGTAGACTACCCAGCCCCCACTAGTGTGACTGCCATCACAACGCTGGTAGACAAGCAAGATCCTAAGAGCTCTATCAATACGTACACTCACATATTAAGATAGAAAAACCAAGTAGCATACTACCATGTTTAGCAAGACTGTTATATACATGTGAATATCCCAAGCTTCCATTAAGTAATATACAAGCTAGTATGATACAGTAATGGCCTTCTAGGGCATAAACACTAACAGAACCATCTGCCAAAACCCTAATGAGGCACCTCCTGTTAGTTATATGTATGCCCTAGAGGCCATTACTGTACATTGGATGTATATTGTAGTGGATGCTGGGACATATATAGGTAGGACTTTCTTGCTCGACATGATAGTACGCTATCTGGTTGCTCTTTATCTTAACGTGTATACTTTCTGTCTCTCTGATTACATGTTGATAAAGCCCTTAGGATGTGTACTCGACTTCCAGGACTATGATGAAGATCATACTAGTGGGGCCTGGGTAGTCAATGAGTACATCCTTCATTGGGCCTAGTCGAGGGAATATCGAGACGGGGCATCGATATTCCAGAGTAGACTAGCGCATATCTTCTCGACCCATGCGATGGGCGATGGATGATCCCATATCCATTAGTGTTTGACATCGAAGATGGTATGCGGGTGCTCAGTGGAGACTGGGTACACTGAACGGACTCGCCGAGAACTCCCAGATGGTATTATACCTCACGTCAGATGGCAGTTCTCTGGTGACACTGGTACAGCTTAGTCTGTTGACCCGAGATCGTCATAGAGCCTTGTGTGTCTCCTACTGTGCTTTGATTTTCACCCTACCACGGCTCTACTGAGTTGTGCAAACAGGTGGTTTTTGGGTACAGTCCCGATTCACATGGAGGCAATGAGCGATAGGAGGGGATTCGTCTCTCCCGGTATTGAGAGTTGATGTTGTGCTATGCTCGACTGGCCATAACAGGAAATCCCTGGCCAGGGTTGCAGTGATATACTGGTAAGAGTTATCAGTAGTTTCACGAATGTTATGGACCTCAAGTCGGCATGACTTATCGAGCTATTGGGGTCTGACGTTTACCACCCCTAGGCGAGATATGCGACATATCAGACGAACAGACCGGACTATACGGTAAGTGTTACTGGTTGGATTCACAGGAGTGTGAGCGGGCTTGCTCGTCGATCTTCTGATCGCTCAATACCCGGGTGACCGTTACGTTTAGCAGACCGCTTGCGGCTTGTGGGTGTTTGATATGATCATCATCTGCTGCCGGCGTATTGACGAGTCTTTAGAGTCCTACACAGAGGTTTCCTGGCTCAAGCGAAACGAAATAGGAGCGCATATGAGATATGGGCGGGACCGAGAATAATGCGTGTATGTGATACCGTATTCTATTCTCATGATGAATGTATCGAATGGTTATATGCGATATAACCTAGTTATCGAATCAAGGATTGATTCGATAAGCCGATACATATGATACTAGTCGGTTATATCCGATATGACCGGATCGTTAAATCAAGTGTTGATTTAATGATTTAGTGCATATTTATATATTTGATATATTACTTTGCGTTAACTAGTATTGGTTCACTTTAAAAGGATTTTCTCACTTGAATTGTACACATTGTATATGCGATATAGTTTTGTGCACATGTTTGTATCATGTTTGATGATACATGCTTACTTGGTTAAGTGTAAAGAATCAAACCATGGTTTAAGTTAATGATTAGGGTTTTGATTATTTATTCATTTATCTTTTTCTTATTTATTCATTTTGGAAAAAGAAAAAGATAAATGAATGGTTGTATGTTTTGTTTTTTAGTTGAAGTTTCTTGAAACTTTGACTAAGTCACTCTTTTGTTGTTTTGCTTAACCCTAACCATTTAACTAACCCATGTTAATTCTCTACACTTAACTATAGTTGAAAGTATGATAAGTATTGAATTATTTATCTAATTATTCAAGACTTATCATATCTTCTTCTTCTTCATCTTCTTCAACATGAAGAAAGCTAGTGGCCATCAATGGCAACTAGTGAAATTGAGTGAGAAATCCAAATATAAAGTCTACCCACTTCCTATTTCTTCATCCTATACTTCTTGCCAAGTTCTATAGGGTGTTTACTTCATAAGTTTTCAAAGCTTAGTGAAGTTGGAGCTTGTTCTTGTGATGCTTCGACGTAAATCATCTTCGGCATCGAACCGACGATCAAACCCGTCCATTCTTCGATGATGTCAATGCTAGAGTCGTGAGTTCGATTTGGACAGCGGAGGGAGATCATCGTGGAGCTTAGGAAGTGGTGGACCAGATCTACAAAGGTTGTAGCCCCTTTCCTTTAGATACATTTCCATTTACTTGCTTATTTCGCCAAGATATCTAGTAAACGATCCGTATTAGGGTTTGTGGGCACCCGTAAAATTTGATTTGTGCATGTTTGATCACTTGTGAGACCTCACTAGGGTGCCTAGGATCCCTACAGTGGTATCAGAGCCTAGCTAGAGCCTTAGGCGAAGTCCCGACAGAATCAGAAGTCCGATCGACCCAAAACCCGACTTGAAAAATGCTCTCTGGACTTTTCTGTAAAATGTGGATTTTTCGAAATTAAAAATATCCAGAAAAATCAGCAGGGAATCCTAAGAATTACTGTGCAACACGTGTCTATGATTCGACAAGAGTGCGGCGGAACAGCGGCAGAAGCATGGCTTCTGCGGCGGTTCCGCGGCAGTATAGTCACAATGCCCAATACTGTTTGCACAGTAACTCCTAGTTTCTGGTGTTGGTTTTCCTGGGAATATTTTAATATTTATTCAAGAGTTTTATTTTCTGGCTTGTATTGGGAACTCTGTATATTCGATCGGACTGTTTAATTTTGTCGGTGTGGCTTTCCGGGTAATTTTAGAATATGTTAAAAAAGTTCGACCGGATATAAATACCCACTTTTTCCCCTGCCGGGAAATTTCCAATTGTTGGATTTTTCCGTAGTTTAACGACGTTCTAAGTAGTGCAAGTAACGCGATGGACCCTCTAGAAGACAACAAACCTTAACACGATTATGTGACCGTCTTGAACTGCCCTTTGAACCTTCGGGTTTGGGGCAGTACGGCGTGCCACATGTGAGGCGTTGGCTTGACCCTTCTACGGCTGGACTGTTGGTACTGAGGCACGAACTGAATGTTGTTAGACTTATTTCATGTGTTGAGTAGTATTGGGAAAACTTGGGTGTTCGATTGTTCGATCGAAAAGTTTAGCATTTTCTGTTTATCCAGAATGTGATACAATAATTGGAATTCACAAAAAGTTATGAGATAACTAAATGAAGGTTATAAACATAGCAGTTTAGTCTCACTTGATCGGTTGCCACGAAATTTTGATGTGATCAAAAGTCCGTCGCAATCACGTAGCGTACGCGGATACTCGCCGGGTAAACTTAATAGACAGCCTCACTCCATAGCCCCGACCAAGTGACTGTAGGAGAACCCCGTCGCCGAAAGCATCCGTTCGGGTGCTCGCGGTGCGGTGTTCCGCCTTGGTGCACTTGGTCGACGGCATCGGGGGTGCGGCCGCCTACTAAAGTTTGCGACGATCATTCGATCAAAATGTCGGGAATCCTGTTGAATTGCCCGACTTGGTATTGAAAAGTTTTTTCGATTTTAAGACTAAAATGCGGGGTTTATAATTGTTAGGCATGCGATGTCTAAGTAATTCATTTGGTCAGGCATGCGATGTCTGAGGAGGTTGCGGATTCCAACTGTTGTAGTTTTACACTTTCTTTTCTGTGACCGTAAGTGTAATATGTGATATCGCCGGTTTCGTTGCTATATGTCAACGACAATTGGGATGGGCATATTTACTTACGTTGATGATATATGATGTTATGTGTTGCTGGATATGTTATATTGGATTGTCGTGTTTGAATAGCCGGGGTTTTTTTTATGTGAGATGAGTGTTTTTCCATTTTCATTCATGTAAAAACTTGTATGTAATATTCTTTTATTGGGGCACTTCCAGGTTGCGGAAGTTGTCACCGTTGATGTATATTATTTACTTTTCTGCACTAGGATAGACCTAAGGAGGGGAGCACAAGTAACCGGGTTCTGGGGTCCAAAGGGAGACCAACTCGAGGAGTCGAGTCCGGGTCTCCTAACCCTAGAATTGGTAGGGTTGCTTGCCGCTCTCGTAGGGGTCTTGGGGTGTGGGATTGGCTATTCATCACGACCGTGGAATCCGTGTTTTATACTGGCTCGTATTGAAAACACGGACGTCCTAGTATATCCAATATTTCATATGTTTCTTCTGCTGTGATTTATCTGTAATGTGATCATATGATGTTCTGTGACAGGTATTATATATAGTATATATGATATATTATATCGACGTTGCTTATGTTTTACACCCGCGCTAGCCCTGCCTCGCTCTAGCGTTAGTTACCTAACCTAACGGTGCAGACGGGACATCGAGGCGAATGCGGATGGCATAAGCGTACGATATATTTATCTGTGATGGTTAGGTGGACTTAAATGATGGGATATTCATTAATGAGATTAATGAAAGAAAATAAACCTAATTGATGTTGTGGAATCGAATTTCAAAATAAAACAGGTAGCTACAGTTCTTGCTTTGCATCGCGGTGTTCCTTGTAGAACATCCTGCACCTTATTCGATAGGGAAAGGACCGAGATCCCTTCACCGAGAGTGACTCCTTTAGCAATAACTGGCAGATGCTACATCACTCGGTTTGTCCTTTGATAACTTCTATAGTTTCTGCTTTGCACAGTGATATATATGATATATCCCGCACCTCATTCGACGAGTAAAGGGCCGACGATCCCTTCACCGGGAGTGACCCCTTTAGCAAAACTAGAAAAGCCTAAAAAACATTCCATTTAAAAACCATTTGATTCCGCGATGAGATCAAGTTCAAAGCGTTAAAGGTTTTCATAAAAACCATTCGCAACCCTCCGTCATTTTAAGAAGTAGAGTACTTAGTATTCGTGCTGTGTCTGTTGACCATAGTCAAGGCACAGTGTACGGTAGCTAAGTGATGTCTTCCTACACCGCATATGATGCGATTAGTTAGGACAGTCGCGTGAATTTGTTGACCTTAGTTAAGGGTCATGTGGGTGGGTCTAATTAATCACGAAATGACGGGTAGAACTTGACTAGTACTTATGATTTGTTGACCTTAGTTAAGGTCATAGGTACTAGGGATAAAAACTTTTATCGGGAGTTTCAAATGTTGAAATTTGCAATGAGATTGCATACCTTCTATATGATAGTTGGATCCCGATACCTATTGCGAGTAATTGTTACTCCTGGGAGAGTTTTGCACTTTGCAATTAGCCGATCAAGTAGGTGTCTAGAAAGGTGTCAACGGGGTTACGCCTCTGGGAAAACGAGGTTTACAGTAATTAGGTCCGTGCGAAAGCACGGGGAACCTCCCTCAAAGTACCGACACTGGCCTGGCTGAAAGATTGGCGAACTTGTAGAGTGTAATTAATCCCGGCTAGTCTTTCCTTTTAGGGTTTGAAGGAAGATTTGATAAAAACAGTGGGAGCCATCCTGATTAGATAAAATATATAACCAATCTGATCTTGCAAGAGCGCACGCAGAGTGTTTTCTTCTCTCTCTCTCCTGGTAGCGACCATATCATGCCTTAATCAAGATAATAATACGGATAATTGACCGAACCCGCTTGTTATACTGAGCTGGGGAACGTTGGTCCCGCTCCAACTTATAATTGTTATAAGACAGAGCAGGAAATAGGGGAATGCCAGGATTCCCATGCCACCCAAACGAAGAAAGTGCATGAGATGCATCTCCTTCGGGTGTGTTCATTACAAAGAACTGGTTCTCAGTATCCTCTGCATCCTAGGTATATGATACAGGATCAGGATCCCAGATATGTAATTTGTTACATAGGGCTACGAAAAGGTAGAAAAACTGAGAACGGGTGATAAGTTTCATGAGACAGAAACCGGGGCAAGTGTTGCAGCCAAGTCTGTTGGTCACTGTCACCCTGTATTACCAATACATTGATTCTGAACAAATGCTATTAGATACCGAACCTGATATACAAAATCATATCAGTCTCTTTATTAGTAAAGAAATGATATAATTTTGTATTGTTGGATAATGTTTTGAACATTTTCTATATCAAAAGTTGATCGGTTCTGGCGCGTTATCTAAAAGCATTGACGTTCTAAATCAAACTACAGTTCCTTGTATATTGAACACACACAAGAGGAAGTGTTCAGAAATGAACGAATCCTTCTTGAGGCATTGTAGACTAGGTCACATCAATGCGACACGACTGGCTGAAGTTACATTTTAGATGCATATTTAAATCAATTTGAATTTACATCTTGTGAAACTTGCCAGTCATGTCACAAAGATTGGATGACCATAGCTCTGTTTATTAGAAACAGAGAAAGAGTTAGTAAACTCTTGGGACTGATACATGATGATGTATGTAAAGTCTCCTGTCTACACATGCCAGGACTGGTTCTTCATACTTCATTATATTCTCTGATAATCTCTCAAGATTCAGTCATAAGTTCCTGTTGAAACATAAGTCCGAACCTTTTGAGATATTCACAGAATATAAGTTAGAAGTAGAGAACCGAAATACGGGTATAAGTATTATGTCCTATGATAAGATCAGGGAGGAGAATACTTGTGCATATAATTCCTGGACTATTCTAAAGGAGAATGAGATTCTCTCTCAGTGTTACTCCTCTGAATACACCACAGCACAACGGTGTATCAGGGCGGAGCAATTGCACAATATTAGATATGGTGTGCTCTATGATGAGTATTACTGAGTTACCTATTTCCTTTTGGGGTTATGCACTTGAGAAGCTGCATACCTATTGAATTAGGTTTGAATCAAATCACTGCCTACTACTCCATATAAGATATGGTGTGGGGAGATCCCATCTCTTAAGCGAGTTAAGATTTGGGGTTGTCCGGCCTATGTTTAAAGCAAAATCCGGACAAGATCGAGGCAGGATCGGTTCTGTAGAACTGGAAAGGTTCCAGCTATACAAAACTGCAGTTGATGATTTGACAGAACCAAAGGATTCTATAGTTCCCGACGAACCTCAGCCTCTCCGCCGATCTAGTAGGGTTCCTCATCCGCCTGAGAGATACCTCGGTTTCTCGATGACAGTGGGAGCAAGGATTGCATCATGAGATGATGACCCAACTAGTTTCGAGCAGGCCATCGAGAGTTGGGACTCTGTAAGAATGGCTGGATGCTTAGCGATCTGAGATGGAATCCATATACACCAGCAAAGTATGGACTTTGGTTGCTATATCTGAAGGGTTAAATCGCCATCAGGAGCAAGTATATCTTGAGAAGATTACTTGGTGTAGATGGAAAAGTTGAGACATTCAAAGCTAGGCTTATTAAAGGTTTTAGTCATCAACCAGGCATGGATAATGATGAAACCTTTTCCAAGTGACTATGCTTAAGTCCATCCAGATCCTACTTGCCACGGCTACATACCATGACTGCGATATCTGGTGGTTGGGTGCCCTGACTGCTTTTCTAAATACTGATTTAGAAGAGAACGTCTATAAGAACACAGCCAGAGGACTTCGTAAAAAGTGGGAGCAGCGGAAACGTGTGCAAGTTGCTTTACATAATGAAGCAGGCATCGCGGAGTTGGAACGTCTGTTTTTGATGTGATAGTCAAAGTGTTTGACTTCATCAAAATGGTAGACGAACCTTGTATATACAAAAGGGTAGTATGGAGTATGGTGATGATCTTCGTATTGTACGTAGACAACATACTCTTGATAGGAAAAGAGTTTCCTATAATACGATCGGTCAATCTCCTATTATCACTAGGATTCTCCAAATAGGATCAAAGTGATACCTCCTAAATCCTGAGTTTTCATCTATGAGATAGATGTAATTGGATGCTAGGATTCTCACTAGATGTAGTGAGATGGTATCAATCGATCCTGGGGAGAATCACTGGAAACGTTCCAGGGTGATAAAGATGACTGAATGTCAGTCACGGGCATTGTCTTTAACCTCAGTAAAGGGACGGTATGTTGGAAGAGTTCCAAGCTAGATACCGTAGAAAACTAGACGATAAAGGCTGGTAACATCGCTATTGAATATACTACCAAAGAGGAAGTTTGGGTGTATATTGGTTCATAAGATGAACTAGGTTCCTGCCATTGTATGACAATGGAAGTGTGGCTTAGGCCCTAGAACCCTGGTCCCATCAGTGGCCCAGACATATTCTGAGGAAGCATCACCTGATCATGGAGATAGTTGATCTCTGGGATGATCGAGGTTAGGAGAGTAGACTCAGAGGACAACACGGCGGATCCACTCACGAAGGCCTTATCCCAGAGAGAGACTCATATGGGATGGTTGAGTATTAGATACTGCAACCACTGCTACAGATGGCCCTAGTGCAAGTGGGAGATTGTTAGTTATATGTATGCCCTAGAGGCCATTACTGTACATTGGATGTATATTGTAGTGGATGCTGGGACATATATAGGTAGGACTTTCTTGCTCGACATGATAGTACGCTATCTGGTTGCTCTTTATCTTAACGTGTATACTTTCTGTCTCTCTGATTACATGTTGATAAAGCCCTTAGGATGTGTACTCGACTTCCAGGACTATGATGAAGATCATACTAGTGAGGCCTGGGTAGTCAATGAGTACATCCTTCATTGTTCCTAGTCGAGGGAATATCGAGACGGGGCATCGATATTCCAGAGTAGACTAGCGCATATCTTCTCGACCCATGCGATGGGCGATGGATGATCCCATATCCATTGGTGTTTGACATCGAAGATGGTATGCGGGTGCTCAGTGGAGACTGGGTACACTGAACGGACTCGCCGAGAACTCCCAGATGGTATTATACCTCACGTCAGATGGCAGTTCTCTGGTGACACTGGTACAGCTTAGTCTGTTGACCCGAGATCGTCATAGAGCCTTGTGTGTCTCCCACTGTGCTTTGATTTCCACCATACCACGGCTCTACTGAGTTGTGCAAACAGGTGGTTTTTGGGTACAGTCCCGATTCACATGGAGGCAATGAGGGATAGGAGGGGATTCGTCTCTCCCGGTATTGAGGGTTGATGTTGTGCTATGCTCGACTGGCCATAACAGGAAATCCATGGCCAGGGTTGCAGTGATATACTGGTAAGAGTTATCAGTAGTTTCACGAATGTTATGGACCTCAAGTCGGCATGACTTATCGAGCTATTGGGGTCTGACGTTTACCACCCCTAGGCGAGATATGCGACATATCAGACGAACAGACCGGACTATACGGTAAGTGTTACTGGTTGGATTCACAGGAGTGTGAGCGGGCTTGCTCGTCGATCTTCTGATCGCTCAATACCCGGGTGGCCGTTACGTTTAGCAGACCGCTTGCGGCTTGTGGGTGTTTGATATGATCATCATCTGCTGCCGGCGTATTGACGAGTCTTTAGAGTCCTACACAGAGGTTTCCTGGCTCAAGCGAAACGAAATAGGAGCGCATATGAGATATGGGCGGGACCGAGAATAATGCGTGTATGTGATACCGTATTCTATTCTCGCGATGAATGTATCGAATGGTTATATGCGATATAACATAGTTATCGAATCAAGGATTGATTCGATAAGCCGATACATATGATACTAGTCGGTTATATCCGATATGACCGGATTGTTAAATCAAGTGTTGATTTAATGATTTAGTGCATATTTATATATTTGATATATTACTTTGCGTTAACTAGTATTGGTTCACTTTAAAAGGATTTTCTCACTTGAATTGTACACATTGTATATGCGATATAGTTTTGTGCACATGTTTGTATCATGTTTGATGATACATGCTTACTTGGTTAAGTGTAAAGAATCAAACCATGTTTTAAGTTAATGATTAGGGTTTTGATTATTTATTCATTTATCTTTTTCTTATTTATTCATTTTGGAAAAAGAAAAAGATAAATGAATGGTTGTATGTTTTGTTTTTTAGTTGAAGTTTCTTGAAACTTTGACTAAGTCACTCTTTTGTTGTTTTGCTTAACCCTAACCATTTAACTAACCCATGTTAATTCTCTACACTTAACTATAGTTGAAAGTATGATAAGTATTGAATTATTTATCTAATTACTTCACAAGTTTTCAAAGCTTAGTGAAGTTGGAGCTTGTTCTTGTGATGCTTCGACGTAAATCATCTTCGGCATCGAACCGACGATCAAGCCCGCCCATTCTTCGATGATGCCAATGCTAGAGTCGTGAGTTCGATTTGGACAGCGGAGAGAGATCATCATGGAGCTTAGGAAGTGGTGGACCGGATCTACAAAGGTTGTAGCCCCTTTCCTTTAGATACATTTCCATTTACTTGCTTATTTCGCCTAGATATCTAGTAAACGATCCGTATTAGGGTTTGTGGGCACCCGTAAAATTTGATTTGTGCATGTTTGATCACTTGTGAGACCTCACTAGGGTGCCTAGGATCCCTACACCTCCTCCTTCATCGCTCCTCAAAACTGTGCATACACACCCGCATCCGCATTCCGTAGAATGCGAATGCACAGAAGACAAAACGAATCCATCCTTGCAATACTAGGATCCGGCTTAAACCAAAGCCCACTAGTATTGCCTGCCCGAACAGCATACGCACACAAGTGCACGTAAGTGATCACAGCCCTGCCGTAAAACCATACAGCCTCTACACGTTTCGCTCAGTGCAGGAAAACTCTTTGTGTGGGACTCTAAAGACTCGACACTACGCTGGCAGTGGGTTTAACCACAGACCGCAAGCGGCACTAGTTGTACGTAACGGTCCCCAGGTAGATGTCGATAAGAAGGCCGATGAGGTAAACTCATCTGAACTCCTACTGAGCCTGTATGTGACAATCTCCGTACAGTCCGGTCTGTTCGTCTGATACATCGCATGGAGGACCTAGGGGGCGGTGAACGTCAGTCCCCTTATAGCGGTACAAGTCGTGTCGGAGTGTAGCCCAGAACACCCTGAGATAACACTGGAAACCTACCAGTATATCTCGCTTGCCCTGGCCAGGGACTGCTCGTGTAATGGCTCTCCTAGACACAGCGCAATGTCAACCCCCAATACTGGGAGAGACGAATCCTGTCTAACCGTCACTGCCTCCAAGTGCTCCGGGACTGCACCCAACTACTACCTGTTTGCACGACTCCTTTGAGCCGTGGTAGGGTAGTAATCTAAGTACAGTGGGAATACACTCGAGGCGAAGTGACAGTGTCAAGTCAGCGGACTAAGCTGTACTCATATCACCTGGGAACTGATAACTGACAATAGGTATAATACCAACCAACAGTTCCCGACGAGTCCTGTCCAGTGTACTCGTAACCTAACGAGCACCCGCATACTATCTCCAGTACGACGTACTGATGGCTGTGGGACAGACCACCTCCCGAGCTGGGATGAGAAGCGTATACGCTAGTCTACTCTGGAGTATCGATGCCCCGTCTCAATAATCCTACGACTAGGAACCTGTATAAGGATGTGCTTGTAGATTACCCAGCCCCCACTAGTGTGACTGCCATCACAACGCTAGTAATCAACCAAAGATCCTAAGGGCTCTACTAATATGTACAAGCGATATGCTAAAAGAAACACATGCACATATTGAAGTAGAAACAATCCAAGTAGAATACTACCATTTTGAGCAAGATTGTCTATACAACTGTGAATATCCCAAGCTTCCATTAAGTAATATACAAGCTAGTATGATACAGTAATGGCCTCTAGGGCATATACACTAACAAGTATGATGTCTGGTTTGACTTTATCATTATGTACATGTCTTGTGTGATATAGCATATCACTATTAAATATTGATAGAGCCCATGGGATTCATGCTTGACTACCGGGGTTATGATGTCGACCACACTTATGAGAACTGGGTAGTCTATAAGCACATCCTTAAATATCTCTAGTCATAGGAATATCGAGACTGTGAATCGATATTTCATAGTAGACTAGTGTATATGTTTCTTAACCCCGACGAGAGACGATAGCCGGTCTTACAACCATTGGTGTTAGTCAGTTACCAAAGATTGTATACAATACCCATTGGGTTATGAGTTACACTGGATGGACTCATTGGGAACATGCTAGATGGTATTATAGGTCAGATAGCAGTTCCCAAGTGGCATCAGTACAGCATAGTTTGTCGATCCAAAATCGTCATTTGTCTCGAGTGTGTTCCCACTGTACTTTGATTTCCACCCAACCATGGCTTTAAAAAGTCATGCAAATAGGTAGTTTTTGGGTGCAGTCCCGAAGCACTTGGAGGCAGTGAGCGATTGAGGGGATGCGTCTCTCCCGGTCTTGGGGGTTGATGTCGCACAGTGTACAGTTGGCCGTCACCATAAAACCAAGGCCTAGGCGGATGGGATTTATTGATTGTGATTAGTAGTTTCTCGTTTGGTGATAGGTCTTGACACCGGCACGACTTGTTAGGTTATTAGGGGTCTAACGTTATCCACCCCCTAAACCTGATATGCGATACTCTCAGACGAATAGACCAGACTGTATGGTACATGTTGCTGATAGGCTCAGCAAGGTTTCGGATGAGCTTGCTTGTCGATCTCCTTTTCGACAATATCAGGATAGTCGTTACGTACACCTAGTGTCGCTGATGTGCTTGTGGTTAAACCCACAGCCAGCGCATTTGAGTCTTTAGAGTCCCAAGTCCCACACAGAGGATTTCTGGCTTTGGCGATATGTTATACTTGTGATACATTGGTACGCATTTGGGTTCGATTAAAACTAGTATATTATAAACACCGATGGTAATCAAACGGTTATAATATTAGCAGGGCCTTTTGGAAAAGACGGATATTAAATCTACTTTAGATTTAATATTACATATATTTAATATATGTATTTGCTAGTATTTTCTCACTAATTATTTGTCTCTCCTTTATGTATTTTAAATACCTTGGATAACAATTACAAGTATATGTATTTAGTATGTTATATTATATTATATATATATATATATATATTGTTTTTTTTTATTCTTTTTCTTTTGTTTTCTTTACCTTATGTTACTCTAAGGGAATAACATAAACTTTGCCTCACTCTTTAGGGTGACATGTGGAGGGGAGAGAAAAGGGTAGACATGATGTGTACATGTATAGGATACATGTACTAATACTTATTTTATATATATATATATATATATATATATATATATATATATATATATATTAATTCACACCATTATGAATTATGTATAAATAAGTATACAAATGAATATATATATATATATCTAAATGTATATATACACATTAATATATATATATATATATATATATTAATGTGTATATATATTATTATATATTTAATATAATTAATTAGGTGGTGGGGTCCACCCTTTCTCTTATGTGTTGACACACACATGAGAGAGAGTGGGAGTGAGGGTATGTGTCATCGTTAAAACATGACATAGTGGAAAAAATAGATGACACATTATTTATTTTTTCTAACACAAGCCATCGCAAAAAGAAACCATCTTCTTCATTCTCACAACAAGAGCTTGAGCTCACTAGAAAAATGGAAAGTGTTGCCATAGTGAGGGTTTGCAAAATGTATAGAGTACTCATTGTTCGCATCACCTTCCTCCACGCCTAGCAAGCCTCTGAAGGAAGTCTCTCCAACCGGTGACGGAGTTGGAACTCAGACAGCCCGCTTTCAACGCGGATCATCTACGGCAACGGAGTTGGAGCTCGGACAGCCCGCTTTCAACGCGGATCATCTACGGCAAGGCAGTCGGCGTGTAGACGTGTTCGGGAACTCACGGAGTTTAGACGGGGACTTCCGGGATCAGCCGGACACGCTACAAAGGTTGTAGCACATCTGAACTTTTCTTTATGCTCTTTACAATTAGCTAGATACTAGTGCTTGGACAATTTTTGGCGTACAGCCGATCGTGCTCCTACGGAATTTTTGTTTTCTGACGGTCCCTGCTTCTGCTGCGCGCACGCATGGGGCGCGCCCGACCTTACAGTCCTCGGACCTCGTGGAGAATGCGGGTGATATATACGTATATTCTATTTTGGTTGTTTTAGTGATGCATAGGAACTTAATTGATGGGACCGCATTAAGTCTGTTTAATGCAAGAAAATAAACATAAAATGATGTTGTTAGAATCAAATTTTAAAACCACTCGGTTCTTTTCAAAACTACTCGGATTTTCACAAAACCAAAATTTTTCAAAATTATGCTTGAACCACTCGTTTCGAAATCACTAGATGCTTCAACAAAATCAAGTTCATTATATTAAAGGTTTTTCGCCAAAAACCAACCGTAGCCTTCCGTCATTTCAAATAAGTATCACCTAGTATTCGTACTATGTTTGTTGGCTAGCGTCAAGATATAGTGAACTTTAGCTGAGTGATATTTATCTATTGCATAGAGATACGATTGATCGAGACAGACGCACAGCTTTGTTGGCAAGCATCAAGAGTTTGTTCGGATGGGTTTGAGTTAATCTAGAATAATGAAGGGTTGAACTTGACTAGCGGCCTATGATTTGTTGGAAAGCATCAAGGTTATAGGTTGTTAAGTGCAAAAACCATATCGGGAGTTTCAAATATAAGGGAAACTTGACATGTATGTCGATACCTTCTGGAGTGTGATGATTTTGGTCGGCTTCCGTCAAAGTTATCACGCGATGATAGTTGGGTACCGATTCCCAGTGATGAGTAGGTATTGCTCCTCGGGAGATTTTCACTTTATAATTAGCTAATCTATTAGGTGTATAGAAGTGTTAACGAGATTACGCCTCTGCGGAAATGGGATTATTTAATTAGATCCGTGTGAAAGTATATGGAGCCTCCCTCAAAGTACCAATACTGGCCTGGCTTAACGGTTAGCAAACTTGTAATGTGTAAATGATCATGACTAGTTCTCCTTTTAGGGTTTGAAGGAGAATTCAAGGAAACAGTGGGAGCCATCCTGATTAGATAAATTGATTAACCAATCTAATCCTGATAGAGTGCACGCTTAGTGTTTCTTTTATCTCTCTCTTTGGTAGCAATCCATGACGGACCTTAAACTAAAACTCATAAACCAAGTTGATCGAAACTTTTTACAAATCTGGCTTTGTTTGGTCACGATTCACGACAAAGTCTCATATATCCATGTCACTCCTGCATTACCCTTTGCTTTCTCCAGAAAATTCTGTATCACTACGAAGATCCACATACAATGGATAAAACCATCTCGTATGGTTACATACGAACTCGCAGAAATATATTTCAGTTCAAGGATGGATTCCGGTTCTGGGAAAACTGAATAGGATTATTCGGTTGTCTTTTCTCTTTACCTTCACTCAACCTGCGAGGGCTCCTAGTATTAGGAGAGTATACATATTATGCTTATTCGGTAATCTTCTTCTAAATCTTAAGCTGGTGTCGAAAGGTAGGGAAAGAAGAAAACCAATTAGTCTAAGTAAGGTGTACAAATGGTAAGAAGTAAAGACATATAAAAGGATTGGAGTAAGGGCAATGGAAATTGCAACTAATGTCATGATCTGGTATTGGAAGAGGTATTACTAGGAATACCCGGCCACCCCCTTAAAACATTTTCATGTTTCAGTTTTATTGTGCGGTGTTAATTGAAAACGGTTTTCCCAATTAGGTTCTGACTCCAGGGTATGTATTTACCGGACTTGATTCTCATATCTCTATGGCATTACAGTTGCTGAGTAGGAGTAGAATATTTGGAATTGGGTGATTAGATCCTCAATATCAGAATTCTGAGTAAATGGTATTTTTTTAGGAAATCACCTGGGTTTTGCCTAATGGCAAATATTTGGTTTTGAATATCCGTTGTTATGCACCAATTTCAAACTGATATATCTGTAAATTTATTTTATAAAGTGAGATATAACTTTTTGAAATTATATTTATAACATATACCTTTATCGGTTGATGATTAGGTAAGGTGCATTCAATAACAGTGTAATTCTTCTTAACCATAATACAGTTTTCAACCTACGACATACTGGGTTTGAGTTATTAAACTCATAGGACTTATATAAAGTATTGTATGTTGTCCGATGTCCATTAGGACAAGGAGTTGGTACTTATACTATATTCCGTTTACTTATGACTTCTCTGGTTTTAGATACGCATTTCGTTGAAATACAAGGTCTAAATTTTGAGAAGTTATAGGTATAAGAATAAAGTAGAGAACCATATGTTGGACGTATCAGGATTCATCGAGATGATCGATGATATAGATACTTATGCTAGGTATTCCGTCGTAAGTAATATATTTGAGAACTTACTTCTTTCTCAGGTTACTCATCCGTGGGTGCGCTCCTTGATGAGTAATGTTGCATGGCCTTCTTCCATTCAGTCGATATGCACTGGAAATAGTTGCATAAATTTTTAATCCGATTCCAATTAAATTAGTGCCTTTGTTTCTATATTTGATATAGAATGGATTCATATCTTAACGATGTTAAGGTATATGGAGTTGTCTGGCTTATGCTTAAAACTAGAATCCGGATAAACTCAAGACACGTTTCAGTAATGGCAGTTTGTGGGTTATCCCAAGTTTTGATGAAGGTTAACATTCTACCATTTGCAAGATTAATAGTTATATTATTCTTGACTCGCCACCTTTTTAATAAAATAAATTATTTTCAAAAAACATTAGTAGGAGTATGGTAGAACTGGAAGTGATTCCAAAACCACAAACGGTCACTAAAAATTTAGTATAACCTAAGGATTCAATTAGACTCGAAAATCCATTTAGCCACTCTGCAAATTAAGTGGGTAATCTCAGCCACCAGAGAGGTACTTTACTTTCATCAAAGACGGTGACACGAAGGTTTTGATGACCCAAGCTTATCACTACCTCTGTCCTTGACTGTGAGACATGGAGAGTGAATGACTATAACGTCATTCTAAATTGAATTTAGAAGTGCACGTGTATATGACTCTGCCAGAGGGTTGTTGTAGTCAGTGGGAGCGGCGGAAGCGTAGTAGGCAAGATATTTATGTTTATTTATAGACTAAAGTAAGGAGAGAAGATATGGGTCATCTATTCTTGATGTGAAAGTCATAGTGTTTAACTTCATCAAGAACGACAAATAGACCCGGTAAGAAACTTGAGTAGGGAGTACTGTCCTGGTTTTTGGATGACATACTCCTGATAGGAAGTGTTCTTCTTATACAATGATCGGTTAAATTGTGGTTGTCACAGATGTTTCTTCACAAAGAATTTGGATAAAATATCAGATATTCTGATGACTAGATCTATGGTTTTAGATCTAGATTTGGGAAATGTCCTAATTCAGGTACTTTGACACTATTCTAAAATGTTTTTAGAATAGATGACCCCTAGCGTGGTGGGATACCCGCAGGTGATGGAGTCACCCTCTCTAAAGAGATGTCTTCTGGACTGGTGAGGCCAGGGATTTGCATGATTGACATATCACTTGCTTAGACAATTGAGCCAATCATGAGATATCAAGTACCACACCTGATATTTCTTTTGCGCTAGCTGCAATAAGCAGATATTAATCCAATTCTAGAGAAACATTGGGAAACAGTTATAAACATGGAGAATGTTTTTGGTATATGGTAACAGCAGCCACCTTTAGAAGGCGGTTATTATTACAGGTTTCCAAGATGTCCTGGATGATAGAGTGGCTGTCAGAGTTAAAGTTTACCCTCTTCTGAGAGGCAGTATGTTAGACAGTGATCCAAGCGGATACTAAGGTAGGCGAGGCATGGGATACTGATTAAATTCAATGGAAGATGCATTCTAAGAAGTTTGTTGGATTTATAGTTCATTTATGAACTTGGTCCCAACAGATATCCAGACAAGTTCTAAGACAGGTATCGCTCATTTCAAGAAATAGTCGGTCTTCGTGAAATTGAGATATAAAGAGATAAAGATAGAAACATTGGAGCGGATCCACTCACTGAAGCTATTTATCGAACACGGATGTTTTGCAAACATGATTTGTGAAACTGATTAGTAGAGAAGTTGGGTGTTCGGCAGCACACGGACTGTGAGTATGCGACACCGCAATAATTAGCCTTAAGTGCAAGTAACAGATTGTTGGCTATATTGCCATCAAGGAAATTATTTTAATCACAAGCAGACGATTATGATGATTGAGGAAGGACCTATACGGATAAAACAGTCTTACTCGAGATGATAGTATGTTATCTGGTTTGACTATCATCATGTACATACATTATGTAGTATTACGGATCACTATTACATATTAATAGAGCCTATATGGCTCTTTATTGACTACCAGGGTTATGATGGCGATCATACAAGTGAGGTCGGGTGGTCTATAAGCAAATCCTTAAATGTTCCCAGTCGTGAGAATATCGAGACCGGGCATCGATATTCCAGAGTAGACTAATGTATATGTTTCTTAACCCCGACAAGGGAAGATGGCCGCTCTTATAGCCATTGGTTGGTTAGTCACCAAAGATTGTATACATGTGCTTATTATGTTATGAGTTACACTGGACGGACTCGCCGGGAACATGCAAATTAGTATTATACTTATTGTCAGATAGCAGTTCTCTGGTAGCATGAGTATAAGTTAGTTTGTCGACCTAAGATCATAATTTGTCTCATGTGAATTCCTATCGTGCTTTGATTACTACCCAACCACGGCTAAAAGGAGTCGTGGAAAGAGGTTTTAGTTGGGTATAGTCCCGAGCTACATGGAGGCAGTAAGCGGATCGTCAGGGATTCGTCTCTCCCGGTATTGGGGGTAGATGTCACACAGTGCACAGGTGGCCATCATCAGAAATCCTTGGCCAAAGTGGACGATATTTACTGATTTGGATCAGTAGTTTCTCTGTAGGTGATGGGGTTCACACCGACACGACTTATCGCGTTATTAGGGGTCTGACGTTTTCCACCCCCTAGACCCGGTATGCGACACTCTCAAATGAAGAGACCGGACTGTATAGAGATTGTCACTTTCAGGCTCGGTAGGGATACGGACGATTTTTCTTGTCGGCCTTCCTTTTGTTCAATACCTGGATAGCCATTACGTACATCTAGTGCTACCGACGAGCTTGTAGTTAAACCCACTACCAGCATATTGTAGAGTCTTTAGAGTCCCACATAGAGGGTTTTCCAGATCAGGAGAAATGATATAGTGTGCATATTTTGATACGTACTTAGCTTCGATTAAATACGTGTTTTGTACACGTGCTTTTGATCGGACATTTTGTTAATACTAACCGGTTTGAAAGATAGCCAGATTATCACATTTGGATGAAATGTGAGCTAGTATTATATATATATATATATATATATATATATATATATAATATATCTTTTGGTATCTCTCTTTTAGTATTTGTATTTTAACACGAATACAGTATTTATACGAATATGGGTATATATATAAATATGGGTATTTTTATCTTGATACAAATACGGATATTCGTATTTTATACGAATACGGGTGTGTGTATTTTGATACGAATATGGGTGTATGTATTTGTAGCATATATTTGTATTGGTGTGTATGTGTGTACATACACACATATGTATATATGTACAAATGAGGTGGCTTTCTTCTCATCTCTTCTTGTTTTCGTGAGAATGGTGTAAACTTATGACTCACCATAGTGAATCATAATTCCACCCATTTAAACACTTAAATGAGAAGCAAAAAATAAATAGATAGATTTATGAGATTTTTAGTAGCCATGCTTACTCATTTGAGTGATCGTCATCCTTAGCATCTTCTTCCTCTTCTCTTGAGTTTTTTAAATTGAGAAAGGAAAAGAAAAAGAAAAAAACTTAGAGATTTGCCACTACTACATCCTAATGATCAATTCTTAGCAAGTTTTGTTCACTACTTGCTTCACTTAGTTTTTAGTATGTAGATAGAGCTTAGATTAGGGTTCCTTCGGGTGGATCATCTTCGACGAGGAAGACCGACTCCCAAACTCGTTCCTGACGACCTAGGAGCATAAGAAGTGGATTTGAAGACGAAGGACATGACTACAAAGGTTGTAATTACTAACATAGTAGCAAAACTCCTTCATGGTTTACTAATTTAGTGTTTGGAATCGATTGTAGATCGTAGTAGTTCGTGCTCATGTTTCTAAAATTTTTGTTTTGTATTCCGCCTTGGCCATAAGTTAGTGGAATGAGCACGAGCGTCTACTAACAGCAGTTGCCTGTAACATCTAGACACTTGCCTGTAAATTCTAATAAGTTGCCTTTAATTTCTAGGTAGTTGTCTGTGACTTCTAATCAGTTGCATGTAACTTCTAAGCACTTGCATATAACTTCTAAACATTTGCATGTAACTTCTTGGCAGTTAGTGTCATGCCCCGCTTCCCAAAATATGGAATCCGAGGGGTTGACAAAGCCAGCCATGCTCCTACGGTCAAGGAAATATCCTGCCGTAGTCACATTTCGGCTTCTAGCTTTACGTGGTAATCAGTAATCAATGCACAAGTAATGAGAAATGCAGTCACTAAATCAAAACAAATACAAAAGAACTAACAAGATGGAGATCAAGAGAGTATAGCTCTGGGTCACTGATCAAGATGTTCGCGATATCCTCGAAGTACGTCAGGTCCTGGTCCAAGCTAGATACACTTCTCACTCTGAGCATGCATACTCAGGTCGTCAGAGCGACATGATAGCAATATATATATATAGGTACAAATATGAACTCGTGCAATAATAGTGAACATGAAACAGTAATCATGGGATAATGACGGGAACATGAAGTAGCCATTGCAGGTAGCTAATAGAGCAAGCAAACAGTAAAGTAGTAAACAGTATGGCAGGTATGTTGAATCAGTAAGCAATGCATGTCAATGTCACTAACCCTATCAGTCTCTAAGTCTCACTGTACAGGTCACTAAGCCTATCGTCAGTCCAAGTGTGAGAGTCAACCACTCGTGAGTATCGCCCACCCAAGGGTAGGACCCAAGGACAAGGGAACACGGGCCCAAGTCACTCGCTAATAATCAGTAATATCCCCCATATATCACCAGAATCGCTGTATGTGCCGACATGGGACTCCCGAGATTCTGTTGAACTCACACTCAGACTACCCCACACCATGTGGACTACACCAAACGCCAACCATAAACTCAAATACCAGTCGGTCTATGACAAGTCTACGCGAGAACTGAAGACAGGGTCTCCATCAAGCATGTCTCGACTGATACCTAAGGTAAATGGACAGTGTTTGGTGCCTTACCTGTGATACCCATACAAGTGCTACCATAATCATCCCATACCAATTATATTCACACTTATACATGTCCCACAGACGTCGACAATGCAATAAATCAATATGGTCCACTGATTGTGTACAAGTACGTGTCACTTTCACTTATCCATTCATACTCAAACACTAACATACTTGCCACAATCAAACGCTAATACCTAACACTGGGTAATGCATATGATCACTAAGTTACCAATGCAATGACATCTATATAATGTGATGAGAATACAGTAATTAATGCATGATTAAGATATCATCAATCGATGTCCTACCACTTGCATAATTTATCATAAATCATACATGCAAAATTTAGCGGAACAATGAAAAGGGGGTAAGTAGTATGTTTAATTATCTATCCAACAAAATTTGTTTCAGGTTAATCGGGTTTCAGGATCACTAGATATGGCCATTTCATTTTAAGCGTAACGCATTTTAATCCTAGTTGGGATCATAATTAGGCGACGCAATAGTTGAACAATATTTAGGGTTATCGGTTAGGTTTCCACCGCAATTTACGGATCATAAATATACTATGTCTACAGGGAGTTATGGACAGGTTATGTTCGATGTGTAGATCTGCCTCTGCAGAATTCAGCAAGACGTATCGACATTGTAAAATGAGTTAAAAATATGAAACGGTTGAGGAATCCAGTGAGACCAGTAGAGTAAGAAAGATAATTCAATTTTCTACGTAACGATATAGGGTTCCGTGCATTCTCATATTTGAACAGGAATGCACACGGTTTAGAAACAGGGGTTAACTGGGATTTCCATTCGGACTGTGCATCGAACACTGAATTATAATGATTCACATGAAAAGTATATGCGGAAATAATTGGTAACATGAATTGTAATATATGAAAAGTGGCATGAAACAATTATTAAACTTGCCTGAAGACATGTCAACGACGGTACGGCAGCGGCAACGGTACGATCGCGTCACGAACGCAGCACAGGTTCAGCCTTGTCGGATCTTGCTTCTTGGACTCGATGGCTCGGTGGGTGCGACGGGCGTGCGCTGGCGTTGCGATGAATGGCGTGTTGATGACGATGACAGCTTAAGGAATCGAGGCCATAGATTTGATGACAACGTCGGCGATCAGAGAGACGGGAATTGCGATGGATGTAAGTGATCGACGAAATGCCGGGGGCTCGACTGCGGCGGCTAGGGATGTAGTGAGGGGGTGTCGGTGGTGGGTGTCGCTGGTGTTGTCGAGGACGGTGGAGAGGGGTGCGGAGACGACTGGGTCGAAGATCCGGCGAGGTGATCGGCGTCAGTGCAGAGGTGTGGTCGGGCTAGGGTTCTCCCTTTTTTTTAAGAAGAGATGGGAGTGAGGGATGTTGTTGTGAGAGGGAGAGAGGGAGAGATGTTGCTTTGAGAGAGGGGGCTTGGCGGTGATGAGGTGAGGTCGACGGAGGCGCCGGTGAGGTGGCGTGCAGAGGGGGTGCGCTCGGGTTTGTAGCGAGGGGTGTGCAGGGCTCGAAGCTTGGCGGTGAGGCTTGGTTTTGGATGAAGGAGAAGAAGAAGGTGATGGGGGAAGGTGGACGGTAGTGAGCTCAGAGGAGAGCCGGTGGTGAGGTGTGGGTGTTGGGGGAGCTCGAGGTCCTCGCGGGGGAGAGGAGAGAGAAGCGGGGGAAAGAAAGAGAGTGCGAAAGATAGAGGGGAGCTTGCTGAAGACGGGGTCGAGAGAGGCTGAGCGAGCGAGCGAGCGCGCGAGTCGTAGGGACACGCATGATCGTGGGTTCGTGGTCGCGAAGACGAGGCGTCGGCGAGGTGACGTGGGGAGTGCGAAAGTAAAGAGCGGGAAAGAGAACATGGGTGGGGAAGAAGGTTGGAGTCGGTCGAGTCGGGTTGGCGTGGGTATTGGGCCGGCAATGGAAATAAAAATAGAAAAAGAGGGGGAGATGGGCCGGGCTGAGAAGAGAGAGGGAGTGGCTGGGCTCGGGGAATTTGATAAAAGGAAATGGGATTAATTGAAAAGGGAGAGAGGTATGGGCCGACTCGGGAAGAAATAGGGAAATGATTTAAAAGAAATTTAAAGGAAATAGAAGGGAGTGGGCTGGGTTAGTTTAGGGAAAATAATGAAAGGAAAAAGGAAGTATGGTTAGGGTTTGGGGGAAAGAATTGGGCCGGGCAAAAATTGTATTTGGTGAAAAGAAATAGTTTTTAGGATTTTAGTTTTAGATTAGTAGGTTAAGAAATTATTTTAAATAAAAATTACATATATATATATATAAATTGAAATAAATCTGGATTAAATTCTGGAAAATACGGAAAATCTGCAGAAAATTTGGGAAAATATCTGAAGACATTATTTATTAAAATAATCTAATTATTTATAAGGACTGGGTATTACATCATATCGCCCTTACAAAAATTTCGTCCTCGAAATTTAAAATACACGATAAGCTATAAATAATATGCGGAAAACCACAGAATCAAATACCACTATATAATGATCTACGTAGAAGCAGCTAGATAAAATCAAAATCCTAAATATATACATACATACGTATATCAAAAATAGCGCAGCTAAAATAATAGCATAAGGGATAACCATTTATAATAGCAAACTATAAGTACAATACCCGGGAAAATAAAGCAACAATAATAAAATAGTGAAGGATTTGTCGATAGGTTAAAACATTTTAGAATAATGTATTGATCAAACAATTTTAAAATAACTTAGAAAACCCACATGATGTAAATAAGAGACATGGAACAAAATAATATGCGCGATATAGGTTTGCGCTATTGAGAATGGGGAGAATAGTAAAGCATTTAAAACGGGTAAAACGGAAATAGCTAATAACACGTAGTTTTTGTAAACACAAGGTAGTGTAAGCTAAATTTTGAATACGATGTCACTGAATATAATTATGGTGATAGGAGATAGCACAAAAAAATGTGTAGAGGCTAGCCAAGGTAGATATTACAATGGAGTATAGCCCACTCAAAAGGTCGAACTGTAGTACTTCAAACTGCATGTCGAAGAGACTGGGGTCGGGTCAGCACAGGGTGCAAGGGTGGACAGTCACGAATCTCAGGAGGAAAAGAAATGTACAGGGGAAACAGTCGAAGCATCAAGCAAACCAAACATCCAAAAGGCTAGCGAACTCAGATATTTTATTATCATTCTAGAAAATTTCAAACAAGGTACTCACGAAAGATAAAGAGTGGCCCTAAGCTATACATAGATTTATTTGGCCAGAGGAGACAAAGCTAAATCACGTCAGTCACGGTTGTGGAAGTTCAGTAGGTTACGGTAGGCTCGCGCGCTCAGATAGGAGCGTCCATTTCCATGTCGCCTCGTAGGGATTGCCACTGGAGGTTCTTCTGCCATAGGGTTTTGTTCTTCTGGTCCCTCTGCCTCGACTGGAGCTTCTTCATCATGGTATGCTTCAACGTGATTCGCCTCTTCTAGATCTCCTTCCACGGGATTTCCTTCCACTAGATTCTCCTCAAGGTTTTCCTCTCCTGGATTTTCTTCTATCGGGTCCTCCTCGGAATCTTCCTCTATCGGGTCTTCTTCGGGGTCCTCTTCTTCGTCGTCCGAGTCACTGATCATGTCGTCTTCTGGGGCTGTGAATCCCTCACCCTCGGAATCGATGTTTCCGAAAATAACCTGTGGGCCGTTGATCTCGTCATCTGAGCTCACCAGTATGCAGTCTAAGGAAACGCACGACCGCGTGTCCTCATCTAGAGGCGGCGCTGCTCCAGGGTGGGCCATGGCCTGAAAAGAAGAGCCATGATTAGACAGTGGAACACTTTAAGAAAATAATCAAGGATACGGAGTACAAGGAAAATATGCGGTAGGTAAGGACTGAAAAATCAAAATTTAGAATGCTGATGCAGTGAATAGAATAAATAAAGTGAGAAGCAAGGGAACGATACATACATCACAACTCAGAATTTTACTGCATTCAACTAAAAGTTCAATGGATACAAGATCTTAAACGAAAGGAAATATTTACAAAAGAGTGACAACATTTTTATTGAAAGCAGAAAGGTGATAGTTCTTCTTTGATTTCTAAACCGCTGCATTCTCGTCACGCGAGTTGAATCCTGCGCTGGGTCCGCACTATCTTCGAGGCTCGAACTATGAAATAACCATCACTTAGCAGGAGTGGAGAGTGTGGACGAACCTCCTTCTTGTAGCTCCTTCCTTTTAGGGCAACTGTTGACCAGATGTTCGTTGGATCCGCAAATCAGGCACTGCCCTTTGGCGCTGCAACAGTCTCTCTGAAAGTGTCCTGGCTTCTTGCAGTATCCACAACGTTGAGCCTTCCGCTGCTACCGTGGCTGGGGAACAAGTGGGCGCTTCATCTTCACCTCTTTTCCTTGTTTAACAGGGATTCCCTTACGATTGGAGACTTCCGCTGGTGCCTGAGTCATCTGCCTTCCTAATCCTTCAGCTAACATGTCGTTCGTTCCCTCCTGGGCTTCCTTCAAACCTTGCAGCACGTTCAAAATCTCGACGGTCTGATTCTGGGGAGTGGAGATAGAGGAAGAGTCGTTGGAAGACATGGTCCTGAAACAACAATTTTAGGACGGCATAAGGTACAAGGAGTAAAAATCAGAACAAAATATAGAATAGACAAAACAAGAATATCGGGTGAGGTGAAACTCAAACAAGTGGAAATCAACTGTAGAACTCCAAGTCACTCAAATAGAGTACAGTATTGTAACTATGTTGCAGTTCACAATTACAACCACGTAACTCTACTAAGTCACCCAAAACACTAGCGGATGGATCAAAATGTATAGCAGAACACACTATGTGGATCAAGATCAAGAATAACAAGTTTACAATCTAGACCGAAGGATGTCTCAGATTGTCAAGCACTACACGGAGACTGCAATTCCAATCGAAGCAAAACCTGGCGCTCTGATACCAACAAAACCATGTCACGCCCCGCTTCTCAAAATACGGAATCCGAGGGGTTGAAAAGGCCAGCCATGCTCCTACGGTCAAGAAAATATCCTACCGTAGTCACACTTCGGCTTCTAGCTTTACGTGGTAATCAGTAATCAATGCACAGGTAATGAGAAATGCAGTCACTAAATCAAAACAAATACAAAAGAACTAACTAGATGGAGATCAAGAGAGTATAGCTCTGGGTCACTGATCAAGATGTCCGCGATATCCTCGAAGTACGTCAGGTCCTGGTCTAAGCTAGATCCACTTCTCACTCTGAGCATGCATGCTCAGGTCGTCAGATCGACACGATAGCAATATATATATAGGTACAGATATGAACTCGTGCAATAATAGTGAACATGAAACAGTAATCATGGGATAATAACGGGAACATGAAGTAGCCATTGCAGGTAGCTAATAGAGCAGGCAAACAGTAAAGCAGTAAACAGTATGGCAGGTATATTGAATCAGTAAATAATGCATGTCAATATCACTAACCCTATCAGTCTCTAAGTCTCACTGTACAGGTCACTAAGCCTATCGTCGGTCCAAGTGTGAGAGTCAACAACTCATGAGTATCCCCCACCCAAAGGTAGGACCCAAGGACAAGGGAACACGGGCCCGAGTCGCTCGCTAATAATCAGTAATATCCCCATATATCACCAGAATCGTTGTATGTGCCGGCATGGGACTCCCGAGATTCTGTTGAACTCACACTCAGACTACCCCACACCCCGTGGTCTACACCAAACGCCAACCATAAACTCAAATACCAGTCGGTCCATGACAAGTCTACGCGAGAACTGAAGACAGGGTCTCAATCAAGCATGTCTCGACTGATACCCAAGGTAAATGGACAGTGTTTGGTGCCTTACCTGTGACACCCATACAAGTGCTTCCATAATCGTCCCATACCAATTATAGTCACACTTATACATGTCCCACAGACGTCGATAATGCAATATATCAATAGGGTCCACTGATTGTGTACAAGTATGTGTCACGTTCACTTATCCATTCATACTCAAACACTAACGTACTTGCCACAATCAAATGCTAATACCTAACACTGGGTAATGGATATGATCACTAAGTTACCAATGCAATGACATCTATATAATGTGATGAGAATACAGTAATTAAGGCATGATTAAGATATCATCAGTCGGTGTCCTACCACTTGCATAATTTATCATAAATCATACATGCAAAATTTAGCGGAACAATGAAAATAGGGTAAGCAGTATGTTTAATTATCTATCCAAAAAAATTGGTTTCACGTTAATCGGGTTTCCGGATCACCAGATATGGCCATTTCATTTTAAGCGTTCACTGCTGGAAATCCGGTTTCAGAATCGGAAGTCCGTTTTGTAACGCATTTTAATCCCAGTTGGGATCGTAATTAGGCGACGCTATAGTTGAACAATATTTAGGGTTATCGGTTATGTTTCCACCACAATTGACGGATCAGAAATATACTATGTCTACAGGGAGTTATGGAAAGGTTATGTTCGATATGTAGATCTGCCTCTGCAGAATTCAGCAAGACGTATCGACATTGTAAAATGAGTAAAAAATATCAAACGGTTGAAGAATCCAGTGAGACCAGTAGAGAAAGAAATATAATTCAATTTTATAAATAACGATATAGGGTTCCGCGCATTCTCATATGTTAACAGGAATGCACACAGTTTAGAAACATGGGTTAACTGGGATTTCCATTCGGACTGTGCATCGAACACTGAATTATAACGATTCACATGAAAAGTATATGCGAAAATAATTGGTTAATATATGAAAAGTAGCATGAAGCAAGTATTAAACTTTCCTGAAGACGTGTCAACGACGGTACGGCAGCGGCAACGGCACGATCGCGTCACGAACGCATCACAGGTTCAGCCTTGTTGGATCTTGTTTCTTGGACTCGATGGCTCGGTGCGTGCGACGAGCGTGCGCTGGCGTTGCGATGAATGGCGTTTTGATGAGGATGACGGCTTAAGTAATCGAGGCCACATATTTTTTGACGACGTCGGTGATCAGAGAGACGGGAATTGTGACGGATGTAAGTGTTCGACGAAATGCCGGGGGCTCGACTGCGGCTGCTAGGGATGCAGTGAGGGGTGTCGGTGGTGGGTGTCGCTGGTGTTGTCGAGGACGGTGGAGAGGGGTGCGGAGACGACTGGGTCGAAGCTCCGGTGAGGTGATCGGCATGAGTGCAGAGGTGTGGTCGGGCTAGGGTTCTCTCTTTTTTTTGAAGAAGAGATAGGAGTGAGGGATGTTGCTGTGAGAGAGAGAGGGAGAGATGTTGCTGTGAGAGAGGGGGCTTGGCGGTGACGAGGTGAGTTCGACGGAGGCGCTGGCGAGGTGGCCTGCAGAGGGAGAGCGCTCGGGTTTGCAGCGAGGGGTGTGCAGGGCTCGAAGCTTGGTGGTGAGGCTTGGTTTTGGGTGAAGGAGAAGAGGAAGGTGATGGGGGCAGGTGGCCGGTAGTGAGCTCAGAGGCGAGCCGATAGTGAGGTGTGGGGGTTGGGGGAGCTCGAGGTCCTCACGGGGGGAGAGGAGGGAGAAGCGGGGGAAAGAGAGAGTGCGAAAGAGAGAGAGGAGCTTGGTGAAGACGGGCTCGAGAGAGGCTTCGCGAGCGCGAGTCGTGGGGACGCGCGTGATCGTGGGTTCGTGGTCGCGAAGACGAGGCGTCGGCGAGGCGACGTGGGGAGCGCGAAAGTAAAGAGCGGGAAAGAGAACGTGAGTGGGGAAGAAGGTTGGAGTCGGGTAGGGTCGGGTTGGCATGGGTATTGGGCCGGCAATGGAAATAAAAATAGAAAAAGAGGTAAGGAAAAGACGGGGAGATGGGCCGGGCTGAGAAGAGAGGGGGAGTGGCTGGGCTCGGGGAATTTGATAAAAGGAAATGGGATTAATTGAAAAGGGAGAGAGGGATGGGCCGACTAGGGAAGAAATGGGGAAATGATTTAAAAGAAATTTAAAGAAAATAGAAGGGAGTGGGCTGGGTTAGTTTAGGGAAAGTAATGAAAGGAAAAAGGAAGTATGGTTAGGGTTTGGGGGAAAGAATTGGGCCGGGCAAAAATAGGATTTAGTGAAAACAAATAGTTTTTAGGATTTTAGTTTTCGATTAGTAGGTTAAGAAATTATTTTAAATAAAAATTACATATATATATATATATATATAAATTGAAATAAATCTGGATTAAATTCTGGAAAATACGGAAACTATGCAGAAAATTTGGGAAAATATCTGGTGACATTATTTATTAAAATACGCTAATTATTTATAAGGACTGGGTATTACATCATACCGGCCTTACAAAAATTTCGTCCTCGAAATTTAAAATACACGATAAGCTATAAATAATATGCGGAAAACCACAGAATCAAATACCACTATATAGTGATCTACGTAGAAGCAGCTAGATAAAATCAAAATCCTAAATATATACATACATACGTATATCAAAAATAGCGCAGCTAAAATAATAGCATATGGCATAACCATTTATAATAGCAAACTATAAGTACAATACCCGGGAAAATAAAGCAACAATAATAAAATAGTGAAGGATTTGTCGATAGGTTAAAACATTTTAGAATAATGTATTGATCAAACAATTTTAAAATAACTTAGAAAACCCACATGGTTTAAATAAGAGACATGGAACAAAATAATATGCGCGATATAGGTTTGCGCTATTGAGAATGGGGAGAATAGTAAAGCATTTAAAACGGGTAAAACGGAAATAGTTAATAACACGTAGTTTTTGTAAACACAAGGTAGTGTAAGCTAAATTTCGAATACGATGTCACTGAATATAATTATGGTGATAGGAGATAGCACAAAAAAATGTGTAGAGGCTAGCCAGGGTAGATATTACAATGGAGTATAGCCCACTCAAAAGGTCGAACTGTATTACTTCAAACTGCATATCGAAGAGACTGGGGTCGGGTCAGCACAGGGTGCAAGGGTGGACAGTCACGAATCTCAGGAGGAAAAAAATGTACAGGGGAAACAGTCGAAGCATCAAGCAAACCAAACATCCAAAAGGTTAGCGAACTCAGAAATTTTATTATCATTCTAGAAAATTTCAAACAAGGTACTCACGAAAGATAAAGAGTGGCCCTAAGCTATACATAGATTTATTTGGCCAGAGGAGACAAAGCTAAATCACGTCAGTCACGGTTGTGGAAGTTCAGTAGGTTACGGTAGGCTTGCGCGCTCAGATAGGAGCGTCCATTTCCATGTCGCCTCGTAGGGATTGCCACTGGAGGTTCTTCTACCATAGGGTTTTGTTCTTCTGGTCCCTCTGCCTCGACTGGAGCTTCTTCATCATGGTATGCTTCCACGTGATTCGCCTCTTCTGGATCTCCTTCCACGAGATTTCCTTCCTCTGGATTCTCCTCAAGGTTTTCCTCTCCTGGATTTTCTTTTATCGGGTCTTCCTTGGAATCTTCCTCTATCGGGTCTTCTTCGGGGTCCTCTTCTTCGTCGTCCGAGTCGCTGATCATGTCGTCTTCTAGGGCTGTGAATCCCTCACCCTCGGAATCGATGTTTCCGAAAATAACATGTGGGCCGTTGATCTCGTCATCTGAGCTCACCAGTATGCAGTCTAAGGAAACGCACGACCGCGTGTCCTCATCTAGAGGCGGCGCTGCTCCAAGGTGGGCCATGGCCTGAAAAGAAGAGCCATGATTAGACAGTGGAACACTTTAAGAAAATAATCAAGGATACGGAGTACAAGGAAAATATGCGGTAGGTAAGGACTGAAAAATCAAAATTTAGAATGCTGATGCGGGGAATAGTATAAATAAAGTGAGAAGCAAGGGAACGATAAATACATCACAACTCAGAATTTTACTGCATTCAACTAAAAGTTAAATGGATACAAGATCTTAAATGAAAGGAAATATTTACAAAAGAGTGACAACATTTTTATTGAAAGCAGAAAGGTGATAGTTCTTCTTTGATTTCTAGATCGCTGCATTCTCGTCACGCGAGTTGAATCCTGCGCTGGGTCCGCACTATCTTCGAGGCTCGAACTACGAAATAACCATCACTTAGCAGGAGTGGAGAGTGTGGACGAACCTCCTCCTTGTAGCTCCTTCCTTTTAGGGCAACTGTTGACCAGATGTTCGTTGGGTCCGCAAATCAGGCACTGCCCTTTGGCGCTGCGACAGTCTCTCTGAAAGTGTCCTGGTTTCTTGCAGTATCCACAACATTGAGCCTTCCGCTGCTTCCGTGGCTGGGGAACAAGTGGGCGCTTCATCTTCACCTCTTTTCCTTGTTTAACAGGGATTCCCTTACGATTGGAGACTTCCGCTGATGCCTGAGTCATCTGCCTTCCTAATCCTTCAGCCAACAGGTCATTCGTTCTCTCCTGGGCTTCCTTAAAACCTTGCAGCACGTTCAAAATCTCGACGGTCTAATTCTGGGGAGTGGAGATAGAGGAAGAGTCGTTGGAAGACATGGTCCTGAAACAACAATTTTAGGACGGCATAAGGTACAAGGAGTAAAAATCAGAACAAAATATAGAATAGACAATGAAACAAGAATATCGGGTGAGGTGAAACTCAAACAAGTAGAAATCAACTGTAGAACTCCAAGTCACTCAAATAGAGTACAGTATTGTAACTATGCTGCAGTTCACAATTACAACCACGTAACTCTACTAAGTCACCCAAAACTCTAGCGGATGGATTGAAATGTATAGCAGAACACACTATGTGGATCAAGATCAAAAATAATAAGTTTACAATCTAGACCGAAGGATGTCTTAGATTGTCAAGCACTACACGGAGACTGCAATTCAAATCGATGTAAAACCTGGCGCTCTGATACCAACAAAACCATGTCACGCCCCGCTTCCCAAAATACGGAATCTGAAGGGTTGACAAGGCCAGCCGTGCTCCTACGGTCAAGGAAATATCATGTCGTAGTCACACTTCAGCTTCTAGCTTTACGTGGTAATCAGTAATCAATGCACAGGTAATGAGAAATGCAGTCACTAAATCAAAACAAATTCAAAAGAACTAACTAGATGGAGATCAAGAGAGTATATCTCTGGGTCACTGATCAAGATGTTCGCGATATCCTCGAAGTACGTCAGGTCCTGGTCCAAGCTAAATCCACTTCTCACTCTGAGCATGCATACTCAGGTCGTCAGAGCGACACGATAGCAATATATATATAGGTACAAATATGAACTCGTGCAATAATAGTGAACATTAAACAGTAATCATGGGATAATGACGGGAACATGAAGTAGCCATTGCCGGTAGATAATAGAGCAGGCAAACAGTAAAGCAGTAACAGTAAAGCAGTAAACAGTATGGCAGGTATGTTGAATCAGTAAGCAATGCATGTCAATGTCACTAACCCTATCACTCTCTAAGTCTCACTGTACAGGTCACTAAGCCGATCGTCGGTCCAAGTATGAGAGTCAACCACTCGTGAGTATCCCCCACCCAAGGGTAGGACCCAAGGACAAGGGAACACGGGCCCGAGTCGCTCGCTAATAATCAGTAATATCCCCATATATCTCCAGAATCGCTGTATGTGCCGGCATGGTACTCCCGAGATTCTGTTGAACTCATACTCAGACTACCCCATACCCCGTGGTCTACATCAAACGCCAACCATAAACTCAAATACCAGTCGGTCCATGACAAGTCTACGCGAGAACTGAAGACAGGGTCTCCATCAAGCATGTCTCGACTAATACCCAAGATAAATGGACAGTGTTCGGTGCCTTACCTGTGACACCCATACAAGTGCTTCCATAATCGTCTCATACCAATTATAGTCACACTTATACATGTCCCACGGACGTCGACAATACAATAAATCAATAGGGTCCACTGATTATGTACAAGTACGTGTCACTTTCACTTATTCATTCATGCTCAAACACTAACGTACTTGTCACAATCAAACGCTAATACCTAACACTGGGTAATACATATGATCACTAAGTTACCAATGCAATGAAATCTATATAATGTGATGAGAATACAGTAATTAAGGCATGATTAAGATATCATCAGTCGGTGTCCTACCACTTGCATAATTTGTCATAAATCATACATGCAAAATTTAGCGGAACAATGAAAAGGGGATAAGCAGTATGTTTAATTATCTATCCAAAAAAATTGGTTTCACATTAATCGGGTTTCAGGATCACTAGATATGGCCATTTCATTTAAAGCGTTCACCGCTGGAAATCCGGTTTCAGAATCGGAAGTCCGTTTCGTAACGCATTTTAATCCCAGTTGGGATCGTAATTAGGCGACGCTATAGTTGAACAATATTTAGGGTTATCGGTTAGGTTTCCACCGCAATTGATGGATCAGAAATATACTATGTATACAGGGTGTTATAGACAGGTTATGTTCGATGTGTAGATCTGCCTCTGCAGAATTCAGCAAGACGTATCGACATTGTAAAATGAGTTAAAAATATCAAACGGTTGAGGAATCCAGTGAGACCAGTAGAGTAAGAAAGATAATTCAATTTTCTACGTAACGATATAGGGTTCCGTGCATTCTCATATTTGAACAGGAATGCACAGGGTTTAGAAACAGGGGTTAACTGGGATTTCCATTCGGACTGTGCATCGAACACTGAATTATAACGATTCACATGAAAAGTATATGCGGAAATAATTGGTAACATGAATTGTAATATATGAAAAGTAGTATGAAGCACGTATTAAACTTGCCTGAAGACGTGTCAACGACGGTACGGCAGCGGCAACGGCACGATCGCGTCACGAACGCAGCACAGGTTCAGCCATGTCGGATCTTGCTTCTTGGACTCGATGGCTCGGTGGGTGCGACGGGCGTGCGCTGGCGTTGCGATGAATGGCGTGTTGATGACGATGACAGCTTAAAGAATCGAGGCCACAGATTTGATGACGACGTCGGTGATCAGAGAGACGGGAATTGCGATGGATGTAAGTGTTCGACGAAATGCCGGGGGCTCGACTGCGGCGGCTAGGGATGCAGTGAGGGGGTGTCGCTGGCGGGTGTCGCTGGTGTTGTCGAGGACGGTGGAGAGGGGTGCGGAGACGACTGGGTCGAAGATCCGGCGAGGTGATCGGCGTCAGTGCAGAGGTGTGGTCGGGCTAGGGTTCTCTCTTTTTTTTTGAAGAAGAGATGGGAGTGAGGGATGTTGCTGTGAGAGGGAGAGATGTTGCTGTGAGAGAGGGGGCTTGGCGGTGATGAGGTGAGGTCGACGGAGGCGCCGGCGAGGTGGCCTGCAGAGGGGGTGCGCTCGGGTTTGCAGCGAGGGGTGTGCAGGGCTCGAAGCTTGGCGGTGAGGCTTGGTTTTGGGTGAAGGAGAAGAGGAAGGTGATGGGGGCAGGTGGCCGGTAGTGAGCTTAGAGGCGAGCCGGTGGTGAGGTGTGGGTGTTGGGGGAGCTCGAGGTCCTCGCAGGGGAGAGGAGGGAGAAGCGGGGGAAAGAAAGAGAGTGCGAAAAAGAGAGGGGAGCTTGGTGAAGACGGGGTCGAGAGAGGCTTCGCGAGCGCGCGAGCGCGAGTCGTGGGGATGCGCATGATGGTGGGTTCGTGGTCGCAAAGACGAGGCGTCGGCGAGGCGACGTGGGGAGCGCGAAAGTAAAGAGCGGGAAAGAGAACGTGAGTGGGGAAGAAGGTTGGAGTCGGGTCGGGTCGGGTTGGCGTGGGTATTGGGCCGGCAATGGAAATAAAAATAGAAAAAGAGGTAAGGAAAAGAGGGGGAGATAGGCCGGGCTGAGAAGAGAGGGGGAGTGGCTGGGCTCGAGGAATTTGATAAATGGAAATGGGATTAATTGAAAAGTGAGAGAGGGATGGGCCGACTCGGGAAGAAATGGGGAAATGATTTAAAAGAAATTTAAAGGAAATAGAAGGGAGTGGGCTGGGTTAGTTTAGGGAAAATAATGAAAGGAAACAGGATGTATGGTTAGGGTTTGGGGGAAAGAATTGGGCCGGGCAAAAATTGGATTTAATGAAAAGAAATAGTTTTTAGGATTTTAGTTTTAGATTAGTAGGTTAAGAAATTATTTTAAATAAAAATTACATATATATATATATATATATATATATATATATATATAAATTGAAATAAATCTGGATTAAATTCTGGAAAATACGGAAAATCTGCAGAAAATTTGGGAAAATATCTGGAGACATTATTTATTAAAATACGCTAATTATTTATAGGGAATGGGTATTACAGTTAGTTTCCTGTACTTCTAATCAGTTGCCTGTAACTTCTAACCATTTTCCTGTAATTTCTAGGCAGTTTCCTGTAAGTTGTAAGCACTTACTTATAACTTGTAAGCAGTTTCCTATAACTTTTAATAAGTTGCATGTGACTTGTAAGTATTTGCCTATAATTTTTAAGTACTTGTCTGTAACTTCTAATAAGTTTCCTGTAACTTCAAAGCACTTCCATGTAACTTACAACCATTTGCCTGTAACTTTTTCTAATTAGTTGCCTGTAACTTGTAAGCAGATTCCAGTAACTACTAAGCAGTTGCCTGTAATTTGTAAGCAGTTGTCTGTAATTTCTAAGCACTTGCATGTAACTTCTAACCATTTACCTATAACTTCTAGGCAACTCTGTAACTTGTAAGCAGTTTTCTGTAACTTCTAACCAACTGCCTGTAACTTCTATTGCATGTAATTTCTAAGCACTTGTTCATATCAGATTTTTGCATTTTCATACCGCCCAATTTTTGTCACATTGCATATCGGTAGATACTCTTGAGCCGTGTTTGCTAGTCAATTGCAGGATACAGGTTCCCGGTTCTAAAACGGTGAAATTCATGGAAAAACACGAAAAAAGTCCGGGTTCCTGCCAACCACAGATAAAACACGGTCTCTGCTCTTCATCCGTATGTTGCCAGATATCAATAGGAAGACAAAAGGTCAAATCAATGTCACTCTCAAGCACAAGGCTCAATGGCAACAACAACTTCCAAGAAATCTACGCGGAGCTCGAGGCAATCATGACAAAATCTTGACAAAAAGTCCACCTTTCCCTCAACAGAAATTCTGGAAAATTCGTGAAGGAATTATGAAAAAATACACATACCAGAAACATGTACACATCAAACCAGGTGACCACAAGAAATTGGGGGGCCCAATTCGACCAGAAGGCCGCGGATCCGCGGCTAAAGTGGGGTCCAGGCCGCGGATCCGCGGCAGCATTATGGCGGCAGACAGAAATGTTTCAAGGGTGTTTTTGTCATTGCAGGTGTGGTCTGGTGGTTGCCCTAGAGTTTCATTCTCTGGCCTATAAATAGCCCAGAACTTTGTGAAGGAAAGGGTCCAAGTCTTGTATTTCTTTTTGCTAGGTTTTAGTTACATGTTCTTCTTCCTCTTCTCACCTTTTCTCCATTAAACTTGTAAGTGAGCTTTTGAGTGAAGAGTGATGAATAAAGAAGACCATTTTATTATCATGCTTGTCTTACTTTTGTTATAATTGTTGTAACTTTAAATTTGTTAAGTAGTTGTTGTTATTTCCTTGTTGTTTCTTTCTTCTCTCTTTTTCTTTATCCTTACATACGACAATGATACTTACGCTAGATCCTCGCCAAGGTGAGGTCGCAAATAGTTAGTCGTATTCTTCTAATCTCCCTCTTTCTATCTTCCTCCTTTGTTTTGTTTTATTTTTCCGTATTATGATGTGTGAGTAGTTCATTCTTGTTAGGGGTAGGAAAAGGGAAGTTTGAGAGAAGGAAATCTCTCTCACTCTTTCCTTGCCCAACAACTTAAATCAACTCCCGTTAATTGAACCACAATCCGCTCCTTACGGCACCCTATCCTACATGATAGCGGTGATTCCGTAGTGAGACCGGTTGTGGTTGAATTAACCGGAGATTATGGATAAGAGCCAAGAACGGACGGACAAGCACCAAAAGGAAGGACTATGCGTTGGAAAGCCTAGCTTATACTCGCAAGTTCCTTCATAGTCGTGCTAATCCCCGTTGTTGCCGATTACCGTAACACCGATATTAAGTGGGGCAACGAAGGATGTGGAGACTCCTAACTCAAACTAACCTAATCCTAACCCTAACAAGCTCTCTTTAAATATCAACTCAACACTTAGATAATCCAACAAAATCTGAAAACCGGACTTAACTCGTTAAAACACTTTGAAAAAGACTCCCATCTCCCTGCGGACGACCCGTACTCAACCGGCTAGCTACAAGCGAAACCGTCTTGATTGCGGTATTTAAACTAGAACTTGAACACGCACGAGGTCTATCAATCAAATGGCGCCGTTGCCGGGGAGACGGTAGTTTGTTTCTTTGTGAAATTTCGGGTTAATTTGTAAGTAAAAAAAAAAACAGAAAAAAATACATACTTTGTAAAAAAACCATCTTGTTATTCTTGATTAGTTTTTGTGCAAGTGCGCAGGAAAATACGAAGTTCAAGATCGGCGCCAAAGACGTCGGATAATACGGAGTTCAAGTACAGTGCCAAAGACGTGGGAAGATAGACCCACATTTTCGCGGCTACACCGCGACGGACAAAAAACGAAGCATCCGGTCTACGGCAAAAAAAAAAAAAAAAAATCGCTCTGTAAGTCTCTCTGCTCCTCTCCACTCCTCTGGACTCCAATAAACTGTGTTTTCTGCAGCCTTCTTTGCGCAAATTCTTCTCCCCCTTCCAATAAACTGTTCTTGTGCAGGATTCTTTGCGCCGCAAATAAAAATTGTTTGCAGTTGATTTGTTACTGTTTTGCATTCTTTAATACGGACTTAAGGGGCTTGAAACCAATCCAGATTGGGTGGGGATTTCATCACCCTTTCCAGGACCCCAAAAATCACTAAAGCATATGCATTGTCCATTGTAAATTAAAAAATACTAGACTTCAGCCCTAAGGACTTCGCGCTCATTGGGAGAAGATAAACCGTGTTTAGAACCTCGCTTAACCGTACATTGTTTACGGGGTGTCTAGGAAAGTGTTAAAGGCGCAACCGCCGAAAGAGAAAGGGTTATTTAATTAAGGAACTTCGCGAAAGCGTTGGACAACCTCCCCTTATCTCTGCACTTACCTGGCCCCGTGATCGGTGTATTTTTAAGCCTGTTTCTCGACACTGTTTAACTTCGAAAATCAAGTTCAGGAGCAGGTCTAGTAGACCTAGGCGACCGTAGATCTAGGTGTGATTGTGCATATCTTGTTTGTGATTGCTTAAGCCGTATTCCCGTACATACTTCTGTAAATCTCTTTCTAAAAAAAAAAAGAAAAAAATCAAAAACTTTCTATAAAAACTTGCCCTTTTGTCGCCAAATCCATTTTCACCCACCACCCATCGCCTTTCTCCATTGACGTTTTCTTACCCTCACCTTCTTCGCTTTGACTATACTAAACTCGTTTAGTGTATGTCCGCTTGGACTCGGGACACTAGCGTCCGTCTAGTCCGCGTTACGTTAGTCGCGACCGACTACGCGATCGACTCCGAAGTCGATACTCCGTCCACTCCTCTTTCACCCCTTCCTTTGCCGGCCAACTCCGACGTTGACCGGAATTCTGTTCATACATCTTCACCTTCACCTTCACCTTCACCTTCACCAACTTCTTCTTCCGCGATGTCGGGATTTAATCCGAACATCTCTTTGACCACCGCTGGAATGGCTCCACCTCCTACGGAGACCAATCTTCCACCACCTCCCGCCTGTTGTAGCGCCGCAGCGAATTGCGCTCCAGGATCGTTTCTACCCCACCCGTTCTGCACTTCCCACCTGCCTTTCTCTTCCTCCGGCCAATGGGGACAACTTTGAAATTAAGCCCCATTTCATCAACATGCTTCCACGTTTTCATGGGCTTGAAACTGAAGATGCCTATATCTTCATCAATAAATTTCAAAATGTCTGTGCCATGATGAAAACAACCCAGCTGTCGGACGATGCTATACGTCTACGGGTCATTCCGTTCACTTTATGCGATCTCGCTGAAAAATGGCTGTATAGCACCGCTTCCCACTCAATCACCAGCTGGGACGAGTTTGTTAAAGCGTTTCTGAAAAAAATTTATCCAAATCATAAGACCGCAAGAATTCGAAATGAAATCAACCAATTCTCCCAGCTTCCTTCTGAACCCTTCTGGAAGTGCTTTGACCGGTACAAAGACCTTCTTGTTCAGTGTCCTCACCACGGTATAGAGAAATGGCAGCTCTGCCAAACCTTATACGAGGGACTGAACCCAGCAACGAAGCAGTTGCTGGAAACCATCTGTCAGGGCCACTTCCTATCGAAATCTGACGAGGAAGCGTGGCAGTTCTTTGACGATCTTGCGGAGCAAACGCTACAGTGGGAGAGCACCAGACCGACTTCTTCTTCTTCTACCTCCACTTCTACCGGTCAGTCTAGGGTAGGAATCCACCAACTCGACGTCTCTATTGCGATGAAAGCTGAAATGGCTGCAATAACACGAAAGCTTGAAGCGATAGAGAGCAAATTTTCTGCTCCTGCTCCTGCCCCTGTTCTCCCCCTTCGTACCATCTGCGCTTGTTGTTCCGATCCTTCCCACTTGACCGAAGAGTGTCCTTACAATCCACCCTCGCAAGGACAGGATCAGGTTAATGCTGCCTTCCAGCAGAGACCGAGGAATGATCCATACTCTTCCACCTACAATCCCGGTTGGAGGAACCACCCCAATTTCGCCTGGAATCAGAATCAGAATCAATTCCAAGGCAACAATTTCCAAAGGGCCCCTCCACCGCAACAACAAGCGCCACAACAAACTCAGCATCAATATCAGCAGCCCTTCCAACCCCAACCTTTCCAAAACCAGACGAACAATTTTGCACCAAACAATTCTTTTCCACCAAATAACAACTTTGTTCCGTCAAACACTGATAAGGTTTCCTCGCTCGAGCGAAGTCTGGAGGCGTTTGTTAAACAATCGACTCAATCCACCGCCAACATCCAGTCTTCGATCCAATCTTTAGTGCAACACACCGCCGCACACGGGCAGAGCATCAAAACCATCGAGGCCCAGATTGCACAGCTGAACGCGGCCTTGAGCGAGCGAGAGAAGGGGAAGCTTCCGTCCCAGCCACTTCCAAATCCCGGTCACCCACATAATGCACATGTTGCTCTTGAACAACAAAACCATAATGTGAGTGCCGTGACTACGCTGAGATCGGGAAGGATGCTGCACAACAACATTGGCAAGCGAATCAACGATGACACCCCGGCCGCCGCTTCTTCTTCTTCTTTTTCTCCTTCTTCTTCGTCTTCGTCTTCTGAGCCTATTCTCCGTTCTTCACAAGGCTCTCCTTCCTCTTCTTCTCTGAACGGACCCACTTCTCAGTCCACGAAAACACCTATTCTGGGATCCGTTCCAACTCCAAAATCTCCTCCTCCAGCATTAGACTCAACCAATTTTCAAAATGTTCCATTTCCAAACCGGTTGAGGTCTAATAAACAAAATCCTCAAATGGAGAAGATTTTGGAGTTATTCAAGCAAGTTAACATTAACATTCCTCTTTTAGATGCTGTCCAACAAGTCCCGTCTTACGCGAAAATCTTAAAGGACTTGTGCACGAAAAAGAGGAAGTCTCAGGTACCCAAGAAAGTTTTCTTGGCTAGTGCTGTGAGTGATGCCCTTACCCAATCTTTACCACAAAAACGGAAGGACCCTGGCTGTCCTACGATTTCAATTACCATTGGGGATAAGAACATCAACCGCGCACTATTAGATCTTGGTGCCAGTGTTAACTTGCTTCCGTATTCAGTATACGAGCAATTAGGCGTCGGAGAGTTGAAACCCACACACTGCACTCTCCAAATGGCCGACCGATCAATCACCCACCCTAGGGGTGAGCTAGAGGATGTGTTGATAAGAGTCGGGGACTTCATATTCCCCGTTGACTTCATTGTATTAGATACACAGCCTGTAGCTAACCCCCGGAATCAAATTCCGGTGATACTCGGTCGACCATTTCTCGCAACCTCAAATGCTGTGATCAATTGTCGCAATGGTTCGATGAACCTCTCTTTTGGAAACATTACGATTGAACTCAACATTTTTAGGTTAGGGAATCAGCCCGCCGAACCTAATGCTCATATACTGGATGTCTGCTCGATCCAGGAGATCACACCAGAAGAGTGTGAATTCGAGGAGTTTCTGTTTGACCACGATAATCTTGACGCCACTAGTGCGTTTCTCTTCGAATCTGCTGCTGTTTCTGCGCCCGATAACGAATACGAGTGTTTCACGTTCTCGAACGATCTTAGCCGCGCACAACCCGAGTTCGAATCTTTCGACTTTCCGGATGAGTTACCTGAACCATCCGACTCGGTTGTCTACACTCGTTTTGAACCTTTGCTGGAATCCTTTGAGTTCGAGACCTTAGCACCAGTCTTGCCTTCCATCATTTCACCTCCAACGCTCGAACTCAAGCCGTTGCCGTCTCACCTTAAGTATGCTTACTTAGGTGAGAACGAGACCCTCCCTGTCATCATTTCGGCTTCTCTAGCTCCTGAGCAAGAGAAAGCCCTTCTTTCAGTCTTGCACGGCAATAGGCAAGCTTTTGGCTGGTCCATGGCGGACATCAAGGGGATTAGTCCCCTCATCGTTGAGCATCACATTCATCTGATGGATGATGCCAAACCAGCCCGGGATCCACAAAGACGTCTTAATCCAGTCATGAAGGAGGCTGTGAAGAAGGAGATCGTCAAATGTCTAGATAGTGGTATCATTTACCCTATCTCTGATAGCCAGTGGGTTAGCCCCATTCACGTTGTCCCCAAAAAGTCGGGCATCACGGTCATAACCAACGAGGCGAATGAGTTAATCCCTACTCGCACCCAAACTGGGTGGCGAGTTTGCATTGATTACCGAAAACTCAACGCCGCAACGCGGAAAGACCACTTTCCGCTACCTTTCATTGACCAGATGCTGGAACGATTGGCCGGATATGAGTACTATTGCTTTCTAGATGGCTACTCTGGCTACAATCAAATTCCCATCGCCGAAAAAGACCAGGACAAGACCACTTTCACTTGTCCTTTCGGCACGTTTGCATATCGACGCATGCCCTTTGGGTTATGCAATGCGCCCGCTACCTTCCAGGGGTGTATGATGGGAATTTTCTCTGACATGGTGGAAAAAATTTTGGAGATTTTCATGGATGACTTCTCCATCTTCGGCGACTCCTTTGACGAGTGTTTGCTGCATCTTGACGCTGTCCTTACCCGATGTAAGGACAAGAATCTCACTTTGAACTGGGAGAAATGCCACTTCATGGTGCGCGAAGGTATTGTCTTAGGACATATCATCTCGCAAAATGGCATAGAGGTTGACAAAGCAAAGATTGAGGTCATTTCCAATCTGCCTCCTCCCCGATGCGTCAGAGATATCCGAGCCTTCCTTGGCCATGCCGGTTTTTATAGACGGTTTATCAAGGACTTTAGCAAGATTGCTAGGCCCTTGACTCTTTTGCTGGCCAAGGATACACCTTTCGACTTCAACTCGAGCTGTGTGACTGCATTCGAGTCACTGAAACGCTCACTCACTTCTGCTCCCGTTCTTTCTTCTCCTGACTGGACGCACCCATTCGAGATCATGTGCGATGCATCCGACTTTGCCATCGGTGCTGTCCTTGGACAACACATCAACAAGATGCCGCACGTGATCTACTACGCTAGCCGAACCCTGAACGACGCCCAACTTAACTATACAACAACTGAGAAGGAATTCTTAGCTGTTGTATTTGCTTTAGAAAAGTTCAGGCCCTACCTCATCGGCTCTCCAGTCATCGTCTACACAGACCATTCAGCTCTGCGCCATCTTTTTGCGAAGAAAGATGCCAAATCTCGGTTAATACATTGGATCCTCTTGCTTCAAGAGTTTGACCTTGTCATTAAGGACAAAAGAAGATGTGAAAACGTCGTTGCCGACCATCTCTCACGACTTCCTTCTTCGCCTTCGCTTCCAATTCCGATTAATGACGTTTTCCCGGATGAACAACTCTTGACAGTATCTTGCGAACCCTGGTTCGCAGATATTGTGAACTATTTGGCCACGGAATTACTACCGACCGAATGGTCGAGTCAGGACAGACTTCGCTTCTTATCCCAAGTAAAACACTTTTACTGGGACGAACCCTACTTGTTCAAGTACTGTCCCGACCAGATTATTCGTCGGTGTGTCCCCGATGAGGAATTCAAGAGTGTGCTGTCATTTTGCCACGATCAAGCGTGTGGCGGGCATTTTGGGCCCAGAAAGACAGCTGAGAAGATCTTGCAATGTGGTTTCTACTGGCCACAACTTTTCAAAGACGCTCACGAATATTGCAAGACTTGCTCTCGGTGCCAACACTTGGGCCGGATATCCCGGAGGAACGAGATGCCGCTCCAACCAATCTTGGTTGTTGAGATTTTCGATGTTTGGGGGATAGACTTCATGGGGCCGTTTCCCAGCTCTTTTGGGAACTTATACATTCTTCTAGCTGTCGATTACGTCTCTAAATAGGTCGAGGCTGTGCCCAGCCGGACTAACGACAACAAGGTTGTCGTTAAGTTCCTTAAAGAAAACATTTTCTCCCGGTTTGGGCACCCCCGAGCGATCATTAGCGAAAATGGAAGTCATTTCTGCAATAGGACTTTCGAGGCCTTGATGCGGAAATACTCCATTAATCATAAACTTTCTACGCCCTACCACCCCCAAACCTGCGGGCATGCCGAAGTTTCAAATCGGCAAATCAAGCAGATATTGGAGAAGACGGTTTCCAAGAACCGTAAGGATTGGTCTTTGAAACTCACTGATGCCCTTTGGGCATTTAGAACCGCTTATAAGACCGACCTTGGCATGTCTCCCTATCGGCTTGTGTACGGAAAAGCCTGCCACCTTCCTGTCGAAATCGAGCATCGCGCGTTTTGGGCGATAAAGGAGCTGAATCTATCTCTGGAGGATGCGGGCAGCCATCGGAAGCTGCAGCTGAACGAACTGAGCGAGCTTAGGGATGAGGCTTACGACAACGCGGTTGTCGTTAAGAATCGAACGAAGGTGTTTCACGATAAACACCTTTTGCGCAAAACCTTCGTACCTGGTCAACAGATACTTCTTTACGACACCCGACTTCATTTCCATCCAGGAAAGCTCCGATCTCGCTGGAAAGGGCCGTATTTTGTGCGGACTGTGTATCCGCAGGGCGCTCTGGATTTGGAAAATCCAAAGGACGGTTCTATTTTCAAAGTAAACGGACACCGCTGCAAACCGTACCTTAGCACCGAACCAACAGAGGAGCTCCTGTCCCTACAGGAGCCGGTTTACCTTGAATGATCTTCCTCTGCCTACCTCCAAACTTCGGTTATCCAGCCAAGAACAGAGGACACTGTTCCAAATAAGTTTGGGGGTATGTACAAACCATTTTGTTTATATTTGTGTATATTCTTTTTCTTTTCTTTAAAAACAAAAACAAATAAAAATTTGTATATTGCTAACCGACAATTTTGACCCTTCAACTGATCTATTCATGCAACGAAAGTGAGGACACTGTCCAGTTTAAGTTTGGGGGTACGCTCGGTATGCATTTCTTACCTTCGCATTCATATGTATATTTTGCATCTGCATAAAAATCCATAAAATCCATAAAAATCGGAAAATTTTCTAAAAAAAATATAAAAACTTTTTTGTCAAGTTAGCTTGTGGAAGAACTTTGATTCAACATTTCGACGGTTTTTGTTTAAAAAAATAGGAATAACTAGATCTTATGTTTGGATTTTGAAAACCTGAAAGATAACTCTCCTTTGAAGTTAACTATAGCTGATATACGTCTTTACATCACACTACACGTGTCGTAAGATTTTGGGAATTAGATGACAAGTCTTTCATGTTTAAACTTTTAAACAGATAAATGATTTTCTGAGGATCAAATAGGTTTGTTCTGAAATAAGTAAATGTCAAGAATAGTTTATGAAGTAAAGCGAATATGAAGGAATGTTATTGATGCCGTAATTGGAGCTAAGTCTGAAAAATAACCCATCTAAAACTTGATTGGAATGATTACACACCAAACCCACTAGACACGTCTTTTATCCAAAAAATATTTGAACTGCCGGTTATATCTCCGTTCGTATTAAATCATCTGATTTTCACGCCAATCTGTCTTTTGTTTTTGGACCTAGGTAACTTGAGTAATTAAGTCCGCTGGGGTGTTTTTACACCTAATGCCCTAAAACCAACTGGTTTGGGTGCATTGGCCCAAAGCTCGCTAAGAAGCCTAGAAAGTCCAGTTTAAAACAAAGTCAAGCAAGTGTTCTCTCCGAGTTAAAATTTCTAACGGTTCTTTGTGTGAGAATAATCTTGATAAAAGACAGGCTTCTATAAAAAAAAATTTAACGGAGATATGAAGGTTTTACTCTTTGATAAAGACTATTGCACGTTCACAGAGGTGTGTATGAAATGAAAACAAGAAAAAGGTGGAGTGAAGAAATACGACTTAGTTTCCTGTTAAGGAAGATAGAAATTCTGAAGTTGAAACCTTACTGGAAAACGAAACTTGAAAAATGCTTAACTCTTTATAAAACTTATGTGATCCTTTTAAAATCGTTATCTGGGCTTTATTGTGCGACATGATGACTTTATTCAACCTTTCGGGAACTTAACGACACTATTTGCACTGCACGTAAAGACATATAAAATCTGTAGTTAAATAAGATGCGAGGTGTGAAAAATAAAGGTTCGATGGTCTAGACTTAGGATTATAGAATTGTTATTTTCTAAAACAAAACTTTAGGGTTTGAAGCTTAGTTATTTTACGAAACCAACTTGACCGGATTTTGTGGGTAGTATCCGCTGAAAACCCTCAGGAGACAACACTCCTCCTACTAGGGACACCTAGAGGTTTAACGGCTTGTTGCACATGCTCAGTGCAATCGCGTTCCCTGCGAAAGTGAGGTTAGGAAATTTTTTGTGAATAAATGGGCTTTGCTCGGGACGAGCAAATGATAAGTTTGGGGGTATTTGTTCATATCAGATTTTTGCATTTTCATACCGCCCAATTTTTGTCACATTGCATATCGGTAGATACTCTTGAGCCGTGTTTGCTAGTCAATTGCAGGATACAGGTTCCCGGTTCTAAAACGGTGAAATTCATGGAAAAACACGAAAAAAGTCCGGGTTTCTGCCAACCACAGATAAAACACGGTCTCTGCTCTTCATCCGTATGTTGCCAGATATCAATAGGAAGACAAAAGGTCAAATCAATGTCACTCTCAAGCACAAGGCTCAATGGCAACAACAACTTCCAAGAAATCTACGCGGAGCTCGAGGCAATCATGACAAAATCTTGACAAAAAGTCCACCTTTCCCTCAACAGAAATTCTGGAAAATTCGTGAAGGAATTATGAAAAAATACACATACCAGAAACATGTACACATCAAACCAGGTGACCACAAGAAATTGGGGGGCCCAATTCGACCAGAAGGCCGCGGATCCGCGGCCAAAGTGGGGTCCAGGCCGCGGATCCGCGGCAGCATTATGGCGGCAGACAGAAATGTTTCAAGGGTGTTTTTGTCATTGCAGGTGTGGTCTGGTGGTTGCCCTAGGGTTTCATTCTCTGGCCTATAAATAGCCCAGAACTTTGTGAAGGAAAGGGTCCAAGTCTTGTATTTCTTTTTGCTAGGTTTTAGTTACATGTTCTTCTTCCTCTTCTCACCTCTTCTCCATTAAACTTGTAAGTGAGCTTTTGAGTGAAGAGTGATGAATAAAGAAGACCATTTTATTATCATGCTTGTCTTACTTTTGTTATAATTGTTGTAACTTTAAATTCGTTAAGTAGTTGTTGTTATTTCCTTGTTGTTTCTTTCTTCTCTCTTTTTCTTTATCCTTACATACGACAATGATACTTACGCTAGATCCTCGCCAAGGTGAGGTCGCAAATAGTTAGTCGTATTCTTCTAATCTCCCTCTTTCTATCTTCCTCCTTTGTTTTGTTTTATTTTTCCGTATTATGATGTGTGAGTAGTTCATTCTTGTTAGGGGTAGGAAAAGGGAAGTTTGAGAGAAGGAAATCTCTCTCACTCTTTCCTTGCCCAACAACTTAAATCAACTCCCGTTAATTGAACCACAATCCGCTCCTTACGGCACCCTATCCTACATGATAGCGGTGATTCCGTAGTGAGACCGGTTGTGGTTGAATTAACCGGAGGTTATGGATAAGAGCCAAGAACGAACGGACAAGCACCAAAAGGAAGGACTATGCGTTGGAAAGCCTTGCTTATACTCGCAAGTTCCTTCCTAGTCGTGCTAATCCCCGTTGTTGCCGATTACCGTAACACCGATATTAAGTGGGGCAACGAAAGATGTGGAGACTCCTAACTCAAACTAACCTAATCCTAACCCTAACAAGCTCTCTTTAAATATCAACTCAACACTTAGATAATCCAACAAAATCTGAAAACCGGACTTAACTCGTTAAAACACTTTGAAAAAGACTCCCATCTCCCTGCGGACGACCCGTACTCAACCGGCTAGCTACAAGCGAAACCGTCTTGATTGCGGTATTTAAACTAGAACTTGAACACGCACGAGGTCTATCAATCAGCACTTACCTGCAACTTTTAATTAGTTGCCTATAATTTGTAAGAACTTACCTGTAACTTCTGATAAGTTGCTTGTAATCTCTAATAAATTTTCTGTAACATTAGCTATATAAAACTGATAACATCAACCAAAATATCATTTATATCACAAAATCGGGCAACATCGGGTATATAAAACCGATAACATCAACAAAAATGGCATTCATATCACAATATCGGCCAACATAGACTATATAAAACAGATAACATCAACAAAGATCTCATTCATATCACAGCATCGTCCAATATCAGCGATATTAAAGTAAATACGTCAACAATTTTTACATTCATTAGACAAACCAGTAACACATAAGCAATTTGTCATTATCACTCAAAACAAGTAATAATATCAGCGAACATTGGCAAAATACAAATAGATGAATACATGTACGTATAATATTGAGTTCAAACTTTAGCCAAACAAAAACTGAAACAATATCAATCCATTTCTTACTCGTTGACTAATAGAATTTGAGCCGTAAGTATCGGCCGCCATTGCACCGGCCCTTTTCCCTCCAGGGCATCCGGAATCCATCAACCCTCGATCAATACCTTCATGAATAGGTAGACGAAGATGCCGCAATCATCACTGTTAACCAACAACGTTAACAAATGCATACTGTTATAACCCTTTACAATCAGAAATGTTAAAAAAACTTTTAAAGAAAATACTGCTTACGAATTGTTTTATATCGGGCAAGTGACACTAGTAAATTGAAATGCATTATAACCCCCATGCTCGTCGAAGTTCTTCGCCCCAAAATTATAAAGGTACCGCTGTTGGGGTCAAAAATTACACCCTTGTTGACCAAGTCAAAGTCAGTCAACCCCCAGCTAAATGGGCCCGAGCACAAGCGAGCGGGTCCAAGCCCAAGTCAAGACCGAACATGGAAGAGGCCAACTCCATGCCAAAAGGGAGGCAATAAATTAGTTTAAATGCAATTTTTAGAAATAAATATATGAAAAATGGACAAAAAACCAAAATTTTATAAATCTCATGGCTTATGTGCAAAAAGAAATGAGCACATAAAGCATAGAGTGGCACAAGTGCCATATAGAAAAGCCCAAGGAGCTATCTGTAAAGTGTGCAGCCTATAAAAGGCAAACATGATGACAAATCAACAACTTTCATTCTCTAAAAAATTTTAGGGTTTGTGCCTCCATCTTCTCTCTCTCAATTTTTTTTCTCTTCCTCTTCATTTTCAATTAAATCAAGAGATTAGCTCTCTTTTTCTTAAAACTAAATAAAGTTTCACCATAAAGCCTTGAAAGGGAGTTCAGAACACCCATCAAATCCCTTAAAGAGAGATTTTTAATCTCATCTCCCTTTTTTCCCTAAGATCCAGCAAAAAGAGAGGAGAAAGAAGAAAACCTGCCTCCAAAAATCCCACTTTGGAAGGATCCAAGGCTCAAGGGAGAAGAAAGGGGTCCCCTTTGATCATCTTCGAAGATCTTTGAGGAGTTTGACTCCAAGATCCAAATTCTCAAAGGAGTTTAACTCCAAATCTAGATCTTTTAAGTGTTTAACTCAAAATCCAAATCTTTTGGAAGTTTAACTCCAAATCTACACCCAATTCCTATTCGGGAGTTCAACTCCAAGCCCAAGGGCTTAACCCTTTCTTCCGCTGTTGTTTCCAACGGTCGCGTACCGCGCACATAACCCGCTAGCGCCCAGCGGTCCCGTGCCGTACACTTGACCCGTCGGCACCCAACGGTCACGTGTTGTCTCACGCGTCCTTAGGACGCTCCTTACCTCTCTTTTTCTCATGCGCTCCACACTCAAAAAACGTCTCTTGTTAGAAAAAATATATCTAACGGGGCACTGCCCCGCACCCCACAAGGGGGCTGCTATCCCCCTTGACCCTCAGCCTGCTATCTAGGTAGCGGGACCCCCGTAAACTCTGCGAGGCCTCCGATACGTCCAAAACACAGCATACGCACACTGCACACTGAGTTCGCATGACTAGTTTTACCCGTCAATCGGAGGTTCCCGCGCTCCAAAAGCGAGGGGTAATTAACGGAAGCTTAGTCCGCGACTACCGGAGATTCGGCACCCCACAATCAATAAACGCCGGCCTATCCTAAGCAGGAGGAATCTGTAAAACACCTGACAAGCGATGTGTATTCCTATCTCAATAGGGTGACAAAAAACACTCTACAACCGCAAGTATAGCCTAACCCCTTCCTCCCAATGGAAGTCGCGCACAAGTGAAGAATAATGCCGCAATTTCTTTTCGGCAAAGTCTATAACGAGTAACATCCAATGAGAGTTATGACATATCGGGGTCATAATGCGAGTACTGGGGGAATGCCATACTTCGTCAACATATATGTTTTATCCACTACTATTCATGTACACCTTTCCGGAGTCAAACGGATTAACAATCATGCCCTGCCATAAGTATTTAAGTTGTTAATAAATTGATGAATGTAATTAGGAGAACCAGATAAGATGAGTAGGCATTACCATTATCCATGGCCTCATGAAGGCAAATGGAGGTACTGCTACGGCAGGGACCAAAGACTTCATCAAGTTATCTACCAACTTGACAAAGGATTCCATCACATATAAAGAGTTCACATATTTATAAGTTCCCCGTAACATCTACTAAGTTGCATTTAACTTTTAATAAGTTGCATGTAACTTCTAGTAAATTGCATGTAACATCCATTAACTTGATTATAACATTTACTAAGTTGCTTGTAACATCTACTGAGTTGCATGTAACATCTATAACAGTTGTCTGTAACCTCTAATAAGTTATAAGTTCTATAGCAGTTGCATATAACTTCTAATAAGTTGCATGTAACTTCTATAGCAGTTGCATGTAACTTCTAATAAGTTTCCTGTAACCTCTAATAAGTTGTATGTAACCTCTAAAAATGTACCGCATCTTCCACCTGCTTCCCGGTTAAGAAATCGAAGAGCTCGAAGCGGGAAATAGAAACGTGGTTAATACGATCAAAGGGTATTACCTTTGACGAGATACGCTCCTTTAAAAAAGTATTGATGACATCCCTATGAACCTTCCCGAGCTCTTCGATGTGCTCTATTACGAAATAAGCAACAAATGTCCCATCCTCGTAAACCTTCACCTGCATGCCTGCAGACAAAGAAAAGAGTTTCGGTTAAGACACTAAAGGGTATCGCATACAACATTCAGACAATTTCCACACATAAGAATAATAGTTTACATGGATAGTACTGTTATACAAAGAATTATAGTTTACAAGCAACAAACAATACAGTTATGATAATTCCACAATTTTTTCCCACCTGGCGACTTAGGATATTCCACCTTTTTGGACGTATCATCCCGTAGTAGCCGAAGTACTTATTCATCTTAGTCAATGCCTCGGCCGTGGTGATGGCACATTCCTGGTCGACGGTGCCGTCGGCGCTGGAAATTTCAATCACGGTTTGGGCCTCCGCATTCCCTATGTTCCTTTTTTCGCCATGACCCATACTTTCAGAATTTTCGCAGTCACGTACTCGTCCTCGTTTAGATTCCTGGACGGCTTTCGACCCTGCCTATTCTTCACTCGTTTCTCAAGACTTTTGGTAATGGACTTATAGGAGACCGCTTTCCTCTTGGGTGTCGGTAGAGGGATGACAGCAGAAGACTTCAGCACATCATCAGCACCCTCAACCGCGGTACAATTGTTTCGCTCATTAGAAGCAGCCGCAACTACTTCCTCCTCAATTCGAGAAACCAGCAGGGATACAGTAATAGCAAACTGTCATTGAAACTACAATCAGACCTGCCAACTTCATCCTCATCCTCACTGTCCTCCTCCTCTTCCTCTACCTCATCCATTTCGGCTCTCTTCTCCTCCTCTTCTTCTACCTCATCCTCTTTCTTGCCCTTCACTGGCAAAGAATCGGCAATCTGTTGGCATCCCAACCCATAGAGTAGGCTACGAAGACGTTGAATCTCAGCTTCCGCTGCCTCCAATGCCGCTTGCTACTTGGAAAGGAGCATTTTATGAAGCAACTCCTTTTTCGCACAAATATTCTTCCAATGCGTCGCTTGTGCTTCAAAGGACACGCCCTTCACATTGTCCTTCTCATCCGGATTTTTAACAGATTGTTTCTTCAGAATCTGTACCAATAAAGACCACAATATGTTATAATCGATTTATTAGAGATTACAGGCAATTGCTATAGAAGTTACATGCAACTTATTAGAGGTTACAGGCAACAGCTTAGAAGTTACAGGCAACTTATTAGATATTACAGGCAACTGCTATAGAAGTTACAGGCAATCCTTAAAGATTACGGGCAACTGCTTAGAAGTTACATGCAAATACCTATATATACACAAGATACTCTTTTAATGTAAATAAAGAATTTATAACTTACCGATGCAATTGTTGCATCATCATTTCCACTGCTCTTCTCTTGTAATATAGAAGAGGAGCATCAGCGGAATGTTTCGACGCATCCACGTCCCCCTTCGGCATAAAATCGGACATCTTTCTCTTCATTGCCTTCTCCAATCCCTACATCTTCAAAGATGTACTGAATTGCCACCCACATAGGGCCGATTTGTTGGCGTCTATATGTGCCGGTTGCCTTAAACCTGTGATGGTATAAAAACATAGCTGCAAACAAACATACATCACATTCGCATTATTAATATTAAATGATCAAAACACATTTACCGACAATACTAATTTATGTAATTTATACTTTTCGTACAAATATAGTATAATCTCTATAATAGTTTTCATATACTTATGGCGAGAAGGATCTGACACCCAGGAAACTGTGCAGAGCCAGCCTTTGAGTTAAACATAGCCATTACACCATCCATTGTCATCACCGTCCTTTGTGTTCCGCTTTATTCTATTTGTTCTACTTACCGCAATCAAGACGGTGTCGCTTTGCAGCTAGCCGGTTGAGCACGAGTCATTCGCAGGAAGATGGTTGTATGTTCGTTCTTGTTTTAGACGAGTCAATTAAAGAATGTATATGTGTATGTTCAAGTAAACTTGTTAGGGTTAGAGTTGGTTAGTAGAGTTAGGATTAGTCTTGTGCTTGTCTTTTGTTATTCTTGAAATAATATTGGGATAATCAGAAGTAGCAAGGATTAGGAGGACATAGGAATGAGATTTGCGAGTTTAAGTAAGCTTTCCAACGCTAAATCCATTCCTAGTGCCCCTTGTCCGTCCTCTACATGCGTTTATTTCCAACCCTAGGCCAAACACACGCAACCATGTATCCAATTAAGTCACAACTACATGTCATGTTATAGTGTGCCCAAAGGAATTCTCGACTTAGGTCGCGGCTATATGTCACATATAACGTGCCTAAGTGAGGGGGTTGTTTTTTTTTGTCTAGATTCATCTTAAGGTGTTTGGCGAAGAGAAGCACAAGGGAGTTTTCCGTCCCTCATACTAACCTTCCTTAGCCCTAACAAGTGTGGAAATTATTCACACATTTAAATGAAAAATAAAACAAGAAGGAAGAAAAGAAAGAAAGGAAAATACGGTTTTACAAAATGGTAGCAAGCTAACTACTTGGGCCCTCATCTAAGCAAGGAACTCCATCGAGTATCATGGCTTGAAAAATACGGATAAAATAAGAAAAGAAAAGAAAACCAACAACTACTTAACAACAAATAATAAAAGTTACACTAGAAATTAAAATTACAATACAAGAAAATTAAAAATATAAGATAATAAAAACAACCCTTATCTTCATTGATCTTCCACTCAAAAGCTCTCACTACAATTTCATGGAGAATAGATGAAGACGAAGAAGATACAAACTAATCTATACTAAATCCTAATAAAGAAAAGCATTCTTGGTTGGGCTCAAAGCTGGAGTATTTATAGGCAGAGAACTGAAATCCTAGGGCCATATTCTGAGCCCTTACATTATTACCAAACTACCCCAAAAGGCGGTCAAGAGATAACACGGCATGGCCACGGAACCACCGCCAAAACCCACATTTTGTCACGATTCCACCGCCGTTTTATGGAATTGGGGTCTCATTTTTTCTGTGCTTCCTCATGTTGCTTTGTTCTTCTATTTTACCAGTCCAAAATTGCAAAATGGTTCCAAAATATCTTCAGATTTTCAACAGTCCAAAATGGCTACACTTTTAATCTATTTGACTTTTATCTCTCGAGCTCTGCGCACTTCTTGATCTTTGTGTTGCCCCTCTCGTGCTCTGTGCTTGTCCGAGACACGAATGATCACTGTTCTTTGTCTTGTCTCTTGAACTGGTAAGCGTTACTGGACGGGTGTAGATGACCGGAACACGGATTTTTTATCTGTTTTTTGGCAGATGTTCTGGATTTTGGCATAACTGTGGAGATTTTGCATGATTTGCGTTATTTTAGACTGGAAACCTCTAACCTATAAATATGTAGAAAACACGGATCAAAATCACCTACCTATAAATAAACGAGCAGAAGAATGGGCAGTATTAAATGCAATATTCTGGTGTGAACAAATACCCCCAAACTTATCTTTTGCTCGTCCCCAGCAAAACCATTTATTCTCAAAAAGTCCTAAACTCACTTTCATAGGAATCACGGTTGCACTTAGTGTGTTCAATAAGCCGTTAAACCTATAGGTGTCCCTAGTATGAAGAGTGTTGTCTCCTGAGAGTTTTCAGTGGATACTACCCATAAAATCCCGTCAAGCTAGTTTTATAAGTTAACGTTGATTCTGTAACAACCCTAAACTTTCTGTACATTTTTTTCAAAAATACATAAAGGGGTACTTTTGCCTGAGCACAAGTTATAAGTTTGTCTTGCTTTTTAATAGCAAGAAGGAGCTTGTAGCTCATTGGTAAGACCTTGCATTGCTGAACCAAAGCACCAGAGTTTAAATCCCATCACCCGCATTATTTTTTAATATTGTTTTCTTTTAAATTTTTAGAATTCCAAGAGTCTACACGTGCTAAACCCGTAAAACCAAAAATCACATATAAAATAAACTGAGCCAGGAGAAAGACAAAACGACGGCTGTCACTAGACGGCGATCCCCGGCCCGACTCGGCCTGACTCGGCCGGCGGATCGGCCGACTCGGCCGCCGCCGCCGACCGAGCTCGGTCGGATCGCGTTGGGTCCAACATGAAAGTTGTGCCTTTTTGTATTCTTTACTCCCATGTACACTTTAAATTTCCTGCACAGTTCCAGAGCCTTTTAAATTCAATTAAAACCCCATTAAACCATATTTTTAATACATTTTCAATACAACCTTTCACCTTACCCTAACCCTAGTTTTACCCTATAAATACCGCCACTAAATACACACCCCTCACTCACAAATTCTATCCAAACTCTCAAGAAAACTCTCTAGAATTTTTGTGTACATGTGGAGTTAGCGAAGGGCGAAACTCCGGCGAATTTCCGATGACGACTCTAGGAGCTCCCGGCGACGAAATGATGCACCGGCACCTTCTACGTCCTCCTCTTCCTCTTCTCTTGACCCTAAACCCTTAAGTCCCACCTCCCTCTTCCCTTTGCTATTCTAAAAAGTTCTTTTTCTAAAACCCGACGGAAGCGGAGTTAATCCGACTTCCGATTCGGTTTTCTTTAAAAAGTTCACTTTTTCTTAAAGACAACACTTCCGAATTCTCACATATTGACTATTAAACATTAACAAAATATCATGAACAAGTTTCATAGCAAAATATTTCATATTGTAATTTTTATAGTACTTTTTCAGTAAAATACCATGAAGTTTAGTTTCGACACAAAACATCTTTAATCTTGCTATACCTTTAGATAGATCACGAGATAATGACATGCCTCCTCACAACACTCATATGCAATATAGAACGATACCTTTTGGGAACATAGAATACGGGAAAACAAGACTTTACATATAAATACCATTTACTATTAAAACCGTTTTCTACAAGATTATGTATTTTAAACAAATCTTTGCAAAGTGCCGCTACAGCCCATTTGGGGAACCGGTTCGGGATAGTGCGGATTATCGCACATCCTCAGGCTTAGTAGTGTGAGATGCAGACCTCCGTAAGGAGCATTCGGTCTCGAGAGATTTTAAAAATACAAATATCTTAAGAAAATGAGATTTCTAGAAAAACAATAAATTAAAATTATTTTATATAAATATATATATATATATATATGTATGTATGTGTCACCAAAATATCTATTTTTGATATAGTATAAATATTCCAACTTTTCTAAATCACAAGAATCACTTTACATGAAAATACCATGCAACTCCATACAAGTTCAACACTTTACAATTAACCACCATATATTATGAAATTAGGTTTTATTCACTAGAAATGTTACATACATAAAATCTACATCTATGACAACTCTAAAGATGATAATTAAATACTTGGGGTATATTTTGAAAATTATACAAAATTATTTTTACATAAAACACCCTCAAGTTCTATAAATTACAATAAGGGCCCTAGTAAACATAGGTTTAAGCGGGACCAATCTCTTGAGCCTCAGGGAGCCTGAGAAGTGGGTGCTTGCCTATCTAAGGTAGACAACTTGACAAACGGTATTATCAACACGGTAATCGTTTTTGAAAATGACACAAATCCTGCCGCCCATGTGCAGCGGTTACCGATAACATCAAAACCTAATTCAGGATTCAATTTCTTTTCTAATTGTTCTGACTCAGACTGGGTCTCGTTATAAATAATCTGACTTGAATATGATTCAAGTACAAACTACAATTGAATATGAATCCATATATTCAATCTGTTCAAACTATTCAATCTTTATTGACTGAACCGAACCATGGATATAGTTCCGTTTACATGATTCTCCAATTACATCCATGGTTCTCCAGTTACATCCATTTACTGATATCATGGTTTCGGCAAGTCATCCAATTATACAATCTATATTACAAGACAATACAAGTTGCAATACAATACAAACAATACAATCAAGACATCGCGGGGTTTAAGGGGTAGATTGGTACGGAAAGTGTTAGAAGTGGCACGAGACTGCAACCATAAGACACCTAACCTGTATTCCGTTATTGTTGTACCGTGGCATAAACGGTTCCTTGAGTTCCTGATACCTTAGTCTCCGGGGAAAGTGAGACTCCTCTCGTATACGCTGGCATCCTTCTGTACCAAGTTACAAACAACAGCGTTAACACTAAATACAACATTATAACAATACATTTAAAAGCTACATTCTCTCTTTGTCTATTCTACTTCTCCCTTATCTTTGGGACTTACCGAGCGATTGTTCGCTGACGACATTCCTTCTCTTTCTTCTTTGGAATGTTTTCAGGTGATTCGGATCTTTAGGAGATCGAGCCCACCAGTGAGAACTTGGATCAGCTAGCCTACGACCCAGAGCTTTAAGTTCATTATACACATTTCATTTCAGTACTTTCCATTTCTGTTACGCCACTGTTTAGGCATTGCTTTCATTCAGATGTATTTACTTTTCCATGTACTGTAAAGAATGGTTAATAAATAAAGTTGTTGTTTCTTTACATTTGTCTCTTGTGTATATTTCTTTTATATTGCTTAGATACGCTTAGCGTATTTACTTCAGAGTAAATACGTAGCGGCCTCGTCGCGCCTTCTGCCCATATACTGGGAAGCGGGGCATGAAAAATTCTAATCCTACGATTTAGCATCTAAATTAGAAATTCTATCATCCTAAATTAGAAATATCCATCTCTTATTTTTCACACCTCCTATTTATTCAACCTAAGATCCTATACGTTTTGACAGTTTAGAAAGATCTCGGTTTCTCTTGAGTTTTCCTTCTAAAACGCAGTCTCCAATCCGGAATTTTTATCAACTTTATGGAAAACATAAGGCTTATTCTTTATCCCTATCTTTCCTCCAAACATTGATCGTATACCCCTACGTGTGTGTAATTTTTCACCCCTACACTTAAGAATTCAATTCAAACTATAGTACCCTTGCTCTAATACCTAATACTACATCTTTTCAGTAATGATGGACGGATTTGATCACATACCTTCATGCGACTATTACTGCTTCCTGAGGCACTAATGAGCCGATTACTGAATGTGTGAGCTTATAAAGCGTAAATAGCAGTCTCTGGGCGTTGTAATTTATTCTTTTTTTTCTTTTTCTTTTTTCAAGACCGGATATATTTTTCAATGATACTCTTTTGGTGGTTAGCTTTAAATACCATTTTTTCTTTCATATTAGGCTTTCAGGCAAGAGTATTTCTAGGTATCCTCTACTATCCCAAGTTTCAAGGTGCGTGTAAGTGCAGTTTGTAGGGTATATATTTTCCGAATTTGAACTTAAGAAAATGAACTATTTTTCAGACTTATCCTTCAATAAAGCCTTCAATACTTTCCCTTCATCTTGACTTAACTCAAGAACTGAACTCAAGATTACCTACTTCTAAAAAACTGTAAGGACGTATATTTACCAAGGTTAAACAAAAGGAGGGTTATTTTTAGGGTTTTCAATTTCTAAGCCTAGGATTTAGTTATTTCTAACCTATCAAACTAAAATTTCGGAATAAAAATCTAAGTTGCCCTACTAGCTAACTTGACGACAAAGTTTTTATATTTTTGTAAATTTTTTTAATTTTTGTGGGTTTTTAAAATAAGTATGCAAATGCAAAATATACACATGAATGCAAAGATAGAAAGCTTACCGAGCACACCCCCAAACTTAAACTTGACAGTGCCCTCACTGTCATACTACACCAAGAGGGTCAAAATTGTCAGTGCTCCCCTGTTTCTTTTTCTTTTTCTTTTTTTTTAAATAAAATAAAAAATAAACAAAATATATATACAAGGTCCCCTCAAACTTAAGTGAAACAGTGTTGTCACTGTTTAAGCGTTAAAGTTCAGAGTTAGGGGGAGAGAACAGTTTCAATCTATATAAGGCCTTATAAAGACCGAAAGTTATCACCAACCATTCAAAAAATTTATCGTGATAATGCAGCGGTTGGTGAAAGAACACGTAAAGGAAAGAGATGAAGAATACGCAAGACCATGTGTAGATGGAAGCGGGATATGGTCTCGGTGGAGGAGAAGAATGGCGGAGGGGAAAAAGAGATGGAAAACAAACTTGAGGGTGGAAATGGAGTGAATAAATTAGTACAATTTGTAATGGCCGAAGTGAAAGAATAGAGTGTACTAATCTATCAACATGTTGAGAAATGGGATCAAACCTTTCAAGATTCGCAAGAAAACATGGGCCAACCGAACTTGGTGAACCAGACGCAGGAAATGAAGGTGATACGGTGGCTTGCGAAGTCGAAATGTTGGAAAGGACGAAGGGAAGTGATTGAAGAATGGTATCGGTTAACCGTTTAGGAGGGTATGCACAGTCAATGAAAGGGACGGGATGAACTAGAAAATACGACTCATCTAGTAAAACTGTTTCATCCTCAATGATATCCACAAATTTTAGCTTATCCATGCATTCATCATCAACAATATCCAGACGCATATGGGGTTCGGGAAAAACAGTTAACGGTTCTGGATGATGCCCACACGGAAGTGAAAGGACATGATGAATTGGTGAGAAAAACTCATCCAAAATTGTGGGTTCATCAACCAAAATATTCCCAGTGTTAATATTCTCAATCATGTGAAAGTAAAATTTCTCAGTCACCTCATCAAAAGCATGGTTTTCAATCGGTTGTGGTCTTAGAGTGGAGGTGTAGAGATCAAAGGTAGTGTGTGTAGATTCACTTGAAATGGACCCTTCACAATCGGGTAAATCAAACACTACAAAGTCTCACAACTCATCAAACATTCTATCTTCAATTGGTGAATCATTTGGTGTATTCGATAGATTTGTGAAACTGGGGTCGTGGAATTCAATTGGAACGGGTAGGATTGATTTGGAAGGGTGTACTGCTTACTCTCATTACTTAAATCCTCAAAAATTCATATTGCCTCATCATACATTGGAAAATTCGGAGCTAGTTGGAAACTATCTGTTGGTTCGTTAAGTTGTATGAGGGCGGCTATGGACGTATTCAAATCTTCCATCTGTTGGTATGAAGCTACCTGAAATTCTTGTAATGATTATTCAAGACTAGACATGGATTGTGAAGGGGTTTCAGTAAAAGATTCAAAGTTGTCTGGATACGTGAAACTCCTAAAGAGCTGTTCAGAAGAAATGTCTAGAGAAAGTGTAAAAGTCGGACAGGATTGATAGGAATCGAATGAATGTGAAAACTGGACAGGATTAGGATCAACATTATGATATGAAGATGATTGGAATTGTTGTCCTAAGGAATTTGGAGTAGTGAAAGGAGTGAAAGATCGGCTATGGGATTGTTCAATTCTGTCAGCAATGGACATGTGTTTCAGAGTTGCAAGATGTCTTTCTAAAGGGGTATCAACATAAGAAGGTGGGAGGGGTTGAAACGGTTGATACAAAGTTGATTGTAGTGTCCAATTGTTAGCCCTAGACGTGTCTATCCGATCTCTCAAAGAAATTTTTGGTATGGATGGATCGTTCGAAATTCGACCAAAGCAAGAACCGTAAGAAAAAATGTCTGGTTGTGGGTACCAAAATTCAGCTAGAGTTGTTCGTTTTGGGGTACCCATGTTATGAAATGAGTGAAAGGTAGGGAGGGTGGAAGGTGGGTGCATTTTTTAATAAATTTTTGAATTTTTTTTTATTTTTGATTTTTTTTTGTTTTTGGAGTGTTTTTTTAAATTGTTTGTTTTGGTTTTTGAAAAATACGGAATTATGGGACTAAACTTGTTGGGTTATGCCAGCATCCCGACCATTAAACCGTGGCCAAATACGGAACAAAAATTTTATAAACCGGCGCTAACGGAACCCATATCTACGGATCGACCATTAACCCTAATCTAGCAATCAGTAAAGGAGTTTAGAAAGTTATACCGAATGATCCATATCCTTTGGTCTTTAACCTTTATCCCAAGCTCCTCGAGACTTCCTTGATCAAGTTTGATCTCCGGTCTGCCCCATCGAAGATGATCCACCCGAGAGTATTTGCATCGAGCTCCAACCTCATATCCGAGGCAACTCAAGTACCTAGTTCACTACACTAGATAGCCAAGATGAAGTAGAGCGTGTGTAGGATTAGTTTATCTCAATACACCCTAGGTTTCTCAACACATGAAACATGTAGGGTGGAGGTAGAAGAAGCCATGAGAGGATGAGAGAGTGAGGCTAAGAAAAACAAGTGAAGAAAAGGCTTAAGTCTTGTGAGCTATTTGTTGTGAGCCTTTTATCAAGCATGCTAGCAACTCAAGAAAACAACCCAAGAATAAATATCTCATGTCTCACAACAAATATCTCACACCACAAACAAAAATCCAAGCATGCCACCATGAGTCATGCTTGAATTATTGCTAAATCAAATCTCATCCTCCACCTCATTAAATCTTTTAATGAAAAAGATTAAAACAAAAAGGAGATGGCATCTTCAAAAAGTAATCTTGTAAAGAATTACAAGAATCCCACTCATCCGTATATACATACCCGCATCCATATTCCGACAGAATACGAATACAATGAGACGAAAATAATCCAACAATATAATACTAGGATCCGGCTTAAACCAAACCTCACTAGTATTATCCGTCCGAATCATGATTCGTGCATAAGTGCACGTATATGATCGAACCCTGCCGTAAAACCATACGGCCTCTACATCGTTTCGCCCGAAGCATGGAAACCCTCTGTGTGGGACTCTAAAGACTCGTCAATACGCTGGCGGTGGGTTTAACCACAAGCACGTCAGCGGCAATAGCTGTACGTAACGGCTACCCAGGTATTGAGCGAAAGGGAAGCCGACGAGCAAACACATCCTGAAACCCCTACTGAACCTGACAGTGACAATATCCGTACAGTCCAGTCCGTTCGTCTATGAGTATCGCATATCGAGTCTAGGGGGTAGATAAAGTCAGACCCCTAAGAACACGACATTTAGTGTCGGTATGAAACCAATCACCACCTGAGAAACTATCGATCCTAGATCAGTAATCCTCGACTACCTTGGCCAAGGATTTCTGGTGATGGCCACCCGTGCACAACGCGACATCAACCCCCAATACCGAGAGAGACAGATCCCCTGACGATCCGCTCACTGCCTCCATGAGGATCGGGACTGTACCCAACTAAAACCTGTTTACACGACTCCTTTGATCCGTGGTAGGGTAGTAATCAAAGCACAATGGGAACTCACACGAGACAAATGACGATCTCAGGTCGACAGACTAACCTGTACACATGTCACCTGGGAACTGCTATCTAACAATAAGTATAATACCAACTAGCATGTTCCCGGTAAGTCCGTCCGGTGTACTCATAACCCAATGAGCACCTGTATACATCTTAGGTGAACAAACTGACACCAATGGCTTGTGAGACCGACCACCGCCCCTCGTCGGGGTCTCGATCCGTATACACTAGTCTTCTCTGGAGTATCGATGCCCAGTCTCGAAACTCCCACGATTATGGACTTTTAAGGATGTGCTTATAGACTACCCAGCTTCCACATTTATGATCGCCATCATACTGCTGGTAGTCAAGAAAGAATCCTATGGGATCTATCAACATGTAATAGTGATCTGTAATGCCACCTGAAGCATGTACATGATGATAAATACAAACCAGATAACATGCTATCATCTCGAGTAAGATTGTTCTATCCGTATAGGCCCTCCCTCAATCATTGCAATCGCGTGCCTGCGATCCAATAATTGACTTGAGGACACTATAGCCAACAATCTCCCACTTTCACTTAAGGCTAATTATTGCGATGTCGCATACTCACAGCCCGTGTGATATCGAACACCCAACTTCTCTACTAATCAGTCTCACAAATCTCGTTTGTGAAACTATTGCGTTCGAGAAATAGCCTTATTGAGTGGATCCGCTCCAGTGTTTCTTTCTGTATCTTTCAATAACTCAACTTCATGGAGAAAACTATCTCCCAAAATGAGCAATACTTGTCTTAGAATATGTCTGGATATCTGATGGAACCCAGTTCACAAATGAACTCCAAATCCAGCAAACTTCTTAGACTGTATCGTCCACTGAATTTAATCAGTATCCTGCGCCATGCCTTCCTCAGTATCCGCTTAGACCGCCTGTCCAAAAAACTACCCCTCAAAAGAGAGAAAACTAAAATTCTGACAGTCGCTCTGTCATCCAGGTCACCATGGAAGCCTGAACTGATAACCGCTTCCCGAAGGATGCTGTCGTTACCAATTACCTAGAACATCCACTTATGTTCATAAACTGCTTCCCAATATTTCTCCAGGATTGGATTAATATATATACTTATTGCAACTAGTGAAAAAACAATATCTGGTGTGGTACTTGAAGTTACATGATTAACTCAATTGTATAAGCAAGTGATATGCTAATCATGCAAATCCCTCTCCCCTTTAGTTTGTAAAACATCCTTTAGAGAGGGTAACTCCATCACCTGCAGGTACACCACCATGGCAGGAGTCAACCATTCTAAAACATCTTTAGAATAATGTCAAAGTACCCAAATTGGGACACTTCCCAAATCTAGATCTAAAACCATAGATATAGTGACCAGAATGCTGATATTTTATCCAGATCCTATGTAGAGAAACTCCTTATGACAACCACAGTATAACCGATCATAGTATAGGAATTTCACTTCCTATAAAATGCATGTCATCCAAATACCAGGACATCACACCCTACTACCTTCTTACCAGATCCATCTCCTATTCTGATGAAGTCAAAGACTATGATTGTCACATCAAAAATAAATAATCTATCTCCGCTATACTTGCTTTAGTTTATAAATAGACACAAGCTACTTGTCCACTATGCTTCCGCTGCTCTCACTGACTACAACAACCCTTTGGCAGAGTCATATACACATGCACTTCTAAAGCTAGTTTAGAATGACGCTATACTCATCCTCCTGCCGGGTCTCATAGTCTAGAACAGCAGTAATGACAAGTCTGAGTAAAGAAGAACCTCCCTGTCACCGTCTTTGAGGATACCGAAGTATCTCTCGGGTGCCTGAGGTTACCCACCATATCTGCGGGGTGGCTAATAGAATGTCAAATCTAATTGAATGTTTAGGTTCTATTAAATTTTCAGTAATCGTTCGTGGTTCTGGAATCACTTCCAGTTCTACCATACTCCCACTAATGTTTTCTGAAAAGAATCCATTTTACTAAAACTGGTGGCGAGTCAAGAACAATATAACTATTGATCTTCCAGATGGTAAAAAGTTAACCCTCGTCAAAGCCCGGGATAACCCACAAACTGCCATTACTGAAACGTGCCTTGAGTTTGTCCAGAGTCTGGTTTTAAGCATAATCCGGACAACTCCATATACCTTAACATCGTTAAGATATGAATCATTCTATATCCAATATAGAAATAGAGGCACTAATTTAATTTGGAACCAGATTCAAAATCATGCAGCTGTCTCCAGTGCATGACAACCAAATGGAAGGAGGCCAATCAGTGTTACTCGACTAGGAGTGCATCCACATATGAGTAATCTGAAAGAAAAGCAAGTTCTCAAAACCATTACTATCAACGGAATACCTAGCACAAGTATCTACATCTTCGATCACCTTGAAGAATCCTGATACTTGGAACATGTGGTTCTCTACTTTATTCTCGTACCTATAACTTCTCAAAACTTGGACATTGTATTTCAACGAAATACATGTCTAAAACTGGAGAAGTCATAATTAAACAGAATATAGTATGAGTACCAACCCTTTTGTTCTAATGGACACTGGACAACATACAATACTTTGTATAAGTCCCCTGAGTTTAATAACTCATACCCTGTGCGTCGTAGGTTGAAAAACTATACTATGGTTAAGAAGAATTACACCGTTGTTGAATGCTGCTTACCCAACCATCAACTGATATAGGTAAATATCATAGACATAATTTCAAAAGGTTATATCTCACTTTATAAAATAAACGTACAGATATATCAGTTTGAAATTGGTGCATAACTACGGATATTCAAAACCAAATATTTGCCGTCAGGCAAAAACCCAGGTGATTTCTTCAGATATCACCAATTACAACGAATTCCGATATAATGAGGATATAATCACCCAATTCCCAATATCTTGCTCACACCCATCATCTGTAATACCATACAGATGTGAGAATCAAATCTGGTAAATACATACCCTGGAGTAAGGATCTAATTGGAAAATCAATTTTCAATTAACAACGCACAGTGAATACTGAAACATGAAAATGTTTTGAAGGGGTATCCGGGTATTCCTAGCAATGCCTCTTCCACTATCCAGATTCATGACTGTAACCGTATATTTTCTTGCCCTCTTTCCAATCCCTTTATTTGTCTTTGCTTATTACCTTTTGTACACCGCACTTAGGCTAAATGGTTTTCTTCCTTCCATACCTTTTGGTACCAGCCTATGGTTTGGAAGAAGACTATCCAATAAGCGTAATAGGTGTACTCTCCTAATACAAGGAGCTCACTCCACCTGAGAGAAGGTAAATGGGAAAAGACAACCTGAATAATCCTATTCAATTTCTCCTGAACCGGAGAAATTCAAAGGTGAAGTAGGAGTGGCGATGATATACGTGGCTTCGTCGTGAATGATAGCAGTCGCAATTTACTTTGCCCTATTTCTAATCCCTTTATTTGTCTTTACTTATTACCTTCTGTACACCACACTTAGGCTAATTGGTTTTCTTTCTTCCTTACCCTTCGGCACCAGCCTATGGTTCGGAAGAAGACTATCCAATATGCGTAATAGGTGTACTCTCATAATACCAGGAGCCCTCACAACCTGAGAGATGGTAAAGGAAAAAGACAACTGAATAGTCGTATTCAATTTCTCCATAACCGGAAACCATCCTCGAATCCGAAACAAGTTTCTTCGAGTTCGTATGTAACTATACGATGGTCATATCCAATAAATGTGGATTTTCGTAGTGATACGGAATGTTCTGGAGAAATGCAAAGGGTAAAAGTAGGAGTGACAATGATATATGAAACTATGACAATCCAAAAGCCAAAGTGTTTTAAGGAGGTTCGGTTAACTTAGTTCATGAGTTATAGTCTAGGGTCGGGCCATGGTCGCTGCCAGAGAGAGAGAGAAAAGAAACACTCAGCGTGCACTCTAACCTAGATCATAATGGTTAATCACTTTATCTAATCAGGATGTCTCCCACTGTTTCCTCGAATTCTCCTCCAAACCCAAAAGAAGAATTAGTCGGGATCATCTAAAATCATCCGAGAAGTAAACCAACTCATCAGTGGGAATTAGGATCCAACTATCATCGCATGATAACTTGATGAAATCCACTCAAGTCACCACACTCCAGAAGGTATGCACATGCTTGGCAAGTTTCCTGTATGTTTGAAACTCCCGATGTGATTTTTACCCCTAGCGGTCTATGACCTTGACAAAGGCCAACAAATCATAAACCACTAGTCAAGTTCAACCAGTCATTATCCTGGATTAACCTAGACCTATCCATACAAACCCTTGACAAAGGCCAACAAGGTTATAATGTCCTATATAATTGCATATCCATGCAACAGACAAGCAATATCTAGCTACCGCACACTACGCCTTGACAAAGGCCAACAAACGCAGCACGAATACTAGATACTACTCATCCGAAATGATGGAGGGCTACGGCTGGTTTTGGCGAAAAACCTTTAATGTAATGAACTTGATATCGTTGAAGAAATCCAAGTGATTTTACAAATATAGTGGCGAAAACTTTTACTAAAGAGGTCACAACCGGTGAAGGGATCTCGGCTTTTTCCTCATCGAATGAGGTGCATGATATTCCAAACTGAATACCACTGTGCAAAGCAAAAGAATCGACTATAGAAAAGTTATTACGTTGACACAAACTTCTAACCAGCTCCCACGTATATGATCGCCATCATACTGCTGGTAGTCAAGCAAGAATTCTATGGGCTCTATCAACATATAATAGTGATCTGTAATGCCACATGAAGCATGTACATGATGATAAAGACAAACCAGATAGCATGCTATCATCTCGAGTAAGACTGTTCTATCTGTATATGTCCTTCTCAATCATCGTAATCACGTGCCTGCGATCCAATAATTGACTTGAAGGCACTATAGCCAACAAAACTTTACACGAGCACAATCACAACCACAATATGCACAAACAATACCTAGAGCTCGAGTCTTCAAAGTCCAACTAGACCGCTCCTAAACCTCCAAGCGATAAGTTGCAGGATAACTCTCGAATCGTCTCTTCACTGCCAATTATGGCCAGGTAAGCACAAGTAAGGTAAGGAAGGTTCCGCTCACGAATCACCATGAGACGGGCCTTTTAAAATTACCTCCTCACTTGTCTAGCCTAGGCACCACAAAGTCAAGTTTAGATAAACGACCGATTCCCCGCAACCTTCACTTGTCCTAAATGAGCGCGACAAGTCCTTAAAGGTTTGGTCTAGATATTTTTTTATTAACTTAAGATAATGTGTATGCTTTTTGTGATTTGTGGGGTCTTAGGAAGGGTGATGAAATCCCCACCCAATTTTAATTGGTGTTATAGCCCCTTAATGTCCGTATTATTATATGCAAAGCGTTTAAACAAACAAAGTCTAAAATAACAAAAAAATTATTTGGCGGCGGCGCAATTTGTGCAAAGAAATCTGCAGAAAATACAATTTAGTAGATTACAGAGGAGAAGTTTAGAGCAGAGAAGAAGCTTGAAAAATTTTGGGGGCACGAAGGCCAAGTTCGGCCGTGGAACCGCTGCGTTTACCACCAATTGGCCGCGGATTCGCGGCGGTTTTGAAGATTTGGAGAACCAACTTGTTCTGTACACTCCCCTTATTATGTTCTTCTGTATTAAAACCTTTGTTTCTTTATTTGATCATTGTACTTGCTCCAGATTTACCTGTACACTTGCATAAAAAATAACAAAATGGTTTTTATATTTATTTAATTTATATATATATATATATACAAAAAAAATATTAACCCGACTAATAAGAAAGAAATACGTTACCGTCTCTCCGGCAACGGCGCTATTTGATTGACCGCGCGGAACTACACTATGATATGTGTTAGTTGTATGTATGCCCTAGAGGCCAATATTATACATGATTGTATATTATAGTGGATGCTTAGACATATATAGGGAGGACTTTCTTGCTCGACATGATAGTATGTTATCTGGTTACTCTTTATCTTAACATGTATACTTGTATTGTCTCTATGTTACATGTTGATAAAGCCCTTAGGATGTGGACTTGACTACCAGGACAATGATAGAGATCATACTAGTGGGGCCAGGGTAGTCCATAAGTCCATCCTTAAATTGTTCCTAGTCGAGGGTGTATCGATACGAGGCATCGATATTCCAGAATAGACTAGCGTATACGCTTCTTGACCCATTTGATGGGCGATGGATAATCACATATCCATTTGTGTTTGACATCAAAGATAGTATACGGGTGCTCAGTGGAGACTGGGTACACTGAACAGGACTCATAGAGAACTCCTAGATAGTATTATACCTAACGTCATATAGCAGTTCTCTAGTGACACTGGTACAGGTTAGTCTGTAGACCCGAGATCGTCATAGAGTCTTATGCGATTCCCACTGTGCTTTGATTTCCACCTTACCACGTTCAAGAGAGCGTGCAAAACGGTGGTTTTTGGGTACAGTCCTGAGTCACATGGAGGCAATGAGCGATAAGAGGGGATTCGTCTCTCTCGGTATTGGGGGTTGATGTTGTGCTGTGCTCGATTGGCCATAACAGGAAGTCCCTGGCCAGGGATGATACGGAGATTTACTGGTAAATGTTATCAGTAGTTTCTCGACCCGTTATAAGCCTCATATCGGCATGACTTATCAAGTTACTGGGGTCTGACGTTTACCACCCCTAGACTCGATATGCGACATATCAGACAAAAAGACCGGACTGTACGGTAGTGTTACTTATTGGATTCACGGGTGTATAAGCAGGCTTGCTTGCTGATCTTCTGATCGCTCAATACCCGGGTAGCCATTACGTCCAGCTAGTACCGCTGACGGCTTTTGGGTGACTGATATGATCATCACCTACTTCCGGCGTATTGACAAGTTATTAAAGTCCTACACAGAGGTTTCCTAGCTCATGCGAAACGAAGTAGGGCACATATGTGATATGTGTGGGACCGAGATTAATACGTGTATGTGATACCGTATTCCAATCTCGCAATACAGGTTATATGTGATATAACCGGATTGTTGAATCAAGTGTTGATTCAATGATATGCTATATGTATATGTGATATGCATATAAATGATATTAGTCGATTGTATGCGATACAGCCGGGTTATTAAATCAAGTGTTGATTTAATAATTTAATGTGTAATTATATATTTGATATATTAATATACATTAACTAATATTAGCTCACTTAAGAAAATGTTTTCTCTTTATAAATTTAATATATATGTGATATATGTTAATGTATTTATTTTGTGTCGTGCTAGATGATACATTGGACTTGGGTGTGTGAGACTCATACCTAACTAGAGATAATTTAGGAGTTTAAATATTAAGGGAAAAATCAAAATTAGGTGGAAATTAGCATGGCTAAGATGCTTGTGGAAGCATGGAGAACGTTTGACTAAAGTCCACTAATTTTGTTTTACTCTAGATATTTATTAACCTAACCATTGTCTTTAGCCATGGTTTAGTCTCTACATGAGTTATATGAGTTATTTTCTCACCCATGGTTCGCACTTAGATCACTTGATCATTTTCTTCATCTCCTTCACTTGCTCTCTAGCTTTGAGGGAGAAAAGAAAAGAAAGAGAGAGAAATAATTCTAAAGTGAGCAAAATTCCTACTTCATCAACCTACACTAGACTAGCCATTTAGTATAGCTTGTTTATTCACTAGTTCATCAAATTAGTGAAGAGATAGCTTGAGTTAGAGATTCTTTGATGTAGATCATCTTCGGCCTCGAAGATCCTTTAACAAGCTCATTCCTTTAACCTAGTAAAGCCAAAGGAGAGTCCGGGACACCACTACTTGGAGCAAAGGGATTACTACACAGAGCTTTAGAAGTGAAGGACCGGTCTACAAAGGTTGTATTCCCATTTCACTTAGTGTAATGTTGTTTACATGTTTAATAACCCTAATCCTCTAGTTAGATCCTCGGTTATGGGTTGCTTAGCACTCTAGATTTTTTAAAATTGCATGCTTGATGCCCTTGAAAACATGGTGAGAATGCTAAGGAACCCAGCAGTGGTATCAGAGTCAAGCTAGAGAATTAGACGATGTTAGTAGAATTACGAAACCGAAACAACTCCGAAACATCGAAACCAAAACCCTAGTTTCTGTTGTTTTTAAAAGGTTCTCTGAAAAAAATTTAAACAGGTGCAGAATGTTACATGTGATGTAATATGAACACCAGAGAAAAACGAGCCCACTCCACCAGATTTTGGCCGGTGAAACGTAGCAAAAAACCGGCATGACCGATTTTATATTGGAGTTTGGGCATCAATTTTCTTTGGTGTTCCAGTCTCTGGGGTTTGGTGTTTCAGGTATTGTTTGATTTTGCTAAAGATTGCATGTGATGTTATTTTTCTGTAGTGGCAATTCGGAGCGTTTCGTATTCGTAATTTTAATATCGTTTCGGGTTTGATATTGATATGTGATACAATATTTGGAATCCACAATAATTAGTTTTGTGAAAACTAGTTTGAATTTTGTAAACCTAGCAATTTAGTCTCATTTGATCGGTTGCCACGGGGTTTTGATATGGATCAAAACTCTGTCGCAATCACGTAGTGTACGCGGATTCTCGCCGGGTAACATTACGAGATAGCCACGCCCCAAAGCCCCGACCAAGTCACTGTAGGAGAACCCCGTTGCCAAACGCATCCTCTCGGGTGCTCGCGGTCGCGGTGTTCCGCCTAAGTGCACTTCGTCGACGGCATCGGGGGTGCGGCTGTCTACTAAAGTTTTCGACGGGCATTCGATCAGGTTGTCGGGAACCTTGTTGAATTACCCGACTGGTTATTGAAAAGTGTTTTCAATATTGAGACTAAAATACGGGGTTTATAAGGTTAGGCATGAAATTCGGAATATGAGATATTCCGGGTTTATGATGTCTAAGGAATTCATATGGTTAGGCATGAAATCCGAAGTATGTGATATTTTGGGTTTATGATGTCTAAGGTGGTTGCAGATTCCAATTATTATAGTTTTCACTTTCTTTTCTGCGACCGTAAGTGTAATATGTGGTGTATCGCCGGATTCGTTGCTATACGTCAACGACAATTGGGATACGCGTATTTACTTACGTTGATGACATGTGATGTTATGTGTTTCTATGATATGTTATATTGGATCGTCGTGTTTGAATAGCCGGGGGGTTTTGCGTGAGATGAAAGTTTTTCATTTTCATTCATGTAAAAACTTGTATGTAATATTCTTTTATTGGGACACTTCCGGGTTGAGGATGATGTCACCATTGATGTATATTATTTACTTTTCCGCATTAGGATAGACCCAAGGCGGGGAGCACAAGTAACCGGGTTCTAGAGTCCAGTGGGAGACCATCTCGAGGAGTCGAGACCGGGTCTCCTAACTCTAAAATTGGTAGGGTTGCTTGCCGCTCTCGTAGGGGTCTAGGGATGTGGGTTTGGCTATTCATCACGACCGTGGAATCCGTGTTTTTTACTGGCTTAATTTAAAACACGGACCTTCTAGTATATCTAATATTTCATATGTTGACTTCTGCTGTAATGTTCTGTGATGAGATCATATGATTGCGTGAGACGAATGCTTTATATTATATATATGATATATAATAAACGTTGCTTATGTTTTGCATCCGCGCTAGTCCTGCCCCCGCTCTGCCGTTTGTTATCCAACCTAACGGTGCATAAAGGGACCCCGTGACAAATGCGGATGGCATAAGCGTACGTTATATAAGTATTTTTGTTTCTTTATCTGTGATGCTTAGGAAGCATAATTGATGGGACTTCATTAATGAGATTAATGAAAAGAAAGAAACCTAAAGATATTGTAGAATCCTGTTTCAAAAAGGGTAGCTCTAGTTTTTGCTTTGCATAGTGGTATTCCTTGATGAATATCCAGCACCTCATTCGATGAGGAAAGAGCCGAGATCCCTTCACCGGGAGTGACCTCTTTAGCGAAACTAGCAGATGCTACAACCCACTCGGTTTTGTATTTTGATTGTTTCTCTAGTTCTTACTTTGCATAGTGGTATTCATGAATATCCAGCACCTCATTCGATGAGGAAAGAGCCGAGATCCCTTCACCGGGAGTGATCTCTTTAGCGAAACTAGTAAAAGCATCAAAAACACTACTTTTCAAAATCGCTCGATTCTACAACGATATCAAGTTCATTACGCAAAAGGTTTTCTTAAAACCCTGTTGTAACCCTCCGTCATTTCAGATAAGTACTATTTAGTATGCGTACTGCGTTTGTTGGCCTTCGTCAAGGCGTAGTGTGCGGTAGCTGATTATTGCTTATCTGCTGCATATGATGCGATTGGATTAGGGTAGTCATGCGACTTTGTTGGCCTCCGTCAAGGGTCGTGCGGGTGGGTTTAATTCAATCACGAAATGTACGGATTGAACTTGACTAGCGGCCTATGGTTTGTTGACCTTCGTCAAGGTCATAGGACGTTAGGGGCAAAATATTATTGGGAATTTCAAGTGTTGAAATTTTCAATGAGAGTGCATACCTTCTATGAGATAGTTGGATCCCGATATCCACTGCGAGTAAGAGTTACTCCTGGGAGAGTTTTGCACATTACAATTAGCCGATCAAGTAGGTGTCTAGAAATGCGTCAATGGGGTTATGCCTCTGGGAAAACGAGGTTTATTTTAATTAGGTCCGTGCGAAAGCACAGGGAACCTCCCTCAAAGTACCAACACTGGCCTGGCCGAAAGATTGGCGAACTTGTAGGGTGTAATTAATCCCGGCTAGTCTTACCTTTTAGGGTTTGAAGGAAGATTTGATAAAAACAGTGGGAGCCATCCAGATTAGATAAAATAATAACCAATCTAATCTTGTAAGAGCATATGCAAATTGTTTTCTTCTCTCTCTCTCTCCAGGTAGCGACCATATCACGCCTTAATCAAGATAATAATATGGATATATTGACTGAACCCGTTTGTTATACTGAGCTGGAGAACGTTGGTTCCGCTCTATCTTATAATTGTGATAAGTCTGAGCAGGAAATAGGGGAATATCTGGATTCCCACGCAACACAAATGAGGAATGTGCATGTTGATGCATCTTCTTCGGGTGTGTTTGTTACCGAGAACTGTTTCTCAGTACAATCTACGTCTTAGATATTAGATACCAGATTAGGATCCCATATATGTAATATGTTAAATGGGCTAAAGAAATGTAGACAGTTGGGAAAAGTTGATCATTCTCTAGAGTAGGGAATGGTGCAATTGTTGCAGCCAAAGCAGTTGGCGAATTTCACCTTGTATTACCAACTGGTAATACATTGATTCTGAACGAATGTTATTACATACCGAACCTGATATGCAATATTATATCAGTTTCTTTATTGAGTAAAGAAGGATATAATCTTGTATTGCAAGATAATGTTATGAACATTTTCCTGAATCAAAAGTTGATTGGATCAGGCTCATTAAGTAATGGCATATATATTCTAAATCAAACTACAGTTCTCAACGTACAGAACACACACAAGAGGACAGAAATGAACGAATCCTTCTTGTGGTATTGTAAATTAGGTCATATCAATGCGACACGACTAGCTAAGTTGCATAAAGATGGGTATTTGAATCAGTTTGAATTTACATCATACGAAACTTACCAGTCATATCTCAAAGGTAAAATGACCAAAACTCCGTTTACTAGACACGGAGAAAGAGCTACTAAACTCTTGGGAATGATACATAGTAATGTATGTGGGCCTATGTCTACACATGCCAGGGTTGGTTTTTCGTACTTCATTACATTTATCGATGATCTCTCAAGATTCGGACATGTGTTCCTGTTGAAACACAAGTCTAAAGCTTTTTGAGATATTCAAGGAATATAAGTACGAAGTGGAGAACCAAATGGGTAAAAATATTAAAATCCTTCGATCTAATCAGAGAGGGGAATACTTAAGCACGGAGTTCCTGAATTATTTAAAATATAATGGGATTTTCTCCTCCGTATACACCACAGCACAACGGTGTGTCGGAGCGGAGGAATCGCACCCTATTAGATATGGTGCGCTCTATGATGAGTAACGCTGAGTTACATGTTTCCTTTTGGGGTTATGCGCTTGAGAAGTTGCATACCTATTGAATAGAGTTCCATCCAAATCAGTTCCCACCACTCCATATGAGATATGGAATGGGAAGAGACCATCTCTTAAACGAGTTAAGATATGGGGTTGTCCGTCCTATGTTGAAAATAAATATCCGGACAAGCTCGAGGCAAAGTCGGTACTGTATAAGTTTGTTGGATATCCCGAACATTCGTGAGGGTATATCTTCTACCACACTGAGAAGCAAAAGGTGTTTTGTTTCTCAGCATGTCACCTTTTTAGAAAAGGAATTTCTTATGGAAGAAATTAGTGGTCATGAGGTAGAACTGGAAGAAGTTCCAGCTAGACAAACTAACGGCTGATGATTGCAGCAGAACCGGAGGATTCAATAGTTCCCGACGAACCTCAGCCTCTCCGCAGATCTAGTAGGGTTCCTAATCCACCTGAGAGATACTACGATTTTCTCAATGACAGTGGGAGCGAGGATTGCATCATGGAAGATGATGACCCAATTAGTTTCGAGCAGGCCATCACAAGTGGGGACTCTGTGAAATGGCTGGATGCTATGAGATCTGAGATAGAATACATATACACCAACAAAGTATAGACTTTGGTAGTTGCACCTGAAGGGGTAAAACCCATCTGGAGCAAGTAGTCTTGAGAAGATTCTTGGTGTGGATGGAAAAGTTGAGACTTTCAAAGCTAGACTTGTTGCAAAAGGTTGTCGTCAATAATCAGGTGTGGATTTTGATGAAACATTTTCTCCAGTGGCTATGCTTAAGTCCATCCGGATCCTACTTGCCATTGCTGCATACCATAACTACGAAATCTGGCAGATCGACGTCAAGACCGCTCTTCTAAATAGTGATTTAGAAGAGAACGTGTGCATGACACTGCCAGAGGGCTTCATAGACAGTGGGAGCAGCTGAAAGGTATGCAAGTTGCTTAAATCAATTTACGGATTAAAGCAGGCATCGCGGCATTGGAACATCTGTTTTGATGTGGCAGTCAAAGAGTTTGACTTCATTAAAAATGTAGATGAACCTTGTATATACAAGAAGGTTGTAGAGAGTAAGGCTGTCTTCCTCGTATTGTACGTGGATGACATACTCTTGATAGGAAATGGTGTTCCTATGCTACACTCGGTCAAGCTCCTCTTATCACAATGTTTCTCCATGGAGGATCTGGGTGATGCCTTCTATATCCAGTGATTAAGATCTATAGAGAGATCTAAGAGGATGTATCTACTCACTAGGTGTAGTGAGTAGGTGTCAATCAGATTCTGGGGAGAAACGCTGGATAGCTGTGAAGAACATTCTTAAGTACTTGAGAAGCACTAAAGAAATGTTCTTGGTGTTTGGTAACGGTAAACTCCAGATGGAGTCCTTTACCGATTCGAGCTTTCAGTGTGATAAGGTCGACTGTAAGTCAATCGCGGGTTTTGTCTTTACCCTCAGTGGTGGGACGGTATATTGGAAGAGTTCCAAGCCAGATACCGTGGCAGACTCGATGATAAAGGCTGAATACATCGCTGCTAATGATGCTACCAAAGAGACTGTCTGGGTATAGATGTTCATGAGATGAACTTGGTGAGGTTCCTACCATTGTGGTGACAATGGAGTTGTGGCTTTGGCCTAGGAACCCCGGTCCCATCAGTGATCCAGACATATTCTTAGGCAGTATCACCTGATCAGGGAGATGGTTGAACTCCGGGAGATCGAGGTCAAGAGAGTTGACAAGAAGAATAACGCGGCGGATCCACTCACGAAGGCTTTTCCCTAGAGAGACTTTAAGGGATGTTGGGTATAAGATACTACAACAACTGGCCTTAGTGCAAGTAGGAGATTGTTAGTTGTATGTATGCCTTAGAGGCCATTATTGTACATGATTGTATATTATAGTGGATGCTTGGACATATATAGGGAGGACTTTCTTGCTTGACATGATAGTATGCTATCTGGTTACTCTTTATCTTAACATGTATACTTGTATTGTCTCTATATTACATGTTGATAAAGCCATTAGGATGTGGACTTGACTGCCAGGGCTATGATGGAGATCATACCAGTGGGGCCAGGGTAGTCCATAAGTCCATCCTTTAATTGTTCCTAGTCGAGGGTGTATCGAGACGGGGCATCGATATTCCAGAGTAAACTAGCGTACACGCTTCTTGACCCATTTGACGGGCGATGGATGATCCCGTATCCATTGGTGTTTGACATCAAAGATGGTATATGGGTGCTCAGTGGAGACTGGGTACACTGAACAGGACTCGCCGAGAACTCCTAGATGGTATTATACCTAACGTCAGATAGCAGTTCTCCGGTGACACTGGTACAGGTTAATCTGTAGACCCGAGATCGTCATAGAGTCTTATGTGATTCCCACTGTGCTTTGATTTCCACCTTACCATGTTCAAGAGAGCGTGCAAAATGGTGGTTTTTAGGTACAGTCCCGAGTCACATGGAGGTAATGAGTGATAGGAGGTGATCCATCTCTCCCGGTATTGGGTTGATGTTGCGCTGTGCATGCTTGGCCATAACAGGAAGTCCCTGTTCAGGGCTGATACAAAGATTTACTGGTAACTGTTATCAGTAGTTTCTCGACCCATTATGAGCCTCATATCGGCATGACTTTTCAAGTTACTGGGGTCTGACGTTTACCAACCCTAGACTCGATATGCAACATATCAGACGAAAAGACCGGACTGTACGGTAGTGTTACTTATTGGATTCACGGGAGTATGAGCAGGCCTGCTTGCTGATCTTCTGATCGCTCAATACCCGGGTAGCCGTTACGTCCATCTAGTACCGCTAACGGCTTGTGGGTGACTGATATGATCATCATCTACTGTCGGCATATTGAAGAGTCATTGGAGTCCTATACAGAGGTTTCCTAGCTCATGCGAAATGAAGTAGGGCACATATGTGATATGTGCGGGACCGAGATTAATACGTGTATGTGATACCGTATTCCAATCTCGTGATACAGGTTATATGTGATATAACCAAATTTTTTAATCAAGTGTTGATTCAATGATATGTTATTTAAGTCCATGTCATGCACCCCACGAGCTTGCGGGGAGGCGGAATATATGAAAAATGATTATCAAAGCTTCGTAACACGGACTTGAGTACACGGATCGTGCCTAAACCATTACTAGCAAACTATGAAAGGTTTAACTACTCTGATTCAAAGTTATACCTCACGTTACTTTTCCTTCGGGTCTTCATCGCTATCCTCCATGTCTCGTAGGCTCTATGGAAAGTCGCCACCTCAACGGTCTCCTCGAGTCAAAGACGATCCACCCGAGAGTCTATAGTCCGAGCTCTTATCTCGAATCTGAGATAACTACGGCTTCTAGATCGCTAATCTAGAAGTCCTAGAGGGTGTAGAGTAATTAGATGAATTACTTAGTCACTTAAACCCTAGGATTCTCAACTCATGAGAGCTATTAGGGTTTGAGGAAGAAGATGAAGAAGTGAGGAGAGAGAAATCTTTTGTGATAATAAAAAGAATAATGTCTCATCTTTAGAATAAATATGAAGCATCAAAATATCATAACAAATATCTATCATAATATCTAGCATGCTTCATTTAATTCATTTGAGATGAATCATCTCATGAGTCATTATCCATTTAATGAAAACCTACACCTCATCTCTCCACCTCATTTGTTTAAATCCTAAAAAGAATTAAACACAAATGAGTCACCTTCTTCTAGAAGCTTCCCGAAAAATTACGAGACTGCCCCTCCTATCCGTATTTCCGAAAAAACGGATAATCTTTGACTGAATAAATCCATCTGTATAATACTAAAATCTGGCTTAAACCAAAGCCCGCTAGTATTATCTGCCCGATCATAATACGTGCACAAATGTACGTAAGTGATCGCGGCCCTGCCGTAAAACAATACGGTCTCTACACCTTTTGCCCGGTGCAGGGAAACTCTCTGTGTGGGACTCTAAAGACTCGACACTACGCTGGCAGTGGGTTTAACCACAGGCCGCAAGCGGTACTAGCTGTACGTAACGGTCCCCAGGTAGATGTCGATAAGAAGGACGATGAGGAAACCCATCCGAACTCCTATTGGGCCTGATGTGACAATCTCCGTAGGACTGTTCGTCTATCGACTATCGCATATCGGGCCTAAGAGGCGGTAAACGTCAGACCCCTAATAGCGGTATAAGTCGTGTCGGAGTGAAGCCCATTACACCTTGAGAAACTACTGGAAGCCACCACTAAATCTCGCTTGCCCTGGCCAGGGACTTTGCGTAATGGCTCTCCATACACAGTGCGATATCAACCCCCAATACCGGGAGAGACGAATCTTGTCTAACCGCCACTGCCTCCAAGTGTTTCGGGACTACACCCAACTACTACCTGTTTGCACGACTCTTTTGAGTCGTGGTAGGGTAGTAATCTAAGTGCAGTGGGAATACACCCGAGGCGAAGTAGCAGTATCAAGTCGACGGACTAAGCTGTACTCATGTCACCTGGGAACTGCTATCTGACGATGGGTATAAATCCAACCTGCGGTTCCCGGCGAGTCTTGTCCGGTGTACCCGTAACCTAACGAGCACCTGCATACTATCTCCAGTACGACATACTGATGGCTGTGGGACAGACCATCTCCCCTACTAGGATGAGAAGCGTATACACCAGTCTATTCCGGAGTATCGATGCCCTGTCTCGATAATCCTACGACCAGGGACCTGTATAGGATGTTGCTTATAAACTACCCAGCCCCCACTAGTGTGACTGCCATCACAACGCTGGTAATCAAGCAAAGATCCTAAGGGCTCTACTAATATGTATAAGCGATACGTTAAAAGAAACATATGCACATATTAAAGTAGACACAAACCAAGTAGCATACTACCATTTTTAGCAAGACTGTCAATACAACTGTGAATATCCCAAGCTTCCATTAAGTAATATACAAACTAGTATGATACAGTAATGGCCTCTAGGGCATAAACACTAACAATCTCCCACTTGCACTAGGGTCATGTACTGGCATATCGCAGACCTATCATCTCGAATAGCCTCTCGAACTACGTCTGAGGAATGGCCTTTGTGAATGGATCAGCAGTGTTATTCCCTGTATCTACTCTCTTTACCTCGATCTCCCGGCGGTCTACGATCTCCCTGATCAGGTGATACCACCTTAAGATGTGTCTGGACTTCTGATGGGACATGGGTTCCTTTGCTAAAGCTATAGCGCCGTTGTTGTCGCAGTACAGAGGTATTGGATCAATACTGGTAGGAACCACCTGAAGTTCTGTTAGGAACTTCTTCATCCAGACAGCTTCTTTTGCGGCATCGCAAGCAGCTATGTACCCCGCTTCTATCGTTGAGTCAGCAACGGTGTCCTGCTTGGAACTCTTCCAACAGACCGCCCCTCCATTGAGGGTAAATACATAACCCGACATGGACTTGGAGTCATCCTTGTCACTCTGGAAGCTGGAGTCAGCTAAGGTCTCGATCTGGAGGTCTTTTCCGCCATACACTAAGAACATCTCCTTAGTTCTCCTCAGGTACTTGAGAATGTTCTTTACTGCTATCCAGTGCTTCTCCCCTAGGTTTTCCTGATACCGGCTTACAACGCTTAATGCGTATGCTACATCTGGTCTGGTACATAACATCGCATACATTATAGAGCCTATCGCAGAAGCGTAGGGTATAATCGACATGCGATCCCTTTCCAAATCAGTCTTGGGAGACATCTCTTTGGAGAGGTTGATTCTGTGACAAGCCGGTAGGTTACCGCGCTTAGAATCTTCCATACTGAATCTTTTCAATATGGTGTTTATGTACCTGGACTTCGAAAGTCCCAACATCCTCTTTGATCTATCACGATAGATCTGGATCCTCATAATGTAGGTGACATCACCCAGGTCCTTCATGGAGAACTTCTGTGATAAGAATCTTTTGACTGACTGTAGCATAGGAATATCATTTCCTATTAGGAGAATGTCATCCACATACAAGACGAGGAATACTAAAGCTCTCCCTACAATCTTACTGTATATGCATGGTTCATCTGGATTCTTAATAAAGTTGAATTCTTTGACAGTATCATCAAAACAGATGTTCCAACTCCGCGATGCCTGCTTTAGTCCATAAATGGACTTAAGCAACTTGCACACTTTACCGCTGCTCCCACTCTGAATGAATCCCTCTGGCTGATCCATATAGACGCATTCTTCCAAATTACCATTTAGAAAAGCCGTCTTTACGTCCATCTGCCAGATCTCATAATCGTGGAAGGCAGCAATGGCAAGAAGGACCCGAATGGATTTGAGCATAGCCACTGGAGAAAAGGTTTCGTCATAGTCCAAACTAGGTCTTTGACGAAAACCCTTTGCAACAAGTCTAGCCTTATAGGTTTCAACCTGTCCATCTACACCAATCTTCTTTCTGAAGATCCACTTGCATCCTACGGGTTTTACCCCATCTGGAGCAATGTCCAAAGTCCATACTTTGTTAGTGTACATGGACTCCATTTCGGTCCGCATTGCATCCAGCCATTTTACCGAGTCGCCGCTCTGAATGGCTTGCTGGAAGCTAGTAGAATCATCATTATCAATGATGCAATCTTCTCGATCCCTGTCTATGAGAAAACCGTAGTATCTCTCGGGCGGATGAGACTGCCTACTACTTCTGCGGATAGGCGCCGGTATGTCCCTTTCTTCTGAAACTTCTTGTTCTACCAAACTTTCAGTAATAGCTTGTGGTTCTGGAATTTCTTCCAGTTCTATTGCGCTCCCACTCTTCTGATTTTCTAAAAATTCAGCTTCTAAGAAGTAGGCATGACGAGAAACAAAAACCTTTTGTTCCTCTGCGTAATAGATTTAATACCCCTTGGAGTTCTTTGGATATCCCACAAACTTACAATGTACTGAGCGTGCCTCGAGCTTGTCCGGATGCTGCATTTTTACAAAAGCTGGACATCCCCATATCCTAAAGTGTTTAAGACAGGGTTTCTTCCCACTCCACATCTGATATGGTGTGGTAGGCATAGTCTTGGTTGGAACCTAGTTCAAAAGATATACAGCTGATTCTAGTGCATAACCCCAGAAAGATCGCGGTAACTCGGCCTTACTCATCATGGAACGAACCATATCCAATAGGGTTCGATTCCTCCTTTCCGATACACTGTTGTGTTGTGGTGTGTATGGAGGAGTAAGCTGAGAGAGAATTCCATTCTCTTTTAAGTAACCCAGGAACTCGGCACTTATGTATTCACCACCTCGATCAGATCTCAGTGTCTTGATACTTTTGCCTGTCTGTTTTTCCACTTCATTCTTGTATTCTCGGAATTTCTCAAAGGACTCGGATTTATGCTTCATTAAGAAGATATATCCATACCTAGAGAAATCATCCGTAAAAGTAATGAAGTAGGAATAACTACCTCGCGCATGTGTAGACATTGGATCGCACACGTCACTGTGTACGAGTCCCAAGAGCTCTCTCGCTCTTACTCCGTGTCCAGTAAACGGGGCCTTTGTCATCTTTCCCATGAGACAAGATTCACAAGTAGCATAAGATTGATATTCGAACGGATTCAAATATCCTTCTCTATGTAACTTCGTCAACCGTGTTTCATTGATGTGACCTAGTCTACAATGCCATAAGAAAGCCTGATTTATTTCTGGAGACTTTCTTTTAAGTGTGTTCTGGATATTGAAAACCTGAGCTTGATTCAATACGTATATTCCGTCATCTAATGTACCGGACCCAATCAGAACTTGATTTAGGTGGATGTGAACTACATCGCTTACGAATGTAAAGTCATATCCCTCTCTCGAATGTGAGGATACTGATATGATATTACAAGTCAAACTAGGTACATACAAACAGTTACGTAGAATCAATATCTGCCCACTTGTCAAACCTAGGCGATATTCTCCCACGGATTCAACGTCCATGCTCATTCCGTTCGCAACTCTGAGAGACAAATCGCCTACCCTGATAACTCTACGGTTTCTCAAAGCATGTAATGAATTACAGATATGAGATCCTGCTCCGGTATCTAGTACCCAGGTAGTAGAGTTAATTGACAAATAGTTCTCAATTACATACACACTCAAGGCCGAAGCCACAACATGCTTCGTATCCTGGCTACTGGCTTCCAAAGCCCTGCAATCCTTCTGCCAATGCCCAATCTCATAACAATAGGAACATCCCTCCTTGCCTACACCAAGTCCCGAAACTTTTGCTCTTCTCTTTCCTTCTACCTCACTGATACCGTATATCGGCTTTGTGGGGGTCTTCTTTTTTTCACCCTTTACTTTCGCCCTGAATGCAGAAGAAGAAGGTCCCCCATTAAGCAGAGCGGGTGTCTCCCTGGTTTCTTTCAGGGTGTAAGTAGAGGGCAGGGACTATGGAAATAAGTCAACGTATGACCTGTTTCCCAACGTGGTCTCCAGGTCCTTGAGCTCATTAATATAGCTTGTCATCATAAGGACGTCGTCCCCTACAGATGACCCGACAGCCAACCTCGCTTGAAATAATTCGTTCGTGGTCTCATATCTTGCGATACGAGATTGCTCTCCATATAAATCTTTGTTATGGAGAAAGATGGAAACTGAGTCCATCTTCTAGTGCTGCTTTTGGTATATACCATCAACTGAAGCCAACACGAGGCACTGGGCATTCGCATTATCCTTTTCCCTTGTCTGACGGATATCCATATCCATGACGGTGGAAACTAGACCTGGGATGGTGGGGGCTAGAGTAGTAATAGAGTGGTCCAGCTTGTCAATGTTAGTTATATGTGTAAGTGCACGGCGGCGCCCCGGCCGTCAATCCGACGGCCAAATGCGGAAGCGGTGATAAACTTTAATTTTGCGAACTTAGCAAACCGGCACCACCGCGCACTAAACCCCGGATCCGGCCATTAACTAGTCCTAGCAAACTATAAGAAAAGAGTAGAGAAGTATACCGACTGATCCAAGTCCTCCGGTCTTCATCTCCACACCGATCTCCTCGCGGGATCTCCGTCCGTCTCCTCCTCGTCGGAAAGGGCACCACGAAGCCGGGTACTTTTACGGGCTCCCACCTCAATACCGAGGCAACTCGGGAGCGAAGTTGGATAACCGACGCGCCCAAGATTTGCTGTAGAACAGTGTAGAGTGTATGTCTCATTGGGGTTTGTTGCCTTTGGATGGAGGAATGAAGATTGAGCTTTGGAGGGAAATGAAGCTATCAATTTTGCATGCAAAAATGATATGAACAAATATATCTCCTCACAAAATGAACCACTCTCTCTCTCTCAAAAATTTGGCCGGCCACTTACAAAAATGAGAATGGTGGAGAGTAAACAAAAACCACATGAAGGAAGGTTATTGTAGGATAAAGGAAGAGGTGACTATAAACAAACATGATCATTACAAAACCATACCTCCAAAACTATAACCCGTCCCCATTCAATCAAATCTCATTAATGCACAACATGGATGATAAAGCAAAGATGCTTATCATATCAAAACTTATGCAATAAACCCCTCCACAAAATGTTATTTGCACAATTGCAAATAACCCCCTCCATCGGAAAAGTCCGGCCGGGAAAGAACAAAGGAAAACCGGCCGGAACGGAATGCAAACTGGCAACTCCAGAAAACTGGTCCCGTAATAAATTACAGGAAAACCCCGATACTGTGCATACACACCCGCATCTGTATTCCGACCGGATACAAATGCAATGAGACAAAACTACACTATCAAATACTAAGATCCGGCTTAAGCCAAAGCCGGCTAGTAAAAACCGTCCGATCACGATCCGTGCAATACCGCACGTATCTGATCGAACCCTGCCATATCTCCATACGGCCTCTACAGCGTTTCGCCCGAAAGCTTGAGTAACTGAAAGTGTGGTGGACTCTAAAGACTCGTCAATACTATGGCTGTGGATTTAACCACTAGCACGTCAGAGGTATAAGCCAATACGTGACGGGCCACCAGCTATTGACTAAAAAGGGACGTCGATGAGCGAACTCATCCTGACACCCTACTGAGCCTGTCAGTGACAATATCCGTACAGTCCGGTCCGTTCGTCTATGAGCATCGCATGTCGGGCCTAGGGGGTTGGTAAAAGTCAGACCCCCAAAAGCGGTACAAGTCGTGTCGGAGTGTAGCCCAGAACACCCTGAGATACTACTGGAATACCTACCAGTAAATCTCCTGCCTTGGCCAAGGACTTCGTGTAATGGCTCTCCTAGACACAGCGCGACCTCACCCCCAATACCGGGAGAGACGAACCCCCGAAGATCCGCTCACTGCCTCCATGTGGCTCGGGACTGTACCCAACTAAAACCTGTTTGCACGACTCCTTTGAGCCGTGGTAGGGTAGTAATCAAAGCACAGTGGGAACTCACACGAGACAAATGACGATCCCCAGGTCGATGAACTAACCTGTACACATGTCACCTGGGAACTGCTATCTGACGTCAGGTATAAGACCAACTAGCATGTTCCCGGCGAGTCCTGTCCGGTGTACTCATAACCCAATGAGCACCTGTATACATCTTAGGTGAACCAACTGACACCAGTGGCTTGTGAGACCGGCCACCGCCCCTCGTCGGGGTCTCGACTGTATACACTAGTCTACTCTGGAGTATCGATGCCCTGTCTCGAAACTCCTACGACTAGGGACCTTTTAAGGATGTGCTTATAGACTACCAGCTCCCACGTATATGATCGCCCTCATACTGCCGGTAGTCAAGAAAGAATCCTAGGGGCTCTATCAACGTGCAATAGCGACATGTCAGGTCACCTAAAGCAGTGCACGATGATAAAGGTAAACCAGATAGCATACTATCATCTCGAGTAAGACTGTCCTACCGGGATAGGTCCTCCCTCAATCATTGCAATCACGTGCCTGTGATCCAATAATTGACTCTGAGGGCACCATCTCCAACAATCTCCCACTTGCACTCAAGGCTAATTATTGCGATGTCGCATACTCACAGCCCGTGTGATACCGAACACCCAATTCCTCTACTTGTCAGTCTCACAAAGCTCGTTTGCGAAACTATTACGTTCGAGGAATAGCCTAAGTGAGTGGATCCGCTTTGATGTTTCTTTCTATGTCTCTCTATATCTCAAGTTCGCGGAGAAAGCCATCTCCCGAAATGAGCAATACCTGTCTTAGTATGTCTGGATGTCTGATGGGACCTAGCTCATAAATGAACTCCAAATCCAAACTTCTTAGACTGTATCTTCAACTGAACTTAATCAGTATCCTGCGCCATGCCTCCCTCAGTATTTCCTTGGACCACCTGTCCAAAATACTGCCTCTCATCAGAAGGAAAAATATAACTCTGACAATCACCCCATCGTCCATGTCACCTTGGAAGCCTGGAGTGATAACCGTCTCCTAAAGGAGGCAGCCATTATCATATCCCTAGAACATTCACTTATGTTCTAAAACTGCTTCCGACTGTTTCTCCAGGATTGGATCAATGTCAACTTATTGCATCTAGTGCAAGAACAACATCTGGTGTGGTACTTGACATCTCATGATTGACTCAATTGCCTAAGCAAGTGATCTGCCAATTATGAACATCCCTCTCCTCTTTAGTCTATAAGACACCTTTAGAGAGGGTGACTCCATTACCTGCAGGTATACTACCGTGCCAGGAGTCGTCCATTCTAAATACTCTTAGAATGCTGTCTAAGTACCCTGATTGGGAAACCACCCAAATCTAGATCTAAAACCATAGATCTAGTAACCAGTATGTCTGATATAATGTCCAAGTCCCATGTGGAGAAAACACTGTGTGACGACCAAAGTATAACCGATCGTAGTATAGGAATATCACTTCCTACTACCTTCTCAACAGATCCATCCCCTATTCTGATGACGTCAAACCTATGACTGTCACATCAGAAATAGATGATCTATCTCCGCTATATCTGCTTTAGTCTATAAATAGACATAAGCCTGATGTCCACCAATGCTTCCGCTGCTCCCACTGACTACGACAACCCTCTGCCAGAGTCATATAGACGTGCACTTCTAAAACTAGTTTAGAACGACGCTATACTCATCCTCCTGTCGGGTCTCGCAGCCTGGAACAACAACAATGGCAAGTGTGGGTAAACAAGAACTTCCCTGTCACTGTCCTTGAGGCTACCGGAGTACCTCTCGGGTGCCTGAAGTTACCCACCTTATCTGCGGAGTGGCCAATGGAATGTCAAATCATATTGAATCTTTAGGTTCCGTATCAAATCTTCAGTAATCGTTTGCGGTTCTGGAATCACTTCCAGTTCTACCATACTCCCACTACTGTTTTTGAAAAAATCCATTTTTAATAAAACTGTGGCGAGTCAAGAACAATATTTCTATTGATCTTTTATATGGTAGAAAGTTAACCCTCGTCATAGCCTGGGTCAACCCACAAACAGCCATTACAGAAACGTGCCTTGAGTTATCCAGAGTCTGGTTTTAATCATAAGCCGGACAACTCCTCGTACCTTAACAACGTTAAGATATGAACTGTTCTATATCCAATATAGAACCAGAGGCACTGATTTAATTGAACCAGATTCAAATCATGCAGCTGTCTCTAGTGCATGTCAACTAAATGGAGAGAGGCCGATCAGCGTTACTCAACTTAGGAATGCTTCCAATTATGAGTAACCTGAAAGAGAAGCAATTTCTCTTTATCATTACTATCAACTGAATACCATACACAAGTATCTACATCTTCGATCACTTTGAAGAATCCCGATACTTGCTACACCTGGTTCTCTACTCTATTCAAATACCTATAACTCCTCAAAACTTAGACCCTGTGTTTGTACGAAACACATGTCTAAGAACTAGAGAAGTTAAAAGTAAACAGAATATAGTAAGAGGACCAACCCCTGTGTCCTAATGGACACTGGACAACATACAATACTCCGTATAAGTCCGCTGAGTCTAACAACTCTTTCACTGTGTGTCGTAGGTTGAAAACTGTACTTATGGTTAAGAAGAATTACACCGCTGTTTAATGCTCCTTACCTAACCATCCACTGATATAGGTAAATGTCATCGACATAATATCAAAAGGTATATCTCACTCTATGAAAATAGACGTACAGATATATCAATTTGAAATTGGTGCACAACAGCGGATATTCAAAACCAAATATTTGCCGACCGGCAAACAGCCCAGGTGATTTCCTCAAATATCACCAATTACAACGAATCCCGATATAATGAGGATGATCACCCAATTCCCAATGACTTACTCCCACTCATCATCTGTAAAACCATACAGATGTGAGAATCATACCTGGCAAATACATACCCTGGAGTAAGTATCTAATCGGGAAATCAGTTTTCTTTTAACATTACTCAGTGAAACTGAAACATTGAAATGTTTAGGTGGGGTTTCATGGTATTCTTAGTAATGCCTCTTCCATTATCCAGATTCACAACTATAACCGTATAATTCTTTGCCATCTCTCCAAATCCCTTAATATGTCTTTAGTCATTACCTTCTGCACTCCCTTTTAGGCCAAATGGTTTTCTTCCTTCCCTACCGTTCGGCACCAGCCTATGGTTTGGAAGAAGACTATCCAATAAGCATAATGGGTGTACTGTCCTAATCCTAGGAGCACTCGCAATGCGAGAGAAGGTGAAGATAAAAGACAACCGAATAAACCTTATTCCTATTTCTTCTGGACCAGAATCCATCCCCGAACTGGAACAAGTTCCTTTCGAGTTCGTATATAACCATACGATGGAGTATCCAATAAACTGTGGATCTTCGTAGTGATACGGAGTGTCCTGGAGAAATACAAAGGTGATTTTAGGATTGGCGAAGAAATACTTGGTTTGGTCGTGAATATCAGTCGCATTTTACTTTGCCCTCTTACTAATCCCTTGCTTTGTCTTAATCTTAATACCTTCTGCACACCGTTTAGGCTAATTGGTTTTCTTCATTCCCTACCGGTCGGCACCAGCCTAAGGTTTGGAAGAAGACTATCCAATTTGCGTAATAGGTGTACTATCTCCTAAACCAAGGAGTACTCATAACTTGAGAGAAGGTAAAAGGGAAAAGACAACTGAATAATCCTATCCGTTTTCTCCAGAACCGGAAACCATCCTTGAATTCCTTCGAGTTCGTATCTAACCATACGATGGTTTTGTCCAATGGAAGTGGACGTTCGCAGTAATACGGGGTGTCCTGGAGAAAAGGGTAAAAGTAGGAGTGGCAATGAGGTCTGCAACTCTGACAATCCAAAAGCCAGTGTTAAGAAGGTTCGGTCAACTTGGTCACTGAGTCATAGTCTTAGGGTCAGGTCAATGGTCGCTGCCAGAGAGAGAGAGAGAAAAGAAACACTCAGCGTGCACTCTAACCTAGATCAGAATGGTTACCAATTTATCTAATCTGGAAACCTCCCACTGTACCTCAAATTCTCCTCCAAACCTGAAAGAAGAATTAGTCGGGGTCACCCGAGGAGTAAACCAACTCATCAGTGGGAATCGGGATCCAACTCTCATCGCATGATAACGTGACGGAATCCGCTCACGGTATCACACTCCAGAAGGTATGCGCATATCTGGCAAGTTTCAGTACTTTTGAAACTCCCGATGTGATTTCTGCCCCATGCTCTTATGACCTTGACTAAGGCCAACAAATCATAAGTCACATGTCAAGTTCTACCCGTCATTGTCCAGGTTGATTTGAACCCACCCGTACAAGCCCTTGACTAAGGCCAACAAGGCTATACGACTGTCCCAAACCAACACATCTATCTATGCAGCATATGAATACCCAATAGCTACCAAACACTGTGCCTTGACTAAGGCCAACAAAGACAGCTTGAATACTATTGACTATCCATATGAAACGACGGAGGGCTACGAATGGTTTCTGGAAAAAACCTTTAACGTAGTGAACTTGATATCGTTGAAGGAACGGATAGCTTTTTAGAAAATATAGTGACGAAAACCTTTACTAAAGAGGTCACTCCCGGTGAAGGGATCTCGGCTCTTTCCCCGTAGAATGAGGTGCAGGATATTCCAACTGAATACCACGGTGCAAAGCAAAAGTAATCGGCTATAGTGAAGTTAATGCCCTGACGCAAACTTCTGTCCAAGGGGTCACTCCCGGTGAAGGGATCTCGGCCCTTGCCTCGTCGACTGAGGAGCAGGTTATTCAAACTGAATACCACGATGCAAAACAAAAGAGAACGTCCTTGCAATAACAGCTTTTTGAAAAGTGTTCCAACAACATCAGAATAGGTTTGTTTAACTTGCATTGATCCGAATCAACGCAGTCCCATCAATTAATCACACCACAAAGAACGAAAATATACTGACGTACGTATATGCCATCCGCATTCGCCACTGGGTCCCGTCATCACTCGTTAGGTTAGCTTACTAACGACAGAGCGGGGACTGGACTAGCGCGGATGCAAAACATATACAACATCTACTAATATATATACCAATATATTATATTCGCTCAAGGCGTGATAAAAATGCAACATCACAGAAATGTACAGCATCACAGAACAATACAGATATCTGGGATCCCCGGGTTTCACAGAGCCACTACTGAAACCCGACGTTCCCCTGGTCGTGTGGATAGCCTGTGCAATGAAATCCTAGACCCCTACGGGCGCGGCAAGTCACCCGCCAAAACCTGAAGCGAGGCAGCCCCCTTCAGCACCGTGAATGGACCACCCAGCACTTCACGGAATCCGGTAACTTGGGCACCCCTCCTGGGTCAACCTGTACCCCCTACGAGTGCGGCGAATAGCCCGCCAATTCCAGACTGAAGCCCCCTCCGTCCCAATGCCATGAGATGCGGGCTTGTTGCCCTCCAGAACCCGGCTATCCGTGCACCCCTCCGCGGGGTAATCCCAGTACAGAAAGTAAAATATACATACAACGGGTACATCGACCGCAACCAGGCCGTGCCCCAAAAGAATAATACAATCAGGCAGTGACGGCAGTCCACATGTCGGATGCTCGCCCCGCAATATCAAATGTACATAATACAACATAAACTGTACTAGCATTGCATCCAGGCTATCCCCCACGACCGATCCGCAACATCACAGCATAAACACAGAACATCAACGTGAAAGTCACGTTCGCAAATCCGTCTAACCGGGCTATAGCAGTTAGACGGGATTTACCGATCGAGTGACATTCACGGTCGCAGATATAATGTAAATACTGTGAAAAATGTGTTTAAAATATCCGATCGATCAAATTATAACAAGTGGGCCCCAAAGCAATACTGTAGCAGTTACAGAAATTATGAGCCTAATTTTAATGTCCCAAAAAACCCTATTTTCACAACAGAAGCCCAATGGAAAAAACCAGCCCACTGATCCCTTCAATCGGCCGCGGAACCGCGGCTCCATGTAGGGTTATGCCGCGGTTCCGCGCTTCGATGAAGGGAACAGTGTATCGTATTTTTCCAGTGGCCTTAATTCTTCTAGTAAAGTACTTTTATACAACCTGAAAAATTTTTAGAGACCAAAAAATTTCAACAGAAAACTGTCGTGACAAAATACGGGTTTTTGGACATTTCGATCGATCGGAACTGAAAAACACATTACACAAATCTAGACTATGTTAATGGCAAGGCTCTGATACCACTGTAAGTGCACGGCGGCGCCCCGGCCGTCAATCCGACGGCCAAATGCGGAAGCGGTGATAAACTTTAATTTTGCGAACTTAGCAAACCGGCACCACCGCGCACTAAACCCCGGATCCGGCCATTAAACTAGTCCTAGCAAACTATAAGAAAAGAGTAGAGAAGTATACCGACTGATCCAAGTCCTCCGGTCTTCATCTCCACACCGATCTCCTCGCGGGATCTCCGTCCGTCTCCTCCTCGTCGGAAAGGGCACCACGAAGCCGGGTACTTTTACGGGCTCCCACCTCAATACCGAGGCAACTCGGGAGCGAAGTTGGCTAACCGACGCGCCCAAGATTTGCTGTAGAACAGTGTAGAGTGTATGTCTCATTGGGGTTTGTTGCCTTTGGATGGAGGAATGAAGATTGAGCTTTGGAGGGAAATGAAGCTATCAATTTTGCATGCAAAAATGATATGAACAAATATATCTCCTCACAAAATGAACCACTCTCTCTCTCTCAAAAATTTGGCCGGCCACTTACAAAAATGAGAATGGTGGAGAGTAAACAAAAACCACATGAAGGAAGGTTATTGTAGGATAAAGGAAGAGGTGACTATAAACAAACATGATCATTACAAAACCATACCTCCAAAACTATAACCCATCCCCATTCAATCAAATCTCATTAATGCACAACATGGATGATAAAGCAAAGATGCTTATCATATCAAAACTTATGCAATAAACCCCTCCACAAAATGTTATTTGCACAATTGCAAATAACCCCCTCCATCGGAAAAGTCCGGCCGGGAAAGAACAAAGGAAAACCGGCCGGAACGGAATGCAAACTGGCAACTCCAGAAAACTGGTCCCGTAATAAATTACAGGAAAACCCCGATACTGTGCATACACACCCGCATCTGTATTCCGACCGGATACAAATGCAATGAAACAAAACTACACTATCAAATACTAAGATCCGGCTTAAGCCAAAGCCGGCTAGTAAAAACCGTCCGATCACGATCCGTGCAATACCGCACGTATCTGATCGAACCCTGCCATATCTCCATACGGCCTCTACAGCGTTTCGCCCGAAAGCTTGAGTAACTGAAAGTGTGGTGGACTCTAAAGACTCGTCAATACTATGGTTGTGGATTTAACCACTAGCACGTCAGAGGTATAAGCCAATACGTGACGGGCCACCAGCTATTGACTAAAAAGGGACGTCGATGAGCGAACTCATCCTGACACCCTACTGATCCTGTCAGTGACAATATCCGTACAGTCCGGTCCGTTCGTCTATGAGCATCGCATGTCGGGCCTAGGGGGTTGGTAAAAGTCAGACCCCCAAAAGCGGTACAAGTCGTGTCGGAGTGTAGCCCAGAACACCCTGAGATACTACTGGAATACCTACCAGTAAATCTCCTGCCTTGGCCAAGGACTTCGTGTAATGGCTCTCCTAGACACAGCGCGACCTCACCCCCAATACCGGGAGAGACGAACCCCCAAAGATCCGCTCACTGCCTCCATGTGGCTCGGGACTGTACCCAACTAAAACCTGTTTGCACGACTCCTTTGAGCCGTGGTAGGGTAGTAATCAAAGCACAGTGGGAACTCACACGAGACAAATGACGATCCCCAGGTCGATGAACTAACCTGTACACATGTCACCTGGGAACTGCTATATGACGTCAGGTATAAGACCAACTAGCATGTTCCCGGCGAGTCCTGTCCGGTGTACTCATAACCCAATGAGCACCTGTATACATCTTAGGTGAACCAACTGACACCAGTGGCTTGTGAGACCGGCCACCGCCCCTCGTCGGGGTCTCGACTGTATACACTAGTCTACTCTGGAGTATCGATGCCCTGTCTCGAAACTCCTACGACTAGGGACCTTTTAAGGATGTGCTTATAGACTACCAGCTCCCACGTATATGATCGCCCTCATACTGCCGGTAGTCAAGCAAGAATCCTAGGGGCTCTATCAACGTGCAATAACGACATGTCAGGTCACCTAAAGCAGTGCACGATGATAAAGGTAAACCAGATAGCATACTATCATCTCGAGTAAGACTGTCCTACCGGGATAGGTCCTCCCTCAATCATTGCAATCACGTGCCTGTGATCCAATAATTGACTCTGAGGGCACCATCTCCAACAATATGTATGCCCTAGAGGCCATTACTATACATACGATGTATATTGTAGTGGATGCTAGGACATATATAGGGAGGACTTTCTTGCTCGACATGATAGTATGCTATCTGGTTGTACTTTATCTTAACATGTACTCTAATTGTCTCTATGTTACATGTTGATAAAGCCCTTAGGATGAGTACTTGACTACCAGGACTATGATGCGGATCATACTAGTGAGGACAGTGTAGTCTCCAAGTACATCCTTCAAATGTTCCTAGTCGTGGGAGTACCGAGACAGGGCATCTATATTCCAGAGTAGACTAGCGTATGCGCTTCTTGACCCATATGATGGGCGATGGATGATCTCATATCCATTGGTGTTTGACATCAGAGAAGGTATACGGGTGCTCGGTGGAGACTGGGTACACTGGACGGACTCGCCGAGAACTCCCAGATGGTATTATACCACACGTCAGATGGCAGTTCTCCGGTGACACTAGTACATAGTAGTCTGTTGAACCGAGATCGTCATAGAGTCTTGTGTGATTCCCACTGTGCTTTGATTTCCATCATACCACATCCAAGAGGGCGTGCAAAAAGGTGGCTTTTGGGTACATTCCCGAATCATATGAAGGCAATGAGCGATAGGAGGGGATTCGTCTCTCCCGGTATAGGGAGTTGATGTTGTACTGTGTTCGATTGGCTATAACTAGAAATCTCTGGCCAGGGTTGCTGAGATTTACCGGTAAGTGTTACCAGTAGTTTCTCGAACTGTTATAGACCTCATATCGACATGACTTATCAAGCTACTGGGGTCTGACGTATACCCCCCTAGGCGAGATATGCGACATATCAGACGACGAGACCGGACTGTACGGGAGTGTTACTGATTGGATTCGCAGGAGAATGTACAGGCTTGCTTGTTGATCTTCTAAGCGCTCAATACCTGGGTGGCTATTATGTTTAGCTGACCGCTTGCAGCTTGTGGGTGGTTGATATGATCATCACCTACTGCCGGCGTATTGACGATTCTTTAGAGTCCTACACAGAGGTTTCTTGGCTCGGGCAAAACAGAGTAGGAGCATATATATGATATGTGCGGGACCGAGAACAATACGTGTATGTGATACTGTTAGTTATATGTATGCCGTAGAGGCCATTACTGTACATACGATGTATATTGCAATGGATGCTTGGACATATATAGGGAGGACTTTCTTGCTCGACATGATAGTATGCTATCTGGTTGTACTTTATCTTAACATGTACTCTGATTGTCTATATGATACATGTTGATAAAGCCCTTAGGATATGTACTCGACTACTGGGACTATGATGAGATCATACTAATGGGGCCACGGTAGTCGACGAGTACATCCTACAACTGTTCCTAGTCAAGGGTGTATCGAGACAGGGCATCGATACACCAGAGTAGACTAGCGTATACGCATCTTGACCCATATGATGGGCGATGGATGATCACATATCCATCGGTGTTTGACATCAAGGATGGTGTACGGGTGCTCAGTGGAGACTGGGTACACTGGAGGGACTCGCCGAGAACTCCCAGATGGTATTATACCTCACATTAGATGGCAGTTCTCCGGTGACACTGGTACAGAGTAGTCTATTGACCCGAGATCGTCATAGAGTCTTGTGTGATTCCCACTGTGCTTTGATTTCCATCATACCACGTCCAAGAGGGCGTGCAAAAAGGTGGCTTTTGGGTACAGTCCCGAATCACATGGAGGCAATGAGCGATAGGAGGGGATTCGTCTCTCCCGGTATAGGGAGTTGATGTTATGCTGTGTTCGATTGGCTATAACCGGAAATCCCTGGCCAGGGTTGCTAAGATTTACTGGTAAGTGTTATCAGTAGTTTCTCAAACTGTTATAGACCTCATATCGACACGACTTATCGAGCTACTGGGGTCTGACGTTTACCATCCCTAGGCGAGATATGCGACATATCAGACGACGAGACCGGACTGTACGGGAGTGTTACTGATTGGATTCACAGGAGAATGTACAGGCTTGCTTGTTGATCTTCTGAGCGCTCAATACCTGGGTGGCTGTTACGTTTAGCTGACCGCTTGCAGCTTGTAGGTGTTTGATATAATCATCACCTACTACCGGCGTATTGACGATTCTTTAAAGTCCTACACAGAGGTTTCTTGGCTCAGGCAAAACGGAGTAGGAGCACATATGTGATATGTGCGGGACCAAGGATAATGCGGTATGTGATACCTTATTGGATTCTCGCGATATATGATATCAGTCGGTTCATCGGATCAAGTGTTGATTCGATAAATCGGTACGGATAAATATTAGTCGGTTATATGTGATATAGCCGGATTGTCGGATCAAGTGTTGATTCGATAATTTAATGTATAATAATATATATGATATATTAAATTATATTAACTAATATTAGCTCACTAAAAGATTCTTTTTCTCACTCGGGTAATACATTGATATATATGCGATATATGTTAAATATATTATTTTTATTTTGTTACAATAAATATTATATATGTGATATATAATATTGTAACATGATATGGTTATTAATGCAACATGATTAGTGGAGATTAAACATGGTTAGGGTTTGATTAGGGTTAAGCTCTTCTAGAAGGTTTTTGTTTTGTTTTGTGTAAGATATTTTATGAAGATATTTGCTTACCCAAACCCAAACCCTTGACCATGGTTGTTTCTCTACAAGGGTTAAGAATTCATTCTTAACTATGGTTGCATTTCTAACCTCACTAATGAGTTATTCATTATTCATCACAAAAGGATTCCTTCTTCTTCTTCCTTCTCTTTTCATGGAAAAGCTTTCTTGATTTTGATTTTGTGATGATAAATGAGTGAGAAAAAGATAATAAAAGAGAGCAAAAATCCTACATCATCATCCTCATCTATCCTTGCCATTTAGATGAGGGTGTTCACTTCATATTATGAGTGTGAGCTTGTGTTAACGAAACTTCAAGGTAGATCATCTTTGTATCGAAGATCGGAAGCAAAGGCTGCATCTTTCTCTTCGTGGAACCTCTCGAGAGTCCGGAACCCGATGATCGCAGCGAAGGGACCATAACACGGAGCATATGAAGTGAAGGACCGGATCTACAAAGGTTGTAATCCCTCTCACTTAGTGTTAAAGTTGTTAACATGCTAGTTTTCGCCTAATCTCTAGTTTAAATATCCGTATTTGGGTTGTTCGGCACGGCTAAATTTTTAATCGGGCATGGTTAATGCCTCGTAGACCCTTGTGCGCGTGCATAGCAACCCTACAGTGGTATCAGAGCCAAGCTAGAGCTGTAGGCGAAGTTTAAAGTCCGATCGAACCCGGAAAACCCGATATAACCCCTTCTCTGGAAATTTTTCGAAAATGTGATTTTTTGTGAATTAAAAATGCTTAAAAAAATCAGCAGGGAATTATAGGAATTACTGTGAAACTCGACCCCCTAAATCCCCCAAAGCACCGCGGAACCGCGGCCAAACCTAGGTATTGGCGGCGGTTCCGCGGCAAGAAGGAAGGATTGAGGGATAGGGTTTACACAGTAACCTCCGTAGCTAATTCCTGATTCTTCTGGGAATTTTTTATTTTCACTCCAGTGTTGCGTTTTCTGGGTTGTATTGGGGACTTAAAGATTCGATCGGATATTTTAACTTTGTTTAATTTTGTCCGGATAACTTTTAGAAACTGTTAAAAAGTTCGAACGGATATCAATAACTCACTTTTTCCCCTGTCGGAAAATTTTTCAAAAGTTGGATTTTTTTCTCGTGTTTAAGAACGTTCTAAATCGTGCAAGTAACGCGGTGGACCCTCTAGAAGACAACAAACCTTAACTCGATTATGTGACCGTCTTGAACTGCCTTTTGAACCATAGGGTTTTGGGCAGTACGGCGTGCCACATGTGAGGCGTTGGCTTGACCCTTCTACGGCTGGACCATTGGTACTGTGGCATGTGATGGATGTTTTTTTGTAGCGTCTTGAAAAGTCATTTTGGTGTTTTCCTGAAAATCGGTGAAAATTCGGTATTTTTCCGAAAACCGTCTTTCTTGTTATTTTGCAGTTTAGGACTAATTATACCTAAAATGGATAGATAATTGCTTGTTTTTAGTAGCTAATGAGTTAATTATGAAATTCTGGTCGTTTAAAATTTTTCCCTAATTTTTCAATTTTTTAATATTATTTTAAGCCGGTAAGAAAATACATTAAATTAGCGATAAATACAAATTTAAATGGGCTAAATTTAAGCTTTAAAATATTGTTAATTAAAATCTAGTTGTAATATAAATTTTTAGTATTTTATTTTGATTTTTAACTAATTTTTATTATAGAAAACCAAATTTATTGAATTTAAGCTTAAACTTGCAATTTTGGACTTGTAGGGGGTCTTTTTGCATAAAAAAATTTTTGTGCACTCCCTCTCACTTCTCCCTCACCCTAGGCCGGCCATTTCCAGTAGCACATGGGAAAAAAAATTCCATGCTCTTTGACTTGTGTTATTGTGTGGAAATGAGGGTTTTTTTTTAAGGTTTTTGAATTGTTAATTGGGTATGGTGCTTTGACTTTGGGGGAGTTTGACTAGAGACTTTTTCCCACACCCACACCACTCCCCTCTCCCTCATTTCTGTCCAGAAAATTAGCAGCTCCCCCCCTTCATTTTCCTCTCTATTTTGTTCACAAATTCATCTCAAAAACCATCAAAAATCAACAAATCCTTCACTATTTCAACAACAAAACCTTAATCCATCTCTTCTCACACCCACCTTAGTTTAAATCTTGTGGAAAGGAGGCATCTTTGGAGGCAAATTATTCTTGCTAGATCTCTAGTTGAGGTATAATTTCTTGCTAATTAAATTCTTTTGATTAAGTTTCTTAAGTTAAATTGTTGTAGTGTTAATTTAGTGTAGTTCTAATCTAGTTTTTTTTTTAGGTTATGGTTGAAAATTAAACTAGGGTTCTTGAAGCCATGTTAGTTAATTAAATTTTTTGTAATTAATCTAGTTGTTACTTAACCAATCTATATGGTTACCTTGCATAAGTGGCTTCATATTAAGCTAATCTATGTTAAACTTGTGTGAAATTTTCATTAAGTTTGCTAATTACCAAAATCAAGAAGAGGTTTGTGTATGGAATGTGGGTTTTGTAGCATGGTACATAAGTTAAAATTGTGTTTTTGGTGGCTAACTAGTTGTGTGGATTGGATGGTTGTGTTGGACCGTGATAACTTTGCCGCTATTGTCGATGTTTGCACCAAATTGCTATTCTAGCTTACTAGTTTTTACTAAAATGTTGTGATGATTTAATTGCGATGTCTTGATGACATTTTTAGCATATCCTATGACATTTAGGATGCGTGTGTGCGGATTTTTGAGTAGTCGGGTTTTAGTTTTGCCGGGCGACCAAATCGGCGTCTTTTGGCAGTTTTTGCGATTTTCGCGTATGTTTCGCGCACCTTGTGCACGTTGTACCTAGCTAGTGAACGTTAGTGCTTTCGTTTGGGTTTTGCGTCAGTCTTGATATGTAACCTTATGTTTGGTATTGATGTAAATTCCAGGTTCGGTCGCGGAGACGTCAGACGCGGCTCGAAAGGGGAAAGCGGTGATCGGACGTGACTAGCCAGGGATTCCGGTGAGTAGATGTAACATCTACGGGGGACTATCGTTGGATGGCGCGAGCCGCCCGATAGTTTTAGTAACTTAAAAGATTCTTGAAATGTTAGTAATTAGGGGTGTAATACTTGTATGATTATTTACTACATTCATGCCCTACATTGACATACCTATACGAAACTATTTTATAGTGTAAGTGCACGGCGGCGCCCCGGCCGTCATTCCGACGGCCAAATGCGGAAACGGTGATAAACTTTAATTTTGCGGACTTAGCAAACCGGCACCACCGCGCACTAAACCCCGGATCGGGCCATTAAACTAGTTCTAGCGAAGTAACAAGATGGGGAAGAGGTATACCGAATGATCCGAGTCCTCCGGTCTTCTCCTTGTCGTCCCGATCTCTTGCGGAAACTCCGGTCGTCGCCTCCTCGCCGGAAGGGCACCACATCGCCTGTATCTTTTACGGGCTCCCGCCTCGATGCCGAGGCAACTTGGGCATGAAGCCGGCAACTCGACATGCTCAAGATATGCTGTAGAATGTGTAGTAGATCATGCTAGTCTCATTTGGGGTTTGTAGTTGCCTTGATGGAGGAATGGGGTTAGGAAAAATGGTGCTTTCATTTTTCCAAAACAAGAAGAAGAAGGACATGAAGAATTCCTCACAAAACAAAGATGAACTCTCTCATTCTTTTCTTTCTCTCAAGTGTTCTTTCTTTCATCAAATGAGAATCATAATATGGTTGAGGAATGAGAATACCAACCATAAGAAGGGAGGTAAGTGTAGGAGATCAAGAGGTGACCACAAACAAACATCAACCATGCTTATAACATCTATTCACATCAAATCCCATTAATGAAAAAAAACCATCATGAATAATGCAAGTGATGTAAAGAGAATGAAGATGGTCATATCATAATCCCACATATGCAAGAAACCTCCTTCCCCAAAAGTAATTTGCAAAACTGCAAATTACCCCTCCATCGGAAAAGTCCGGCCGGGAAAGAACAAAGGAAAACCGGCCGGAACGGAAAGCAAACTGGCAACTCCAGAAAACTGGTCCCGTAATAAATTACAGGAAAACCCCCACTACTGTGCATACACACCCGCATCTGTATTCCGTCCGGATAAAAATGTAAAGAGACAAAATCTACACTGTACTAAACTAGGATCCGGCTTAAACCAAAGCCGGCTAGTAATATCCGTCCGATCCTGATCCGTGCAATACCGCACGTATCTGATCGAACGCTGCCATATAACCATACGGCCTCTAGTACAAACCGTCCGATCCTGATCCGTGCAATACCGCACGAATCTGATCGGACCCTGCCATATCTCCATACGGCCTCTACAGCGTTTCGCCCGAAAGCTTGAGTAACTGAAAGTGTGGTGGACTCTAAAGACTCGTCAATACTATGGCTGTGGATTTAACCACTAGCACGTCAGAGGTATAAGCCAATAAGTGACGGGCCACCAGCTATTGACTAAAAGGGACGTCGATGAGTGAACTCATCCTGACACCCTACTGAGCCTGTCGGTGACAATATCCGTACAGTCCGGTCCGTTCGTCTATGAGCATCGCATGTCGGGCCTAGGGGGTTGGTAAAAGTCAGACCCCCAAAAGCGGTACAAGTCGTGTCGGAGTGTAGCCCAGAACACCCTGAGATACTACTGGAATACCTACCAGTAAATCTCCTGCCTTGGCCAAGGACTTCGTGTAATGGCTCTCCTAGACACAGCGCGACCTCACCCCCAATACCGGGAGAGACGAACCCCTGAAGATCCGCTCACTGCCTCCATGTGGCTCGGGACTGTACCCAACTAAAACCTGTTTGCACGACTCCTTTGAGCCGTGGTAGGGTAGTAATCAAAGCACAGTGGGAACTCACACGAGACAAATGACGATCCCCAGGTCGATGAACTAACCTGTACACATGTCACCTGGGAACTGCTATCTGACGTCAGGTATAAGACCAACTAGCATGTTCCCGGCGAGTCCTGTCCGGTGTACTCATAACCCAATGAGCACCTGTATACATCTTAGGTGAACCAACAGACACCAGTGGCTTGTGAGACCGGCCACCGCCCCTCATCGGGGTCTCGACTGTATACACTAGTCTACTCTGGAGAATCGATGCCCTGTCTCGATACTCCTACGACTAGGGACCTTTTAAGGATGTGCTTATAGACTCCAGCTCTCACTTATATGATCGCCCTCATACTGCTGGCAGTCAAGCAAGAATCCTAGGGGCTCTATCAACGTGCAATAGCGACATGTCAGGTCACCTAAAGCAGTACACGATGATAAAGGTAAACCAGATAGCATACTATCATCCCGAGTAAGACTGTCTTACCGGGATAAGTCCTCACTCAATCATCGCAATCACGTGCCTGTGATCCAATAATTGACTCTGAGGGCATTATCTCCAACAATCTCCCACTTGCACTCAAGGCTAATTATTGCGATGTCG